>OY728151.1:300508751-303008751 GCA_963277665.1 Viscum album
TTACTGTGATGCATCAGGGATTGGGCTGGGAGCCGTTTTGATGCAGGGCGACCGATTTGTTGTGTACGGTTCTCGGCAGTTGAGGCCACATGAGAGGAATTACCCGACACATGATCTTGAGTTGGCTGTAGTTGTTCATGCGTTGCGCTGTTGGAGACATTATCTGTTGGGAGAGCTTTTTGTGGTTTTCACTAACCACAAAAGCCTCAAGTATATCTTTACTCAGCGTGACCTGAATCTGAGGTAGAGAAGGTGGGTTGAGTACCTAAAATCCTTCTATTTTGAGCTTGCATATACACCTGGTAAAGGTAATGCAGTAGCCGATGCCCTGAGAAAGAAGACTCAAATACAGGCAGTGCAGGAGGCCAGTGGCGAGTGGCAGCTTATGGCTTTGTTCTCTGAGATGCATCTGGAGGTGCATGACAGTCAGGGGAAGACTTATCTTTCCTCGTTAGCTATGACTTCTACCCTCCTGGACAGAGTGAGGGTGAGGCAGCTATTGGATTTAGAAGGCCTAGTTCTATGGGAGTCGGTGGCAAGTGAGGACCCCCTCCCAATTGGATGATAGGCAATGATGAGGTCCTACATTTCCATGGACGAGTGTGAGTTCCAGGGGATATACGCGAGGAGCTGATGCGGGAGTTTCATGCTTTGACTTGGATAGTTCATCCCGGGGTTACCAAGATGTACTGTGACTTGAGGCGTCAGTACTGGTGGCCAGGTATGAAGAGAGAGATGGTTGGTTTCGTTACGAGGTGTTCCACCTGTTAGCAGGTGAAGGCAGAGCACCCGAGGCCAGCTGGACTGTTACAGCAGTTGCCCATTCCAGAGTGGAAATGGGATGATGTCGTGATAGATTTCGTGACGGGTTTTCTGAGGTCACCTCAAGGCAATGATGTCGTGTGGGTTGTCGTGGATAGACTCACAAAGGTAACTCACTTCTTGCCGATCAAGGAGACCTTCGGTGTGGATGAGCTCGGAAGGCTGTATATCCGAGAGATCGTACGTCTTCATGGGGTCACTTGTTCTATCATTTCAGATAGGGATGCCCGCTTTACGTCTCATTTCTGGCAGAGTTTTCATAGGGAGCTGGGTACACAGGTGCTTCTGAACACAACATACCACCCTCAGACAGATGGACAGTCAGAGCGGATGATACAGGTGCTAGAGGACATGCTGCGCGCATGCGTCCTAGACTTTGGGGTCTCTTGGGAGAAGCATATACCCTTAGTCGAGTTTTCCTATAACAATAGTTTTTAGGAAACTATTGAGATGGCACCATACGAGGCTTTATATGGTAGGCCATTCCGATCACCTTTGTGCTGGTTAGAGGCAGGTGAGGCAGCTTTTCTGGGGCCAAAACTGTTACAAGAGACATCTGAGCAGGTCCAGTTGATTTGGAAGCGGATGGCTACATCGCAGTCTTGTCAGAAGTCTTATGCTGATCGCCATAGACGACCTTTGGAGTTCGTGGTCAGGGATCAGGTTTTCTTATGTGTTTCGCCGAGGCTGGGTCACAAGAGGATCAGGAGACAAGGTAAACTTTCACTGAGGTATGTGGGGTTATTTGAGATTCTGGAGAGAGTTGGGCTAGTTGCCTATCGGTTGAAGTTACCGCAACAGTACCGAGCCATGCACGACGTCTTCCACATGTCTCAGTTGCATTACTACAATTCAGACCCATCTCAAACCTTTCAGCCAGAGGAGGTTGAGCTTCAGCATGATGCATCCTTTGTGGAGCATCTGATTCGTATCGTTGACAGTAGCACGAAGGTTCTCCGAGGACGGTCAGTTCCTCTCGTACGGGTGCTATGGAAGCACGACTGAGTGTAGGACAAGACCTGGGAGTGGGAGGCCGATGTTCGTGCTTAGTGGCCAGAGCTGTTCTGAGCTTTATCTTTTCCACCCTTGGAAGGACAATTCGGGGACAAATTGCTATAAGGGGGGAAGTTTGTAAAAACCCGGTTCTTATTTTTGAGGTACGGGCTTCTTCTTTTTCATTTTCCGTAAGTGTTTTTGATAAAATATGGAAAATGGGGAAAATCCTAAATTTTGGAACTACACGCCGTGTACTTTATCCACACACCATGTACTTTTGGCCGTGTTGGGATGAGTACATGGGGTGTGTAGCCATGCCGATGACGAAGGGTGTAGGAACCGACTACACGCCGTGTAGTGGTACCTTACACGCCGTGTAGTCAGTCAACAGGATTGATTAGTAAGGTGGTGGATTAGCCGCCAGTTGGACGACAGTACACGCCGTGTGCTTGGGAGTACATGCCGTGTACTCATGTCGACGGATGAACAGTGTGGCAGTGCCGCCAAATGAACAGTTAAATGAAGGGAGTACACTCCGTGTACTTTGTTTTTTTGGCTTAAAACTAGAAGTAGCCTCCTCATTTGGCAGAGGAGGCAATTGAGCCATTTTGGAGCCAAAGGAGGAGGTCTGATCTTTAAAGATCCACTGGGCATTCGTCTGGAATCCGATTCGGCTTCGGAAGATCTTGTTGGAACCGCACGGGTAAGCCCTCTCCTCTCCTAGTACTGTTATTACCAATTATTCTCCTAACGTAAGTTATTTACATTTTAATGGGTTTTGTTCTTCATCAGATCTACGCCATTCTTGGCCATTTCAGGATTCGGCATTCGGGCATAACGCTCATTGATGTATATGGTAGGTGGCTTGGTGTAAATTTCCAACTGTCATGCTTTTTTGTGTGTTTTTGTGCCATGGACCCATGTTGGGGTGTCGTGTGGCTAAGGCCGTTGCTATATTTAATGCCTATAATTGCATAGGTGATTAAATTGTGATAATAAAATGCTGGTTGGGATCGTTGCTTGGATCAGAAACCACCCCGGGGGTGTGTTTCACTGTTTAGCTGTTTGGCCAGGATACCCAAGGGTATGCCTTAAATGTAGTAATTATAGAATTGTCTTGAGAGGAATTTCTTGTTTACCGAATTTTGATATGTTGGGCATGGCCCGACTACCTGTTTAGCCTGAGGGCATTGTTGTGATTAGCCTGTGGGCACTACACTGTTTAGCCCGAGGGCTATAGTTATTTCGGCCTGAGGACAACTTCTTCCGTGCCTGTGGGCAGTTGATTCTGTGCCTGAGGGCTACACTACCTACGCCTGAGGGAAAATTTTGTTATGCCTGAGGGTGGATTCTTGTTTTGGATACTCGTTACCCGAGGGTAAGAGTTTACGTGTCTGAGGAGACTAGTTGTTTACTAGAAATGCACTGTGGTGATTTCTTATATTAAATGGATTAAATGGATAATAAAATGGTAATATAACTGGTAATGAGTTACTTTTGAGTACTGCTTACTTATTTGTATTTTACTACTACACACTATTGTTGCATGCTTACATGCAGTTGGGCACGAGCCTTTGGTGGGTGCCTACTGAGATATATTTCTCACACCCTATTTGGGTCACACTTTTCGGCCCAAATAGATTACATTACTGCAGGTGTAGATAGGGGCAAGAGTCCTTATACAGGTACTTGACTATTGCTGAGGAGTAGGAGGGCATGGGACCAAGCCTAGGATCATGATGTCGCTGCCAGCTGTTTGATTTGCTTTGCTGTACTCTGCTTTCTGCTGTACTGTATTGATGTATAACATGTTCTGGCTGTTTTCTTAGAACTTGAAACATGCAGCATCATATTTTTTATACTGTTGGTTATATCCATTGTTGTTGTTTATTTCAGTAGTTGTATAGATTACTGCTTCCGCTATCATTGTATGTTTTATTTTGTATTCCGCTGTGCTACACTTTGATAAATGAGGGCATAGTTTCCCCATTATTGGACCTGGGCCCTCACTGCTAGTCGACAGCCTCTGGTGTTTTGGGAAATACGCTTGAGGTCACGTGGCGAACCGGGCTTGGGGCACCCGTTGCGTGGCACCTGGGTCCGGGACGTTACAACCATGAAACAACTGTGAGAGGTGGATATGTTCAAAAAAACACAATCAACATGGTTAGGAAAACCATGCTCTAACCGTGAGACTTGTGCAATTTCCCCAAAAAGATGCTTTCCGGGCTCCGAAGAAACCTTAGACACCCTTAAGACCTTTACCAACTGAAAAGGCATCCACAAAAGGTCCAAGATAAGGAATTAGACTAAAATTTAAAGGATCCATACCTTAGTGGAAAACCAAGTTCTTACACCAAGTCCCTTCCCTATGTCCATGTGCTCTTGGTCCCACCAAAATCCCAAACTAAGGTGCCATAAGG
This sequence comes from Viscum album, assembly GCA_963277665.1. Classification (NCBI taxonomy): domain Eukaryota; kingdom Viridiplantae; phylum Streptophyta; class Magnoliopsida; order Santalales; family Viscaceae; genus Viscum; species Viscum album. Next base: position 300,512,993 of record OY728151.1, read on the forward strand.
AAGTTCTCAAAGAAGATAATTCAAGAGGTAAATCCTTTTTCTTTTTCTTTTAGTTTCCTTTCAATTTAGTTTTTCATTTATTATCCTATCAAAACCTCATCTGTCTAAATGATCATGATAACTCCAATATCATCTATATATTGGTATTATCTCATTTTAATGGAATATCCTTCATTAAACTCCCTTATCTCTCTCTTAAAAAAAGAAATCAACATGTGTGAGGTGCCGATTTACAACCTTTATGGTTGAGGGATTTTCATTCTTTAAATTTTCATTAAAATCTAGTAATGAAACCATTTTTATGGTTAAAACAGACTATAATATATGTATTATAACCTATTTAATTTTCTATAACTAGTATATATACATAATTTTAATTCATTTGACAAAACTAGTTCGTAATGATCGAAAAACCGCCAAAATAATCTAAATGATTATCACAAATGTTTTATCTAATGAATCATCCCCATACCATATAAACAAATAAATTATATAAAAATATAATATTATATATGTTCATTAATATCATATAAATTTAATTTACTATAATTATACCCATTCCTCATGAACTTCCATACTCATACACAAGTATACTGATCGTGAAAACCAAGGAAACGAATGCTCCAAAGCAATAAAATTGTATCTTATAACTCATAGAAGGCCATAAATTAACTTAATAAAATTATAATAAATGAAATACATGTTTATAAGGTTATAAATTAATTAATAATGGATTTAATTTTATTATCCCGGGCCTTAAGGTCAAATGAAGAACACATTCAGACATAATGTAAGGGTTTTCTTCATGAACCTACCTTCTCATTTGGGTTACACATTCTTCTTCTATACACAAATTTAATTCTAAATTTCTTTTATATACTTATAAATGATAATTATATGTTCTAAAATCATGTATTATGATAATTTTTATCTTTTTTTAGTGGGAATGTACAAGTTTTACAAGTACCCCTTCTCAATACTTCCCGATACGCAGGCCAGATTAATGGGAACATCTAAATTTCTTACCCATTTTCAAGTACCACCCATAATATATTTTAAGACAAAATTATTTTTCTTAACTCAATAATTTTTTCATGAAGAAATATATTTTTATCATTAATGGTTTTATATAAACATCCATGATGAAAATAATAGATTTTTCCAGAAGAACTCTTCTTAGAAAAGTAAAAGGTGTATTTTCCCAAGAATTTCTCGATGATTTTGTTATAGAATTTTCATTTATTTAATCTCATCTATTTAATTTTATTATTTATTGATATTTATATCTTATTTTTATCATCCACCATATTTTATTAAATGATCTATGATAACTTTGACTGTGGATGTGCTATTTTAACACCATTCACCATACTACTCAGAATGATTAGTGATTATGTTTATAGATTGGGGAACATTATTTAATTTTCATATGTATATGTTGTTTATGTTTATCTCCAATCATATTCAGACTGCAATGGACTTAGTAAGTGATTTGTGGGGCCCACTTTATCCCCTCAATGCATCGGTAGGTCTCATGAGAAAAACTAGACTGGTTTTTTACTCATTATGTATGGTGTCTTGGCCGAGGGTTTACAGTATGTTTATGATGTATGAAATTATTAATTCACTCATTATAAATATTTTAATTGATAGTCCATGTGATTATTATACTAGTATAATATCCATGGTTATGTTGTATTATGGAAATATTTAATTAGATTTTAATCTTTCCATATTATGCTCAATATTATGTTTTAATGGAATATGTATTTTTAGTTATTCACCATGCCTTATTACTTATGATTCTGCTATGTTACTTACCCTTTATGAGCATATGAGATCACCACTTAAATATGTTTTGTTGAAAAGATGAATATTATGAATTATTAGTTTTGATAACCTAGGAGTTATGGATGTTTCCAATGGAATATATATATTATAATTCCTTTACAAGTTGTAATGTAAAACTTATGTTTGTATGTAGTTTTTTAAAACTGCTAAACTATTTGGTCCTTTGGGATACAAATTCATTGTAATAATACCAATGTAATAAATTAAGGCACTAGATCTGGGCTACAGGGGTCGGGGTCTTTAAAGTCGGTATTAGAGTAATTTCAGTATAAACCTTGGAAATTGGATTTAGAAAACATAGATTAGGGAACAAAACCCTAAAATGGACTTTGAGGATATGTATATAAGAAAATCTTATAATTTTGGTAAGGTTTTGATTATGTGGATCTTCCTATAAATACATCCATGTCTGGATACTACAAGTGGATGTGGTTCTGACATAGATGTACCTAGGAGTAACAACTCCAACAAGGTATCCTAAGCCTGACTCAGGGTAACCAAGTACATGAAAGAAAGACTTACTGTGCACCTAGTTTGGCACTCCTAGTAGATATGCTTAGGATAATTCACATTTTCCATACAAACCATTATGAAGGATTTAAAATTAAATAAGTCCCCAAAGAAACCATGTTTACGATTATGATATTAGTTATACATAAAATATCAATTTATGTTAAGAATTTTTATAGTTCTAAATTGTGCATTATGATTCATAACCTAATTTAGTATATTTTATTATTTAGAAATGTAACCTAGTGAAAGGAATGGAAGCCACATCAACACACATAATCCTTGTTGGGATTTACCTCCTATACAAGATAATGACCTTAGTTATAGAGATGTGACTGGTGCTGAGCAACTTATAACTTTACCGGGATAGCTGAATCAGGTTATGAACAATAAACTTGCCCGTACAAAGAATCCTGATCTACAACATGGAGGAGTAATGTTAGAACACAATATGTGACAACAACCTCTATCATTAAATGTGAAAACAAACCCATTTATAGTAGAATAGTGGATAAGTTCCTTAGAGAAGATATTTATCTCTTTAGGAAGTAACAAAAGGGAGAAGGTTATCATGGAAGTGTATCATCTCTTAGAAGATACTGATCAATTATGGTTATTGATTCAAACACAAAATAGGAGGACGAAATTTAAAATATTGAATTAATCTATTTTAAGAAAATTTTACTAGAGAAATATTTTCATCGTGAACAATGAGCAGATATGGAGATAAAATTATTGAGTCTAATATAGAAAGAGGATGAAAATGTTGTAAAGTATGAATCAAACTTCACATGGTTAGAAAGTCATTCCATATAATATATACATAATCCAAGGATCAATATTGATCAATTATTTGATGGATTAAAAACATTACTCTGAAGGAAATTGGTCTCCCAAAATTTCTAATCATATGAATATATAGTCTCATGTAATATCAAGATAGAAAAATAATTCTCTAAGTCATTTGAATTCAAATCTAATAAAGAGAAAAATAGGGCTGCTGAACACTCTGGAAAAGGAAATAAGGAAAAGGGGAAGAAGAGAAGAGTTCATTTTCCATCCTATGATAATTGTGGGAAGAAACACCCCAGTATTTTTCTTAAGGGTATGGGTGTTTGTTACAAGTGTCGAGAAAAATGTCACCAAGACCATGATTTCAAGGGAAAGAAAGAATCTAACAATTTTCAATGATGCAATTTAAAAGAGATGGGGCATTATGAAATTGATTTTCCTAAGTGTCAAGGAAACTTTCCCCAAAGAAGGAAAATGGATAAAGGCTAAGATTATGTGGTCAAAAATGCTGATATTGAAGTTACTAATGATGTGGTATAAGGTACTTTAATCATTTCCTCAAACTTATCCAATTATTTATTTGATTTTGGATCATTGAATTTTTTTAAATATTCACATTTTTCTAAGAATATTATACATTTACCTTTTGATTTAATAAAGTAGTTTTCAGTCAAAACTCTTAAGGTAAGTATCATTATAAGAAATATGTGTCAATATGTCTCCTTAATGACACATAAACATACTTTAATTGAATAATTTATCGTCATAAACCTGATTGGTTTCTATATAATAATCTGTCTGAATTATATTTCAAATTAGGATGTGAAAATATATTGCAAGAAGAATAAATTTACAATTTTTTTGAATGATGTAGAGTACCTTATCTTTATAGTAGAAACCATGCTATCCTATTTTTATCTAGATCCACCCCCAGTAGCTCTACTGAATGAAATTCTTGGGGAGGAAGAGAACACAATATCAATGGATGAGGAATGAAATATTCAAATTGAGGATGTACCTATTGTGAAATAATACATTGATTTATTCTTAGAGGATTTAATTGGACATCCTATGTAATGGGAAATTGAGTATTCAATTAATTTAATTCTTGGTGCAAGTCCAATATCAAAGATAATTAAAGATTGTAAATAGTGGAATTAGTGGAGCTAAAGAAACAACTAGAGGAGTTGAGTATTAAGGGGTTTATTTTACCAAATGTTTCGGCATGGGGAGTTCCTATTATTTTTTAGAAAACAAATATGGATCTATGAGACTGTACATTGAATATATGGAGATCAATGCTATTATGATAAAGAAAAATTTTCCTCTACCTCACATTTTTATTTATTTGATCAACTTCAAGTATCCTAATATTTTTAAATGACTAATCTTCAATCATTATATCATCAATTGTGTATAAATAAGGAATATATTTTAAAAAAAACATTTCAAACCTGTTATAGACATTATGAGTTTACAATAATGCAATTTGGACTGACTAATGCATAATATGTTTTCATGGATTTAATGAATAGAGTTTTTAAGTAATATCTGATGAATTTTTTGTTGTATTTTTTGATGATATCCTGGTATAGTAAAAAATCTATTAATATCATGTGAATCACTTGCGCATTGTTATGAAGAATCTTAGAATAAATGAGTTATATGGGAAGTTTAGCAAGTGTAATTTCCAGCTTCAAATATTTTATTTTCTTGGACATATTGTCTCTAAAGATGGAATCTTAGTTGATCCTATGAAGAAAAAGTAAGTTATGGAATGGCCTACACCAATGAACATAACTGAAGTACAAAGTTTTATTGGTTTAACAAGTTATTATCGGAGTTTTGTTTATACCTTCACCCGATTAGCTAACCTGTTAACCAAGATTACTCATAAAGGGGTTAAGATCATATCGACTAAAGTATGTGATTTTTTTTGAAGAATTAAAGATATTATTGGTGAAATCTCAAATTCTGACTCTTCCATTAGAAGATAGTGGGGTTTTTTCTTTATAGTTATGCATGAAAGGAAAGACTTGGTTGTGTCCTTATAAAAAATGATAGAGTTATTGCCTATGAATCAAGGCCATTAAAAATCTAGGAAAAGAACTATTCAAATCATGATCTTGAGTTAGAATATATAATCTTTTCTTTAAAGATATAGATACACTATATCTATGGTAAAAAATGTGAGATATATATAGATCACAGGAATTTGAAAAATATATTCTCTCAAAAAGAACTCAACATGAGGAAAAAGAGATGGATCGATCTACTCAAGTATTATGATTGTTCAACGAACTACCAACCAAGGAATTAAAATAATGTGGAAAATGATTTTAGTAGGAAGAATCATGGAGTTCTAAAAAAATTAGGATTGACATGGATCCTATGTACATGGATATAGCTTGGATGGATATGAGAATTATCAAATAAGGTGAAACATCACTAATTTCTCAATTGGTTACCTAAACATATTTATTAGAAAGGATTAAAAGTTCTCAATCTGATGATGATAATCTTCAAAAAAATTAAAGCTTTGAATGATGGTAAGTTGGAAGACTTCATGTATGGGGATGAAATTATGAAATTTTGGAAGAGGCTTTGTGTTCCCTCTATACCCAAGCTAAAATGGAGTTATTAGATGATTCCCATAGTACAAATTTCTCTATACACCCTATTAGTATTGAGATTTATAGATATTTTAGGGAAAATTTTTGGTGGGATAACATAATGTGGGGAATTTCAGATTATGTAACAAGATGTTTAGTCTGTCAACAAGTAGAGGCTGAAAGACAACATCTTAGAGGAGTCATGCAACCTATGGCTATTCATATATGGAACTGGGATGACATCACTATGGATTTTTTCATTGGATTACCAAAAAACACCAAGAAAGAATGATTAAATATGGGGGATTGTTAATTGACATACCAAATATTCACATTTCCTCACTATAAGGTAGGATTTTCCACTGGAGCGCCAATAAAAACTCTAAATTAATAATGTTTTAAGACTTAATGGATCACCTATATCAATTTTTTCTGATCATGATCCATGATTTACATTTAAAATTTGTAAAATTATTCATAAATTATTGGATATTGAGCTTTATTTGAGCACTTATTATCACCCTCAAACCTGCGGGCAGTCAGAAAGGATGATCCAAGCTTTAGAAGATATGTTGATATCATGCTCAATTGACTTTCAAGGTATGTGGGACCAGTATTTACCTTTGGTAGAGTTTTGATATAATAATATTTTATATTCTAGTATTCTAATGGAACCCTATGAATCATTGTATGGAAGGAGATGTCATACACTAACCTATTGGTATTAAGTTGGTGAAAGGAAGCTTGTGGGACTAAATATTATCGAGGGAACAATAGTAAAGGTAAATACTATTCAAACCCATATCAAATCATCTAAAAGTAGAAAAATATCTATGAAAATAATTTAAGGAATAATTTGTAATTTCAAGTGGGATATCATGTTTTCTTGAAAGTATCTCCATAGAAGGGTGTTGTAAGATTTGAGAAGATAGGGAAACTGAGCACTAGGTACATTGGACCTTTTGAAATTCTAGAGATAATTGGAGTTGGGTCTTATCATTTAGGAGATAATAATTTCGGGAGAATCATTCTTTCAAAGAACATGACTCACGCACCCTCATCTTTTCAAAATTTTCTGCCTGTTGCCACCTCTTCGGCTGGTCCGTTGTTTTCTTCTCTGGCGCTTTCGATCTTCGATCCTGGGCCTGTGCCGTCGGTTGTCGGGCCCTCTTCCCTCCTTCATTATTCCTCTCAGAGCTCCCCCTCCTTCAAAGAGGTGCTTTGTGGCTCTTCCTTTCAACAGGCATGTTCCCCGGCGCTCCATTCGGTTTCTTTGATGGTTCGTCGGGAGGGTTCCTTTATCTCGCTGGAGGTTTCTTCTACGGATTTCTCAAAGGCTTTAGAGGATCTCAAGTGGACTCTCATGGCTCACTTTGGGTCTTCTCTCCTGCCCCTCGTGGCCTTCAGGCAGTTCATGGAGTCCTGGGGGCTTCAATCGCCGACTCACATCTTTATCCTCCAGCGCCATTCCTTTTGTATCAATTTCGGGTCGGAAGCAGACTTCGTCTTGGACTAGTGCAAGGCTCCTCATTGTTGGGGCCGACGGCGTTTTAGTCTGGCCAGGTGGTCCATGGAGGCTCATAGGGGCAAGGAGTGTCCCAAAGCAGCGGTGTGGATCTGCCTGCCAGGTCTCCCTTTTCCTTTCTAGTCTGATGCCTTCCTCAAAGCCATTGGCGACTCGCTTGGGGTGTTCCTCTGCTCAGATGATCATACTAGCAGTGGAGTAGATATTGCGGTGGCCAAAATTTTTATAGATCTAGATCTTTCTCAACCCGTCCTAGAGAAGCTGGCTCTGAAGGTGCAGGGTTCTTTTGATTGGACTCTGGAGATCTCTTACCCGGTGTTTCCTAGGTACTACTCGGCTTGTCTTCTTCAGGGGAACTCATTACAGGTTTGCAGGAAACATCTCCAGGCGTCTCGTCATTGCACCTGTCCTGGGTTGTCCAAGCCTATTCCCCTGGTGGCCAAGGCTTCTTCCTCGTTCATCACGCTTGAGAAGGTCCCCTTTCATGAAGAAAATGGTTCGGTCTCCTCTTCTGATGGCTCTTTAATTCTGTTTTCTGATCCCCGAGCTATTTCTTATTACCTACCTCGAGTTTAGTGTAGTAGCTCCCTTCAGGTCTATTTGTTTCCCACTGGTTTTCTCCCGGCGTTTTTGGCTTCTAACTAGCTATGGGAAGGCAGTCTTCTTGATCATTTTATCAGACCGTCCATACGACTTCAGGCTCCCACTGTTTCTATTCCCCAGCTTTCTGAACCTCATGCTTGTCCAGGCATGCAGGCGCAACCGCGTCTTGATGCTTCAGTGCATGATCAAGCTGTGGGGGGGGGGGGGGACCGGTTCTCAGTATATTTTTTTTTGTGAATTATGGATTTTGGGGAGGTGATATCAGTGCCCAACCACCCGCCGAATGCTGTCAAAGCTAGAGTCTTAATTTCCCCTGATCGTTTGCATCAGCCTTCCTCAGCGTCGCCAAACCAGAGTCTAGTCATGTGTACCAGGTTTTTCCAGAAGCTGAAACAGCTGCAAGACCAGTGCCCCCGTCTTCTCCTCTCTAAAAGGGCCTTTTGTCTGGGGCCAAATCCAGACGTGCTCATCTCAATGTTTAAGTTCCTCTTTTGGAACTCTCTGGGTCTACGGGCCTGAGCCAAATCTGATTTTTTTACCAATGAAATCTCTAAAAACTCGGTGTCCTTACTGGCGATCCTTGAACCCAAGTTGGCTTCCAAAAAAAATCCAAGAGTATCCACTTCGCTTCAAAACCCACAGATACATGCACGTGAATCCTACGAACTCTCAAATTTGGATTTTCTGGAAGGATCATATCAAATTAAAGCTACTTAGTGCATCAGACCAATACTTTGCTACAAAGGTCTCCTTTGGTTCCCATGAGGTCTCTTTTGCTTTCATCTACGCCAAGTGTAACACCATGGAGAGAGAAGACCTTTGGCCGGACTTGGAGGATCTCATCTTTGATAACATTCCATGGGTCATCGGGGGCGATTTTTACATTATGGCTAACCCGGAGGAAAAGCAGGGAGGGGGTGTGTTCCCTAGGAGGGCCAGTCAGTCCTTTGTTAGTTTATGGCTCGAAGTGGCCTCCTAGATGTGGTCTTTGAATGTGATCATTACACTTGGTGTAATAACCAGCGGGGGGGGGGGGGGGGGACCTGGTGCCGCCTTGACAGGTGCCTGCTTAACGAAGTAGCCATTTCCACTTTCTCCAACACTAAAGTTTCTCACTTGGTTCGGTGGCTCTCGGATCACTCCCCACTGCTCCTCAGTATGGGGTCCGGCTCCTTACAAGAAGATCAACCTCAGTTCTCGAAGACATGGGTTGAGGACCCTAACTTCTTCGACCTGGTTCATGATGTTTGGGTGCTCACCTTCACAGGGAACTCGTGGATCTCACTCTTTAAGAAACTCAGGCGGCTTATGACTCAGATCGGTAGCTGGTAGAGATCCATCTCATACAATGATCGGGATCTTCATAGGCTTAGTGGGGAGGTGGAGCACATGGAGACCTCCCTTGAACAGGTATGGGATGAATCTCTGTTTAATGAGAAAAGATCCATGAAAGATTGATTATCTGAGATCTTCATGAGGTAGGAGCAGTTGGCCAGAGAGAGTTACAGGGTTTGTTGGCTCCGTGAAGGTGACAGGAACACAAGTTTTTTCATGCTTGTATCAATGAAAAAAGAAGAGGTCACAGTTCTAACATTCTCAGAGGGGACGGTTCATTCTTCAATGATCATGATGTTATAAGAGGAATACTTCATGATAATCTTAAAGAGATTTTGGCTGGCCCTAACTCTGCATTCCATGCAGGCTATCCAAGGGGGCGAGAAGAGTTTTTTGAGGATATCCCTGCCTGTGTTTCCCGGGAGAATGATGAGATATTGAGAAGAATTCTAGACGATGATGAGGTACGTGAGGCATTCTGGTCATTGAACCAGGATAGCGCGCTGGGGCCGGATGGCTTCCTAGGTTCCTTCTATCGGCTGGCATGGGACATTGTTAAAGGGGATGTGATTCATACTCTACATGAATATTTTAGGGGAGGGAACCTGTTGCGTGTTGTGTGTGACACCAATATGGTCTTCCTCCCAAAAGTTATCAATCCCCAATCCATTGATCAGTATCGGCCAATCAGAATGTGTAACTTCCCTTATAAGGTCCACGCTAGTATCATCAACAGGAGGATGAAAATGCACTTGGACTCTTGGTTGGCCACAGAACAACATGGTTTTATCAAAGGCCGATCCATTCAGGGGAAATTTTCCTCGCGCATGAAATGACCAGTGACATCAACTACAAGATCTTCAGTGGTAACATGATTTTGAAGTTGGATATAAGTAAGGCCTTCGACCGTATGGAATGGAGCTTTGTTCTCAGGGTTTTTTCCAACATGGGTTTCTCTCACTGGACTAGAGATCTCTCTTTCCGTTGCTTCAGTTTGGCATGGATCTCAACCTCTTTCATGGGGAAACAGTTGGGTTTCTTCAAGGCCTGTCACGGTCTCAGACAAGGAGATACCCTCTCCGCCACCATCTTCATCATCTCCCAAAATTCTTTTAGTCACTCTATCAACTGGGGTATCAGTGCTGGAAGGGTCACCCCCTACAAGAACCACTATAATTCCTTGAATATTTCGCACCTGATGTTTTCCGATGACTCCATATTGTTCTGAAATGGTAGTAGGAGATCGGTGTGGGGCCTATATAGAATTATTGAGGAGTACTGTCAGTGGAGCGTCCAGAGGGTGAATAGGGAGAAAAGCTTGTATTACACTGCCAAGAGGATCTCTAGGAGGAGGGAATTTAATCTTGATGCAGGTTTGAACATGAAGAGGGGGAAATTTTCCATGGAGTATCTCGGAGCACCGGTTAGTCCGTACTCTCTTACAGTACATCATTTTGATAATCTTTCCAACAAGATCATGGTCTGTATCTTCAACTAGAAGAACAGACTCCTTTCCTTTGGTGGCCACATTGCACTTGTGAATCATGTTCTTGTTTCCATACCCATGCATGTGCTCTCCACCCTGAAGGCTCCTAAAGATGTTATTTCCAATCTGGAAAGAATCATGGTTTCCTTTGTTTGGGATGAGCAAATGGAGGGTTGTTTACACTGGGCTTCCGGGGACCGCATGTCGAGATCTATCCAGGAAGGCGACATAAACATGAGGAGTGTTCACAACACAATGCAGGAGCTTCATTCCAATTTCGCGTGGGATGCCTTAGTTGTCCATTCTTTATGGGGAAGGTCCATGAATGATCATCACAGCCGCGACTTGTATTTGCATAGGCCTCACCCATCCACGCTTTGGAAGTTGGTTCACCCCCACATCTACCTGTTGCGTAGCCATTCGAAGTGGATCGTGGGTAGAGGAGATTTGAACTTCTGGCTCCATGATTGGGGTGCTGGCCGGCTGTGGTTCCCAGGCTGCCCTACTCCATTTATTTCTTTCCACGAGGCAGCTCGCTACCCCGTTTTTTCCCTAGGTGGTTCTGAACAAAATCCAGCGTGAAGCCTTCAATAACATTGTGCTCAGCGAGGAGGTAGACGACCTGGTCTTCTCTGCCTCTCCTTCAGGCTCGTTTGTTGTCAAGGAATTTTGGCGGATGAGAGCGGCTCCAAATAGGGGTGATCACTTGGGGGAGATGTTGTGGTGTAAGGAGGTGCCATCTAAGATTAATTTTCTTCTTTGGTGGGTGCGTCACAATGCCCTGCCCACTGAAAATAGGATTCAATGCCTCAACATTAGCCTTGCCTCACGGTGCTGGTGCTGTAACCAATCTCAACTGGAATTGGTCAGTCATCTCTTTCTCGGTAGTGACTGGGCACGGAAAATATGGCATTTTTCTGGGCTCCCTTCTAGCGATCATCATGACAATGCTACACTCGACAACATTCTTTCCTCTTGGCTCATGGGCTCAGGTGTGTAAGGGTCAGAGAGGATTGGATGTGTGCTGATAATTCTAGAAGGGTGTTGTACAATATGGAAAGCAAGGAATGACACCCACTACTACAACTTTCCATGCACGACCTCCGGTATTGCTTTCAAGATGAGTTACACCCTTTTGGACTTGGTCAGCCTGTGTAAGGGTTTCATGGATGCACCTTCAATCAGGAGGTTTAGGACGGCTTCGGTTGTTTTCAACCAGGTTAGCACGTAGGGGCTGGGGCATTGGGTGTGCTGGCTTCCTCCAAGCCCAGGTTTGAAACTCAACACGGATGGCTCTCTTCTTAACAGAACGATGCGAGGAGGAGGGTTTGTTCAGGACCGGAGGGGTTCCATCATTGCTGCATTCTCGGCCTACTTTGGCCAGGGTGACATTATTCAAGAGGAAACACTGTCCATGGTCACCGGGCCTGAATTACGTGAACAAAGGTGCATCGTCCTTGAAGAGTTTGAGACTGACTCCCTTACCCTTTATAATGTTCTTTTACGGAAGGTCAAGGGCCCATGGAATATCAATTATTGCAACAGAAAATGTAACCTTTTCTTGGGTGCAAGGACCGACATTTCTCACATGTGGTGGGAGGGGAATATGGTGGCAGACTTCTTGGCTTCTAAGGCTCCTCCGAATCATGGCACAACCTACATCTTGAGCCTGGTTTCCTTTCACCCTGAGGGGGTCCATATCATTGTTAATGATTCTCTTAGTCTCCATTAATTTCTCCCCCATGACTCTTCTTTTGTCTGGCCTTTCGGTCTCTTGATAATCAATAAAAATGCTTATTTTCAGGTCAGGTCTTATCATTTAGAAATTCCTCCTAGACTTTCTAAGGTACACAATGTGTTCCACATCTTCTTGTTAAAGAAGTAAATTCCATACCCAACAAATGTACTCACTTAAGAAGGAATAGAATTGGAACCTGACTTATCTTACTATGAAGAGCCTATCCGGATTATGGACCCTAAAGAATAGGTTTTGAGGAATCAGATGACTCGAATGGTAAAGGTACTTTGGAAAAATCATAAAATTGAAGAGGCGATATGGGATACTAAGGATCTTATGATGAATAACCACCCAAATATTTTTGTGGGGTGACAATTTGGAAGTTTTGAAAAATAATTTTTTTATAGGAGGGGAGAATGTAAAAACCCAGATCTCTATCAATGAAATTTTACTTCTTTTGTTTATATAGTATATATCACATAAAATCACTTATAGAACATAATATAAACATCATAAATGAATAATGATTGAAATAAATGGTATTTTAAGAAGTTAAGGAACCTATACAGATGAAATAGTGACTTGACCTTAGAAATAGTAATATGAACCTTATGAATAATAAATTGGACTAATGAATATTTACATCACCCATGAAAGTATAAATAAAATTTATATACCTTAAAAATTAATGTATCATATAATTATATAATAGTATAAGTAAATGAATATTTTAAAAATTCTTAATTATGTTTTGGTATTTTGGTAAGTCATAAATATTTAATTACAATTTTATAATAAATAAAATGATTTAAAAGAAAATTTATTTACATAAAATATATTCATAAATTAACATTTTTTTGTCTTATGATTTTAGGACAATTTTATGAGATCTTAGTTAAATTTTGGAAGATTTATAAAATCAATTATAAATTTAAAAATTTTATTTTTCGAGTAAATGATGATTTTAAGTAAAAATTTAATTTTCTAATATTTAGATTTTTTTTCATAAAATGGACTTCATTTTTAAATTATAAAAGGTCAAAAAATGGTTAGGGTTTTTTTGGATTTTTCTAAAATACTTGAATTTTTGGTGAATTGTAAAATATGATAATTTACTATAAATGTTAAATACTTGAATTATTGAGTCATAAGTAATTTATGGATGTTTGAAGCCCATAATCATGAAATATAATTCATTATTTTAATACATTTGTTGATAATTCATAAACTATTCATAGTCTTGAGCCTAAAAATAACAAACAAATGAATAGAATATTAAAAAAACATCTCTCTCCACTATAAATACCACCCCTGCTCCTCGTACCTTAAAAGATCTAAGACTTATCAATTTTCGGCTCAATACACTTCCCAATTCCCCCCATTTCCATTAGCTGTTTTTCTCTTCAAAATGCCAAACTAAGGTGCCTTAAGGGGTTTTTTCATAGAGGAGAATTCAAGAGGTAAATCCTCTTTCTTTTTATTTTAATTTTCTTTCAATTTCCTTTTTAATTTCATATCCTCTCCTAAAATCCTATATTCAAATGATCTTTATAATTATTGTATCATATATATATATATGATAATTATATCATGTAATTGGAATATACTTCATCAAACTCCATTCTCTCTTGAATTTATTTTAAAAACCAAATCATTGCCCGTGCCGATTTACAACCTCTATGGATGATGGATTTTCATTCATCAATTATCCATCAATGATGGTAATGAAACCATTTTTTATGGATAAAACAGACTATAATATATGTATTAAAACCTATTTAATTTTCCAGAACTAGTATATATACATAATATTAATTCATACAACAAAACTAGTTCGCAGTGATAAAAAAACCGCCAAAATAATCTAAATGTTTATCACTAATGTTTTATCTAATGAGTCAAAGTCATACAAAAAAAATTATATAAAAATTAAATCTTATTTATGTTAATTAATATCATATAAATTAAATTCTAGAGAATTATACCCATTCCTCAAGAACATTCATACTCATATACAAGTATACCGATCATAAAAACCAAGGAAATGAACACACCAGAGCAATAAAATTGTATCTTATAAATCCTTAAATTGTCCATAAATTAACTTAATTAATTTTAATAAATAAAATAAATGTATATAAGGTTTTGAATTAATTAATTAATTAATTTAATTTGATTATCTAGGACATTCAGAACACATTTAGAACACATTCAGACATAAGGTAAGGGTTTTCTTCCCGAACCTCCATTTTCATTCAGGTTACAATTTATTTCTATATACACCAATTTAATTATTCATTTAAGTTATATAATTCTTATCAATTCTTATTATATTTTCCAAAATCATGTATTTGTATCTTTTCATCTTTCATTAGTGGAAAGTACATGTTTTACAAGGACCCCTTCTCAAATCTTCCCGATACACAAGCCTGATTAATGGGAACATCTAAATTTCTTACCCATTTTCAAGTACCATCCAAAATATACTTTAAGAAACTATTATTTTTATAAAAAACTATTTTTTTTATAAAAAAATATATTTTTTATTACTGGTTTTTTATAAACAATCATGAAAAATATAAATGATTTTTTTCAAAAGAACTCTTCTTTTCAAAGTAAAAGGTGATTCTTCTCTCAAGAATTTATAATGATTTGGTCAGAGTATTTTCATTTATTTCAAATCCTATGTTTAATTTTATTCTTTATTGATATTTATCTATTATTTTTATCATCCACCATATTTTATTAAATTATTTATTATAAGTTTGACTGTGCATGTGCTATCTTGATACCATTCCCCATAATACTCAGAATGGTTAGTGATTATGTTTATAGATTGGGGAAAGTTATTTACTTTTCATATGTATATGTTGTTTATGTTTATACCCATTCATATTAGGAGTGAATTGGACTTAGTAAGTGATGGGAGGGTCCTAATATATCTTCTTGATGAATCGGTAGGTCTCATGAGACTAACTAGACTGGGTTTTTTACCCATTATGTATGGTATCTTGGCTGAGGCCTTGAAAATATGTTTATGATGTCTATAATTATTCATTTTCTCATTTTGAATCTAGTAATTATTAGTCTATGTGATTATTAAACTATTAAAATATCTATGGTTATGTTTTATTATGTAATTATTTAAACATATTTTATTCCTTCTATATTATAATCAGAACTATGTTTTAATGTCAGGTGTATTTTTAGTTATTCACCATGCCTTATCACTTATGATTCTACTTTATTAATTATCCTTACTGAGAATCTGAGCTTACCCCTTTCTTATATTTTATTTTTTCTTAGGATACAAATATGAATATTATGAATGACTTGCAGGGATAACCTTGGAGCTATGGATGTTTCCAATGGAATATCTATATTGTATTTACTTTCAAAGTTTTAATGTAAAACTTATGTTTGTATATAGTTTAAAAAAACTACTAAACTATTCATTCGTTTAGGATATGACTTCCTTATTATAATACCATTCTAATAAATTAAATCACCAGCTCCGGGCTACTGGGGTCAGGGTCCTTACATTGATAATGTGAATGGAATTCACATCATAAACCATATTCATTTAATGAACCTAATTATGGGCTCCTTAATAGAAAAAAATCACGTCATGAATAAACCATTCATAATGTAAACTAGTTCTGTAGCTATCACCTGACCCCCGGTTCCTTTAGAAAATACTCAGATTGACTCCAACACCCTAAAAAACGGAGAAACCATATCTTAAAGATTAAAATAGGTTTTACCTTTACTAGTATGTTAAAATAAATACACCATAAGACTTCCTATCCCTATAGATTCATGAGGAAAAAGGATACTCAAGAAAGAGGTAAGGCCACTATACCCCCACAAATGATTCTTTCTACCAAGTCACTTGATATTCCAATCCATTCTACCATAACAATTTGACCAATGAAATAGAATCCCCATAAAATAATTTCATTTGAGAATCAATGATATACCATTGTTCTTCCATAATAGAAAAATTTAGATCCAAATCAATATCTTCCTAACTCAGAACATGGTAATGACCTAGGTGGTACTTTTTGAGATGAGATATATGGAAAAAATCATGTATACCTATCAACTTAGCTGATATTTTTACCTAATAAGAAACCCTACCTAGAAAATCAATTATCTAAAATAGTGGAACATATCTCAGAGCCATATTTCCTAGTTTCCCTCACTGTTGATGAACTAACAGAGAAGAAACTTTTAAGAAAACCTGGATACCATTAGAAAACTCGAAAGGATAGTGTCAATAGTATGCATATGATTTCTGCTAACTTGGAGTTGTATCCAAGAATCAATGTATATCTTACATATTATGTGACATCTCCTGAATGAGACTCTATCCCACAAGAGATTTCTCACCCACCTCTTCCCATTAAATTGGTGACCTGGACATGTGAGCATTCAAATCCATAAAGGAATCCATTCAGATCAATGATTGGTAACTATTATTATAGGAGAAATCGAAAAATCCTAGATGGCCATATCACATTACATCTAAATACAAGACTCATTCATGGAGTATATCCTCCATGATCTAAATAGCACGCTCTCTATGACCTTTTATATTTGGATAGAAAACTGTACTCAATTTGACATGAGTCCCCATCGCCTATTCGAGAATTTTATAGAATAGGATGTAAACATAGTATCCCTATCCAAGACAATATAATATGGGACCCCATGCAACCATACAATCAACATCATGTAAAAATTTCCCAAACCATCAACTTTGGTGGTGTCAAAGATCATAATGATGTGAGATGATTTTATGAACTGATAAATCACCACCTAGATTTAATTCTTTCCTCTGGGAGTCCATGGTAATAAAAAAAAATAGATGGAAACCACATCACCACAACTGAAAGAGACCAGAGTAGACTAGAAGGCTTTAAGTGATATACCTTTATCTGTTGGCAGGTGTAATAGAATGACACACAACCAGTGATGTCACACTTCATACCCATGAACTAGAAACATTGTGTTATATCATAACACATATTCATAGTTCTAGTATGTATATCCCATGAAGAACTATAAAAATCACGAAACACTAAATTCCTCATGTATGATGGGATGAAAAATCGATCTTGAAGTAGAGAATACCATAAGAATGAAGAGACCAACTAGAAATGGTATCCCCACTCTATAAGGTTCCTATAATACCTATAAACTCATCATCCTATTACTGGGCCCACAAAATAGGCTCAATGATATTTGATGGATACTAAAAACTAGTAATATTCATACCTAAATCTTTATCCTTCTCATCTAGATGAAATTGAGTGAAAATCCCTATAAATTTCCTCTCCCTATTCAACTCTAGAATAGTATGTGGTGGAACATTCCTATTGATATCATCAGTGATGAAATTACACTTCCCTAGGGTGTAGAAAATGTCAAATTTTAACTACCAGGGATATTTAACCCACCACCTCTATCTATGATTCATGTCCTTCTAAGAAAATATATAGGTCAGACTTTTATGGTCTGAAAATTCCACGAACCTTTCCCTAAAGAGACAGCGTCGCCAAAACTTAAGCACATGAATACCAATAGTAAGTTCCAAATCATGGGTGGGGGTAATTTTTATCATGAAACCAAAGACGATAAGACCCAAAGGCCACAACATCGTCATCCTTCATATGAACACAACCCATACTATCACTATAAGCATTGAAATAAAATAAACACCCCATATTGGGCTTAAGAAAGATAAAAATAGTATTTGATGTTATAATTCATTTGAATATGAAAAGAAGTTTAAAATTTATCATCTCATATGAATTTCACACCTTTCATGGTAAGTGAAATAAAAATTGATTACAATTTTTAGAAATCCTTGACGAACTATTGATAATACCTAGCCATACCTGGGAAGCTCCATATCTCAAAGGCATTATGTGGTTCTTCCTAGGACAATAAAACACTAATATTTTTAGGATTGGTTGAGAAACCCCATTATGAAATCATGTTATATAATAAATTTACTTCTTGGACCCATATATTTTATTCCAAAAGTCTCTCATAAAGTTGGTGACTTGTTAAGATCTCTAAAACCAAATTTAGGTGTTGCTCATGCTCACACTCAGATCTTGAATAATATAGAATATCATCCACAAATAATATGAAAAAAGTGTTGAGATACTAATTAATTATCTATTCATTATAATATATAAAAATCATAGGATCATTAGTCATACCAAAAGGCATTACAAGATATTCATAATGGTTATATCTATTTCTGAAAGCGGAGATGGTGATAACCTGACCAAAGATCGATTTTAGAAAACCACTTCATCCCCTTTAACTAATAAAACAAGTTATCCATACATGAAAAAAGGTATTTTTCTTAACAGTCACCCTATTTAAATTCTAATAGTCTATGCAAAAATTAAGTGAACCATCAGTCTTCTTGGAAAAGAGCATGGGGCTTCCCATGGTGAAACATTAATGTGAAGAAAACATTTATATATTAGATCATCTAGCTAGATCTTAGTCTCCTTTCGATCACCAGGTTCAATATGATAATATGGTATCAAGATTGGATGAGTACCCCTCACCAGATCAATTTTAAACTTGACCTCCCTCTCAAGAGGAAGATCAATGTAGTTTTCTGGGAAGACAATAAAGAAGTTTTGAATAAATAATGTAATATTGAAAAGAGGGGGATCATCATCATTTTCAATGAAAATGAGATAAAACATAATACATAGATATGGTAAGGATGGTCCATTATGACTGGGTCGCAAATCCCACTCTCCTTGAAACACTTAAGATCTCCCCTTGACAAAAAATAACAAAACATGCTAATAATTAAATAAATATCAGTATGGTTAGAAACATGCCAATCCATCCTAAGGATGTCATTAAATAGATCTAGATCTAGAATGAGGAAATAAAAAAAATCTATGTCATATAAATATAGTTAACATGATGGAAATCAAAACCCCTTATCTTCCCTCTTTCTAAGAGGTTTCACCACCTCCATAATAAATGACATGAGATCCATGAGAAGTTTTATCACATAAAAATGGGCAGATATAAATGAGTGCGAGTTTCATGTATCAGGAAGATAAGTTTCTATATAAGTTTAAAAAAATATTGTACCTCTCACTATAACCTATTCCACATCAACCTTCATTAGAAAATCGTCCACTGTATGAAGGTGATTCTATCCCATGGCCTATGCTTGGAGCCCTGTGAACTTTGAAGTTTATGACTACAACATATATTGTGGTCTTTGGTGCTAAAGATCCCTAAACATAATAGGGTATATAAATATCTTGGAAGAACCTCTATAGATGGACATGATAGCCAAAATTACTACATATATTCATGGGTGAGGAACAATATAGTTGGTTATTCCCTACCTTTCCACACTAATTTCAATTCAGGGGCACACTACTGGATACTACTGATGGCGTAGAGGCATCCCACTATTGAGAACAACCTCCACCACTCTTACTATTATCACACCACTTTCTCTTCTTTCTCTACATGCCATGAAAACTACCACTGGGAGGAGGAGAAGATCCTGAGAGTCAAATATTTTCATCCATATCCATTTTCACCATTATAGCCCTATCTACTATATTAGAATAAGTGGTATGATTCAGGATGTGTACCTATGTTTGGATGTCTACTCGAGAACCCTAAAGGTATTTCTGATCTATCAACTGATCATTCATTACCTTCTTCAGATCAAAACAAACCAGCTCTGCAAAATGGTTTGTGTACTCCGACCCCAAGTACTCTCCCTATTGCAAAGAGAGTAATTGTATAGACTTTGATATCATAAGGGACACTAGAAATAACTTCTAAAAAAAGTGGGTATTGAAACAATTCCAATCTAATATCTCACGTCGATTTTCCTATATTGTGGGATCTCACCACCACTTTCTGGAACCTTTGAGTTTAAATGTTGCGCACTTCACCCTAATATCATCAGATGTATCTAAGAAGTCAAATACATTAATCAATCTTTTGTAGCTATCCCTCCACATCTTGGGGTTTATTTATACACATAATGGATGGATATTCTCATATAAGAACTATTGATATTGAACCATGTCTTATTTAGCTTCTAGATTCACCAAAAACACATGGCTGTAGACCCCCGATACATTTTATTCCAATTACCAAATTTCTCAAATGATAGCCTCTATAAGATTTTGATCTAAAGGAGGATTCTATTGAAAAGAATATTTCACCACACCCTCTTGTGGAACCCATGGAATAAATCATGAAGGAATGTTACTACATAATAGAAATAGAAGAAAATTATTAGACATTAGGAAAATATTAGTTTATTATTGAAAAATAGAAGAAGAAGCTAAGATCAAGAAAAAAATCTGTATAGGAGACACACGTCCCAACATATTATGGTAACTTGAGGCTAATCATGAAAATAGATGACTTGGAACTCACCTCAACCTACCTCCCAATCCATGAAAATCCTATCTCCTATCTTCCAAACATCCCAAAACAAGGACATTTAAGAGACACATTTGATAATTATTTATAATGAAACAACCCATGATCTCCTCCAACATGGTACTGAAACCGACCCATGATAGAACCAAAGGGTGTTATCGATTCCCATGTGGTGACAACTAGCACCCAGGCATTAAAAACAAACAAAGGGAATGATTTAAACCTAATTGAAATAAGATACATGACATATATATAGAAACAAAAATAGAAACTGAATATATCATATAATCAAAGAAATACAGTGGTAGTGGTAAAACTAAAAAATAACAAGATAAAACTCCAAAGAACATGTCTAATAACCAAAAAGGACAAATAAAACTAGAAAATTCTACTCTATGTGATATGTGGGAAAAGACCCATGATCTCACCACAGGCTACCTGAACCCAGTTGACATAAACCTTACCAGCTCACTACAGTACCTTTATTTTTCCTACATCAAAAGATAATTCAAGGTCTAGACATTCCCAAGGGAATATGCAGTGAGTGTGCTAAATAGGTTCGGTAGGATCCTGACCAAGTGTTCTATATCATGTCTCTATACAGTAATCACAATACAGTAAATTTTAATAAAATGTGGCATGATAATCTGTTAAAATAGCTTTTTTTTTATCAAAATCCTGGTAAACAGTTCCCTGTTTTCCATAGTTCCAAAAAAATATAGGTAAAATGGTTTTAAATAATCTTTTAAATAATTTTTTACATTTATCAAAAACATATATATAAAATCTAAAACAACACAAAAAAAACTAATAAACAATGGTAAACATGCCTAGGTTCATAAAGATCAAGATTTCTAGGTCATTTATAACTCCATAAACATTGATGACTAGTGTGAATCCAAGTCCATAGTGACTATGAATTGAGGCCTTGTAAATATTGGAACATACTAGAAATTGAATCCCCTTACAATGTTGGTCAAGTTTCTATAACCAAAACATTTATGTTTTAGTAGTATAAGAAAACTGTAGAATGTGAACCCCCTTAAAATACTAGTTGACGAGACCCAATACCACACCTTTTACATAAGTACCTAAGGCTCCCATGTGCATCATATATCAACTCAATTTAAAAGGGATTATCACATTTCATAAAATATAACAAACAACCCATTTTTTCCAAAACATTCTTTGAAAACCCATTTCACAATCCATTTCACAATGCTTTGAAAAATACATTTCTTTCACCAAAATGAGGGGAAACCATATTTACTCAAAAAAAAGTTTAAAAAAACTATTAAATAAATTCAAATATCATTCTAATTCATTTAGAAAAAAATTTATAAAATAAAGATCAATTATAGATCAAATTCAATAGTCTAGAGATGGAACCACCAACCTCAACTAATTCCACACACTAATTGTGATGAGATCTAGACACAAAGAGTCGAAAGGGGACACAAGAGAAATGTAAAAAGAACCTAAAATTAATTTTAACAAATTATAATCGAATTAAATGAGAGAAAGGGTCTCCATTGAAGTTTAATCAACACATAACTTGAGAACATCACACAGCTCACCAAAACCAACATGATAATTGGCCTCCAAAAGATGAACACAAAAAGGAATATACAGAGGATTGAGAGAGATCACATCATAACAAAAATATTTCAAAAACATAGCCCAATGTCACAACCAAAACCAAGATAAATAAAGATAACAGGGAGATAATGACCACACTCACCAAAAGAAGATCAATCAACCAAACCATAGATCAAATTGCTGATCAGAGAGGTATGAAGGAACTGAAACCACCAAAAAATGGTTGGAACATATCTGGGTTTGAGGGAAAATATTGATATCAAATGAGAGTGATTTTAGGAATTTAGCACATAAAAAATGATGGGTAGAGACACTACACATCATGAATACATGGTTCATAAAATAAATTTTATGGGTTGAATGTATGATGAAAATGGGCTCACCTCATATTAAAATTCTAAGAAACTAATTCATGATGTGAATATAATTCACCTCATAAACCTTATTTACGTTATAAACACTAATACCAATAGTAATTTTCTCAATGCTAGAAAATTATTTTAACAACACTAGAAAATTCTTTTAATCTCAGTGAAGATAAGGGGGGGGGGGTCCACTTTAACAATACTAAAAGGAACTGATAATGGGTGTCCTTTATCCGTTCTAAAAAAAGAACTGATAAAGAACCCCCATTATCATAACTACTTTAACACAAATAAAGGACAAGTTTTATCAGCACTATTTCAAGTGCTTATAAAAGAAAACTTTATCAGCACTTTAATTAGCACTGATAAAAAGGGACATTATCAGCGCTTGAAACTAGAGCTGATAAGGTGGTACTTTATTAGTGATCTGAATAGTGTCGATAAAGTGGCCTTTATGAGAAGTTGAAATAGTTCTGATAAAGGCCTATATTCCTATGATGTTTTGTTTATATAAAAACACACCCACCGGTAGCACCTACACATATAAACAACACACCCACAAGAAACACACACACACCATCCACACAAAATATCACCTTCACAACGCAAACAAGAACAAATCAGCACACACAAGGGTTTGAAAAACAATTCCATATATGTTTCAAATAATTTTTTATATAATTATATTTACAATTATCTAGAAAAAAGTTAAAAATATTAATGTTTCATCCTTTGATATCCATGATCCCCTCTCAAAAATGTCAACCCATGGTATTAGTTTCCAAAAAAATCATCTTAACACAAGGAAAAGTTTCCACCTATATAAAAAAACAAATATTATATTATTCATACTACAAAGGAATAAATTAAACATTAATATGAAAGAATAAATTAATAAAATTTCAATTTAAAAAAAAGACACATTTGGAGTTATACACGTCGCATTATGCATCGTATTAAGGTGGGGTTGATTCCGACACATCAAAAATGAGTTATGGATCATTTTACTAAAATATCAAAACAATCCGAATGGGTTTTCTTGGTTTTGAGTACTTCCCTTGGGGTTTTACTAAAATTAATATAAAATTTAAATGAAATATTTGGATTTATACCAGTCACATCATTCGTCATATTAAGGTTTTTTTGGTTCCTACACATCACAAATGACTCGTGGATCATTGTTATAATGTATCAAAATAATCTGAATGGGTTTGTTCAGTTTTCAGTATGATAATTGTGCTTTTTTACTAAAATATCATTTCAAACTAGAAACACCCATTTTGAGTCATACTGGTCACATCGTGCATTGGTTTAAGTTGATACTTCTTCATACACATCAAAATGGAATTTCGAATCTCTCTCCTAAATTATTAAGAAAATTGGAGGGCATTTTTTTGCTTTTAGTGAGTGAAATGTTTTGAGCTAAAATGTCAATTTTAAACTGATAACAGACACTTTTAGTTATACTGGTCACACCATACATCAAATTGAGGCGAGGTTCATTCCTAAACATAACAAATGACTCATGTATCATTTTATTAAAGTATATAAACAATTAAAATGCATTTTCTCAGTTTTTAGTTTGTCAGTTGTGTTTCTTTACTTTAGTTCATGTCAATTTTCAATAAAGACACATTTGGATTTATACGGGTCACATTGTTCATCAGATTGAGTTTTGGTTGATTACTAAACTTCAAAAATGACTCATGGATTATTTTTCTAATGTATGAAAACAATTCGAATGGGTTTTCATAGTTTTCAGCACGACAGTTGTATTTTTTTACTAAAATATCATTTCTAACCGAAAAAACCATTTTGAGTCATACCGGTCTCATCATGCATTATTTTGTGGTGAGAATTATTCATACACATCACAAAGGATTTATTAATATCTCTTCTTAATTATGTAGACAATAAGATGACGTTCTCTTGGTTTTCAGTGTGTGAAATATTTTGAGCTAAAATGTCAATTTTAAACTAATAACGGATATGTTTAGTCATAATGGTGACACCGTGCGTCAGATTGAGGTGAAGTTGAATCCTACACATCAAAAATGACTCATGGATCATAGTATTAAAGTATCAAAATAATCTAAATGGGTTTTCTTAATTTTTAGTATGTTTGATGTTTTTTTACTTAAATTAAATTCAATTTTAAATAAAAACACATTTGGATTTATACTGGTAACATCGTTCATCGGATTGTGGTGTGGTTGATTCTTAAACGTCAAAAATGAATCATTTATCATTTTTATAAGGTATAAAAACAATCCAATTGTGTTTTATCTGTTTTAGTATGTCAATTATGTTTTTTACTAAAATATCATTTCAAATGGGAAACAATCTTTTTGATTCATACCGATCACATCATGAATTTATTTGATGTGAGACTACTTAATACACGTCAAAAAGGAAATTATAATAACTTTCCTAATTTATGAATACAATCAAAAAGCATTTTCTTGGTTTTCATTGAGTGACACATTTTGAGCTAAAATATAAATTTTAAACTGATAACAGAAAATTCTAGTCATTATGATAACACCGTGTGTCTAATTGTGCTTTGGTTGATTAATACACATCCAAAATGAATTATGTATTATTTTAATAAAGTATCAAAACAATATAAATGTGTTTTTCAGTTTTCAGTATGTCAGTTGTTCTTTTTTACTTAAATTAATGTCAATTTTAAATAAAAAGACACATTTGGATTAATATATGTCAAATCATGAATTTTATTGAGGTGGGTTTGATTCCTACACATCAAAAATGACTTATGAATCGTTTTAATAAATTATAAAAACAATGAAAATTCATTTTATTTGTTCTCAGTATTCCAGTTGTGTTTTTTTACAAAAATTAATGTTAGTTTTAAATAAAAAAAGACACTTTGAGTCTTACCAGTCACACTGTGCATCAGATTGAGGTATAGTTGATTCATACATGTCAAAAATGACATTTATATTGTTTTACTAAAGTATCAAGACAATTCTAACGTGTTTTATCAGTTTTTAGTATGTCTGTTGTGTTTTTTTACTAAAATATCATTTCAAACTTGAAACACTCATTTTGAGTCATATCGGTCGCATCGTGCATTGGTTTGAAATGATACTACTTCATACACATAGAAAGAACTTTTGAATAATTGTAATAGATTATTAAGACAATCAGAATGAGTTTTCTTAATTTTTAGTTAGTGACATGTTTTGAGAAAAAATGTCAATTTTAAACTGATAACGAACACTTTTAGCCATATCATTCAAACTGTTCATTGTATTGAGGTGTGGTTGATTCCTACACATCAAAAATGACCGATGGATCATTTCCATAAGGTATCAAAAAAATCTGAATGCATTTGCTCATTTTTTACTATTTCATTTTTTCTTTTTGCTAAATTTATTAATAGTTTATTATAAAAATACACATTTAAAGTCATAACAGTCACACCATGTGTCAGATTTTGGTGTGGTTGATTCCTAGATATCACAAATGAATTATGGATCATTGTACTAAAGTATCAAAACAATCCTAATGTATTTTTCTCATTTTTCAGTATGGCACTTGTTCTTTTTACTAAAAACACTAAAGGTTTAAAATAAAAATGGACACTTTGAGTCATACCAGTCACATATTCATGCTAGTTTTGTAAATTCTTCAATCAATTATACTGAACATTTGTTTCTAAACAAATATATCTCATATTTTGAATAATATTCTTTTTGAAAACCATGGTATTACTAAAAAAATTTAAATACATAATGGATTAATAAATATTTTAAATGAAATTGTAATTATCTTTGAAAATACCTCTTTAGGGATGCTGGTTTGTTCATGGAATACAATCTATTTCATAAATTTAAAAACATAATAACCACATTCTTTATTGTTTTTTTGTTTCAGACACTGTATAAACATTGATAAAAATAAGTAATTTTTTATATGTGTGTGGATATTGAAATATTATTATATATACCCTAATTTGTATCCAGACATAGAAATTGTGATGTTTCTTGTCCTTTTCCCCTGGCCTCATTCCATGATGTAGAAGATATTCATGCACTACCCTATCATAATAGAATACTCATTAAAAGATAATATAAATTATATAACTAGATGTTTATTTCTAAAATGTAGGATTTAGTGTATTACAAAGTGAAAAATTTCATCATTTGTGGTTAGTTTGTTGGAATTCCATGCATTGAATCCAAGAAATAAATCTTTGGAGTATCCAAATTGATCACAATGAGCATCCAATGCTACCAAAAAACACAAAAAGGATTAAGTAATGAAACAAATTAAAATATATTTGATATGATTAAATTGTATAGTTTAACCCCTAAATCGTTGGTAGTAAGAAGAGTCTATCATCCTTAATTTTGATGTTAAAATGATTTGAGCAGGTTGGACACTATTTCACCCTCTTTTTTAGATTCTATATCTGTTTGTTCTGTAGGGGTGATGCGAGGACTAATGAGTCCAATTTTTTTTTCATGGGGAAATTCCTTCAATTTTTTTTTCATATATACACCTGTGAAAAATATGAAATTTATTTAGTCATAATTATCATAGTATATTAGATTTTGGACAATCAAATCATGAAAACATACCTCATGTATAAATTTAAAACTAGGCTGCCTAGCCAATCATGCTCCAGGATTTCACTTATATTTTCAACACTAATGAAATATAGTTCTTTCTTTTTGTACATATTTTCATCAAAAATAGTTGTGTAAACTCCACTATCTTTAAACTTAATATTCACATGATCCTGTAGTGCTAATAAATAGAGATATAGAACATGCGGGTTTAAGGTTCTTATGGTAGATTTTTTTGATCGGTTGGTTGATCCTTGAGATGTTTTTGAGCCGTTCATTATTTTCACCCCTTCCCTATGTCTATCAATAATTACATTAATCAATTAAGACATTTTTTCATTTAAAGTTAAAGGTTTATCTTGAAAAATAAATTAAAAATGAGTACCTCATCTTGGACATGTTTTTTACAAGATATGACAACCATGTGAGGAATGTTCCAAGATCTTGTTCGACATTATGAATATCTTCATCGTCAATTGGAATAGGTAGATCAGTGGTCGGATCAGGTTCTACAATAATCAACACAATTAAGTGACCTGTTGGAAGTGGTTTATTGTGTAGCATGGCGTTTTGGATATTGAACACCGTAGCCCTTTCTACAAGGCGATGAGTGGGTGTTGATAGATATAAATCACAGTCATTCTCACCATGTTTAATATCAGTATAGGAAAGGTATCAGTGTCTATCTGATTCAAAATTCATAGAAACAATTATTAGAATATTTATTACCTCAACTAAGATATGTTTTTGAGGGGAATGTATCTCCTCAAAGCATGTCGGGAGTGGGGTGGGATCTTCACATGTTGGTTTTTCTTGAGTTGTTTCTTATCTTTTCCCCCCCACCATCATATTTTCCATGAACTCTCTCTGCAATTGTACATTTTCTTCAAGGATATCCATTCTTTCTCAGATCATTTTGGTTTCTTCACTTTGTTCCTCTTCTAGTTTTTTTTTCTCAAAAAATGTTCTCGGTGTCACCCCAAAACCCACACCTCTAATGCAGCCATACTTTTATGGATTCTTAAAGGCCACTGAAAGTATGTATGAATCCAGTTTGGGTATTTGTGATTCTTGTGACTATATCAGATATGAAATCTAGAAAAATAAGTTATCATTGTTATGTAATATCAATTTAAATAAAAACAAATATTTATTATTTAATACTTAGACGTGTTTTCCAGACTTTTTGTGTTTTTTCATATATTAGTATCTCATCTTTATTTACCCACAACTCCTTCCATAGCACATGGAATGGGATGGAAGTGACTTTGGATTTTGATTCATCAATCTATATATAAACATAGGAACATAGGTATGGTGTTTTTTTGTCACATAAAAGTATTATAGTAGATTTAAAATATGTACCAATTTTTTTTCAAGTGAAGCATACCAAATTATTTCTTTATGGTAGGTGTATGATGGTTTTTATGCTCGTTCCTTATTTTTAGAAGTCAGTTTCTATTTCATAAATAAAAAACATTAATTCAAAGTTATGAATAAATGTATCATCAAACAACGTATTACCAAACACAATGTACTTGAAAATAATTCTCTACATGATGACTAGTAAACACATCCCACACTCTTTAGGTTATCAGGTGTGCATAAATATGCCTGAGAAAAATATGAAATGTATTTAGTCATAATTTTCATAGTATATCAGCTTTTGGAAAATCAAATCATGAAAACATACCTCATATATACATTTACAACTAAGTCGCCTAGCAAATCATGCTCCAAGATTTCACTTACATTGTCAACACTAATAAAATCGGGATCTTCCAAACTATAAATAGTTTCATAAAAAATAAACGTGTGAACTACACCATATTTCAAATTCATATTCACTTTATCCTTCGATGATAATAAATTCGGATATAGAATGGGCATGTTTAAGGTGATTTTTGTAGATCGTTTTGATTTTTTGGTTGATCCTTGAGATAGTTTTGATCCATTATTTCTTTTCACCCCTTCCCTATATACGCTTGTAATAGAATTCATAGGTTCAGACCTTTTTCATTAAATGTTGAAGGTTTATCTTGAAAAATAAATTAGAAATGAATACCTACTTATCAACATGTTTTTTACAAGCTATGATGTCCATGCAATGAATGTTCCAGGAGCTTGTTTGAGATTATGAATATCTTTATCATTAATTTGAATATGTAACACGGTGGTTGGATCATGGTATATGTTAATCAACACTTTGACCTGACCAGTTGAATGTGGTCTATTATGTAGCATAGCATTCTAGATATTGAACATCAAATCCCTCCCTACAAGGTTTTGGGTGGGTGTTGATAGATATAAATCACAATAATTTTTACCCTGTACAATATCAATACAGGAAAGGTATCAGTGTCTATCTGATTAAAAATTCATATAAAAAATTATTAGAACATTGATTAGCTCAGCTAAGAAAGGGTATTGAGGGGAATGTCTCACCTAAAAGCCAGTGGGGGTGGGGCAGGATCTTCATGTTCTAGTTGTTCTTCAATTGTTTCTTCTCTTCCTCCCCCACCATCATACTTTCCATGATCTATCTCTGAAATTGCATATGTTCATCAAGGATAGATATTCTTTCTCTCGTTATTTTGATTTCTTCACTTTGATCCTCTTGTTTTTTTATCATAGAATGTTCGGGGTGTCATGAAAAAAATCATACCTCTGACACAGCCATACTTTCCAGGCTACTTTAAGGCCACCAAAAGTATGTCTGCATCTGGTTTGGGTGTTGCTGATTCCTGTGTCTATGTCAGATTAAAAATATAGAAAAATAAGTAATCATTGTTATATAATATTGATTTAAATCAAAAAAATATTTATTATGTCATACTTACACATGTTTCCCACACTTTATTTGTGTTTTCATGTTTTGGAATCCAATATTTATATACACACGCCTCCTTCCATAGCACATGGCATGGGATGGAAGTGACTTTGGAATTTGATTCATCAATCTGTGTATAAATAGAGGAACATAGTTATGGTGTTGTTTTATCTCACATAAACTTATTACAGTAGATTTAAAATACATACCAATTTTTTTCAAGTGATGTTTTCCCCATTATTTCTTTACGGTAGGGGTATGCTAGTTTTACAGATCGTTCCTTATTTTCAGCACTTAGTTGTTGTTTTGAAAATAAAAAAACTATAAATCAAAGTGATGAATAAAAATATCATCAAATAATGTATTACCAAGCATAATGTACCTAAAAACATTGTTCCACATGAGGGCTAGTAAACGCATCGCACACTCCTTGGGTTATCAGGTGTGCATAAATAGGAGGTGGATGCGAGTTTATTTTCCCTTCAACATCTTTAAGATAACATTTCATTAAAATTGTTTAAAGCCTCTATGAATATTTGTATAAACCCTTAATATATAGTACTTGTTTGAGTCATCCACTATAAATTCACTCTAAAAGAGATGATGAAGAGTAATCCAATGTTTCATTATTTTATTTTTTAGTAAATTAAACAAATGATATCATAATATTACTGTAATATCTCCCCACATCAGTGTCTTAATCCCTGTGACAACATGGTGCCACTCTTGTGTGTCAATTGGAACATGTTACCGAGTGATGATTCAAATATAACTACTGAACATGACCTTATTTGGGTTAACATGTTTTCCCCACTTATTACATCCAACCACATATTTGATGCCTTTCACTTTTCCCTTAAGGATTTTTTCTAACACCATCAAACTACGATGATCTATTTTTTCTGCACTACCAGTGTTTCATTTCCTACCATTTCTTTGGTTTCAACATCATCAATATGTTCATCTGGAGTGCTAGCATCAGCATTTTCATATGGTGGTTGTACCTCTACACAGGGAGAAGCAGCAACAACAGGTTGAGAAACTTATTGGTTCTCTGTACTGTGAGCAACAATAGGTTTAGAGACCTGTTATGCCTTAGGATTGGGAGAATCATCACGTGTAGAAGTCGTTATCTATAGAATTGGTTTAAAATTTAATTTATATTATATAAAATCATAAACAAATAGATAATAACATAAGGTAACATGATGCATATTACAAAAAAATACAACCTGATTATTAAACACTCTATTTATTAAAGGATGAATGGATTTAACCCTCTATAAACTATCCAAATACCTTTATTATGGTCTCCTATAATATAAGAAACACCATCTAAATTGGGACCAGTGAAAAATTATTACAGCGTCCTAATTTAATGGTCATCCTCGGTGGAATTTTCATCTGACCCTTCAGTGGTTTTGGTGGATAACAAAACAATTGACCAATTTTAGTTTACAGGATCTGGAATATAAAATAATTATACTACCTTGGATGCCATTATAAATGGTTCGTCTTTATACCCTTCCTTACTGAAATCAACTTTCATGAATCCCAAATCATCTATTTTAACAGAACTCTTATTATCAACCCACTTCCATTGGAAAATGGGCACTTGAAAGTTCATATAATCTGACTCCCATATTTGTTTGATGATTCCAAAGTATGACATATTTGCATAAATTGGATTTCTATCCTTAGCACTAGAAACATGCATCGCTTCATCCATAAGTGTAATTACACTGTTATTTATGGTATTGTATTTATCATGTTTATTAGTATTGAATGTATAACTGTTAATTACATAATCATTATAAGATAATACATACACACTTGGTCCTCTGGCTAAACATCGAAGTCGTTCTGAAATTGAGTCCAGGTTTTCATATGACTCCTTAAATATATGATCACAAAATCATCCTATATACTATATATTATGTGTATTTGATATCCATTTTTCATCCCTTTATGGATTAAAATGCCTAAGAATTTCTTTTTGGGTTTTGACATATGGGTCAACCTCCAAAATGTTATGAAAAATGTAAAGGTGAACCTTATCTTGATTTTTCATAGTGATTGTGACATCCTCTCTTCCAGAAATTCCTTCACCTACAAGCTTACCAGTGTGATGAGATTTCGGTAGAACAATGCTTTACACACCAGAAAAGTATTCGGTATAAAATTCAACAGCTTCCTCAATAATATATCACTCTGCAATACAACCCTCTGGCCAACTTTGATTTTTGACATACCGTTTCAAAATCTTCATATATCGTTCAATAGGGTACATCTATCTATAGTGTATAGGACCACATATTCAAATATCTCTCACCAACTGAACCATCAAATGAACCATCATATCAATGAATTTCGATGAGAAGAAAATTTCCAATTCACATAATATGGCGGTAATTTCCCTTTCCATACTGAAAAATTCTACTAGGTTTATAACGTTTCTGCATATATCTTTGAAGAAGAAATAGATCTTCATTAACATATAATAGACATTCGTGTGAAAAATTCAACGTAAATATATTGGAATTAGATCTTGTATCAAAACACGATAGTCATGCGATTTCAGAACCTTTAACTTTAAATTGGACATTGACATGATGTTCTTGATATTCAATGAATACCCATGTGGAAACTTTACTTTATTTAAGAAGTTGTAAAACTGATATCTCTCCTTTCTGGAAAGAGTGTAAGCAGCTGGAGGAAGAAATGTTCATTTTTCACCCTTTATTGGTTCCAACTATTCTTGTATTCCCAAGTCAACCATGTCCAACCTAACCTTTATTCCATCCTTTTTTCAGGTGCATTTAGCAATGTACCAATGACACTGTCACATATTTTTTTTCAACATGCATAAAATTAAGAAAGTGTCTAACTTACAAAAAATTCTAGAATGGTAATTCAAAACAAACTGATCTCTACTTCCAACTAGTTTTCGTAAGGCTTTTCAAAAATGGTTTACCGAAAGAAGTGTCCATATATTATACTTTCTCAAAACTTTGATCAACAGTTAGTGGAGACAGCTTTGTACATTCTTCGGAGCTTCCATCGAATGATGTTTTCCAAGATCAGTACTTATGTCGTCGGGGTAGAAATCTGTGATTTCCTAGAAACATGGTTTTAGATGAATGTTTCAACCTAATTGACAGTGTACCTTTTTTGCAATTGGGACACCCATAACTTTCTTTAATGATATATATTGAGAAATTCCCATAAGTAGAAAAGTCATTTATCTTATTGTAAAACATTCCTCTCAATGTGATTTCTTTAAGAATCATACAACGTAACACCTAAATCCTTCAATAATTCCAAATCCTCGATCTGTGGATCCAAATAAACGTCAATATCATTACTTGACTGTTCAGTCCTGATAAAATCATAGATAGCATGATGTGTTTTCATTTCTTGCATACCCATGGTGGAACATTATAATTTTCCAACATAACTATCCATATACTATGAGTGATGCTTTGAAAACCAAAAGGATTCAATCCATATATAGATAATGTAAGATGAAGGTTTCCCAGCTTGTATGTAAAATCAGGATAGTCATGGTCGATTCTCTTCTACTGAGGAGAGTCTTCCGGGTGATGTAGTTTCCCATATTCTTTTCTTCTTTATACATGCCATGTTAATTTCCCTATGGTATCCTCACTTCCCTATAGGCTCATAAACCATGGAATTATTGGAAAGTACAATACAACTTTTGTATGACCCGATTCATCTTTCTTGTATCGAGAAGCACCACACTTTGAGAATTATATATGTGATTTATGGTCCTTGTGAAATAGTATACATTCATTTTAGAAGGTGTGTATTAATTCAGAGATCATACCCATCAAACATAGCATTCATTTGGATTTGTGTGTTCGGATGGGGATCTCATTATCTTTTGAGAGCTTTCATTCAAGAGAGAATGTAATTCTGTAAAATTGGCATCAATACATTTGTTGTCTACTTTCAAATTATACAGCTTCAGTATAGCTAACAATGCTGTATATTTAGTGCAACCACCATAGAAAGGTGTGTTTTCACAACTAGTTAACTGCTTAAACAATTTTTGGCAATCAAGAAGTTCATCATCAATTTTCCTTGTCATTTCCTCAATATGATATTCATCAACATTCACATCTGTAATCATGTCCTCAATATGGTCTTATTCATTTTCCACACTTGTAATCATATCATATGATCCATAAAATTCACTTTTATACTATCCAATATCTACATTCTCTTTTCCACATGTTTATTCCAACATTTATAACTTCGATCTATTATGTGATAGATCAAGTTTTCTTCCAAATCCCCTAGTCTTACTTTTCTTGAATAAAAATAGCATAAACACAGAAAAAGGATTTGAGAAGGGCCATATGCATGATATTTTTCAAACATGATGAACGCTTTCACTCTATCTTCATACTCTCTTTTCAAAAAATTGGAATCCATCAATTATTTATTCATATCCATCCTATTTGATTCAGTGATATTGGTATTTAATAAAATAAATACAGAAATTATTGATATAATGTAATGGTTTTCCTAATTCTATAAAGGTATAAACTTACAATATTATGAAAAACTACAGTTCAAATGTCCTTTGAAAACTATTTAAAAAATCACACTTGTAATCCCATTTAAAAAACCAACCATTTACACAAATTCCTCTTTAAAATAAAATGGCCTTTTTAAAATAAATCAATCTGTTCCAAAAAACTCTTTCACAAAACCACAATTCCTTTTTTTAAATCATTCATGACAACTTTATGACCTAACCAAATTAATCATTTAGAATGAGTGAAATCCCTCTAAGAAACATTTCAAAACACTTGAATCATTTTAAAGGATCCACTTAGGCATTTTCAAAAATACATAGATCACAATAGAGACACTTTATAAAAGATATATAGAAAACACCTCAATTCATCCCAAATCAATCAATGTTATATGATTCCATCACATTATTCCAAAGGTAGATGTAATAATAATAATTTACAAAAGAATTTAATATTGTTCTCCCCACTATTGGATATCCCTTATCCATGCTTAAATTTTCTAGTTATATCCATTATCCTTGACCAAAATACCATTTTCCCAATAGATATGTTCCATAGTCAATGACCACACTTGTAACCATTCAACACTTATGTTCCAGTTTACTAGAAACATTGCATTATCCCAATGATCCTTGGCTCACACCAAATCAATTGGTTGTACACCCCATGAACAATGTATATGTCTCTCACATGAAGTAATATTGGTTCATTCTTTTATAAATTCACCTAAAATTTATAAGCATGAACCCATTACATAATAAAAATTTTCTCAAGTTTCATTCCTTTCGCACAAAGAATTTCCCTATGCCACTCATCAATAGAAGAAACTATGTTGATTTCTCGATCCTTTTAAGTACATCATTTCTCAATTCAAAATAAGAAAGGAACTATGGTACTAAACTAATATATGGTATGATTTTACATATTATATTTTCAAAAATCTTCAAAAGGACTTTATAAATGACACTACAAATACTAGTCATTCTAAAATTCTTAACAGAACTCATATCAGTAACCTATAGAATCAAAGTGATGAGTGTGTCATTATAAGTATCAGTAGAATTCTTAACTCTCCAAAACTCATTCATGAGGTTAACAACATCAAGTCCCAAAATAGTCTAGAACCTTTTAAAGAAAATTTTATAAAGAAAATCTGGGTTTGGTACCTTTGATGGATGTATCCACCTAAATGTTAGGACCAATTCATAACATTGAATATCAATAATTAATAATTAATTAATATAATTTGTTAAAGTTATATTAAAATAATAAACTCATGTAGGGTTTTATCCATTAACAACACCTAGATTTATTATTTTATACACTGTCATCATTTTCACCCTAATTAAACTCCATCTTAAACTTGATGTATGAGGCTTCATCAGATCATGTAGGGTTTTCTCCACTAACTTGGAAATAAGACAAGGAAATGTCATATTGTGTATGATCTAGATCTATGAAAATCCCTTTCCATAAATTTCTTCATCATATGACCTTAAATTTCAATCAATAGACTTTCATTTGAACTAAATTTGAACTAAATGGCATATGGTTCATCTTAGATGGCCTTTAAAATTATTAAATAGGTCTATTGGATATGTCCTAACATCCCAACCACCAATATTAGACCCATTAAACGACTTCATAAGATTCATACCCCCTTATCCATAACATAGTAACCTCATCCATATCTGGTCCTGAAATCTTAGATACTAAACATGGATAAAATATATTTAATTTAAACCAAATTCCAATTAAAATAAGTTGAGTTATGATTTACATTGTTCTCATTCCTTTTTCTAAGGTGTTAGAGAACTCCTAGATCTTGAGGCCCATTTTGGTAGTAACATCATACCCTTCATCATTGGTTTGTTAACTATGTCCATAAACTCCATTCACCCCTTACCGATGTTGTTTATACTAACATAGTCCACCAATCATTCATGCCGAGTTATCACCTTTCACTTACCATTAAATAAACTACCTCACCTGTTATAGAATAAGAACTACAACCACGAACTAAGTGATCCTATCTTAAATGATTTATACACTAGTATTGGCTTCTCAAATCATGACATGTTTACCTAATCTATGTTAGTATGTAGATCACCATATCTTTTTTATAAAAATTTTATGACATTAAACACCAGCCTCATTTTGGTCAAAGTTGTTTGATCATAAACATAAATTTCATTAGTCCAACTTGCATGAAGTCAAACTCAAAAAGGAATGAGACATGGTACTCACCCTATTGAAAACATTCAAAGGGAATCTTTCCACCCACTGGGTATACACAAATCCTAGTTGAAAATCTATCATTATTGAAATAAAGGGATAAGGCATGAAATTGATGGACATGGAAGGTTCATTTTGAAAGGATAACTTCCAAAATATTCTTAAATTCTCATTGATGAAAGATGATGGCTAATTTCATATCTAGTTTTTTTCATCAAACGTAAGTTAGGCCGATTGTATTTAAGGTTATCAGTACCCTTAACATCTAATAAAAAGAAGCATATGTTTTATCAAACATGTCTCGATTGTGATGCTCTCGTGATTATTGGATAAGTGGAGGAACTATCATTAATAATAGAAAACAAAATTAAATTTCTGTAACATGTCCATGAAATGTAAAAAGCGATGAAAAAATGTATGTTGTGGGGATCTCCTAAAGAATATCATTAAATAAAAAATCATCATTGGAATCTCACTAGATCCTATGATGTGAAAGTATTAGATATATACCAGTAGAATCAGGGTTCCCATCTATACCAAAACCATCGGAAAAGAGAAAAGGCTATCACATCCCTAATACTATATGTGAAGCAACATGAGAATTACATCAATAACTATATGGGAAATGCAATAAGGGAATCATGTTCAGTCACCATGACACACAAAATATCTGTCACATATTTACCTTGGGTTCCTATGGAAAAGTAAAAGTGAATCTATGAAAAAATTTGAACATGATCATTTTATAAATTGATAATAAAACATAAGCCATAAAAATCATCTCACCTCCAACATCCTCTAAATAAATATCCACCAATAACATCATACAAGCATCAAATAAAAGCAATCTATACACATCCCATAAAAGGGAAATAGCCTATAGAAAACACCAACCCAAGAATTTTTGAGTATGTGTGATAAAATTATTATGAAACTTTTTTTAATAAAATACCCTTACGGTGGTAGCAGTAGGGTCTGGTGATAGTGGAGTCGGGGTAGGTAGCAGTGGTAGCAGTAGTGGAAGGCTTCACAGTGGAGGTGGTGTTCACGGAAGATTAGGGTTCAAGTCGGAGGTGGGTTTACGATAGAGAAGTGATGGAGGAGGGGCACATGAGGGTTCGTGGTGGAGGAGTGGCGAATGAGGCTTTACGGTAGAGGTGGGTTCGAGGTGAAGGAGGAGTTCGTGGTGACGGAGGAGGTGGTGGCAGAGGAGGGGTCGACTGTGGTAGAACTAGGGTTGGGGCAGAGCAGAGGTCTAGAGCGCAGGGGTTAGCTTCCGCGAGAGTTTGAGGGGTGCGAGAATGAAGGAGACTGTTAGAGTTTTTTTATAAAACACGGTGAACCTTTTAACAAAGCTAGATAAAAAGCACTGATAAAGTATTATATAAATAATTTATTTATATTAATATATATATTTATAAAATAGTATATATGATAAATATATATTTATATTTATAAAATTACAATTTAAATAATTATAAAATTATATGAAATATAATTATTACATTTATAATCTTAGAATGTATATAATAAATATATTATTTATATATATTTATAAGAGTATAGATATATACAACTATATTTCTTCTAATTTTATAATTATTTATAAGAATATATATTTAATTATAATTATATGAATATATATATTTATAATTATAATTATAAGTGAATATATATATTTATATAATTATGAAATTATAAGAAATTAATATTTCTAAAATTTTTAAATTTTTTAATATATATATTTAATATATTTATTATAATTTTATAATTATTTAAATATATTGGTATTTATTTATAACAAAAAATACAAATATTTATATTCATTTATCAATATTTATATATATTTATAACTATATTTATTTATATTTATAACTAATGAATAAATATATATTTATTTGTAATTAAAAACTATAATAAATACATCTTTATTTATATTGGTAATTATATATATAATATATAAAAAATATATATAAAATAAAAATATATTTAAATAATTATAAAATCCTAATCAATATTTTTTTACAGTTGTAATTATATTTTTAATTATATATATATATATTTAAATAATAATAAAATTATAAAAAATATATTTATTATAATTTTTCAATTATTTAAATATATATACATTTATTTTGAATTATATATTTAATAATTTGTATTTGTTTATAAATATTTGTATATGAATATATATAATTAATATATTTATTATATTTATTAATTATTTAAATATATCTATATTCATTTAGGAATTATAATTATAAATATTTTTATTTATTTATAAATATTTTTATATATTTATAAATATATTTATTTAGTTATATTATTACTTTATTATTATTTACATATATATAGTTATTTATAGTTATAATTATAACTATAAATAAATATTTTTTATAAATATTTTTATATTATTATAAATATAAATATATATATATTTATAAAATTATAATATATGTATTTATTAAAATTTTATAATTATTTATATATATATAGTTGTAATTTTAATTACCAATAAATATATTTAAAAAGTATTTATATGTAATAAAATTTTAGTAATTATAAATTTAATAAATATATTTATTATTTAAATATATTTAATATAATTTTATAAGTATTTTTTATAATTTAATAGTATATATGGGTAACTTGAATTAATCATATACCAAGTAAATATAAATTATAAAAAATGAGCCATCAATGGACAAGATTAATAATAAAAAGGTTGTAATGTATAAATGAACATTATGATATATAATATATATACACATGATCAATATATTTATTGACCAAATTATTCGGAAACACACACTTATTTAATAATATATATATATATAAAGGTATTTATATATATTAATTATAAAACAATATATTAAATTTAAAAAATATAAAAAATATAATGAATCAAATAAATATAATAATATAATAAATCTAATAAATATAAAAAATATAATTAATTAATCTAATTAATCTAATAAATATAAATCTAATAAATCTATAATAAATCTAAAAAATCTAAAAAATCTAATAAAGGTAATAAATATAATAAATATAATAAATATAATAAATATAATAAATATAATAAATATAATAAATATAATAAATATAATAAATATATTTTTTATTTAATGAAATTTATTATAATCTTATAATTATTTAAATAAATGAATATATATATTTAATTATAATCATAGAAATAATTTTTTAAACATTATATATATATATATTTGAATTATTAAAAAATATATATTAATTATAAACCTGCATTTTTAGTTACTGTATACAAACAAACATTATTTTAGAATATAAATATAATTTTTTTTATAAATTATTACTAAAAACATTTATCAGTGCTAAAAATAGCATTGATAAACGTATCATTTATCAGTTCT
Organism: Viscum album; assembly: GCA_963277665.1. Taxonomy (NCBI): domain Eukaryota; kingdom Viridiplantae; phylum Streptophyta; class Magnoliopsida; order Santalales; family Viscaceae; genus Viscum; species Viscum album. The sequence continues at coordinate 300,553,492 of OY728151.1, forward strand.
AAAAAAAGTGCTGATAAAGGTGTACCCTTTACGAGTGCTAAAAAAGTGCTGATAAAGGTTTAACCTTTATCAGCACTTTTCTTAGCGCTGATAAAGGGTTTATGTACCATAAATTTTAGCTAGTGTGGATAAATCCCCCCCTTTATCAGTGCTTTCTTCTTAGCACTGATAAAATGAGGTGCTTCCCTTTCCTCATTTTGGGGTAGTGAAACCAGATTCTAGGCCCCTTCACATAAAAAAAATTCACATCCTGAATAAACCTTTCATGATGTGAATTGGTTCTACAGCTAGTACCCAACCCCTAGTTACTTTATAATACAACGTGATTGACTTTGATGTCGTCCAAACTTGAAAAAACTAGTAAAATTTAAAATAGGGCATTCCTTAACCTGTATATTATAGAAGTTGAGAAACTAAAAATCCATAATGTAGAAGAAACAACTGAATCAATAATGAAAAAAATAAGGGAGCATTATTTGGCTAGTAAATCCCATGTAGTAAAAATATTATGATAAAAATGTATCTATGGGATGTGAATATACCATACAAAAAAATATTATGCACAAAATATTTTAGGTCTCAAAGAATCAAAATAGAGATGATCAAAACCCTTGCGGCTTGAGTGACACTTTAATGAAAACCTCATGAAAGAGAGGGATTAAAATTGAAATTAAAATACCATTATTAATAGATAAAACAAGATATGATATCTCAATTATGAATTTCATAGAACACAAAAAATGAAACTGGGTGCCTAATAAAAAACATGTCTTAAAGAGAGAAAATTGAGATGAAAACCCTTACCTCTTGTCTTGACTTCCATTAACATACTTTAACATCATGTATCAAAAAAATAGATATATTAATCACTTAATTTAAATACTTAATCATATCCATTTTCATTTATACATTTCATAAATATTAATTATTTATATGAATTGTACCAATTTTCTGCATCTGGTGTTTTTAGTTACGATCATTTTATTAGTATCATAATAGCGGTGTTCGTGTTCATTATTATTTCAAAGTTATAAAATAAAATATCCTTTAAATTACTATTAGTTATGATTTATAATTTTTATGGTGTTCCAAATTCCATTTTTGAGTTTTTTAGTCAACATCCTTGAAGCTAAAATCGATAAAAAGCTTGCTTCAATGATTCTTGACAATCAAAGTGTATTTTTTTAATTAATGAATTAAATATTAACATCACATCTCCAGAACAAAAAACATCATTATTTACAAATTTATATCATATAATACTAGTAATTAGTTTTCCATATTATTTCATGATATAAATTAATAGTATTGTACAATTAATCGGTTAAAACAATCCAAACACGAACATACCCTAATTTAATGAATGTCCATGAGGTGGTTTTGTTGTAATATCATTATGAAAGAATAATAATGATCTTATTTAGTGTTTATAAGTGTTATATATCATAATTATAAGTAATAATAAGAATTAATATTTTATGTGAATATGTTACACAATTTGAATAAAAGGTTTTCCTCTTAGTATACTTATTTTAAATGATTAAACTAATGATGACTGTTTGTTGACTATATCTTTTGATTCTCATAATCATGCAGTGCACAATTTTTTGAGGAAGATCTCATGTCATGAGTGATTGGATTATAATGATGCATAATAACATATGGTAATGATGTTTGGGATGTGTTTTTTGTTTACCAAAATTTCAGGAGTGTTATTATTATTATTATTATTATTATTATTATTATGTGTTTATAAATAATAATAATGATAATAAATAAAATAAAATAACTAATTCAATATGTTGATGCAGATGCACACCATGTTAGGGATAAACGATGCCACACTAATGATGCAAAATGGGCCTGCTTCCCACGGGCTTTACGGGTTTGGGCGGATGTGGGGTAGGGCAGGCCAAACAAAATTGATCATTTAGAGCACGAGCCAATGCGGGTTGAGCCCATGTAGGTGCAGGCTTACCTGAAGGCCTAATTAAAAAAAATATATTTTTTACAATATATTCCTTTTTAGTGTTTTAGTTTTTTTAATAAAAAAATTATGATTAAACCATGACATATGATTTCTCATCGTAATTATCATACAAATTCACCATTCATTCACTTGTGAATTTTAAATAGATTTATATTTATTATTTTAATATGATAATATAATATTTATATTGCAATTATTCACCATATTCACATGATGTGTCATCCCACCTCTCGAAAAATGGAGCTCATCTCTCTTGCACATGGTTTCAATTATGAAAGAGTTATTATAATCATAATATTTTTAGGTCCATCTAATTTCGTTATTATATAATTTTATTTTATTATTAAGAAAATAGGAAAGGAACTAAGGGTAACCCTAATAGCCTCATTTGAAACCAATTTCTATTTGTAAAGTCATTGTTCATTACAGCTGTTTATATCAATACACAACCAACATTATCATTCATCATGTCTCATCGATAACTCACATAGTTTTCATAGTAACAGATTGCCTCCACATTGTCATCGTCGCATGCTACCATTAACCCCTATAAATTTTTCCATAAAATCCCTTAAAACACTAGGTATTGTAAATCCATACTTCTCCTAACAAAAACCATTAAAATTGAATAAAACAATACAATATTTAAATAATTATAGATAATATATATTTTTTAAAATGAAGGCAGCCTACGGGCATCCCGCAGGCTTATGCAGGGCGGGGTGGGTTGTAAATTTTTTTGTTCGCATTATATGCGGAATTTTGCGGACAAACCCACATGGGGTTAAACCTGTGCAGGTTCAAACCCATGTGATCTTGGACCACCCCACACCGACCCATCCATTTAGCATTACTAAACCACACAAGGCCCTCTTCAACCTCATGGTGACGGGGTTCTAGACTACCTATTGCAGCTAGAATGGATGATGTTGCTTGCACTGGAACTCCTCACATCTGGAAAAACATATGAGGCCCTGTCATATAGAGACTGTGCACTAGATATGCCATCAAATGAAGAGACAAATACCCTATGCTTGATCATGTGAAGAACAAAATAACCACACTCATATTAGTGCATAAAATTCCCTACATCTTGGGTCTTTATTTCACGCATAAAGCAGTCATTACAGTATAGAATATCACAAGGCATGTAACACCCCGACCCTAGTTACCCAGAGTCAGTGCTTTATTTTAATAAATTAGAATGATTACAAGGAATCAAGTCCCTAAGGACCGATAAGTTTAGCAGTCTTGTAAAATAGATTACATACATGAATGTTACATTACACATTCAAATATAAAACACAACATAAATAATCCATTGTGAACACCATTATTCCCTTAGATTAACCCTGCATATCAAACATAATACACTTCTTGGAATCCTGGGAAAAAGAAAACATAAGAAAGGGGTGATATCAGATGCTCAGTAAGGATAACAATTAGCAGAAATAATCAATAATAAACACAAACATTTAAGGCAATGTATAAAACTAAAACAAAATCATTTTAAACTTAAAAATCAGCATAATATAGCAAATATAAATCAAATAATTAAATTTAATTATTCACATGGATACTCTACTAGTCGAATAATCACATGTAATATCAATAGCTAATTTCATAATGATAGAATACATAATGCTGGACATCATAACCACATAGTCAAGGCCTTGTGATAAGACTACAAATAATATTTTGTCAAGGCCTTGGGCCAAGACACTAGTTTGTCTCATGAGAACTACTGATTCATCGAGGAGCTATAGCGGGCTCCACCTGTCACTTACTAAGTCCAATTAATTCTCATTTGAAAAGGTTGAAACATAACATAAACATTTATATTAAAACTAGCATACGAAATGTTAATACGTTAACCATAAACTATGAATGGTATAAAAATAACACATCCACATTCAAACATATCACAAAACCTTCAATACAATATGGGATATTTTTATAATAATAAATCAACTTAAAACTAGTATAAAATCTATTAAAGGATGTTGACATAGTTGAATCAAAATTATTTGAGAGGAATATCTCTTTCTATTTTGAAATCATTTAAAAGTCATGTAATTATAAAAGAAAACATTTATTTTAAAAATATTCTTATAATCTTATAAGGGAAGCTTCAATGGTGTTATAATGGAGAAGAATAACCACCCCCTCAATATAAGTTAAAAAAACATTCTTACCTTAATTTGTCAAGAAGGTCATAAAGTACCTTGTTTGGAAAACGACGGGGAGATTCCTTTCAAAAAAAATTATATAAAAATTAAAACAAGGGTATAAATGAATTTAAACCATAGTATAATAAATATAATTTTTTTTGAAATACATTTTTAGGAAACACGAATGTGGATGATAAAGAGGTCCCAGTAGATACTTACGTAAAAACAACCTCGGATAATAAAGAGATTGTGAAATTAACTATTATCTTGTAATTTTCCTTGGTTTAGGGTACGTTAAACTTATTTATAATAGTTAAATAATTTTTATTAAATTATACAAGAACAATACACATTAATTTGATATCATATCTCATCTTCTAATATTTCTTTGTTAATAATTTTTTAGTAGTATCATTGTTTCGGGTGTTAACTGATTCATTTTTTTATATGTTTTTTTATGTTGGATATGTTTGTTATGGAGAGGATGTATTTGATTCATATATAGAATGATATTAAGTTATTAAACATTATTTTTTAATAATCAAATTAAAAATTATTCTTGAATGGTTACGATGGGGAATGAATCTCATCGTGTTCGTGGAGACGGTAATCCGTACGTACACACGAATGCTACTTCCATTTCATTTTTTTTATTTTAAAAAGATATAAAACCAAATGAAACATAGGTATATTATTATTAAAATATAATATAATATTTTATATATGTTACATAAGTTCATTAACACCATCCTTTATATATTCCATGTATGGTATGGACAAGTCATATCACTTTGAGGGGGCGGGAGTCCCCACTTCCTTAAATGAAATTATCTTATATATACAACATGAAAAGAATAAAGGTATGCTATAAAAGAGTTTTACAGAAGATTATAGAAAATATAAATATCATAAATATCATATATAATTAAAATTCCATTATAATGTCCACCATAAGAGGTGGTAGTAGAATATTGAACAGTCATCGTTTCGTGTGGCAGTAGTTCGCCGTCCACAGAAACATTATGTTCTATACCCATTAGATGGAAGTGTGTGTACATTTAGTTCAAATAATTATCATAAAAACAACCTAGTATATTGAGGATAGTTTTTTTATTATAAAATAAAGGAATAAAGAGAGTTTACAGGGTTGGAGAAGTAAAAAAAAGAACTTAAGAGGAGATGTAACCTTTAAATCGGGTAACTCCCTTTGTTTTGAACCAAAAGGCTTCCTTAAAGTTCCTTATTCCTAAGGTAAGGATTATAAGAGGAAGAGAAGGATTTAGAGAGCTTAATTGGTCAGAGTTTGGATGAGCCAAATGGCTTGAGAGGTGTGAGTAATGGGTTAGAGTTGATGACTTTTTATAAGGGAGGGGAGGGGCTCTTTAGGAAGGTTTGAAAATATTATTTTATTATATAATGATTTTCGGTTTCTAAAGGCCCAAAACTCATTAAAATATAATATAAGATGACTCAGGTTCTAAATAAAGTCATTCAATAAGAATTGGACAGGTTTTGGATATTGTTTTAATTTTTATAATCTTATTTATTTAAATCATTAATTAATGAGGTAAACATTGCATCATTATTGTGTCATAAATAATTTTATTTCTTTGATGCCTAAAACTTATAAAAAAACCATGATATAGGAAATATTCTAATCTTTCAAATGAATATTTATTGTCTAAAATATAACTTATATAACCCAATGTAAAAATTTATTTACTAAAAGATATATGTTTATGTCATTTTTTTCTTTACATTAAATTAATTAATATAAAGTGTCGTTATCTCTATAAGTGGATCCATGGGGTCCCAAAATCGACCCATGGATGACCATGGTCAGAAATTTATCAAAAAATAGGAATTTTAAACATATTTTTGTAATTTAATATTATTATAATAATATATGTTTACCCTTATTTACGAGATTTACCTTTTAACCATGGTAAGTAAAATATTTACTGAAGTAAATATTTGTAATGTATAAAAATAAAAGTTACCTATTTACAGAATTTAGACCTCCTGATTCCAAATATGGAATCCATTTTTACAAAATCAAAACACCGAAGTGGAATAAATTAATTAAAAACTAATTCCCGTTGTCAAAACAAAAAGTGGGTTTTTAAGAAATAATAACTATCAAAAGATTGACACTTGTTTTTGTCCAGTTCAAATGCGAAATTACATATAATGTCCTAAATTATATTAAATAATAAAAATATAATCTAATAATAATTTAAAACCACTCAAATGTATAATTTAACACTAAATTTTTTCGATTAAAAATGTTGTTTTTAATTAAAATTTAGTATCTTTCACTATTCATCAAAATTTGAATGTTTTTAGAAGAGTACAAAAAATTCACCCTAAGATAATTTACATATTTCAAATTTAAAAATGAAGTCCATTTTGAAAAATAAAATTTATAAATTTTCAAAAAATGGGTATTACTATTCATAACGGCTAGTTTGATTGGTTGTGGTGTGTTAGAATCTTGAAGTTGCGTACAACAAAAGCTATTGCATTATTCAAAGGGAAACATATCCTGGAAGCTTGGGGTGTTACATTCTTCCCTCCTTAAAATAATTTTATCCTCTAAATTTCTATAATATTACTACATAAAAATATTCAGGTGGTTCTTTATCATAAGTTCCTCGGGTTCCCACATTGCCTCTTATATATTATGATTTCTCCATTGAACATTCACTTGAAGAGTCGTCCGGTTTCTCAACACTTGTTCTCTGGTATCAATAATTCTGACAGGCTCTTCGCAATAAGACAGATCAGGTTCTTGTTCTATTTATTCATAGGTGAGTACATGCGTTGGGTCAAGCATGTATTTTCTCAATAGTGATACATGGAACACATCATGAAATTTGGAGAGACTTGGCGACATTTGTCACGAACCATCCCACGGGGCCTGTGCCGTGACTACCCCAAGCCTGCCTTCCATATTCTAGGGGCTGGAGACTAGCACTGAAGTTGTATTCCCTTAAACTAGGAAGGAATTTCCTTTATAACCTGTAAGCACATAGAACTAAGAACAAAACAAGATACTAAATCAAGTAATCTAAACAGTAAATAGAGTGAGTGCAGTAGGTAAAAAGGGACCAGAATACAAGAAAAACTGGAAAGTACAAGTACAACATAAATACAATACAACTGAAGAAAGATAAAGATAGCTACTTGGTTGTCCTCCGTGGTTCCTACCAGAAGGGTAGGTACAAATTGCCTCCTCAACACTCCATATCCTCCTATCTCCTCTGCATACCGATACGCCATATGGACCACCTCCGGGAACTGTCCAGCCTAGTACCCTCGTCCTTATTCAGCACTGTCCATCATCATCACCAAACACAATGATGTGCGGGCATATCCCATGCAGGGGTGAGTATAAAGATACTCAATAGGGACCCCGAGACCCACAAGGTCTCACTAAATCCACAAAGAATAAACCACAAGGATGAAAACAACTGATAATACTACTTAGGTATATGCCCATACATATACCTAAGTTATCAAGTAAACCCATATATATCATGAGTAAAACATGGAGTCCAACTCTAAACCCCAGTATCAACTGTTCTACAAAGTAAGAAATAACACGATGGAAAGTGCCACACAGGTATGTCAAAAAGAAGAATACCACCAAGGTATTACAAAAAAAAAGTACCACACATGTACAGACTCAGATCACACCAGGTATTTCTTAATTATAGATGTAGAGATGATTATATGTAACTACTGAATCATCTTACTTTGTTAAGAGGCTCTGCTGCTGACCCACACAGAATCTCTAAGAGCTGGCCCAGACAGGATCGCTAGGAGCTGACCCACACAGGATCACAAGGAGATGACCCACACAGGATTGCTAAGAGCTGACCCACACATGATCTCTAAGAGGTGACCCACATAGGATCTCTAGGAGCTGACCCACATAGGATTGCTAGGAGCTGACCCTCACAGGATCGCTAGGAGATGACCCATACAGGATCGCTAGTCAGTCTTCTCATTATAGCCAGCTACTGGGTTCCCGCACTAGGCTTGATCGTCTCCAGGAGGATCCACTCCTCAAGCCACTATTCGATAATCCAACTACCACGAAGTATCACGAAGAAGTATATAAAAGTACCACCACATCATAGGGTCTCATGAAAACAAACGGTGCATCAATCAGACGCCCAGTCTCTTTGTTATTAGATTTTTAGTCCCGAGGGCCTGGTTGGATTCGTACTCGATCCAACCCAACTATATTCCAACTTTATCCAAATATCTAGTGGTGTATAATCAAATGGACCATCTCACTCCAAGATTTCTAGTGCCGCTGACGGTTCATCAAATGGACATCCGATGCCAAAGTTATGGCCCAATTAAAGTATAAGTTCGTATTAGGTTTGGGTCCGGTCTGACCCGACCCGACCTGGCCTGGGTCGTCCCAGTTTGGGCTGACCCAGACCGACCTGATGGGTCAAGCCCGACCCCTGGTGCGGCCTGGCCCGTTGGGCGGTCTGGCAGGCCCTGAGGGCCACGAGGGGCCGCAGGTGCCGTGGGGCGGCAGAGGCCGCGTGTCGGCTCAGCCGCGGACTGCGGCTCGGCCATGGGGGTGCCGCGAGGGCACGAGATTGCTCGACTCGACCCGAGGTGGCTTGGACGGGAGGGCGGAGGCCGCGGGGCAGCTCAGCCAAGGGCTATCGCGGGGTGCAGAGCTACTCGTCCGAGGGGTGCCGTGAGTGTATGGGGCGGCTCGGCTAGGCCCGATCCGATGTACCTGGTACTTAATTTACCCTTCTCACCGAATCATATAGCTCCCTTCCAGGGAGATACCTTCAAGAAAACATGATCTCCTATATGAAATTCCAAATTCTTCCTTCAGTTATCATCGTAGATCTTTTTCCTACTTTGAGTAGCTTTAATGTGGGTTTGGTTAATCTTCACATTTTACATTGTTTCCTCAAAAAGTTCTGGTCCTACGAGTGTTCTTTCACCAACATCATCCCAACAAGTTGGTGTGAGACATCTCTTTATATATAACACTTAATATGGTGCCATCTGAATACTTGAATGGAAGTTATTGTTATAGTAAAATTCTACCAGAGGTAAATATTGACCCCACATACCTTGAAAGTCAAGTACACAAGATCTCAACATGTCTTCTAATGTTTGAATAGTCTGTTTTGATTTTCCATTAGTTTGAGGGTGGTAGGTAGTGCTCAAATGAAGTTCAGTATCTAAGGACTTCTTAAGATTTTTCCATAATTTTAATGTAAAATGGGGATCACGATCAGAAACAATTGATAGGGGTACTCAATTAAGTCTTACATATTCATTAATATATAGTGGTACTAGACGTTCAAGTGGTAAATCCTATCTTATAGTAAGAAAATGAGCTGACTTGGTAGGACGATCAACAATGACCCATATTGCATCATTCCTTCTAGGATTATTTAGTATCCCTAGGACAAAGTCCATCGTAAAATCATCCCATTTCCACTAAGGTATAGTAAGAAGTTGCATGACTCCTCTAGGATGTTATCTTCCAGCTTTCACTTGTTGAAAAACCATACATCATGACGCATAATAAACAATCTTTCTCTTTATGTTGTCCCATAAAAAATGTTCCTTCAAATCTCTATACATCTAAGTTCTACCAGGGTGTTTAGGGAAATTGGAGCTATCAATATCATCCAAAAATTCTCTTTTTAGACTAGGTATGTTAGTAACACAAAGTCTCTTCCCAAATTTCAAAATCCCATCTTCAAATACGAAGTCGACTAATCTCCTATCATTCATAGCTTTAATTTTCTTTTGAAACTCCTCATCATCAGTATGAGAACTTTTTATCCTTTCTAGTAAATATGGTTTAACAACCATTTGAAAAAGTATTGATGTTTTACCTTCCATGATTATTCCCATATCCATCTTTACTAGATCCATGAACATAGGACCCCTTTCAAATCTCCTCTTGTTCAAAACTCCATGATACTTTCTGATCAATGTATCTGTCACCTTATTTTCCTTCCCCGGGTGGTAGTGTATGGTGAAATAATAATACTTGAGTAGTTTGAGCCATCTCCTTTGCCTCATGTTGAGTTATTTTTGTGACAAAATATACTTAAAACTATTTTGATCAGTATAAATCTCAAATTTTTCACCATAAAGATAGTGTCTCCATATGTTCAAAGCAAAGATTACAACTGCTAACTCAAAATCATGAGTTAGATGGTTTTTTTCATGAATTTTTAGTTGTTGTGATGCATAGGCAATAAACCTATCATTCTACATAAGGACACAACCAAGTCCTTTCTTTGAAGCATCACTAGAAATAACAAACCCATCATTCCCCAATGGTAGAGTCAATATAAAAGAATTGACAAATATTATCTTCAATTATTCAAAACATTCTTCACACACTTTTCTCTAAACAAGTTTAACCCCTTTTTGTGTGATCTTGGTTAATGTGTTAACCAATCGGGAAAATTTTTGGATGAAACGCCGATAATAACCTGATAAACCAATTAAACTACATACCTTAGTTATACTTTTCGGTGCTGGACATTCTTGGATTTCCTTTGTACTTGATGGATCAATAGAGATTCTATCCTTAGAGACAATATGGCCAAGAAAGGAAATCTCCTGAAGCTAGAATTCACACTTTCTAAACTTCCCATATAATTCATTTCTTCTAAGAGTCTTTAGAATAGTGAGAAATTTATTTTCATGATCTTCATAGATTTTTGAGTATAAAAAGATAGAATCAATAAATACCACTAAAAAGTCATCAAGATTTTCCTTGGAAACTCTTTTCATTAGATCCATGAAGATAGAGGGTGCATTAGTCAGTCCAAAAGGCATTATTGTAAAATCGTAATGCCCGTACCTGGTTCGAAATTCATTCATTGGAATGTCTTCCTTCTTCACACACAAGTGATGATATCTAGATCGAAGGTCAATATTTGGAAAATATTTATCTCCATGAAGTTGATCAAATAAATCATCAATGCGAGGTAGAGTATACTTTTTCTTTATTGCTATAGCTTTGATCTCCCTATAGTCAATGCATAACCTCATAGATCTATCATTCTTCTTAACAAAAAGAACAGGGGATACCCATAAAGAAACATTAGGGAAAATAAATCCTTTATTACTCAACTCCTCCAGTTTTTTATTTAGCTACACTAATTCCACAATGTCCATTATATAAGGGGTCTTAGATACGGGCCTTGAACCAGAAATTAAATCAATGGAAAACTCAATATCTTGTTCTGAAGGATGTCCAAGTAAATACTCTGGAAATACATCAACATATTCTTGTACAATAGGTACATACTCTATTTGACCATTCCTTTCCCCACCCATAGTTATTTCACTCTCTTCCTCCCCAAAAATTGAATTTAGTAGAGCTACAGGGGGTGGATCTAGATAAGAATTAGATGGTGACATTTGTGATTTAAAGATAAGGTGTTCTTTATCATCATCATAAAAAATTGTATCCTCCTTCTTACAATAAATTCACACATCATGGTCCAAAATACAATACATACCGAGGATTATATCAAATTAAATCATGGGTATGGTGATGAGATCAGCAGATAAATAACATTTATATGACCTAATGGGAACTGATTCACAAAACTTTATTACAATGATAATTTCCTTATATTTTTTAACTGACAACTCCTTTGTTAAAGAAAATCGGAAATATCTAATTATCTAAAAAAACTGGGAATACATGAAACAATGCGATGACCCCGAATCAAGTAAATCATTGTCTAAACTTGAGGAAACCATTAAATTACCTGCCACCATGTATTATGAAGCTTCAACCTCAACAGTAGTGATGGAATAAACTTGGACTTTCTCCCTTGGAATTTTCTAAGGTAAGTTTCCTTGGAACTTAGGAAATTGATTTTCATAATGCCCCATTTCTTTACAATTGTATCATACAACATTGACAACCAGTTTCTTTCCCTTGCAATCATGAGCTATGTAGCCTTTTTCACCACACTTGTAACAAACTCCCATTACCTTCAGGAAAGTATATGGGTGTTTCTTCCCACATTTACCACATGATGGATATTCAACTTTTCCCTTCTTCTCCTTATTTCCATTTCTAGAGTGTTCAACATATCTCTTCTTCTCTTTCTTTGCTTTAAAGTCATACGACTTAGAGAATTACTTTTCTGTCTTGATAACACATGAGGCAATATCTTTGTATAATGAGAAGGATTATGAGAATAATTATTGATGGAGAAATGGTTTTAACCCATAAAATATTAGATCAATCTTACTTCTTGGGTTACGTATATAATCAGAAGCATGCCTTGATAACCTTGTAAAGTTAGCCTCATAGTTTGTGACATTCTCATCCTCCTTTTCCCTTAGACTCAGAAATTTTCTTTCCATATCCGCTTGATGGTCACGAGGAAATTATTTTTCTAATAAAATATCTTTAAACTCCCTCCATTCCAAATTTGATACTTCTTCCTCTTATTTTGTGTTTTTAATTAATGACCACCATTGATATACATCTCCCGTGAGGCGATAAACTGCCATGAAAACTTTTTCCCTTTCGTTGCTCCCTAAAGCATGGAATATTTTTCTCTAAGGAACTTATCCATTGCTCAGCTACAAATGGATTTTTAGTCCCATTGAATTTTGGTGGTTTTTTCAACATGAATCGGCCTAACATTGACCCTCCGTGTTGTGGATCATAGTGCTCCATATGCGTAAGGTTATTATTTATAACCTGGTTGAGTTTTCCCATTATGGTGATAAGATGATCAGTACCATTTGAATCACCAGCTCCACTATAATTATCTTGAGTAGGTGGGAAATCCTTACATGGATTGTGTGCATTGATACGGTTCCTGTTCCTTCAAAAAGGAACCATTTCTAAACAATGGCATAAACTAGATTAGTTTATGAATCACAATAAATAATTCCAAACTTGTAAAACACTCATAAATAGAAAAATTTATGGATTTAATCCATAATCATAAAAATGTTTTCTTTGAGCTGGTATATACTCATAAATACTTCATAGTGGTTTGTAAAGAAAATGTGAATTGTCTAAAGTATACCCCCTAGGAGTGTCGTAACCAAGAGTGCAACAATGCCCGTTGTTGAGTACCAGGATACCCCAAGTCAAGACTGAAACTTCTTGATGGAGTTTTCACTCCTAGGTACATCTATTTCAGAGCCTCCTCTAACTTCTCATATCTAGATAGAGATGAATTATTTGAAAAACTCACAAAATTTATACATTACCAAAATTCTAGGAAGTTCTTCTATACTAATCCTCAAAGTCTATATTAAGATAATGTTCTCTAATAAAAGATTTTCTAAATCTATCTTACAAGGTTTGTACTAAACTTTATCTGATACCAACTATAACACCCCAACCCCAGTTACACAGAGTCATTGAATTATTTTAATACATTGGAATGATTATAAGGAATGAAGTCCTGAAGGACCGATTAGTTTAACAGTCTTGGAAAATATATTACATAAATGAACGTTACAATACACATTCAAACATATAACAAAACATAAATAAGACTTTGTGAATTCGATTATTACCTTAGATTAACCCTTCATATCAAACATAATACACTTCTTGAATTCCTAGGAAAAAGAAAACCTAAGAAAGGGGTGACTTCAGTTGCTCAGTAAGGATAACAATTAGTGGAAACTATCAGAAATAAGCATAAAAATTTAATACAATATATAAAAATAAAACAAAAGCCTTGTAAACTTAAACTTAAGCCTAATATGAAAATGATAAATCAAATAATTCCATTTACTTATTCACATGGATATTCTACAAGTCGAATAATAACATGTAATATGAATAACTAATTTCATAATGATGGAATGCATAATGTCAGACATCATAACCACATAGTCAAGGTCTTGTTCCAAGACTACAAATAATATTTTGTCAAGGACTTGTGTAAAGACACTATTTTTTATCATAATACATACCGATTCATCAAGGAGATATAGTGGGCTCTGCCCGTCACTTACTAAGTCCAATTAATTCTTCATGTGAAAAGGTTGAAACATAACATATACATTCGTATTAAAACTGGAATGCGAAATATTAATAGGTTAACCATAAACCATGAATGGTATAAAAATAACACATCCACAATCAAACATATCACAAAACATTCAATACAATATTGAAGATTTGTATCATAATAAATAAACTTAAACAAGTATAAAATCCATTAAAGGATATTGACATAGATGAATCAAAATTATTTGAGGGGAATATCTCTTTCTATTTTGAAATAATTTAGAAGTAATGTAATTATAAAAGAAAAAATTTATTTTGAAAATATTATTATAAGCTTGTAAGGAAAGATCCAAAGGTGTTATAATGGCATAGAATAACCACACCCGCCATATAAGTTAAAAAAATATTCTTACCTTAATTTTTAGAAAAGGTCATAAAGTACCTTGTTTGGAAAAAGACAGAAAGATTACTTTAAAACCATTTTATAAAAAGTCAAACAAGGGTATAGATGAATTTAACCCATAATCTAGTAAATAGTAAATATGTTTTGAAATAAATTTTTAAGAAACACAGATGTGGATGATAAAGAAGTCCCAGTAGATACTTACGTAAAAACAACCTCAGATAATAAAGAGATTGTGAAATTAACCCTTACCTTGTAATTTTCCTTGGTCGAGGGTACGTTAACCTACTGTATAATAGTTAAATAATTTTCATTAATATATACAAGAATAAAATATATAAATATGATATCATATATGATCTTCTAATATTTCTTTGTTAATAATTTTTTAGTAGTATCATTGTTTCAGGTGTTAAATGATTCGTTTTCCTTTATATGGTTTGTTACGTAAGCCATATTTGTTATGGATATGATGTATTTGTTTCATATACAAAATGGTATTAAGTTCTTAAATAATATTTTTAATAATAAAATGAAAAAAATTTCTTGAATGTTTATGATGGGTAAAGAATCTCATCGCATTCGTGGAGACGGTAATCCGTACGTACGCACGAACACTACTTCCATTTCATTTTTTCATTTTAAAAAGAATGAAAACCAAATGATACATAAGTATATTATTATTACAGAATAATATAATATTTTATATACATTATAAAATTTCATTAACCCCATCCTTTATATGTTCCATGTATGGTATGAACGAGTTATATCACTTTGAGGGGGTGGTAGTCCGCACTTTCTCAAATGAAATTATCGAATGTATACAACATGAAAAGAATAAAGGTATGATATAAAAGAGAATTAAAGAAGATTATAGAAAAAATAAATATCATAAATATCATATATAATTATAGTTTCCTCATAATGGACACCATAAGAGGCGGTTGTAGTAGATGATTGAACAATCATCATTTTGTGAGGCAGTAGTTTTCCATCCACAGAAACATTATGTTCTATACCCATTAGATGGAGGTGTGTGTAATTGTAGTTAATATAATTCTCATAAAAAAACATAGTATATTGATGATACTGGGTTTTTTTATAAAATAAAGGAATAAAGATATTTTAGGTGGTTGGAGAAGTAAAATAAAAGAAAAAGAACTTAAGAAGAGATGTTACCTTTAAATCAGGTAACTCCCTTTGGTTTGAACCAAAAGGATTCCTTGAAGTTCCTTCTACCTAACACAAGGATTCTAATAGGAATAGAGGGATACATGGAGCTTAATTGGGTAGAGTTTGGATGAGCCAATAGGCTTGAGAGGTGTGAGTAATGAGTTAGAGGTGATGGATTTTTATAAGGGAGGGGAGGGGCTCTTTAAGATGGTTTGAAAATATTATTTTATTATATAATTATTTTCGGTTTATAAAAGTAAAAAATTCATTAAATTGGAAGATAAGATGAATTATGTTTGAAATAAAATAATACAATAAGAATTGGACAGGTTTTGGATATTGTTTTAATTTTTATAATCTGATTTATTTAAATCAATCATTAATGAGGTAAACACTGCATCATTATTGTGTCAAAAATAATTTTATTTATTTGATTTCTAAAAATTATAAAAAAATACCATGATGTAGGAAATAGTTTAATATTTCATAATAAATATTTATTTTTGAAATGATAACTTATATAACTCTATGTAAAAATTGTTTTACTAAAAGATATATGTTTATGTTATTTTTGTCATTACTTTAAATTAATTAATATAAAGTGTCATTATCACTCTCAAGTGGCTCCATGGGGTCCCAAAATCGACCCAAGGATGCATATGGTTGGAAAGTTATCAATCTATAATAATAGGACACATATTAGGGTAATTTAATATTATTATAATAATATTTTTTACCCTTATTTACCATATTTACCCTTTAACCATGGTAAATAAAATATTTACTGAAATAAATATTAATAATGTATAAAAATAAAAGTTAACTATTTACACAATTTGGACCTTCTAATTAAGTATATTCAATCCATTTTTATAAATTAAAAACAAACATCTGGTAGAAATTAATTTAAAATTAATTCTCGTAGTCAAAACAAAAAGCTCGTTTTTATGAAATAATAACTATCAAAAGATTGACACTTGTTTATGTCCAGTTTAAATGTGAAATTACATCCAATGACCTTAATAAGAAATATATAATCTAATAATACTTTAAACATTTAAAATTTATAATTTAAAACTATGCATTATTTCGATTAAAAAATTTATTTTTAATTAAAAATTAATATTTTTCACCATTTTTCAAAAATTGAAAGTTTTCAGAAGCATACCAAAAATTCACTCTAAGATAATTTTGATATTATGAATAAAAAAATGAAGTCCAATTTGAAAAATAAGATTTATAAGATTTCAAAAGGTGGGTATTAATATTCATAACAGCTAGTTTGATTTGTCGTGGTGTGTTAGAATCACGAAGTTGCTTACAACACAAGCTATTGCATTATTCAAAGGGAAACGTACCATGGAAGCTTGGGGTATTACATGTAATATTGGAAACCTATAGTGAATATTATGGTATGACTCAAACTCTCTATGTGGACATGTATCTCGTGCTACATCCCCTCTTGCACAATCATTGTCATCAAGGAATTCAGCTCCCTCATCCCAAACCCCATGTTCAACCTTGACAACTCATGCCTGAGCGCTTAAATATCTCCCACCATTCAACACTTCAAGGATGATAACTCTGAAAAAAATAAGGATCAGGTTGTATCTATAGATAGGAACCTTGTAACCCATATTGAAAAAGAATGTGGCACCATGTAACCTACCATGTGGAAAGCTGATGCACCGTTTATATACTTCGTCAGGGTATCATGGAAAAAAGCACATATCACCATTCCTACCTACACCTAGAAGAAGATTAGATAACCGCAAACTTGGTTATGTGAAAATTTTTGGACAAAGACTCCATGTTTTTCTATGATCAAGTCCTAGAGAACTTCTTTGATGCGCCAGAAAATATGAGCATGAAAAAAATTCAATACTTGATGCACCATATTTGATTCGTTGGAGGTCCACACCACACACTTGAAATATTCATGTGCGCATGAGAAGCTCCTTGCCTTGATTAATAACTCCATGGTAAGAAAATAAATAATTATTGTATGTGCGAGTAAAATCTTCATGAGACTCCATCCATTTTCCTCTTTTACTCAATCACATAAGGATTTGGATGTCATGCAACACCCTCATGCGAACATTCGTCTGTGGAACACATTCAAGTGGATTGCGTTATGAGACAGCCATCAAACGACTTGAAACACTTCTATACACCCTTTTGCATGCTTCCTTGACATGAAAACACCCTTGGTCACACTATGGATCCATAAAACCATGGAAACACAACATATCAAAGGTGAGGAAAGCAGTTATCCTAGACAATGTTCGCACGCCATCACAAGGTTCCTCAATGAACATGAGATGCATCAATGTCAAGCTGTGAAACTCTCCATGGAAACATTTACATGCCATCACAAGATCCCACACTGATCATGAATTCCTCCATAGGCAAACCAGATGACTAGCCAAGACCAAACACGCACATCATCTCAAGATCCATCATGTATCATGCGATGCACCACAAACAAGAAAAAGTGTTGTCCATGGAAACACTTATGTCACTACAACAAAACCGACAAGAGAAGCACCCCATTTTATCAGCGCTACAAATAAAGCGCTGATAAAGGGGGGGGACTTTATCAGCTCTAGCTAAAAGCACTGATACATGTATCAATTATCAACACTAAGAAAAGTGCTGATAAAGGATACACCTTTATCAGCACTATATTTAGCACTGATAAAAGTTCTTAATAATAATTTATATAAAATTATTATATTTATAATAAAAAACAACGTTTATTTGTATACATTAACTAAAAAAATAATGTTTATAATTAATATATATTTTTTAATAATTAAAATATATATATATATATATATATATAATGTTTTAAAAAAGAATTTCTAATATTATAATTATATATATATATATATATTTAAATAATTATAATATTATAATAAATTTCATTAAATAATGAATATATTTATTAGATTTATTGGATTTATTATAGATTTATTAGATTTATAGGATTTATTATAGATTTATTAGATTTATTAGATTTATTGGATTTATTATAGATGTATTAGATTTATATTTATCAGATTAATTAATTAGATTTTTTAGATTTTTTAGATTTATTAGATTATTAGATCTATTAGATTCATTATATATATTATATATATTATATTTAATATATTTAATATATTTATTTTATTTATAATTAATATATAAAAATACCTTTTTAAAAATATATATTTATATTAATTATTGAATATATCTGTGTTTCTAATGAATTTGGTCAATAAATATATTGATCATGGGTGCATATGTTATGTATCATAACGTTCATTTATACATTACACCCTTTCTTATTATTCATGTTGTCTATTGATGACTTTTTTTTTATTATGTATATTTACTCGGTATATGATTAATTCATGTTACCCATATATTCTATTATGTTCTAAAAAATACTTATAGTTATATAAAAATACTTATAAATATATTTATTTATAATTATAATTATGACTATAAATAACTATATATATGTAAATAAATATAAAATTATAATAAATATATTTAATATACTACTTAAAAAGTTATAATATAATTAAATAAATATATTTAAAAATATATTCAAGTATTTATGAATAAATACAAATATTTGTAATTATAATTCCTAAATGAATATATATATATTTAAATAATTAAAAAATTATAATAAATATATTAATTATATTCATTTATATACAAATATTTATAAATAAATAAAAATAGTTATAAATATAATTCTAAAAAAATGTAGATATATTTAAATAAATAAAAAAATTATAATAAAAATATTTATATATATTTATAAAATTATAAATATTATTTTTATAAATTTATAATTATTTAAATAAATATATATATATATATATAATTAAAACTTTAAATAAATATTTATTCATTATAATTTTTAATTAAAAATAAATATATATTTACTTACTAGTTATAAATATAAATAAATATTTATTTATTTAAATAATTATTAATTTATAAAAAAATAAATTTATAATTCTCATATATAATGTAATATATAATTAAATAAATATATTTATAAATATATTGAAATATTGATAAAAGAATACAAATATTTATATTTATAGTTATAAATAAATTTAGATATATATAAATAATTATAAATTTATAATAAATGTAATAAATATAATAAATATAATAAATATATATTAATAAAATTATAAAAAGTAGAAATATTAATATTCTCTAATTTTAAAATTATTTAAATAAATAATTATATATTCATTTATAATTATAATTATAAATAAATAAATATTCATATAAATATAAATAAATATATATTCATATACATAATTATAAAATTAGAATAAATATAGTTTTATATATCTATAATCGTATAAATATATATAATTAATATATTTATTATATATATTCTAAGATTATAAAATTAATAAGTATATTTCTTATAATTTTATAAATATAAATGTTTATTTATTTATTTATAGTTATAATTATAAATAAATAAATAAATAAATATTTATCATTTATATAATTTTATAAATATATATTAATATAAATAAATTGTTAACATAATATCTTTATTAGTGCTAAATAAGCGCTGATAAAGACAACTTTTATTATCGCTTATTTAGAGATGATAAAAGCCAATCTTTATCAGCACATATAAATGTATGTTTTATCAGCGCTTTCTATTTTAGCACTGATAAAACATAGCTTTATCAATGATTTTTATCTATAACTAATAAAAGGTTCACTGGGTTTTATAAAAAAAACCCTAATAGTCTCCTTTACTCTCAAACCCCTCAAGCTCTCGTGGAAGCTGACCCCTGTGCCGCAAACCTCTGCTTTACCCCGACCCCATCTCCGCCACATCCGACCCCTCCTCTGCCACTGCCTCTTCCTCCGCTGTGAACTCCTCTATTGTCATGAACCCACCTCTACTGTGAACCCTCATTCGCCGCTCCTCCCTCGTGAACCCTCATCCACTGATACTCTGTCGATACTCTTCCTCAAACCCACCTCTACCTCGAACCCTCGTCTGCCGCTCCTCCTCTGCGTACCCCAACTCCACTGTGAAGCCCTATGCTGCTACTTCCCTTTCTGCCTACCCTGACTCCGTCATCACCAGACCCTACTGCTGCAACCATAAGTGTATGCTATCACTTTATTAAAAAATGTTTCATTATAATTTTCTCACACTTACTAGGAAAATCTTGGGTTAGTGTTTTCTATAGGCTATTTCCCTTTATTGGGATGTGTATTGATTTCTATTATTTGATGGTTATATGATGTTATTGGTGAATATATATTTAGAGGGTGTTGAAGGTGAGATGAGGTTTATTTCTTATGTTTTATTATCAATTTATAAATTGATCATGTTCAAATTTTTTCTTAGCTCCACTTTTACTATACCATATGAACCCAAGGTAAATATGTGATCGATATTTTGTGTGTCATAGTGACTGAACATGATTCCATTATTTCTTTTCCCATACATTTAGTGATGTAATTCTCATGTTTCTTCACCTATAGTGTTAGAGATGTGACAACCTTATCTCTTTGTCGATGGTGTTTGTATATATAGATGGGAACCCTTGGGTTGTTAATTCTACTAGTATATGTCTAATTTTTTCACATCAAAGGATCTAGTGTGATTCCAATAATGATTTTTTATTTGATTATATTAGCTTTGAGATCCCCACAACACACATTTTTTTCATCCCTTTTTACATTTCATGGATATGTTACAACAATTTAATTTTGTTTTCTATTATTAACGACAGTGCCACCACTTCTCTAATAATCACGAGAGCATCGCAATCAAAACATGTTGGAAAAAACATCTACTTCCTTTTCTTAGATGTTAAGAGTGGTGATAACACTAAATCCAATTGACCGAGATTATGTGGTATAAAAAACAATTGATATAAAATTAGCCATCAATTTTCATCAATAGGTATTTAAAAATAGTTTGGAAGTTATTCTTTCAAAATGAACCTTCTAATTCCACAAATTTCATTCCAAATACAGTTATTTCTATAATGATAGATTTGGAACTAGGATATGTGTATACATAGTTGGTGGGGACTTGAATTTTTCCTAGGATTCTCTTTGAATGTTTTCAATAGGATGAGTACCATGTCTCTTTCTATTTCAGATTTCAGTTCATGCAAGATGGACTAATAAAACTGATGTTTAAGATCAAACAACTTTGACCAAAAGGAGGATGGTGTTTAATGTCATACATATTCTATAAAACATATGTTGTGATCTACATAATAACGTAGTTTAGGTAAACATGTCATCACTGGAGAACCTAATACTAGTGTAGAAATCGTTTAATAGATGTTCGCATAGTTTATGGTTATTGTTATTATTCTATAAAAGGTGAGGTAGTTTATTTAATGGTAGGTTCAGGGTGATAACTCAGCATGAATGATTAATGGACTATATTAGTATAAACTGCATCAGGAAGGGTTTCATGTAGTTTGTGGACATAGTTCACAAACCAATCATGAAGGGTATGATGTAACTACCAAAATGGGACACAAGATCTAGGATCATTCTAACACCTTTGAACAAGGACTGAGAATAATGTAAATCATAGCTCAAGTTATTTGAAATGGAATGTAGTTTTAATTAAATTTATTTTATATATTCTAAATGTCTAATATTTTAAGACCAGATATGGATGAGGTTACTATATTATGGGGAAGGGGGTATGAATCTTATTAAATCATTTAATGGGTCTAATATTGGTGGTTGGGATGTCAGGAAATAACCAATGGGCCTCTCTAATAATTTTAATGTCCATCTAAGATGAACTATATTCCATGTAGTTCCAATTTAGTTGAAATGGAGTTATATTGAGTGAAATTTAAGATCATATGATGAAGAAATTTTTGGAAAGTGTTTTTTCACAGATCTAGATCATATGTAATATGAAATTTTCTTGTATTAGTGATGAGTTAGTGGATAAAACCCTACATGAGTTGATGAAGTCTTATACACCAAGTTTAATATGGTGTTTAATTAGGGTGAAACTGATGACTGAGTATAAAATAAGAAATCTAGATATTGTTAGTGGAGAAAAACTTACTTGAGTTGATTACTGAGTATAAAATAATAAATCTAGATGTTTTTTAATTAGAGGATAAATTGATTTATAAAATAAATATATATTTTGTTATCCCTACCTATTCAAAGCTACATGAGACACTTTTTGGACACCCTAGTAAAATAACCATGACAACACATTTAATAAATCCTTCCACCCGCAAGAACATTATGGTGAATCCTCTCAATGGGAAAAATGATATAATTCATGTTCTTATCAAATCATATTTTCTTCTTAGCATAATTTTATATATAAATATATAAATTATTATTTTATTTCAACTTTAAAAAATTATATAAATGAATTATTAACTATTGATATTCAATGTTATGAAGTGGTCGTGATATTTAGGTTGATGCATCCATCAAAGGTAACAAAAATAGATTTTATTTATGAAATTTTATTTAAAAGGTTCTTGAATATTTTGGGACATGAAATTTATAACCTCATGAATTAGTTTTGGAATAGTAATAATTCTCTTGAGGCTTATAATGATACTCTCATAACTTTGATTCTAGAGGTCACTGATTTGAGTTCTGTTAATAATTTTAGAATGACTAGTCATTGTAATGTCATTTATAAAGTCTTTTTGAAGATTTTAGAAAATGGAATATAGAAAATCATACCATCTATTAGTTTAGTACCATATTTATTTTTTTACTTGAGACATAATGTACTTAAAAGGATCAGGAAAGGAACATAGTTTCTTCTAGTGATTAGTGGAATAGGGAAATTCCTTGTTTGAAAGGAATGACACTTGAGAAATGTTTTATTATTTAATGGGTTCATGATTATAGAAATTATTAAGTGTATTTATAAAATAAGGAACTGATATTATTTCATTTGAGAGATATATACATTGTTCTTGGGATGTAGAAGCAATTTATTTGGTGTGATCTAAGGTTCATTGGGATAATTCAGTGTTAGTAGTAAACTGGAACATGAGTGTCTCATGGTTGCGAGTGTGGTCACCAACTATGGAACATATCCACTGGGAATCTAGTGTTGTAGTGAAGGATAATTGATATAACTAGACAATGGAAGCATGGATAAGGGATATCCAATGGTGGGGAGCACAATATCAAATTATATTTTGAAAATTTTGTTATTACAACTACCTTTGGACTAATGTGATGGAATCATAAACTAGTTATTGATTTGGGATGAATTGAGATGTTTTTTATGTATCTTTTATAAAGTTTCTCTATTTGGATCGATGTCTTTGTGAAAATGACTAAGTGGATTTTTTTAAAATGATTCAAGTGTTTTGAAATGTTTCTTAGAGGGATGTTGTTCTTTTAAATTATTAATATTTTTGGGTCATGAAGTTTTATTGAATGATATAAAAAGGAATTATGGTTTTGTGAAATAGTGTTTGGAACTGATTGATTTTTTTTAAAAAGGTAGTGTTATTTTAAATATAAATTTATGTATAAGTTTGGTTTTTTAATGGGATTTCAAGTGTGATTTTAAACACTTTTCAAAGTACATTTGAACTATAGTTTTTTCATAATCTTTTAAGTTTATATTTTTATATAATTAGGAAAACCATTAAATTTTATCAATATTTAGGATATTTATTTTGATAAATACTAATATCACCGAATAAAATAGGATGTATGTGAATAAAGACTAGATGGATACCAATTTTTTGACAAGAGAGTATGAATATGGAGTGAAAGAGGTCATCAAGTTTGTAGAAGATAATTCATATGACCATTCTCAAATCCTTTTTCTATGTTTACACTATCATTATTCAAGACAAGTTAGTACGAATGAGTTGGAATAACACTTGATCTATCACGAATTAGTTTGAAGTTATAAATGTTGGAATAAACATGGGGAAAAAGTGAATGTAGCTAGTGGATGGGATAACAGTGCCTTTTATAGATCATTAGATATGATTAAAAGTGTGTACAATGAAGAAGACTGTATTGACGATGTGATTACATGCATGAATTATGAAGAAGATCATATTGATGAAATGACAAGGAAATCTGATGATGAACTCTATTATTTCCCAAAATTGTTTGAGTAGTTAAAGACTTTTGAAAATATGCATTTTTATAGTGGTTGCACTAAATATATACTATTGTCATCCATACTGAAGCTGTATAATTTGAAAGCAGGAAATGGATGGAGTGACACTAGTTTTATAGAATTACTTTCTCTCTTAAATGACATGTTCCTAGAATATTATGAGCTCCCTGGTCAAACACACAACACCAAAAGAATGCTACGTTCGATGGGTATGATCTCTGAATGAATACACACCTACCCTAATGACTGTATACTATTTTTCAAGGACCAAAAATCACTTAGAGAAGGACCAAAGTGTGGTGCTTCTTAATAAAAGAAAGATGAATCCAGTATTATGAAATTTGTATGGTACTTTCCAATCATTACAAGGTTTATGCACATATATGGAAGTGAGGAGACCATAGGAAAATTGAGGTGTCATGCAGAAAGAAGAAATAAAGATGGGAAACTACACCACCAAAAAAACCCTCCTCAGTAGAAGATAATCGATCATGAATATCCTAATTTTGGAAATGAGCTGAGAAAACTTTAACTTGAGTTATCTATATATGGATTGAATCCTTTTGGTTTTCAAAGTAGCACTCATTGTACATGGCCATTTATGTTGGTAAATTATAACTTTCCCCCGTGGTTATGCATGAAATGAAAAAAAATCATTCTATCTACGCTTATATCAGGATTGAAACGACTGGGTAATGATATTGATGTTTATTTGTATCCACTGATCGAGGATTTAAAATTATTTTGGGATTCAGGTGTTACAATGTATGATGCTTATATAAATGAATATTTTATATTGAAATCCATTTTGTGTGGGATTATAAATGACTTTCCTACTTATGAAAATGTATCAGGATATATCATTAAATGAAGTCATGGGTGTACCATATGTGAAAAAGGTACACAATCAATTATGTAGAAACATTCATCGAAAACCATGTTTCTAGGACATCGTTGATTTCTACCCCGAAAACATAAGTACTAATCTGGTACGACATCATTCGACGGAAGTTTAGAAGAATGTACAACACCGTCTCCAATAACTGGTGATAAACTCTTTGAAAAATTAAAATATTCAAACACTACTTTTGGTAAACCGTTTTTGAAAAACCTTACGAAAATTAGTTGGATGAAGATATAATTTTTTTGAATTTCCATACTGGAATTGTCAGTACATTAGAAACTTTCTTTGTGTTATGCATGTTGATAAAAATTTATGTGACAATGTCATCAGCATGTTGCTAAATGCACCTAAAAAAATTATAGAATTAATGATAGGTTGGACATGGTTGGTAGAAGATTATGAGAAGATTTTTGCCAGTGAAGGGTGAAAAATGAACTTTTCTTCCTCCATCTATTTGCACTCTTCCCTAGAAGGAGAGATATTAGTTTTTTCAAATTTTTTAATGGAGTAAAGGTTCCATAGGGGTATTCATCAAATATTAAGAACATCATGTCAATGACTGATTTAAAGTTAAAGGGTATGAAATTACACGACTGCCACATTTTGATGAAAGATATAATTCTTAAATCTTTACATTAAATTTTGACCATGAATGTCTGTTATATGTTAAAGAAGGTCTTTTTTTATTCAAATCTATATGAAACAAAGTTATATACCTGGTGAAATTGACGAGTGTGGAAAGAAAAATTGTCATCATATTATGGGAATTGGAAATGTTATTCCTACTAACATTCTTTGATATGATGGTTCACTTAGTGAGATAGATTTGACTATGTGGTCCTATACACTATAGATGGATGTACCCCATTAAATAGTATACAAATAATTTTAAAGTGTATGTTAAAAATATAAGTCTTCCATAGGGTTGTATTGTGGAGTGATATATTGTTGAGGAAGACATTGAATTCTTTACTGAATACCTATTCGGTGTGGAAAGAATTGGTCTACCAAAATCTCATCACACTAGGCAACTTGTGGGTGAAGGAATTTCTGGAAGAGAGTTTGTCACAATCAATATTTTAGATCAGGACCAGGCCCACCTTTACATTTTTTATGAGAGTTTGGAGGTTGACCCATATGTTGAAACCTAGAAAGAAATTATTAGGCATTTGAATCCATCAAGGGTTTAAAAATGGATATCAAATATACATAATTAATATTTTATAAGATGGTTTTGGGACTATATATTTAAGGAGTTAGATGAAAATATGGACTCAATTTCAAAATGACTTTGATAGCCAGCTAGAGGACCTAGTGTGTATATATTATCTTATAATGATTATGTAATTAAAATTTAAACATTATATACTAATGAACATGATGAAGATAGTGCCATGAAGAATAGTGGAGTTACACTTATGGATGACGTGATGCATGTTTCCAATTATATTGATAGAAATCCAATTTATGTGAATATTTCAAACTTTGGGATCATCAAAAAATATGGGAGTTGGATTATACGAACTTCTAAGTGCCGATTTTTCAATGAAAGTGGGTTGATAATAGGAGTTCTATTAAAATAGATGAGTTGGGATTAATGAAAGTTGATTTCAGAAAGGAATGGAATAATGAAGAACCATTTAAAATGACATCATAGGTAGTACAAGTATTTTATGTTCCAGATCATGCAAACCTAACCTGGTCAATAGTTCTATTATCCACCAAAATCACTGAAGGGTCAGATGAAAATTCAATGAAGGATAACCATTTCATTGTGACGTCACAATAATTTCATAGTGGTTGCAAAGTTGCTGACATTTTTTATGTCATAGGACACCATAATGAAGGTATTTGAATAGTCGATAGAGGGGTCAAATACCTTCAACCTTAAAAAGTGAGTTCAATAATGATGTTTTATATTTTTCAAATATAAATCATGTTACCTTATGTTATTATCTATTCACCGCTACTTTTATGTAATCTAAATTAAATTTTAATCCACTTTTACAGATAATGACTTCTTCACGTGATGATTCTCCCAATCCTCAGGCACAAAAGGTCTCTAAACCTGCTTCAACTCGCACTGCTTCTCCCAGTGCAGAGGTACGAACACCATCTACACATGCCGATGCTAGAACTCTAGAGGAACATATTGGTGATGTTAAAGTAGAGGAAATAGTGGTAAATGAAATAATATGAGTGAAAAAAACAAGAGCACCATAGTTTGACGGTGTTTGCAAAAATCCTTAAGGAAAACATGAAAGGCATCAAATATGATGTCAGATGGAATAAGAAATGCCAAAATGTTAACCCCAACAAAGCCATGTTTAGTAGTTAAATTGGAATCATGAATAAGAAATGTGTGTGGATTAATGTACAATCATGGAACAATGTTTTCACCAGGCTTAAGAAACAGACGTGGGGAGATATTAAAGTAACTGTATGTTATCATTTATTTAACTTACTAAAGAATAAAATATTGAAACATTGACTTACTCTTCATCATCTCTTTTAGAGTGAATTTATAGTGTATGACTCGAAAAATGACTATATATTAAGGGTTTCTTGAAATATTCATAGTGGATTTCGCACAATTTTAACAAAATGTTATCTTAATGATGCTGAAGGGAAAATAAACTCACACCCACCTATTATTTATGAATGCCTGATAACCCAAGGAGCCTGGGATGTGTTTACTAGCCATCGTGTGGAGTAATATTTTCTGATACATTATGTTTGGTAATACATTGTTTGATGAAACACATATTCTTCACTTTGATTGATAGTTTTTTACTTTTGAAACAACAAGTGAGTGTTGGGAATAAGGAATGAGCAGAAAAACCAGCATTCTCCAACTGTAAAGCAATAATGGGGCACACTGCACTTGAAAAAAATTGGTACATATTTTAAATCTACCACAATAAATTTACGTGAAATAAAACAACACCATAACTATGTTCCTCATTTTTTATGCATATTGATGAGTCAAATTCAAAAGTCCCTTCCATCACAGGCCATGTTCTATCGAAGGAAGAGTTTGTAAATAAATATTGGATTATAATAGATGAAAACACACAAAAATATTGTGAAAAATGTGTAAGTATGAAAAAATAAATATTCGTTTTGCTTTAAATTGATATTATATAACAATGATTTATTATTTTTCTGTATTTTTTATCTGACATAGTCATAGGAATCAGTAACACCCAAACCAGATGCAGACATACATTTGGTGGCCTTGAAGTAGCTAGAAAAGTATGGCCACATCGAAGTTGTGATTTTTGGAGTGACACCCTAAACATTTTTTGAGAAAAAATTATAGGAGGATCAAAGTGAAGAAATAAAAATGATGAGAGAAAGGATAGCTATCCTTTAAGAACATATGAAATTTTAGAGAGAGGTCATGGAAAGTATGATGGTGGGGGGGAGGGGGGGAGAAGAAACAAATCATGAACAACTAGAACATGAAGATCCCACCCCACCCACAATAGCTTTTAGGTGAGCCATTCCCCTCAAAAACCTATCTTAACTAAGGTAATAAATGTTCTAATAATTGTTTATATTAATTTTAAATAAGATAGACCCTGTTACAATCCCTGCATTGATATTTTATAGGGTAAAAATGACTGTGATTTATATCTATCAACACCCACCCATCACCTTGTAGGGAGGGCTTTGGTGTCCAATATCTAGAATTCCATGCTACACAACAAACCACTTCCAACATGTCATGTCAATGTGTTGATTAACATAGACTATGATATGATCACTAAGCTACGTGTTCCATTTGAAGATGACGATATTCATAATGTCGAACATGCTCTTGGAACATTCATTTCATGGCCATCATAGGTTGTAAAAAACATGTCGATAGGGAGGTATTAATTTAAAATTTATTTTTCAAGATAAAACTTTAACATCTAAATGAAAAAAGGCCTAAACTAATGAATGTTATTACAGACGGATACAGGGAAGGGTTTGAAAAGAACAAATAGATCAAAACTCTCTCAATGATCAAAAAACCAATCAAAATGATCTACCGAAATCACCTTAAACTCACCTGTTCTGTATCATAATTTTTTATCATTAAAGTCTCATGTGAATAAAAAGTTGAAATATGGTACGGTTCACACAATTCTTTTTAATGAAAATATGTACAGTTGGGAAGATCCAAAGTTCATTAGTTTTGTCAATGTAAGTTAAATCCTAAAGCATGACTGGCTAGGCGACTCAGTTTTAAATGTATACATGAGGTATGTTTTAATGATTTTATTTTCCAAAAGATGATATACTATGGTAGTTATGACTAAATAAATTTCATATTTTTCACAGGCGTATATATGAAAAACAATTGAAGGGATTTCCCCATGAACAAAAATTTGGACTTGTTAGTCCTCATGTAACCTCTACAGAACAAACATATATAGAATTTGAGAAAGAGCGTGAAATAGTGGTAGGCCTTCTCAAATTGTTTAACAGAAAAATCACAGATGATATAATATTTTTAATACCAATGATGTAGGGGTAATACTATATAATTTAATCACATGAAATATATTTTAATTTCATTCATTACTTATTCCTTTTTGTGTTTATAGGAAGCATTTGATGCTCATTACGGTCAATTTGGATGCTCTAAAGATTTATTTCTTGGATTCAATGCAAGAATATCCAACAAACCAACCAAAAATGATGGTGTATTACAATTTTTAATACACTTAATCCAACATTTTATAAATAAAAATCTGTTTATATAATTTATATTATCTATTAATGAGAATTATATTATGATAGGATAGTGCATGAATATAATCTACATCATGGAATGAGGCCAGGGGAAAAGGACAAGAAACATCACAAGTACTGTGACTAGATACATATCAGGGTATATATAATAAGATTTCACTATCCAAACACATAAAAAAACACATTTTTCTCAATGTTTCTGTAGTGTATAAAAAACAAATGATAAAGACTTTAGTTATTATGTTTTTTAAATTTATGAAATAGATCATATTCCATGAACAAACCATCATCCCTGAAGATGAATTTTTGAAGATAATTACTATTTCATTTAAAATATTTATTAATCCTTTGTGTATTTATATATTTTTAGTATTACCATTATTGTAGAAAATAATTCTATTCACAAGATAATATATATTTGTTTTGAAAAAAATACATAACATACTTGATGGAACAATGTATAGAAATATCATAAATATGTGACCAGTATGACTTGAAGTGCCTATTTTATTTAAAATTGTCAATATTTTCACTAAAAAGAAAAGGTGCCATAATAAAAACTAAGAAAACACACTATTATTGTTTTGATAATTTATGATAACGATCCAT
Organism: Viscum album; assembly: GCA_963277665.1. Taxonomy (NCBI): domain Eukaryota; kingdom Viridiplantae; phylum Streptophyta; class Magnoliopsida; order Santalales; family Viscaceae; genus Viscum; species Viscum album. The sequence goes on from OY728151.1 coordinate 300,584,672, forward strand.
AAGTCATTTGTGATGTGTAGGAATCAACTGCACCTAAATCTGACACATGGTGTGACCATTATGACTTCAAGTGTGTATTTTTATAATAAATTAACAATAAATTTAGAAAAAGTAAAAGTGGCATATTGAAATCCAATAAAACTCATTCATAGTATTTTGATACCTTAGGAAAATTATCCATCAATAATTTTTGATGTATATAAATCAACCACAACTCAATTTGAAAAATGTTGTGACCGATATTACTAAAAGTTTTTATTATCAGTTTAAAATTGGAAATTCTTCTCAAAACGTGTTACTCACTAAAAACCAAGAAAACACACTCCAATTTTCTTAATAATTTAGAAAAATGAATCACAAGTTCTTTAGGAGGTGTATGAAGTAGTCTCATGTCAAACCTACACATGATGCAACCAGTAAGACTCAAAATGTGTGCTTCTAGTTTGAAATGATATTTCAGTAAAAAAAACTCAACTAACATACAAAAAAATTAGCAAACACATTCATATTGTTTTTATACTTTAGGAAAATGACCTATAAGTCATTTTTGATATGTAGGAATCAACCACACCTCAATATGATGCATGATGCGATCGGTATCACTCAAGGTTTCTTTTTTTTATTTAAAATTGGAATTTTTTTAATAAAAAACACAACTAGCATACTAGAAACCAAGAAAATGCATTCATATTGTTTTGATAATTTAGGAAAATGATCCATGAGTCATTTTTGAAATGTTGGAATCAACCCCACCTCAATAAAACACATGATGTGACTGGTATAAATCCAAATGTGTCTTTTTATTTAAAATTGACATTAATTTAAGTAAAAATAACAACTGACATACTGAAAACCATGAAAACTCAATTATATTGTTTTTATAGTTTATTAAAATGATCAATAAGTCATTTATAATGTGTAGGAATAAAAAAAACCTCAATTCGACGCACGGTGTGATCAGTATGACTAAAAGTGTCTGTTATCTATTTAAAATTTACACTTTAACCCAAAAAATATCACTCAATAAAAACCAAGAAAATGCTCTCTAATTGTCTTAATAATTTATGAATGTGATTATTATGTCCCTTTTGATGTGTATGAAGTAATATTATATAAAATCAATGCACGATGTGACTGGTATGACTCAAAAAGCAAGTTTTCAATTTGAAATGATATTTTAGTAAAAAAACACATCCGACATTCTGAAAACCGAGAAAACGCATTTAGATTATTTTGATACCTTAGAAAAACGATTCATGAGTTCTTTATGACATGTATGAATCAACCACATCTCAATCTGATGAATGATGTGACCATTATAAATCTAAAATGGGTTTTTATTAAAAATTGACATTAATTTAAGTAAAAAACCACAATAGAAATACTAAAAACTGAGAAAATGAATTAGTATTGTTTTCATACTTTATACAATGATCCATGAGTCATTTGTGAGGTGTAGAAATCAACCCCACCTCAATTAGATGCATTGTGTGACCAGTATGACTAAAAGAGTCTGTTATTAGTTTAAAATTAACATTTTAGCTCAAAATGTTTCACTCAATGAAAACCAAGAAAATGCCCTATGATTGTATTTATAATTTTGGAGAGCTATTTGTAAGTACTTTGTGATGTGTATAAAATAGTATCACCTCAAACTGACACACGATGCGACTGGTATGACTCAAAATGTGTGTTTATGATTTGAAATGATATTTTATTAAAAAACACAATCATCACACTAAAAACCAACAAAACCCATTCATATTGTTTTGATACTTTATAATAATGATCCATGAGTCATTTTTGATGTGTAGGAATCAACCACACCTCAATCCAATGAATGATGTGACCGATATAAATCCAAATATGTCATTTAAATTTGATATTAATTTTAATAAAAAAGGAGTGGAAATACACAAAACCAAGAAAACTAATTCAGATTCTTTTGATACTTTAGAAAAACGATCCATAACTCATTTTTGACATGTAGGAATCAACCACACCTCAATACGATGCATAATGTGACATGTATAACTCCAAATGTGTCTTTTTTTATTAAAAATTGACATTTTATTAATGTATTCATTCATATTAATTTTTAATTTATTTATTTATAGTATTACTAACATAATATTTATTTTCTTATATAGGTAGAACCTTCTACTTGTGTTGGTATGATTCGTTCGGTAACTAATACCATGGGCTGTCGCACCCATTTTTTTCTTATCATGTCTTAGTTTTGATCCAGTTCATTGGAAACCCCAATCCTTTTATTGGGTTTTGGGTGACATTAATTTTGAGTTTTTAAATTCCATATAATTCTAATCATCCTACCATGGGTTCCCCAAATCTTGTTTGGGAGTTTTGGAGAAAATGGTGGTTACTTCATGATTTAGGCCAACTCTGAGCCCATTTTCCAGATTTTAAAACCAAATTTGTTTCTTTTATAACTCCTTAATTTTTTAACATGTTTCACTCATTCTACTTAAAACTTCTCATGAACTAACATATTCAAACCACCATATCCTTTTTTACCCCTTATAAATTCATAATAATGGGGAATTTGGGTTATTTATTCAGGTATTGGGCCAGTGCGTGGGGTCATTTTCTGTTTAAAAAAAATAATTTGTTTCTTTTATATGTTATTAGTTTTTTTATAATTTTTGGTGATTTAATCTCCCACTCTATTAAAAGAACCCTAGGTTCAACCCCATGTTTCATTTTCCTTATTTTGAGCTCATCTTAGTTGTGGATTAGGGAAAAACTTTTCAATGCTTCTCAAATATTTCAGATTTGACAAAAGTAATTTATGTCATTAATAAATCATTCAATTCATACCATTTTTGCCAAAAATTTTATTTTTGTCGTTCTTCCAGACCTTAGGAGCCTCTCCAAGGAGTTTCAATCCATTAACTTTCCTCTAGGGGTGCAAATCTAAGAGAATACAAAGTGTTTTCTAGTTTCCAAGGTGAGATTCCTTCTCATTTCTCCTCCATCTTCCTCCTTTCATTATTTCTTGGATTTATATTATCCTATAGTCATTATCTACCTATGGTTATGTTATCCCATTATTTTTATGGAGGTTTTGTTTGTTTGGGTTTTTTCATCTTAGGTTTAGGGTTTATAAACCCTCAGATGGTGATATCGGGTGTGCGTTTCCATAACGCCAAGGATTTGAGGTAGGATATCCTTTTAATGTGCCTTTATCATTTAAGTTTCATTATTTTATTATTTTTATAACCTGATATATATGTTTATTATTTTTTCAGCCTTTGTATAATTTTATTGGTGTGCAAAACGGTTTTTTAATCTTTTTTTTGTGAAAGGTAGTGTTTTTTGTCATAAAAGTGTAAACCAAGGGTTTGTTTAAATGTTCTATTATCTTTTGCACATTTCTTGAGAGATTTAGAACCTATTTTATGGTATTTTGAACATTATTAAGTATCTTTAAAAATATATGGCATGCAATTTGTGTTTTATTCGTTTTCAAGTGCTTAAAATAAATTGTTTTGTTTAAAAGTGTATGTCATGTGTTCGGTAAATTTCCCGGTTGGCTTTTATGTGTTAAGTATGATTTAAAAAATATTTTTCTGAATTTATAAATGAATTTTCAGCATGAGAAATGTGATTTTTGGTTCCTACTATGTCTTTACAATGTGTATTTGGTTTTAAAAACAAATGGGTTTTGGTTTACAACATGTGTTGGCCCGAGTTGCTGGAAAATGGCCTGTTTCACATCCTTATGAAAATGGCTATGTTTTGAATATGTAACCCGGGTGTTTTAATGGATTTATGAAAGTGTTTTTCTATATTAAATGGTGTGTATATAATTACTTAATAAAATTTAAATGCATACCTTTGTCAAATGTTTGTTTTCAGAAAGGCTTAAAGGCCCGTTCAACATTTTTTTCCTTGTACAAATGGTTTCCATGTGTATTCCATTTTCTATATTTTGGTCCATTTTATGGTCCATGAAATTGATTTATTAATTTCTTTGTGCTTAAAAATATGTGTTTATATGGTATTTATGGATTTTTGTCCTTAAAAGGGCATTTTTAATGGATTTTATGTGCAAGGCCTCGTTATACTTCTTGAAATTGTTTTATGAAAATTTAGGTGGTTTATTGATCCGTGAAAGAAATGTGAGAAATGTGTGTGGCCTTTTTGATGTGTGTATGTTTTTTAAATGTAATATTCCTAATAAAATGGTTTTTTATATATGTGTAACTTTTTTGAGCACAAAAAGGGAAAACCATGGTACATAGGTGGGAGGATATGTACTAGTATGATAGTAATCCAGAGGGGTTTTGTCCCTGTTTCACGTAGAAAGTTTGACGATGATACCACTAACTAAACTATGATGATGATTTTTTTGGGGAATAATAGGTTATGGATTATTCTCTTACTAGTGCCTCATTTTCACGAGAATGGATATTCATCACGTTTTCTTTTACACCGAGATACGGGGTACTTGAGGCCCACAATGAACTAATACCTAGGGGTGTTCTTGAGACTTTTGATCATTGGCTATTTTTTACTCACCATCAGAATATGGTTTGATTAGCTAGTAAATTAAAAATAGTGTGTGTTTTATTTAAAATTTTACCTTCTTTAAATCATTCCTCTTGAAAACAATTTTCATTTTGAAGTTGCACCTCTTTGAAAAAGTGTTTCTAGCATTTTTATTTATAAAACATGCAAGTTTTTGTCTGATAATTATTATATAATGGAAAATAATTTAAAAAACATACTTTTATATCTTGTATTTAAAACTTGTAATTTATTTTTCTTTTATTTTTAAAAAAAGTACATTGGGAATATAATATCGAGCTAACCTACTGAGTTTTAATACTCACACCTATAGTCTTCTTCTGTTTTTAGCCCTTGTGCTAGTTTTAGCTTGAGTTAGATCACCTTGGGCGACATGTGATAATTGTGTTGGAGAGTGTCCATCAGGGTCCCATGGAGTTATTAGGTTGTTAGGTTTGGTCGGTTGAGTTTTACTTTCAGTTTCTTGTACAAATAATGTTCAGTTCAATTTTTATATGTAAATGTATTTTGGGTTGTCTATTTTTTCCTCTATTTTTTTGATTGTTTATATTTAGGTGACATAATTCTATTGTGTACTCTATTGATTCCCTCGTTGATTTTCTCCATCCTAAGAGATTTGGGAATTACTCACAGGACTTTTCGCATGCTAGCCTGGGTGACCAGTTCAAGGTTGACTTAGGCTTTTTCGTGACAAAATGGTATCAAAGGAGGTCAGTTCTTATCATACATTTCTTTTTAGATATCCATTATTATTTAGGGGATTCCAAGGTATATGTAGTAGGATTTTTGGGACTTGAGGGGTAAGTACAGCAAGAGTGTCGTGAACTCTTGATTGTTCTGATCTTGAGGTTTTCATGGGAAGTCTTGTTTTAGTAGTGTCCCTTATTCCTGTTGATTGTTTGGTGTTGGGATATGAAAAGGGGAGTATGACTAATGGCCTTTATTAGATCGCAGGGCCTGGAAAGCCATGTGGAGCCTGTGCATGGTCCTAATAAGTCCCTCTGTGTTGGTGTTGTGCATGACATATGGCCACCGACCGTATGGTCATGTCACCCACCGACACCAGTTCTATTTTGTGGGTCTCTTGGACCATTATTAAATTTTGAATTTTTGTTTTAAAAATCATTGTGTGAGAATTGCATAAATGGATTTTAAAGGAAGTATTTGATTTTGAAAAGTGGAAAAAGGGGTTTCAAAAAATTTAATATATGAAATGGTTTTGAAGGTTGGGTTCTTGTGAAACAACTTTTTTTAGGAAGAAGTTTAAATGATTTAATTGGATTGTATTATCCATAATCTAAACTTGGGTTTTATTGGAATAAAATTTTTTGAAGGTGTGAATCATTTTAGGTGATTTTGAATATTTGTTTTAAATTGGGTGTTTTGGTATGTTTAAAAGTTTTTGAATCTGATGAATTGGTTTTGGAAATTGGTTTTGAGTAGTGGGTGTTTTCCAAGAAAGGGTATTGGTCTCAATGGCTATCATATTATGAAAAAATACCTTGTTGAATTTTAGAAAATGAGAAGGGGTTGTTTGGAGTAGTTTGGTTGTTTTGAAAGTTTTAAAAATGAAAAGGTGTAGGTTTTTAAGAAAATGATTCTTGATGAAGTGTGGTTTGTTTTGTGAAATCTGAAAAAGGAGTTTTACTTGGTGGTCAGTGTTCCTTTAGATGGTACATGATTTTTGGAATGATGTTATTTTTTTTAGACTTTGGTGTTTTCATGGGTTCTCAAATGCATGGTTTTATTGATATCTGGAAGGATAACCTATATGGCATGGGTGATGGGTGCCTAGGGTGAAATGGAAATGTGCATGTGAGTGAGACTTGATGAAACACCATTAGTGAATGTTGAAATACACCATGTTATATTGTTTTTTCAAAAGTGTTTTGAGCTAAAACATTTAGAATTTGTTTATAAACTGATGGTTATGTGGCTAGTTTTTTCAATGTATTTGAAGAGTTTTTTATTCAATGTGCTTCCTTGTGATTTGGAAGTCATACTATTTCTATGTCATGAGATGGGAACTTGTTGGTGTATTAGTTTTGGAGTAATGTTCAGTGGTTTTCTAAAGTTGTGTTCGATGTTGTGATGTATCCATGGATAGTTATCTATTGGAAAACCTTCCTATTGATCAACCTAAGGATTCATTTCAAATGTTAAATCCAACTCTGCAGATGATTCCTCTGCCTGTTTGTTGGAATAGAGATATTTTTGGGATTTATTTAAAGTGCTTACAGGTCGTGATAATTCTTTTGTACATAGAATTTGTGTTCAGTGAAGTTGATGTGTTTCACCGTATTCCTCGTCCATTCTGTTCCTCCTTCGGAGTAAGAGATAATTGTGCTATGTATCTATGAGTTCTTATTTAGATGAAGGTGTGTTGTTGAGGAAGTGAGTTTTTTTAGTGGTGTGATCCTTAGCACCTGACAGTGCAACAACATATGCTTCAAGAATCAGGGCTCTAGCCATAGGCCTCGGAGTGAGGCTTTTTACGCAGTTAGAAAATCACCAGAGGTGTGGAGAGTTCGATTTTTCTCCTGCCTCTAACATTTTGGTAAGGTAGTTTCTAGTCTATTGTGGTTCCTCATCACTATGAATTTCCTCTTCTCACAATGAGTGTGGTGGACTTACCCCTCACATAGTGTCTATGGTTATGCCTTCTTGGATATGGGTTTCTGATCAATGTCCCTATGTGGTCCACCTGTATAAATTAGGTGCAGTCTTTGTTTTACTAGTTCATAGGTGGAGAGTCTTGGTTAGTTCCTTTCTTTCTTTTGTGGTTTCATTGGCCAAATGATTGGGTCCCCTTCCCTTCCCTTGTAACGCCCCGACCCCAGCTACCCAGAGTCGGTGCATTACTTCGTAACATTGGCATGATCACAAAAGATCAAGTCTCGAAAGACCGATTAGTTTAGTAGCCTTGGAAACACTAGATACATTCATAAACGTTACATTACATCATAAAGTGAAAAACTACAATAACAAAGTCTCCATAGACCACACTCATATCCTCTTCTAACAATCCCTGCAGGTCATTCATAAAATACTTCTTCACATCCTGGAAAATATTAAAACATTGAAAGGGGTGAGCTCAGATGCTCAGTAAGGATAACAATATTGTGGAATCTTTCATAATTAAACATTAACATTTAAGGCAATGTATAACTAAAACAAAATCCTTCTAAACATGAACTACAATATAATATGGCAAAAGTAAAATGAGATAAATCCATTTACTTATTCACATGGATATTCTACTAGTCGAATAATCACATGCAATATTAATAACCACTTTCATAATGATGGAATGCATAATGCCAGACTATCATAACCACGTAGCCAAGGACTCGTGCCAAGACCACAAATAAGATTTTGTCAAAGCCTCGTGCCAAGACACTAGTTTGTCTCATGAGACCTGCCGATGCATCGAGGAGCTATAGCGGGCTCCACCCGTCACTTATTAAGTCCAATGCATTCCTCATATGAATAGGTTTAAACATATCATAAACCATAACATAATCGTATCACATAAAACATGCATAAAGGAAACATAACATTTCCACATTTCAGTCACAAGATATCAATACAGCACATTGATATAATAAAAATGTTTTCAAAACCATTTTCAATACCAAAATAAAAGAAAGTTAAAACTTTGTATTTATTTTTCATAAAAAAAATGATGGCTTGTAGAGGAAGCTGAAACTCAAATAATGGTCATGGCGGTGGAGAAGTCCTTGTCGCCGCATAAGTACGGAAAGAAAAACATTCCCTTTTTGTCGTTTAGTAAAACGCTTCGTATAAAAAAGATTCCTTTTGAATAAACGTAAAAGTCAAAGGGGTTTATACACCGTATAAAAGAAAGTTGTGTATAAAACCAAATATGCCTCAATGAAAGGAGATTGAGACGAAGTCCTTAAAAAGATCATTTTAAAATAAAATAGATCTATTATGTGTATTCACTATAGGTACACATAAAGAAAGTAAAAATACAAAATAGGACATAATAACATCATGACATAATTTTGAAAGTAGGAGATTAACCCAAAGAATGGAAGTTGGGTTAAGAAGTTCCCTTACCTCGTGTCTGACTTGACTCAACCATTCTTTAACCTCATGAATAATAAACTAGAGTTAATATATACCTTATTAAGAACCATATTTAATTTCATTATCCTTTTTATATCACTTATTACAATGTTATAAACATTATGTAATTATTTAAGTTAATAACGGTCGTTTTGTCGATCTTTGGTACTTGAGTCAACAATAAACTTGTTATAATTACAAGTTGTTTATGTGGTAGAATATCCATTATCTACATAATTATATTCATGATTTAGATGTCATATATATCTAATATATCCATTATATACATTTATTTATAATATTACGTAACATTTAGAGGTAAGAAATGAAATGCACCGTTCATGGAGACGGTAAGCCGTACGTACGCATGAATGCTACTTTCATTTCAATTTCATATTTAATGGAATGAAATAATAATGATATAAATGTATAATATAATTCCAGTATAATATAGTGTATAATACCATTTACTCCATCCTTTATACATCCCACATATGGCATTAACGATTCAAATCACTTTGAGGGGGCGGTAGTCCGCACTTCCTAAAATGAAATTATCGCGTTTTACCCATAATGGAAATCATAAAGTATGCCATAAATGAGAAATACAGAAGCATAAGTAAAACATAAACACATTATATATCATATATAAATATAGTGACATCTTAATGGCCACCTTTGAAGGTGTTATATGAGTGTTGAACAATCATCGTTTCGTGAGGCAGAAATTCGCCATCCACAGAAACCTTATATTCTTTAACCATTAGATGTAGGTGTGTGTAATTGTAGCTTGAATACTTCTTATAACAAAATCCTAGTATATTTAGGATTCTGGTGTTGTTACAAAAGAAATGAATAAAAAGAGTTTAGGGGGTTGGAGAAGAAAAATAAAACAAAACAACATTAGAGAAGACATTACCTCAAAATCGGGTAACTCTTTTTGATTTGAGCCAAAGGCTTCCTTGGGAAGAGTTCTGCCCAAAGTGAGGCTTCTAGGAGTAATAGGGGGAAGTTGGGAGAGTATTTGGGCAGAGGTTGGCCGAGCCAAATGGCTTGAAAGTGTAAATGAGGTGGGAGAGGTGGGGACCTTTTATAAGTGGAGAGGAGGGACACTCTTTGAAAGTAAAGAAAAGTCACTTTATTATAAAATGAGTTTCGGATTTTAGAGGTCCCACACTTATATAATTCGAGGATAAGATGATAAGGGTTCTAAATCTTCTCATCCAATAGGCTTTGGACAAGTGTAAGCCTTGGATTTTGCATTATCTTCTCATTTTATTTAAATCATTAAAGAATGAGGTCATCGCTGCATCATAATGATTTCATAAATAATTTAATTTATTTAATGTCTAAAAATTATAAAAAAATACTATGATGTAGGAAATCTTTTTAGATTTCTAATGAATATTTATAATCAAAATTTGGACTTTTGTAACCCCACATAAAAACTGTTTTAGTAAAACAACTCATGTTTGTGTCAATTTAATTTTAACATTAAATAAATATATATTAATGTCATTTTCCAACCAAAGTGGCTCCATGGGGTCCCCAAGTTGACCCATGGGTTGTCTTGGTCGGACATGACTCATCCAATAGGAGTAGGACAAGTTTCAAGCTCATATCATATTATTAAAACATTGTTTTTACATTAAACTACACTAATTACCTTTAATCGCGATTAAGAACTTAAAAGTTACTACTCACCAAAAAATTATTTTAATCTCATTGAACCACGTTTTACTTCTTAATGACAACCATGTATGTCGTATTTTTGAAAATCAAATCACAGAAGTGGTAATATTTCATTTAAACGAAAAATCAGTTATTTAACTACCACTTAGTGGTTTCACTATTCATCAAAAATTGAAATTTTTCAGAACAATGCCAAAATTCCACCCTAAGCTATAATTGATATTCCGAATTCAAAAATGATGTCTATTTTACAAAATTTCAAAAATATAAGTTTCATTAATTAACATTATAATTAATTCTCACTGTCACAACAAATAGCGTGTTTTCAAGAAACAATTTATATCAAAAGATTGGCAATTGTTTATGTCCAATTTCAATGTTAAATTAATTCTAATAACCACCATTGGATAAAATGGTAAAAATATATTCTAATTATACTTTAAAACCACTAAATATTATAATTTATCACTATAAATTATTTTGATTTAAAAAGTTGTTTTTAAGTATTTTTCACTATTCATAAAAAATTAGAAGTTCTCAGAAAAATACAAAAAATTCAACATAGGCTAATTTCGATATTACGAATACAAAAATGAGGTCCATTTTGAAATATGAAATTTCTATAATTTTAAAAAGTGGTTATTACTATTCATAACGGCTACTTTGATTAGTCGCGGTGTTTTAGAAATCGAAGTTGCGTACAATGCAAGCTGTTGCATTATTGAATGAGAAGCGTATCATGGAAGCTCGGGGTGTTACATTCTACCCTCCTTCAATAAATTGCGTCCTCGGAATTTGAAATTTTTCTTTGAAAATAAAAGGTTGAAAAGAGAAAATACCTTTGAGGAAAACCCACATCGGAAATAAGGTTAATAAATATATAACATTAAAAGAAAGCAAGATAAGTACAAAGGTCACCCGATATTGCCCATTCTAGGATTCTATGAAAATATGGATATGGAGGAGAAAGAAACCATCAAGGTCTGATGGAGAGTTATAAAAAATAGGATTAGGAGAAAGTTTAACCATAAGAAAATCACAAACTTGTGATTGGTTAAACGGTCATTGAATCCCCAGTTGGAAAAGTTAACCGACAACATTTTTGTTTTAAGTTACCTTTTATAATGTTGAGGAATTTATTTAGGAGATTTACTAAAAACGTAAGGGAATATACATACTTGTCATGTAGACTTTCATTCTTTAATAAATTTTTACCACAAACCCCATCTTTCACGCTAAAAGGTAATATAACTCAAAAATATTATATTTATCCTAATTGTATAAGGTTCCAAATATTAACACATACCATTTAGAATAGTAAAATTATTTTGTAATAACCAGGGACTTCCTGTAGGCTAGTGGTAGGAAATAAAGGCCTGTCGCACTATGATTGTGGGTTCGATTCCTGCAGCTTTGTCCGACGCGACGGGTTATGCCCCACCCTGCAGGTTGTCCTTTTCCTAAAACTATAGTATTATAATATTCCAAAAATAATCTTCATAAATTTTTTAACCTTAAACAATACTATCCAAAGATAAACATAATCCACTCCAAACTTTATAGTTATCCAAAATACCTCTGTCCAGACTTTCTCTAAAAGGTCTCTAAATTCCAAAATTAATTGTAACATCAGATTCTCCAAACAAAGAAAAGTTTCTCTTATTGTCACATTCTAAAAATATGATTACCTTAATCATATTAAAACCTTACTGAAATTAAAAAGTACTGCAGTACAATATTTATATATATCACATTATTCTTATAACCAGAATATAATCCTTGAGTCCAAAAGAACCAATACATTAATTCTTCTTCTTCAACTGTAGTCACAGCATAAGATTTTCCTTGATCCCTTGGCCTTTTCTGAGGTAAGTTTCCTTGACACTTAGGACATTCATTTGCATAATGCCCCATTTCCCTACAATTGTAGCATTCAACTTTGACAGCCTCTTTCTTTCCCTTGCAATCACGAGCCTGGTGACCCTTTTCTCCACATTTATAACAAACTCCCATTCCTTTTAGGCATGTACCAGGGTGATTCTTCCCACAATTATCACATAATGGAAAATCCTTCTTTCCCTTTTTCCCTTTATCTGTCTCTTGTTCCCCCGTTCTCTTCTTCTCTTGCTTTACTTTGTTGTCATAAAACTTAGAGAATTCTTTTTCTGTCTTGATAGCACACGAGACAATATCTTCGTATGATGAGAACGATTGTGATACTAAAGCTCGAAGGAGAAATGGTTTTAACCCATCAAAGAAATGATCAATATTACTCATTGGGTTACGTATATAATCTCTAGCATACCTTGCTAACCTTGTAAAGTTAGCCTCATACTTTGTGACATTCTCATCCTCCTTTTGTCTCAGACTCAGAAATTGCCTTTCCATATCTGCTCGATGGTTGCGAGGAAAGTATTTTTCTAAAAACAGGTCTTTGAACTCCCTCCATTCCATATTCGATATGTCATCATCTTCCTTTGTGTTTTGAATCAGCGACCACCACTGATCGGCATCTCCAGTGAGGCGGTAAACTGCCATGACAACCTTCTCCCTTTCGCTACTCCCCAAGGCATGGAATATTTTCTCTAAGGAGTTAATCCATTGCTCAGCTACTAACGGATTTGTACCCCCATTAAATGTTGGCGGTTGTTGCCTCATGAAGCGGTCTAACATTGATCCTCCACGTTGCGGATCATGTTCCTCCATACGAGTAAGGTTATTATTCATAACCTGAGTAAGTTGTCCCAGTATGGTGATTAGCTGATCGGCACCAGTTGCATCACCAGCCCCACTATAATTATCTTGAGCAGGAGGGAAATCCCTACACGGAGTGTGTGCATTGATACGGTTTCCATTCCTTCCACTAGGCGCCATTTCTAAACAATGGCATAAACTAGATTAGTTTATGAATCAAAATACATAATTCCATACTTGTAAAATACTTAACATAAATTGAACTATTTATGGATATAATCCATAATCATAAAAAAGTTTTATTTGAGGAAGTATATACTCATAACCGTTCATAGTGGTTTGTAAAGAAAATGAGAATTATCCTAAGTATATCCCCCGGGAGTGTCGTAACCAAGAGTGCAGCAGGGCCCGTTTTCGTGCACCAGTTCCCGTTCAAGTCTAGCTCAAAGCGGTGTTTTCGGGTTTTACCCCTAGGTACATCTGTTCCAGAGCCACCTCTACCTGCTCGTATCCAGATAGGGATGTATTGCTCGGAAAACTCACAAAATCTCTACAATACCAAAATTTTAGGAAGTTTTTCTATATTAATCCTCAAAGTTCATCTTAGGTCTACGTGCTCTAATCAGAGTTTGTCTAAATCAAGCTTCCAAGGTTAGTACTAAACTGCCTCTGATACCAACTGTAACGCCCCGACCCCAGCTACCCAGAGTCGGTGCATTACTTCGTAACATTGGCATGATCACAAAAGATCAAGTCTCGAAAGACCTATTAGTTTAGTAGCCTTAGAAACACTAGATACATTCATAAATGTTACATTACATCATAAAGTGAAAAACTACAACAACAAAGTCTCCATAGACCACACTCATATCCTCTTCTGACAATCCCTGTAGGTCATTCATAAAATACTTCTTCACATCCTAGAAAATATTAAAACATTGAAAGGGGTGAGCTCAGATGCTCAGTAAGGATAACAATATTGCGGAAGCTTTCATAATTAAACATTAACATTTAAGGCAATGTATAACTAAAACAAAAGCCTTTTAAACATGAACTACAACATAATATGGCAAAAGTAAAATGAGATAAAGCCATTTACTTATTCACATGGATATTCTACTGGTCAAATAATCACATGCAATATTAATAACCACTTTCATAATGATGGAATGCATAATGCCAGACTATCATAACCACGTAACCAAGACCTCGTGCCAAGACCACAAATAAGATTTTGTCAAGCCCTCGTGCCAAGACACTAGTTTGTCTCATGAGACCTGCCGATGCATCGAGGCGCTATAGCGGGCTCCACCCGTCACTTATTAAGTCCAATGCATTCCTCATATGAATAGGTTTAAACATATCATAAACCATAACATAATCGTATCACATAAAACATGCATAAAGGAAACATAACATTTCCACATTTCAGTCACAAGATATCAATACAGCACATTGATATAATAAAAATGCTTTCAAAACCATTTTCAATACCAAAATAAAAGAAAGTAAAAACTTTGTATTTATTTTTCATAAAAAAAATGATGGCTTGTAGAGGAAGCCGAAACTCAAATAATGGTCATGGTGGCGGAGAAGTCCTTGTCGCCGCATAAGTACGGAAAGAAAAACATTCCCTTTTTGTCGTTTAGTAAAACGCTTCGTATAAAAAAGATTCCTTTTGAATAAACGTAAAAGTCAAAGGGGTTTATACACCGTATAAAAGAAAGTTGTGTATAAAACCAAATATGCCTCAATGAAAGGAGATTGAGACGAAGTCCTTAAAAATATCATTTTTAAAATAAAATAGATCTATTATGTGTATTCACTATAGGTACACATAAAGAAAGTAAAAATACAAAATAGGACATAATAACATCATGACATAATTTTGAAAGTAGGAGATTAACCCAAAGAATGGAAGTTGGGTTAAGAAGTTCCCTTACCTCGTGTCTGACTTGACTCAACCGTTCTTTAACCTCCTGAATAATAAACTAGAGTTAATATATACCTTATTAAGAACCATTTTTAATTTCATTATCCTTCTTATATCACTTATTACAATGTTATGAACATTATGTAATTATTTAAGTTAATAACGGTCGTTTTGTCGATCTTTGGTACTTGAGTCAACAATAAACTTATTATAATTACAAGTTGTTTATGTGGTAGAATATCCATTATCTCCATAATTATATTCATGATTTAGATGTCATATATATCTCATATATCCATTATATACATTAATTTATAATATTATGTAACATTTAGAGGTAAGAAATGAAATGCACCGTTCATGGAGACGGTAAGTCGTACGTACGCATGAATGCTACTTTCATTTCAATTTCATATTTAATGGAACGAAATCATAATGATATAAATGTATAATATAATTCCAGTATAATATAGTGTATAATACCATTTACTCCATCCTTTATACATCCCACATATGGCATTAACGATTCAAATCACTTTGAGGGGGCGGTAGTCCGCACTTCCTAAAATGAAATTATCGCGTTTTACCCATAATGGAAATCATAAAGTATGCCATAAATGAGAAATACAGAAGCATAAGTAAAACATAAACACGTTATATATCATATATAAATATAGTGACATCTTAATGGCCACCTTTGAAGGTGTTATATGAGTGTTGAACAATCATCGTTTCGTGAGGCAGAAATTCGCCATCCACAGAAACCGTATGTTCATTAACCATTAGATGTAGGTGTGTGTAAGTGTAGCTTGAATACTTATTATAAAAACATCCTAGTATATTGAGGATACTGGTGTTGTTACAAAATAAATGAATAAAAAGAGTTTAGGGGGTTGGAGAAGAAAAATAAAACAAAACAACATTAGAGAAGACATTACATCAAAATCGGGTAACTCTTTTTGATTTGAGCCAAAGGCTTCCTTGGGAAGAGTTCTGCCCAAAGTGAGGCTTCTAGGAGTAAGAGGGGGAAGTTGGGAGAGTATTTGGGCAGAGGTTGGCCGAGCCAAATGGCTTGAAAGTGTAAATGAGGTGGGAGAGGTGGGGGCCTTTTATAAGTGGAGAGGAGGGACACTCTTGGAAAGTAAAGAAAAGTCACTTTATTATAAAATGAGTTTCGGATTTTAGAGGTCCCACACTTATATAATTCGAGGATAAGATGATAAGGGTTCGAAATATCCTCATCCAATAGGCTTTGGACAAGTGTAAGCCTTGGATTTTGCATTATCTTCTCATTTTATTTAAATTGTTAAATAATGAGGTCATCGCTGCATCATAATGATGTCATAAATAATTTAATTTATTTAATGTCTAAAAATTATAAAAAAAATACTATGATTTAGGAAATATTTTTAGATTTCTAATGAATATTTATAATCAAAATTTGGACTTGTGTAACCCCACATAAAAACTGTTTTAGTAAAACAACTCATGTTTGTGTCAATTTAATTTTAACATTAAATAAATATATATTAATGTCATTTTCCAACCAAAGTGGCTCCATGGGGTCCCCAAGTTGACCCATGGGTTGTCTTGGTCGGCCATGACTCATTCAATAGGAGTAGGACAAGTGTCAAGCTCATATCATATTATTAAAACATTGTTTTTTACATTAAACTACACTAATTACCTTTAATCGCGATTAAAAACTTAAAAGTTACTATTCACCAAAAAATTATTTTAATCTCATTGAACCACATTTTACTTCTTAATGACAACCATGTATGTCGGATTTTTGAAAATCAAATCACAGAAGTGGTAATATTTCATTTAAACGAAAAATCAGTTATTTAACTACCACTTAGTGGTTTCACTATTCATCAAAAATTGAAGTTTTTCAGAACAATGCCAAAATTTCACCCTAAGATATAATTGATATTCCGAATTCAAAAATGATGTCTATTTTACAAAATTCCAACCATATAAGTTGCATTAATTAATTTTATAATTAATTCCCGCTGTCACAACAAATAGCGTGTTTTTAAGAAACAATTTATATCAAAAGATTGGCAATTGTTTATGTCCAATTTCAATGTTAAATTAATTCTAATAACCACCATTGAATAAAATGGTAAAAATATATTCTAATTATACTTTAAAACCACTAAATAGTATAATTTATCACTATAAATTATTTTGATTTAAAAAGTTGTTTTTAAGTATTTTTCACTATTCATAAAAAATTAGAAGTTCTCAGAAAAATACCAAAAAATCAACATAGGCTAATTTCGATATTACGAATACAAAAATGAGGTCCATTTTGAAATATAAAATTTCTAAAATTTTAAAAAGTGGTTATTACTATTCATAATGGCTACTTTGATTAGTCGCGGTGTTTTAGAACTCGAATTTGCGCACAATGCAAGCTGTTGCATTATTGAATGAGAAGCGTATTGTGGAAGCTCGGGGTGTTACATGCCTCCCCAAGTAGTGGAGGTATGGATCATTTCAAAAAGTGTTGGCCCAGTTCTTATTCCATCTATTTGGGAGTGGGTGGTTTAGATGTTCAGGTTTTAACCCTCTTAACATTAGTTTGTTAGTTGTTGTGGGCGATTTTTGGTGGTCCTGTGTGGATGATCCCTAATTCTATTTCATGTTTAATTCTTTTTTGTTCATTTCTAGTTGTTCTTTAATGGAGGGGAGACCCACTACGGGTCTCGAAGATCTTTCCTTAAAGGATTTGTTCAGTGGTAGTTGTGATTTAATGGTGGGGATACCATTCCATCCTTCCCCCAAAGTCATTGGATTTCATGAGTGAACTTTGTTTTGGGTGATTTTTGGGTTCATTGGGAGAAGACACAACAATCTGGTTTTTGGCTTTGTAATGGTGGTGGTGTCTTGATCTTTCCATTGATTCTCAGGAAGTGGTTGTGAGTTGGTGTTTTGTTTGGGGAAGAGGATTAAGTTTCATTGATGGTAAATTATATTTACCTGGATTTAGAGGTTTTATAATGTTGATAAGTAATACTTAGGTTTTGTTCTGTCATCTTTAATGTGTTATGGCTTTCCGGGGGTGGAAAGCTTTAATGATGAGGAGAATTGTCACACCTGGTTTTTTTCTTTTCATATCTTGGTTTTAATCCGGTTCATTGGATACCCTGATCCTTTTCATTGGTTTTTGGTGATATTTATTTTTAGTTTTTAACTTCCATATATTTCTAATCATCCTACCATGGGTTCCCCATAGCTTGTTTGGTAGTTTTGGAGAAAAGGGTGGTTACTTCTTGATTTGGGCAAACCATGAGCCCATTTCCATATTTAAAAACTAAATTTGTTTCATTTATAACTTCTTCATTTTTAAAAATGTTTCACTCATTCCACTTACGACTTGGCCTCCACTGACATATTGAAACCACCATATCCTTTTGGACCCCTTATAAATTCATAAGCATGGTGAATTTGGGTTATTTATTCAGGTATTGGGACATCCTGTGGGCCGATTTACGGTTTTAGAAAACAATTTATTTCTTTTATATATTATTATATTTTTATAATTTTTGGTGATTCTACCTCCAACTCTAGGAAAATAACTCTAGGCTCACCCCCCAAGTTCCATTTTCTCTTTTGGAGCTTATATTTGTCGCGTATTAGGGAAAAACATTTCAATGTTTCTCAAATCGTTCAAATTTTCCAAAGGTAATTTGTCTCATTCATAAATCATTCAATTAGTAATATTTTTTCCATAAATATTCTTTCCCTGGTTCTTCCTTACCATAGGATCCTCTCTAAGGAGTTTCAATCCATTCACTTTCCTCTAAGGGTGATGATATAAGAGAAGATGAAGAGTTTCGTAATTTCCAAGGTGAGATTCCTTCCCATTTCTCATCCCTCTTCCTACTCCTTTCTTTATTTCTGGATTTTATATTCTCCTCTAGTCATTATGGACCTAGTGTTCTGTTATACCATGATTTCTTATAATGGTTTTGTTTCTTTGGGGCTGGTCGTCATAGATTTAGGGTTTATAAACCCTCAGATGGTGATATCGGGTGTACGTTTCCATTACGCCAAGGATTTGAGGTTGGATATCCCTTGAACATGAATTTAACATTTAAGTTTCATCATTTTCTTATTTTTATCACCTGATATATATGTTTATTAATTTTTTTAGCCTTTGGATAATTTTATTGGAGTGAAAAAAGGTTTTTAAGGCTTGTTCTATGAAAGGTAGTGTTGTTTTGTCATAAAAGTGCACACCAAGTGTTTGTTTAAATGTTCTATTATCTTTCACACCTAGTTTGTGGGGTTTAGAACCTGGTTTATGGTATTTTTAACATCATTCAGTATCTTTAATAATATATGGAATTCAATTGGTGTTTTATTCCTTTTCCTGTTCTTAAAATAAATTGTTTTGTTTAAAAGTGCATGTCATGTGTTCGGAAAATTTCTCAGTAGGATTTTATGTGTTAAGTGTGATTTAAATTTTTTTTCTCAGATTTATAAATTAATATTCAGTATAAAAATTCTATTTTTGGGTTTTTATATGGATTTCCAATGTGTATTTTGTTTTACAAACAAATGGGTTTTGGTTTACAACATGTTTTGGCCTGAGTTGATAGAAAATGACCCATTTCGGATCCTTATGTAAATGGTTGTGTTTTGAATATGTAACCTGAGTGTTTTAAGGGATTTATCAAAGTGATTTTATGATAAAATTTTTGTATATAAACATATTTAATAAAATTTAAATGCATACCTTTTTCAAATGTTAGTTTTGAGAAAGGCTTAAAGGCCCGTTTGACATTTTTTTCCTTGTAAAAATGGTTTCCAGGTGTATTTCATGTTTTTTTGGGGGGACATTTTATGTTCCATTAAATTGATTTATTAATTGGTTTTGGGGCTGAAAATTTGGTTTTATATTGTATTTATGCGTTTTTTTCCCTAAAAGATAATTTTTTGATGAACTTTATGTGTAAGGCCTCATTATACTTCTTGAAATGGTTTTATGAAAATTAAGGTGGTTTATTGATTCATGGAAGAAATGTGAGACATGTGTGTGGACTATTTGATGTGTGTATTATTTTTAAATATAATATTCATAAGAAAATGGTATTTTATAAATGTGTAACTTTTTTTACCACAAAAATTGAAAACTCAGGTATCTAGTTGGGCGAACATGTACTAGTATTCTAGTGATCATGATTGGTTTTGTCTCTTTTTCACATAGAAAGTTTGACGAGGACAAAAATAACTAAACTATGAAGATGATTATGTTGGGGACCACTAGGCCATGGATGATTCTTCTACTAGTGGATTGTGTGTATGATAATGTATATTCATTATGGTTACTTTTACACCGAGATACGCGGTACCGGGGGCCCACAATGAACTAGTTCCTAGGGGTGTTCTTGAGACTTATTCTCATTGGCTATTTTTTACTCACCATCATCATACAATGTTCTTTGTTGGTAAATTTAGTAGCGTGTGTGTTTTATTTTAAATTTTACCTTCTGTAAAGCTTCCCTCTTGAAAACTACTTTCATTTTGAAGTTTCACCTCTTTGAAAAATTGTTACTAGCATTCTTATTTATAAAACATGAAATTTTTTGGGTGATAATAATTATATTATGGAACCTAATTCGAAGAAAATAATTTAATATCTTGTATTAAAAACATGAAATTTATTTTTCTTTTATTTTAAAGGAAGTTCATTGAGAATAGAATATCGGGCTAACCTATTGAGTTTTAATACTCACGCTTATAGTATTCTTCGGTTTTTATCCCTTGTGTAAGTTTCAGCTTGAGTTCAATCGCCGTGGGTGACATGTGATAATTGTATTGGAGAAGGACTAGTGGGGTCACATGTAGTTAGTTGGTTGTTAGGTTTGGTTGGTTGAGTTGTTGGTTTATTTGTAATTCTAATTTCTGGTACAAATATTGTTCAGTTCAATTTTTTTTTGTAAATGTATTTTGGGTTGTCCATTTGTTTCTGTTGTTTATTTAATTATTTATATTTGGGAAAAATCATTCCCTTGTGTACTCTATTTATTCCCTTGGTGCTTATCTCCATCCTGAGAGGATCAGAAATTCCTCTTGGGACTTGTCACTGGCTGTCCTGCATGACCGGTTCAAGGTCGATTTGGGCTGGTTCATGACATGGGTGGATATTTTTGAGAGGGGATCACAGATGATAAAGTATGAAACATTTATTTTTTAACTATTTATTGGATACTTGTAAATGTAATTATATAAAACATTGTTTGAAATATATATATAATTTTTCTAAAAAACCCTGTGTGCACTACATTGTTCTTGTGTGCATTGTGCAGGTGCTATTTTGTGTTGGTGGTGTGTGTGTGCTGTGAAGGTACTACTGGTGGGTGTGCTATAATATAAAAAACACATCACAAGAAACTCGACCTTTATCAGTGCTATTTTGAGTGTTGATAAAGGCCCCTTTATCAATGCTATTTAAAGTGATGATGAAGTCCCCCATTATCAGTTCTATTTTGAGGGCTGATAAAGGCCCCATTTATTAGCAATAATTAAAGCGTTGTTAAAGTTGTCATTTATCAGCACTCCAAATAGCACGGATAAAAAGTGTCCTCTATCTGAATTAATGTAGCACTGATAAAGGGGGTCATTTATCAATGTTTTTTTAGCATGGATTAAGGACACCCTTTATCATTTCTTTTTTAGCGCTTTTAATGGGGACCCCCTTTATATTCACTAAGATTAACAATTCTTTTCTAGCACTGCTAAATTTTTTTTCTAGCACTAATAAAATAACTATCTATAATAGTGTGTGTCGTTATGAACTTCATTATTGATCGCACGACACTTTGTATACAAGAAGAATGATTGTATTAGACATTACTCCAATGGAAACATGAGATCTTAAAAATCCATATAAAATAAAGATAAAACTATGAAGTAGGCTGGAGCTACTCGCAACCACTGAAATACATGCGGTGATCCCCTGGTGGTATGCAAAGCACCATTAGATTCAGATGACATATCTTCCTCATCTTCTGAAATCCATTTGTATTGTCAGCATCCTAAGGTGGAATTCCTTAGGTATTTCTTGGAAACTTCACTCTTCCCCTTTGGATCCCTAAGGAAAAAAATGGGGTTTCCAATACATTCTCACGCACCCCCATATGACCCTTATTGGCCACACAAGGCATCACCAAAATATTGAGTAAATGCACTTGAAATTACTTATAAATTTCTTTTATGACTCTCAAAACTTTTAAAAATAAATAAAAGAAGATAAAAAGGGAATAGGTGAGAAGTACTCATGGTCATAAAATACACACGATGCACCCCTAGCGATTCTCAAGACCACGTGAGACCTCGGTGACATGTTCCCCTTGTCTTAGGAAATCCATTTGGCTTGTCCGCCTCACCAAAAAGAATTCATCTGGTATGTCCAAGAAACTCCATGATTCCCATTCGGCACTCTAGGGACAAATAGATATATTTTTCCACAATAAGCTCTTACACCCCCATATGGCCCATAATGGTCACATGAGGCATCACAAAAAAATCATGTAATTGTCTTTAACATTACTCATGTAATACTACATACTCTAGGAACATTGTAAAATAAAACAAATAGGACAAAAAGGAATGATATGAGAGTTTTCTAAGTCATAAAAACCCTTGCGACATGCTAAATAAGTCCATAACAAGGTCTAATGAGACTCCCTAACAAGCCAAACAAATATTGCAAAGTGCCTCAGCAAGACATTTCCACCTCGTGAAATGTCCCAAGAAAGGAATCAAGATATCATGAAGGCCCATGGGAAATCCCATGTGACAAAATGAATGTCCTTCGACATGTCCTTATGATCAAAATATTATTCATTAATCAAAAATAATCTGATAAAGGAAGAATTGATGGAAGAGACTCACGACTACTGATAATTAGGCGACACGATTGGAATGAAACACAACCAAGAGTTGAAAAAATGCGTGGTGACAACCCCACTTTGCTGAATCTATCTTGGATCCACACTAGATATTTTTTTCATATCAGAAAAAAATTGAGGTGGCAATGTTTTAGGTCCACAAGGCAAGATACCTTGAGAGGGGGTGAATCAGGATATACCAGATTAAAACAACTACCCCTTTTATCTTGTTTTGTCATTGGAAAAAACTATGTTCTCACTCTTTCCAAGTTCAGAGTATGAAAAAAATTAAAGCATGCATAGGACACATCAATTTTACTTGGTTCACCCTCACTGGGCTACATCTAAGGAGCATACATCGGTGATGTGCCGATGTACCAAATTCACTATAAGCACACTGTTGTTTACAAGTTTGAAGTGGACTCACTATCCCTCCGGGTTTACAACCAATCTTAATATGAAAGATCACTACTTGTTTAGAATATTCACTCACAGTTTATGGAAGTGTTGGTCTCTTCATTATCTGTAATAAAAAATGCATCCTTAACTGTTGATAGATTCTCTGTTTACATCCCACTTTCACCCGCAGATAAATCTCTCTTTGCACCGGGTGTACCAGGAAACCTCAAATATTTCGTGCAATCCTTCTTGCATCTTGTGTGCAACTTTAATGCCTTGCGTGCAAGATTCCACTTTTTTTTCACGAAATACCCTTTGTTCACAACTTCAATCTTTCGTGCAACTCAAATCTCATGCGCAACTTTCTTAGCTTGCATGAAACTCAAAATATTTTTTTTAACTCCCTTTGTCCAAAATTCTTACACGATCCGGTGCTCAGATTTTCTCAATGTTTTGAGTTCTATTGAATGAGGAGGGGGGGTCACCTCCTATTTATAGGCGTTCTTGACCCCTATGTGGAAGATTTAACTTTTTTCGTGCATGTTCCTCTTCGAGCATGCAAAACCCCATTTTGCATTGCATTGGGCACACATGTTTCTTTTGTGTAACCTCCTCTTTTGCACCCATTTCCAAATATTTAACCCAAATCATTCCTTTTCTATTTTTTGACATTATTCTCCCAAAACATGCATTGTAATCAGTTTTCCTTCGTGAAAATTCATTTTTCACACACATCTTCAAATCTTTCGTGCACATCATTCCTTTTCCATTTTTCGACGTTCTCCTCCCAAAACATGCCTTGAACGCATGTTTCCAAACCACCCTAGATCTTGTGCACAACATGCTTTTCCAAAAACATGTTTCGCCATTTTTTTATTTTGAGGCCCTAACATTTGGAAATCATTGGATAATGGTGCCACCTTAGATCTATTCCTTTTATAATGCCTCCAGATCATCCATTCCTTTGTCATCATTCTTTGTCAACATAAGCTATCAAAAATATCTATTGAACTCAACAAATCACTATGTAAACCCCCTTTGTTAAGAAACTAGACATTATGTTCTGCTCCTTCAACAAACACAACATGGAGGTCCACTATATCAATAAACACAATCACCTCAAAAATGCTTCAATGATACCTTGAGTGATTTTTTCCCAACACAAAACCTATAAATTTCTCTCCCCAATATGAAAAATTCAGTGCTACCATATTATGGGTAGGACTCTTTCCCTATGAACCTACCATGAATATGCATGGAAGAACTCTTGGAGTCTTGTGCCAGTACTATAGCATATTTCTTGGAGCAAGTGGATCTCGCAGCCTGTATGTTTTCCATCAGGTAATATATTGGTGAGTAGCCATGAAAATCATACACCATGCATAAAATTACATCGCGTGATCATTCATAGATCACACAATGTAATTCTGAATGGGAATACGAAGGATATTCTGCATGTCTACTAGATCACATGAGATTCGAAATAAGTTGACATTGAATAGACACGATTCATTCATGGTATAAGGGATAGAATGAAGATTATGGGTGGAGAAATTAAAGTAAAACATGTTCGATGTCCCTCATATGCTTTTCATGATTGCCTCAAGGATGCACAACAACAATATGACATGTCACCTAAATCAATAAATTCTATTTCATCATTCTATCTGAGTAATTCAAGTTCATATGGAAATTTAAGAACAAGTTGCATAGTCCCCCTAGGAATGTCACCATAGTCTCAAGAAGTCCCTATAGACATGTTGCCCAAACCTCAAGGTCACCTTCAGAGTCACCACCTAACTCACATAACGATGCCCAATCATGTCATCCAAGTCTCACAAACACATCCAGACATGATAATACAACTCTCATAAGACCCTTCAGGTGAGTCAGTTGAGACTCATGAGACTCCTTGGACATATTAATCGAGACTCGCAATTCCCTCTTGGGATTTCAGTCAAAACACGTGACACTCTATAGATAATCTAGCTAGGTCATGTGATGGCTTCCAGGACACACTGTTTGGGTCTTGAGATGACCCTCATATGGGTCAACTGGGTCATGTGATTCCCTTTAGACAAGTGGACCAAGTCAAAATTTCCCTCAGGACTTATAAAAAATCATCCATCCTTTGTGGGTAAGCCTTGAAAAACAGGGCAACCTCATAGTGTAAGCCCCGACTAAGGGAACAACAACGAACCTGATTCCTTCCATATTCAGTATATATAGGAAACCTATCCCCAAGGTTCAATTTCCATATTGATCATCTAGTGTGATCTTGATATGTAATACCTATCTTCAAAACAATGAAAATGATTACTTTTCACCTCTTGTTTCTCACAAAGAGCATAGATTTTGTGAGAATAGGGAGTTTCATTGGATATATCATCTGTGCTAAAAACCCCCAGGTTAAAAGGGTATCCTTAGGGTGTAATCCCCAATGAAACTAAACTATAAAAACTCTAATTCATATAATAACTAGGATATGATGGATAGATTACTATGGACCGAGCTCAAATAAACATCAGTTTCGATGTAATCCCTTTGGAAATAATATTCCAACCATTGGGACCCAATCATCCCCATGGTATGATCAATCTATCTCATCTGTCAAAAAATTAAAAAATAAACCGAACTACAAGAACTCTGATTCTTACAATAACCATGATACGTAGGAAACCTTCCTAAAGAATGAGATTTTAAATAAATCCTCTCAGGGTGGTCCCAGTATATAACCACCATGCTAGGAGAAATGATATTTATCTTCTGTTATCCCTTGTTTCACACATTGAGAATAACTCATTTGGACTTAGGGAATTGAAATAATCATATCATCTACATCATAAGTCTTTATAATGATAAGGGAAAAATCATAGTGTAATACCCAAACAAATGAACTATGACAACTTTGATTCCTTCCATAATTGGGATACATAGGATGTCCCTTTTGGATTCAATATCGAACCCCTAGTTCCCCAGAACAATCATATAAATCCTTCCCAAATTATTTTAAAATGAACAGGTTCAAAAAACTTTGTAGGGTTTGATTCCTACCATAACAAAGATACGTAGGATGCCTCACAATAGCTTAATCCCCTCCAAATAATATTAACTATCTCCTTGCATGAAAACACATTATGAAGAATTTTGTTATATAACCTTGACATATAAGTGACAGACCATTACTAGAGAGTGATTGAGAACCTCATATACACATATATGGATTTACTAAAGAGACACTAGTGTTTTTTTTCATATAAAAAGAGTTTCAACCCATGAATAATTTTTTAGGGTAACCGGTCCCATATCAGGATTAGGAAGATATTCACGAGCATATCTTAAATCTATAAGAGAGTCCTAGAGTATGAAATAATTCCCCCCCAAAGGGTGAGATGAGCCTGACCTCCACCAATGTGATTCCCCAATAATCACTAAGCTTGAAAACCTAGATGATTATCAGCCTTTGGAAAGCTTGTTAGTACCCAACTACGGATGGGGGAACTGTTTGGAGTTGTTGGGAATGAAAAAACTGGTTAACCCAATGCAAAAAATTGATTGAGGCCTTAGAACCCCAACCACAATTAAACTATTGAGTGAAAATCCTTCCATGCCTTGAATCTTGACAAAAAAAATGGTTCACCAAACATAAATCCCTATAATAACAAAAAGATTGGGTTACAATCCATTAGGACATTTTTTTCACCCTATATTCAAGAAGAACTGACAAGTCCAACATGAATCTCTTAGGACACTTTTTTTCAAACCCTATACAAACAAAGTAGTAAGCCTAAAATGATTTTACATATGATCCTACATAACCTGGGTTTTCATAAGTCGATCCTCATTTTGAAAAGTTCACATGAGTGGAATGGACGAATTGAGAATATTAGGAGAATTTTTAACAATTAATATATGATAGAGAAAATTATCCCTAATATATTACACTAATTGGTGACCTTGTTTCTTATTGTCTGCAAAATTTCAGATATTGAAAAACATGCTGGTTCAAGAAATTTTATTCATCTTCTATTTTCCCTAGAAAGGAATCTGTGACTACAACCTCTACATACTACAAAGTAATCTCAGTTCCTCGAAAACTCTAGAAATAGTTGGAAAACAAGATGGTCCAAGAGTACCACTGACATGGTACAATAAAAAACATGGATGAAACCCATGAAGTTCTTCAGGCGTGATGACTGATGAGTCCACCTCATCTGGGGAAGGCTGCTACTAGGCTAGTAGCCCTTGTTGCTAAAACCAAATGCTTTGGGAGATTATCTCCTGAGTGAGAAAAATTAAAACTTCATTCTCTAAGGAATGTGGATCAGGAATCCAAATACTGCTACCTTCTAGTTTAGTTTCCATTGAGGAGGGAACCTGTAAACCATCCTAACCAGCACCGTCCTGCTAGTACTCGCCAGTCGCCTACTGAGGGTACCAACAGACACACTGCCACCTCTGAAGCCCATGAATGGAAAACAAGGAAGAATCATTAGAGGAGGAAGACATTGATATACAAGGGAGGGATCATAACCACATTCCCATAGATGATGCCTGTTGGATTATTTCGGAAGGAACAAGTGATAAGGATCTTATCACTACTCGCTCAAAACAAGTCTGTGGGCATATTACCACAACAATCACGGGGGAGGCATATATACGTAGATCCATGAATAAATCCCATTTTAATATTCTAATGGAACATGTAGGTCATAAGTGGGTTCATATCCTCACTTCAATCGAATATATCTTCTAGTGTGTAATGGATATGGAAAATGCATCAACCAATATCCCTACACATACTTTGCTAAAATGTCAATATATTTTAGAAACAACTAAAGTTCTCTACTAGAATATTTTGGAACTATTACAGATAAATAGATTAGAAAATATTTCTATCCCTACATCCAGGGAAACTCAATGCTTTGAACATTGAGAAAAAGTGGTTATATTGGAGCAAGTGCACATTCTTGATCCTTCATAAGAGGATTATTGACATGTTCCATTAAAGAGAAAGGTGTCGAACCAGGTTCATATTATTGTTTAAACTGGGGATCAATAGGTGAGAGTAAAACATGCCTCGAGACAGGGGAACATACTTATCAAAGAATTATAGAAACATATTCCAATTTCCCAAGATCATGCTCATATCCCCATTCTGGTAGGGACTCAACACATGAGAGGGGCACAAGACTTGGGACATGCTCATCTTCTTATCGAATAAGTCTAGTATCATACTCCAAAGGCCCAGGATCAGGCTTATATCCCTATTAGATTCTGGGATAACCAAGTGATAATGGAACAAGCCTTAGGATATGCTCAAATTCTAGTCAATGAATCTACCTGGCATATTCTAATAAATGACAAAGGCCAAGAACATACTCCCACTTCCGTTGATGAATGAGTATTCCAACATTATTCCTAGGAAATATAGGAAGATGCTAATATCCCTTATCTCATTATTAAGGTCCATCATCATATTACAATGGTGAATTCATATCCAGACCAAGATTACATTCCTAATCCAACTAGGGCTCACCAAGTGAGAGAGAAACATGCCACATGCTAGG
Source organism: Viscum album (assembly GCA_963277665.1). Taxonomy (NCBI): domain Eukaryota; kingdom Viridiplantae; phylum Streptophyta; class Magnoliopsida; order Santalales; family Viscaceae; genus Viscum; species Viscum album. Next base: position 300,613,510 of record OY728151.1, read on the forward strand.
ATCATATTCCTACCAAGAAAGACCATTGGAATATCCCAAAGGCTCAAGGTCAAGCTTATACACCCATATTGAATGAGGATCACCAAGTGATAATGGAACATGACTTAGGATAGGATAATATTCCTATCAATAATGAGATAACTCATCGGCATATTCTAGTAGCTTCTTAATAGTGGGTGCATATTCCCATAACACCAAAAGGTTACATATAAGTTCCAGAAATCATCATACAACATGATCATATGACTACAAAATTTCAAAATGTAGGTTGAAATATTCTACTCACAATGTATAACATGGAACATATTCCTAATCCACTTAATTTCAGTGTCTTAGAGGTTGTTCAAGACACATTCTCAACACCACAAGGGTCTGTCGACTCTTCTATCGAAGTATAAGTAGAAGAAATTTATTACTGTGATATACCCACTTGTGGTAGTGTGAAGATGGATCGCACAAACTCTACTCCTGAAATCCAACATGTTTGACCTCCCCATGGAGATATTTCCCATAGAAAAGGCTATCCCACGCTTTCCCAGACACATCCATATAGAGAGGTGACCCAAAATATGACACATTCATATAGAGATGTACTTGAATCATGAGGGCCAATGGTATAAATTTACCCATCAACTTCCTGAAGCACTCCACTCCCATCAATTGGTGACCATAAAAACCATATTATATGGTCTGATGTATGTAGGTGTTGAAGTATAATGAATAGGATGATGACATAGACATATAGATATATTAAGCTGGAAACAACCTCCCAATCATGTTCTGTCCCCTTTCCACATCTAACTATGAGACCCCAAATGATCTAGAAAAGTAATGCATGTCTTATCTATTCCAAAATATGTGGGATACTTATGAATTCTAGAAGTATAGAAATATCTCTTATCCAGGATATGAAGGTCACCTTTAGACCATCAAAACAATTTTTTGTCATCTAGACTTAGCTGTTATCTCCATGGACCGGGATCTAAAAATGGAAAATCACAACGCAAATATGCAACATGCTTACCACCATTGCATCACAAATCATTGGTATCTAATATCTGAAGTCACTTCATGCATCTGTATTCAATTATGTGGATATTTTGGAGTGTTAAACTTTTCCACTCCCCTGAGACAACAGAACCCCTCAGATTCGACATCCTATAATGTTATATCCCTCTGGAGAAATCAGTTGACCAAGTGACGCTTGGTCCAGTTGGTCTCTAAAATGGAATGCTCCCACTTAATTAATGACTAGAAATCATGAATGGAGGGAGAGTATAGACAAAAAAATTTCAAACTGTCCCCCTCAAAACAATGATAATGCATTCTGGACATAGAGACCAATGTTACGATCATACGGAAAACTTATCATAATGAATGGTTCTCATCATGGGATACCATCACACCGATATCCTATGAAAGCGCAGATATGAAACATCAATAGGGACACAATAACATCCAAATTTTCAGCTATCTAGGAGTGGAACCAGCTCACTAGACCAATGGAATATCTACTACTGCCTCCAGACCTTGAATCTTTAATTCTCGAGAGAGTTTGGGACATACCAGCAACAACTATGACCAAAACCCATACCCCATGATGGAGGAATTTATATATCAATGACCATAACTAAGTTCATATTCACCTAATAGGACCTTGGAGACATCAACGATGATTCTAGATCAACCACAACTCACTGGGTTGGGGGAATTTATATCTTCATGTCCATCCTGAGAATCATCAAATCCCTGAACAAAAGCATTGGGCCCTCAACAACAGGACCAATCGATGCCAACTACGACCCCTAATAACACCCAAACTATATTTGTGGGGGAATTTTCATTATAATCATGACCATAGAGAGAATAAATATTTTTTAGTTTGGGAGAAAAATAGTTAGTATCCCACCTATTTCTCCCACCATAATACAAACATCTTGTGGTTGGGGCCCACTTGACAACCATGACCGAAAAATACCTTAGAGTAATTGTTCATATAACAAAACAAGAGGAACTTATGGAGAAGGAAATGAGATACCTATAAGGTCACAATCCCAAAAGGAAAAATATAGAAAAGGTTTAATATAACAACCCTAAGGAAGACCATGTAGAATCATCCTGTTTCATCCAAAGTAATTGTACAACCACCATTGCTTGATATTCCTATGTAATCATCATAACTATTAACATGGATTATGTTGTGGATAAATTAATAAATATAGTGGTCCAAAACACTTAAAACCCACATTGGGAGGAGGGTGATTTGGATACACCAAATGGGGCTGCACGCACCCAGAACCAAAGATAGATCCGAAATATGGCACCTCCCAATATGGAGTTTCCACCTTTGTGATGGAACATTTATAAGGGGAAAGGTATGGATACATCCTAATAAACACCTATAAGAACTGAATTTCCTTAAATAGAAGAACAATTTTCATAATATGAGAGTGAGATAGAAGTTCTCTAATGACTGAATGAGGAGATACTCAGGAGAAATATTCCTGCTGGGTATCATCTTCATACATAGACGAATATTCTCCCTCCTATGGATGATCATATAGAAATAGAGACATCTGAGTATCATATCTTCTCTAGATCCAGACATCTATTCTACATTAATGATGAAGTCAAAAATGATAGTGACTTCCCTCCGTTGCGGCAATAGCCTCTCCCTCGCCAGGATAACCCTTCAGTCACAGGATGAATCGAAAATTAATGAGATATAAATAAGGGTCCACCTTATTGACCCCCAAAAAATCCTTGTGTATGAGATATGGCTTGAAAAATAGTCCCCCTAGAGTTACATGACATCATTGAGTCACTGACTACTCGAATGGAATCCATGGAAGGGAGATGTACTCCTATGCAACCTAAGAGAAATCCATATCCGGATTTGGTGTACGACACCTTGCCTCCAAAGAGTTTTGGAAACCCTAACTTCTCTGCCTTTGAATATGAAGGCGACCTTGAAAAACATCTCACACACGTCATGCCTCGATACAGGATGATGATGGGCCCTAGATATCAATAAGAGGAAAAAAGATGAGTTGTTTCATAAAAACTTTGACAGGGACGACTTTTTTCTAGTACAACAGCCAGCTAGCAGGATTCGTTGATGGGCATGAAGACCTTATTCATTAGTTCCTTTATCAGTTTAGTTCTACACAACGGAAAATGACGTTTGTCAACCTAAAAACAAAAACCAATGCAAGAAAGGGTGGGTGTCTAATTTCATAGAAAGGTGAAAAGGTATAACCTATTCACTCAACATCCCTCTATCACAGGAACAACTGCTAGAACTCTCTGATGAAAATCTCTAGGATGATTTGAAGACACTGCTGATCCCCATGTAGTATCCAGGTGGGTTTCATGAGTTTCTTGAAACATCACATCATATTGATAAGGATATTCAATGAACCCGATCCAAAACTCAACTCATTCCCTTAGTATAGTGGAAAAGGATAGTCAAAGAGAAAGCTACAAATATTACTCTCAAGCCAGCAGTTTCACCCATCCAAGCACCTTGGTAGGCTCCAAACTTCCCTACACCTCCTATCGAGTGGCAAAAACTGAAGAATCTCCCTCATCCATAATTATAGAGAAATCAAGTCACTCATGATTTGAGGAACAGATGAATAAGGCATACTCCTTACAGAATGAAAAATTCCTCAGTTATTTATTGGAATCCATATACAATAATCTTCTCAAGCTTCTAGAGCATAGGAAGCCTGATGAGGTTAGCCTCACTGACCATCCTAACTACTTCGATTACCATATAAGGCTAGGATACAACATATATGATTTCTTTTTCTTTAAAGACATCCTTCAAGGAATGGTTTTTCTGGATAGGTAAAGTTAGATTACTCCCTAGATCAGGTGGCCTACATAACTATTTTCTAGTCCTAAGAGGAAGACGGTTGGAAGAAGTCTCCATCTAGGCATGCACAAAAGTGAAAAAACTATATGACTCCAAAAAAGTCAACCAAGCTTATGATACCCTAAAAGTATAGTTGCATAGACCTAAAATAGCTCCACCAACTAATATGGATACATCATATGAGCCTCCCAAAGCACAATGTGATTACTGGAAGCAGGAAGAAATAGAAGAGAAAGGGTCATATTCTACCCCAAAGTGAGCTCCAACTATAACAACCCATACTTTAAATATATTGTTTTTACGTAAGAATTGAAGCACACATATTACATCATATAACAAAACCAGGAAAGGACCGTATAGGTATAGTGTCTTTAGAAACTGGGAAACATAAACAACTAGTTCATAAAGCGTCTACACTGTCTCCCATTTATTTCATCATATCTATAGTCACTTTTGGCATATCTTACTTAATAACCTTCTTCCTGACATGGGGAAAGAAAACATACAAAAGGGTGAGCTCAAATGCTCAGTAAGGGTAAACAAAAGAAATATCAATCACATCATATACATAAGAACATAACTTTTGGAAATATTAACCTGCAAAAGAAATCATAATTTCATAACATGGGATAAATCATAGTAGTGAACTTTAATCCCAATAATCATAACTTAAAACATGAAACTTTGTGGAATACACACATAATCATATAGAATCATTTATTATTAGTCAAGGCTCATTGCCAAGACTATCTTAGTGGACAAAGCCCATTTTTGAACCGAGTTCACTCCTCGTTTCAGTCCTGTTTCACTGAACCGGTTTAACCTGCCGTTCCAGCCATGTCTATCTCATGAGATATAAAATCTTTACCCAATGCATTGGAGGGAGATATAGGTCCCACCCATCTCATAATGATACCATTCATATGTGTGCCACAAAATCATAAACCATATATCATAGCATAACCCATGTAATAAAAATGGGAATCTTAAACATCTTGACATCATAAACAATTCATATAAGATAAAGGAATTCATAAAAATAATTCCACCACAACATAATCAAATAAATGTAATAATAGGGATATAAACATAATCCTTTATTATCTTATATGTAAAATAATTTTGATAAAACACTTGAACTCCATTCTTGAGGAAAATATCCTTTCTACTTCAAAAACATTTTCCTTTCTTAACATGTCATACAATTTTAAACTAAAAGAAGTTGATTAAAAATAAACTTGAAAACTTGTAAAGTAAGCTTCTTGGAAATAATGTTTTAAAAATCCATTCATTCCGTATAAGTTAAAAAAAACATTCTTCTCGTACTTTTTTCGGAAAAGTCAAAAAGTACCTCGTACAAAAAATGACAAAAGATTCCTTTCCTATATTTTACTAAAAACTCACCGAAGGGTAAAATTGGATTTAAACAATTGTAGGTGGATGGAAATAATATTACATATTGAGGAAACATGGATGTGGATGATAAAATACACCCCAATAAATTTCAAAATATAGACAATCTGGGATAAAAATGAGATTTGCAAAATTATCCCTTAGCTTAGGTCTGATTTGCTTTGTAAGTGTCCGAAACTCCTGTATAATGATTTAAATAATGTTATTGACTTATTATAGAATCATACTTATTGTTATTATATCATATATGGTCATATTCTTAACTTCTTATTAGTAATATTTCATTACAACTTAGTATTCGGGTGTTTATTACTTTTTGTTCTTAGGCGTGTTTTGTCGAAGAAATTCTTATTCTTCTATTTAGGTTATAAGTACCTCATTTCCAGAATGTTATTAGTGTAATATATGTCATATTAATTCATTAAATTCATTTATATAATCATTATGCAATAAAGATCATGTAGAACGAGTCGCATCACATCGTGGAGACGGTATTCCGTACGTACGCATGAGCGATGATATCGTTCCCATGATCATGGAATTGTATTGGAGTGTATGTATACTATTTCAGAATCAATATCACTTTACAATAATCATATATAGTCATTATTTATTCCATTATACACATCCAAGTAAGGTGGTGGTGGAAAATAGATTACACCACGGTGTGGAGACGGTATTCCGTACGTACACACACGCGATGATTTCATTTTCCATAGGATGGATAGATGGTGAAATAGGGTTGTTTCATACTTATAATAACATATCAGTATATTAGTGATACTGATGTTATTACTTCATAATGAAACAACTAAATAAGAAGAAGTGGAAGAAGAAATAACGATGAAAGAATCGGTAACAGACATTACCTCTTCTTTGAAGTGCTTCTTTGAGACCTCCTTTTAGGGCACTAAAATTGGTCTTTGAAGAATACCAGGACCTCTAGGATTTCTCTAGGGAAGTGGAGATGAGAATGTGGAAGGGGTTGGCTGAGATTGAAGGCTCAAAGTGGTGTGAGGAAGAGGGGGAGGAGGTTCCCTTTTATAAGGGAGGAGAGGGGCTCCTTTGGAAAAACTAAAAATATTATTTTATTATAAAGTCATGTTCGGTTTTAAATAGCTCCAAATTGATTTATTTCGAAGCTAAGGTGGGGATGGGTCTAAATACTCTCATAAAATAGAATTTAGACAAGTTTAGGTTCCTATTTTAACCTTATCATTTAGATTTAACATTAAGTTAAATAGTTTTACTTTTACCGTGTCTTCTTGTTTTCTTATACTATAAGGTTAAAAAACTTACTATAACAAGACAAAAGAACACCAAGTTGTTTATTATTAATATATATAACCTTATATAAGTCATTTGTCTGAACCTTAGAATTTTAGTAATAAAATAACAATTAATAATATAATATGTTTTTTAAAAAATATTTTATGTCAATTTTGACACTATTTAGTAGTTGATTTTTGTTAAAATCATAACAGAATGATTAGTTCTAAAACAGTTAATTAAATCAATAATAACATGTCATATTAACCTATAAAATTAGTGTAATTCATAAAAAGTCTCAAATTAAATTTATTTTGGTATTTATAACATCAATTGTGTCAATATTTCATTAATAAGATAATTACTGCATCATCTATGTGTCATAAATAAATTAAATTATTTAATGTCTAAAAATTACAAATAAAATACCATTATGTAGGAAATATTTTTATATTTCTAATTAATATTTATAGTCGAATTTATCTTATGTATATCCTTATATTAAAAATTATTTACTTATTAAACGTTGATTTTAACTATTTTAACCCTTCTTTAAATAAATTAATAATAAATGTCCTAATCTAATCCATGTGGGCCTAAATGGTCATATGTTATTTCTAAGGTTGTTTTTGGACGAATTACACTTATCCAATAGAATTAGGAAATGTGTTAGGGTAATAATAATATCATTTTTACCCTTAATTACCCTATTTACTTTTAACTGTGGTAAATAAAAGTAAAAAGTTACTATTCAACAAAAATTATTTTCATCCCATTGAACCAAATTTTACTTACTGACATCAATCTTGTCTCTCAGATTTTTGAAATTCTACTCACAGAAGCGGTAAAATTATGTTTTATGAAAAATTATGTTTTTTTAACTACCACTTAGGGGTTCACTATTCATCAAAAATTGAAAGTTTTCAAAAAAATACCAAAATTTCACCCTAGGCTAATTTCGATATTCCAAATCCAAAAATGAAGTCAATTTTGAAAAATAAAATTTACAAAATTTCAAAAAGTGTTTATTACTATTCATAACGGCTAGTTTTAATAATATTTTAATAGCATATCGTTGTTTAGTGAAACTCAGTATTGCGTACGACGCAAGCTATCGAGGAAGGTCACGATTGTGTGTAAAGCAAGCTGAGCAAGTGTTGTGTGTAGTAAAAGATTACTTTGATGATTTATATAACATAAAATAAAATATTTCTCATAAAAGTCCCGGGTGTTACATTCTACCCCCCTTAAAATGAATTTTACCCTCGAAATTCGTCACTTTGTAACAAACAGAAGAGGATACCTCTCCCTCATCATATTCTCAAGCTCCCATGTAGCTTCTTCTAATTGGTGGTTCCTCCATAAAACTTTCACCAATAGAGTGGTCTTGTTTCGTAGGACTTTTTCGCTACGATCCAGAATCTCTATCGGCTGTTCTTCATAAGAAAGATCTTGCTCCAGCGGTACAACTTCTGAGCTGAGTACATGTGAAGGATCAGGTATGTACTTTCTCAGGAGAGATAAATGGAACACATCGTAAACTTGAGAGAGATTCGGTGGAAGCGCCAATTGGTAAGCTACCTTCCCAACACGATCCAGTATTTCGAAAGGACCGATATATCTAGGGTTCAACTTCCCCTTCTTTCCAAATCTCATGACCCTCTTCTAGGGAGATATTCGTAAGAACACTTTATCACCCACTTCAAACTCTAGGTCTTTTCTTCGGTTGTCGGCATAACTTTTCTATTGACTCTGAGCTGCTCTTATGTGTTTTTGAATAGATCTGACCTTTTCTGCCATTTCATCAACGAGATCGGGTCCTAATAGCTTTTTTTCCCCAACTTCATCCCAGAAAGTTGGTGTGCTACATTTATTTCCATAGAGAGCTTCATAAGGAGCCATATGAATACTGGAGTGAAAGCTATTATTATAAGAAAATTCCACCAAAGGTAGGTGTTGATCCCAACCACCTTTGAAATCCATAGAGAAACCTCTCAACATATCTTCTAGAGTTTGAATTGTTCTCTCAGACTGACCATCTGTTTGAGGATGATAAGAAGTGATGAAACTCAACTCTGTATCCAAAGTATGATGAAGACTTCGCCAGAACGTTGAGGTAAACCTCGGATCCCGATCAGATATAATAGAAAGTGGTACTCCATGCAATCTTACCACTTCCTTCACATATATCCTAGAAAGCTGATCCAGAGAGAAATCCTCTCTAATAGCGATGAAGTGTACAGACTTTGTAAGATGATCAACCATGACCCAAATTGCATTATTTCCTTTGGATGTTTTAGGAAGTCCGGTGACAAAGTCCATAGTGATGTTTTCTCATTTCCATTCGGGTATGGGTAATGGTTGTAACATCCCCTTAGACTTCTGTCTCTCAGCTTTAACTTGCTGACAAACCAAGCATCGAGAGACATATTCAACAACATCTCTTTTCATGCCATCCATTCAGAAGTACTCTTTCAGGTCCCTATATATCTTCGTGCTTCCAGGATGAATAGAGAATGAAGAACTATGAGCCTCATCCAGCGGCTCCTTCTTTAATTTGGGGATGGGAGGAACACAAACCCGATTCCTGAACTTTATTATCCCATCACAATCAAGGTTGAATTCAGGAACATTTCTCACCTTATTTTGTAACTCGACATCTTCTTTCTGTGCCTCTTTAATCTTCACATGTATAGATGGTTGAACATTCATTTGAGAAAGATACAATTTTTCCCCTTTCATTATAATTCCAAGATCCATCCTTTGTAAATCCATAAATATTGGATCTTTTGTGATCCTCATCATGGATAATCTGTCATGGTCTTGTCGACTTAATGCATCTGCCACCTTGTTTGCTTTCCCAGGGTGGTAATGGATTGAGCAGTCGTAATCCTTAATCAGCTCCAACCATCTTCTTTGGCACATATTCAGCTCCTTTTGTGTGAAAATATACTTTAAACTTTTATGATCAGTCTAAATGTCACACCTTTCTCCATAAAGATAATGCCTCCAAATCTTTAATTCAAAGATTACTGCAGATAACTCCAAATCATGAGTTGGGTAATTTTTCTCATGTATTTTCAATTGTCATAAGTCATAAGCTATCACCATATCATTTGCATAAGAACACACCCCAATCACTTCTTGGATGCATCATTGTAGATCAAAAACCTTTCTCCACTACAAGGAAGTGTTGGCACCGGTGCACTGGATAACCTTTTTTCAACTCCTTGAAATACTCATCACATTCCTCCATCCAAACAAAATTAACTCCTTTCCGAGTCAACTTGGTGAGTGGATTAGATAATCGTGAAAAATATTTCACAAAACGTCAATAATATACAGCCAAACCAAGAAAAATTTGGATCTCAGTCACTGTTGTTGGTCTCGACCATCTTTCGATAACCTCTGTTTTTGCTGGATCCACAGATATCCCCTCTTTAGAGATTATGTGACCCACAAATGAAACTTTTTGAATCCAAAATTCACAGTGGGTAAATTTGGCATAAAACTTCTCCTTTCTCAAGGTCATTAATATAATTCTCAAGTGATCTTCATGTTCTTCTTTGATCGTTGAATAGACAAGAATATCATCTATAAAGACTACCACAAACTAATCAAGATAGTCTCTAAAGACTCTATTCATTAGATCCATGAAGATAGCAGGGTCATTAGTAAGACCAAATGGCATCACTATAAATTCATAGTGTCCATAGCTTGTACGGAAAGCCGTCTTTGGTATATCCTCCCTTTTGACCCTTAATTGATGATACCCTAAACGAAGATCAATCTTGGAAAGTGTTGAGCTCCACGTAGTTGGTCAAATAAGTCATCAATGTGTGGGAGAGGATATTTGTTCTTGATAGTGATCTTGTTAAGTTCTCGATAATCAATTCAGAGTCTCATTGATCCATATTTCTTCTTAACAAACAGAATAGGTGCTCCCCAAGGTGACGCACTAGGGTGTATGAACCACTTATCAAGATTCTCTTGGAGTTTCTTCTTCAATTACCGCAACTCAATTGGGGCTATTCTATAAGGTGTCTTTGAAATAGGCAAAGAACCCGGTACAAGTTCTATTGAAAACTGAACTTCACGATTTGGTGGAAGACCCGGTAATTCCTCCGAAAATACATCATCAAACTCCCGTACAATGGGCATATTATTAATTGTGAGTTTCTCACCAGCCATTTGAGATAAATAACCTTCATTTAGTGGAATCAAGACCCATAAGATGGATGAAATTTCCACTGGAAGGTTATGTTCATCCTTGCATTGATAGACGATCATAGATTGATCTGGAATATGAAATGTGACTTCCCTTCTTTGGAAATTGATATGAGCTCTATATAAAGAAATCCAATCCATGCCAATAATCACATCAAATTCCACTATAGGGAGGATCACAAGATTTGCAGGAAGCACTTTCCCACAAACTTCGATCAGAGAAGAATTATAAACTTTTGATGCGACTGTTGTGCCATTAGGGGTTGTCACAGCTAACTCAACATCTAATTGTTGAGGTAATACAGTGATATCCTTAGAAAATTCTTCAGAAATAAAAGAGTGGGTGGATCCAGAATCAAATAAAACATTTTCTACTTTAGAGTGGATGGTAATTGTACCTTTCACCACATCGTTATCGTACTCCACATCGCTGATAGAAATTGCATGTGACTTTCCTTTGTCTTTAGCCTTAAGAGTTTTTTGACGTCGACCATCATCATCAACCCTTGGATTTGGGCATTGACTGGCATAATTCCCCATCTCCTTGCACTTGAAACATTGAAGTGTAGTAGGTTCATTCTGTGTATCCCTTCCTTTGTTTGTATCCTTAGACATCTTCTTCCCATCATTATGGCATTAAAATGCCCTATGACCTTCCTTTCCACATTTGAAACATTTACTTGTCCCTTTAAGACAACTCCCTCCATGTTTCTTTCCACAATTTGAGAATAAGGGAAAGCTCATCTTCTTTTCAGTGTGCTCTTTAGATTTTCCTTTGAATTCCATTTTCCTCTTCTTATCAAACCCATATGACTGATGGGTTACTCCAATCTCCATCTCGAATTTGAGAGCACATCAAACGATTTCCTTGTAGCTATTAAAGTCCCTTATGGATAGCACCCTTCGAAGACTTGGTTTTAAGCCACTAAAGAATCGATCGATCTTACTCTCAGGTTGGATAATAATACCAGAAGTGTACCTTTCAAGTCTTGTAAAATTTGCTTCATAGGTACCAACAGATTCATCATCCTTTTGCTTCAGTTCAAGAAACTCTTTCTCCATCTTTGTTCGGAGAATACGGGGGAAGTACTTATTGAAAAATAAGTTATTGAACTCGTCCCATTCCATGGACTCAATTTCATCTCTTTGCCTCGTATTCTTGATAAGATTCCACCATTGATCAGCATCACCTTCCAAACGATACACTACTAAGATGACTTTATCATGTTTAGAACATTGAAGAACTGAAAATATCTTTTCAGTAGTACTAATCCATTGTTCAGCAACTAATGGATCAGTAGACCCACTGAATGAAGGTGGACACTGTCTCATGAAGGATTCAACAGAATGTTGCTCCTTCCTTTTCTCGTTTGGAAGTCCTGCATGATTCATAGCTTGAGAAAGTTGTGTGGGAATGGTGATAAGATTTTGCATTCCAGCTCCCATAACGTTTGGTTGCTCAGGGGGAAAATCATTGCATTGCCTATCGCATTCCGCATTAACGCGGTTCCTTCGGGTTCCAGCCATTGACTAAAACCAAGAAGAATAGTGTGAGCAACACTAATTATAATAGGAAAACCACATAATCAAGAATAAAATTTCACACTTAAGGTCTTATCCTAGGTTATTCATGGCCATTTCTAAAACACTAAGATTGTGTTCTATGCTTAGACTTATCCTTAGGGTTTTTACTAAGGCTTTCACATCCTAGTTTCCAAAGGTTGACTATACCTTTCCTATGATACCCACTATAACGACCCATACTTTACATAAATTGTTATTACTTCAGAATTGAATCACACTTATTACAACATATAACAAAACCAGGAAAGGACCGTATAGGTATAGTGTCTCTAGAAACTGGGAAACATAAACAACTGGTTCATAAAGCGTCTACACTGTCTCCCATTTATTTCATCATATCTGTAGTCCCTTTTGGCATATCTTACTTAATAACCTTCTTCCTGACCTGGGGAAAGAAAACATACAAAAGGGTGAGCTCAAATGCTCAGTAAGGGTAAAAAAAAAGAAATATCAATCATATCATATACATAAGAACATAACTTTTGGAAATCTTAACCTGCAAAAGAAATCATAATTTCATAACAAGGGATAAATCATAGTAGTGAAATGTAATCCCAATAATCATAACTTAAAACATTAAACTTTGTGGCATACACACATAATCATAGAGAATCATTTCTTATTAGTCAAGGCTCATTTCCAAGACTATCTTAGTGGACAAATTCCATTTCTGAACCGAGTTCACTCCTCGTTTTAGTCCTGTTTCACTGAACCGATTTAACCTGCCGTTCTAGCCATGTCTATCTCATGAGATATAAAATCTTTACCCAATTCATTGGAGGGAGATATAGGTCCCACACATCTCATAATGACACCATTCATATGTGTGCCACAAAATCATAACCCAAACATCATAGGATAACCCATGTAATAAAAATGGGAATCTTAAACATCGTGACTTCATAAAAAAATTTATATAAGATAAAGGAATTCATAAAAATAAATCCATCACAACATAATCAAATCAATGTAATAATAGGGATAGAAATAGAATCCTTTATTATCTTAGATGGAAAATAATTTTGATAAAACACTTGAACTCCATTCTTGAGGAAAATATCCTTTCTACTTCAAAAACACTTTCCTTTCTTAACATGTCATACAATTTTAAACTAAAAGAAGTTTATTAAAAATAAACTCGAAAACTTGTAAATGAAGCTTCTTGGAAATAATGTTTTAAAAATCCATTCATTCCGTATAAGTTAAAAAAACATTCTTCTCGTACTTTTGTCGGAAAAGTCAAAAAGTACCTCGTACGAAAAATGACAAAAGATTCCTTTCATATCATTTACTAAAAACTCACCGAAGGGTAAAATTGGATTTAGAAAATTGTAGGTGGATGGAAATAATATTACATATTGAGGAAACATGGATGTGGATGATAAAATACACCCCAGTAAATTTCAAAGTATAGACAATCTCGGATAAAAATGAGATTTGCAAAATTATCCCTTACCTTAGGTCCGATTTGCTTCGTAAGTGTCCGAACCTCCTGTATAATGATTTAAATAATGTTATTGACTTATTATAGAATCATACTTATTGTTATGATATCATATATGGTCATATTCTTAGCTTCTTATTAGTAATATTTCATTACAACTTGTTATTCGGGTGTTTATTAATTTTTGTTCTTATGCGTGTTTTGTCAAATAAATTATTATTATTCTCTTTAGGTTATAGATACCTCATTTACAGAATGTTATTAATGTAATATATATCATATTCATTCATTCAATTCATTTATATAATCATTATTCAATGAAGATCATGTAGAACAAGTCGCATCACATCGTGGAGACGGTATTCCGTACGTACGCACGAGCGATGATATCATTCCCATGATCATGGAATTTTATTGGAGTGTATGTATAATATTTTAGAATCAATATCACTTTAAAAAAATCATATATAGTCATTATTTACACCATTATACCCATCAATGTAAGGTGGTGGCGGAAAATAGATTACACCACGGCGTGGAGACGGTATTTCGTACGTACGCACGCGCGGTGATTTCATTTTCCATAGGATGGATAGATGGTGAAATAGGGTTGTTTCATAATTATAATAACATATCCGTATATGAGTTATACTGATGTTATTACTTTATAATTAAACAACTAAAGAAGAAGAAGTGGAAGAAGAAATAAAGATGAAAGAATCGGTAACAGACATTACCTCTTCTTTGAAGTGCTTCTTTGATACCTCCTTTTAGGGCAATAAAATTGGTCTTTGAAGAAGACCAGGACCTCTAGGATGTCTCTAGGGAAGTGGAGAGGATAATGTGGCAGGGGTTGGTCGAGCTTGAAGGCTCAAAGTGGTGTGAGGAAGTGGGGGAGGAGGTGCCCTTTTATAAGGGAGGAGAGGGGCTCCTTCGGAAAAACTAAAAATATTATTGTATTATAAAGTCAAGATCAGTTTTAAATAGATCCAAATTGATTTATTTCGAAGAAAGGTGGGGATGGGTCGAAATAATCTCATCCAATTGAATTTAGACAAGTTTAGGTTCCTATTTTAACCTTATCATTTAGATTTAACATTAAGTTAAATAATTTTACTTTTACTGTGTCTTCTTGTGTTCTTATACTATAAGGTTAATAAAATTACAATAACAAGCCAAACGAACCCCAATTTTATTATTATTAATATATATAACCTTATCTAAGTCATTTGGCCGAACCATAGATTTTTAGGAATAAAATAACAATTAATAATATAATATTTGTTTTAAAAACTATTTTATGTCAATTTTGACACTATTTAGTAATTGATTTTTGTGAAAATCATAACAGAATGATTAGTTCGAAATAAGTTAATTAAATCAATACTAACATGGAATATTAACAGATAAAATTAGTGTAATTCATAAAAAGTCTCAAATTACATTTATTTTGGTATTTATAACATCAATTGTGTCAATATTTCATTAATAAGATAATTTCTGCATCATATTTGTGTCATAAATAAATTAAATTATTTAATGTCTAAAAATTAAGAATAAAATACCATTATGTATGAAATCTTTTTATCTTTCTAATGAATATTTATAGTCGAATTTATCTTATGTATAACATTATATTAAAAATTATTTACTTATTAAACTTTGATTTTAACTATTTTAACCCTTCTCTAAATAAATTACTAATAAATGTCCTAATCTAATCCAAGTGGGCCTAAATGGTCAAATTTTATTTCTAAGGTTGTTTTTGGTCGAATTAAACTTATAAAATAGAATTAGTACATGTGTTAGGGTAATAATGATATCATTTTTACCCTTAATTACCCTATTTTCTTTTAACTATGGTAAATAAAAGTAAAAAGTTACTATTCAACAAAAATTATTTTCATCTCATTGAACCACATTTTACTTACTAACATAAACTGTGTCTCTCGTATTTTTGAAATTCCACTCACAGAAGCAGTAAAATTATGTTTTATGAAAAATTCAATTTTTTAACTACCACTTAGTGGTTTCACTATTCATCAAAAATTGAAAGTTTTCAGAAAAATACCAAAATTTCACCCTAGGCTAATTTTGATATTCCGAATCCAAAAATGAAGTCAATTTTGAATAATAAAATTTAAAAAATTTCAAAAAGTGGTTATTACTATTCATAATGTCTAGTTTTAATAATATTTTAATTGCATATCGTTGTTTAGTGAAACTCGGTATTGCGTACGACGCAAGCTATCGAGGATGGTCGCGATTGCGTGTAAAGAAAGCCGAGAAAGTGTTGTGTGTAGTAAAAGATTCCTTTGATGATTTATATTACATAAAAACAAAATATTTCTCATAAAAGTCTCAGGTGTTACACACCCTCTCACCGATTTCTTCCCTATTGCATCTGAATAATGGGAACCACCCCATAAAATGGAATATTCATTAGACTAAGAGCTCATATTTAGATATTTCAATGTGATACACTTGACATAACCCTTCTCCAATGATGAAAAAGTCAACGAATATGAATTTTCCACACATAACTGAGGAATGGGGGGCCATATGCTCAGGAACCGAGGGTAAAATAGAGAGTGTGGGTGTGTCCAGACCCAATATTCCATCCATGTATCCATGGTGAATGTATACATAGCTGAGACTTGTGGGAAATCACTTCAGTGAGTCCAATAAGGGAAGGGAGGCGTCTCTGAACCCTCTAATATCCATCCACAGCCAATTATCTTTCATGATTGACTAGTGGGGGATCAAATCTATTATCCCAGGAAATGGGGAAGGCATATGCTACCTGCACTACTAGTAGAAAATTGTCCCTTGAATTCTACACAAGCACCAGGCCTACCCACTTCAAATACCTCGGCTCCTGAACTAAATTCCTAAGAGAAACCCCATATCCATAAGCATCGAACTATGGAAGAAATTTATAATTTTATGAAATTTATGTTTCTTTTCCCAACCAAGATCTCAATCCTCTATGCACTCCATCTTTAAAAATAAATCAAGGAGAAACTCATTGAATCCCTTCAATCCTAGAAGAGTTCAAGATAGAAGTTGATGTTGCCAAGTTCTATCGAGTGAAGACCATTTCCTCACAATTTCATGTAACCATCTGATTCAATGAACATGATCATAAATAATTAATTCCAGGGAAATCAGAACCCTATATGTCTCGAGAAGACTCAATAATATCAATATCCAAAGTGCTCTGATTGACAATGGTTACAAGATCAATCTCATATCAGATTGAACTCTATAATGTTTGGGATATGGAAATGGGGACCTATCTTCCAAAAAGCTGACCGTTCAATGGTGTGATAATATCGGGCAAGGACCTCTCAGTAAGATCAATATTAAAGCTCAATTTGCGTAGATCACATCTTACATTGAGTTTAGGGTTATCCAATAAAATACTAAATAAAATATCATACTTGGAAGGCCCTGGCTTCATAGACACTTGTAAGTAACTTCAACATTCCATAAATGCCTAAAGTTCCTCATCAGTGGAAACATCTGCATACTACATGGTGAAAATTCCCCCTTTAAGAATTTCTGAGCCATATATGAGGAAGCATATTTCTATAAGAAGGGGGGAAAGAAACTAGTGGTGGATGATGATATACAGGTTGCAACTCCCAATGGCCTGGGGACTGCCTCTGTGAACCTCTGAATTATGATCAATAGTGATAATGTGCCCCTCTTAAATCTGGTTGAGGCCATCGATCTATTCCCAGATGTCTAAGCTCCTTTCGTTCCCAGTGACAGCATAGAAGACAATCAGCTTCAGAATCTCTATGTAAGGACTCCGTCAATAGGGGATGATAATGACTCTTCTCATGGACTCTCTCACCCTGATAGTGATAGAGAAGAACCCATATTTTCATCTTCATCTAAAAATGTATCCATAGACTCAAATATGGAAGAAGATGATTATGGCCCTAGGAATGCCCCTCCGAAATTTGAGGAAGGCATCTCGACCACCATTGATGAACTCAAGTAGATAAATCTGGGAATAGAGGAAGATCTGTGGCCTGCATTGATTAGTGCTTCCATGACTCTCAAAAATCATGAGATTTACATTGTGTTTCTAAAGCATCACCGATATGTGTTCACTTGTAACTACATATAAATGCCCAGAATAAATCCAAATGTGGCTACGCACCATCTCGAATAACCCAATAAGCATCAAGGTCTCAAGAAGGTGGCTAGGATAATTCACCACTCTCATTCGACCAATGTAGAGGAAGAATTTGAAAATTTCATCAAAGACAACTTTTTATGAGAAGTGTAATACCCAAAATGTATTTCCAACATTGTCCCCATCAAGAAAAAGAATGGAAAGATTAGGGTTTTCATTGATTTCAGATACCTTATTCGACATTTCCTAAAGGATTCTTTTCCATTTCCAATCACAGAACCATTAATTGATGAAACTTCTGGCTTACATGTCCTTCCCTTAATGGATAAGTACATGGGGTACAATCGGATCAAGATGAACCCCAAAGATGAAGAATCCAAAGCCTTTATAGTGCCTTAGGGGATCTCTTTCTATCAATTCATGACATTTGGATTAAATAATATCAATTCTACATATCATTTCTATATGAATCATATATTTAAGATATTATTAAGAAATATAGTTGAATGTTATGTCGATGATTTAGTGGTCAAATACCAATAGTGATGTGATCACACCACAGACCATAAAATAGTCTTTGATAAGCTATGAAAACACATTGTGAAGATGAATCTGCTGAAATTTTCCTTTGGGGTAACATCACGGATGTTCCTTGGGTTTGTGGTACATCTCCTTAACATTAAGGTAGACCCAAAGATTACTAGTTCTATTTTAGTGATGAAACCCCCATGAATCTCAAAGACTTTAGGGGTATTCAAGGGAACCTCACCTACATTCAGTGATTCATAGAAAACCTGGATGGAAAAGATCCCACCTTCACCAGGATAATGAAAAAGGGAATCACATATCAATGGGATGATGACTATCAAGAAGCCTTCGAAGGCCTCAAGTAGTATCTCCCGCACCCACTGGTCCTAATTCCACTAGTGGAAGGGTGGCCACTCATATTATATGTTTCTACCGTGAAACGCTCACTAGGTGACCTCCTCAGATAGAATAATGGCACATGGAGTAAGAATAGTCTTTATTACCACATCCGAATAGTGTTAGGTAGTAAGACCGGATAATATGATATCGAGAAGAACTGCCTTGCACTCATCTTTACCATGTAGAAACTGAGGTATTACTTGCATCAACATGAATTCCATATAGTCTCTCATATTTATCCCCTCAAGTACATCTTCAGACACTCTATGATTACTAGGAAATTGTTCTTATGAGAATTCATTCTTTAGAAATGTGAAATTCAGTTCGTATCATTGAAATTGGTGAAATGGAAATCCCTAAATGATTTCCTCTAAGCACATCCATCTCCAAAAAATAAACCGAAAGACACCAAGATTATATATGATGAGGTCTTATAGTCCCATGAAACTACCTGAACATGGGATATTTATTTTGATGGTGTATACCAAAGCCCTATCGGCACAATGATGAAAAATAAAAGTCACAATCGGGTTGGATTAGGGGTTGTATTAGTCTATCTTAAAAAAGTGTTTTCTCAAAACTTTATCACAATCCAAAAGATTCACAAATAATGAGGTAGAGTACCAATCCCTCATTTATATTTTTAAATTAGACCTACAACTGCAAATATCCTACCTAAACATCAAAGGGGATTCATAGCTAGTGATAAAGTAGATCAATAGAGAATATGAAATAAAAAAGGAATAACTAGAACCTATAAATTGTTATGTTAGGATACTGATGTAAGAGTTACATTTTGATCCCACATTGCATCATGTTCCTTGATCACATAATGCTCGCACCGATTCATTGGCTAATGCATCCACTGTGCTAGCCGGCCCTGATATGGAGGAAGTAATCTTCCATATCACACATCAAATAATAGTCTCGTCAATTGTTGTATGTGATATGGAAGAAATAAAATAGGTTAGTGAACCCTAGATCACAAAGAACCAGTAGCCACCCCTAGATGGATGGATCCCATAATCGATTACCTCCAAAATAGGATCCTCTTAGTGGATTGACCTGGAAAAGAACAGATTCAGTTCCAATTAGAAAATTTCACTCTAAAGGATAGTCCGAATGAGAGGAAATCCATATAAAAAGGATTATTTGAAATAATCATCATTAGATTAATAGAATAAGGATAGATTCTCACTGTCATGAAGGAAGTCCATACAGGATCTTGAAATGATCACTAATCTTGAACCATACTCTCCCATAAAATCAAAAGGTTGGGATATTACAATGAAACAATGATACAATACTACATATAATTCAAAAAGAAATTATATGAATTCCATATTCATGAAAAATTCATCCACCAAACCTCAAAACTGCTACATAAATCTAAATATTCTTAGCCTTTTTCTGTTTAGGGAATGGATATTGTGGGGCCATACCCCCCAACTACATCTAAGAAGTTCGAGTACATAATTACTGCTACTAACATATTTTCTAAATGGGTTGAGGAAATAACCTTCAATTATGTTAGAATAAAGAATATAATAAAGTTCATAAATTCTAATATCATCACCAAGTTTGGGGTCTCTCACACAATATTGATGGACAATATCACTAATTTTTGTTCCAAAAAGTTGGAGAAGTTGTACCAAAAGTACAATATGGAGTCCAATCATTAATATCACTATCATGAAGTGAAAAATGGATTGATAGAAACATTTAATAAGACTTTAGAAAATATACTCTAGAAGATGATTAGAAAGTATAATAAGTCTTGTCCAGAGAAACTCCTCCATGATTTATGGGCCTATCGTACCACCACATGTACCACCACAAAATCAATGCCATATTTGCTGGTGTACATGACCAGGGAAGTATTATAACCATCGAATTCTAGATAACGTTACTCTGAATATCCATTTATGGATAGATCTCATATAATGAACAGTCTAATAAGAGGATAAAATAATTCAAATAGCTTGATGAGAATAGATTTCACAAACTACACAACCTAGAGATCCACCAAAGTCGGATCACATGAGCCTTTAATAAAACAGCATGATTTCATTCATTCCTTTAAGAAGAATTGACGCTGGCTCTCATAACCCTAATGATACCAAGAAAAAAGACCCAAAAAATAGAACCCAAGTGGGAAGGGCCTTATGTCATACATAAGTATTATCACAATGGAGCCTATTCATTGGCCATCATGGATGGGGAGCATGTCACACCACCCACCAATGAAAGATTTCTTAAGAAATACATTATGTAACTATCACTAAGTGGGAATCCGCATCAAAGTAACCCCCATAATTCATCATATGTACATGATGTTAAACTGTACAATTTTTTCCGAACCACATGATGTTAAACTGTACAAAGCCCATCCTAGCTACATGATGTTAAATTGAACAGTTCCCTAAAAACAACATATGGATTGATTCCTGTCATTATAGGATACATAGCAATGCCCAAATATATATTCTTGGTCTTAGACATATGATTAATTTTCTTTCATGTTGGGTGATCCAATGTCCTTACCACATGACATTAAACTATAAGGAAAATGTCCTTACCACAGGACATAAAACAGCAAAGACCCACAACTTCCCTTCTCCTTCACATCAAGTAATCCATTGTCCTTACAAAATTACATTGAACTTACTTTATGTTGTAAAAATGCACAGATCCATGATATCCATCTCCATTTATGTCGAGTAACCCATTTCCTTATTGCATGGCATTAAACTGCATGATTTTTTTATGAACTATGTACGACTTGATTTTGATTTCCAATGAGATACTTAGGGAAACCTTGATCCTATATCTTGACCTATCTACCACATGATACAAAATTCCCCTATCATATTCTTAAAATCCTTTTCATAGTGAAAGGGGAACATTTTCATTCCTTTTTTCTCACACCGAGCATAGCTCACATGGGATTAGGAATCTCGGTAAGGGATTCCCTACTGGAATAAGGCATAATTATTTTTTACAAGACCATCTTGGTCCAAAATTCAGGACAATAAAAGGCATAACATGAATCCTCACCACATGAAGATAAAATTAATGGTTCTTTAAGAACTACGTGTGGCTTGATTCTCATTTTTAGAAGATACATAGAGACGCCCATACTTCCGTCATTTGGACCAACCACAACACCACCACATTTCCATGTTATTCCATTTGTTTCCTTACTATATGAAGTTAAAACAACCTGGTACCTCATGAACTACATGTGGATTGATTCTTTCCATAACATGATACATAGCGATGCTTGGATATTTAATCATAGGCCTAGCTACAAAAACCAAAAGAGATAATTACCACCTCTACGTAAAGGTCAGAACTCTGTAGAGTATTTCCATGTTAAGAAGTATATGTGGTTTGATTCTCATTCCCATTTGATATGTAGTGATGCCTGTGATTTCATCCTTGGTCCTAACTGCAACACTTCTATTCGTTCACATTAGTTACCATGTCCTTACCACAAGATTTTAAATTGAAAAGAAAACATATTGGTTGCACGAAATTAAAATTTCCTAGAAAGTGTCCCCACTACATGGTGATACACTGTGTAGTTTGTCACCCATCATCACTTTTTATCAAAGAACCACAAGAGCCTTACCCTAGTCAACCAGAGTATGGAGTGCTTCTTACATATTTTAAAACCACCTCAATCCATGAGCCTCACTTCATGATTTGAGTGCCTTGGATCACCATAAACCATCCATGTCCCTTGGAAAGGATACCCAGCTTCAAGTTAACCTTTTATTGACAATGCATGTATACCTGTGGCTCATGAATATGTGCTTATGGACGTCAAAAAAATGCACCACTCTGAAAAAAAGAAATTTCAATCCTTTTTATCCCTAACATCATCATGATAACATTCAGCACCTCAGTGTGTCTAAAATAATCTTGGTATGACTATCCCATATCATTACTCATGCTCTGAGAACCCAAATCCATGATTTGAAGCATTTACATCACCCTCTCATATGGATGTTGTAGTAATATTGAACTTGGGTATCCTAATTAATCTATTTTGCATCATCCCCTATATTAAGTCCATGTGTGTCATGACATTAAACTTCACACACTTCGGTATAATCTATAAGACCATAAACTCTATCCTATTATGGTCTTAATTACAAGACATTAAATTTCTAGAAAAAGAGATACAAAACTTTTTAGGTTGAAAACCCAAAAAGGAAAGACTGAGAAAAATTCAAGTCTTCACTCTCTAAACTATTCATCTATAGAGTTTAAGAAAAATTTATGGCACAAATAAACAAAGCATAAAGATCATAGGGACTACTCTATGTCCCTAGTGAAATCCAAGCTATGCTCACTAGGCCCTTTGATCCAAGAAAAATTTAGAGAAAACATTTGTCTCATCTTCTCACTGTGAGAATAAGTTTGTTAGGAAATGACACAATATTTATGGTGATCAAAAAATTATTGGATATTACATTAAACATAAATCACACTTCATTATTTGGGTTACTCAGATCACCTTAAACATTTCATGTCCCATGGAAAAAATATCCATCTTCAAGGGACCATTTATTTGGCTATGCAAGCATGACTATGGCTCCTGAATATTTTCCTATGGTCATCAACCAAATGAATCACTCTACAAAAAGAAAATTACAATAATTATGAGACTTAACATCATATCAGCCAAATGAATCACTCTACAAAAAGGAAATTACAATACTTATGAGACTTAACATCATATCAGTAGCACTCAACATCTCAGTTTTTCTGAACACTCCCAGTATGACTGTCATATATCATCCTCATAATCTGAGTACTTTGAACCATGATTTACAATATCTGTGCCAAACTATCTAGGTGGATTCGACATCCTCAGCATCACATCACCATTTTTTTACCTTTTCTCAAAGTAGGAATGCAACACTCCATTCATGAACAATTTAATGGCTCACACCTCATGATTCAAAACTAAAGAGTGTAGAGATCAAGATTTTAATTTAGAGAAGAGTTTCCCTAGGGTGACAGAACCCTTCCGAGATAGCATTATTTCCATACCCAACCTCATAATTTTGACGTTTGAGTCTTCATAAATCTTTTATGTCCCTTAGAAAAAATTGTAGGTCATATTTTTCCTGGCCATACTAACAACGTATAAGGGCCCATACCCACCAAATAAAGACATATCCTCGTTGTAAGAAAGGAGATTCAATCCTTATGATCCCTATAAACACTACGAAAGAATCTAGAGTCTTATAATTCCATGAGACATAACCATAATGTCTACCCCATCTCATATTCATGACTCAAACTTTTGGATTTTGACTTACATCTTCCATACTCCAAATATCCTGGCGGACCTAGAATCCCTAGTATTTCACCCTCAATCATATGACCTCCATAAATCTTCCATATACCATGTAAAAGAGTATATAACATCTTTACATGGACATGATATCGATGCATAAAGGGGTTCAACTCACCATCTAAAGGAATATACTCCTTGTTAGAAAGGAACTTCAATCCTCATGAGCCTTAGTAACACCACAATAGAACCTAGAACCTTAGTGTGTTTTAGGTCATTCCTAGCCTGTCTACACCATATTTCATGGGTGTTAAAATTAGTACCATGATTAAAGACGTTATATTAAATTCCAGAAAGGTCCAAGATCAAAGAACCTAAATTATAGTTATAAATAGTTCCAAGATCGAAGACCATAAAATGCAGCAAAATAATGGTCTAAGATCAAAGACCCTAAACTACAACACAAAAAGGTCTAAGATCAATGAACCTATAAGGAAAGGATTAAATAGGTCCAATATAAATTACCCTAAACTATATTGATAAATAAGTCCAAGCAAGAAGACCTTAAATTACAACATATAATGGTCCAAGCTCAAAGACCATGAATTACATCCTATAAAGGTCCAAGATCAAAGACCCTAAACTATAGTTATAAAAAGGTCCAAGCAAAATGAACCTAAACTAAAATGACCACAATATCTAATCCTAAATACCCTAAACTACAACACACAAAGGTACAAGTTCAAACATCCTAAAATACAGTGATAAATAGGTCTAATATCAAATACCCAAAACAACAACGATAAACTGGTCCAAGATGGATGACCTTAAATTACAACGTACAAGGGTCCAAGCTCAAAGACCTTAATTTACAATGAAAAATGGTCCAAGTTCAAAGACCCTAAACTGTAGAAAAAAAGGTCCAATATCAAAGACCCTAAACTAAAACACACAAAGGTCAAAGCTAAATGACCCTAAACTACAACACAATAGTTTTTTAGTCTGAAAAATAATGTAAGGACCACTACATTGCCTTATTACAATAATGCTTCTATAGCCGAGACTATCATATTTGGAAGAAGATTTCTCACTATCCCCCCATTATATATATCCTATCCATATAATAATTTTACAAATATAATTATATCAAGATAACTAGAACCGATACATCGATTAAGAACCTTGTGTTGGTGGGAATTCATTAACACTTATTGGGAATAATCTATGATGATTCAAATAGTCAGATCCATATACTCAGCTTTATTTGATATTATGCATAGGATGGATACCATTGATGATCCATAAGAAATCAATTCAAATCTGGGAACTCTTGGTCAGGAGAATCTTTTTTTTATAATTCCTAAAACCCCTCAGTCGAAATGATCTGAAAAAATCTTCTCACGGGGTTCAATATCAAATCCTTCCATATAATTAGAAATGAAGAAAATTGCTCTATATTTTCCTTAAAACAAAATTCTTGTTGTTTTGAATGAATCAAATTATAAGGGGGTCATTTTTTGATGCTCTTAATCATGAAAGTTACACTTTTACATGGAAGAGATCTTGTCAGGAACGATTGGATGATCATGATGTATAATGAAATATGATAATGATGATTGGGATGTGAACTTTGTTTACTGCAATTGTATGAGTGTTATTATTATTATTATCACATGTTTATAAATAATAACATTGATAATAAACAAAAAAAATACTAATCCATGATGTTGAAGTAAATGAACACCACATGAGGGATAAATGATGCCGAATAAGGTCTTATTCAACCTCATGATGTTGTGGTTCCAAATTTCATATTACAGTTGGAATGAATATCATGAATTATATTTAGTGGGTGATATTTCTTACACTGGAACTCTTCAAGACTGAACAACCATATGAGGTGTTGTCATATGCAGACCGAACACCATATAAGTTATAAAATGAAGATATTAACACCATGTGCTTGATCATGTGAAGAATAGATGAACCATGATCTCACATCAATGCATGACATGGCCTACATCATGGGTATCAGGTTCACAAAAAATATAGTCATTATAGTATGGAATATCATAGGACATACTAGAAACCCACAGTGAAAATTATAGTATGACGCAAAGACTCCACGTGGACATGAAATGCCAAGAATATGGTATATAGACAAGATTAAAATATGATGCATATGGTATGAAACACTAAACCCAGATATCCCATATGTGTGGAAAATCTAGTATGAGAGGCAAGCTCCATATGTATAAAATATTTGCAGTGCATACCTGAAGCTCTCAATGTAGTATAGGAATATTCAAGATCCATTATTAGGTGTTCGAATGTAGATCTGTTGGAAATTCCAACCATAAAGGCGTTTGCTGTTTCTTCCCAAGTAGCCTGTGTTATCCATGCAGCGTGTATTCACTATACAGTTTTCCCCCGCATTTTCTCCCTGTGTGTCTATTTAATGTTGATTTTTATTTCTTTAATGTGTTCTTTTAATGTGTCTATTTTATTTCTTTAATGTGTCCATTTAATTTGGATTTTTCATTTCTTTATAAATGACTATAAATTGTTGGCAGTTGTATTATGAAAAATATGTGCAATACAATATTGAATTATCTTTTGTGTTCTATTCTAATTTTCTTCCTCTCTTTTACCATCTTTAATATCTAAAAAACTGGCATTAGAGGCTGGTTATGAAGATCCTCCATTTTTTTTGAAGATGGCTACAATCCAACTGCTAGTTCTGAATCTATTTAAGGAAAACTATGAAAGGTGGTGCATCCAAATGGAGGTGTTATTTGGGTTGCAAGAATTATGGGATATCATCACTGATGGGTATATTGTACCCTCTATAGAGGGAGAATCCGCCTTCACAAATGAAGAAAATACAGGTCTCAAAAATCAAAGGAAGAAATATAACAAGATGTTGTTCCTCCCCTATCAAGGGTTGGATGAATCAACATTCGAAAAGATTGTCGAAGAAACTTAAATAAAGAAAGTTTTGGATACCCTTTATAGCATATTAAAGGGTGTTGATCGTGTGATGAGGGTATGTATTCAAAAAGTAAGAGTGGAGTTTGAAGTGGCACACATGAAAGAAGGTGAGAGTATATCTGACTACTTATCAAGCTTGATTGTTATTGTTAACCATTTGAAAAGGAATGGTGAAAAAGTGAATTACATTCAAGTTATTGAAATATCACTTAGATCTCTCACAACCATGTTTGAGCATGTGGTTGTGGAAATCAAAAAATCAAAGGATTTGGAGAAACTATCCATTGAAGAATAGATGGGGTCCTTGAAAGTGCATGATAAATGAATTTAAAAGAATGAGGGTTCAACGTTGGAGCATGTCTTAGTGTCCAAGTTTACTCTAAAAGAAAAAAATAATGGACAACCGCAATGAGGCGGTCATCATTCAAGAGGCAGAGAGTGTGGATATCATCTAATCTATCAAAAAAAGAAAAAAAATTAATAGTTTCTATGGAAGAGGAAATGGTGGATGTTGATTCATGTGGGGTCGTGGAAACATAAAGAATGTCCAGTGCCACAGTTGAATTTTTTTTGGCCATTATGGTTCAGAGTGTTGGAGAAAATGTATCATGATGAATGATCCAACAATGGCGAAGCATCTCACCATGAAGAAGAAGGTACCACACTCCTCCTCACACAATAAAGGTCATGTGAATGGCCTGATGAGTGGTATATTGACACGAGTTCAAGAAACTATATGATTGGTGAAAAATAATTGTTCGAGGAACTCACAAAAGAAGTTTGTGGCGATGTGAGATTTGGAGACTCATCAATGTTACCCATGATTGGAAAAGGTAAAATAAAAATCTATATAAATATTGGTGAGTTGAATTAACATTTTAATGTGTGTTAAGTACCAAGAATGAAAAATAATATAATCAGTATCGACCAACTCTTTGATAATGGGTATTCCATACACTTGAAAAAAATTCCTTGTCTATAAGAGATGCTCATAGGAGGCTTGTTTTTCAAGTCTAAATGGAGAAGAATCGCATGTTTCCACTTTATATTATAATAAAGGCTGATGATTGTCTCTTAGGACTCATGGAGAATGGCTCATGGAGATGGCATCAGAGATTTGTACATCTACATTTTAGTGGTCTTAAAATTATATCGTCATCAAGAATGGTGTGTGGATTTTCGGCGATTGATGTTCCAAATCATGTGTGAGAGGCGTGTACACTCAGCAAGAAACAAATGAACTCCTTTCCAAGTGGAGTTTCTATAAAAGAAAATGAACCACTTCATTTGTTTCACAAGGATAATTATGTACCACTTAAAACACCCTCAATTAGAGGTAATAAGTATTTTATAACCTCCATTGATGATTTTAGCAGGAAACTCTGGGCTTATTGTATTAATGAAAAATCATATACTTTTAATGTCTTAAAAATTTTCAAATCTCATGTTGATGCTGAAAGTCCTCAAAAAATAAAAGTACTCAGATCTAATAGAGATGGAGAATACACTTGTAATGCATTTCAAGATTTTTTTAGGGAAAAAAGAATCATGCAGTAATATACTACTGCCTATATGACACAATAGAATGGCATTTCAAAAATGAAGAACCACACCATCCTCGACATGATGAGGACTATGCTGAAGGAGAAATGGCTTCCAAATAGATTCTGGGTAGAAGCAGTGGCATGCAATGCCTACCTACTCAATCTGTGTCCAACCAAGAGATTGAAAAACTTGACACTACAAGAGGCATGAAGTGGCTACAAACTGAGCATATCACACCTAAGAATTATCAGGTGTGTTGCCTATAATAATGTTCCAGAAGCGAGAATAAGGACGCTTGATGATTGTGGTGAAAAGTGCATCTTCATCTGCTATAGTGAAGAGTCTAAATCCTATAATCTCTACAATACACTAACAAAAAATTAGTGGTGAGTAGATATGTGGTCTCTAATGAGGTAGAATCTTTGAAATAAAATGATGAAGAATCAAATAATTAGATTCCATTCGAAACAGAAGATCTTGAAGAAGGGTATGATCATCAGGAGAAAACACCAGCTACACCTTCCTTGGGCACATCATCAGAACGTAGAAGTTCATGAGTATGTTCCATAAAATATGAGTGGCCTCCATCATGTCAAAATTTTCTGATCTCATCCTTAACCATGGTTCCCATTAAATGTAAATCTTAAGTGAAATCTATGAGCAAACTGAAGAGGTAAATATTTTTTTCTTGTATGCAGATCATGAGACTCTAATGTTTTAGGAATACATAGGAGAAAAATGTTGGAGAATCACTATGGAAGAAGAAATTAATTATATAGAGAATAATGGAACATGGGATATGACCACACTTTCTAAAAGTCAAAAGATCATCAGCGTCAAATGGGTGTACAAGATTAAGAGAAATGTTGATGGTGAGAGCGATGGATACAAGGCAAGGCTCATAGTAAAGGGGTACAAACAGAAGTACATGGTGGACTAGGAAGACATATTTACTCCTATTTCTCACCTTGACACTACGAGTATGATTATCTCCCTTGTAATTCATCATAGTTGGATGATATACCAACTTTATGTGAAGTCTGTATTCTTCAATGGAATTCTAAAGGAAGAGGTCTATGTTGAACAACATAAATAATTTGTTATGAAAGGGGAGGAAGAAAAGGTGTATCATCTGATGAAAGGTATTTATTGATTTAATCCATCTTCACGTGCTTGGAATGAAAATATCAAAAAATATCTTCAAGATAATGGATTTTTCCAATGTCCATATGAGCATGTAGTTTATATCAAGAAGAATGATCATTGAGATATACTTATTTCATGCTTGTATGTTGACGATTTGCTGTTTATAGGTAACGACAGACCAATGTTTGTTGAATTCAAGGGGATCTTGTTCAAGGAGTTTGAGATGACTGACAGAGGTCTCATGTCCCTTTTCCTAGGCATAGAAGTAAAGAAAAAATATGGATTTATATATCTTATAATAGGTATTCCAAAGATTTTCTTGAAAAGTTCAATATGACCAACTACAACACTATAAAAACTCATGTATCAATGTTCTTAAAACTGAAAAAAGATGGAGAAGGAAGAATAATTGAATAAACTTTGTTCAAGATTCAAATTGGAAGCCTGAGATATCTCACAATCATAAGGCCATATATTGTCTATAGTGTTGGGATTCTAAGCAGGTACATGGAAGCATCGAAAGATTCAAATTGGCTAGCAGCAAAATGAATCCTCAGGTACTTCAATGGAGCAATGGATTTTGGTATGTTTTATCCATATAATTAAGAAGAAAATCTATATGTATACTAATACAATGATTTAGGATGTGACCAAGATGATAGAAAAATCACCACTAGGTATGTTTTTTTTTCTTGGATCAACTTCTTTCACATGGGATTCAAGGAAGAAGAGTGTTCTAGCCTTATCCACATGTGAAGCCGAGTATATGGTAGCATCATCCACTATTTGTAAAAGAATATGGTTGAGAAATATATTAAAGGAGATAGAGAATCTGTAGGATTGATCCATAGTGATATATGTGGATAACAAGTTTGCAAGTGAACTTTCCAAAAATCTAATGCAACATAGAAGAAGTAAACATGTTGATACCAGATTCCATTTTCTATGTGATCATGTGAAGAAAAAAACAATAAAATTGGAATATTGTCATACTACGGAACATGTGGATGATATTTTCACAAAACCATTACCAACATATGAATTCAAAAAACTCAGAATAATTCTTGGGATGAAGATGGTTTTGGTTTGAAGGGGAGTCTTGGAAATGCAAACCCTAAAGGCGTCCTCAATTTCTTCCCTAGAAATTGGTATTTTCCATGAAGTGTGTATTCACTCTATGTATTTTTCCAGCATTTTCTCACCAAATTTCCATTTAATGTGGATGTTTTATTTCATGAATTTTTCAATTTACTGTTTCTATTTTATATCTTTAATTTTTACATTTAATTTGGCTATTTCATTTCTTTGTAAATGCCAACAAATTGTTGGAAATTGTAGTTTGAAAAATATGTGCAATACAATTTTAAAAGATCATGTGTGTTCTCTTCCAAATTTCATAGTCTCATTTTCCTAGTTTTTATAGCTAATAGAATCATGAAACAACTCATGGCCTCTATAAGCTCACTTGATAGTGCATAATGGGATTTTCAATTATTTAAATAAATATATTAACGTGGAATAAATTTTGTATCTCAAGCTAGGTTAGTCGATTGGATGAATTGTGGAGAATGTTCAGGAGACTTTACACCTTTCTCAGATACTAGAAATTTTGGTGTGATTCATCATCTATAAATATAAAGGATATCTTGCATCAGATAGTGGTTGTTGCAGCACCTAAGAGAGAGATCTCATTTTCCTTATAAAATAGAGCATCAAAAACCCAATAGAGTTACAAAAAGAAGGATTATGTGAGATTGAATAACTATATTCATATGAAGAGCTGATCCACAACATAATTCATATGAAACTCAGGCTTCCTCTCCTCCCAAAACATTTTCTTCATCAAGGAATCCATTGACCTCATCCTAAATCCCATGTTCAACCTAGACAACTCATACTCGAGAGCATGATGTCTCCCACCGTTCGGTGTTTCAAGGCTGAGAAATCTTATTAAAAGTAGGATCTAGGGGTCTAGATAGAAGGGAAGTATGATATCCTTGATGAATTCTCAAAAGGTGGAGTTCCGGTGAGGTGTTATCTAGAAATTCACTGTTCGATAACAAACGCATGACTGATGTGAGGAGCAACATCCCAATCGCGAGATGTGAGAACCAATTATTGAAACTGAGTTATTGTAAGAATCAAACGGGAAATAGTTCTTAATTCATACCTTCCCCACATTTCCTAATAATAGAGAACTATTAGGGAGAATAGGATTGTGGAAAATCTCCACACCACCCACTGTAATGGCTATGATTACTAGGGAAATATTTTTCTGGATCACCATGTGATGTTCACTGTGATGGAAATAGGTATGATGGTAAAGCAAATTCTTGTGGAGGATCTATCTTTTGGTGTGAGGCTAGGGAATTTCCCTACCCATCTTGCGAATGGCTGGCACCGTGTAACCTATCTTACAAAAGGATGTGGCACCGTATACCCTCTCACACTAAGAGCTAATGCACAATGTATATACTTCATCAGGAAATCACAGATGCAAGAACATATCACTGGTCCTACCCACGCCTAAGTGGAGATTAAACAACAATATACCTGGTTATGTGAAGATTTGTGGATAGTGACTCCACGTTTGTCTATGATCTAGTTCTAGAGAATTTTTTTTTGATGATCTGAAAAAGTTGAGCATGAAATAAAATTAAAGACTTAATGAACCATGTTTAAAAACACCATGAGAAGAAAATAAAAATTTCATACATGTGAAAGTACAATCATTATGATACTCCATCAATTTTCCTTCTTTACTCAATCACATAAGGATTTGGATGTCGTACGATGCTC
Organism: Viscum album; assembly: GCA_963277665.1. Lineage (NCBI taxonomy): Eukaryota > Viridiplantae > Streptophyta > Magnoliopsida > Santalales > Viscaceae > Viscum > Viscum album. The sequence continues at coordinate 300,646,196 of OY728151.1, forward strand.
TCATGAAAACATTAGGCTACATAACACATTCAAGTGGATTGGGTTATGCGTCAGTCATGAAATGACTTGAAACACTATTCATTCACCATTTTGAATGCCTCCTTGACATGAAAACACCCATTTTCACATTGTGGATTTTTAAAACCAAGGAAACGTGACATATCAAAGGTAATAAAAGTGAGTGTCCTTGAAAATGTCCACACACCATCATAAGGTCCCTTAATTAACATGTGGTGCATCAAAGTCAAGAAAAGAAACTCTCCCTGGAAATTTCTACATGCCTTCTCATGATCCAGTACTGATCATTTTGCACAGCATAGGAAAATAAGATAACTATCCAAGACCAGATGCACATGTCATTGTAAGATCCATCATGGATCATGTGATCCACCATAAACAAGTAGAATGGTTGTCCATGGAAACACTCACGCACTATCGTGAGATTCATTATTGATCTCAAGAGGCACTGTAAACAAGGAGAGTGATTGTATTTGAAAACAATATCAGGAACATACATGAACTCAGAAATCCTAATAAAATAAGGATAAAAAAATGGAGGTGGGAGCTACTCGCTATCATTGAAAGACATGCGATGCACCCATGGAGGTCCGCAAAGCACAACAAGACTTCGATGACATATCTGCCTCATCTCATGAAATACCTTGGTCTTATTATCCTCATTAGTTGGAAGTCCTTGGGTATGTCTAGGGAGCTTCACGCATCCCCTTTGGCTCCCAAAGGAAAAACAGATGGGTTTTTCACAACATGCTCGGGCACCCCTATATAAACCCTATTGGACACACGAGGCATGATAAACAAATTGAGTAAATGTCCTTGAAATTACTCATAAAAAATCACATGAGTCCTAAACCTTTTTAAAATAATGTAAAGGAGATAAAAATGTATGATGAGAGAGGTACTCACGATCTTAATTGACACACGACGTGCCCCAAGAGATTCACAAGTTGTAGTGCGACCTCGATGACATGTCCACCTTGTCTCACAAAATCCCTTTGGATTGCCAGCCTCGCCACGTGTATGTCCTCAGGTTTGTCTAGGAAAATCCATGATTCCACTTCGGTGCTCTAGGAAAAAACAAATAGATTTTTCCACGACATGCTCGTGCACCCCCATATAGCCCATAATGTTCACATGAGTCATCATAAAAAAATCGAGTAAATATCATTTACATTACCCAAGTAATATCACATAATATATAAAATTTGTAAAATAAAAAAAAGGGGATAAAAATGAAGGAGGATAGAGCTCTCGTATTCATAAAACCCTTGTGACGAGCTGAAGAATCTGTAGCATAGTTTCGCGAGACCCCCTAACAAGCAGACCAGATCCCACGAATCACCTTGGAAATCCATTTCTATCACCAAAAAATTTACCAATAAAGTCATCAATATCTCTTAAAGGCACTTGGGAATTTTTATATGAAAAAAAGAAATTCCTTTAACATGTCTTCATGGTGAAACAAGTATTCACTAATCGTAAATAATTTGATAAAGGAAGCATTGACAGAAGAGGCTTATGACCGTTGAAAATTAGGCGGAGTGTTCAAAATGACCCTTGGCCATGACTCTTGAAAATAAATCATGCCACCCCCCTTCACTGACTCCATCCTGTATCTGCGCTAGATATTCCATGAAAATTAGTGAATAATCGGGGTGGTGAGGCCTATAAATTCCCCACCATAGCATGAAAAATTCACCACTACCATATGAAGAGTTGGACTCTTTCCCTATAAAACTACTACGAATTCGTGTGGAAAAAATATTGGAGTATCACACCAATTCTTGAGAATATTTATTGAATAAATTTGATCTCATGACCAAAATATTTTACATCAGGTAATATATCGGTGGGAGGTTGGGAAAATCATTCTCCAGGAATAAATCACATCAAATGATCATTCATTGATCATTTAGATTAATTCTGTCAAGAAATTAAAAGGATATCCCACTTGTCTTCTAGATCATGCAAGATTCAAAATAAGTTTACACTGAATAGACCTATGTAATTTGTGGTATAAGGGTTGGAAAAAATACTAAGGGTGAAGAACTTAAACTGAACCATGTTTGTTGACCCTCATACATTTTGCGTAATCCCCTCAAGGATGTGTGAAATCTCTAGGACACATCACTTAAATCTCACGATTCTCCATCAACATTCTATCTAGGTCATGTAAGTTCATATGGATGTGTTAAAACAAGTTTCATGGTCCTCCTGGGCATGTCACATTAGTCTCGCAGAGTCCCTGTGGACTTGTCACCCAATCCTCACGATGAACTTCAGATTCACCTCTTGACTCACATAATAATGCCCTTTCATGTCATACAAGTAACAAAAATCAATCAAAGAATGATAAAATAGATACCATGAGACCCTTCGGGTGATTCAAATGAGACTCATGATGCTACCTGGACATATCAATTGGGACTCGCGATGACCTCCAGGGATGTTAATAAAAACATGAGACACTTTTTGGGCAAGCCATCCCGGTCATGCAATGGATTCCAGGACACACCATCTACGTCTTGTGATGTCCTTCAGATGGGTCAACTAGGTCATTTTATACCCTTTAGACAAGAGTAACAAGTCCATAGGACCCCCAAGAATTGAATTTATTCAATCCTTGGTGTGTAAGCCTAGACCAATAGGGAAATCTTATAGTGTAAGCCCCAACCAAGGGAACTACAATGACTCTGATTCCTTCCATATTCAGGATACATAAGCCACCTCTCCCTAAGGATTGAGTTCCATATTGATCATCTAAAGTGATCCTGATATGTAATCCCTATCTTTATAGCAATTAAAATGATTAATTTTTAACCCTTATTTCTCATAATGATTAGGGATCACATGAGATTATGTAGTTGCATTGGCTATTTCATTTGTGCCATAAACCCCCAGGTTACAAGAGAAACCATAGAGTGTATTCCCTAATAAAAATGAACTATGAAAACTCTAATTCCTGTAATAAATAGGATACATAGGACCCCTTCTTAAGGTTTGTTCTCAAAAAAACATCCACTTCGATGTAAGCCATATGGAAATAATATTCCCCCAATCAGGTCCCAGTCATCCCCATGGGCTGATCACACTATCTCATCCATCTGCAGAATGATAAATAAACCAAATTATGATAACTCTGATTCTTGAAATAACCATAATATGTATGATTCCTTCTTATGACCAGATCTTTACAATAAATCATCTCTGGGTGGTCCCATTACATAACCCCCACTCCAAGAGAAATGACATTGATCTTCTAATATCCCTTGTTTCTCACACCAAGCATAGATCATGTGGGATTAGGGAATTTAAATAATCATATCATCTACATCATAAGTCTATATAATGAAAAGGTAAACCTCAGAGTGTAACCCCAAATAAATGAACTACATGAACTTTGATTCCCTCTATAATCGATATATTTAGGATGTCCCTTTGGGATTCGAGCTATAACCCCAAGTGACATTGAGCACTCATACAATTCCATTCACGTTACATTAAACTGCACAGGTTCAATGAAATAAATGGGGTTTGATTATTTATATAACTAGGATATGTGGGATACCTCATGATGTAAAAATCCCCTCCCTAGAATATTAACCACCTCCTTGCATGAAAACACATTACGAAGCATTTGGTTATAAAACATCAGCATATAAGAGACCAACCATTACTCGAGAGTGATAGAGAACCTCAAATACACATAGATGGATTCACTAAATATACCCTAGTATTTTCAAAACAAAAAAGCGAGTTAACCCATGAATCATTTCATTAGGGTAATTGGTCTCATCGATATTTGGAAGAGATTCATAAACATATCTTAAATCTATAAGAGATTCCCGAAATAGATAATAATTCACCCAAAAATGGTGTGATGAGCCCAAAATGCCATCCTCTAGACCAATTCATGTTCCTAAGAGTCGTTGGGCCTGAAAACACAGATGAATACTGACCATTAAAAAGCAGGTCTATACCCAACTATAGATGGGGGAACCATTGGGAGTTTATGAGAAAGACGAAACAAGTGGTGAACCTGATGCGAACAAATGAGTGATGCCTTAGAACCTCTCCATCAATAAAAACATTGAGAAAAACCCATTACACACCTTTAATCCCAATGAAACAAAAACTTTGAACCCTGCACAAATCTCTAAAATAATAGAATGATTGGGTTACAATCCATTGGTCTATTTTGCTTGAAACCCATATGCAAACAGAACTGACATTCCCAACATGAATATCTTAGGCCAATTTGTTTTGAAAACCCTATACAAACAATATAGTATGACCAGAATGATTTTATAGATGATCCTATTTAACCAGGGTTTTCATAATTCAATCCTAATTTTGAATATTCCTCATGAGTGGAATGGCCGAATCGGGAATATTATGAAAATTATGTTAACCGTGCCTATCTGATTGAGAACATTATGCCTAAGATATTTTACTAATTAGTGACCTTGTTCCTTGTTGCCTAAATAATTTCATATATTGATATAAATCCCAGTTCGAGATAATGTATTTATCTTATAGCATTCACTCTAGAAATGTTTCTATAGCTACTACCTCTATAGGATGCAAATCAGTCTCACCTTCTCAAAAACTCCAACTATTGGAGGAAAAAAAGATAGTCTGGGAGTAACATAAACATGGTATGATCTCAACCATGGATAATTCCCATGAGGTTCTCTAGGCATGATGAATGACGAGTCTTCATTATCCAGGAAAGGCTGCTACTAAGATTGTATACCTTGTTGCTACAACCAATCGCTTTGGGAGGTTATCCCTGGAGCACGACAACTTCCACCTTCAGTCTCTAATAAAGGGGGACCAAGAAGCCAAATAAAACTCCCTTTAGGTTCAGGTGTCTCCAAGGAGGGAACATATCAACCACCATCACCAACATCATTTTTCCAGTACCCACAAGTCTCCTGCTGATGGTACCAACCAACATGTTTCCTCCTTTGACACCCATGCATGGGAAACAAGGAAGGATCATCAAAGGAGGAAGATGTCAGATATCCAAGAGAAGGATCACCCCCCTTATGCCGATGATTCCTTCTGGAATATTCCAGCAGGAACTAGTGAGAAGAGTCATATCCCTTATCTATCAGAACAATTCTGTGGGCATATTACCACAACAAGCATGGAGGTGGTAGATATCCTTTACCCCATACATGAATCCCATTGGAATATTCTAGTGGCACATGGAATACAAAAGTTGGCACATATCCCTGCTTCAATAAAAGAATATTCCAGTGTATAATGGAAATGGATATTGTGAGGCCTATATACATACACACACTTTTCTAAAATGTCAATATATTTTACCAACATCTAAAGAACTCTGCTGGTATATTCTTGAACTATTTTAGATAAAGGGACATGGGAATATTCCTATCCCTACAGCTAGGGAAACTCAACAATATGATCATTGCAAACAAGTGGTTGTACTATAGAAACTATTAAAACCAAAATGTTTATGATAATATCTAAAATATTAATATAAAAACATCAATTAATATTTTTATTCCCTTATGAAACATTTTTTTAACATACGATACTTTTGGATCAATATATGACTCCATTATTCAATCCTTGGTTATGCATGGACATTTTTCTATTTGGTACACTAACCTAATTTGTTTAGAAAACTCTAAAATCCTTCATAATAGTTTATAAAGAGAATATGATTAACCAAATAAAATACATTAGGAATATAAAACGTGGTGTGAAGTTAGTCCTCTTTGATGTGCACTAGCTGATGATTGAGTTAATACCCAATGCACACTTTTTGGGGTTATTACCCCAAGGTAAATCTTTTCAATAGATTGAATACACTTGTAGTTTCCAGACAAAGATGTAATTTCTAGAAGAATAATATCTTCTATACTTTACCAAAACATCAAGATGTAATCCAATACTTAGATTTATTACTAGAATTTCCACTAAAGTTCTCTTATACTAATCTCTAAATAAAACATGTATTATTACCTTAACATTAAATCAAATAGTTATCAAAATTTTTTATCTAAACCATTGAAATTATGATCAACCCTAACTTATCAAACCATAAATTACCCTTAATAACACATGATCTCTAAAGTTATCTAAACCATTCATTTACTACCAACTAATAAGTATTAGAACCACAATCCCAGATCCAGTGATAATAGACACACACAATACGTACATTCTTTGATACCGGCAATAAAATCCTTCGCATAACCATTAATAATTAAAAAATCAATAATTATTATTGAATATCTTACATATGAAGGGTATTTTTTTGTTTATATATTTAGATAATTAGGACACATCATAAACTAATAAATCCCATCACTTTTCCAACTGATCAATATTATTTTCCATTATATATAAGAAACTTCTTAATTCTTGATAATTCTTCGAACCCAGCCATAAATTATTCCACATGTTCTATCCTTATAAACATGTCACCTTTAATACTTTTCTTCATAACCTGGGTAATGGAAACATAATAAGGGGTGATATCAAATGCTTAGTAATAGAAATATATCACTGAAGCAATTATGGTGTAAACATTGCCTAAATATTATGGTTGGAATATGTAAGCAACATGAAGCCACAATAAACATGAAAATGGGATAATGATATATCAATAAAAATAAATGAAAATATGTACATAAATAATATTGATATCATAATGAAGTAATGCATAATTTTTGACATCAAAATCCTACTTCTAATACCTTGTGCTAAGAAATTTACTTGTATTTGAGACCACAGTCAGGGCAATTTGCTTAATTGGGTAGGCATACACCAAATACCCCAACTTAATTAGACTCATGAATCCTATTGTTTCATATAGGGGATACATAATTCTTGATCCCACCCATCACCTGGTTATGTCAAATGCATTACCCATAAGATTTATCATGACCTTTCATACCATTCCCTGAGGAACCACTTATTGAATTAAACCAACTTATCCATATAATGAGAAATAATGAAATAAAATAAATAATCAACCTAAATTAATAGTCAATAAACATAAATAATGTAAATAATTTCAAAATATAAATTAGTGGTATAACTTGACCGTATCCCATCTAGATAAAGAAGTTGGATGGCTAAATAATATATAGTCAACTTACTAATAATTTTCTGTATTAAAATAAAAAAATATGGAACAACAATACATTTCCCCATGTAAATAAAATAAAAAAAATTTAGGTGAGAATTATCAATCTAAATAATTTAAAATGTGATGTTCATACCAAATATAAAAATGGTTATATGACTAATTAAATACATAAATAACATGATCATACGTCATCCAGAGAAAGAAAGTGTATAGTTTCAAAAGAACATATCCCAATAGGTGATACACATTCTTCAAAGTGTTTATGTGGAGGAATTTATATACTAAAAAATAATGAGATAATACCACATAATTTAATAAAAGTTAATAATTTACCCAAATTATATGAAATAAGTTCAAGAGAATGATCATAACTTAATGAATAGAAGTTGAGTTACCAAAATGTTTTACTGCCGGAGAAACAACTGAATCAATAGACACTTGAATAATGGAGGATTATTTTTCTAGTAAATTCCATGAAATGAAAATAATATCATAAAAATATATCTATGGGAAATGATTACATAATACAAAAACATATGGTGCAAAAAAATTATTATGTCTCAAAGAATCAAAATTTAAACCACGAAAAAAATTACGACTTTAGTAAAACATTAATTAAAACCCCATGAAATAGATGAATTTTAATTTTAATTTAAATACCATGATTAAGAGATAATACATGTCATGATATCTCAGTTTGGAAGTATATAAACCAAAGAAATAAAACTAGGTGCATAATAACAATCATGTCTCAAAGAGATGAATTTATAAAGAAAACCCTTACCTCTTGTCCGGGATTTCATTAATTCACTTTATCCTACTACATAAAAATCATAGTTTTACTAATTATTTAAATAAATAACTTACTCATATCCATTTTCATTTATACACATCATAAATATTCATTATCTATATTTAATGTAGTAATTTTCCACATCGCATGTCTATTATTTTGACAATTTGTACTAGTTTCATAATAACTATGTATGTGTTCATAATTATTTCAAATTTATTCATTAATAGATATATAAAGTTACAATTAGGGATTATTAATAATTATTTAGGAATTTTTAAATTACATTAATTTTCATTTTAGTCTTGATCCTTGAAGACAAAATCGATAATAGGCACGTCTTAGTGATTCTTGACAATCGAAGAGTATTTTTTAATTAATGAATTAAATATTGATATAATGTAACAAAATGAACCACCATGGCCTACCTGAATAGTATTAGGATGACCTGTCACATCCTCAATCCCACCTTCAGTAGGATAGGGGTTGGTGAAAATCATTGATATGTCATAATATAAAATGGGAGGCCTTTGCCTAAAGTATATGAACAAATGCACCCATCCATCTCTATGAAAAAGTGTGGAGGAACAATAATAGAGAATAACATATATAGTAAAACTATATATGAAATAAATCAAGGGAATATTTCAGAGTATGAAAAATTAATCAAAAGTGAAAAAGAAAAAAATAAAAACAAAAAAAAATGAAGTCCCAACATGACCATAGCTAGAATAAAGGAAAATTGAGAGAGACTAGTTTCTGATCTTCATGTCTTACCACCGTATCAAGTAAATGAACACAGATATCACTTTGCTCCGCCAAAGTCACCACCGATATGTCTGTCATCTACATAAGGGACATCATGTGTGAAAAAAACCTTATATAGATGTGAGTATATACATACCCATTAGGATACCCAATAAACTACAAAAGGAGAAATAGAAAGATACAACAGTAGTCAACTCATCTTGTAGTAAGAGGGAAATGAAAAACAAATTCATATATTCACAAAAATATACCCAAAAGATAAAGACAAATGATCTCCATATCAAAACCTTTTTTTATAAATAATGAGTCTTTTTAAATCTCCAAAATTCCATCCCTGATGCCTAGAATCAAATGAAACCTCACTAGAATCCATGTGGAGGGTATCACTCCTCACCACTGCACACTATAGCCAAAGGATCCATTACTCCCATAATGGGCCTATAAATTACTAGAGCTCAAAGATAGGGGGGAACCACTACATATATTTATGAGACACAACCATTGTAGGGAAGTACCTAATCTACCTATATAAAGGGTATGGGGGAACCATACCCTAGTAAAACAGGGGAGTTCGAATCCCAAAATCTCTCTGATGATCCTGCCCAATCACTACCCTCATCAAGTGTTTCCTAAAGAAGCATCATGCTCATAACTCTTCAAATCACATCTCAAAATCCACTAAGTAGGATAATGTATTATTTTATGTAGAATAATTCTTAGGATAGGCTACTAATGGGCCAAAATCCATGTCAATATGTATGATGTATGAGAGGAATAAGTTAAAGAGGGAATATATAGTGTGTATGGGGGTCGACATTGCATGTGAATCTAATCCATCTCCCGACCATGTTCTCCCCTAGACATGTATTGTTAATCCATGTCATACTACACAATGTGTACAGGAGGTACGCAACATTTAGCTATAACCAAGAGCTTAGTCATGTCCATCTGTCCCATGCTCATGTAACTTAAACAATGCCCGTGTACTCACAGAGTTCATAACATATCATTCAAACTAGAGTCCTAGGTGTGTACACCTGGCACACATATCAGCTAGCCAAGTAAAACCACATCATGTATCCTTATGGTATATTACATGCATGACTATATAGGGTCATGGGAATGTATAGTTGGAACATAACTAGCTACCTTGGGCAGGATCAAACAATATGCGGGACTGGCCACACCACAGGTGATCCTTAGCTCAACAAAAAACCATAACCGATGTAGTAAAAGAAGTAAATAGTGTGTAGTCATGTTTTATGTCAAAAACCTACTTTATTAATGCAGACATCAGATCCATCATTTTTACAATTCCTTTATCAATTAACCACCCGAAATTGGTGGAATTCATCTCCAACAATCGATTCCAGGCATCCGGTTATTGGGAAATGGAATTTGAGTATCCTCACAAAGCCCGTAGAGAATCTAGTCACCAACTTCCACTACTCTAGATCATATATCCACAAAATCATCACTCATATTGAAAAAAGTTCATGATATGTCTACATATCATCATACTGTGCATCATTCATGCAATCACCATGAATCTAGGGGTTTGATAGTGCTCGAAACCACCCCAACAATGTCAAACTATGACCCCATAGACCAAAAAGAAGAAAGGTGGGGGAAACAAATAATAAAAAATGTGAACCCCTCATTTTCCAAGTTCTCTCATTGAAAAATCACATAAAAAGAATATAAAATTTGATAGAATGTAGGATAAAGGATATTAATTAGATACAAAAAACCAATAAAGAAATAGGGATCATGTGAATGTTATTAAACACTAGAAATCAAAGAATATAAATTAATACCTGATTGATTAAATAAAAATGGGATGAAATACAAAAAATAACATTACCTACATCAATCTAGTACTGATTTTTGGTGAATAATGTGTTTTACAACGATGAAGATGACCCACTACATTCGTTGTCTGTCGATCCACCTCAATCAAATCATCGTTTGTTATCTATTTTCTATCTTTCCACAAAGAATATATATTTTACTAATCTATTATCCTCTGAGGGTCATTCGGATAACCCTGAATATTTTCTATAATGGTTTATTTATAGAGGATTACATTTTAGGTCATTTAATATAAATTAAATTATCAAATAATTTATTTTAAATAAACGCACCCCCAAAGGTTACCTACCTTAGAATTCCAAACACTATGAATCCTTAGGTCACGCCAAGGGTGAAACCCATATTTTGGAACCAACCATGGTCTCGAATTTCCCATACAAGGTCTTGAACAATTGGAAAACCCAGACAAAAAAATTGATGCACATGCATGCATTAAAATATATTAATATTTTTAATATATTAATTTTGATGTCCATAGAAACCCAAACACTGTACTGAATATGATGATAAATCTAGATATAGAAATAGAAAAATTCAAAGTAATTTTTTTTTGAGTTTTTCTATTCTCCCATACTTCAAGGATTTTATCATTGAAAAGAATAGGAAACACAAAAAGGAGGTGAAAATGAATCCACATCAAAATCTCGCACTCCTGAGATCTTTCTAGCATGATCCCATGCTACCAAAACACATGATCTAAGGGAATGGTCTGTTCTCATAGAATTCCCTCTTTCCAATCCTCGATTACTACTAGACACTATGTAAAGGTGGATCAATACTTGATGTCAAGTTTACCCCAGTTAATAACATGCATTGGATCATTCATATATCTACATAGATACAATACTTGGAATATGTCATGAAATAAATACAACCATGGGGAAATGTATACGTGGTAATCAACCCCACCAACCATTTATAGAATCTTGAATGACCTGATGAAACTCAAGGGTAAGTTGAATCCCTATCCAAACCTCTATAATCCATATTGTGGGGAGACTCGTAGGAAAAAATAGTCTCCCTACTTGAAATATATGGGACTATAACAATAATTTGTGTAATATTTTTGTCTTCCATGGTCTATCCTCATTCGATTGTAGATCACCTAAACCTTCTCCATAATTACCCACACCATCTCAATCCCAATGAGATATGTATCACCAATCTCAGTCCAATACAAGTGTGACTTGAATGGTATTTTATATAGGACCTCAAAAAATACCATTTCGATAGTATATTGATAACTATTGTTATAAGAAAACTCTACCAATGGAATGTGATCATCCCAACTCTATAAAAAGTCTATCATGTAGTCTCTAAACATTTATTCCAAAACATGGATAGTCTGCTCAGTCTACCCATCTATATAGGGGTAAAACACTATAATAATCCTCAATTGGGCCTTAAAGGACTCCTAAAATCCTCTCCGTAATTGTGAAATTAATAGAGCATCATATTTAGAGATAATTATCAAGGGAACCCCATGATGTTGGATGATATCCTGTACATACATCCAACACATACTATCAACCAAACTCTGCTCCCTAATGGTAAGGAAGTGCACCATATTTGTATGTTAGTAAAAAATCACCCAAATAGAATCATTGACTTTTTTCCCATGAAATAACCATAAAAAATTCCATGGATATTCCATCCCATTTCTTTTTAGGATATCAGGAGGCTATGCCAAACCTTTTGTAACATGATTCTCATTCTTCACTTGTTGACATGAGATACACTAAGATATGAACTATGAAACATCATGTGCCATGCCATCTAACCAAAACTACTACTGAAGCTCCTTATAAATCTTTTCCACGCCGGGTTGTATAACCAAGGGGGAAGTGTAAACCCCCCTTATCACCTTCTCTCACCATGTTATTGGAATATCTATCCTTCCCTGAAAAATGATGACATGATTCCATCCATTATAAATTATATACAGGGAATCTCTTAAGGATATCTGATCACATATAATATCACAGTATATTTCTCCCAACTGAGAATATATTACACAATGAAGAAGTGGAGGAGTCACCATGATAAGTTGAATAAAAACTACACCACCCTCCTCCATCAGGTTCAGTTCCAATGAAGCCAACTCTTCAGATGTCACCTCTACTATGCAAGAATGGGACATCTTTCCAAGTGTATCTTCCATCATGTTTCCATTCTCAAGATTATAGAATACATTGAAGCCATTTTACTAAAGTAACTACAACCAATTACTCTATATCAGGTTTAAATATCCTTGAGTTAAGATATATCTATGGTTCTTATGGTTTGAGTACACAACAATGTGCTCTACCAAATGATAGTGCCTCCATATCTTCAAGGTAAATACTAATGCTGCTAAATATAGGTCGTAAGTCATGCAATTATTCTCATAGGGTATCAAATGCCTTAGCCGATAGGTAATCACATATTTCCTCTGAATAAACATGCAATAGAGCCCAGCTCTAGAGGCATCACAAAACACTATGTAATCTATGCCCTCCTTTGAGAGTCTCAACACATGATCATTGTTCAAACTTAGGCTCAGATCCTTAAAGTATCTCTGACACAACTTTTTACAAATAAATGGCTTCCCTTTCAATGTTAGGGTGGTCAAAGAGGATGAAATCTTAGAGAAGTCTATACAAATCTTCTGTAGTACCCCTCCAAGATAAGAAAACTCCACACCTCTAACACACTCTTGGGTGGCTCCCAAGTAAGTACCATATAAATATATTCTAAGTAAAAAGATAAACAATAAATAGAAATTACATTTCAAAAAAATTGAAACTCACAGATCCAGAAATTACACTTAAAGAGATAATTATAATACTGGTGCTCCTATAGTAAATCCAGGAACATCCTCAGATTCTATACATGCTCCTCATCTGACATAGAGTAAATCATTATGTCATCAATCAATATAACCAAAAATCACTCCATGTATGGCTCTAATATCTAATTTATAAGAGCCATAAAAATTGTAGGGGAATCTACCACACCAAAATTCATCACCAGGAACTCATAGTTTCTATAGCAACATTATGGTATCATATTTGGAATATTAGCCTCATGAACTTTAAATTGGTGGTATTCAAACATGATATCAATATTTGTGAATGAACTCACACCTTAAAACTAGTCAAAGGGGCCATAAATACTTATAAAGGTGTATTGTTTCTTTTTAGTTACCTAATTCATGTGAGGATAATAAATTAGAAGCCCCAAGATCATGTCTTCATTTTTCATGAACAACACTAGAGGTACCCATGGGGAAGACTTGGACTAGTGTAACCCTTCTCTTGAAGGTCCTCCAACTTCACTTCTGGATATCACAACTACACAGGGTAATCCAATATGCTATCGCATATATCGGGATATCCCTAGTGTAAGTCTATATAGAAAAAACCCTTGACATGAGATCAACTTGGAACATCCTCAAGAAGGATCTCCTCATACTCCTCCATTATTGCAACAAAATGAAAGATCATATTATCCACTGCTCCAAGGGTCATACTAGACAATTAAAAAAATATTCCATATCCACCTATACATGAGCTTATCCTCCTCATCCTAAGATTCCTTCTCACCAAGAAAGAAAATATATTACCACTACCTTCGGTATACTTTAACCCTCATTGGTGATAGTCATATAGGAATGGAAAATAGGCAACCACTCTATACTAAGGAAAACATCACAAGGCCTCAAAAATAGCTATGAAAAGATTCCATGCGAGGATATATCTCCTCCCAGAGTCAGGTTACAATAACAATAAAAGATGGGATCATTGATCCTCATTACTAAAGATTCCAAATACAAGGGTCGAGCTAAAAGGATCTACTGGTCTCCGCCTCAGAAAGGGGCTATGTCATTTGGAAGTGTCTTGTGACTATACACTAAAACTGAAACTAGGGAAGAGAAGATACAATTCATACCTAAATCACACTCATAGTATCTTGGCCATAAGAAACTATTACTTGAATCCATATTTCCCCTTTCCTTTCTGAACCCCTTAACCAAGGACCCCTCTAACAACTTAACACCTCAAAATAGCCTCAAACACATAATTAGAAGGAACTCATCCAACACACCATAACACTATCTTATTTGGGAAATACTAACCCGCTCACATGGTTTTGGATTTCATCACAAGGACACCTATTAGTTGTGGAAGTGTCTCTCTTCCTTGCATGCTCGAATCCACATAAAAAAAACCAACATAGAGCTATACCAATGCATACCATTTCCCTAGGGAGGTATCACCGTGAGGGACACCATTTATAGGGGTCCTAAAAATAAATAATTCTTTAACCATAGGTTCATTCCCATCATCTACCACCGAAGAAGTAGGTATGGCCCACAAAAAAAGTTGGGTGATCTTTATCTCAACATTTCGCGAAGTGCACAAAACACAAGGCTGTCATCCGTTGATAATACCTGTTCCAACAACTTCTACATGGTGGAGATTGATTGTGAGTGAAACCAACTAATCAGTTACGGTCCAAACAAGAAAAAAACCCCAGAATACTATCATGATCCAATCATTCACTACATGAGGGTTTGGCTAACCATGAAACATTAGTGGTTCCTATTGTTGGAGATATGTAACATGCTAAGTATATGTGCATAATCATACTAAACTTCTAGAACTATATATTACTTGAAATGTGGGGGTAAAACTTCTTAACCCCCTGGAGGAAATACTTCAAGATATGGACACTCAAATAGGGCCTCATCACTTATCAGATATTCACCATGATCCTAAATATGTAACATGGTTTTCCTTATTAACAGAGGATTCTTGAATGTTATCAATAAATTCCACAATCAAAGAGAATATATGGGGAGTATACTCAAGATGGATAGTCAAAGGACTCAATCCTATATGTTGAATGTACTAATGGTTCACTATAACCGATGTCTCGATATGAAAAGGTGGCAAGTAGGTAGTTAGAGTCCCGGTGTATGGATTTTTCGGCCACCACACCAACACTGGGTTCCCTTGCCTAAAAACTACACTCATTTCAATTCCACACCATTACACCAGGTCCCAACCAATCCTCAAAAGGATATAAATCCAAACACTATCCCAAGGAATTAACTCCTTTGATACCACTCTGTAAAGACCCAACCCATTGGGTCTGACCTGGCTAGTGAAAGGCTAAAACACTACAACCCCAAGCCTACCTCTAATAGCCTTGGAGATAGTGACAAGCGCCTAGACAAAATAATATAAAATGGGGGTCCATAACCTAAAGTACCTATAAACACACAGCCAACCATATACATGAAAAAGTGTAGAGGAATAATGAAATGCATTAACATCTAGAGTAAAAATATAAATGAAATAACTCTAGGGAATATGTTAGAGTATGAAAAAGTAATCCAATGAATATAAGGTAAAAATAAATGACCAACCATAAATTAAGTCTACCAGAAAACAACTAGAATAAAGGAAAACTAAGAGATCCCAACTCCCGATCTCCATGTCTGACCACTATATGCAGTCAATGCACCAAGGTATCACTATGATCCATGAAAATCACCACCAACCTATTCATCTTCTACATAAGAAATGGAATGTGTTGGAAAGGCCCATGCATGAGTGGGTATATACATACCCAATAGGATGCCTTGAAAACCAGAAAGAGAGAAATATAAATATTTAATAGTAGTTAGAATAACCTATAACAAAAGTTAAATGAAAACACATTACATATATGAACAAAGAGAAACCCAAATGAGAGAGAAAGGGGTTCTCCATCTCACAACCCAATCCATTTTTGATGAGTCTGCATATATCTTCAAAATTACATCACCAATTTCCATCATCAAATGAAACCTCACCTGAATTCATGTAGAGGAGCCTGATCCTCACTTTTATGCTCCACTACCGAGGGAGATATAACTACCGTGGAGAAACTACACACCATTAGAACTTGATGATAGGAGAGTACCACTCTATAAGAAGAGGAACCATGTTCATTGTGGGGGAGTATCAAATATACCGGTGTGATCACTACTATTGTCAAGAATCTCTTACTGAAGTGTCAGACTTGGAACACCTTGGATCACATCACAAAAGACACTATGATGGATACCATCATGTTCTATGTGAACAAATGGTAATCATAGGCTACTCATGGGCTGAAATCAAAGTCCAGATGAAGGATATGTGAGAAGAAGTAGTTTTGGTGGGAATACACAACATGTATGGGGTTATAAATAGTGTGTGACCCTACCTCATAGCCTAACCATGTTCTCCCCTAGACATTTATTGGGAATCCATGTCATAATAGGTGAAATATACATAAGGTACAGACTCTGTATCTTCTACTCACATCTGATGTGTCCATTTGTCCTGTTCTCATGTACCTCATTCCATGCTTGTGTACTCTTGGAGTACACGGTGTGCTATTCCACTTGGGGTCCTGGGAATGTACATATAGCACATAGATTTTATGGAAAAGTACAACCAAAAAACATTTCCTTGTGGTACAAAACATATATGGCTACCTGGGGCCCTGGGTGCATATAGCTAGAACATGAATAGATACTTGGGTTGGGTCACATGATGTGTAGGCCCGACCATATAGTGTGTGGTCCTTAATGTGGATGAAACCCAAGAAACCATGGAAAAATAAGTACATGACATGTGTTCTTCTGCACTACATGGTTTTGTTGAGTCAATAAGGTTTCCTTATGAATTTTCAATTCCTCTATGTTTTGAAAATCAAAAACAGTTTATCATAAGGAAAATATTTTTTCCCTAAGGATTATCTTCATAAGAAAAATTTTCCTTCTCTAATGACATTTATATCCTTACCTATGTTTTCATTGTCCATTTTATAGTCTCTCTAAATCCAACTCATTTTATTACTAAGGACAAATTTTATTTTACATCTAAAACCTCATAATCCTATAAATACTTAGATATAGAGTATTCTGTTTTCCGGATCGAAATTCTATGAATTCAGATTCTGAATTCTGTGAAATTCAGACATTGAATTCTATGAAATTCAGACTCCAAATTCTCCGAATTCCGATTCTGAATTCTTTGAATTCAGACTATAAATTCTCAAAAATTCAGACTCTCAATTTTCTAAAATTCAGACTCTGAATTATCTAAAATTATGTTCCAAATTCTATGAATTTAGATTCTGAATTCTCTAAAATTCAAGCTCTAAATTCTCTAAAATTCAAACTCCAAATTATTTGAAATTTATGTTCTGAATTCTCCCAAATTCAGGTTCTAGATTTCTCATAATTTAGACTCTAAATTCCCCAGGATTTTGACTCTAAATTCCTCAGAATTATGACTCTGAATTCATTATAATTCAGACTATGAATTCCCCAGAATTCATACTCTGAATTCCATGGAATTCATGCTCTGAATTCCTCATAATTCAGAATATGAATTCCTCAGAATTCAGAATCTGAATTCCTCAGAATTAGACTCTGAATTCATTAGAATTCAGACTCAAGAAACTATAGAATTAATATTATGAATGAATTGGAAAATATAATCCAAACAGCCATGTCTTATAGACTCTGAATGTTCATTCGGATAGATTTTTAATTCTATTTTTCCTTAAACTCCAAAAAATTGATTTGGTTATGAAACTTCATTTTCCTTAAACTTTTTATTAAATGATATAATACCATATGTTTCTATCTAATTGTTGTTGGAGTGAAATGTATACAGGTCCCTCTGAGATTCAAGAAAAAAATATGACTATTGGATAAGGGAGCCAACCATTGGAGAAGTGCCTATAAATAGGAGCTCATTTGAACGAGTTCAATACTGTTTCATCACTCTAGAGATTGCATGATGCTGAAGTGATTTCTAGAGAGAGAGAGACTCTCATGCTTTGTGCAGTTCTAAACATCTTGTTCATATTGCTTCATGCGACTCTGAGTGTTGTTGAGTATAATGGAGGGATTCCGAGGATAGAAAGAGAGAATTATAGACTACCTTAAAGATTGATGGCTTGTAGAGATAGAAAGACAGATTCTGAAATTCCTATCAAAGTCTTACCCTGGTGTGGGTAAGACAGACTTTCTTAAAATTATAAATCAAGGGAACTTTATCCAAGGTTGTTGGATACCCTATTCTTTGGGCTAAAAGATTTCATACTTGTTACTTGTTTTGTTTCTAGTTTATTTTCGCTATATTTTGATAAAGAAAGAAAGAAAGTATAACTTTATTATACTTTCTCATTATTTTATGTACTTTGATAAATAAGATTCTTTACACTTTAAGGAAGAATCTTTATTTAAGTAATCTTTCCTTAAGTTTCATTTCTGAAACCATATTTCCAGAACCTAGAAAGTTTGTTTGGTAGAACTAAAATAGGTCTTGCAAATTTATCATTTTTAACATTATTAAAAATAGTTTTCCTTAAGGTTAAAAAAAATGTTTTTAAACATAAAATTCACCCCTCTTATAATTGAGCATCTACATCACTATTTTGATACTAAAATTGGTATTAGAGAAGGTCTATGAATTACTTATATTCACATATAAGTTTTCTTTCTCATGTTTTCATTTTTCTAAATTTTCTTGATTAAATTTTCTTTCTTATGTTTGGATTAGAGATTTTTTCCTTTGTTTAATTTTTTTTTCTATTAACAAGTTTTGTGGAAATATATTTTTCTATAAAAATTTTTGGATTGAATGTCGGTTCGATTGGAAATCTAAATCCTACCAGACCACTTATATTTTATGGAAATGATTACAAATACTTGAGAGATGAATGAAAGTTTTTGTTATTAATAATGGAGAAGGTAATTCCTAATAAGGACGTCAAAACCTTCACCAACCAAGAAAAGTTAGAATATTAACTAAATTACAAGGTACACAATACTTTTTTTGTATTCTATGACCTGGTATATATATATTCAGATTTATTCTTGTAAAGTTGCTAACCACATCTGGAAGAAATTAGAAGTTACACATTTTGGTACATCCAAAGTCATAGAGACTAGAAGATCTATGCTCAGAGAAGAATATCAGGGATTTTTATTTCCTTATAGAGAACTAGTATGCAAGGTACAACAAAGTCTTATGACCATCATCAACCGCTTAAAATCTATGCGAGAGAATGGACATGATGATGAAGCTCTTGTAGACAAGATTATCGATATTATGTCTAATGTGTTGGAATCTAAGAGAACAACTATTGATGAGAATAGGAAAGTATCTCAAATCAATCTTGATGAGATTTTTGGAACTCTTCATAAAAATGAGTCAATAATGAAAAGAGATGCTGATATGAATAAAAAGAAGAATTGAAATGTAAGTGCAGCCTTTATTACTACTAAATCAAATACTCTTGAAAGGGTTACAAGATCCAATTCTAAGAAAGTCACTATTTTATCTGAATCTAGTGAAAGTGAACATTTTGAGAATGAGCTAAAAAATATTTCTCTAAAGATGAAAAAGATAATTGTAAATAAATAATTTTAGAATAGATATAAGAAGAAAGAATGAAAAGGAAAGAAAGAATCAGAAGTCACTTGCTATGAATGCAAAAGAGTAGGGAATATTATGCCATATTGCCATATTCTTATAAAAAAGGATAGAATGGAAAAGAATTGTGAGAGTAATAGAGATAAGTAATAAAAGACTAAAGATAAGAATGTTTTGAAGGATAATGAAACTTGGAGTTCCAATGATGGTGACTCTTTAGATTAATCCTCAGAGTATGAATATTCTGAATAGACGAATCTTGGTATACTAGCCAAAATACCCATTAAAAATCATTATCTAATAGACAAGGTACACAATACCAAATATATCACTAATGTATCCTTGAATGAAAATTATACTGATGATAAATATAATGAATCTTCAGATGATGAATCTTCCTCATTAGAAGATAATCTATTACCTTCTTAAGAAGAAGTGTTTAGGTTTGTTAAACTTCTTGAGAGAAAAAATTCTAAACTCAAGAAAAAGCTTGATAAGGAAAATTCAAGATTATTTATTTTAACCAAAGAAGTATCATATACTTCTAGAGATCTTGATAAGGAAACCTTTGATTTTAAAAGTATTTCCAAAAAACACGAGGAAGTTAATTCCGAGAAGGATAAAATTTATAATGATCTTGAAAATGTAATCTCAAATAAATTTTTTTAGAGGCTAACTCTTTTTCTAAAAATAATGTTTTTGAGGATAAAAACTTGGTAATAAAACTAAAGTAAAATATATTTTCCTTGAGGAAATGTTTGTAAAACTTTACCTCTTGTAAGGAAAAATTTGACAAGATGTATTCTCAAATTCAACCTAAAAGTAATTGCTCTGGATTTGGTTATACCCATTCTAAACCTATTTTCAATAATAACTATTTTGTTCCACAATGTTCTCTATTCTGCACTAAATGTCAGTGTTGTGGACATTGGGTGAAAAATTGTTATTTAAACAAAAATCTATCTTTAGGTTTTCAAAAAGATTATTTTTCTAAGAAAATATGGATACCTAAAATGTTGCTTTCTGAAATTTTCAGATCCAAGAAAGTTTGTATTTATAAAATATAACACACATATTTTCAAGGTTATGTTTCTTAGTGATGATACCTTGAGAAGGATGAAGGTTGGAATTAATAGTGAATCTTGTGAATTCTATGATTTTTATATATATAAAATCGAAGATTTATCAAAGAAATTAGAAGTGGTTGAGACTTCCTAGAAAGGTGGGAAGAAGAGAAAGGTAAAGGAACTAGAAGTGAAAGGAAAAACTCCTATAGTTTAGGAAATCCAATATACACCTCTAAAATGTAAGAAGTAAAATACCTATCTAGATGAAGTGGTTTCCAGGTGGAGAGAAGATAAAAAGAATCAGAAGGAAGGGGAGCCTAGTTTTGGATTAGACCATACTGAAGAAAAAGATTTAAATATTAAGGCGACTGAGGAGCATGAGAATCAGGAAAAGATAATGAAGCATAAGAAGAAGATGTCTGAGGCTAAAATAGTTCAAGATCTTCTCAAAGACACCGAGAAAGCCTTTGAACATGTCCATGTACTAGAATAGTTTCTGAAAGAATCACTTCTAGTGACACTAAGAAAGAAAATGGTGATTCTGAAACCAGAAGAAGAGGAAGAAATTGTGCAGGAAGAGGAAGTGGAAGAAGAAGAAGAACAAGAGGAAGAATGGGATGACATTTTTGATGTCATAAGGAAGGTTTATGAATATCATGATAAGGAGAGTCCTTCAAAAAAAAATTGTCGATCTGTACTTCCCCAGAAGAATCTTTAAAACTTGTTACCCTATGAAAAAATGATCAAGATCAGGAAAAAGTAAACAAACCAACTGAATAAGAGAGAATCAATCATGAGTTGATTCAACTAGGGGACCTTGTGGAAGATGTTGAGAAATAAAATGTTGAGGAAGAAAAAATAGTTCAACTATCAAAAAGTAAACATGAATCACCAAATGTAGCAGAGATTATTCAGAGAACTGATGAGGGAAAATAGGTGTTGGTTGATACACTGAGGAATGACTTGGTGGAAAATAAAGATGTTAGTGGTTTATCAAATTGAAAATACAAAGAGATAGAGAAAGAATCTTCACCAAACAGAGAATCTAATTCAGAATCATCCTCTATAGGACATGATTTTGTTGTTGAATCCCTTCTGATATTTGTTGATACAATTCTTTTGTTTTTGAGTATTGACTTGAGGTGTCAGATGCATCATCATTCTTTCAATCATAAGTCGGATTCCATTTCCATGCTTATAGACAAATTTCTCAGGCTTGAGGCCAATTTTAAATCCTTCTCTATCGGGTATGATACTCACAAGAGTTTATGTAAGGAAATTACTAAGTTTTTAAAGAATAAAATTGAAGAGATAAGAATTTTGATGACTTTCAAGATAATATCAAGGATGATTTTGATACCGAAGATGCCAATATCAAAGCCTTACTACAAGTTTTGATGAGAAGCTCAATCATGAACAAACAGTTTGGAAGTAGGAAGCCAAGGATCTAAATGGGAAGCTTAATCCAGTTTCTTTGAATATAAAGAGGGAAATAGTTCTTAGAATTGAATTTGAAGAAAAGATTAATAAGTAGGAATAAATTTTGAAGACTCAAGAAAACATTTTAAGGCTCAGGAAGAAAAAATCAATTCTTTGGAAAAGAAAAATGAAGATCAAGATCAGCTACTCAAATGTTTTGAAGAGGATTATAAGGAGAATAAAAAAGCTAAAGACCATTGGCAAGAAGATTATGCCGAAGGAAAAAAGAAGGATATTTTTTCCCTTAACTATGATCTTTTGTCGTATTTTCTTCCTTGTACAAATTCTTTCAATCGTAATGAAATTATTTGTTTTTCTTTATGTGTTTTATTGTATATTTCTAATATTTTAGGTACCATTTTTTTTCCATTCCCTTTATCCCTTTTTGAAAATCACAAAGGGGGAGAAAGGAATGATAAAAACAATACTAAGTAAAGATGAAAATTCAATAAGTAAGGGGGAGTCTATCTAAGGGGGATTTTTTTCTAGGAATATTTCCTAATGCAAGAAAAAGAAAAATCTCTTTAAGTCAAGAATGCGATCCTTAAGGATTTAAAAACCTAAGAGGGAATTAATCGTATTCAGCATGATTCATAATTAATGAGAGATATTTTTTCCTTTAATTTCATAAAGTAAAAAGCTTATTCCTTATATTCTTTTTCATAAGGATGTTTTTTCTTTCCAAAAAGGGGTATATTGTTGAGTCAATAAGGTCTCTTTATGACTTTTATAGTCCTCTATGATTTGAAAATCACAAACACATTATCATGAGGGAAATATTTTTTCCCTAAGGATTATCTTCATAAGGAAAATATTTCTTCTCTAAAGATATTTTTATCCTTAACTACGTTTTCATTATTCATTTTATAGTCTCTATTAATGAAACTCATTTTATTACTAAGGAAAAATTTTGTTTCACATATAAAACCTCAGAATCGTATAAATACTTAGATATAGAGTATTCTATTTTTAGGATCTGAATTCTCTGAATTCAAATTCCAAATTCTCTGAAATTCAGACTCTGAATTCTCTGTAATTAAGACTGTGAATTTTCTGAATTCAGGTTTCAAATTATATGAATTCAGATTCCGAATTATTTGATATTTAGACTCTGAATTCTCTAAAATTATGACTCAGAATTCTCAGAATTCCAGTTCTGAATTATCTGAATTAAAATTCCAAATTCTCTAAAATTTAGACTCCGAATTCTCAGAAATTCAGACTCTAAATTCTCTAAAATTTAGGTTCTTAATTCTCTAAAATTTAGGTTTTGAATTTCTTAGAATTCAGACTCCGAATTCCTCAGAATTCAGACATCTAATTCCATACTATTCATACTCCAAATTTCTCAAAAATTCAGATTCCAAATTCATAATAATTCAGACTTAGGAAACTATAGAATTCAGATTCTGAATTATTTGGAAAATATAATCTGAATATCCATTTCTCATAGAATCAAAATGTTCATTTGATTAGATTCTGAATTCTATTTTTACTTAAAATCCAAAAAATATATTTGGTTAAGAAACTTCATTTTCCTTACAATTATTATGAAATGATGTCATAAAATCTATTTCTAATTAATCGTTGTTTGAGTGACATGTATACAGGTCCCTCTGAGATTTAGGTAAAAATATGACTGTTGGAGGAGGGATTCGACCGTTGTAGAAGTGACTATAAATGAGATATTATTTAAACAAGCTCTACACTATTTCATCACTCTAGAGATTGAAATATACTGAATTGATTTCTATAGAGAGAGACTCTCATGATTTCTGTGGTTATGAACATCTTGTTCATATTCCTTCATGCGACTCTGATTGTTGCTGAGTACAATTAAGGGGTTCTGGGGATAGAAAGATAGAGGTGTTGACTACCTTAAAGTTTGAGGACTTCCGGGGATAGGAAGACAGAGTTTCTAAATACCTTAAATATTGAGGGATTACGGAGATTGAAAGACATATTCCTCTATTCCTATCAAGAGCTTACCATGGTGTGGGTTAGATAGGATTTCTTGAAAGTATAAATCAAGGGACCTTTATCCAAGGTTGTTGGATACTTTATTGATTGTGTTAAAAGATTTCATACTTGTTACTTGTTTTGTTTCAAGTTTATTTTCTCTTTATTTTAATAAATAAATAATTTATAACTTTCTTATACTTTCTCATTCTTTTATGTACTCTGATAAATATGATTCTATATGCTTTAAGGTAGAATCTTTACCTAAGTATACTTTCATTAAGTTTCATTTTCAGAACTATATTTTTGGAAGCTAGAAAGTTTGTTTGGTAGAACTAAAATAGGTCTTGTGAATTTAATTTTCATAAATTCATTAAACATATTTTTCCTTAAGGTTAAAAAAGAATGTTTTTAAACTTATAATTCATCCCCTCTTGTAATTGAGAATCTACATCACTATTTAGATCCTATAGGTGTATAATCATTTTTTCCATAGAAAAGTCAGTTTCTTTACATAGATATTAGAAATTCCATTTATTCTTCCTCCCATGACTATTCACCACCCAAAATTGATGGAGGTCATCTATGACTATCAATTCCGAGCCTCAGGCGGCCAAGAATATGAATCCATCTATCCACATAAAGCCTGTAGCTTACACCATCACCACCTATAACTGATCTAGATCTGAGATCAATGGATTAGTCATTTTTATCCCACAGAAAATATTGATTTTTTCTTGAAAATCGTCATCTCTTGTGTCATGTGAACAATCTCCATGAATTTGGGGGTTTGATCATGCTCAAACGCTCCTCAAAAAATTCAAACCGTGACCCCATGATCCAATGACGAAGAACAAGAATAAAAATGGGATAACACACAATAGATAAGGTGAATCCATAATTTCCCAATAATTCTCAGCCTATGATAACATAAATAGAATATCTATAGTGATATCATGTGTGACAAATGAGTTTATCCTAATAATAATAACCAATAATTCTACAGGGCTAATACAAAGGTTGTAAGGTGCAAAAAATCAATGCAGATGAATTAATCCTTTCTCGATTAAATAAAAAGGGTGTAAATACAACATATAATGCACCCTAACTAAATTTAGGATCGATTATTGGTGAAGAATGCATACTCCATTAATGAAGATGATCAACTGCATTTTCTTCCTTTTGATCCACCTCTACCTGATTGTCGTTTGTTATCTGATTTCAATTCACCAATGAATAATGCCTGCTCTTCACCCCTATAATTCTCCAAGGGTTAAGTGGTTAACCGTTTATATTTTCCATAATGGAATATTTATATTGGATTATATTTAGTTCATTTAAAATAAATAAATAAATAAATAATTTATATTAATTAAATTCACCCACCAATAGTCATATCCCTCAGAAAGTTTGATTTCGACCAACTGTAGGTTATGCCCAGGGTAAACCCTGCATTCAAGAATCAACCGTGTTCTCAGGTTTATCATACAAAGTCCTGAAAAATTAGAAAAATACACTTAAATAATGAACTTTCATGTATAAAAATATATTAACATTTTTAATTTATTCATTTTGAGGTCTCAAGACACCCAAACAATAAGATAACTATGATGAGAAATCAAAATATATACATATAATTATTTAAAGTAAAAATACAATAATTTCAGATTCATTAAATATAATATCTCCAGAATAACAAAAATCATTAATTTCCAATTTATATCATATTATACATGTAATTATGTTCCCATTGTCATTCATGATGTAAATTCATTGTATTATTCAATTAGATGGTTAAACCAATACAAACATGAGCATACCTTGATTTAATGAATGATTTTGAGGTGTTTTTGTTATAATATCATTATAATACAAGAATAATGATCTTATTTAGTGTTAATTAGCATGATACATCATAATTGTAAGGACAGAGAAGAAAAAAATAATAGATATGAATATATTACACAATTTTAATAAAAGGTAATCCTCTTAGTATGACCATTAGAAGTGATTAAATTAACGATGATTGTTTGTTAGTCACATCATTAATTGGTTCTTTAATTTTTTATTCTATAAAAATAATGATATCATAAACATCATATATATCCTTTAATAATATCCTTAGATCCATCCATGTAAGGTGATAGAGGAAAATAAAACACATAATGTCATGGAGGAAGTAGTATGCACAACATGCGAATGCTGATTTTTTTCTTAATGGACGAGGTAGGTGAATAAAAAAAGAAAATAAAATTAATATAGTAAAATTAAAATAAATAATTTATACTAATATAATTAAATTATTATTTATATAAATTTTTTAAATAATATAATTAAGAGTAAAAAATAATTATTTGATAATACTCATGTTGGGAACTTGAACCTTCCCTGAAAGTATCCTTTAAAATAAATGTATTATACTAACTAATAGTGAAAAAAATACTTTTTACAAGGGGGATGGTTATATTCATAGAAAATTATATATTTTCAAGGATAAAATTGAAAGATATGTGAGTATTGAAATGGTGGATATGATACCATTTTATAGGCATAGGGAAGGGTAGTTCTGAGAGTAACCCTTACATTTTAAAAAACCTAAGGTTACTATTCAAGAATAAAATATCATAGTAATGGAAAAAATGGAGAGGGAAATTATTTGGGGTTATAAATAATATCAACCTCTCCTTTTTGAGATAACCTTTAGTTTTTAATTCTTTTTTTAACATTTTTATCATTTTCCCTAATTTAATTTTACTATAGTAATTAATTTCTGATCATGGTAATTAATTTTAATCATAAATATTTAAATTAATTTTTTTACTAATTTTATAATTATAATTTTAAATTTTATAATTAAAATTTTAAATTTTATAATAATTTTATCAAAGAAAATTTCTTATGGTGTGGAAATTTAATTTTAAAATAAATACATTTAATCTTGTAACAATATTTTTTAGAGAAATAATATTTTTAACCTTTAAATTTATATATAAGATAAAATTATATTGTATAATTATTTTAATTAAATAAATTAATCAGTTAAAAAAAAACATAAAGGGTATGAGAATTTAAATTCAGGTTAAAGATAAATCTCCTTTGAAAATACTTGATTCAAAGAAAAGATCTAAAACAATTTTTTTATTAAAGTAATATTGTTATTATTTCTAATAATTATGGAAATAGTATTTATAAGTTCAAATAATATTTTAAAATTAATATTATTATTACTTAATTTCCCATTTTATCACTTACATGGTTTTTTATACTTCTAATTCATTCTTATATATTGATTAAGCCAAACAAGTTATAAGTTTTTTTAAAACAATTTTTTCGACTAAAAATAAACCATTTTAGAAAAAAACTAAAAAATTAATACCAAGTCAATTTTGATATTCTGAATTAGAAAAGTTAGTTGATTTTTATTAATTTTAAATTCAAAAATGTATATCTTCGGTTTTTGAATGCATTAAAAAATATAAGGAAAACCATTTTTATTTGAAAATCACATTTTTAAATATGAACTATTATAATTAGTATTTCATATCATTTTTCAACTAAATTATTTTCAAAGCATTATCAATGTCAAACATAATTTATCATTACTCATATTTTTTTGATACAAAAATTCATATATAATAAATGGATTTTTTTAGAAATATAATTTTCCTAATAATAAATGATATTATTTTTCATTCTAGGTAAACTAATTATATTTCATTCATATTAAAATTATTATTTATTTTCAGTATACATATAATTCATAAATTAGTTACACTTATTCATTCCATCTAATTCAGGGGATTGATTTTAATGATCATATTTAAATATTTTTATTTTTTCAAACTATATATCAGTTTTATTTTTGTTCGATGTCATGTGTAGATAAAGCTTTCAAACACATTGGATTATTTATAAGTAATAATATATTATGATATTAAGGTTTTGTTAAAATAGAATCAAGTAAAACATTTTTTATTCTTCAGTGGAAGATGAGTGTACCTTTCACCACTTAGTTTTCATAACCCAGTTCTTTTGAAATCCCTTTTTTTAGTATTTTCATGCATTCATTTTTCGGTTAAGTGTGAACCTATATAAACAGAACATCCATAGTTATAATTGAATAGTTTTTTTCCTTTTTTTACTTGGTATAGGTATTTTTTGAAGTCTATTTTCATCATTATCCACTGTAATTGTAAGAACCCATATCTTCATTTCAGGTATGGATCTTTATTTCGGGTTCTTTATGAGGAAAAAGGAAAAATATAGAAATTTTATAAGTATACACAATGTACTCTTGATTACATGTTGTGTACTCAGCTTCGACGTGTAGCCAGGTACTGGCTGTGTAACAGTTGAGTACAGAGCCATGTAGGTGACCTGGAAGACCACCAAAAGCGGGATCCAGTTGAGGCTAGTACACGGTGTGTACATTAAATGAACACACATTGTACTTTTCTTTTTATTTGATTAATCGGAGCAAGGTCACGTCTAATCTCTATAATTATTTTCTTCTCCCCATTTCTTGTACATGAGAGCAATAAATGACTGAGAAACATTGGGCTCCCCCCATTCCTCCTTTTGAGATCTGATTGAGATGTTGTCGGGTGCATTAGATTACCACGGGTGATTTCCCTATTTCCCTAGAGCATCTCTTCTTGATTTCTCTTCTCTCTTTAGTTATCCAAGGTTGAATTATTTAAACCTTGTTGTACATCTACATCATTCTAGGACGATTCAAGTGTCAAAGTTCAAGAGTGTTGATCGTATGACATCAAGGTATGTGGTTTATTCTTTTCTTAGATTGTCTATAGATTATATATGCTTAAGGTGTTGAATACCCATGTTGGGGTATGGAATATTTTTAATTTTGACCCTGTTTAATACTTTATATGGTTTGGTTGATGGATTAAGGGTTGTTTCTTATATATACGATTGTACACCCTTGGTTACGGGACACCCCATGGGTGCATTCTCTTGTTTGACTGTTATTGGACATTTCTCCTAGGTTACCTATGAGGCATACCATGTTTCCATGCCTTGAGTTATTTGAGATAGAGTTTATTAGTTATATGTGATGTCTATTTTTATTCTTTTTTTAAATATGATCAATGTAATAGTTTTAATTGCACTAAGAGCCTTTAATTTTGATAATGTGCTTTGATTAATGTTGATCCATATAATAGTTTGGATTTCATGTAGAGACTTTAATGAATTTTTCATGTACGCTTCTCTTCCAATGGACTGTGAGAGTCTTGGTCCAGGAAAATTGTGGGGGTTTCCATGTTTATTAACATAGGACTGTGAGAGCCTTGGTATAGATTTTGACCCTAGTGGTATTGACCTTGAGAGCCACCCAGAGGTCATGTATAAATTATTGATGCTATGTAGACCATTGATATTGACCATGAGAGATACCTAGGAGGTCTTTATCTTAAATCTATGCTATGTGGATCCAAAGGGGACAGATCGTGAGATCTTTCCCATAGGGTTGTTATGAATGATTGATTGATTCTTTTTTTCAAGTCTGCCAAGACAAAACACAAGCTTGGACTTAGTCTTACTAGATTGTTTAGATGGTATCTTGAGATGTCTGTGGGTTATTTATTTACAGGGGGATACAAATCTTAGGATATATTCTGAGGTTTCATTATTCGATGGATTGAATAATTAAGAAATATAAATGAATGTAATTGGAATCTTTAGGATTGTTTACTTTTGAGTACTTTCTAGTTTATTTCTTTATTTTGCATATTGCCAACTATATAAATTCACTGACTATTTGGCACAAGTCTTTTTGTATTTTCCTACTAGGATTCGTCTCAAACCCTATTTTGGTCATTCTCTTGGACCCAAACAGATTATATGGTTTTAGGTATAGATAAGGGCAAGTTCCCTTCTTCATCAGGTACTTGATTGCTATTGGAGCTAGGGATCATGGGACCAAGCTGAGGTTTGTGATGCTGTTGGATTTTTTTTATTTTTTATACATTGGTTTCAGTATTATATTTCCATAATTTTATATATTTTTTGGTTTCTTTCCTAGATAAAAGTGACATGAATCATTTATATATATATATATATGTATATATGTTGGAGTTGTTTGTACTTCCAATCTTTCACTTTTTACTTTTTTTTATGGTTTTACAATTTCCTCTATTTTTTATTATTTTTATTCCACTGTTTATACTTTACCAATGAGGTATTAGTGTTACCACTATCACTCCCTAGGCCATTTCTACTAGTCGGTAGCCTCTAGAATTTGGGGAAATGCGCTTGAGTCCATGTTACCAACCCAGTATGGGGCACCTTTGGGAGGCACCCAGAACTAAGATGTTACGAAGTGGTATCATAGGGATTTTCTTCTTCTTTGTCTTATTATTTGGAGCCTATAGATATGGATATGAAGGAATAGGTAATTGGAAATAAGCTATTTCCAGAAGTAGCTAACCCGTGTATAGGGAAAATCCAAGTTACCTCGAATATTGTAATTTTTCTGGTTTTTCAATTTTGACAGTTGATATGATTTCACCTTTGCGCGATTCACTTGAATTGTGTTGTTATCGTAGATATTTTTGAGATTATATTTCAATTGTAACCCAATGAGATTATGGTGTTCCATATCAAGCATTATATAGGCACTTTCTATTGATCCCATGTCATGCATTCTTGTCATGCCATTTATTGGGCATTACTGATTACATACTGTTATGATAGATGTTTTACTATATATGCATGTTGTTGTGATATATTCCTTGATATAATACCTGCTATTTTCGTAGGGTACTGTAATATGTAATGTTTTATTTGTATTAATGACAAATTTTGGTCCTTGAGGTGTTATGGGCCCTCTTGGATCGAAATTTGGGGGATCATGTTTGAAATTTAATTGAATTTTATCAAGTTATGACATGAATAAGGCTGCCAAACATTAATTTGGGGGTGTGTGGGCTCTCACGGGTTAGAACTTTTCATACTTAAGAAAAGTTATTTCTTACGACGTGTGATGTTATGAACACATTCCATGTGTTATTCTTTTCTAGAAGAAATAACTTTTCTTAAGTACATGTCATGTACTGGGATTATATTCCGTGTAGTGCTTGAACGTGTGACTAACTGTGTGAGCAGAGACATGGGGTTGGGAATTTTTTTGTGGAATACACTATGTACCAGACGTACACACTATATTGTAAAGAATTTTGTATACAGCCATGTGACCAATGACACAGGTGTAGGAAACATAGTTTGTACACATCCTGTCCTATTCATGCACTCCGTGTAGAGTCGACCGTGTAACTGAATGTGTGATTAATTACACGAGTAGTTAGAACATAAATATTACATTCCATGTCTCAATTAAACATTCCATGTAATGTTACCTAGGAGATAAATAAGAGTGCTAGCCATGTAGAAGTAATTAGGGAGGAGGAGAGATTCAAGTACATGATGTGTCATAGGAGGAACATGATGTGTGTATGGGTGTTATACAACCAGGTTTGGAAGAGGTACATGCCATGTTAAAACATTAAGGGAACCCTCTGTGTAGGTGTTATACATGCTATGTAAACATGTTTTGTAATACATGAATGTTTCTTCTCCTATTCCTTTATTTCACTCCTAGTTGTTTTCATTGAAAATCTTGAACTATGGTGTGCTCTTGACCTTGTAAAGTCATGACACAAAGACTTACTCCTTTTTTATGATAGATATAGGAAATGATAAGACAATAGAATTAGTAGATTATGGACTACAAGCAGATCCTCTCGTCTTGGAAACATATGTTATATAGGACGTAGGTGCTAATGCACAGTTCTATGAAGGGTTTTTAGGATGTAAGAAACCTTTCAGGGAGAACAGCATCCTGCCCCGTTTATGGAAGATATGATTTGGGTGTTCCAGCAGTAGCATCCTCCCACTTTCTAAGGGGATGGAGGACCACAGGCTGTAGAGTCATGGTTGGAGGCTGTTCTTTCTATCTTCGAGAATTTGGAGACTCCTCAGAAGAGGAGGGTTAAGCTCGCGATGTATTTGATACCTAATTCCACCATGATATGATGGGATGATATCTCACTGGTGAGACGTCATCGAGATATGGCATGGAAAGGGTTTCTAAAAGTCCTTCTATGAATAATTCTATCCTGAGACGTTGGGGGATGATCGAGCCCGAGAGTTCTTGCATTTGGAGTAGGGAGCTCTTTCAGTGATGGAGTACTCTTCTCATTTTACAGAGCTTCAACGCTTTGTACTTTTTATGGGACGTGACAAGTTATCTTTGGCTAGGTGGTTTTAGGATGTACTTAGGTATGAAATCTGATCATAGTTGAATGTCTTTAGGATGACTTCGGTGACTACTATAATGAACCATACACATATTACTGAGCGCAATCTGAGGAAGTTAGGAGCTGCGAGCTAGATCGGTTCAGTATCCAGATCTGGTACTCCTTCAACAGATAGTATGAAGTGACATATAGAGCATGCACATGGTGATTTTAGTAGAAGGGATGTATCTACAGGTAGCCGGGTGAGGTTCTACTAGTGCGGGAAGAGTGGGCACCTGAGGCCTCGGTTCCCAAGAGACCCAGTTGAGTATCGAGCTTGCAGAAATATGGGTCATCTTTAGTGTTTTTTCCAATTTTTCTCACCTACATCTAGTGATAGGGGATAATTTAGGACTCCAAGTTCAAGAGTAGGACCCCCTGTTTCTACTCAGTTAGGGAACATTAGTTCATATGGCCATTCAGGCCGAGGGGGTGGTCATGGATGTGGTAGCCAGTCGACAGGATTTCTGACAGTAGGTTAGATCAGCTTGGGGTAGCCAGGAAGGTTCATTGGGCCGTGGTACATGTCAAAATTTTATAGTGGCGAAGACCCAATAATAGCAGGATCTGATACCCTCTATGGTTAGAGGTATGATTCTATTTACCTCTATTTTAGATTCTGATCTTTTTGATACAGGGTATTCCAATATTATTATATCTTTTTCCGCTGTGGAGAGACATGGGCTATGTATCTTTAATTATGAGGATTTTATGAAGATAGAAATTCCGTTGGGGATTAGGGAGAATAGTGTACGTTAGTTCAAGGAGTTCCCTCTAAAGGTTGGTGGGTGTCACTTCTTATGGGACCTCTATTTCATAGAGATTAAAGGCTACGATTGCATTCTTATAATGGACTGGTTAGTCTCCTTTCAGGCCCTTTTTGACTGCTATCTCCACCGGGTGAGTTTCATATTACCAGAGGGTGGGTCTTTTCTACACAAGGGTGAATGAGATGTTCAGGTAAGAAGGGATGGACCAATGCATCATGGTTTGAGTGGATTTATAGTCTAGATTTCTAGTTTATATATGGATGACTAGGGGACTTCACATATAGACTTTTCTCTAGTGGTGGATCATTTCATAGATGCCTTTCCAGATGAATTTTCATGTTTAACTCTAGAGAGAGAGGTAGATTTCTCTATTGATCTTGTTTTAGGAGTGGCACTGGTGTCCATTCCTCCTTATATGATGGATACACCAGAGTTACATGAGATCAAGAATTTGTTAAAGGAGTTACAGGAAAAGAGTTTCATTTGATCCAATAATTCTCCTTGGAGATTTCCTATCTAGTTTGAGAAGAAGGTGGATAGTACCCTCAGACATTGTGTGGATTATCAAAATCTGAACTAGTTGACAATCATGAACTGATATCCCTTGATAAGTATTTATG
This sequence comes from Viscum album, assembly GCA_963277665.1. Taxonomy (NCBI): domain Eukaryota; kingdom Viridiplantae; phylum Streptophyta; class Magnoliopsida; order Santalales; family Viscaceae; genus Viscum; species Viscum album. The sequence continues at coordinate 300,680,456 of OY728151.1, forward strand.
ATATATTTTATTATCTTCGAGGAGCCTGAGTGTTCTTGAATACTAAATTAAGATTTGATTATCATCAATTGCGTTTTAGACCATCAAATATACCTCTTACATACTTTTGGAGTAGGAATGGTCTATACGAGTATTTTGTTATAACGTTCGATCTCATGAATGCACTGAAATTTTTTTATGGCATTGATGAACTGAGAATTCCATACTTATTTAGATTATTTTGTGGTAGTCTTCATGGATGATATCTTGGTGTACTCTCACACTCGACATAACCATTCCGCTCATCTTGAGATCATATTGAGTACACTGAGAGAGCTTCATTTATATCCCATCTCTCAAAATGACCCTTTTAGATGGACCATATTCACTTGTTGGGTCATTTCATCTCAGATATAGGAGTACCAGTAGACCCAAATAAAGTGAAAGTGTTATTTTCCTAGGATCAGATGAAGAATGTCTTTGAGGTACAATGTTTTCTGGGGCTAGATTGTTACTACATGAACTTTATACTAGAATTTTAATGAATAGCAGTGGCACTAAAGGGACTAACAACGAAAAGTGAAAAGTACTTGTGGAAAGATTCCTGCGATTCAGACTTTCAAGAGCTAAAAGGGAGATTGAATTCAGAACCAATACTGATTTTTCCAGAGTAAGAAAAAAGTTACACTGTTTACTGTGAGGCATCAGGTATCAGGTTAGGAGCAGTGATTATGCTGGGGGAAGGAGTCGTCGCATACAGGTCTCAACAGTTGAGGCCACATGAGAGGAATTAACTGATGCACGATCTCAAGTTGGCTGTAGTTGTGCATTCTTTGCACTATTAGAGACAATATCTTATGGGGATAATTTTGTGGTTTTCACTGACCAAAACAGTCACAAGTATATATTTACTCAGTGAGATATGAATTTGAGACAACAAAGGTTGGTTGAGTACCTTCAGTCTTTTGACATTGATCTTGCCTACATTCTAGGGAAAGGCAACATAGTGGCTGGTGCTTTGAGTAGGATAACTTAGATTCAGGTAGTTCAGGATGCCAGTAGTGAGTGGAATCTTATGGATATGTTCTATAAGATTCATTTGGATGTGAATGATAGATATGGGCATAATTTTCTTTATTCAATAGTGGTTAACTCTACTATTTTGGATCAAATGAGAATGATGAAACATCAGATTCCAAGGTCCTAGTCCTACAAGAGTGTGTGTTAGGAGAGGACCCTACTCTTAGGTGAACTGTAGGAGAGGATGAGGTATTGAATTTTCATGGATGCGTATGGGTGTCAGGGAACATATGTGAGGATTTGATGTGGGTTTTTTATTCCTCAGTCCGGGTAGGTTATCCTGGTGTCACCAAGATGTATCGAGATCTACACCATCAGTATTGGTGGCTAGGTATGAAGAGAAATGCTGCTGGGTTTTTAGGCCATATTCCACCTATCAGCAGGTGAAGGTGGAGTATCAGCAACCAATAAGGATTTTACATTAGTTACCCATTATCGAGTGCTAGTGGAATGATGTCACGATGGATTTTGTGATAGTTTTACCAAGTTCACCTAAAGGGAATGATGTGGTTTGGGTTGTTGTTTATAGACTCACAATGTTTTCACATTTCTTTCAAATCAAGGAAACCTTTAGTGTTGATGAGCTTGGAAGGTTGAAAATCTGAGAGATTTTACGTTTTCATGGGGTTCCAAACTCTATAATTTCAGACATTGATGCCTTTTTTACTTCTCGTGTCTGGTAGGGAATAGAGAGGGCTTTGAGTACATAATTACATATGAGTACAGATTACCATCCCCTTACATATGGCCATTCTGAGCATACTATTTTGGTGTTTGAGGACATTTTTTGAGCATGCGTTCTGGATTTTAGGGGTTCTTGGGGGAGGCACATACCCATAATGGAGTTTTCTTACAATAATAGTTTTCATTAAATGATTTAGATGGAACATTATGAGGCTCTGTATGGTAGTCCATGCTGATAATCCCTATATTGGTTGGAGGTAGGAGATCTAGTTATGCTGGGACGTCATCTTGTCCAAGAAGCCACTGAGAATGTGGAGTTGATTCAGAAGAGGATGTTTGTTGCACAGTCTTACTATAAATCTTATGATGATTGATAGAGATGACCTTTGGATTTTGAGGTTAGAGATTAGGTTTTCTTAAATGTCACACCAAGGTTGTGACACAGGAGGATTAAGAGACAGGCGATTATTTCACCGAGATACATTGGGCTGTTTGAGGTTTTGGAGAGAGTTGATCTAGTTGCTTATTGGTTGCAGTTACCTTATAGGTACCAGGATATGCATGATGTATTTCATGTTTCTCATCCACGAGGTTACTTTTTGGACCCGTTTAACATTTTTCAACCTGATGAGGTTTAGTTGGAGGTGGATTTAGGTTCACCCTATTTGGATTGTGGATGACATGATGAAGGTTCTTCATGAATGGTCTGTTCCTCTGGTGTGGGTGCTATGGCAGCAAGGAAGAGTAAAAGATGAGACTTGGGAGAGGGAGGCTGACATACGATCACAATGGCTAGAATTGTTGGATGTTTCTTCTTCTCCACCCTTGGAAGGCAATTCGGGGATGAATTGATTTAAGTGGGGAATTTTACAAGACCCCGAATCTTCATTTAAGGTATGGAAATTTATTTTGGGATGTTTTTGAGGAAAAATGAAGAATTTAAAAATTTTAAAATACTCGTCGTGTACTCTTGATTACATGTCATGTACTCGGTTGCCATGTGTAGTTGTGTACTGGTCGTGTAACAGCCAAGTACATGGCCATGTAGGTGACCTGGAAGACCACCTAAAGCGGGAGCTGGTTAAGGCTAGTACATAGTGTGTACATTAAATGAACACACCGTGTACATTTCTTTTTTATTTGATTAATGGGAGTGGGGTTGTGTCTAATCTTCTGAATTCTCTTATTATCCTCATGTGTCGTAAAGGAGAGTGATGAATGATCGACAATCTTTGGGCTCCTCCCATTCCTTCATCTAAGATTTGATTGAGATGCTGCGAGGTGCTTTGGATTCCCACCGATGAGTTCTATATTTCCCTAGAGCCTATATTCTTGATTTCTCCTATCTCTCTTTAGTTATCCATGGTTGAACTATTTTAACCTTTTTATATATCTACAACATTCTAGGGAGATTCAAAGTCTAACGTTCATGAGTGTTGATCGTATGACATCAAGGTAGGTGGTTTGTGATTTTATTTGATTGTCTTTGGATTATATATGCTTAAGGTGCCAAATACCCATTTTGGGGTATTTTATATTTTGGATTTCGACCCTATTTAACACCTTCTATGGGTTGGTTGATGGATTTAGGGTTGTTTCATACGTGTAAGATTGTATACCCTTGATTATGGGACACCCCATGGGTGCATTCCCTTGTTTGACTATTATTGGCCATTTGGGATAGGTTCCCAACGAGGTATATCATGTTTACAGGCCTTGAGTTGTTTAGGATGGAGTTGGTTGGTTATATGTGATTCTTGTTTTTATGTATTGATTAATGTTGATCCATGTAATAGTTTTAATTGCATTTAGATAATTTAATTACAATAATATGATTTTATTAAAGTTGATCCATGAGAGACTTGGACCAAGAAAAATGTGGGGGGTTTCCATGTTTATTTACACAAGACTATGAGATACTTGGTGTAGATTTTCACCTAGGGGGTATTTACCATGAGAGATACCCAGAGGTCGTGTATAAATTATTGATGCTATGTAGACCAACGGTATTGACAGTGAGAGATACCCAGGAGGTCATTATCTTTACTCTATGATTTTTGGAACCAAAGGGTTTAGACCATGAGATCTTTCCCAGAGGGTTGTTATGAATGATTAATTGTTTGTTTGGGACAAGTCTGCCAAGACAAAGCACAATATTGGACATAGTCTTACTAGATTTTTTAAATGGTCTCTTGAGACGTCTGTTAGTTATTTATGTACAAGGGGATACAGATCTTATGATAGAAACAGAGGTCACATTTTTGAATGGGTTGAATAATTAATAAATATAAATGAATGCAATTGGATACAGTACGATTGATTGCTTTTGAGTACTTCCTAGTTTATTGCTTCATTTTTCTTACTGCCTACTATATAAATTTGATGATAGTTAGGCACATATCTTTTGGTGTTTGCTTACTGGGATTCGTCTTACACCCTTTTGGGTCATGCTTTTGGAGCCAAATATATTATATGGTTTCAGATATAGATAAGGGTAAAGACCCTTCTTCATTAGGTACTTGATTGTCGTTGGATCTAAGGAGAAAAGGAATAAGACGATCCTCACGATGCTATTGGAGTTTACTATTTTCTATACTTTGGTTTCAGTATTGTATTTCCAACATTGTGACTTGTTTGGATGATTTCCTAGATACATGTGACATGCATAATTTATTTTTATATATGTATGTTGTAGTTGTTTATACTATCAGTATTCCACTCTTTACTTTTTTTAAGGTATTACCGCTTCCTCTATTGTTTATTATTGTTATTCCACAGTGGATACTCTGATAATGAGGGAATAGTTTCCCCACTATCACACCCAAGGACCTAGATTCTAGTCGGAGGCCTCTGGTATTTGGAGAAATGCGTTTGAGGCCATGTGACCAACCAGGTATGGGGAACCTTTGGGAATCACCTAGAACTGGGAAATTACATGAATGGTTCACTAGTTCATGCAATTCTTATACTCCTCATAATTAAATCAGTGGAGTGTGGGTGGTGAAATAGGTTAATCTTTCTTTTTATCCATCTCATTGGTTAGGCTCTTAATATCTCTTCTTCATTCATACACATGATGGACTTATCTTTAACAATTAAAGTGCTTACCTATCCCTTTAATGTAATTTACTTTATGCTTCTTCCCATGTTATCATCATTCAGGAAGATTAGTTTTATTTTCTTCACGGGTTCTATCATTTGAGTTTCCCAAGAATTACATTTTTTCATTTTTTGACATCAAAATTATTATAATTAGGGAGTATCTAATTTTCAATTCTACCATGAAATCACATCAAATAATTTATTTATTGCTATGAAATTATTTTATAGATAATTCCTTTGAGAGAATTAATTTTAAACCATTAAGTAAATGATCAATTTTGATTTTAGGTTTGATGGTAAAAATGGAAGTGTAACTTGAATTTCTTGAGAAGTTTTGTTCATAGGCACCAATGGATTCATCATCATTTAATTTAATATCTTATAATTCCCTCTCAATTTTAGAATGAATATTGAAACAAAAATATTTATTGAAAAACATCTTCTTGAACAACTTGCATTCATAGAGTGTATTTCTTCTTTCACACTGTATTCTTAACAAGATTTCACCATAGATGAGTTTATCCTTCCAAATGATAAATAAAAAACTGACCATTTAATGCACCATGAATTAGAGAATGAAAAATATAAATTAGATTGTATTGATCCACTAATCAACAATTAGTAGATCAAATGATCCATTAAAGGAGTTCATATGTTTCTGCATGAGGGACTCATTGGATATTTGCTCCTTACTTTTGGAATTTAGGAGCTCAACATGATCTATATTATTATTTATATTTTTAGAGAGTTTGGTGTGCATATACAAGATATTTTTCATTCTATATTCCACTCTATTTGGGTACTCATTAGGAAGACCATTTGATTTTCCAATATACTCATTATTAACTTAATCCCTCATGGTTTTATCTATGTATTAAAACCAAACAGGTTAGTGTGAGTATAATTAAATAACTAGGTAAATTAATCATATGATAAAGAAATTAATCTTGATATATCTTAAATTATAATACCTTAATATCAATATATGAAATTTTAGGTTCATCTTATATTTGTTTATTCAACATAGTTTGATTCAAGTTATTCCTTCTTATTACTCATTACCAAATCCTCAAAAAAACTAAACCCTTATCGGATACCAAATAAGACAATCCAAGAATAATATATATTCATATTATATCACTTTCAATGGATATTCATTATTTATCTCATTAAATCACACCACAGAACCTATAAGTTTAGTATATATAGAGATTAGAAACATAAAAAACTTATTTTACACATTAGATATCTCCCTTATAAATTTCACACTCATGGTACCCTTATATACATATATTGTGTAATACCCTTCCTCTTAACCAAGTGAATGAAAGAAAAAGAAATCTTGAGCTAGAATTATCAGTAAGGGTAAAAAAAGGACATATCAATTGGATATCACAAGTGATCATAAGATGAGAATATTAGTATGAAAACATAATCAAAGATCTTGAACATATCATAAGAAAATCCTAGCTAATAAAACATAGATCTTGAATAATGTGTCTTTGAGTGAAGCTTCAACATAATTTAAAGCTTATGTATAGGGGCATGGATAGAAAAATAAATAATCATGAGGCATGAAACCTAACATAAGATTGAGAATGATACATAAGAGTGTTTCATAAAATTAAGTAGATAAATTCATTTCCTTTTTCAAGGCTCATCGTAAAGACCATCAAAACATTGTGGATATATTCCCTTGGTGGATTAAGTTCACTACTCATTACATTTAAATATTAAGGTACATAGTCCCATAGTGGATTGGGTTCACTCTCCAATCCATTACCTATCATCTCATGAGATATAAAGGTTTAACCAATTCATTTAAGAGAAAAAAACCCACCCATAACATAATTATATACCATATATATTTTCTCCACAAGATCCTAAAAACATTCATAAATCCAACAAATCATAAATAACCCATGGGAATGAAATTATTTTCAGGAAAACATACAAAATACATGATCATAAGCCATCCATAGATATAAGGTGGATGGTATAATTAGAATAAATCTCTAGTGAAGAATAATAAATATTAAATAATGTTTATATAGACGAAAACGATTTTAGAAAAACATTATATTTTTTTATAAAAAATTTAAAAATATATTTTTTATAACTCTTTTTCAACAATGAAAAATTCAACAAAATTGATTCAAAAAATTATGAAAACTAAAAAATGATGCTTCATTAATAAATAATAGTTATAGAACTTGGAAAAGTCATTCATGTAGAAACGATTAAAAGAGAAATTCTTTTCGTACTTTTACAAATAAAGTTAAATTAATAAAAAAGAATAGCATAGAAAATGGTTAAAAAGATTCTTTCCAATAACTTTTAAAGAAATTAAAATTTAATTGAAAATGAAATTAAGAAATCATTTAATAATTTACAAGTACATCTATAAATTAATATAAATAATATGGTCATTGAGTATAAATATTCCTTACCCAAAAGAAGAGATAATGGCAGTTCTACTTACAAACACCATTTAGGAAAAATTAAGTACCATAAAGAAGGGAAATGTTAGGAAGACATGTAAAGCAAAAAAATTACTATAGGATATGTGAATATATGGGATCTTATAAATAAATAACATATATTTTCATCAAATAAGAATTTATATATAAACAAATTTTAAATTCAATGTGAGATTGGAAAAAAGAACCCCTTTTTGTTTTTGTATAATTTGAATAAAAAATCGTTAAAATAGAGAACCTTATATGGATATATAAACCCAATTTCATAAAAAATATTGTAGAAAATGTTCACGGAATTTATATATATCACATAAAAGTAAACATGTGGTGGTTATGAAGTATATATTAATGATTGGAAAATTGAGATGAGAAAACCCTTACCTTAGACTTTCACTTGGTCAGGAATGTTGTAACTTCAAGTATAATAAATTCAGGTTTATGATTATTTTTAATAAGAACCTTATTAATATTTATATAACATGATACTATTTTTCATTACCCATATACTAAATATTTATTGTTAGAATCAATCTTTGGGTGTCAACTGTTATGTTTTCTTATACATGCTTATATTTGGAAGTTCTTCTCCTAATTCATTGTTCATGGGTTTATCACCTATAAAATGTTAATAAAAATTTAAAACCTGTGGGGTCTATATTTATGAATTTACATGGTCATTTTGTGGAACACATGATAACATTTATCATGAAATACTTAAAAATATCATTTTTATGAATTTAGATTCAATAAAAAGAATTGATTTTATTAATAAATATAATTATATATATTACCATTATAGAAATATGAAAACAACTTAAATTAATCATTGTTACATAATATTAAAATTATTTAAGTTTTATTAGTCATTCTTGATGTAAACATTAGAACATCATTTGTGTTGGTTGTTAGACCAACCCAAACAAGAACAAATTAAACATACTAAATGTGTAAAAACAATTGACTGTATGGTAATAATATCACATTTATAGAAGATTACAGACTTAAAAAACATGTTATTAAATTAAAAAAAATAAATTCATGAATACTATATGAATAATATATTGAAGAATTAATAATGAAAATATAACACTTATGTTGAAGACTTGAATATTCTCTTAGAGAGCCTCTTAGAACTGAGGAGTTTAGTAATTATTTTTGAGACCAGTGGCTCCCAAATGTGATGGAGGATTTTTTGAGAGATAATTTTCATATATATTCAAGATATCTTTTACAGAAAGGTGTGTTGTGAGTTTGGTAGAGGATGATTACTTTTATAGGTGATAAAGTGTGACATTTTTGTAAATACTCATTTATTAAGAAAAAATTAATTTCATATTCATTGAAAGTGGATAAAAAATTATCAATAATAGAGTATAAGTTAATTGGAGGTTAATAAATCCCACATCAACCAATTTATAGATAATTCTTTTTGAAAATTTATGTCTTTATCCCTTTATATATTCTTTTCAAAAAATACAACCTTTACCGCGATGATTAACTTTTACCTTAGTAACTTAATTTTATATTTAAAAATAAAATTGTAATTATAAAAAATTTGGTCATGATTATTACCAATATGGAAACCATTTTAATTGATTCAATTTATTAATTTGATAAAAATTAATTTTAATATAATCATTCATAACAAAACAAAAACAATTTTTTAAAAAATACATTTTGAAGAATAATAATGAATTTATACATATTTCTTAGCACATAATGATCATTAAATTATTTTTACTTTTATTTAATATAAACATAAAAATTTATTTCATTAAATTCTATACTTAAAATATAATAAATATAACATATACAATAAAAACAATGTTTTAAAACAAAATATTTTTGTTTAGCCACAAATAGTTAAATTAGTATTCCTTATAGTTACATAATTATTTCATGGATGATATTGATAATTCATTGTATTAAACCAATATATTTTTTTATAACACTCTTGAAAATTAATAAAAACATCATTCATAAAAAAAATTCTATAAAATCAATGCTATTTTCCTAAGTTGATTTAAACCCTATAATTTTAAAAAATCATTTATTTTCCCAATAAAGTTTTATCTAACTATATTTAAATGTATTTATTTTTTGAATTTCAATTAGGAATTGTTAAATTTATTTTGAACTTACGTGTTTCATAATATATCTAACAACTATGATTTATTTAAAGTTTAATGCATACTAAAATCATGGGTTGTTACATTTTCTGAGATAATAGAGAATATTTCCATGAAAACACTGGTATAAAATTTATTGTAAAATATTTAAATAAGAGAATATATTAGTATAAAGTGTTTCTATTGAAAACCTAGAAATTGGTATAAATGGATTGGATATTCTGTTGTTTGATATGAATAATACAACGTTATTATGGAATAAAAGTTAAAAGATAATGCCCATATCTCTCAAGGTAGAGGTTTTTCAAATAGTCAATGTTTGTTAATTTTTGGAAAAGGTTATATGGTGGATTTAATGTAAAAGGGGGAGAATTGGAAATAAAATAAATATAATAAATGGGTTGAAGTATCATTATTTTTTCATTTTGTAATAAATAAAAAAATATCAATGTATTTTATTCATGATGAGCATTTCAAAAATATCCAAAAAGGAATATTTTTAGTATCCAGTTGAGAATTAGTTTTGGTGTTTGGTTTTCTATCTATTAAAGTGAAGGATTGAAAGTGTTAGAGTTATTTCCAATCATATTATAGATAAATGAAACTGAATTTGATAAATTATTTTTTATTGGAAAATAATTGAGGTATGTTTGGTGGTTCCATTTAAGGAGGAGATTTGGAAGAAGTTGGAGAGATCTAGAGAAGCTCCATCCACAGGATAGAAATCACACCACAACCATATGGTTAATTTCATAGTATGATTCACATTAGATTAAAATTAGTGTGCCTGAGATGGTGAGTACATCCAAAAGAAATCAACTACAACATAAAGCGTATATAGAATAATAAACCATAAGATAAAAAATGTGAGGACAATGCTATATAGGAACAACTCAAACATATATATGATTAATATATAATATTTCATGCCATAATGGTTTATGTCACCCTAGGAGAAGACTATATAAAATTAAACTATTTTTTCGGTTGTTATCATATGAAATAATTCAAACCTTTAAGGTATTTATATTAACATTTGGTTCATGGTTATTTGGATATAGTCATGTGTTTGCACCATAATAACTGGATGTCATGAAATGATGACCCATTCATGATATTAAATTAGAATCACATAAGAATAAACATATAATTAGTAGTGCGAAATCATATTTCAATAGGAGATAATATTCTGTGAAGAATATGAGCTAATATCTGGGTATCTTCCCTAATTTATGGTCCCCCCATTAATGGGAGGACTGCATAATAGTGTGTTAGTTTAAGGTGGTTCCCAAGTTTTTATACACACCAAAAAAGTAGGAGTGCGAGTCATGAATCTCTGAGATGAACCTGACTCTAGTAACCCAGAGTTGATGTTTACTTTATAACTTTGGTTTATGATACAAGGGATCATAAAAAAAAGGATTGATAAGTTCAAAAATCTTGGGATATTAAATACATACATTATTTCTATATTACATTGAAGAAAATAAAAAAATAGCAATGAAAAAGTTCTTCAATCCTTAAAAAATATTTAAATGTTTCCTTCTTTATATATAGAGGAAAGGAATACATAATAATGGGTGAGCTCAAATGAAAAGTAAGGGAAAGTATATAATTAAATCTATCATGAGTAGATAAGTAATTATAAATATGGTAGAGTTGGTAATAAATAAATATTCCATTAAATCAATATCATGTGCTAAAAATGTATCCATAGAACATATCTACGTAACAATCACATGGGTAATAATAACTGTAATCTTAATGAAGAAAATACACAGCATCATATGTCATGATCTTTATGTTAAGGCCTCATTCTAATATATCATGGACTTTACCATAAAGGCCTTATGCCTCAAAATTTTAAAAATTAGGTAGGTATGAACAAAATATAAGACTAATTTGGAAAACTATTTGTCTCATGAGACCTGTCGATGCATCGAGAGAATATCTAAAACTAGGACCCACCCATCAAATAAATATATAGATTTTATTCCTCATGTATTGAATCAAAAAATATAATAATTATGTCTGATAAATAAGTAAATATATGTATTTAATCAATAGTATGATATATCAATATTTCACCAGTAAATGAAATAAGATTCTTAATATGATTCATTTAACTAACACAATATGTAATAAGTATATACTGTAATCATAATATTGAAATAATAATTATATCTATAACATATAAAAATATAGATATTATAGAGAAAAATAATTTCTAAGGAATAATAAAGAGTTATAGAGAACATGATCCATGAAATTGAATGATACAAAAATAATGTAAAATCTGTAAATTAGTAAAGGATGATAAAAGACCATCGATTAATCAGAAATGGAGGTTTCAAATAAATGAAGACATTTTTATAATTATATTTTAAAATTGTAGTATATAATTAAAAATAACTTTCCTTAAATATTTTTTTATCTTTTATATAAAAATGAAGTGATAAATGATTACCAATTTTTTTATCCTATTAGAAAATAATGAATTTTTATATAAAAGTTAAAAAATCATAGAATTATTGAAACATTATTTTTCATTGATAAACTATGAATACTTGTAGAGTTATATAAATATAAAATAACAGTCATGTTTTTGGGAAAATATATTTAAACCATATATAAAAAAAAGAAAATTTCTTTGACACTTTTGTAAAAATTGAAAACCAATATATTTAGATTTTTTTTAAATATTCATCTGAATAATTTATAAATAAAGTTAATGGTTCTATAAAAATAAACTTACAAATCATTTAAATATAGATTAAAACTTCAATAAAACAATTTTAATAATATGCATATGGAGGAAAAATATTCCTTTCTGAAAAATACTAATAATGCAATTTTATTTAAAAAACTTCCTTTAGAATTTTTGTACCAAAGAGAGTAAAAGTTAGAATAAAACAGGAAAACTCCTTAAATAAATAAATAATAACAATTTATATGGGTTTTAAGAAATATATAATATATAATTCTTCCAATCTAATTTTGAGCATGGATAATCTTGAATAAGAGTGATATTTTAAAATAAGCCATCACAAATTTAATATCATTTGAATAAAAATACCTTAAAAGAGAAAACAATAATTTAAACATTAAACACAATGAATACAGAGTAATTTATTATATGATATTTCAAAGGGGCAGTATATACACAATAAAAATGAAATTAGATTCATTATATAAAATATGTCTCAAAGGAGTGGAATTGAGATGAAAACCCCTTTCCTTGGAATCCTATTTTGTCGAATGAATTATTTACTCCTCAACAATCAATTTAAATTTATTAAATACCTTTTTGGAACTTCTTCATATATATTCCATTTTTAAGGTTATTTTATAATCATATGACACCCATTCATTTTATAATTCTTTCTTGCGTTGACCACTTAAAGTTGTTCAACCAATTTCTTCAAAATTACATCAGTATATTAATCATGGATAAATGTGTAATGAAATGATTACATCACTTATATAATGTTAATAATGTAATGGATAGTTTTTTATTTATTATGTATAATTAAATAATCATTTATGGACTATGGTAAAAGAAAAATGAATTACCTCACTTTGTGGTGGTGGTAATTAATACGTATGCATGGCTAACATTATCATTTTATAACAGATGTAAGGGTAAGATTATATATGATATAACATATTTAAATAATTATAATTATGTTATAATAATTATAAATATTCCTTTATTTCATTTTTATAATCATCCAAGTGAAGCAACAATGAAAAATAAATTACACCTCTATGTCGAGACAGTAGTTCGTACATACACACAAGTGATGTTTTCATTTTCCATTAGATGTAATGGAGATATAAAATTGATGTGACATTAAAATAAAAATATATTTGAATTGAAAATAAATTTATATAATTTTGTTAATATGTTTTTTGAATATTTGTTAGAGGATTAAGAAGAAATCAACTTGAAAAAACTTGGAAAGAACATATAGATCTTTTTTTGGTAACCCTCTTTATCTAACAACTTAATCCCCATTAAAGTTGTGTTTTAGTGAGACAAGACCTCTAGGTTGTGGGTGGAAGAATTTTAATTATTAAGAACATCCTTATATAATAAATTCACTCTCATAGTAAAGTTTCTCCAAATGGGCTCAATTTCAATGTTTATGTGATATTGGATAGAAATGCATTAAAAAAATAAGATTTATAAAATTTTTAGGTTATTATATCCTTATCTATTTAAATTAACCCTTTTTAATCCTTTTTAACTATTATAGTAGTGATAATTTTTTTACCAAAATTACTATTATTTATGAAAAAAATTTAAGAATAACTCATTAAATGATATTAATTATGTTTATTATAAATATGGAATCCTTTTTACAAAATTAAATTCATATAAGAGGTAGAAATTACTTTTAACATAATTTAAATAAATTAAATGAAAAATCATTTTTAGAAAAATTGCTCTTTTAAACATAAAATTGATTTTATAATAAAATATTTCATACTGTTGATTCATATGGAGTTAATTGGATTATTTTAAATCAAATTATACTTATTTTACTCTAAAATAAAATTAAAATATAAAGTAACCTTCAGAATATTTTATTAAAAGATAAGAATAAAAAAAACACTATTTAAATAAAAAAATTACTTAGAATTTGAAAATCTCTAACATATATTTATAAGTTAGAAATTATATTTTTAAATTCATTATACCACTTAATAAATGTATATTTAGTCTATAAAATTGATTTCTAAAATTTAATGTAATTATTTATTCATTTTATTTTCATAAAAGTTACATTATTATAAAATATATATTTTCACTATTCACCCAAAAATTACTTATTTATAAAAAATCTCTGAAATTAAGCCTAAGATAATTTTTACATGATGAATTGAAAAATGATGTTCATTTCATCAAATTGAAATTATAAAATTTGGGAATTTAGTCTTTAATCCCAATCTTGAATAACGCTATATGCATTATTCTATGGTTTCTTCAAAATAAAATATTTTCAGACTATAATTTAAGTTAAAGTGTTTCCATCTTAAAGGTGATGGAATTACACCAAAATTATGTTTAACATGCCGTGATGGTGTCTAATTTGACTGTAGCCCACTTTTGGATTTTCAAGTGAAAGAAGAAGTTATGTTGTAATGCTGATTGTCATTCCACCATCGAAATAAGTAAATCATAATTTTTATTATTTTAAGATAAATTATTTTAGGGTTATTGTGAAATCGAAATTATATTGGTTGTCTTGTTGAACTAATTTATGTTTAGATAATTTCAAATATTTATTTATTTTATTTGCTTTAAAAGTATTTATAATTTGCGTTATTTAAATTATGATTAATCATGATAATATTAAAATAGTTATTTGATTAATTTTTTTTAGATATTTTGTTTTTACAGTTCATAACTTTTAATAAAATTTTATTGAAGAGTTCCTAGGTTAAATAAGCCATTTATGACCTTATAATATCATTTTACATATTCTAAAACTAAAATTTTCAAAGTACAGAAATTTATAATTTGGAAAAGTTTGTAACCAACCTTGTAAATTGACCATGTCAACTGACCATGGAACCTAATGATTGAACAAAATGAATAGATCCTAGACCCTACTGCATAAACAAAATGAATTGACCGTGTAACCTACCACATGAAAAAAATATATTGACCATGGAACCTATCACATGAATAAGATATATTGATCTTGGAACTTACCATTGAACCTATAGTGGAAAATAACATGGAACCTACTATGGAACCTACCATGGAACATACCATGGTTCCTGTTGTGTAACCTACCATGGAAACTACTGTGGAACCTTACATGGAACCGACTCTGAGTACTAACCATGAATTAAATTATCTTCTGTACTTTTATTATAACATGGGATAAAAAGATCAAAATTAATTGATTATTATTGAATATGGAAGTTGAAAAAATTATTTACATTTTATTAGAATACATAAAACTTTGAATTGATATCTATAAATATAGAAATTAGATTAAATTCATCGCTTTGTTTAGTTAGAAACCTACTATTTTCTAAAATAAATTTAAACCACATTTTGAAGTTAACACGAGTTTTAAAAGTATGATTAAGGTGATTATTGATATTAAATAAGTATAATGAAATTATCTAAATATAATTTAACTAGTTATAAAGATGATTCGATCATTTAGAATGTATGTTTTATGTTTGAAGCTTTATAAGTTGAACTGTTAACAAATTTTAGGATCTCTTATGTGAAATTAGGTACATGAATCTCATTACATAGATTTGCGTACATAGATTTTCCTATGAGAATGTACATCTTAAATATATTATGTGAAACAATAAATGGATTTTTTACATGGTTTTATGATTTTCTACAAGATGTTGTAAAATAAAGAAATATGTTATATTTTACATAACACTTCACTTTTCCATTTCCAACATGTTTATCATAGATATAATTAATGTTTTATTTGTTCCATTATTACTTATTAATTACTTACTAGACATTCCAATATATTTTAAATGGTTTTACTAATTTCTTATCACAAGGTCTTAAGTTCAATGTTGATTTCTTGGGAAATCATGAGTTCCAAATTAAATATTATTGGGATGTGAACAGTTTTTATTGAATGATTTATAGGAGTTTTACAATGGAATATAATATTTATTTTTATTATATTTTAGTAATATATTAATTAAACTAATGTGTTATCACTGTAAAACATGAATTTAATTTTACATATTATCAAAGTGACCCCCATAAGGATTTTTTTCATGTAGATTCAATAAAGAAATTATATGCTATATTGGGAAAGATAAATTGAGATGGGAATCTGTTGTTGAATCCTTTGTGAACACATGAACTTTATATATAGAGTATGAAAAATCTAGATCCTATAGCAATAGGTTTAGGATATTCTTTAACTCTAAAAGGACTGAAAATTTTGAAGTTCACAAATAGCTCTCAACAAGACATTAATTGTTTGATCCTTTGTTGTTGGAGAGTTCACTACTACCTCGACTCTCAAACACTAAATCTATACATTTGGTTCTATGTATATTATTCTTCCTATCATATCTATATGCTAATTATTGTAATGGGCTGTACTACCCATTAATAGGTAGTATTTATAGGTTGTTACTTCCAAAATAAAGTCAATATTTGGTTCAGGCCTCTATTGGAAAAATGATTTGAAACTGTGTTGTGACTCTAGGTGAGAATTATTCATTTTAAGATTCCATTATATTAGTTATAGTGAGTTCCATAACTATAAATTTGTGAGATGGGTGTATAATGGAGTAGTATCATTTAGATTTGAACCACCATAAATATCTACAATGTTCATTTTATTTTTATTTTCAATTGCATTTACATTAAAACATAGATATACTCGTTAAATCCATTAATACAATTTTAAAATACCAATTTTCCCATATTAGGTTTTTTCAATCTTAACTCCAAACCAAAAATTGGTAGCATAGAAGTACTCCTAGATCTTGACATATATATTGTAATAGCATGAACTCTCCTGGATCATTACATTGCCATGTCTGGTGTTTGGGATTCTCTAGAACCCATCAGTAAGTCCGGAGGGCGGCATGTCTGTGGTAGGATGACACCACAGTGTATCCCATCGGTGACACAGATCGGTGAGTATCCGATCGGTTTGTGCCCGATCAGCGAGTCACTGATCGGTGAGTCGCTGATTGGTGCCACAGAGGGGGGGGGGTGTTGCGAGGGTTTTCCTTCCCCAATTCTCTCGAAATGCCACTTTTAAGTATTTTAACTTTTTAATGTGGTTTAAGTCCATTTTAGCACCATAAACAATGTTTTATGTCGAATAAGAATGGGGGACCCTTAACAGACCCATTTACTCTATTTAAATGAAATACTTTAATGTACAGCTATTATGGCCACCTCTTAGATGAGAATTATTAAATAACAATTAACTCCATCATGTGTAACCATATAACAACATGTTAAAGCCACGATCCACCTTTAAAGCTGTTAAATATTCATATCCCGTAACTCCAGGATCTCACCTTTTATCACACGAGAATTGTTTTTTCTTTTTCACTGGCATCTTTTTCTTTCCTTGGTGCATTTGGATCCCCCATTACCAAGGATAGTGGTGACCTGTGATGGAGCCATTAATTCTCATTCTTGGAGTCCTTGGAGTTCTTCCCCTGAAAGTCACGCATCCCCAGTTCTTGTCATAAGGAGAAAAACTATGATCATTTATCATTTGGGTAGGGTTATTCCTTCATCTTTCTTTACTTTGTATCATGCAGGGTGGGTATGATAATACATCCTTCATGGAAGTATGAAACCAAACCTTAAAGAAGATAATAATTGAACATTTAAATAATTATGGGGTGTGTTAGATGAGGATGTTGTACTCTTTTACCCTTTCTTATATGTTGTGAATTGTATGGGCCTATGTCCATAGAAAATCATGGCCATTGGTGGTCTTTCCTTGTGCACTAATGAACCTTTGTCTTCTATATTAATTGAATTGATGTAGTAGGGAAATTGGTCAATCACATAAACTCAGTTGATTAAATGGATTTCCAGTGAACAAGAATCCTTGTGTGATCAACCGGTTTAACCAAACATAAATAAGGAACTTAATTAATGGTGTTTTTTAATCTGAAAAACTCCATTGCTCTATCTTGGAAACATGTGTGGTTGTTCTCATTGATGCTTGTCGGGTGACGTGGAAGAGGATGTGATCCTTTGTTGTGTAGTGGTTGGTTTGTGGATCTGAGGCTGTGTGGGGCTATCTGTCGGGGCTTGGTTTGGTTCAAGTACTTTGAAGGATCTACTGAATCCCTTTTGTTGTTGTGAATTTACAAGAGAACCATGTGGGAATTCTTAACTTGCTGCTTGGTTGTTTTTCCTTCCTTGTCTTGTGGCTATGCCTGTTAGTTTCCTTGTAGTGAAAAATTATTTAAATGTAACCACTTAAATGTGATAATAAGAATGGGTTCAAAAGGTAATTGTTTTCCCAGGAAAGAGTTTTCACTTGGTTGTAGATGTTGTACTTTTTATGAATGAATAGTAATGAAGCTATTTGTTTATTGATTAGTTATTTAACTCCTAGGTTGGGATGAGTCATAGTTTTCTTATATGCATAATTAAGATCTTATGTTTCATATTCTTACACCACCCAAGTTAATCAATTCGTTCCCACCATCCCCATTTAATGGGGGAGGGTGTTATTCCCAACACTCCTATGAGTGGCTGGTTATTAGCCCCTTTTCTGCTCCATTTCCTTAGTATCCCAAGACTCTTTAGGCAGGCTGTGATGGAATGAGGTCCATTATAGACCATGATTATTTGGGAAGGGTAGTTTTGTTGGTTTTCCTAGGTGTGTATGTGGGTAGGTTGCTTACTAAGTCACTTCGGGATGAGGCCCAGGTGTCCTCGGCTGTGGCAGTAGTTGTTATGGATTAGGTTTCTTTGGGTGTGGTGGTAGTTGTTCTGGCCCAGGTGTCTATGGGTGTGGTTACGTGTGGTTGTTGTGGCCCATGTGTTTTTAGCCAGGATGTGTGGTTGTGGTAACCCAGGGGTGTGTGGGCGGGGTAAGGCAGTGGGACTATGGTGAGAATGGCATGGGAGTTCTGACGCATAGGATGTCTTCAATAACTAGTGGGAAAGTGGTGCAGGGTACCCAAACATCGATGTGTTATTTCTATTATTTTACCTGACTTGAGTTATTTGGGGAGTGTACCTTGGTGAGGTTGGGTGGATAGTTTCCTTGTTTGGTGCTTTGGTTATCTCCTTTTCTCATGGGGCATTAGAATGCCTCCCCACTTGTTCACTAGAGATTTTGGTTTTTCTTACTGAGTATACCTATATGCTCACCCAACCTATATAAAACTAATTTCCGGTTTCCAAGAGGACTTCGAGGACCATGTCGGACCCTGATGGTGGGACAATTGATGTTTCTTTTCTTTTATTTTGGTAATTACCTTTAGAGTTTTCTATATGTTTGTAGCACTTATTATTATAACATTCATATGGGAATGGATTATTTTGTCTTTACTTTTAGTTCCTGTTCTGGTGTTGTTTGGGATTTACTATCTTATCTCCCGGTCCTACTAAAGAAAAAGGGTAATTTATTCCAAATTACGTGTGATTCAATACCCATGGTGCTAGTCGCCACTACGGTGCCTATTAAACGTAGGTCACGAGGGCCATTATCTCTTCTTCAACTTGAGGAAGGAAGGGTCTGGATATCTACTATCCTTTCCCTCATCTTGGTGAAGGAGATTCGTGACAGAATGGTATCAGATTCAAGGTTGAGATAATGGATGGATTTTGGAGTAATTCACAGTAAAGATTGCATGGGATGATTGGGAAATAGTGTTAGGAAATCTTGGTGTGTGAAATAGGCCATAGAAGACCACATTATACATGAGATTTTAGGGCCCCCGTGATCCGATGCAAGGAATCTAGACCAACAGAATGACCAATTGAGGCTACACTTATTGTAGGGTAGAGACCCTAGGTAAGGTACATGCATCATAATGACTTTTGTTCTTGTGTTTATTGGGTTTTTTGGGGATTTAAAATAAATAAAAAGTCTATGAAAAATATGAAAGCGATCTTCTACACTACTTGGGTTTAGGAATTCATTGTTTACCTTGCAGCTATGGCACCTGGACGGTGACCACTAGTATTATGGGTGATTGAGGCCCCATAGGTAGATTTAGATGATCAGTAGAGGGATTATTGAGAGAAGGAGGATAAACAGTGGTAGAGGAAACTTTGTGCCTTTCAACGACATACCCTCTGTAAGTACGAGGGTAGTATCTCGTACATGGAGATAGAGAGTTGGCTCGAAGAGATGGTGATAGATTTCTACTAGATCTGGGCTCTAATTGAGTACTGGGTTCCTCTAGCTATAATCCAGATGTAGGGATTGGCTCATCAGTTGTGGATGCTCTATCTTGGAGAGAAGAGGGAGGCTGAAGTTTCATGGACTGACTTCAAAAGGGAGTTCTGGGAAGAATTCCTGTCTTCCATGATGAAGGTAGAGAAGAGGTTGGATCTAATATCCCTACAGTAGGGGATCATGTTAGTGAGGGAGTTGGGGATCAAGTTCATGGATCTCCTTTAATTTTCTCTAGACCTCTTTTCTCATGAAGATTCTTGGGCGATATGCTTAGAGGAGGCACTTTGACCTTCTCCTTAGTATGCAGTTACTCCCTTTACTCTACCAACAAACTTAGAGGTCCAGAAGAAGACCTAAGTGGTGGATTGGATGCACACGCTGGGAGTTTTTCCCCAAGAGGGGATCCAGTTGGGCTCATTAAAGGGGAAAGATACCAGTAGTAGGTCTCTAGCATCAAGACCTTCCAAGTTTTAGCCAGTGGGGAGCAGGCCCCAACATTTCCAATTTTGATCTTCTGATCCTCGACCCTCCTTTGCAGGCCTAGGACTGAGATGCATCATCTGTGCCAATCTTGGGAACCTTTGGAATTAGTTCCTGGAGCAAGTTTATTATAGCTAGGGTGGGAAAGTTTAGAGCCCACCTCAGCAGCATCAGTTTCCAGCAAGGCCCTTTCAGCAACACCCGCAGGGACAACAAGCTCCAGATCCTCTAAGAGAAGACATTGTGGGAGGAGGCCGACCCCAGGGTGCTTCTCAGGGACCTCGACTAGGGTGTGATCGAGGAGGTGGATGACATATGAGGGTCATAGGAGTTGGGCGTGGGTAGTTTCATGCCGTAGAGGCAGCAGTTCCAGCCGGGACAGAAGTCATTCGAGGTACGATCAAATTGTTTATCACTCTTGCCTACGCCTTGTTTGATTCAGATCTTCTCTTTCATTTTTTTCTCCCAGTCTATCCCATGATTTGGGTGTATATGTAGAGAAAATTTTCATGCCCATGGTTTTAAGTTTGCATGTAGGAGGTCAGACCATCTTGTCTCATGTTTTCTGGGGATGTAGACTGATGTTGGGACAACATCAGTCTAGTGGGGACCATATTTTTCTACAGATGAAGCCATATGTTGTCATTATAAGAATTTAATTTCTATTCTCTAGGTGTTCCATTATCTAATTCTTCTGTAGAAGGGTTATGTTTTCAAATGTGGGCGGCCAATGTGTATCTTTTATTTGAGAGTGGGGTTTCCAGGAGGGAAGCCAGTGAGTGAAGCCCTTCTTTCCTTATTAGTCGAGTTGTCAGTAGAGTCATCAAGCTTAGATATAGTGGATGTTTTGGTAATTTCCGGTGAGGTATTGGATGTCTTCCCTACATAGGTGATGACTCTACCCCCTCAACGTGATGTTGAGTTCAGAACAGACATGCAACTAGGTGCCCGCCCGATTTTGATAACTCCCAATCAGATGGAACATTCTGAGTTGTGGGAGTTATAGATTCATATTTTTGATCTGATGAAATGGGGTTTTGTTTGACCGAGTGCGATGCCATGGTGTTCTCCAGTATTTTTCATGAATAAGGAAGATGGTGGTCTTAGGATGTGTATAGACTACTAGAGGCTGAACCAGGTAACGGTCAAGAACCGTTACCCTCACCTGAGGATTGATGACCTTATTATTAGTTGAAGGGGGCATGATGGTTCTACAAGATCAACATACGGTCAGGATATATCCAGTTGAGGGTGAAAGAGGGTGACATCTCGAAGACTGCCTTCAGGTGCAGTTATGGGTACTTTGAGTTCATAGTCATGTCGTTCGGCATTACGAACGCACCGGCCATGTTCATGGTACTCATGAACTCCATCTTCTAGGAATATCTGGACCGGTTCGTAGTCGTGTTTATATACGACATCCCGATCGAATAAATATCAGATGAAGATCATGTTGAGCATTTGAGAACGGTTTTAGGGGTCCTCTGACGGCACCATCTCTATGGAATGTTGTCCATCTGTATGTTCTAGATGTGAGAGGTGAACTTACATAGACACATGGTGTCCGAACAAGGAAAAGAGGTTGATCTGTCAATGGTTGAAGTAGTTGTTTATTGGGAATCGCCCAAGAATGTGACAGCGGTTCTTAGTTTCCTGGGTCTGGTAGGCTATTATCGAAGGTTCGTGCCTGAATTCTCTCGAGTTGTAGCTCCTTTGACAGTTTTTTTCAGAAAGGACCAGGCCTTCATATGGAGTGAGCAGTGACAGGAAACCTTCAGTTACCTGAAGGGGAAGATGGTTAGTGCCCCAGTTCTGAGGTTTCCAGAATAAAAGGTGATGTTTTATGTGTTCTATTATTCTTCAATCCAAGGCTTGGGGTGTGTGGTGATGCAACAATAGAGGTGATTTCTTATGGGTCTAGGTAGTTATGTCACCATGAGCATAACTATTCCACCCACGATCTTGAGCTTTAGCGATCATGTTCTCAATAAAGTTGTGGATACATTAACTCATTGGGGAGTGTTTTGTGGTCTTCACGGATCATAAGAGCTTTAGGTATATCTTCTCTTAGCGAGACCAGAACTTGTGACAACAGAGGTGGATAGAGTATAATTCAGGACTTTGAATTCTAAATTTCTTACACCTCAGTAAAGGGGAGCATGGTGGCTGATGCCTTGAGCAGGAAGTCACAGAAGGATTTGGTTCGTGAATCAGAAGATTATTGGAAGATGATAGAGGAGTTGGTTACCCTACACCTAGATGAACGGGTGGAGGATGGCAGAGGATGTCTATTCTAGATGACAGTGCCTTCCGCTCTGTTTCAGTAGGTGGAAGAGTCTCAGTGCAGGGACTTAGATAGGATGAAGTGATGCCTGATTGTGTTAGCAAAGGTGATACTCCAGGTAGATGGTAGGAATATGGTAAGAATCAGATGTTGGTTCATGGAAAGTTGTTCGTCCCTGTGGGAATGCATGAGAAATTTTTTGTTGAGTTCCACCACTCACCCTTGGAAGTACACCCAAGAGTTTCCAAGATGTACCAGGGCTTGAGGGGTCAGTTTTGGTGGCCCAGGGTGAAGCGGGCAGTGGAAGAGTTTTTGGAAAAGTACCTCATGTGTCAGTAGGCGAAGGATGAACACTGCATCCCAGAAAGAATGTTTCAACCTTTAGATGTACCCGAGTTGAAGTGGGACGACATCTCATTGGATTTTTTCAAGGGACTACCCATAGTTCCAGGGGGTTGCGATGCTATCTGGGTAGCGGTGGACAGGATGATGAAATCAGCTTACTTCCTGGCTATCAAGGAGTTGAGTGTTGTGGATTCCCTAGCACAGAGGTACATGGAAAATGTGTTGCAGTTTCATGGAGTTCTAAGTTGCAGAGTCTTGGATCATGATACATGGTTTACCTCATGGGTATGGAAAGGATTGAAACATAATTTTGGCACCCAGCTATTCCTCAACACTACTTTCCACCCCAAGACAGATGGGAAGATAGAGCGTACTATCCAGACGTTGGAGGATATGCTACAAGCATGTGTTTTGGACTTTGGGGGATAGTGGGCACAACACATTCCTCCGACAGTGTTTGTCTATAAAAATAGAGATCACTATACGATTGGCATTGGTCTGTTCGATGCCTTGTACGAGAGGCCGTTTCACTCACCCGTGTGCTGGGTAGAGGTTGGGGAAGCAGGTGTTCTTGGCCCGGAGGTAGTGCATAACACAACAAAGAGGGTTCATCTTATATGGGAGACGATGAAGGCGACTCAGGACCGACATAAGTCGTATGACAATCATATGAGGTGACCCTTGGAGTTCGAGGTCGGCAACCACGTGTTCTTGAAGGTCTCCCCTCAGCATGGGAAAGAGAGGTTTGGCAGGGGGAGTAAGATTTCTCCCAGGTTTGTCAGACCCTTTGAGGTGTTGCGGCGGGTCAGAAAAGTAGCTTATCAGCTGGTGCTACCACCACCGCTACTGAGGTTTCACGACGTCTTCTATGTGTCTCAGATCCGTCATTATCTACACCATGATTCACACATCCTTGACTAGGGAAAGCTGGATGTTGGGGATGACACAAAATTCGTAGAGCAACCAATGAGGATCAAGGATTTTGAAGAGAAGGTGCTTTGTGGATGAACCATTCCCTTGAATCTTGTTTTCTGGGGACATGATGGTCTCTAGGAGAGTACCTGGGAATGAGAGGCACAAATGCACACCCAGTACCTAGAGTTGTTTTGAGTTTTGTTCTGTTTTGTTTCATAATTGTTTGTGATGTAGTGGTTGACCTTTTTAACTATGAAATGTGTTATTATCCTTTTTCTATGAATGTGAGTGAATAGTTATGACTATGGGAAGGGTAGGAACTAATCCCTAATCAAGGAACATTAAAGTGGATGCGATTAACCTATGTGGGAAAGTCAGTGTCGTCCAAAGTAGATAGTATCTTTACATGGTGGAAGGGAATCCAGAATCTATATGGCTAGATGGTGTGAAATTTATATTTTTGTGTGATAACTTGAGGGAGAGGTATTCCTAGATGTCTAGGGTGGTTTTTCCATGAGAGGTATCTTTCGAGGTGGTTGTTCAAACCCCTCTCTTTACACCAGGTTTAGTTTTGATTTGTGAGGAAGAGAATAGTTTGAGAGGTATCTAATGTAATGGCTCAGACCCTCCTAGTCCATTAATTTTCCAATTCTGGTGTTTGGGATGCCCTAGAACCCATCAGTAAGTCCGAAGGGTGGTGTTTAGGTGGTAGGATGACACCGTAGTGTCACCGATCGGCACCACACCGGATCAGTTCCACAGGGGGGGGGTGTTTGTGTTTTCCTTTCCCGATTCTCCCAAAATGCCAATTTCAAGTCTTTTAACCCTGTTAATGTGGTTTAAGGACATTATTATCCCCCTAAAAAATGTTTTAAATTGCCTAATAGTAGGGATACCCTCGACGGACCCGTTTCCTCTATTTAAATGAAATCCTTTAACGCACAACTATTACGACCACCAATCTGGTGAGAATTATTAAATAAAAATTAATTACAGCATGTATAACCATCCAAACACATGGTGAAACCATGATACACCTTTAAAATAGTTCAAAATTCATTTCCCATAACTCTAGGATATCGCCTTTTATTGCATGAGAATTATTACTTCTTTTTGGTTGGGCTCTTTTTCTTTCTATGGTGCGTTTGGAGTCCCCCTTCCCAAGGATAGTGGTTCACCTATGCTGGAGCCTTTCCTACTCATTCTTGGAGTCCTCAGAGTTCTTCCCTTTCTAGCCGCACATCCCTAGTTCAAGGCATGGGGAGAAAAACTTCGATCGTTGATCATCTAGGTAGGGTTCTTCCTTCGTCACTCTTTACAATGTGTCATGGAGGGTGGGTACAATATTGTTTCCTTTGGGGATGGATGAAACCAAACCTTAAAAAAGATAATAAAAAGACTTTTAATAATGAAGGGGTGTGTTTTATAATGTTTTTGTACTCTTTTACCCTAACTTATATGTTGTGAATTGTATAGTCTTATGTCCATTGAAAATCATGGCTGTTGGTGGTCTTACCTTGCACACTAATTACCCCATGTCCTCTATGATGATTGAATTGATGTAACATGGGAATTGGTTAATCAGGTAAATTCAGTTGATTAAATTAAATTTTAGTGAACAATAATCCTTGTATGATCACCTCAGTTAACCAAACGGAAATAAGGAACTTAATGAATGGTGTGTTTGAATATAAAAAACTCCCTTGCTCTGTCTTGGTAACTTGTGTGGTTGTTCTTATTGATGCCTGTGTGGTGACATGGATGGAGAAGGGATCCCCTATTGTGAAGTGGTTGGTTTGTGTATTTGAGGCCCTGTGGGGCTATATGTTAGGGATTGGTTTGGTTCTAGTACTTTGAGGGATCTCACAAATCCATTTTGTTGTTGTGACTTTACAAGAGAACGATGTGTGAATTCTTAACTTGCTGCTTGGTTGTTTTTCATTCCTTGTCTTGTGTCTATGCCAGTTAGTTTCCCGGTAATGGATAATTATTTAAATGGATCCACGTGAATGTGATATCAAGAATGGGTTTAAAGGGGAATTGTTTTCCCGGGAATGAGTTGTGACTTGGTTATGGCTGTTGTACCTTTTATGAATGAATAATAATGAGGGAGTTTATGTAAGGGATGGTTTGGAACCCCTTGGTGGGATGATTTCTTATTTACCTATATGTATAATTTAGTTCTTATGTTTCATATTCTCACCCCACCCAAGTTGAGCACTTCATGATGAACACCCCCATTTAATGGGGGAGGATTGTTTTCGCCACAATCCTATGAGTGGCTGGTTATTAGCTCCTTTTTTTCTCCCTTTCCTGAGTATCCCAATACTTTTTAGGCAGGCTGTGATGACCTGAGGTCCATTATAGCCCCAGATTATTTGGGTAGGGTAGTAATGGTGGTTTTCCTAGGTGTGTGCGGGTAGGTTGTTTCCCAAGTGTCTTAGGGATGAGGCCCAGGTGTCTTCGGTCATGGAAGTAGTTTTTCTAGACTAGGTGTCTTCGGGCGTGGCGGTAGTTGTTCTGGCCCAAGTTTCTGTGAGCGTGGTTATATGTGTTTGTTGTGGATCAGGTGTTTTTGGGTGGGATGTGTGGTTGTGGTATCCCAGGTGTGTGTAGTAAGGGTATGGCAGTGAGACTATGATTAGAATAGCAGGGGAGGTCTGACGCATATGATGTATTCAATAACTTGTTGGAAGGTGGTGCAGGGTACCCAAACATCGATGTGTTATTACTATTATTTTACCCAACTTGTGTTATTTATGGAGTTTTCCTTGGTGAGGTTGGGTGGATAGTTTCCTCACTATGGGCTTTTCTTATCTCATTTTCTCACGAGGAGTTAGAATACTTCCCACGTATGCACAATAGATTTTGGGTTTTCCTACTAAGTATACCCGTATGCTCACCCTACATATATAAAACTACTTTCAGGTTTTTAGGAGGACTTCAAGCACCATGTCAGACTCTATTATCTTGGATTCCAAGACCATTGACATTGCTTTTCTTTTATTTTGGTACTTAAATTTGTATTTTTCTGTATTTTAGTAGTACTTATTATTGGAACATGCTTATGGGAATGTATTGTTTTGTCTTTAATTTTAGTTCCAGTTTTGTTGTTTTTTGGGATTTAATATCTTATCTCTCGATTCTACTAAATAAAAAGGGTAATTCCTTCCATATTACATGTGATTCTATACCATTGGTGCTATTCGCCACTCCGGGGGCTATTGAAGGCAGGTATCAGGGGTTATTATCTCACCTTCAACTTGAGGAAGGAAGGTTCTGGAAATCTACTATCCCTTCCCTCATCTTATTGAAGGCAGGTTGTGACATATATATATTAATTATGCTAATATTTTTCTGACTTAACAATCAAGGGGAAAATAACATGTTTAGTATGGTAATAGAATGTTCAAATGATGTATGAATATCTCAAAAACCACCTCATTTTGATGGTATTGATTATGGATGGTGGAAATATCGAATATAATCTTTTTGGAAGAAACATATCATTGATCAATAGATAATTATGGAAAATCCATACAAGCTTCCCAAAGATGACCCCAAATATTTAGTTGGAAATGATGGGGTAAAGTATGATTTTTAAATTACAATGTGATGGATATATTATACTATGAAATAAATAAGAATTTATATAGTCATTTTCCACATGTAAAAATGCTCATGACATTTAATAAATTTTTCAAGTTACACATCTTTGTTCTAATAAAACTATTAGAACTAATTTGGGTATGTTGGGTGATGAATATCAAGAATTTAAAATGGGAGAATATGAAACTATAAATAAAATGTTCCATATATTTACTAGTATTATAAAAGGTATGACTTCTTAGTATGAGACTCTAAATAATCATGTTCTTGTTGAAAGAGTTCACAGAGTACTTCCTAAGAGGTGGAATGATAAAAAGTTTCATATTGATAGAAGTTTAAATTTCAAGGAATATACTCCTAATTTTATTATTAGATTATGATTACAATATGAGTTGGACCATAAAAATATTAAAGAAGAATACAATTCAAATAATAATTTAATGTCATTTAAATAAAATCTATCTAATTACTCTTCTGATTCTTATTTACAGAGTAGTGATATAAATGACATAGTCTATTTTTCAAAAGGTGGATATAGAAGGAAGAAATAATACTCAATAAGATATTGAAAAGACTATCATATAGATGATCATAAGGAGAATAATAA
This sequence comes from Viscum album, assembly GCA_963277665.1. Classification (NCBI taxonomy): domain Eukaryota; kingdom Viridiplantae; phylum Streptophyta; class Magnoliopsida; order Santalales; family Viscaceae; genus Viscum; species Viscum album. The sequence goes on from OY728151.1 coordinate 300,709,054, forward strand.
TGGTAATTAAAATTATAATTATTATTAAGTTTCAATTTGTTATGTGTGTTGGAAAAGGTGGAATGTCAAGCCTTATTTTCCAAGACTAAAGAAGGAAAAAAAAGATGCAATATAATAAAGAAAAGAACGAAATAACTACCAGATGGAGTTTATATTGAATTAAAGTAATTATGAAGAATCTAGTTCTAAAATTGATTTTGAGAACTTGTATTTAATTTCTTATTCAAATCAGGTAAGTGAAAATAACTATTATTTATCTTCTACATTTAAACCAAAAAAACCGACTGTTGAGGAATTGATTAAATAATTTGATATACTTGAATATAAATTTAAAAAAGTTACTAGTTTATACAAGAATATTAAGAGAAAACATAAGGATATTCTTAAGGAGAGTGAAAATCTAATGAAATATATCCAAGATGACAAAAATTATTCTCTTTCATATATGACAATTTCTAAAGAATACATAAATATTTATATTATTGAAAATGATAAATTAAAAAGAAAATTTATTTTATATCAAAATCTAATGACTTTGAAATTAGAAATTTTTAGACCATTCTTAAAGAGAATGAACTGCTCAAAAATGAAGTTTAATGTTTAACATCAAATATTTCTATAATTTTCATGGTGGATAATATTTTAATAAAATGACCCCTTTTAATAAAATGAAAAATAAGTGATCTTTTCTTGGTTTTCATAATAATATACCTAAAATTTACAAGTCCTTATTTTTTTAAAAGTTATAATGGATGTGCATCTACATATACTTGTTTTATATGTCAAATAAAATGTTCATTATATTAATGAGTGTTTTATTAAATTTACAAAATGTCCTGTAAATAATAAGGTTTTTTATTTCTAAATAATTATCTTCAAGATTTTATATAAACCAATTTTTGAAATCTATTTATATTTATAATATTTCATATGCTAATCCTATTGGACCCAAAATTTCATGGATACCAAATATTTTTTAAATTTTATTTTATAGGAAATATTTATTAGGTACATCAAAAATAATGTCTGGAATATGGAGAATGGATGCTGAAGACACATTAGTGATGATATTTTTAACTTTACATCATTCAATCAATGTGATGGAGGTATTGTTACATTTTTTGATAATTCAAAAGGAAAGGTAAAAGGTTTTGGTGATATTAAAATTTCTAATTATTTTATTATTTCAAAAGTTTTATATGTTGAGGGACTCAAACATAATTTAATAAAAGTTTAAGAGCTATGTGATGATGGAATGTTTGTAAAATTTCAAAATGATAGGTGCATTGTTTTAAGGATAAATCTATTTTGTTTTATATAAATAGAACATATAATGTTTATTAAATTAATTTTGATGTATTAAAAGATCACAATTTCAAATGTAAAATTTATTTTAATTTTTTTAAAATTTTAAGGCCCAAGAGGTTATGAAATTTTAATTTAAAGTTGATGCAAAGCTATCTGGGAACTAAACTGTTTAGAAATTAATAAAACTAAAAAAGGACAACACCATTATCTGTGATTCATGCAAGAAAGGTAAAAAATATAATTAGTTTCAATTCATATAAATAATTAAAAAATATAATTCCTCTTGATACCATTCATTTAAATTTATTTGGTCCAATTAAACCTGCTAGTTTGGGAGATTAAATATATTGTTTTGTTATTATATATGACTTTACAAGAAACACATGAGTTTACTTTCTTACTCTTAAATATGAAACTTTATCTACATTTATCTCCTTTTTAAAATTAGTTTTAAATTATAAAGATTATTTAATTTAGTAAAAAAATTGATCATGGTGTTGAATTCTAGAATACAGAATTTATCCAATTTTGTGAAGAAAATGTGTATTTTCACTAATTTTCACACAAAAAAATATTTGTAGAGGAAAAAATAGAACACATCAAGAAATATATAAGACAATGATAAATGAGTATAGTCTATATAAATATTTCTAGGAAGAATATTTGAATAATTATTATTAGGTTATTAATAGACTAATTTTTATAACCCTATTGAAAAGGACACTGTATATCTTTTGGAAGGGAAGAAAACCTAAAATTGGGTATTTTGGAGTCTTTTGTTGTAAATTTTTATTCTTAATACTAAGGTTAATTTAGAGAAATTTGATACAAAAATTAGATAAAGGTATTTTATTAGGATATTAAAATAATATTATGGCATATATAGTTTACAATAAATAAATCGTGGTTGTTGAAGAATAAATTCATATTAAGTCCGATGAAAAGACTTTGAATAAAAGAGATGATGATATTGAAAAACCTGAGAAAGGATTTAGAGATTTTAATTTTTAAGAGGAATTATCCCAATATAAATATGTAAATATTGATGGGGAGAATTTTTCTTCTTAATCTAAACTTATTCATGAAGAAACATAGAATAAACATAGAGATTATACCATAGATAATTTTACGTGTAATGTTGAATCAAAATTCCAAACATGAAAATATGTTATGAATTTTTTTGCTTATCGTGAATTTATTTTTGAACTTTAACTGAAGAATATTTATGAGGCTTTAGATGATGCTATTGGATCATGGCTATATAAGATTAATTGAATCAGTTTACTAGGAATTATGTGTGGACATTAGTTGTACCAACAATTAATTCTCATGTTATTTGAACAAAATAGATCTTTAGAAATAAACATGATAAATATGGAAATATAGTTATGAAAAAAAAATCAATATTAGTTATTCATGGTTATTTACAAAAGTAAGACATTGATTTTTAAAGTTTCTTTTTCAAATTTTTCTTGGTTAGAATCAATTAGGATATAAGTTTCTTCTACTAATTTTAATTGTTTTAAATTATTTCAAATGGTTGTCAAAATATCTTTTCTAACTTGATATATTTCAGAAGAAGTGTATGTTAGGAAAATCTTAGTTTTTGGAACTGAAAGTAATCCTAATTATGTTTTTAATCTATCTAATGATTTATATGGTTTGAAACAAGATCATAAATCATGATAAGAAAGGATTATTATTTATTTAAAAAAATTGGAGAGAAAAGGTGGATTCTAATTTTTTTATTAAGAAATTTTATAATGATATTTTTATTATAAAAATTTATGTTGATGATATTATATTTAGATCTTAAAATGAACATATTTGTAATGAATTTTTGAATTAATGAACTTTGAATTTAATATGAGAATGATGTTGGAATTGAAATTATTCATTGGTTTATAAATTTTACAATGAAATAATGATATTTTTTTATCAGTCCAAGTGTGCTAAATAATTAGTTAAGAAATTTAGTTTAAAGTCTTCTAAAAGTTAAAATACTTCATTTAGTACTACTTTAAGGTTATATTTGGTTAAATATGGAAAATGTGTCGATGTTATAACATATATCATAATTATTGAGAGTTTATTATACTTGACTACTTATAGGTCTGATTTAATGTTTTTAGTTTTTATGTGTGATATATAAAATAGTTATCCAAAGGAAAGTCACATTAAATATGTTAAAATGATAATTAGATACGTTAAAGGTTCTTGGAATCTTGGTTTATTTTTATCTTTCTAGAACAGAATTTGTTTTTACTAGTTATCGTGATTCTAATTTTAGTGGATTAAAGATATATATAAAAATATAAATTTAGGTATATTCTATTTAATTTTAAAATATTTAGTTTCATGGGATTCAAATAAAAAAATTCTATTTCTCTTTCACCTTCCAAATCAGAATAATAGTTATTGCATCATGTTGTTCTCAATATTTAGGGACTAAGAAAAAAATTTATGATTTTTTAATCTAAAAAAGATTTATATTTTAAGTGATACTAATTTTGATATTTATATTTATAATAATAACTTAAAAACACTCTATAAATGATCACATTAATGTTAAATTTCCTTTTATTATAGATCATTTTTAGAAAGGAATTATAAGTATAAAGTCTATTTCTACTGAAAACTAAATTTATGCTATCTTAACTAAGCCCTTAGACTTACTAAGTTTGAGGAAATAAAATTTTAACTTTTTATGTTGGATATTTATATTCTTATGGCATGAATTCATGGGGAGTTTAGTTGTGTTTATTTTGTGAAATTTTGATATTTATTTGAAATCTATGAAATATAGAATCAATTTTTTCAGACTAATTTTACTTATTTTATATACATATTTGTGTATTATATCACTATTTTGATAGTTATCATATATAATATATAATTTTAACTAACAATATAAACTTATAAATATCATAAAAGGGTATTTTATGAATGTAATATCATTAATTTTTAGAGAAAACTTTTAACTTTGGCTTGTTAAATAGTGTTTTCTTGATACATGTTTAAAAATTGGAAGGTTTTTTGGTGGATGATTGATATATGTTTTTAAATATGAATATTTCCAAAGGTTTTTAAATACAATTTTTTATGTAGGTTTTTATTTAAGGATAATTAATTTTTATGTATTAATTTCAAATAGATAATTCTTCTATTGAAACATTTTGATAATTTCAAAATGAGGGATTTTTTTTGAAATTATACTTTGTTTTGTAATTATCAAAAGCATGATAAGGTTTAATAAATCCATTAAACACTATTATTTTGATAATAACAATAATTTATTTGTTTCATTTCATTTAAAATTCATAATAATTTAAATTATGTAAAGTAAGATTAATCATGATCATATTATAATATTTATTTTCTTAAAATGTTTTTAATTTTTTAGTTTTTATTGTTCATAACACATGGTAAAATATTCATGAAGTTTTACTAGGATAAATGACTCATTTGAGTCCTTATAAAATCATTTTAATTAATCTTGGTCTAAAATTTGGAAAAATCTCAAAATTTGAAAATTTGGAAAATTTTGGAACCGATTGTGTCAACTGACCATGGATCCTACCCCATGAAGAAAATAAACTGACCATGGAATATTTTGCATAAAAAATAAACTAGCCATGGAACCTACCAGATTAACACAATTTATTGACCATGAAACCTACCATATGAATAAAATGTAATTACCATGGAACTTACCACATGAGAAAATGTACAAACCATGGAACCGACTGTGGAACTTACCGGGAAACCTACCATGGAACCAACTATGGGTATTGACCATGAGTGAAATTATCTTATGTATTTTGAATATAAAATTTTCTAAATAAATATAAATTAAGTGATTCATGTTTGGTTATAAATATAATTTTTTTCTATATTTCATTATAATAAATCAAAATATGAACATAAATCTAGAAATAAATAAATTATATTAAAGTCACTGTATATTTTTATTTAGAATTCTACACTTTTTCAGAATAATATTTATATATTATTTTGATTATTACTTTATATATAGAAGTATTATTAATATTATTATTAATTATAAGTTACTATAATGATGTTTTATAATTATAATTCAATTGGAGGTAAAGTTTATTCGACTGTTTTGAATGTAGGATTATATTTAAAACTTAATAAGTTAAGCTATCTACAAATTTTTAGAATCGCCTATGTGAAATCATGTATGTGAATTTACTTACTTAGATTTAGCTATGTATATTAACCCATTTTATTCCAATACATATATATCCAACATGAAAACCATACATGGATTTTCCTATATGGATTTTTGATTTTCTACCAAATGTTGTAAAATATGGAAATATACAGTCTTTTACATAATATTTAACTTTTCCATTTACTACATGTTTATTATAGATATAATTAATGTTTTATTTTTACCACAATTAATTATTATTTATTTATAATCCATTATAATATATTTTAAATTGTTTTATTAAATTCATATCCCAAGGTCTGATGTTTTACATTAATTTCATGGGAAATCATGAGATCCACATTAAATGTTGTTAGAATGTGAACAATTTTTCTAGTGTGCTTTATGAGAGTTTTCCAATGGAATTTAATGTTTTTTATGGTTATTTTTAATTATATTATTTATTATAAAAATGTGTTATCATTGTAAAAAATTAATTTAATTTTATAGATTACTGATGAAACCCTTCATATTATGTTTTTCATGTGTATTCAATAAATAAAATATACATTGTTTTGGGAAAGCTGAACTATAATGATTTTTGTGTAGAATCTTTTATAACCACATGAATTTTTAATATGGACTTTGAAATATCCATATTAATAAACAATAGGTTAAGGATATTCTTGAATTGTACAAGGACTGTAAACTTTCACAATCACGTACAGCACTCAACCAGACTTTAATTGTTTGATCCTTTGCTGCTGGAGAGTTCACTACTACCTCGAATCTCAAAGAATAAATTTGTAAAAATGGGTTTATGGTTCTAATTCTTCCTGTAATATTTAAGAGTAAATTATTTTAATGGATTATTCTATCCATTAAAAGTTAATATGTTTGGTTTGTGACTCCGAAAAAAAGTCAGGCTTTGGGTTATCAATCTAGGAAAAATATACCTTTCAACTAGGTTCTGAATCCATGTAGGGAAAATTCATTGTAAAATAACATTATATTGGATATAGTGGGTTCAATCACTCTAAATTAATGAGATGGGTGAAAAGTGGAGTAAGATCATTTATATCTAAACCACTATAAAAATATCATTTTCTCGCTTTCTTTTTATTTTCTGCTACATTTATATAATAACTTAGATATATCCCATAAATTTATTAATCCAATTTGAAAATTAAAGTTCACCCCTCATGGATATTTTTCCATCTTAACTATGGAAAAACTAATTAAAGGAGTTTGAATAAGATTTTGGACAATAATTTATGGTGTCAGTCTTATATAATGTTAATAAGTCTTCTTAAATAACATCTTTTTGACATTACAGATAAATTCAGAGGAAATCATGGTTGGTGGTCAAATGTGATATTTTGGAAAGAAAATTCATTAAATAATTGAGTTGACTAATGGAATATGAATATATTAGATAATTTGATTTTATGGATCTTTGATTATGGTGGATCTTTAATCGATATGAAGATTTTACTTTTTATAAGATCAAATAGAAAATATAGATTCATATTTTGTGAATCTATCTTTGAACTAAAGTTAATTGGTTAAATATGGAAATTTCTGTATATTTTTTGGAATTAATATAATAGAGAGATAATATATACTTCTATGGTATTGACATGAGGTCAATTTATAATGCAATATTTGACAAGATATCATTGGAGATATTAATGAATTATTTGTAGAAGGAAAAAGGAATATTTTTTCAATATATATTGTATAATTAAAATAAATATTTTCAGAATATATAGATCAATATAGAAATTTAATGTGGATTAATTTGACTCAAAGTTGATGAATATTGATTGAAAAAGTTTCTTATCTGGATTATGGTAAATTAGAGATCTAATGTGTGAGAATACTGAAGAGTCTATTAAGGTTAGAGAGACATATTTATCTATAAAAGGGAAAGAGGATCATGATTCATGTAATTGGTAATTATAAATCTATTATAGAAAGGAAAATAATAATAAATAATTGGCATAGATTAAAGATACTTAAAATAAAGAAGAAGAAGAATTTATTCATAAAATCCTCATTGAAGAATCAATAAAGGTGGGGAAGAAATCAAGGTGGTATTCAAAATTTTTTTTTCAAGAGGAGCAGGAACCTGGAGATCAATGATAACCTATATACACACGGTTAATCAATACTAAAAATGATATTGTTCTTCTATTGTATTGAATTCCCATGTATGATTCCTTTATTGAAGTGTTAAGAACATTGTTATGAGTGAGGGAGTTACCCATGCATTGGGAGTGACCCTAGGTTTGGAGTGACATTTCATAAATCAACCTTCAAATAGAGAATTTAGTGGATTTCGATCCATCGAAAAATTATCGTTATATTATCCTTGGATTATACTAGTTTGTGGGAACCAATTAAAATTATTTTATCTTGGTTTTATTCTTTTTATTACATTATACAAGACATAAATCAATGTGTACAATTTAAGTAATTATTTATCAAATTTTATTGAGGAAAATATTATATAAATTAAAACTGGACCATCATTATAAGATGAACATAATATTAAGCCTTCTAAAAATGAGTCCAAGATCGTTTAGTGAACTGATATTTTGATTATTAAATGTTTAAATTAGAACAAGTCATATACCTTGATTTATCACCTTTTAAGGTATATCTAACTATAAACCCAATAGATTTAAATATCGGATTTTGATTTAGTTTCTTCTATGATGGATGAATGAATTTTCCCAGAAATTTTCAAAGAGTAGTGAAGAATTTAATAAAGGTAAATATGAATATTTTTTCTAGGAATTAAGGAAAAGATTTCCATATAGAGAATAAGTCATTGTTAGTTAACTAATTGATTGATAGATGATCAAACTGGGTTATAATTCCAATAATCATTCTTCTAGGAAAGATCTAAGGAGTCAAGATATGATATTTTATAGAAGAAAAAGGGAGAAAGTGGTGATCATCATTCTTATAAAAATAGAGTGTATTTCCAAAATAATTAAGGTGTAATATATTATTTTTATTCATAGATATACTTTTTTTTCACATAAAAAATCAGCGATTTATAATTGTATGAGGGAGAAGTGAGTTTTAATTCTTGTGAGTGGTTGTAAACAAAGAGGGATAGTGATATTTCTCTAAATATATAAATAAGTAGTTAACTTTTTTAGATTTTGTTACACTAACACCTAAATGAGTGTATTCTTATTAGATATAGTCCAGAGTTGGTGAGAAAAGTAAAATATATTATGTTTCCTTATATTTTATCACTTTTATATTCAGTAGATAAGAGATTTGAGTTTTTAATAATTATAAAACACGACAGTTGAATGAGTAAATTTTAAATTAACATACCCTAATTCATCACTGCTTAGTGTATACTTCCTTGTGTGGGACTAATAAGTGGTTTCAGGGTAAAAGGATCAATTTGATGGGTTTTCTATCTTTAAAAGATAAGACCATGAAAGTGAATCATAAAGAAATTTTTCATCATGGATGAAATTTTTTTTATAGATGAATAAATTAAGACAATACATTTTTTTATTAGGCATGGATGTCTACCTAACTATCATGCATGAAATTATGATTAATATATAAGGTAAAAATATAATGGATATAGGTCAAAAGGATTTGGTTTTATATTCCCAATGAATCAATGCTTTAAGAGATATTTTTCTATATAAATTTACCTAAAGGAGATGTCACGTAAATCCTCAAACACCATATGGTAGAATTTTTGTAACATATAAGAAGGTAACAAAAATGTGAGATAATAAAATATTATTATGATTTGGTAAAAATATAAATTCATGAGTATAAAGAAGAATGAATTATCTTAGATTGGGTGATATTATTTTGGAGGATATACAATGACCCAGATAAACACTTAATGATGTCCAAATTATGAATTAGTCCTTGAGAATAATTCCAAAAAACTTCAGTTCAATGGTTTTATTTATTACTACTGGAATGTGGGTTTTTCCCCACACTTATAGACCAACAGTTTCATAGAACCGTTGGTAAAGGATGGTTTAGGGAAGGTTTTACCAACGGTTCTAGTAAACCATTGGTATTGATGTGTTTAGTGGATTTTTACCAACGGTTATCATTGAAAAGTTGGTAAAATGTGGTTGGGGGAGGTTTTTTCTAACGGTTATTTAGAACCGTTGGTATAGGTGTGACCTGAAATTATATACCAATGGTTTTTAAAAACCATTGGCACAACTTTCCCCCAAATTGGCAGCGGCCCGTCCTCTCCCCCATTCGCAATACAGAACCCTAAACGGGAGCAACAGGCGATTTTGGAGCTCCTTCTGCCAGACCAGTTTGGATCTTCGAGCTCCTTCAGGTTCCTCTTCTTCCATCCCATCCATGGTGTTGAATCTACTTCCGAATCTCATAAGACCCATCCTAAATTAGGTATTTCATTAACTGACACCTTATTTTTATTGAAATTTATCTAATATTTCAGTTTTTATATTTTATTTTGATGTGTTTATGTTTTTGTTTTTGTTTTGATTTAACCTATATGTTTTTGATTTATATCCATCCTATATGTTTTGGTTTCTGTGTTTTTGATTTTGATGTGTTTATGATTTTGTTTTTATTTTGATGTGTTTAAGGTATCTTATTAACTGGTACCTTATTTTTTATTGAAATTTATCTAATTATATTTTTGATTTAGACCCATCCTATATGTTTTTGTTTCTATTTTGATGTGTTTATGTGATGAGATTATATCATCATTAAGATGAGTCCAATGATTATTTGATCATTGTTTTTTAGAGAATGAATGGTTTAGGACCAGCATTAGAAGTAGCTTCCACTGAGACCATTTTAGTATAAGGGGAAACAAGATTATGATCTCCAAGGGGGTGATTGAGTTGGTAGAGACCAAACATAGTTTGTTCCTTGTGTTCAAGAACCATAAATAGTTTTTCAATTAGGTGGTCATCTGTAAAGACATAGGTAAGATTTCCAGGTCCTGTTTCATGGAGTTAAATATGTGGCGCTATAGTGGTTTTGAATTTTTTGAGGTACACTTAGTGTATTGTAAACCCTCATTTGTTCCATATTCATTTAAAATGATTTAATATCATTTTTTTCACACACACCATTATATACTCTCAAACTATATTTAGAGTGTATTTTTATTATGGTGTTAAATATTTTAGTAAATGTCCATACTAGCTTCTTTTATGTGTTCTAGGGGTTTAGACTAACGAAAGGCATGCATGATTATTGTGGGGGTATTTTTTCATATAAATATACCTATACTATGTCATCAAATGAATCAACCGTGGATAGCCCGACCACCCCCCATGGACAGCCCCCCCACCCCCTGGAAAGCCCCCCGACCCCCTTGACACCCTCGACCCCACTGGACAACGCTGACACCCCCGTGGATAGCCCGACCACCCCCCGTGGACAGCCCGCCCACCCCCTTGGACAGCCCGCCCACCCCCTGGACAGCCCCGCCACCCACATGGGCTGCCCACCCACCCCCTGGACACCCCGTACCCCCCATGGGCAGCCCGCCCACCCCCTGGACACCCTGTACCCCCCTGGACTGCCCGACCCACCCCCTGGACACCCCGCTCACCTCCTTGGATAGCCCGCCAACCCCCCTGGACTCCCCCTACCCCATTGGACAGCCTGACCACCCCCGCGGACAGCCCGCCCACCTGGACACCCTGACCCCCCTAGACAACCCCCAACCTCCAGGACACCTCCAACCCCTAGGACGACCCCACCACCCCCTAGACACCCCGCACCCCCCTGGACACCCCGCACCCCCCGTGGACACCCTGTACTTCCCCCGGACAGCCCGCCCACCCCCGGACAGCCCGCCCACCCCCGGACAAGCCCGCTCACCTCCTTGGACAACCCACCCCCTGGACACCCTGTACCCCCCCAGACAGCCCCACCCACCCCCTGGACACCCCGCTCACCTCCTTGGACTGCCTGCCCACCCCCTGGACACCCCGCACCCCCTTAGACACCCTGTACCCCCCGGACAGCCGGCTCACCACCTTGGACAACCCACCCCTGGACATCTTGTACCCCCTGGACAGCCCCACCCACCCCCTAGACACCCCTCTCACCTCCTTGGACAGCCCGCCCACCCCCTGGACACCCATCACCCCCCTTGGACACCCTGTACCCCCCCCGGACAGCCCACTCACCTCCTTGGACAGCCCGCCCCCCCGGACAGCCCGCTCACCTCCTTGGACAACCCACCCCCTGGACACCCTGTACCCCCCGGGCAACCCCACCCACCCCCTGGACACCCTGCTCACCTCCTTCGACAGCCCGCCCACCCCCTGGACTCCCCCTACCCCATTGGACAGCCTGACCACCCCCCGCGGACAGCCCTCCCACCTGAACACCCCAAACCCCTAGACACCCCCCGACCCCCTGGACACCTCCGACCCCTCGGACGGCCCTACCCCCCTATACAACCCACCCCCTGGAAACCCCGCACCCCCCTTGGACAGTCCCTCCACTACCCTGATCGTTATCATACTCCTCATCCAGATCTCCCTGAATAATTTAAAGTATAAAACTCATGTACTCCCAACAAGATCCTTAAGAATTATGTATTACTTGATCCACTTTCAATATCTTACTGGGAAATCCTTGAATATAGGAATTAGAAATTATGTATCTTATTTTCGTATATACACTGTATTTTGTTGTATTTAGTAATATTATTCTCATATAGAGTGATGTGTCAGTTATGCTTTTATATAAAGTAAACAATTGTCATTTACCTAAATATTTTTTTGATTAAACTTCAATATTATTGAATTTCTTTGAAATGAATTATTGCAGTTTTTTTACAGAATGGACAGAAGTTGAATGTACGAAACTGATCGGATTTCAACCGATTTTCAAAATAATTTGAACAGCTTTCTAGATTTTGCATTTGACAAGGCTTCAGATAGTGGTCGCATACACTGCCCATGTTTTAATTGTGTTGGAAGACCTTGGTTGAGTCGTGACGCAGTTATCTATCATATAACCAAATATGGTTTCCAAACAAACTATTATGTGTGGTATCACAATAGAGAGAAAATGGAATCTCAAAATGTTTATGATCCAAATGATAAAGACTGAATTGGAGAGTTTGATATATGATCGGTTTCCATTTATTCGGCATCATGAGAAGGAAAGGATGTCCAGCCAACAAGATTTCGATACAAGCAGACATGATGCGTCCAATGAAAATGATGATGTTGATAGGGTGAAAAAATTGAATGATGCTGCGACGACTCCAGTATATCGGCAATGTGGTAAAATGAAAAAGTTGCAATTTTTAATCCGATTGTTTCATGGGAAAACTATGTATGGGATTTCAAATACTGCAATTGATTACATTCTTACCTTCTTGAAGGACTTACTTCCAGATGATGCAGATATTCCCTCATTCCACTATATGGCATGAAAGTTAGTTGATGAACTTGGATTCTCAAAAAAAATTCATGCTTGCTCGAATGATTGCATCTTATTTTAGGAGAAAACTACTGAAATAAATGATTGTATCAAATGTGGAACCTCTCTATGGAAGCCAAAAGATGATGGATCACCATCTCGTCTTCCACAAAAAGTAATGTGGCACTTTCTATTGATACCCAGATTACAGAACCTTTTCATGTCTGATGAAATATCCATAAAAATGCGATGGCATGACACCGAGAGAAAAAATAATAATGAAGAGTTGGTTCACCCTGCAGATGGATTTTCATGGTAGAGATTTGATGCTCGATATACTGAATTTTCAGCCGACGTGCGTAATGTGAGACTTGGTCTTTCATGTTACGGTTTTAATCCATTTGGGAAGATGCTTACTTCTCACAACACATGGCCAGTTTTCATACACATTTATAACCTTCCCCCTTGGTTGCGTATGAAAATGACTTACTCTTTCTTGGGTATACTGATATCTGGCCCTTCTTATCCCGACAATGATATAGATGTATACATGCAACCTTTAATAAAAGAGTTGAAACTTATTTGGGATGTGGGTGTTCCCATATACGATGCGTGTTCTAAAGACATATTTCATATGCGTGCTGCGCTTATGTGGACGATCAATGATTTTCCTGCTTATGCAATGATGTCTGGATGGAGCACTAAAGGAAAATTGTCATGTCTTGTTTGTATGAAGAATACTCGATCGAGAAGACTGAAATATCGGCGTAGTTTTAGTTTTATGGGACATCGGTGATTCTTGCCAATGAACCATCCATATAGAAACAATCGTCGAAGATTTGACAATGCCATGGAGAATGATGCTCCACCTCAGCGTATGTCTGGAACTGATGTGATTAATGAATTGAAAGATTTCAATTATTCATTTGGGAAGGGTGTAATGAAATCTAGAAAGAGGAAAAATGTTTCCAATGATACCTATTACAATTGGAAGAAGAAAAGTATATTCTTTGAGTTGCTGTATTGGTCAACCAACTTGTTAAGTCATTGATTAGACATAATGCACATTGAAAAGAATATATGTGAAATGTTGCTTTCGATTCTTCTAAATGTCAAGGGGAAGAGAAAAGATGATTTACGATCTCGGCATGACTTGGTATATTGGGGGATCTGACCAGAATTGCATCCTGTCTATATCAGTGAAAATAAATGGCAAGTGCCATGTGCTTCTTATGTGATGACACCTGTTGAAAAAAATCAATTTATGGAAGTTCTAGAGACTATTAATGTTCTCGATGGCTATTCCAGCAATATATCAAAACAGGTCAACAGAAAAGAGTTGAAGCTGAAATCTTTGAAGACTCATGATTATCACGTCCTTCTGCATGAGTTGATTCCAATAGCAATCTGTCATCTCTTGTCCAATAATGTTAGAGTCTCAGTTTTTCAGTTGTGCTATTTGATTAGAGATCTTTGTGCTAAGAGGCTATCCAAATCCTTCTTGCAAAAACTGTTGGCAGAGACACCATTAATTTTGTGCGAGTTAGAGAAAATATTCCCTCCATCATTTTTACATGCATGTTGCATCTGACTGTCCATCTTCCGACAGAAATACTTCTTGGAGGACCCGTTGCTTTTTGTTGGATGTATCCAACTGTAAAAAACATGTGAACATTGAAATCATATGTTCAGAATAGGAAATATCCCGAAGGTTCTATTGTGAATGGTTACTTGGCTCAAGAATGTATGGATTTATGCGCAATGTATTTGTATGATCTAACTACAAGAGTAAACAGACCAATGAGAAATGAAGAAGAAAAGTATGGAAAAATTGAACCCAGTTTTCCATCACTTCCTCAGATAGTAGGAATTCCGGGATCATATACATTTACGACATTAAGCCTTGAAGAGTGAGAGATGGCACATCGCACAGTGTTGTTCAATTGTGATTTGTTCGATGAGTATATTATGTAAGTAAATTGTACATGTATCTCTTATCTTATCTCTAGTAATTTTAAATATTTTTTAAACTATTATTATTTTTATCTACAGAGAACAAAAGAATTAATATATTGAAAGCATCGTTCTTTATCTTTGAGAAGGAAAGAGACTTTTCATAGCAAAGGGTTTTCTACTTGGTTGAAATTGAAGGTAAATATATTTCTGTAATAACTAAATAAAAATAATATTTAATTAATTTTACTATTTGTTTATATTTCAGGTATCGAGTTTGCCTGCAGACTCTGTTTCTGAGGAAACAAGAGCTTTGGCTTTTGGTCCTAATACCATGGTTCATGCTTGTAAATAACTTGTGATCAATGGATAAAAATTTATTATCACTGAACGAGCAAGAAACATGAGAACATAGTATAATGGTGTTATGCTAACTGCCACAACAGACTGTTATGCCAGTTCATCAAATACTAGACCTCGTTCTGAAAATGTTGCTTATTATGGAGTCGTGGAGAAAATAATAATTTTGGATTATTACTCACATGGTCGAGTCATGATGATGAAATTTCAATGGTTTGATTCAATGATGAGGCAAGGCACCTTTATTGATGATTGTGGATTTCAAGTTATTTACATGACTCGCACTCTTTCCACCAATGAACCATATGTATTGGCATCAATGGTGAAACATGTTTTTTATGTCAAAGATCATTGTAATCCTAAATTCTATGTAATTATTGAAGTAAATCCCAGACATGTTTTTGATGATGGTGATGATGATGTTGACACTATCCCTACTGCAATTGGAAGCAATCCGTTTATTACTTATGATGACACCAATATCTCAATTTTCAGAGTTGATTGTGAACCTGAAGCTATGGTGGGAAATATATAGAATCATACAGTCGTGTTCTCACCTACATGTTTCACCTACATCATTTAGAGTGTGTATCCTAGTACTTACCTTCAAACCACCATAAATATTATTTTACTTTATGTTTTTTATCAGAATGGTTTTTCTATATTTTGTTCGGGTTACACATTAGTCATCTGTTTTTAATTACTTCCATGTTTGTTTTCATTTTAGGAAATGACACCCATTGAAGAGAGGCGACGGAAAAAGATGACAGATAATAATCGTCACATGATACAGATGGGTGTTCCTCCTCTCATCTCTGTTGTGAGTATTTTATTTCAAATATAAATATTTCAATAACTTATAATATTATGTGTTTACTTATGTGTTAAACTTTTTTTTCAGGATCGACCCCCTAGACGAGAGATATCTGACGAGGAGCCTGATATTGCTCCCAGTAGAGTGGCTGGTGCTAGGAGGGGGGGTGGTGTCAGAGATGGACGATCATCTAGTGGGGCCGGTACTGAGGCCGGTGGTACGAGAGCTCATGGGGCGAGAGTTAGACGATCCACCGCCACAGACGTATCTTCTTCACCCCATTTTGATCCTGGTGTGTCTCCAGGGACACACGAGATATTTAGACCTCCGATGATTACACTACCAGTTGGCCAGGCGTCTATGCAATCATCTCTTGCTTCTGGTTCATTATCTACGAGCTATTATATTCCACCTTCTTCAACTTCTGATGCGACACATTATGCGGTTGAGGAGTGTACACTGAGGGACACTCCACCTGTACAGGATATTCCTTCATCTTCTGCACATCCAGTGATGCCTATTGATCCGACTACCACAGGTATATTTATCTGACTCTATCTAATTTTTATACCCAAATTTATTTTATTATAACTTGTACTAATATTATTTTTCTTTAATAACAGATTCATCTACAGATAGGAGGTGGGGGAGGGGGCGTACTCGCTTGCATGCGGTATGGAACTGCTAGACACAGTTGATGGTTGAATATAATTTTGATGGACAAATGATTGAGAAATCTCGGCAGTAATGTCGGGGTTTTTTGGCGATGCTAGCCAAATACTCCGATATCATTCCGGTCATCCCTCTCTCTTGGAGAAAACTGCCACAAGAAGTCAAAGATAATGCGTGGGAACAAATATGGGTAAAAAATCTATGGGATTTACTGTTGTTTTTTTTTGTGTATTTATATGAACTAATCTATTGGGTTTCAGCTTCGGTTTAACTTCCCTGATGGCAAACGTGCATGACCAGTGCGTTTAAAAGAGTTGGGAGAGCATTAGAGATCTTATAAGAATGACCTGTATGTTGGCTGGTGTGATAGGGTGGGCACGGATTTAGAGACATTACCTATTGTGGATGACTTCCCGATAGAGCAATATCGCCAAATGATTACCCATTGGGAGACTGACAAATTTAAGGTATTAAACTCATTTGAGGTATTTAAATCAGAGTTTTCATATTTTTCATTAATATAATCTTATTTATTATTAAAATTTATTTAGGAATCTTCTGAAAAAAAAACATTGATTCAAAGCAATACCTCCACACTTTGGGGCGCACAACTATGTCAGATCAGGAGAGGCAGCTGGTACTATATAGTTGTTTATAATTTTTCTTTAGGAATTTCTATTTTTATTATTTCCTACTTAAATTATGTCATTTATTGAATATTGAATATATGATTATACTTGCACTTTATATTGTTTCAATGTCATTACAGAAGCACAAATTGAATATTGAAGGACGTATCCCTCGAGAAAAATTGTTTTGCTCGAGTAGAAGAAAAAAAGATGGAACTACGGTAAATGAATCAACCCAAGAAAAGATTGTAAGTTTTAATTTGTTTATTTAAAAGTTTAATATCTATTTTGAAATTTATCAATCTATTAATATTTTTAACAGGATGCTTTAGAGGTTCTTGATGCCCAGAAGCCTGACAATTTTGGGCCACACGATCATTTATATCAGGTTTTGGGAGAGGAGCACTCTGGTCGAGTACGCTGCCGACCTGGTAAGAATATAGTCTCAACGAGGTATTGGTCCTCTCCAGGTATCCATTCTAGTACGAATAAGTTGGAACAGGTCAAGGAGCAAGCAATAAAATCTGATAAAAGGGTCACAGAGTTGGAAGTACAAGTTCAAACAAGGGACAATGAATTTATGAAACTGATGAAATCTTTATCTTCATCACTTCCACCAGAGGCTAGGGCGGCTTGTCAGACATTTATGTCGTCTATGGGTGCATTATCCAACGCACCAGGTGACAAATCTAGTGCCGATCGAGATCATGACGTTCCTGGTGATGATGAGGATGCTGAAGAGGACGAGGGCGAGGATGAGGATGAGGACGAGGGTGAGGATGGGGCCGAGGGCGAGGATGGGACCGAGGGTGAGGATGGGGCCGAGGGCGAGGATGCGGAAGATTGATCCATTTCATTTTTGAATTCTGTATAACTCTTTATTTTTGAACCTGGCTTTCCACTCCGGGGTTTTTCTCTGCTTCATAGGGATGTTGTTATCATATCTCTTTTTTCCACTTGATTCTTATTGTATTATTAGTCTACTACCTAGACCCTTAGTATTCCTTGGTACTGTGATTCCCTGTATGATATTTGGTTTGATAAGTTAATATGGTCATCTTAATATTCAAAAACAATCACTCGAAATTAACGGTGTCCATGGGCCGAGTCAGGTCGGGTTGGGGCATGGGTGTTCTAGGGCCTAAGGACATATGATCATCCATAAATAAGATTTAGGGCCTAAGGACATGACATGAAAAATTATGTGTTTTATATCAATGGGTAATATTGGGGGTTCATTTTAAAAATAATAAAATGAGGGTTTTTGAGGTGGAAATGATTTATTAGGTGATGAACTCCCTTGGTTAAAAAATATAAATAAGCGTGTGTCTTTTTGATTATGATAAATGAATTTTAATGACAATGAAATATTGGTTAATTTCTTTGGTTAAAAAAATTTATTTTTAACATTTTTATTCTCTATTTTAAATATTTTCATTGTTTGGGAATATAATTTACAAAAAAAAATATCCAATTACTTATAATATTTATATGTATTAAATTGAGTAATTTTGTGAAATTTTTATATTGTATTATGTGCAAATTTTGCATATATAATATGAAAAATATAAAGAGTTCATATTTCACCCTTAATATCAATTATTGACAGCACTTTTAGTTTATGGTTGGTGGCTTAGAGTGCACTAAAAATGGATTCAGATTCTATTAAAACTTTAGGAAAACGATCCATGGGTCATTTTTGTCGTGTAAGAGTAAACCCCGCCTCAATCTGAGGCACAGTGTGGCCGGTACCACTCAAACTGTCTCACTTTTATTTGAAATGGACAGGATTTTAAGTGAAAACAACTACCGGCATACGAAAAACCAACCAAACACATTCAGATTGTGTTGAAACTTTAGGAAAACGATCCATGGGTCATTTGTGATGTGTAAAAGTCAACCTCGCCTCAATCCGAGGTGCGGTGTGGCCGAAACCACTCAAAGTGTCTCACTTTTCTTTGAAATGGACAACAGTTTAAGTAAAAACAACAATTGACATACGGGAAACAGACCAAACGCATTAGGATTCTATTGATACTTTAGGAAAAGTATCCATGGGTCATTTTTTTTATGTATGAGTCAACCCCGCCTCAATCTGAGGCACGGTGTGGCCGGTACCACCCAAACTGTGTCACATTTATTTGAAATGGACAGGATTTTAAGTGAAAACAACTACCGGGATACGGAAAACTGACCAAACGCATTCAGATTCTGTTGAAACTGTTAGAAAACGATCCATGGATCATTTGTGATGTGTACGAGTCAACCCAAACTCAATCCGAGGTCCGGTGTGGCCAGTACCACTAAAAGTGTCTTTCTTGTTTTTAAAATGGATGCGTTTTTAATTAAAATAAACGACATACGGAAAACCGACCAAACCCATTAGGATTGTGTTGATAATTTATGAAAACGATCCATGGGTCATTTGTGATGTGTACGAATCAACCCCGCCTCAATCCGAGGCACGGTGTGGCTGACACCACTCAAAGTGTCTCACTTTTCTTTGAAATGGACAACAGTTTAAGTAAAAACAACAACTGACATACGGGAAATGGACCAAATGCATTCAGATTCTATTGATACTTTAGGACAAGTATCCATGGGTCATTTTTGTCGTGTAAAAGTCAACCCCGCCTCAATATGAGGCACGGTGTGGCCGGTACAACTCAAACTGTCTCACTTTTATTTGAAATGGACATGATTTTAAGTGAAAACAACTACTGGCATACAGAAAACTGACCAAACGCATTCTTATTCTGTTGAAACTTTAGGAAAACGATCCATGGGTCATTTTTGATGTGTACGATTCAACCTCTCCTCAATCCGAGGTCTGGTGTGGCTGATACCACTAAAAGTGTATTTCTTTTGTTTAAAATTGATGTGCTTTTAATTAAAATAAATGACATACGGAAAACCAACCAAACGCATTAGGATTCTGTTGATAATTTATAAAAACGATCCATGGGTCATTTGTGACGTGTACAAGTCATTCCCGCCTCAATCCGAGGTGCGGTGTGGCCAACACCACTCATAGTGTCTCACTTTTCTTTGAAATGGACAACAGTTTAAGTAAAAAAAACAACTGACATACGGGAAAAAGAGCAAACACATTCGGATTCTATTAATACTTTCGAAAAAGTATCCATGGGTCATTTTTGTGGTGTACGAGTCAACCCCGCCTCAATCTGAGGCACAGTGTGGCCGGTACCACTCAAACTGTCTCACTTTTATTTGAAATGGGCATGATTTTAAGTGAAAACAACTACCGGCATACGGAAAACCAACCAAACGCATTCAGATTTTGTTAAAACTTTAGGAAAACAATACATGGGTCATTTGTGATGTGTACGAGTCAACCCCAACTCAATCTGAGGCGCGGTGTGGCCGGCACCTCTCAAAGTGTCTCACTTTTCTTTGAAATGGACAACAGTTTAAGTAAAAACAACAACTGACATACGAGAAATGGACCAAACACATTCAGATTCTGTTGATACTTTAGGAAAAGTATCCATGTGTCATTTGTGTCATGTACGAGTCAACCCCTCCTCAATATGAGTCATGGTGTGGACGGTACCACTCAAACTGTCTCACTTTTATTTGAAATGGACATGATTTTCTGTGAAAACAACCACCGGCATACGGAAAACCAACCAAACGCATTCGGATTCTATTGAAACTTTAGGAAAACGATCCATGGGTCATTTGTGACATGTAAGTGTCAACCCCGCCTCAATCTGAGGGCCGATGTGGCCGGTACCATGAAAAGTGTCTTTCATTTGTTTAAAATGGATGCGCTTTTAATTAAAATAAACGACATACAGAAAACCGACCAAACCCATTAGGATTGTGTTGATACTTTATGAAAACAATACATGGGTCATTTGTAATGTGTACGAGTCAACCCTGCCTCAATCCGAGGCGTGGTGTGGCTGACACCACTCAAAGTGTCTCACTTTTCTTTGAAATGGACAACAGTTTAAGTAAAAACAACAACTGACATACGGGAAACGGAACAAACACATTAGTATTCTAAAGATAATTTAGGAAAAGTATCCATGGGTCATTTGTGTTGTGTATGAGTCAACCCCGCCTCAATATGAGGCACAGTGTGGCTGGTACCACTCAAACTGTCTCACTTTTATTTGAAATGGACAAGATTTTAAGTGAAAACAACTACCAACATACGGAAAACCGACCAAACGCATTCGGATTCTATTGAAACTTTAGGAAAACGATCCATGGGTAATTTGTGAAGTGTAAGAGTCAACCCCGCCTTAATCCGAGGGTCGGTGTTTCTGGTACCACTAAAAGTGTCTTTCTTCTGTTTAAAATGGATGCGCTTTTAATTAAAATAAACGACATACGGAAAACTGACCAAACACATTCAGATTGTGTTGATAATTTAGGAAAATGATCCATGGGTCATTTGTGACGTGTATGAGTCAATCCCATCTCAATCCGAGGCACGGTGTGGCCGAAACCACTCAAAGTGTCTCACTTTTCATTGAAATAGACAACAATTTAAGTAAAAACAACAACTGACATACAGAAAACGGACCAAACGCATTCGGATTCGGTTGATACTTTATGAAAAGTATCCAAGGGTCATATATGTCATGTACGAGTCAAACCTGCCTCAATCTGAGGCACAGTGTGGCTGGTACCACTCAAACTGTCTCACTTTTATTTGAAATAGACATGATTTTAAGTGAAAACAACTACCGGCATACGGAAAACCGACCAAACGCATTCGGATTCTGTTGAAACTTTCAGAAAACGATCCATGGGTAATTGTTTACATGTACAAGTCAACCCCACCTCAATCCGAGGGCCGGTGTGGCTGGTACCACTAAAAGTGTCTCTCTTGTGTTTGAAAAGGACATCAGTTTAAGTGAATACAACTGAAATTTACACTTATCAATGATAATCGTAAAATATTTTTCATGAGTTGGGTAGTTTCACTCATGGGTTAATAAGTGACGAGACTCCTAAGAAAATACCTTTTCACCATATATTATAAACAATACATGTTCAATGAAAAATTCATCACAAATCATTACATACCCAAATCTAGAATCATAAAAAAAGGGATATGTGCCAATTTCAAACTCTTATTCAACTCTAATAGGTATTTCTCATACTATTCTACCCATTAGAATTTGATGGGGAGGTGGGGGCTATGATGGTTGGGGGGTTGTGCAGGGGTGACGTGAATTACTACTGGATGATTGTTGTCTTATGAAGATTGAAATAGGGAATTGATGTACATGACATGGTTGGAAGAGTTTGATGATTTTATGTGTTTTTTGTTCTATTTTAGGTGTTTTTATACTGTTTCAAGTCTGTATGTGGTTTTTGTGATTTTATTTATGCAGGTGTATAGTGGAGGTGCTACTGGAGAGAGGGGGGCTGCTGGGCTGCAGTTCTGGAAAAACTCATTACCAACGGTTATAAACCGTTGGTATAAGGGCACTGGAATTCTGGAAAAACACTATACCAATGGTTGAAAACCGTTGGTATAAGTGTTCTGGATTTCTGGAAAAACTTATACCAACGGTTTTAAACCGTTGGTATAGGTGTCTGGATTCATGGAAAACCAATACCAACGGTTTATAACCATTGGTATAGGTGTTACTGGAAAACCAATACCAACGGTTGTAAACCATTGGTATAAGTTTTCTTGAAAATCACATTACCAACAGTTTAGAACCGTTGGTATAATACTTCCTAAAATGCATTACCAACGGTTTATAACCGTTGGTATATATTGGGTTAAATTTATATAACCAATATACCAATGGTTTGGATCAAACCGTTGGTATAAGGCTTTCCTCACGGCCTACTAGCCAACAGTTTTGAAAACCGTTGGTATAGGATATACCAAAGGTTTTCCAGCCTATACGAACGGTTTATAACCATTGGTATAACCTTCTTTTCCAGTAGTGTATTGAGGGGAAGGATACAAAGATCATCTCATTTTATATTCTTTAAACAATTTTTATTGCATATGGGATGAGTTTTAACAAATATGACCCTTTGAAAAAATAAATCTCTCTAAAAGTGATATTCAATAAAATTAATAATCTCATAGTTGAAGTTAAAATTAAATAAAATGAGGTTGATGACATGATTTCATTACTTTCCTCCAATAAAAAAGGGTGAAAATAAAAGTTTAAATGAAATATTTCATTCATTTTATTTTAATTGTTTAAGGTTTGGAAACTAGATTTAAAGTTCACAAATATTTTTTGAGGTGATGAGTAAAATGAGACAAAAATAAAAATAAAATCATCTAGAAATGTAAAAGTAAAGAATCATGTTAATTAGAATTTATTTAAGAAAAAAATTTCTTTGACAATAAGGAAATATCTTAAAATCAATGAAAGTAGGGTAAATTAATGATTTAAATGACCATTATGAAAAATTAAATATTTTTCTCATTTACAAAATATCGTTTTAGGAGTAGAATGATTCTAAGGAAGCTACTTTTGAGGGAGTTGTGGAACTAAAAGTGTAGATAGAGGCTGTTTTTGAAGAAATGTACATTTTTAAAGCTAAAATAATGATGTTTAATAGTTTAGTACGTAATTACAATCTCTATATACAAAAATAGAAAGTAGATAAAAATAAATTTAAGGATGAACATAATAATATTGAATTTTCATGTTTTTAAAACTCAAAGAATGTTGTTGTACTCAAGTACAAGGTTAAAAGAGAGACTTGAATCATCAATGGTTTGACCAACTTAGTGAATCATAGATCCAAATTAATTAGGTATATTTAAATAGAATTTAATGTTATATTGTGTAATATTGAATATTAATAATGAGATATTAATCCTATCATGAAATTTAGATGTCATATCACATGGGATATGGAAATGGTCAATGTGAGGTTTATAGATCCTTTAAATTCTAGAGAATTTTTTAAAACAATAATTATTTTGTCATGAAGTCATAACCAGTATAGGGATTTATTGTATGAAAGATTCTATCATGATTGATGAAAAACCCAAAACCCCACTATATAGGGAAATATTGATTTGGAAAGATGCCCAAAAGGTTGATATATCACTACTGAAAATATAAAATAATACACCTCAAGTCTAGTATTATTATTTTATAAATATGTGGAATATAAAAAATTTGTCTTCCATAGATAAGAGGAACTTAAAGAAATAATAATAACATATAATTATGTGAAAAAAATAAATATTTTTAGTATCTTTTCAATGGATTATATTTTTTGTGTAAAGGTTATGGAAACATATCCATAAATTTATCATAAAATATATATAGGAGTGTGATAATGGGGACTCAAAATTTGTATTTTATAAAATCTCTTGGAGTCATGGAGTAATAGAAAAACTAAAAATCAATTTTACCATATGTAATATAAGGATAATAAATTTTATATAGAGTAGAAACATGCATATCAACTAAAAATGGATGTGAATAAACTATATTGGGTAAAAAAGAGTTGATAATGATATAGTAGTATAAATTGATTAGAAAGAAATGGGATGAGATGATTTTTGGATTCATGATAAAAAATAAATTTCCTATATGATTGGAAATAAGGATCTGGTTATGAGAATCAAATATTAAAAAGACATAGTTTTATATTTTCTAAATTATAATGTATTGAATATCATTACCCTTTAGAAATTCCAAAATCTGAGTTAAATATATGATAAAACAATTTTCATAGTTTTTAATGGTCTTAGTCACATTTTACCTTTCCTAATATAATTTCTTGAGTCAAGGAATATAATTGATTTCACTAAAAATAAATTTATCATCAATGGAACTGAATGTGTAATTGTAATGAAATGAAATCACATAAAGTGAAATATATACATCATTATTGGGTAAGATGATATATAATTTGTATCCATGGAAGATAAAGATAAAACATGGAATAAACACCTTATCCACTTGGGGAAAAAATCAATTGATTATTTGGAAAATCATGAAGGTTCATGTGATATTCATAAGATCATACATGATCATACCCATATGTGTGATGCTTTTGAAAAGATAAACATCATTTGTAAGTCATAAAATCCGAAAGAAAAAAAGTAAAAAATGTTGCTGGAAATAGTGCATGTTGATTATTTTGGGCTGATATCATTAGGGGATATTAATAGAAAGGGGAATTGTCTACTATTCATTGATGATTATAGAATAATGGAACAGTTAATGATGATAACTCACATATTAAAGGTGTTCAATTTTATAACTCATTTTCAAAGACACGAGGAAAATATTATCTATTAAAAATTATTAACATTCTAGATAAAAAATACCATGGAATTCAAAAATATCAATGTGGAGGATCATATCATGAAACATGGTATAAGTAGTTAGGTTTCTACGGTGATAACTACATAATTAAATGGCATGGTTTAGAGGAGAAACTGAATAATCAATAAAAGAGATCAAAGTATTATCATTAAGAAAAACCTATTGGATATGTTTTAGAAATATACAATCTTTATATTGGTATACATCACTAAAAAAGAATTTATATGTCTGGGTGAGGAGAAGAATTGATATAAGATATATAATGGGAAAAAGGAAACATTAAATCACTTTCTTATATTTTAAGTAAATGTTTTATTATCAATAAAGATGAAATCCATGAGAAGTTTAAATTTATATTTATGAATAAATTTTTAATGGACACTCATATGAGATAAAGGCATACAATTAATTTATTAAATTCATTAAGAAAAATAATTTTAACTTAATATATAACTATTATGTACTATGAGAATATTGTTGGCCAATCTATGAACAAAATCAATAATAAAGCGTTTTTGAATTTTGAATCTATATGGGAGAACAAAATTATAACATTGATTATGACAATGAAAATGATAATGAATACACTATAATAAGTCAATCAACTACCTAAAATTGAATAGGTAGGGCTGATATTGATGAAAAAATGTTATTTGTCACACAAAATCTACAATGAAACAAGGATAATGAAGGATATATATAAAATTTCACTCTTATCATATGTGTAAACTAAAATTTTTTATGATGTTACTCAGTATGAGAGATAAATTAAGGTTCTAAATGCGCTGATTAACTAAATTGAGAAGAATAAAACATGAGAGATTATTTCAAGGCAAGATGAAAAAATGTTTTCATAACTATGTTGGTTTTCTAAAACAAACTAAATGAAGATGTTGATGTTGTTTGAAACAAATCATGAATCGTGTTTAATGAATAATCATAAATTAAAGGATTTGACATGGATTTGATGTTTTTACCATTTTTATACTGGAAATGACATGTTTATTCTTGGCCGCAATGATGTAAAATAAATTCATTATTTTCCAAATATATATTAATTAAATCTCTTATTAATACATTCCTATAAAAATATGTGTACATTAAGCAACCAAATGGATTTATTATTCATGAACATGATAAAAAAGTGTCATTTAAATATGGAATTTTATGGGATAAAGAAAGAACCAAGATCTAGATACTCTGTTCTTGGTCAATATTTGAAAAATCTTGGATTCCAATGTGTAAGAGTTAATCAAATTCTCTATATAAAAAATAACTATTATCAAAGGATGATCATATATATATTTATAGATGACATAATCTTTAGAGTATCAAATTAATATCAATGTAAGGAGTTTTATAAATTCATGATGAGAAGGCTCAAAACATCAATGAAAATTGAGTTGATGTTTTTTACTTGGTTTTAGAGTGGTATAAGGGATGTTTAAAAAATTTTAGTTCTCAATTTAAAAATGATGAAGGGGTAATAAAATGGTTTTTTATGGGAGTTAACAAGGATGTGGGAGCACAAGTTTCTACCCAGATAAATTTTTTAAAAGATAAAAATGGAAAATTTCTCTATATTATTAATTATCATTAAATAATTGGAAGCCTATTATACTTAATAGTTTTTTGACCAGATATTGTGTTTTCTCCTTGTTAATATATGCGGTTTTAACATTGTCCCAAAGTGACCCACACGATTTTAACGAAAATAATTCTTAGTTATATCAATGAAAATATATATTTTTGACTATTTTATAATTATATTCCATTGATGAAGTTATTTAGATATAAAAATGAAGATTATGATTGTTCAGTAGATGAAATTATGTCTATTTTTGGTGGTGTATTTTATCATGGCTATTGTTTTATTTTATATATAATAAAGAAGAAATATTTCTTTTTATTGAGAATTGTAAAAGTTAAATATTTTAATTATTCAAGGTTGCACACAACCTTTATAGATAAGGAAAAATATTGAAGATATTGGAGTTTAAGTGAATTCTCTTATAGTAATAATTTATGATAACTAGAATTCAATAAATAATAGAAAAACAATTATGTTCATCATTTGAGGACGAATCATATCATAATCAAATATAATTGTATCAAGGAAAAATTTGAGAAAGGTTTAATGAAATTGGAATATGTGTCCACTCAAAATAAAATTAAAGATATAATTTTAAAAGAAATTTCCAAATAAGGTATTGAAAAACATCAGTTGGATCTTGAAGTTCAAACATATGTATTCAATTTAAGGGTTTGGAGAAATAATCTGCACTCCCTTAAGGTGGTTACTGTTCAAAGAAATGTATGTTTTTTCCCTCATTGATTTTTTTATAGAAGAGTATATTAATATGAATTCATGGGGATAATATATTGGTATAATTGAGATAATTGATTTTTCTTGGTATAAATAGTTATCAAAGGACAAGTGAAGTGATAAGTTAATGTGTCTAGGAATATGATGTACCACTAGGGGGGGATGAATTTATGACACTCCTTTATAATGTTATTTAATTGAATTTAAAATAAATGATTTATTAGAGTTTTGATACTCTAAAAATATAAATCAAATCATTAACCATATGTAATAGAAGTTCAAAAATTATCACAAGTCACATAAGATTTTTGGAAGGTTCACCACAATGTGGGTGATTCTGTTCTTGATATGCTTGGGTTGAGTCTGAGCCAAACATTTTCCACTAATATAAAAAATGATTAAAAGTGGTTTGAGAAGGTATAATCCTTTTATTAAAAGTGTTTCCCAAAACTTATATCTTGATAGGATTGCATTAATGAGCTACATCATCTTGAAAATCTATTGCAAAGCCAATCGACTTGTTGACTATCTTACAAACAAAGGAGTGTTTGAAGTGGTTTTCATATATTCTAATTTTCTTTCCTATGACTTGTTTCCTGATTTTAAAAGAGATAAATGTAAAATACCGTCATTCATACTATTGTAATGTTTATTTTTCATAAATTTAGATCCATTGAGATCACCTTTCTCAAAAAATGATAGTTATCCTCTTAGCCTTTCAAATAATCAGAATCAACTTCTCACAAAATTAGATTCTATGACATAAAATCAAAAAAAATATTCATAATGTTATTCTTATTAGGATAACTCAAGTTGAGATAAACTCTTACGGGGTGGGGGAATTAGTTTTTACTATTTTTCATTAGAATCCAAACCACTCTCCTACGTATTCAACACATATCCCCTAACTCACAGTAGTGAAAAAATAAATGTAAAAAAAATATTTTTAACAAGGTTTACCATAATTAGGGATGGATATATCCTCAATGTGTAGTGTTTGGTATTCACACCAAAAGAGTATCCTTTTATTATAAATACGTAACTAAAATAAAGGGAATACCCTTCAACCTTTTAGAATTACAGAACTTAGATGATTAAGAACCAATCAATTACATAAAAAATTTCACTTCCTTCAATAATTATCACTAATTATAGTAAAATTAACCAAGGGAATTGTTATATATTTATCTTCTTCCTTATTTACACATATAATAATATTGAACAGTCACACCCATATCCTTATTCGATACTCTATTTTTTTTCTAAAATGAAGTTTCTATTCCTTTAACAAAACTTTAATATTTTTTCTTTACAATTTATATTTAGAATTACATAATTATGTTTTCATATTTTAATATAAAAATATACCTCGAATTAGGATTGTACAATCTTGTCTTCAATTCTCATTCAATGCCAGTAAAATATCTTATTTAAACAAATATTATATCTCTACGAGACTTATGAATATTCTTATTTAAATATTACACATAATTTGTGAGAAATATCCATGTATGTATGACATCATGTAGTGGATATTTGTGGTGAATCAAATCCTTCATAATATTAGTGGATTCTCAGGGGTTCACTATGGAATCTTAAATCATTGTGTGATAATATCTTCCTTAATATCTTCTTAATCATGAACTATTTCCTAAAATTATTGTCATAATGTGGAAATATCTCATTTTACATAACTTTATTTATATTTTAATTCTCCTTAGACAACATCAGGACATGATTTTTCATTTCAATACATTTAAATCATTTATAAATTCTTCACCCTTCATCACTAATCACAATATATTGAATTGTGATCCTAACAAAAATCATGATATTTACATAATTGAGGAATGAAAAAAGTGTCATCTAATTTAACTTTCAAAATCATCTTCTAGAAAATCCTTATGTTATAAATTTTGGATAACTAATATAATTTTACATATTGAGGAAGTAACATTTTTTCATCGATAAAATTATTAAAATTACTTTGAGAATCATTCCCTTTTCTAGCTTTTTAGGCTTCACTTCAAGAAAACTCCTACATATGCATCAGAGTTACTCAAATATAAGTAGAAAATGAATCATACACAACTCATGATTTTTAAAATTCAACAGTTCTTATCTAGAGCTACTTTCTTATATGTTTCAAATTCATTTTACATATAACCATTTCCCAAATACGTTTTTACATTATTTTGATTGAACTAAATGTTACCTATTCATGAATTGGTTTGTAATTTTAGATACTTTTTAAAATCTTAAACTTCAACTCAAATTTACTTTTACATAGGATTAGACTATGAAATTTTTTCTACTCCATAAAAAATTCTAGAACTTTTGAAAATAAAATAGGAGTGTTTTTAACTCTATTGAATCACATCTAACCGCCTCAAATCAATTATAAAAACATAAAAAGACTTTGGGAATAATAAGAATATTTAAACATATTTCCACTATAATTACAGATCATTTTTCACATATAATAATTTTTCTTAAATTCTTCCATACATTTTTATTTCCTTAATAAACATATATTCAAATTCATCCATCTTTAACCTTAATCTTGCAGCTCTTAAAAATCACCAAGAACCTACATAGTAAATTTATCTCAACCTCCGATATCAATTATCTTGGATCCATTATAAGAACATATCTATAATTATAACATGTAATGAAATATTATATAAATATATTAATACATGAATTAAATGATGAAAAAAACCTTTCCCATTACCGAGGGATAGTTCTTCCACGACCCAAGCTCATCAAAAATAAACTTAAACCATAATATATATATTTTTCTATTTTCAAAATAACCATTTTATGATTA
Organism: Viscum album; assembly: GCA_963277665.1. Lineage (NCBI taxonomy): Eukaryota > Viridiplantae > Streptophyta > Magnoliopsida > Santalales > Viscaceae > Viscum > Viscum album. Next base: position 300,739,866 of record OY728151.1, read on the forward strand.
AGTGGGAAAGTATACAGGAATACCCCTATAAAAAAATCACCAACCAAAATAATAAATCCAAATAGAACACACACCATTGCCTCCTTACAGGGACACACCTATTGATTACATATGAGTATTAAACTTTTATGAAATAAATTATATGAACCAAAATATAAACTTTTAAAAATTTAAAAGGAATTCCCCTATATTATATATTATATAGTTATAATAAGATATCACATGAAACTAAAAAAATAAGATCAAATGCAATCATACTTATAAATTCCATATAAAAAAACTGCTACACTATAAAGATGAATGAATATTAGCTTAGAAAATGGTCAAAAATTTATACTCCATGACTCTATATATATATACATGACTAAGATAATTTATCTTGTTGAACTAATTAATAAATATATTTCTTTGTTTAGTAAGAACCATTACATTAGACTCCATCATTAATTCTCAATTCTATATAAAATATTTACCGCTACACAACAATTAAACTATAATATCACTAACTATAACCAAACCATCCAAGAAAAAAACATTTAATGAAATGTAAGTAACACTTTAGACTCAAATGAATCCAAAAAAAGAACAAAAATATTAAAAAAAATAAAAAACATAAAATTCTAGACCAACCCTTCTAGGTTAGATATCTAATATAAAGATAAAAATGGGTATGAAGGTGATTTTTAATGACATAGTGTGGATTTGAAGGATAATTTTTTCTAGAATCTCACTGAGCATCATACTAAAATTTCATGACATTTTAATCATGTTAGTCTTTACAATACAATTACATGAATCTAAAATTTGGCTGGAACCACTAGTTTTTATATAAAACAACAATTAAAAAATTTATGGCTAGTATATATCCATAAACAGAGAAATGAGTTGGGTTAAATTCTATAAAAATCACATTCAATTATCTACAAAATTGTTGGTGAAGATATGTTTTAAGTCCATTTGGATTTCTCAACTTTTTCAATTTAATATTGTCTTCTAAAATAAGATATAGGTTAATGTAGAGAGATTCATAATGTTCTTCAAGAGAAACCTTACTAAAATTCTTATAGTAAAATTTCATCATTCCAAATAATTTGAGGGTTAATAGAAATTCTTATTGCCATATTCTACTGGGTCTAAGGTATCAAACTTTGGAATGAGTTTCAAGATGGAGTAATCCTTTGAAGATATTATATTTTCAAATTGGTCATTAACTTTAAAAGTTTAACAATATTCACTAGGACCCTCATTATAATTTGGGGTTCACTGATCATCTACAAGATTTGGTTCATAAATATTTACTGCCTCACCACTTATTTTTGAGTTTTCAACTTGTTCAAGGAATTCAAGATTAAAAAGTTGATAAAAAACCACCACCTCAACCATTTTTCTCACTAAACTAATCATCATTGATTTGGAAAAATAAAATATTCCTTGAAACATATTTCATTATTCTACAAATACAATGATTCCCCCCCCCACTTTGATATAGAATTTTCCTGATTTTCATGTTGGAGTGAAAGTACTCTTTTTATTTGATCTCTTACTCATTTTATGATGAAGCATACGAGAACCCCTATACCTCATAACTATCATAATAAAATTTATTCATCTTATTCACATGATCTACTAATTTCCACCATTATCCATTCTTATTATCCTCTTGTAACTGATCACACCAGTTCCTCATATCAATACTTGAATGAGATTCCTTCTCAAAATTCTGGTTGAAGACTTTCCCTACTAAACCCTAATGTACCAACCTATTATATCGAGTTGATACCTAGAGAACTAGTTTAGTATTTTTGTCTAAATTGTTTACTGGGGAAGGGGAAATAGAGGTTCTTGAGGGCACTCTAATAGAACCATATTTTGATCAAGCAGTATAGATTCCTAATACTAAATGCAATGATGTAAAATATTTTAAAACTAGTGAACATAGGTTATGCCTAGTATATTTTCTATGTTTAACTGGAAATGAAACACTATTTTACCTATTTCAATTTACAAAATCAAGATATTAATTGAACTTTTTAATAATGTACCTCATATGTGAGGATTCATAGACCTTATTTTTTCATTTTAATATTTTGTAATATATAAATGAATATTTTCAGAGCTAGGAACTAAGATAACATACGATTCTAAATCCTTGTGAGTCCAAAATTTATTTTATAAAAATATTAAATATATTTTATATAACACATGCAATTTTTTTAGAAATAATGTAATATATCCTAAATGGATTCTCCAAAATATAAATATGGGACCATGATTGAATCCATAGCATAGGATTTATCCTAGGTGTGACCTAAAGTTGGTTGGCACCAAATGTCCGATAGGGGTAGCTATTGACAGGTTCTTTTAAATTAAAATAAATAAATTTAGTTATTTATTTTAATTTAGATGAACTAATCATAAAAATATAAAAATATGTCAATATGAAATTTCATTAGGGTTAGATGCACAATTGTGGGAGGTTTTTTAGAGGAATCCACCATTCTTTTTTGGATAATCAAGACCGAATCATGAACGACAACCAAATCAATGTGGATTATGGAATAATGAATGCAACAAGTCCTCTCCATCATTAGAAACTAAATTATTCACCAAATAATGATCTGAGTTGGGGAAGGAATCATTTTGGTTTCCACCCATAGGACTAAAATATTGTGCATAATAAAAACATTATTCCTTGAACTATATTTAAATAAATCCTTTGCGTGATCTCATGTATCGAATTTGAATTATTAATTTAAAATATTTATGTCATTATGACATGTTTCTCACCCAAGTTATTAACAATTGTATTATTTGTCCAAGAGAAATTTAAAAATCATTGATAAAAAATTATTTTTTTTGCTCTTTCCTATCATTTGTTTCATTCTACATCATTTGCCTATGGGGCCATTGTTATACTTTTTTGGTGGGTTTGAGCCAGATCGAACCCCCAGATTCACGTAAGATACACATGAAATGAACGAATTAAGGATGGATCAGATTTTTTTTGAAATATGGGTAATGATTCCCATATATTTTGGATTAGAGACCAAATTGTAGTGATGGGAATAACAAATGGCGCATAGTGGCTTTGAGAAAAAAATTAGAATCCCGATTTTCAGCCATCAGAGGCCCGAAATTGATGTCTATTGTAAATTGAAACCATTTTGGTGTTTAAATGGTGGTTTTAGTGTTTTAAGTATAATGTTAGGGATCCATAGAGTGGATCTAACATTCAAAAAAAATCGTAATACATTCCATGTAGTTAGAAGAACACACGCCATGTAGTTTAGTTTCTGTGGTGGCAAGGGTTTCTCAATGGAGCTAACTATCACATGCCGTGTGGAGGTACCACACATCATGTGACCCCTAGATGCCAGACTTGTAATTTACATAGAGTACACATACATGATCCCATGTGGCTGTATAACCTGTGTAGGGTGGGAGTATTGGGAAAAAATACTTCTAGGTAACATTACAACATTTGGGTTGGTTTTATTTGTTGATAAAGCAGGTTTTCATGGTAAATTGTCGAGTTCTAGAGATTTTGTTAAAAATCTATGTTAAAAAAGAACTATGATAAATGAATGGAATATCTAGAGGTGGTACACAAGAACAAATACAAGGTGGCCCTGTTTTCCAGTGCTTTTCAAATTTTTGGGGTCTAAAATTTGGGATTTTGTGAGCATTGTGAAAAGTGTATTTCCTTAAAGATCTCATCAAAATATGGAAAAGGAATGAGTTTCTTGAATTCGGGCTTCATGAAATGTATTTCTCAAAGACATTATGAATTTTTATGGTGAGATCTGCGAGGACGATGTGATTCTTGAATAGAATAGGTGAAGAGAATTGTGAGGGAGCATTGGGGCGACGAAGAAAAGAAATTGACAAAACACTCTATGATTATGAAGAGATCTATGATCTGAAAATTTCAGTGGTGCTTCACGATATAGAGAGAATTTTGGTAAAAATTTCAGAGATTTGTGATTTGATCTACTGTGGCACTGAATTTGTGTGGAAGGTTCTAGATTCGGTGTAATCTTATTTAAGTAGACTTATACCCCCTTGATAAGAGTATAGAGTTTTTCAAGAAAAAATTACAACTCTCAAATCAAAAAGAAGGTTTGTGTATGCAGTGCGCTTTTTGAAAGGAAGGATCTTTGCATTGGTTAATATAGATCTAAAATACTTTTTTGTTCCACATTGGATCAGTGAGCTTCGCGAAGGAAATATTTTTGCAATGGATTGAGCTCTGTGATGTCCTAAGCTCTGTGAAGGCTTGAGAACTGAGAAGTCTTGTGCTGTACGAAGAAATAAGCTCTGCCAAGGTGTGTGCATTGTGAAGAAGTAGGGAATTCCCAAAGGCCTCTGTGAGTTTTTTGAAATTTTAGAGCTTCACGAAGTAGGGAGATTTGTGTAGTTATTATTAATGGTTATTGCACAGTGATTAGTGGAAAATGGGTATTCATCAGTGGATGAAATTTTGAATTCAATAGATCATCTATATACAGTGAGGGATGAATTCATTAGAGATAATTAAAGGTCCTGCAAGTATTTAAACTGTGATTGGATCTATTAAGGAAGAAGTGAGAACACTTCAGTTGAGAGATCAATGAGCTCTAAATTTTTTATTTGTTGTAATCCTGGAGGAATAATGAGTCCACTTCAAACATTTAAACAACATTGTGATTATATAAGATTTGGTACTTCGGCTCATCATCGATGTATGATCCTTGGATGTAGCCCAGTGAGGGTGAGCTAAGTAAAATTTATGTACCCTCTTCAATCTTTATATTTATTCATACTCTACAATGGGAAGGAGAGAGAAGAGAGTTTTTTCTAATCAAAAAACAAGATCAAATGGGTAGTTGTTTTAATTTTTCATACCCTGATTCACCCCCCTCTCGGGGTATGTATCCTAGTGGACCTAAAAATTGTTATCAGAGGTAAAGGTTGATATAAGTGTTTCTCCCTCTCAAATGGAGGTCACCAATCCTAATGGAATTCCAATCTTCGATGAAAATAATTTTATTTTATGGAAGAATTGGATGAAACACTACTTTCGATCTTTGCGAATGGATGTGTTTATAGTAGAAGTGAATGGTATCATAGCCAACATGAATAGTGGTTCTTTATCTGAATAAAAAAGAAGGGAGTTTCATTCTTACACCAAAGGAATCAATTCCTTTGGGGGAGCCATATCCAATTCTATCTATACGAAAGTGATTTAATGAAAAACGTCACATGTTATGTGAGAAAAGATATTGAATACAAATGAAGGTGGTATAAAGGTCAGAGAGGAAAAGATACAAGTTCTTTGGAACAATTGTGAAGATCTAATAATGAAACCAATTGAGTCTGCTGATGCATTCTTTGATAGGGTAAATATTTTTGTGGAAGACATGTGAGATCTTAGAGAATTAATTGAAGACATAAATATTGTGAGGATCATATTGATGAAACTTCCACCTCAGTTCAATTCAAAAGTTTTAGTACTGGAAGATAAATATCCCAAAGAGATAAAACTAAAAAATTTTCACAGTACCTTGGTTGCATATGAAATGAGTAATAATGATAAAGAGTCTGTGGAAAAAGAGAATCTAAGGAGGTGGAATTCAAGGCTATGAAGAAGCTCCCCATTTAAGATTCTTTGGAAAATGAAGAGAAATATGAGGTGATGTCATCTCTTTATTCAAATATTCTAAGAGGAAAAGAAATGTTCAAGGGGAAACTACCACTAGATTGTTTTTTATGTGAAAAGGTTTGACATATTGCGGCAAGGTTCCCAAAGAATTTCCAAGAAGATGATGAAGAAGAAGATAAAATTTCCAAGAATAAGTCATCAGCCGATGTTAAAGGCAAGAAATAGTTCAAGAGAAATTTTTTTAAGAAAAATAATCTTCTTTAAAAAGAATGTGACAATTCATATGAGTCCAAGTTTGAAGAGGTTGAAGAGATAAAGAACTGAAAAGATTGTGGAGAGAATGCTATGGTGGAAGTTGTCGGTTGTTCTCAGAAAAAGTTAGAAACTGATAGTGATGAATAAGAAGAATAAGTTGAAATAAGATTTTATATGGAAGTTGAATTAGATGAATCCATTGAAGGATAGAAGTTTGGAGAGAAAAAATGAAGAAATCCAAAAAGGTGGTACATGATTCCAAACTCTACATGAAACAATAGGAACAAGATAAGTCTTAGCTGGTAAAAGAAATTGAAAAACTTAAGTCTTCCAAGCCAAAGAGCTCTGACAAGATTGATGGACATAAGCTCATGGTTTAAGAACAAAAAAAGGGATATCAATGTCTTGAATAACAAATTAAAAGATCAAATCAAGCGTATTGAAGAACTTGAAGAAGAATTTGATGACCTATAATGAAAAGTTAAGGATCAAGGAAAAATATTGACTCCCAATAAGACATCAGAAAATTAGATCACTCAAAAGATAGAAAAATTGGAAGTGAAGAATAGAGGTCCTGCAGAAAAGAAGCAAGAATCATATTCAGATGTTAAGAATGATGCGGGGATCGACCGAAAACAAAAATATTTAAATTTTGATGTCAGAATACAGACACCCATTCCATGATTGAAAGTTGATATGGGAACAAAGAAGAATCATAATATTTAGAGACCCCAAGAGCAAAATAGCTGTGTAGAAGTGACACACAGGAAAGCACCCTATTTTAGTTGTTATAGTTGTGGAAGGATGGGACATTCTAAATATGTGTGTTCAATAGCCAAGAGATACCAAAGGTCACAAGAACAACAATGGTAGCCAAACAGTGCTCGATATTATAGAACATCTTTTGAGGGACATTGTTTTAGGTGAAAAGAATTTGGGTACATATTTATATATTGTATATCAACCATAAAAAGGAATGTTCCAAGGTAGAATCAATGTAGTCGCAAGTAGTAAATAAAAAAACAAATAGGTGAGTTGAAAAATGAAAAATCGATTCGCATTTCTACTGGATGAAGATGAGAAATTACACTCAAAGGAAGATAAATATTCTCAAAATACAACGAGTATGAGGTAAAATACATGGATCAAAAATAAAAATAATGAAAAGAAAGTGGTGGTATAAATATCCCTAAAAGCATCAGACTACTCTGGTGTATGGATCCTTGACAGTGGTTACACATATCACATGACTGGTAATAAGGATCTTAACACAATGATAAAGTATGACAAAGAAAGTGTTTTCAAGTTTGGAAACGACGAATTCTTGAAGATTATTGTCTTAGGAAAGGCTAGGTTTGGGGGAAAAAATATTAGACATGTAAATGTCTTAGTAGTAGAAGTTCTCAATCCCAATTTTATTAGTGTTAACCAACTATGTGACTTAGGGATTTATGTAAGGTTTAATAAAAAGATGTGTATCATCAAAGGAAAATATGGTGCAGTGGTTCTATAGGGGAAAATAACAAAAGGAAATATCTACTTTTTAATTGTAGAAAAAGATATGTGTTCTTGTATAGAGAGAAATAAAAAAAGAAGTGACATAAACGATTGGGTCATATATTCCAACCATCCCTAGAAGATCTAGTGAAATGAGATTTATCTAGAGACCTCCCTAAGCTATCATGTGATCGTACACATAAGTGAAATTATTTTCAACAAGGGAAGATAATCATAAAGACTTACAAATTAAAGGAAAATAATTTAACAAGAGTGGTTGAATTGGTGAATACTGATGTTTGTCGACTTATCTCACCAAGATCCATTAATGGGAAGAGATATTAAATCATTTTAATATATTATTTCAGAAGAATGGAATGTGTATTTTTCATTTCCTACATGTCCAATGTGTCCAACTGTATAAAACAATTTCGGAGAGAATCTAAAAGGATTCTTGGGTAGAAATTTCTGATGTTTCGTAATAATAATGGTATGAAATTCAAAAACTGTGAAGTGGAAGAATATCTTGAGAAGCATGGAATAAGGCATCATGTTTCTTCAGTAATAACTCCCTAGCAGAACAAAGTGTTTGAGAGGAGGAATTATCATAAAAAACATGGATAGAACAATGGTTATTGAAAAAGACCTACCAGTGAAATTTCGGAAGGAATCAGTCTTGACATCAGTATAAATTTCAAATAGGGCTCCATTGTGTTTGAAGGAAGAAAAGACTCTATATAAGTTGTGGTATGGAAAGAATCCAACAGTGAGGTACTTTAGAATCTTTATAAGTAAGTACTTTATTATCAATAATGAAAAACACAGAAAATTTGAGTCATGAGGAGATGAGAGAATATTTCATTGCTACTTCAGAAAAATAAAATAATATAAATGATTTAATAAGAGGCTGGAAAAAGTAGTTGAGATAAATTATTTCACTATAGTGGAGAATGAAGAGAGCATTCAACTGCACAATGAACAATTTCTTGATAAAAGTGATGAGGAGGGAAGCAATGCAGGGGGAGCAGAAGTGAAAGATACTAATTAAAAAGATGATATTGATGATGATAAAGAGGACGCAAAGTTAGTATGTACAGAGAAGACAAAGAGTCAGTCTAAAATTGATAAGAAAAATATCATTAGTGATCAAAAAACCCCTGTTCATACAAGAACAAATAAATCATTGTAGCAGGAATCATTTCTATCTCAGCTATAGCCTAAATACTTTTTTGATGAAGCTGAAGATGAAAACAAGGTTTAGGCTATGAATGAAGTGCTAGATCATATTGAGAAGAATCTGATGTGGGAGATTATTTCAAGGCTAGAAGATAAGAATGTCATCAGGACTAAATGATTCTTTTGCAATAAGATAAATTAATATGGCACAATGATTCGAAAAAATCACTACTAGTGTGCAAGGGATACTCTAAGATAGAGGGTATAGATATTGATGAGACATTTGCAACGGTTGCAAGGATAGAGAAAATCAGATTATTACTAGCCATTGTAGTGAAAAGGAAGTTCAAACTGTTCCATATGGACATCAAATATGCATTTTTGAATGGGGTTCTAGAGGAGGAAGTTTATATTGACCGGCCAAATGTTTTTATCATTCATGAAGATGAGAATAATGTTTTTCTGTTGAATAAAGTGCTATATGGGCTGATATAAGTATCAAGAGAATGGGTCTTGAGGCATGATCTGTATTCGAAGAAACTTGGTTTTCAGTGTGGTGGTGGTGATTACAATCTCTATTTCAATAATGCAAGTTATCAAAGGATGATGGTGTTGGTTTATGTCGATGAAATAATATGTTGTGGATCAGATGAAGCTCAATGCATAGAGTTTTATGAATTCATGAAAAGTTAGTTCAAAATGTCAATGATAGGTGAGCTGCCATTTTTTCTTGGTTTAAAAGTAACACAAGGAAGGAATGGCACATTTATTTCTCAATCCTAATATTCCAAGGATGTTCTGAGAAGATTGGGAATGGAAAATTCCCAGGAGATAAAGACTCTGGATACTACCCAGATGAAATTATCAAAGGATGATAGTGGAAAATGAGTGAATATCATAGAATACAGGCAGATTATTGGGAGTTTACTATACCTGACAGTGAAAAGACCTGATACTATTTTTTTTCATATTCCAAGCAGCACAATATCAAAGAAATACCAATGAAAACAACATGCTTTTAGTGAAAACAATACTTCAATATATGAAAGGAACTATGGATTTTAGTTTGATGTATAATGAAAAATATCATCCAGAGCTGTTGGGATATACTAATGCAGATTGAGCCAGTTCAGCAGATGACAAAAAATCAATATCAATAGGTGCTTTCTATCTTGGTGGATTTTGCATTTCTTGGCTAAGAAACAAGCAGGATTTCATTTCATTGAGCACTACAGAAGCTGAGCATATAGATGCCACTCAAGAATGCACACAGTTATTGTGGATAAAGAAAAAATTGATGATATGGGAGTTGAAGTGAGGTGTCCAATCAAAATTCAGTGTCATAATACAAGTGCAATCAATATTAAAAAACATACAGTACATCACACAAGAATAAATCACATTGAGGTCAAATATCATTTTATGAAGGAGAAGGTGGAGTAAGGGATTGTAAAGTTGGAGTATGTTCCTACAGAACTATAGGTTGAACACATTATAATAATGGCCTTACCCAAGAAAACCTTTGAGAGGAATCAACTAGATTTGGGAGTTCATTCGACTACCCTAACATGAACAAGTGTGAATGTGGGACCTCCCCTCCCTGAGGTATAGTTTGTTTTTTACCTAATGTTTTAATATGTGTCCTTTACAATGTTGCAGACCACAACAGGAGTGACTGTTGGGTTCGTTGACCAAGTGGGAGAATAATGTGTGGCTATTCAATGGGATAAAATTTCTTTGGTAAGAAACAGGAAGATTCGGATAGGTGTTGAAGTGATATTGTAGGGGTAAAAAGATAAGTGGACTTGGAGTAATAAATTTGATGATTCTTTAAGTGATTGATCAAATATTAGATATCGCGATATCTGAGATTCATTATGAAAGAGAAAGAGTGGTTTTGGAATGGTATAAACAGTTGGTGTCATCAGTTAAGTGATTCATTGATGAATTTTAATACTAATCTTGTTTCTCATGCTGATAATTTCTCATATGGGCTTAGATTATGTGGTGAGTGAATCTTTGGTCTCTATCTAAATTGCAAGATGAAAATGTTGGTAGATGTAGGAAGGAGTTTCAGTGAGGTATAAAAGAGCAGATAATTGTTATGAGAAGAGCTGTCAACAAACCCAAAGGGGGATATTGTTGGGGGAAAAATCCCTTAAGGTAACGTTGAAGAATTTTTGGGATGTTTTTTTTGGCAAATCAGGTTTTCATGTGGAATTTTCATGTTCCTGATATTTCTTTGACAGTTCATGTTGACAAACTGTTAGGACCATATTGAAGGAAGAGATGGGTTTCATGGATTGTATTTTGTTGATCCTGAGGAAGTTTTCATAAATGAAATACACCTTGAATTTCTAGGAATTTGCAAGCTGGAAGTTTGAAGTTCGGAACTAAGAATATTGAAAATTCATAACCTGGTGTTTGAAGAATTCAGAGTCTGGAATTTGAAGTCTGGAAATTGAGAAGTTCGGAATCAAGAAATTGAAAATTCTTGAAAGCTGGCTGATAAAAGATGTGAAGGACCTAATTGTGACGATGCTTTGCTGTTATGTAACTCTATTTTGTGAGTATATTAAAGTACTCAAAATGAAAGAAAAATTTGGGTGGTGGAGTCATACAGAGATCTAGAGGAGTCATTCCAAGAATTCAAAATCTTCAGTATCGATAATTGAAGAAGTATTATCGAGAAGCAAGAGTCGTTTCAAGAATCTGGAAGAGCCGTTCTGAGAACTTGAAGTTCTTAGTAGAAAGTTCAGAGTCAAATTGCTGAAGAAGAAGTTCATAATGGAATGTTCAGAGTCGACTTGCTGAAGAAGAAGTTCGTAACGAGAAGTTTAGAGTCGACTTCTTGAGTCATAATTTTGTAGCAGGAAGTTCAGAGTTGACTTGCTGAGTCAAAAGTTCGGAGTCGACTTCCTGAACCATAAGTTCATTGGAAGAAGTGGGGAGTCATGCCATGAATTGGTGAAGTCATAATGAGAATCTATATCAAGAATTGGTGAAGCCGTAATGAGAAGCCATACCAATAATTTGCGAAGTCGTAACGAAAATCCCTACCAAGAAGTAATGAAGAGTCATGCCGAGAGTTGAAGTGATGCTGAAGACTCAAGAAGAGTGGATCCGAGAAAGTGATGCCGAAGAATCAAGAAGGGTGAATTTGAGAATATTATATCGAGAAGATAGATGAGTGGATCCAAGAATGTGACTCTAAGAAACCTACGTAATATGGTTGGATCCTGAAAAGGCCAAAGCTCTAAATCATGTGAAGGGGAATAAGATTCGAGAAGATTCTAGAAGGGTTGACAAAGTATTAATTACTCTGAGATTTCAGGAGAAATTATGATTTGGGTGAAATTAAGTGAGCAGGAAAGTATTTTGGTTTCCCACCGAAGCATACCTTGGAGCACCTATAAAAGGAGATTCGGGTTCTAAGTAAGTGTGTGATGAAAAAGTAGAGAGAGAAGCTATGATAATCTAGAGAGAGAAAGAATTGTTTGGCCGACAGAGTTTCATTGCAGTTTCAATCGTAACGAGAATTTGATACTCTTTGACACCGTATTGAGTTTCTATGATTGAAGAATTCAGAGTGAAGTATTCGGAGTGGATATTTGGAATGGAGAATCAGTAGTGGATGTCACCGTATTGAGTGTCTCAGATTGAGGAAGACTCGGATTGAAGATTCAGAGTGGATAAGAATTCAGAGTGGAGAATTCAGAGTGGAGATTCGGAATGGGGAATCAGTACTGGCTGTCATTTTATTGAGTTTCTCAGACTGAGGAAGACTCAGAATTAGGATTCAGAGTGGAGAAGAAAATTCAGAGTGAAGAATTCGGAGTGGAGATTCGTAATGGAATGTTCGGACTATGATTGATCTATCTAATATCCAAGGAGTCCTTGCCTTTCTTCTGGGTAATGAAGTGAATATTTTTTCTGAACTTTCTTACACTTGTATATTTGAACGGAAGTGCATGTAACATAAGTTGTTACAAGAAAAGAGATATTGCCCTATTGTGCTAACAGGGTGCACACACACTGGAGTGATTGTTTCATAGTGTTTCACAAGTGCAAGTGTATATCCTACTCGTTGTAATCCAAGGATTGTTTTCTTAGTGGATTGTATGGTGCTGGATTGTTTCCAACCATACCAAGGACGTAGCTATTCTTATTGAATAGTGAACCTTGTAAATTGATGTGTTCTTTTGGATGTGTTCTTGTTTGTTTTATCACCCGGGAATTATTTCTTTAACAGGAGACAATGGTTGTTCTCAATATTTAGTTAACTTAAAAGAAGTGAAAAGGGGTACCACTGATTCACCCCCCCCTCTCAGTGGTCCATTACTCTAGTTGGGTCCTTACAAGTGGTATTAGATAAAGGTTGCCTTTGTTTTCCTTGCTGATGGAGAATCTGAATTATGTTAACAGTAAAGGCATTACAGTATTCGATGAGAAGAACTATCACATCTATATGGATAGAATTCTACCATATCTCATGTCTAATAGTTATAAAGTTCTTGAAGCTACAACAGTTGGTTTTTCCTCCATTAAAGACAATGTTCCACTTACACTCTTTGACAAGATGTTTCTTGAGAATGATGGAAGAGCTAAAAATGCTATATTGTCTTCACCTTCTGAAAGTTAATTCTTGAGAGTAAAGGGAGTGGCCACAACCAAAGGTATATGGAAAAAACTGAAAAACATATACGAAGGCAATACAAAAGTCAAGAAGGAAAAACTTCAAATCTGGAGATTGAAGTATGAAGTCCTGAAGATGGGAGAGCATAAATCTGTTGGAGATTTCTTCACCAGGGTAAACGATATTGTTAGTACCATCAGATGTCTTGGTGAAGATATGAAAGACTCTACAGTGGTGGAAAAGATCTTGAGGATTCTTCCTGATAAATTCGATATGAAGGTATCTTCATTAGAAGACAGAGACTCAGAGACTCTATCTCTTAATGATTTTCATAGCACACTCATTACTTACGAGATGAGATGGGAAAAGTCTATGAAGACCAAGACAAAGGTTGACATAGAATTATCTTTCAAAGCCATGAAGAAGGAAAAGTCTAAGAAGATATTGATAGAAGAAGATGGTGGTGACCCTGACTCTGAAAGTGAGGTATGTAAAAATATTAATGATATTTTATCCTTGTTTTAAGAAAATGTTAAAATAGGAACATGTAAATAGAATGGAAAACTTCCCTTGAAGTGTTTTGAATGTGGAGGCATTGGACACTTTGCAGTTAACTTTCCTCGAAGGTAGAATGAAGAAGACAGTGATGAAGAAGAAAGAAATCCAAGAATGTTATGGAAGAAGCATGGTGGTAAAGGAAAGTCAGGGAAAGAAAAGAAGTTATTCAAATCCAAGAGAAAAATTATTATATCTATAAATGAAGAAGATGAAGAAAGTGATTCAGAATCCAAAAAATCAGTTGAGCATGGTGTTGAAAACACTTTCATTGCAACAATGAATGATGAAGATTTCAAAAGCAGCAACTCAGAAGAAGAAGAAACTCAGCTTGAGATGCATCTGAAAGAAGAATTTAAGGAATATTTAAGGAAGATCAGAAGCCTAGAGAAACTTAACAAAAAGTTGGAAGATAAATGTTCCTCAGCATGAAATCAAGCTAATGTTAAAGAATAACTTGAGAAAGAACTTGAAAATTTGAAGAAGTCTCTTGAAGATGAGAAAAACCAAAATGAGCACATGATAGTTAAGTTGAAAGAAAAAGAGAAAGAATTAGAGCTCGTCCAAAAGAAGCTATCATAAGTTGAATTAGGAAAAATATGTTATCAAAACTCAACTACTTTTGTAGGTGAAAGCTCTCAACAAGAAAATCCTGAGAAAATTCAACAGAAAAATAAAGTTGTTGCTGTGATGGAGAAAGATGAGAAATATATTTATGTGTCCAAGACCATTGTTTCTAGGAACTTTGAAGTTTCAAGGAAACCTAAGTATAACACTAGTGAAAAACAATAAAAATTATAATTCAAGCATAGTAATCTTACTAAAAAAAGAATGGTTGGTGGGGCTGAAGAAAGAGGAACAAAGAAGTATCAGAATAAAAGCTTTAGAAGAAGGTACTCCTTCTATGGGTACTGTTTGTATTGTGGTGGATTCGGGCATACATCGAATATGTGTTGGTTCAATCAACATTATTACCACCACCCCAAAAGTTATGAAAGGCAGAGATTGAGGGGGAGTCAATATCCTGAAAGGAAAAAGAATGACAAGATATTCTTAAAGAATGTTGAGAAGAATGAAGTCAAGAAAGAAAATAGGTTCCAGCCTCTGGAGACTATTTGAGAAGGGTGTGAACAACCTAGACATCTTTGAAAAGGATGTCTTGTGCTGTTACCAGCTCAACATAAAATTGTTAATTCTCAGAAGCTGAAGGAAAAGAAAGAAGTGAAAGAAGAAAAATCTCTTATTGTTGAAACATCTCTAAAAGTTACAAAGGAAGAACGACCTTGGATATTTGATAGTGGGTGTTCTTCACATATGACTAGAAACTTTATGTTACTAAAGAATTTAAAAAAATCTAAAGAAGGAACTGTGACATTTGGCAATGATGAATCTTTAAAAATCAAAGGTGTTGGATCAACCATCATTGGGAAGGAAAAATTGAAGTCTAAGAAAAATCTATATGTTGATGGGATGAAACACAACTTGCTGAGTGTATCACAATTGTGTGATGAGGGTAACAAAGTTATCTTCAAGAAAGATGGATTTATTGTGAAAAGTGAATAATATGGGAAGATTGTTACAATAGGACAACGAACTAAAGGAAATCTATTTCATGTTGGAAATTCACAAAACTCTTGTTACATGGGCATAGTGGAAGAAAATAAATTGTGGCACAGAAGAATTGGACACATGTGTCAGAGTAATATCTGCAAGTTATTTCAAAGAGATAGTGTTCAAGATATTCCAAATTTTCCAAGAAGAAGAGATTGGTGTTTCACTACCTGTCAGAAAGGATATATTACAAGTGTTGTGAATAAAAAGGTTGACATTTTTTCTAAACAACCCCTTGAACTAATACATTCTGATATATGTGGGAAAATGAGAAAATAGTCAAAAAATGGAGACAAGTACTTCATCACTTTCATTGATGATTTTACTCACATTATGTGTGTTATATCTATGAAGCACAAGTCAGATGCCCTGAAAATGTTTAAAACCTTCAGAAGGAAAGCTGAGAAAGAATGTGATTACTCTGTGAAGAAGTTGAGAACAGAAAATGGTGGTGAGTATAGAAGTGAAGAATTTGAAGACTATATTTAGAAGCATGGGATTCAACAGTAATATAGTGCTCCATATACACCTCAACAAAATGGGGTTGCTGAAAGGAAGAATAGAAGCTTGGTGGAAATGGGAAGAACCATGTTTCGTGAACATGGCCTTAGTCATTACTTTTGGAGGCAAGCTACAAGTACAAATGTTTATATTCAAAATCAATGTTTCTATAGGCCTCAATCAAACACAACTCTATATTAACTTTTCTATGCATTTAATCCAAGTATGAAGCATGATAACATTTTTGGGAGCCAATGCATTATAACCAATAAAGGTGAAAGCAGTGGAAAATTCGAGCAGAAAGAAGAAGATGGAATTTTTTGTGGATATGCACCAGAATGAAGAGGTTATAGATGCTTTAACAAAGAAACTGGAAGAATTGTGGATGCAGTTGTTGTAAAATTCATTGAAACTCTGAGAAAAGATAAGCATGTCCAAACAGACAAGGAAGATGAGGAAGATGAAGTTAAAAATTCTGATAAGGATGCAATGAATTGGAATCTTAATCAAAATAAAGAATCAGATTCAGCCATATCAAGTAATGAGGAAGGCACACGAAAAACCTATACAAGTCTGATGAAACAAGTGTAAGCTTAGAATATTATTTATTATCAACATCACATGGTTCAAATAACAAGAACAAGTGATTTTATATCACTTAATTCTTTTTATTCCAAAGTGGAACCAAATGATGTTAAAGAAGCCTTTCAGCATCCGGAATGGGTTCAAGCCATGAATGAAGAATTGGATCAGATTTAAAAGAATGACACATGGGAACTTGTACCCAATCCTGAAAGTAAGAACATTATTGGCATCAAATAGGTCTTCTGGAACAAGCTAAATGAAGAAGGTTATGTTATCAGAAATAAATCAAGATTGGTTTGAAAATGCTACTCTCAGATTGAATGAATTGACTTTGAAGAAAATTTTGCTTCGGTGGCCAGATTAGAAACTATCCGTATCTTTCTTGATATTTCTCCACAACGAGGCTACAAAATCATTCAAATGGATGTTAAATCTGTATTTCTTAATGGTGATCTCAAAAAAGAAGTTTATATTGAGAAACCATGTGCCTTTGTTGTAGGTAAGAATGAAAGTTATGTGTTCACGTTGAAGAAAGCCTTGTATGGGCTAAAGCAATCTCCAAGAGCATGGTACTCCAAACATGATACTTTCTCAAAAGAGATGAACTTCAATAAAGGATGAGTTGATAGAAATCTGTACATCAAGGAAAGCCAACATCTTTCTCTCATTGTGATTTTCTATGTTGATGACATTATTTTTTCTGGGAATGATGAAAGGAGCTATGAAAGGTTTGATGAAGAAATGAAGAATGTCTTTGAGATGTCTATGTTGGGTGAAATAATATACTTTCTTGGGTTAAAATTTTTGCAACAAAAAGAATTTATTTTTCTCTCCCAAGAAAAGTATGCTAGGAAGTTCATAAGAAGTTTGGTATGGAAAAATGAAAACCTATATCAACTCCTATCTCAGTGGGAGTGAAGCTAAGAAAAGATGATGAAGGAAAAGAAGTTGATTAGAAAGAATATCAAAATCTGATTGGAAGTTTATTATACTTGACTGAATCAAGAACAGATATTGTTTTTTATGTTACCTTATGTGCAAGATTCTACAGTGCTCCTAAAGAATCACATCTTGTTGCTGGAAAAATAATTCTCAGATACATAAAAGGCACAACAGAATTCAGAATCAAGTATAGTGTCTCAAATAAAATTTATTTGTTTGGCTATTCAGATGCAGATTGGGCAGGAAATGTTGATGATAGAAGATCCACATCTGGTGGAGTGTTCTTTATGGGGAAAAGTTGTGTCGGCTAGCACTCGAAGAAGCAGAATTCTGTGACACTCAGTACAGCTGAAGCTGAATATGTTGCTACAACCATGGCTGCTACTCAACACATTTGGATGAAAACACATTTGGAAGATTTTTTAGTTGAAGTAATGTTTCCCTGGCACCTGGGCTGTGATAATCAAATCACAATTAATCTTACCAAAAATCTAGTCCAACATTATCGATTAATGTATATTGACATCAAATATCATTTCATCAAAGAGCATGTGGAAAAGAATGAACTGAAACTTGAATATGTTTCATCTTCTGAACAAGTTGCTGATATTTTCATGAAACCCTTGCCAAAGGAATCATTCTCAAGATTGAGGTTGAACATGGGTTTCAAACCTCTTTCTCTTCAAGGCTAAGGTATGTTGCTCTGTCCCTTCTCTCTTCTTACCTTTGGATTGTTTTGTAAAGGGGGAGAAGTTGTTTGTATCATAAGTCTATTTGTTTAAAGAGAGAGTTGTGGTTAAGCTGTGAAATCAACACTGCTTGTGTATGTGAACTATTCTAACTGTTTGTTGGAGTGGTTTTAGGAAAGAACTTTAAGTTGTTTGCAGGATGTATGAAGTTGAATATGTATGAAGTTGAAGATGTTTATTTTCACTACCTATGGACAAATTGGTTTTGCTGTCAATGATTCTTGTTTCCTACAATGAGTTAGCTCACGTATGCTTAGAATTATTGATAAGTAATCCATTTCTTGAGGATACAAAGATTTTTGATTTATGAAAACTTGGTTGACAACAAAATCCAAAGGGGATATTGTTAGGACCATGATGAAGGAAGAGACGGTTTGCATGGATTTTATTTTGTTGATCATGGGGAAGTTTTCATAAAGTAAAGACACCTTTAATTTCTAAGAATTTGCAAGCTGGAAGTTTGAAGTTCGGAACCAAAAATATTGAACATTCGGAACCTCGTGTTCGAAGAATTCAGAGTTTGGAATTTGAAGTCTGGAAATTGAGAAGTTCGGAACCGAGAAATTCCAAATTCCTGAAAGCTGGATGATAGGATATGTGAAGGCCCTAATTGTGATGATGCTTTGTTGTTCTGTAAATCTAATTTGTGAGTATATGCAAGTACTCATAATGCAAGAAAAATTTGGGTGGTGCAGTCATAATGATATCTGGAGGAGTCATTCCGAGAATTCAAAATCTCTGGTATTGATAATTAAAGAAGTCGTATCAAGAACCAAGAGCCGTTCCGAGAATCTGGAAGAGACGTTCCAAGAACCTGAAGTTCGTATCAGAAAGTTCAGAGTCGACTTTCTGAAGAAGAAGTTTGTAGCAGAATGTTTGGAGTCGACTTGCTGAAGAAGAAGTTCTTAACGAGATGTTCGCAGTCAACTTCCCGAGTTATAAGTTCGTAGCGGGAAGTTCGGAGTCGAAATTCTGAGACAGAAGTCTGGAATCGACTTCCTAAACCTGAAGTTCATTGCTAGAAGTGCAGAGTCTTTCTGAGAATTGGTGAAGTCGTAAGGAGAAGCCATATTGAGAATTGGTGAAGTCGTAACGAGAATCCATACCAAGAATTGGTGAAGTCATAACAAAAATCCATACAAATAAGTAATGAAGAGTCATGCCGAGAGTTGAAGTGATGATAAAGACTCAAGAAGAGTGGATCCAAGGAATTGATTCTAAAGAATCAAGAAGGGTGAATCCAAGAATAAGATGCCGAGAAGACATATGAGTGTATCTGAGAATGTGACTCTGAGAAACCTGCGTAATAAGGCCGGATTCGGAAAAGGACAAAGCTCTAAATCAACTGAAGGGGAAGAAGATTCAAAAATATTCTAGAAGCATTGACAACGTCTTAATTACTCTGAGATTTCAGGAGAAATTAAGATTTGGGTGAATTTAAGTTAGCGGAAAAATATTTTGGTTTCCCGCCGAAGCATACTTTGGAGCACATATAAAAGGAGATCTGGGTGCTAAGTAAGTGTGTGATGAAAACTTAGAGAGAGAATCTATGATAATCTAGAAAGAGGAAGAAGTGTTTTTCCAACATAGTTTCATTTTAGTTTCAATCGTAATGAGATTTTGATACTGGTTGACACCATATTGAGTTTCTCAGATTGAAGAATTCGGAGTGAAGTATTCAGAGTGGATATTCAGAATGGAGAATCAGTACTAGATGTTATCATTTTGAGTGTCTTAGACTAAGTAATACTGATATTGAAGATTCGAAGTGAAGAAGAATTCAGAGTAGAGAATTCAGAGTGGAGATTCAGAATGGGGAATCAGTACTGTTTGCCACCATATTGACTTTCTCAGACTGAGGAAGACTCGGATTGAAGATTCGGAGTGGAGAAGAAAATTCGGAGTGAAGAATTCGGAGTGGAGATTCGTAATGGGAAGTTTGGACTGTAATTGATCTATCTAAAGTCCAAGGAGTCCTTGCCTTTCTTCTAGGTAAGGAAGTGAAGATTTGTGCTGAACATGCTTACACTTTTGTATTTGAAAGTAATTGCAAGTAACATAAGTTGTTATAAGAAAAGATACATTGACCTATTGTGCAAAGAGGGTGCACATGCACTGGAGTGATTGTTTCACAGTGCTTCACGATTGTAAGGGTATATCCTACTCATTGTAATCCAAGGATTGTTTTCTTAGCGGATTGTATGGTGATGGATTGTTTCCAACCATACCAAGGACGTAGCTATTCTTATTGAATAGCGAACCTTGTAAATTGTTGTCTTCCTTTGGATGTGTGCTTGTTTGTTTTCTCAGCAGGGAATTATTTCTTTAACAAGAGACAAAGGTTGTTCTCAATATTTAGGGAACTTAAAAGATGTGAATAGGGGTACCACTGATTCACCCCCCTCTCATTGGTCCATTACTCTAGCTGGGTCCCTACACAAAGAACCATGACAAAGGAATGAAATATCTAGAGGTGGTACAGAAGAATAGATACAAGGTGGCACTATTTTCCAGTGTTTGCCAAATTTTTGTAGTCCAAAATTTGGGATTCAGTGAGAATCACAAAAGGTGGACTTCCTTGAACATCTCAAGAAAATATGGAAAAGTCATGAGTTTCGTGAAGATGATATTCATGAATTGTATTTTTCTAGGACTTGAAGAATGTTGACAGTAATCTCTGTGATTACGAAAAGCTTCACAAATAGTCGAGGTGAAGAGCATTACGGGGGAGCATTGCGGTGGTAGTGCAAAGGAATTAACGGAATGCTCCATGATTGTGATGATCTCTGCAATCCAAAAATTTTTGTGGTGCTTTGCGATATAGAGACTATTTTGGCGTAAATTCCAAAGCATTGGGCTTTTAGCAGACATGGTGCAGACATTTCATTGAATGTTCTCAAGTTGGTGGAATTTCTTATAAATCGGCTTTGACCCCCTATAGAAAATTAGAGAGTTTTTCAAGAAAAAATGGAAACCCTTGAATCATAAATAAGGTTCGTGGAGGAAGTGTGCTTCACGAAAGGAAGAAGCATCGAAGCGGCTAATCTAGATCAGTGAAAGAGGCATGTTCCACGTTGGCTCAGTGAGCTTCGCAAAAGAAGTCTCATTGAGATATCTTGAGCTTTTTGATGGCCTAAGCTCTGTGAATGGTTGAGATTTTCAAAGGATTGTGCTCTACGAAGTAGTGTGCCCTGTGAAGCTATGAGATCAGAAAAGGTGTGTGGTTTGCGAAGAAGTAGGGACTTCACGAAGACTTTTTTAATCTTTGAAAAATTGAGAGCTTTGTGATGTAGGGATCTTTGTGGTGGTATTTCAAAAGGTTATTTCCTAGTGATTAGTGAAAAGGGTTATTCATATATGGATGAAATTTGGACTTCAATAGAGAATCTACATATAGTGAAGGATACATTAATTATAGATAATGAAATGACATGGAAGTCTTTAAACTATGATTGGATATACTGAAGAAGTAGTGCGAAAACTTCATCCGAGAGAGCAGTGAGCTTTCAAACTATCATTGGTTGTAAACTAGGAGGTATAGTGAGTCCACTTCATACTTGTAAACAACAGTGTGCTTATAGTGGATTTGGTACATCATCAGATCGCTGGTGTATTCTTCTTATACATATCCCAGTGAGAGTGAACTAATATCCCAGTGAGAGTGAACTATGAAAAATTGATGTGTCCTGTGCATGATTTAATATTTTTTCATACTATGAAATGGTAAAGAGAGAGAAGAGAGTTTTTTCTATCAAAAAAACAAGATCAAAAGGGGTAGTTGTTTTAATTTATCATACCCTGATTTACCCCCCCCTTAGGGTATCTACCCTTATGGACCTAACATGGGAAAATTCTGTGTACTAGAACTTATCCAGTGTAAAAGGACCTAACCTGAAGGAAACAAAAATTTCCATAAGAACAAAACTCATCCATGGGTGGTTAAGAAAACCTATGTAGTACCCTTACATGCTATATAGTATAGCATTGATAGCAAGCTGTGTGATGGTGAGAAAACATCCATGCCAAGGAGTGGGTCCACACATCATTTGGACCCCGTACATGTCATGTATCTCTATATGAATCTTCAACCTCTCATATATCCTTTGTTTGGACTTAGATTTTGTCCCATGGGAAGCCTATCCTGAGTGTTTTTCCACATAGAACACGATATTGGACTTCATATTTTCTTTTGAGATAGTTTGTGAGATTTTTCAAGTATGAAACTTCTTTAGGTGACACTCAATGATGAAAATGACCGGGCATGATCATCATAGATTCCAGATAGATACGGTACTCCCCTATGACACTAGGGCATGGTTCCTCTATCCATAGAGATGTTAACCCCCTTTCACATTTTGGAGGGGTCCTCCATACTTATTGTGTAGATAGAGATAGAACTCACCTGTGGTAGTAGGGAATGTGTCTTTTATCTATATAGATCATACTCTCCTGTCCCACTAGGACATGGGTCATCTATACTCATTGGGAAGATATAGAAGACACTCCCCTATGGCACCAGGGTGCTGGTCCTCTACCCATGGAGACGGTACTCTCCTATCACATCGGGGTGAGGGTCCTCCATATGGCCTCTTCATACATACATGAAAGATGTTGGGAATCATTGATAGACCATGGGAGATGTAGATAGACTCATTATCTTGGGATGGAATATGATATGGGGATCCCCTTTCTCGCCTTTATAGGCTTATTTTATTAGAATATATGTATATCTTTGTATTGAATTTATTCCTACTAGGTTGATATGTCTATTTCAGGTATATAATTACTCCCCCTAAAGGTTTTTAGTGTCCTACTAGGTATTTATATAATCACCCCAACCTGGGATTTTCCCACATGTGTTGTGTCTTATGAAGATGACAGATAGGTCAATGGCCATTTGAGAGGAGCATTGGGATACCCGAGTATATTTAACTACATATGGTTGTCAAATCTTGGAGATATACAACAAGGCTCTCAGAACATTCACTTTTCCAATTATTATTAGTTTGTGTAATCTTTTCTGGTTGGGCATGTATTTTTTACTTTAATTTTTAGAGTACACAATCATAATATTTTGTATTAGCTAGAGGTTTTTACATGCATGATTATTTCTCTAGTTATTGTTGTTGTTTATTTTTATTCCTATTCACATCTTTGTAAAGATATTTGGGTGAATTCATACAGGTATATTAGGAAAAGGCCACACATATTAGTTATGCCTTTTGGAACTTTTTTCCAACCCTTGGCCTTTGGAGGTGGTCTATGGGTAGTTGCGGCATGGACTTCTACTGGCTAGGAGGGCCCCAATGGGCCGAGTTGTAACATATTGGTATCAAATATGGTTCATTTATTAGGATGGATTTTGGAGTTTATACCTTATGAGGATTTGGTTAAGACTTAGTATAACGATGTTAGAGTGTTTTTAGTGTGGATTTCAGGCCAAGGAACCCAATGTTGGTGCGATAACTAACGTATCCATCCTCCAAGACTATGACTTACTTATTTTCTTCTCTACATACTGAGACATTGGTTGCAGGTAACTTTTCTACCTACATCATATAGGATTGAGTCTTTTGACTTTCCTTCATGAGTTAGCTCCCCGTATATATATGCTCATCTGACTTTGGTACTTATTGATTACTTTTTGGATTCATTTGTGAATATAGCTAACAATGTTACCAATTTAGGATCATAAAGATGAAGCGATAAGTGATGATGCCTCATTTTAGGGGCTGTTACATGATGCATTTCATCCAGGAAGACTAGTAACATCACCCCACCTATTGAGTAGTATATTATACCAATATATTAGTCTAAGGATGAATGTAGAATTAGAACACTCCAAAAGCTCTAGAATCAGTGGGCATTGAAGCTCTAAACTGAACCTGATCCACAAGAAGCAGAGGTTTGGCTTGAGTTAGTGATCCAGGTTTTTAGACTTATCCATTCCCTGACTGATCAAGTTGTTTCACTGGTATCCAGTATTTTCCATGGATCAGCTGGGATCTTGTGGAGTCTAGTCACAAAGACACTTGATGAGTCAACACTCTCATAATCTAACTTATAGAATTATTTTACCTGGAGAACTACCCATCATGCTTGAAATCAGCTTGTATTCAGGAGAAACTAGAGTTGTAACATGGATGCATGATAATTTTAATGTATTATTCAAGGTTCAATGACATCATGTGTTATTCCTTTGGCATGATTCATGATAGATACTTCTGATTACCAAAGTTTGAGTTGGGTCTCCACAGAGAAATCCATGCCACTGTTGTACCCTTATGCCTTCCCACATATGATGGAGTGTTGGAGTGGGTACTGGTGATGGAGAACTTCATATACGTGGTACACCAGGCAGTTGGAGTTGTTAGTTGGCATCCTATGTCTATGTTGTTTGTAGCTCCTGGAAGGAGCCAATAGTCAAGGCCCAAGAGGCATAAGCATGTGTGAACTCCAACATGATGTTGTGTGGGTCAGAGAAAAAGTAGAAGAAATAGAAACCTGGATAGGTGAAATGTAATTCATGTGAAGGGTGAGGTCACATAAAACGTGATTTCCAGACCAGATGTATGGAGGAGGGTATAAATATCATGTTCAGAACAGCACGACTGAGAAAGTTCCATGATCACAATTCTCCCAAACATGGCCAGGGAAACCCCCAGGGAGGTAGAGTTGGTAGATGAGTATTTGGGGCTCCAAGAGGAGGAGATACGAGTTGTGTATGACATAATGAGTCACTCTCACTACTGATTCCAAGTGGCTCATCTCAGGCTCATGGATCTAGATTTCAGGGATGCGAGAAGCTACTGTCTATAGAGGTATATGACACAACAACTCAAACGATTGTTATAGTTTTGACCTATGTTTGTTATACTATAACTTCAATATAAGTAGAGACATGATCCATTAATTATTTATCTCTTTACCCCTAGTGCAATATCTAAAGCTCAAAATTGAGAGTTTATCCCAAAATTTTTGGCTTTATGTTCTCACAGGGAATTCTTCTTCGACATCATTTATCTACTAGGAGTGTGAGATATCACTTAGTGGATAGAATTCATTGTGGGACCTCTTTCTCATCACAATGAGACCTTATGATTTCATCTTGGGTATGGACCGGTTGTCCATGATTTGAGCCATGATTTATTATAATTGTGGATTATTCAAATGCATTTGGATATATGGGACACATTTCTCCTTTTTGGGTGAGAGAGATCCCTTGGTAGAGTTAGTGGATATTGTGAGAAATAAGCTGAAACCCATCACCCATTAGTTGGATAGTCTATCCGTCTGAGCATTAAGCTCTTTACACATATTTATTCATTCAGTTATTTATTATTATATAGAAATAGTACCCAAGAATGTTTTGAGACTACATCTAAGTTGGGAGGCGGAGTTTTACATTGAATTTCACTCTATGACCACTTTAATATCTTTAGAGGTATATTAGATGGCCCTTACCGAGTTCTGGGAGATAAGGGTATATTTAAACCACCAATGAGAAAATTTCTTTATCATACCCAATACATACCCTGTTTAGCTTTAGTTTTGATCATGAAAAATGTTGATAAGTGTTTAGAAATTTTTATTGATTATTGTTTCTTGAACCAAACCACAATAAAGAACAACCACCCCTTTCCATGGGTTGATGGCCTCTCTGATCAATTGCAAGGTGAAAGATGGTTCTCAAAGATTGATCTTTGGACTGACTACCACTAGTTGATAGTTTATGAGGATGATATTCAGAATATGGAATTCCAATGTCATTAAAGGAACTATCAGTTTCTTGTGATGCCTTTTGGTGTGATGAATTCCCCAATTGTGTTTATGGATTTTATGAATCAGATATTCTTGACATAATAGGGAAATATTTTTTCTTCATTGATGAAATAATCATATACTATGTGTCATGAGAGGATCATGAAAATAACTTTAGGATGGTCATAGAATTTCTTTGGAAGTATGATCATTTTGGTAATATCTTAAAGTGTTAGTTCTGGATCCATGAGGTTCACTTTCTAGGGAATGTCATCTATGTGCATTGATTAAGTATGGACCTAGTGGTGATTAATTCTGTTCTTTATTAGGAGCCAACCAATATATTATTTGAGGTGTATAGTTTTTTAGCCTAATGGGGTACTCTAAGAGGTTTATGGAAACCTTATCCAGGATTGCATCCCCTTTGATCGCCCTGATGTAGAAAGGGTTTCTGATTACATGGACTGAGTAGTCCTAAAGGGCCTTTGAGGAGTTGTGGTTGTGCATAATGAGTGCTCTAATTTTGAGACTATTAGAGGAGGGAAAGGAGTATATAGTGTATTGTAATTCCTCTATATATGGAATTGAATATGTGTTAATTTATTTTCATGTAGTGATCCCATATGGGATGAAGCTATTGTGATCCCATGATCAGAATTTCACGAGTCATGAACTAGAGTTGTTAGTGGTAGTCTTCAATATGAGGATGTAGAGGAACTATATTCTTGGAGATTGCTTTTTTTTACACAAACCATTAGCATCTCATATGTGTATTAATGTACAGAAACATGAATATAAGATATAAGTACTATTTTGAGTTCCTGCATGTGTATGACTTTGATAAATTATATACTTATGGGAAGGGAAACATGGTGGTAGATTACCTTAAGAGGAAGTATGAAGATCGGTTAAAGGCGGAGGAATCTAAGAAGTTAGCTTCGTTGTAGCTAAACCTGGTGGAGGATGAGGGTGAACCTTCTCTTTATTTGGTGGAATAAACTTCTATGGTTATCCAGTGTGTGAGGGAGGATTAGTTGGGGGGAATTAACTGTGAGGTCCAACATGACTATATAACCTTAGTAGATTTACCAGATGGATTTTTTGAAGGAGGTAATTGTGTCATCCTTTTCTTGGGATAAATGGTGGTCCTAGTCACGATGTAAGAGGATGTGGTGAGAGAGTTTCAAAATTAAATTTTGGTTATAAATCATGGAGTGAAGAATATGTATAGATACCTTTAGCTATAGTTTTGGTGGGATTTCATGAGAAGTAGCATGGCCAATTTCATCTCTCGATGCCTCACACATTAGAAGGATAAGGCTGAGCACTAGGTTTCGGAAGGTTTGTTGTAGCCTCTTGATATCCCAAATTGGAAATGGGATTATAAATCCATGGAGTTCATTATATTACTTCCACTTATAGAGAGAATCCATGATGGCGTTTGGGTGATATTTGAATGACTTAGCAAGTTATATCACTTTCTTCTTTTCAAGGGGCATAGTTCGGTGGAGATTTTGGTGTATTTGTATGTGAGAGAGATAATTTTCCCTCTTGAGGTTCACTTGATGCTATTATCTACACATGATGAAATATTTATGTCACAATTATGTAGAGTCCTGCAGGATACATTCAGGACCCAATTAAGGATGTATAACGACCCATACATTACATACATTGTTAATACTTCAAAATTGAAGTACACGTATTACAACATATAACAAAACCATGAAAGGACCATATATGTATAGTGTCTTTAGAAACTGGGAAACATAAAAAACTGGTTCATAAATCATCTATATTGTATCCCATTTATTTCGTCATATCTAGAGTCCCTTTTTGACATATCCTACTTAATAACCTTCTTCCTGGCTTGGGGAAAGAAAACATACAAAAGGATGAGCTCAAAATATCAGTAAGGGTAAACAAAATAAATATCAATCACATCATATTCATAAGAACATAACATTTTTTAAATCTTAACCTGCAAAAGAGATCATAATTTCATAACATGGGATAAATCATAGTAGTGAAATATAATCCCAATAATCATAACTTAAAACATGAAACTTTGTGGAATACACACATAATCATAGAGAATAATTTCTTAGTAGTCAAGACTCAGATCCAATACAATCTCAACAGACGAAGTCCATTTCTGAACCAAGTTCACTCCTCGTTTCAGTCCTGTTTCACTGAACCGGATTAACCTGCCATTCCATCCATGTCTATCTCATGAGATATAAATCTTTACCCAATACATTGGAGGGATATATAGGTCCCACCCATCTCTCAATGATACCATTCTTTTGTGTGCCACAAAATCAAAAGAAAAAAAATCATACATCATTGCATAACCCATGTAATAAAAATGGGATTCTTAAACATCGTGACATCATAAAACAATTCATATAAGATATAAAAATTCATAAAAATAATTCCATCACAACATAATCAAATCAATGTAATAATAGGGATAGAAACAGAACCCTATATTATCTTAGATGGAAAATAATTTTGATAAAACACTTACTCCATTCTTGAGGGAAATATCCTTTCTACTTCGAAAACATTTTATTTTTCTTAAAACATCATATAATTTTGAACTAAAACAAGTTGATTAAAAATAAACTTGAAAACTTGTAAATAAAGATTCATGGAAATAATGTTCTAAAAATCCATTCACACCGTATAAGTTAAAAAAACATTCTTCCCGTACTTTGGCCGGAAAAGTCAAAAAGTACCTCGTACGAAAAATGACAAAAGATTCCTTTCATATCATTGACTAAAAACTGAACGAAGGGTAAAATTGGATTTAAAAAATTGTAGGTGGATGGAAGTACTATTACATATTGAGGAAACATGGATGTAGATGATAAATATTCCTCAGTAAATTCTGAAGTATAAACAATCTCAGATAAAAATGAGATTGTGAGATTTTCCCTTACCTTAGGTCCGATTTTCTCCGTATGTGTCTGAACCTCCTGTATAATGATTTAAATAATGTCATTGACTTATTCCAGAATCATACTAATTTTTATTATATCATATATGGTCATATTCTTAGCTTCTTATTAGTAATATTTCATTGCTGCTTGTTATTCGGGTGTTTATTACTTTTTGTTCTTATGCTTGTTTTGTCGAATAAATTCTTATTCTTCTTTTTTTAGATTATAGATACCTAATTTCTAGAATGGTATTAGTGTAATATATATCATATTCATTCATTCAATTCATTTATATAATCATTATGCAATGAAGATCATGTAGAACGACTCGCATCACATCGTGGAGATGGTATTCCGTACGTACGCACAAGCGATGATATCGTTCCCATGCTCGTGGAATTGTATTGGAGTGTATGTATACTATTTCAGAATCAATATCACTTTACAACAAAATATATAGTTATTCTTTACACCATTATACCAATCCATGTAAGGTGGTGGTGGAAAATAGATTACACCACGGCGTGGAGACGGTATTCCGTATGTACGCACGCGCGGTGATTTCGTTTTCCGTAGGATGGATAGATGGTGAAATAGGGTTGTTTCATACATATAATAACATATATTTATATGAGTGATACTGATGTTATTACTTCATAATTAAACAACTAAATAAGAAGAAGTGGAAGAAGAAATAATGTTGAAAGAATCGGTAACGGACATTACCTCTTCTTTGAAGCGCCTCTATGAGACCTACTTTTAGGGCACTAAAATTGGTCTCTAAAGAAGACCAGGACCTCTAGGATGTTTCTAGGGAAGTGGATAAGAGAATTTGGCAGGGGTTGGCCGAGCATGAAGGCTCAAAGTGGGGTGAGGAATAGAGGGAGGAGGTGTCCTTTTATAAGGGAGGAGGGGGGCACCTTAAGAAAAACTAAAAATATTATTTTATTATAAAGTCATATTCTGTTTTTAATAGCTCCGAATTAATTTATTTTGAAGCTAAGGTGGGTATGGATCTAAATCCTCTCATACAATAGAATTTAGACAAGTTTAGGGTTCTATTTTAACCTTATCATTTAGATTTAACTTTAAGAAAAATAATTTTACTTTTACCGTGTCTTTTTGTTTTCTTACACTATAAGGTTAATAAACATACTATAACAAGACAAAAGAATCCAAAGTTATTTATTATTAATATATATAACCTTATCTAAGTCATTTGGCCGAACCTTATATTTTTAGGAATAAAATAATAATTAATAATATAATATTTGTTTTAAAAACTATTTTATGTCAATTTTGACACTATTTGCTAATTAATTTTTGTGAAAAGCAAAACAGAAATATTAGTTCAGAAAAAGTTAATTAAATCAATACTAACATGTCATATTAACATAAAAAATTAATTTAATTCATAAAAAGTCTCAAATTACATTTATTAGAGTATTTATAACATCAATTATGTCAATATTTCATTAATAATAAAATTACTGCATCATCGTTGTGTCATAAATAAATTACATTATTTAAAGTCTAAAAATTACAAATAAAATATAATTATGTAAGAAATGTGTGTATATTTCTAATGAATATTTATAGTTGAATTTTTCTTATGTATTACCCTATATGAAATATTATTTACCTATTAAACTATTATTTTAACTATTTTAACCCTTCTTTAAATAAATTAATATTAAATGTCCTAATCTAATCCAAGTGGGCCTAAATGGTCATATTTTATTACTAAGGATGTTTTGTGTTGAATTACACTTATCCAATAGAATTAAGACATGTGTTAGGGTAATAATAATATCATTTTTACCCTTAATTACCATATTTACTTTTAACCGTGGTAAATAAAAGTAAAAAGTTACTATTCACAAAAAATTATTTTCATCTCATTGAACCAAATTTTACTTACTGACATCAACCATGTCTCTAAGATTTTTGAGATTCCATTCACAAAAGCGGTAAAACTAAGTTTTATGTAAATTTGCAAATTCGCCTAGGAGGTGGGTAAAAGACGGTCAAAAGTTCAATAAAATTTTTATATATCTAAAATTATTATAAAATGACTCCAATGAATTGCATTGAACTTATATAGGTATTATGTATCAATTATGACCAAAAATAAATTTAAATAAAATAAATAATTATTTAAATAAAAAGTCAGTTTTTAAATAGTAACCCAGTGTTTTCACTATTCATCAAAAAGTGAAAGTTTTCAGAAAAATACCAAAATTTCACCCTAGGATAATTTCGATATTCCGAATCCAAAAATGATGTCCATTTTGAAAAACAAAATTTAAAAAATTTCAAAAAGTGTGTATTACTATTTATGACGGCTAGTTTTAATAATATTTTAATAGCATATCGTTGTTTAATGAAACTCGGTATTGCGTACGACGCAAGCTATCGAGAAAGGTATCAATTGCGTGTAAAGAAAGCCAAGATAGTGTTGTGTGTAGTGAAATATTCCATTGATGATTTATATTACATAAAAACAAAATATTTCTCATAAAAGTCTTGGGTGTTACATTCTAGCCCCCTTAAAATGAATTTCGCCCTCGAAATTCATCACTTTGTAACAAAAAGATGAGGATACCTCTCCCTCATCATATCCTCAAGCTGCCATGTAGCTTCTTCTAATTGGTGGTTCCTCTATAAAACGTTCACCGAGCGAGTGGTCTTGTTCCGTAGGACTTTTTCGCAACGATCCAGAATCTCTATCGGTTGTTCTTTATAAAAAAGATCTTGTTCCAGTGGTACAACTTTTGAGCTGAGTACATGTGAAGGATCTGGTATTTACTTTCTCAGGAGAGATACATGGAACACATCGTGAACTTGGGAGAGATTCGGTGTATGTTCCAATCGGTAAGCTACCTTCCCAACACGATCCAATATTTTGAAATAACCGATATATCTAGGGCTCAACTTTCCCCTTTTCCCAAATCTCATTACTCTCTTCCAAGGAGATATATGTAAGAACACTTTATCACCCACTTCAAACACTAGGTCTTCTCTTCGGTTATCAGAATAACTTTTTTGTCGACTCTGAGCAGATCTAGTGTGTTGTTGAATAGATCTGACCTTTTCTTCCATCTCATCAACAAGATCAGGTCCTAATAGCTTTCTTTCCCCAACTTCGTCCCAACAAGTTAGAGTCCTGCATTTCTTTCCATAGAGAGCTTTATAAGGAGCCATCTAAATACTGGAGTGAAATCTAATATTATAAAAAAATTCCACCAAAGGTAGGTGTTGATCCCAACCACCTTTGATATCCATAGAGCAAGCTCTCAACATATCTTCTAGAGTTTAAATTGTCCTCTCAGACTGACCATCTGTCTGAGGATGATAAGCAGTGCTGAAACTCAACTCTGTATCCATAGTATGCTGAAGACTTCGCTAGAACTTCGAGGTAAATCTCGGATCCCGATCAAATATAATGGAAAGTGGTACTTCATGCAATCTTACCACTTCCTTTAAATATATCCTAGCAAGATGATCTAGATAGAAATCCTCTCTAATAGCAATGAAGTGTG
The DNA here is from genome assembly GCA_963277665.1 of Viscum album. Taxonomy (NCBI): domain Eukaryota; kingdom Viridiplantae; phylum Streptophyta; class Magnoliopsida; order Santalales; family Viscaceae; genus Viscum; species Viscum album. The sequence continues at coordinate 300,772,262 of OY728151.1, forward strand.
TAGACTTTGTAAGACGATCAACTATGACCCAGATAGAATTATTGCCTTTGGATGTTTTAGGAAGTCCAGTGACCAAGTCCATAGTGATGTTTTCCCATTTCTATTCAGGTATGGGTAATGGTTATAACATCCCCTTAGACTTCTGTCTCTCAGCTTTAACTTGCTAACAAACCAAGCATCAAGAGACATATTCAACAACATCTCTTTTCATGCCATCCCACCTGAAGTACTCTTTCAGGTCCCTATAGATCTTCACGCTTCCAGGATGAATAGAGAATATAGAACTATGAGCCTCATCCAGTTGCTCCTTCTTTAATTCGGGGAAGGGAGGAACACAAACCCGATTTATGAACTTTATTATCCCATCACAATCAAGGTTGAATTCAGGAACATTTCTCACCTTCTTTTGTAACTCTACATCTTATTTCGATGACTTTTTAATCTTCACATGTATTGATGGTTGAACATTCATTTGAGAAAGATATGATTTTTCCACTTTCATTATAATTCCAAGATCCATCCTTTGTAAATCCATAAATATTGGATCTTTTTTGATCCCCATCATGGATAAGATAGCATGGTCTTGTCGACTTAATGCATCTGCCACCTTTTTTTGCTTTACCAAGGTGGTAATGAATTGAGCAGTCATAATCCTTAATCTGCTCCAACCATCTTTTTGGCACATATTCAGCTCCTTTTGTGTGAAAATATACTTTAAACTTTTATGATCAGTATAAATGTCACAGATTTCTCCATAAAGATAATTCCTCCACATATTTAATGCAATGATTACTGTAGCTAACTCCAAATCATGAGTTGGGTAATTTTTCTCATGGATTTTCAACTTTCATGAGGCATAAGCTATCACCATATCATTTTACATAAGAACACACCCTAGCCCCTTCTTGGATGCATCACTGTAGATCACAAACCTTTCTTCACTACAAGGAAGTGTGAGTACAAGTGAACTGGATAACCTTATTTTCAACTCTTTGAAACTCTCTTCACATTCCTCCATCCACACGAACTTAACTCCTTTTTGAGTCAACCTGGTGAGTGTATTAGATAATCGTGAAAAATCATTCACAAAACGTAGATAATATGCATCCAAACCAGGAAAACTATGGATCTCGGTTACTGTTGTTGGTCTCGACCATCATTCGATAACCTCTATTTTTGCTGGATCCACAGATATCCCCTTTTTTGAGATTATGTGACCCAAAAATGCATCTTTTTGAAGCCAAAATTCACACTTGGTAAATTTGGAATAAAGCTTCTCCTTTCTCAGGGTCTTCAATATAATTCTCAAGTGATCTTCATGATCTTCCTTTCTCTTTGAATGAGAAAGAATATCCTCTATAAAGACTACCAAAAACTGATCAAGATAGTCTCTAAAGACTCTATTCATCAGATCCATGAAGATAGCAGGGGCATTAGTAAGACCAAATGGCATCACTATAAATTCATAGTGTCCATACATTGTACAGAAAGCCATCTTTGGTATATCCTCCCTTTTGACCCTTAATTGAAGATACCATAAAAGAAGATAAATCTTGGAAAAGTATTGAGCTCCGTGTGGTTTATCAAATAAATCATCAATGCGTGGGAGAGGATATTTGTTCTTGATAGTGATCTTGTTAAGTTCTCGAGAATCAATGTAGAGTCTCATTGATCCATCTTTCTTATTAACAAACTGAACAGGTGCTCCCCAAGGTGACGCACTAGGGCATATGAATCCCTTATCAAGATTCTCTTGGAGTTGCTTCTTCAACTCCTGCAACTCAATTGGGGCCATTCTATAAGGTGTCTTTGAAATAGGAAAAGCACCCAGTACGAGTTCTATTGAAAACTCAACTTCACGATTTGGTGGAAGACTTGTCAATTCCTCCGGAAAGACATCGTCAAACTCCCGTACAACAGGAATATTATTAATCGTGATTTTCTCACCAACCATTTTAGATAAATAACCCTTATTTAGTGTAATCAAGACCTATAAGATGGAAGAAATTTCCAATGGAAGGTTATGTTCATCCTTGCATCGATAGATGATCATAGATTGATCTGGAATATGAAATGTGACTTCCCTTATTTGGAAATTAATATGAGATCCATATAGATAAAGCCAATACATTCCAAGAATCACCTAAAATTCCAATATAGGAAGGATCACAAGATTTGATGGAAGCACTTTCCCACAAACTTCAATCAGAGAAGAATTATAAACTTTTGATGCGACTATTTTTCCATTAGGGGTTGTCATAGCTAACTCAAAATCTAATTGTTGAGGTAATAAGGAGATACCCTTAGAAAATTCTTTAGAAATAAAATATTGGGTGGATCTAGAATCAAATAAAACATTTTCTACTTTAGAGTGTATGGTAAGTGTACCTTTCACCACTTCGTTATCGTACTCCACATCGCTGATAGAAATTGCATGTGACTTTCCTTTGTCTTTAGCCTTAAGAGTTTGTTGGCGTTGATCCTCATCAACAACCCTTGGATTAGGTAATTGATTATCATAATTCCCTATTTCCTTACACTTGTAACATTGAAGTGTAGGTGGTTCACTCTGTGTAGCCTTTTCTTTGTTCGCATCACTAGACATCTTCTTCCCATCACTGCGGCATTCAAATTCCTGATGACCTTTCTTTCTACATTTGAAACATTTACTTGTCCCTTTAAGACAACTCCAGCCATGTTTCTTTCCACATTTTGAGCATAAGGGAATACTCATCTTATTTTTAGTGTTCTCTTTAAATTTTCCTTTGAATTCCATTTTCCTCTTCTTATCAAACCCATATGACTGATGGATTACTCCAATCTCCATCTCAACTTTGAGAGCACATCAAACGATTTCCTCATAGCTATTGAAGTCCCTTATGGATAATTCCCTTAGAAGACTTGGTTTTAAGCCACCAAAGAATCGATCGATCTTACTGTCAGGTTGGATAATAATACCAGAAGTGTACCTTGCAAGTCTTGTAAAATTTACTTCATAGGTACCAACAGATTTATCATCGTTTTGCATTAGTTCAAGAAACTCCTTCTCCATATTTGTTCGAAGAATACGAGGGAAGTACTTATTGAAAAATAAGTTCTTGAACTCCTCCCATTCCATGGACTCAATTTCATCCCTTTGCCCCATATTCTTAATAAGATTCCACCATTGATCATCATCACCTTCCAAATGGTATACTGCTAAGATGACTTTATCATGTTCAGAACATTGAAGAACTGAAAACATCTTTTCAGTGGTACTGATCCATTGTTCATCCACTAATGGATCAGAAGACCCGCTGAATGAAGGTGGACACTGCCTCATTAAGGATTCAATAGAATTTTGCTCCTTCCTTTGCTCATTTGGAATACCTGTATGATTCATAGCTTGAGAAAGTTGTTTGAGCATCGCTACCAGATTTTTCATTCCAGCTCCCATAACGTTTGGTTTCTCAGGGGGAAAATCATTGCACTGCCCGTCGCATTCCGCATTAACATGGTTCTTTTGGGTTCCATCCATTGACTAAAACCAAGAAGAATAGTGTGAGCAACACTAAATATAATAGGAAAAGCACATGATCAAGAATAAAATTTCACACTTAAGGTGTAGAGACCTGAAGCCTGACGTACATGGACATTACATTACATTTGCGGAATACTTAGTACATAACAAAACACACACACACAAGGATCGTAATAGTTTAGTGTCTTTGGAAACTCGGAATATAATCCTCTAATCGTGGTGAAAGATCTTCAATATCTCCCATAAAGATCTTCCCTTTTTTTTTACCTAAAACCTTTCTTTATATCCTGGGGAAAAGAAAACATAAAAGGGTGAGCTCAAATGCTCAGTAAGGGTATACAAAAGAAAAATCAATCACATAATATTCATAAGAACATAACTTTTGGAAATCTTAACCTGCAAAAGAGAGCATAATTTCATAACATGGGATAAATCATAGTAGTGAAATGAAATCCCAATAATCATAACTTAAAACATGAAACTTTGTGGCATACACAAATAATCATAGAGAATCATTTCTTGTTAGTCAAGACTCATTGCCAAGACTATCTTAGTGGACGAAGTCCCTTTCTGAATCGAGTAACCCTCGTTTCAGTCATGTTTCACTGAACCGGTATAACCTACCATTTCAGCCATGTCTATCTCATGAGATATAAAATCTTTACCCAATGCATTGGAGGGAGATATAGGTCCCACCCATCTTATAATGAATCCTTTCTTATGTGTGCCACATAATCATAAATCATACATCATCGCATAACCCATGTAATAAAAATGGGATTCTTAAACAACATGACATCATAAAACAATTCATATAAGATAAAGGAATTCATAAAAATGTTTCCATCACAACATAATCAAATCCATGTAATAATAGGGATAAAAACAGAACCCTTTTATTATCTTAGATAGAAAATAATTTTGATAAAATACTTGAACTCCATTCTTGAGGAAAATATCCTTTCTACTTCAAAAACACTTTTCCTTTCTTAACATGTCGTACAATTAAAAGAAGTTGATTAAAAATAAACTTGAAAACTTGTAAAGGAAGCTTCTTGGAAATAATGTTTTAAAAATCCATTCATGCCGTATAAGTTAAAAAAAACATTCTTCGTACTTTTGCCGGAAAAGTCAAAAAGTACCTCGTACGAAAAACGACAAAAGATTCCTTTCATTTCTTTTACTAAAAACCCACCGAAGGGTAAAAATGGATTTAAACAATTTTAGGTGGATGGAAATAATATTACATATTGAGTAAACATGGATGTGGATGATAAAATACACCCCAGTAAATACTTATGAATAAACAATCTCGGATAAAAATGAGATTGTGATATTTCCCTTACCTTAGGTCCGATTTGCTTCGTATGTGTCCGAACCTCCTGTATAATGATTTAAATAATGTCATTGACTTATTATAGAATCATATTCATTTTTATGATATCATATATGGTTCACTTATGACATTATATTACCCGTTCTTTTGTAAATTCCATGTTAAAGAAGCGTTTTGGGTAAAATTGTTTTCATTTATCGTAGGTGTTTTGACTTGTTGTTCTTGACATTATTATTACTTATATCATGATTTACTTACTTCCAGAATATAAAATTTGATTTATATATCATATATATTCAGTATATATATATATATAATAGATAGATAAAATGAAAAACACCGTTCATGGAGACGGTAGTCCGTACGTACGCATGAACGCTGTTTTCCATTCCCTATTGTCTTGAAATGGAAGTAAGTAGATGACATACATATATATATATATATACATAATCCAGTAGCTTTATAATGTCATATATTTCATTATTATTTCTTATATATACTTTATAATCATTCTTAAATGGTTAACATGGAGAATGAATCTCATCGCGTCGTGGAGACGGTAGTCCGTACGTACGCACGAGCGATGATATCATTTTCATAAATATTGAATTGAATCGGAGTGGATTATACAATATATCAGAATCAATATGATGTTGTAATAACTATGTATATTTATTCTTTACACCATTATACCCATCCATGTAAGGTGGTGGTGGAAAATAGATTACACCACAGCGTGGAGACGGTATTCCGTACGTACGCACGCGCAGTGATTTCTTTTTCCGTAGGATGGATAGATGGTGAAATAGGGTTGTTTCATACTTATAATAATATATCAGTATATGAGTGATACTGATGTTATTACTTCATAATGAAACAACCTAAGAAGAAGAAGTGGAAGAAGAAATAAAGATGAAAGAATTGGTAACGGTAATTACCTCTTCTTTGAAGTGCCTCTTTGAGACCTCCTCTTAGGGCACTAAAATTGGTCTTTGAGGAAGACCGGAACCTCTAGGATGTTTCTAGGGAAGTGGAGAAGAGATTTTGGCAGGGGTTGGCCGAGCTTGAGTGCTCAAATTGGTGTGAGGAGGAGGGGGAGGAGGTGCCCTTTTATAAGGGAGGAGAGGGGCACCTTAGGAATATCTCAAAATATTATTTTATATTAAAGTCAAAATCGGTTTATAATGGCTCCAAAGGGTCTTATTTCGAAGATAAGGTGGGTATGGGTCGAAATCCTATCAACCAATAAGATTTAGACAAGTTTAGGGTATTATTTTAACCTTATCAATTAGATTTAACTCTAAGTTAAATAATTTAACTTTTACCATGTCTTTTTGTTTTCTTTCACTATATGGTTAATAAACTTACTATAACATGCCAAACGAACCCCAAATTGTTTATTATTAATATATATATCCTTATCTAAGTCATTTGGCCGATCCTTATATTTTTAGGAATACAATAACAATTAATAATATAATATTTGATTTAAAAACTATTTTGTGTCAAATTTGACACTATTTGATATATGATTTTTGTGAAAGTCATAACAGAATTAAATGTTCGAACCAAGTTGATTAAATCAACATTAATATATCATAGTATCCTAGAAAATTAGTTGAATTCATAAAAAATCTCAAATTACATTTAGTTTGGTGTTTATAACATCAATTATGTCAATATTTCATTAATAAGATAATTACTGCATCATCGTTGGGTCATAAATAAATTAAATTATTTTATGTCTAAAAATTACAAATAAACTACCATAATGTAGGAAATATTTTTAGCTTTCTAATGAATATTTACAATAGAATTTATCTTATGTATAACCCCATATTAAAAATGATTTACTTATTAAACATTGATTTTAACTATTTTAACCCTTCTTTAAATAAATTAATAATAAATGTCCTAATCTAATCCAAGTGGGCCTAAATGGTCATATTTTATTACTAAGTTTGTTTTTGGTCGAATTACACTTGTCCAATAGAATTATGACATGTGTTAGGGTAATATTAATATCATATTTACCCTTAGTTACCGTATTTACTATTAACCGCGGTAAAAAAAAGTAAAAAGTTACTATTCACCAAAAATTATTTTCATCTCATTGAACCACATTTTAGTCCTTGATATTAACCGTGTCTCTCAGATTTTCGAAATTCCATTCACAGAAGTGGTAAAATTAAGTTTTATGCAAAATTCAGTTTTTAACCTACCACTTAGTAGTTTCACTATTCATCAAAAATTGATGTTTTTCAGAACAATGCCAAAATTTCATCCCAAGCTATATTTCATATTCCGAATTCAAAAATGAAGTCTATTTTACCAAATTCATAACATAAAAGTTGCATTAATTAATTTTATAATTAAATCCCGCTGTTAAAACAAATAGCGTGTTTGTAAGAAACAATATCTATCAAAAGATTGACACTTGTTTATGTCTAGTTTAAATGTGAAATTACATCCAATGACCAACATTGTATTAAATTGTAAAAATATATTCTAAATATACTTTAAAACCACTCAAATTAATGATTTATCACTATTAATTATTTCGATTAAAAAATTTGTTTTTAATTATAATTTAGTAATTTTCACTATTCATCAGAATATGAAAGTTATCCGAAAAGTACCAAAATTTCACCTTAGGCTAAATTCGATACTCCGAATCCAAGAATGAAGTCCATTTTGAGAGCTAAAATTTCTAAAATTTAAAAAGTGGTTACTACTATTCATAACGGCTAGTTTTAATAATATTTTAATAGCATATCATTGTTTCGTGAAACTCTGTATTACGTACTACACACGCTATCGAGGAAGGTTGCGATTGCATGTAATGTAAGTCAAGTCAAGGATGTGTGTTGTGCAAGCTTCTTTTGGTGTAGCGTACAACACAAGACTTTAATAAAATTAAAAAGAATATTTTTTTATAAAATCTTGGGCTGTTACATAAGGTCTTATCATAGGTTGTTCATGTCCATTTTTAAAACACTAAGATTGTGTTCTAAGCTTAGAATTATCCTTAGGGTTTTTACTAAGGCTTTCACATCCTAGTTTCCAAAGGTTGACTATATCTTTACTATGATACCAACTATAACGACCCATACTTTAAATACATTGTTAATAATTCAAAATTGAAGTACACTTATTACAACATATAACAAAACCATGAAAGGAATGTATAGGTATAGTGTCTTTAGAAACTGGGAAACATAAACCACTGGTTCATAAATCATCTACATTGTCTCCCATTTATTTCGTCATATCTAGAGTCCCTTTTTGGAATATCCTACTTAATAACCTTCTTCCTAACATGGGGAAAGAAAACATTCAAAAGGGTGAGCTCAAATGCTCTGTAAGGGTAAACAAAAGAAATATCAATCACATCATATTCATAAGAACATAACATTTTGTTAATCTTAACCTGCAAAAGAGATCATAAATTCATAACATGGGATAAATAATAGTAGTGAAATGTAATCCCAATAATCATAACTTAAAACATAAAACTTTGTGGCATACACACATAATCATAGAGAATCATTTCTTAGTAGTCAAGACTTATAGCCAAGACTATCTTAGCGGACAAAGTCCATTTCTGAACCGAGTTCAATCCTCGTTTCAGTCCGGTTTCACTGAACCAGATTAACCCGCTGTTCCAGCCATGTCTATCTCATGAGATATAAATCTTTACCCAATTAATTGGAGGGATACATAGGTCCCACCCATATCATAATGATACCATTCTTATGTGTGCCGCAAAATCAAAAAAATCATACATCATTGCACAACCCATGTAATAAAAATGGGATTCTTAAACATCGTGAAATCATAAAACAATTCATATAAGATAAAGGAATTCCTAAAAATAATTCCACCACAACATAATTAAATCAATTTAATAATAGAGATAGAAACAGGACCCTATATTATCTTAGATGGAAAATAATTTTGATAAAACACTTGAACTCCATTCTTGAGGAAAATATCCTTTCTACTTCGAAAGTATTTTCCTTTCTTAAAACATCATATAATTTTGAACTAAAAGAAGTTGATTAAAAATAAACATGAAAACTTGTAAAGTAATCTTCATGGAAATAATGTTCTAAAAATCCATTCACGCTGTATAAGTTAAAAAAACATTCTTCTCGTACTTTGGCCAGAAAGTAAAAAAGTACCTCGTACGAAAAATGACAAAAGATTCCTTTCATATATTTTACTAAAAACTCACCAAAGGGTAAAATTGGATTTAAAAAATTGTATGTGGATGGAAATAATATTACATATTGAGGAAACATGGATGTGGATGATAAATATTCCAGAGTAAATTCTGAAGTATAAACAATCTCGGATAAAAATGAGATTGTGAGATTTTCCCTTACCTTAGGTCCGATTTTTGTTCGTAAGTGTCTGAACCACCTGTATAATGATTTAAATAATGTCATTGAATTATTCTAGAATCATACTCATTGTTATGATATCATATATGGTCATATTATTAGCTTCTTATTAGTAATATTTCATTGCTAATTGTTGTTCGAGTGTTTATTACTTTTTGTTCTTATGCGTGTTTTGTCGAACAAATTCATATTCTTATTTTTTTAGATTATAGTTAACTCATTTCCAGAATGGTATTAGTGTAATATATATCATATTAATTCATTCAATTCATTTATATAATCACTATGCAATGAAGATCATGTATAACGAGTCACATCACATTGTGGAGACGGTATTACGTACGTACGCACGAGCGATGATATCGTTCCCATGATCGTGGAATTGTATTGGAGTGTATGTATACTATTTCAGAATCAATATCACTTTACAATAATCATATATATTTATTCTTTACACCATTATACCCATCCAAGTAAGGTGGTGGTGGAAAATAGATTACACCATGGCGTGGAGACGGTATTCCGTACGTACGTACGCACGCGCGGTGATTTCGTTTTCTGTAGGATGGATAGATGGTGAAATAGGGTTGTTTCATACTTATAATAACATATCAGTATATTAGTGATACTGATATTATTACTTCATAATTAAAAAACTAAATAAGAAGAAGTGGAAGAAGAAATAAACTTGAAAGAATCAGTAACGGACATTACCTCTTCTTTGAAGCGCCTCTTTGAGACATCCTTTTAGGGCACTAAAATTGGTCTTTGAAGAATACCAGGACCTCTAGGATGTTCCTAGGGAAGTGAAGAAGATAATTTTGCAGGGGTAAGATGATCTTGAAAGCTCAATGTGGTGTGAGGAAGAGAGGGATGAGGTGCCCTTTTATAAGGGAGGAGAGGGGCACCTTAAGAAAAACTAAAAATATTATTTTATTATAAAGTCATATTCAGTTTTTAATAACTCTAAATTGATTTATTTAGAAGCTAATGTGGGGATCGGTAGAAATAATCTTATCCAATATAATTTAGACAAGTCTAGTGTTCTAATTTAACATTATCATTTAGATTTAACTTTAAGTTAAATAATTTTAATTTTACCGTGTCTTTTTATTTTCATACACCATAAGGTTAATAAACTTACTATAAAATGACAAATGAACCCCAATTTGTTTATTATTAAAATATATAACCTTATCTAAGTCACTTGTCTGAACCTTATATTTTCAGGAATAAAATAACAATTAATAATATAATAATTTTTTTAAAAACTATTTTATGTCAATTTTAACACTATTTGGTAATTGATTTTTGTGAAAATAATAACAGAAATATTAGTTAGAAAAAAGTTAATTAAATCAATAATAACATGTCATATGAACATATAAAATTATTTTAATTCATAAAAAGTCTCAAATTACATTTATTTGGGTATTTATAACATCAATTATGTCAATATTTCATTAATAATATAATTAATACATCATCATTGTGTCATAAATAAATTAAATTATTTAAAGTCTAGAAATTACAAATAAAATACCATTATGTAGGAAATCTATTTATATTTCTAATGAATATTTATATTTTAATTTATCGTACGTATAACCCTATATTAAAAATGATTTACTTATTAAACTTTGATTTTAACTATTTTAACCCTTTTTTAAATAAATTAATATTAAATGTCCTAATCTAATCCATGTGGGCCTAAATGGTCATATTTTATTCCTAAGGTTGTTTTTGGTAGAATTAATCTTATCTTATAGAATTAGGACAAGTGTTAGGGTAATAATAATATCATTTTTACCCTTAATTACCCTATTAACTTTTAACCGTGGTAAATAAAAGTAAAAAGTTACTATTCACCAAAAATTATTTTCATCTCATTGAACCAAATTTTACTTACTAAAATCAACCGTGTCTCTTGGATTATTTAAATTCCATTCAAAAAAGTGGTAAAATTAAGTTTTATGTAAATTTGCAAATTCTCCTAGGAGGTGGGTAAAAGACGGGCAAAAGTTCAATAAAATTTATATATATATAAATTATTATAAAATGACTCCAATGAACTTCATTGAACATATATAGGTATTATGTATCAATTTGGACCTAAAATAAATTTAAATAAAATAAATAATTATTTAAATAAAAATTCGGGTTTTAAATAGTAACCTAGTGTTTTCACTATTCATCAAAAATTGAAAGTTTTCAGAAAAATACTAAAATTTCACCCTAGGCTAATTTCGATATTCCGAATCCAAAAATGAAGTCCATTTTGAAAAATAAAATTTAAATAAAATTCAAAAAGTGGGTATTACTATTCATAATGGCCAGTTTTAATAATATTTTAATAGCATATCGTTGTTTAGTGAAACTCAGTATTGCGTACGACGTAAGCTATCGATGAAGGTCGCGATTGCGTGTAAAGGAAGACAATCTAGTGGTGTGTGTAGTGAAATATTCCTTTGATGATTTATATAACATAAAAACAAAATATTTCTCATAAAAGTCTCGGGTGTTACAGGATGAGTAAAAATTTCCACCCCTAGCCAGATATCCAAATCGTGTGCACTATCCATGTGTTAGAGGATATGCTGATGGATTCCATAATAGAATTTTTCTAGAGTTAGTAGGATTAGTTTCATTTGATAGAGGTTTATTATAATAATAGATATCACTATACTATTAATATTATACCTTTTGAGGACATGTATAGGAGACCCTGTAAGTCATCCTTATTGTAGAGTGAGATTGGCGAGGAATCTCATGTTGGGACATAGATGGCATAAGCGATGAAGGAGATGGTCTAAGTGATTTGAAACCTGATGAGGGCCTCCTAGAGAGGTTAGAAAACATACACTAATTAACATCATAAGCCCTAGGATTTTGGGAAGGGAGACCTTGTTTTCTTAAGAGTCTCACCATGATAAGGATTGCAGAGATTTAACCAGGGCGGAAAGCTATCCTTGAGGTACATCAAGTCATTAAAGATCATTTATAGGGTTGAAAAGGTTACTTAACTCCTTTACTTACCCCCAAACTTGTATTGGGTAAATGAAATATTCTATGTGTCGCAACTGAGGAGATAAATGCATGATCCCATGTATATTCACAGAGAAACCTACGTTTATTAAGTATCAGTAGGATATTATCTTGTTTTGATGGCCCATTCCTTTGGTTAATGTGTTTTTACAGCATTAGAGCATGGAGGAGAGATCCTAGGAGTAGGAGGGCCAGATGTGAGCTCAGTATCCCTAAATTTTTACCTATTTTTTTTTCTTTTCAAGGATGAAAATATTGAAGGATGGAATACTATAAAGACACTATTATTTCATTATAAGACATTGAAACATATCAAAGAATATTTTTGGATCCAGGAATGGAGGTAGTATGTGATTTTGAGGCCCAGTGAGTCTAAAATAATTTTTTTAAAAATATTAAAAATATTATATATCATGCATGCATATTTTTTCAGAAATATTAGAATATCTTTTAAATAGAGTCTCAAAATAGAAAACTTATGCCATGGTAGAATCCATAGCATAAGATTTACCCTAGGTGCGAGCTAAAGTAGGTTAACGCTAGATGTCCAGTTGAGTCATACTTTAACGAGTGCGTTTAAATTAAAAAATGATTTATTTATTTATTTTAATTTACATAACCTAAAAATTAACCACTATAAATATGTCCTTATGAAATTTGTATAGGGTCATATGCATAACCATAAGAGGTTTTTGATGGGAAACCACTATTCTTCATTGGGGAATTAAGATTGAATGATGAAATATAATTTGAGTAAGGTGAATCGAGGTATAGAAAACACAATGAGTCCTCTCCAACATTGGTAATTTCATTATTCACTAAAAAAATATCCAAATTGAGGAATGAATCATCATTTTTGGGATACTCCCTTATGATTATAATATTAATCATTATCAAATCATTATTTATTGATTTATTTTAAATAAATTCTTTTCATGATCCCATGTTTCAAATTAAAAATTTTTATTCATTTTTTTATTCTCATTATGCTATGTTTCTCATACAGTTTTTTCTGAGTCTATATTCATTGGCTAATAATTCTTTGCCAATGATTGTTACACCTTTGTTTTTGGGATTTCCCCCATAATTTGTCAATTTATTTTTTATTAGAATATGTTGACATGTTTTGACTTTTCCAAGAGGGTGTGAGGGTGATCAAACCCCTAAATTCATGAAAGACTCATGTGTGATGACTAGAGTGACGATTTGAGGATGGATCATGATTCCTTTTTGAATATGGGTGATTATTATTGTGGATTTGGGATTTGGGACTTAATGGTAGTGATGGGAAGTGCACAAGGCATATGGGGGGTCTGAGATAATAATCAAAAACCTTATTTTTGGCCACTAAAGGACAAAAATCGATGGATGTTGGTAATTAACTCCATTTTTAGGTGGTCAAGTGATTGTTTTGGTAGTAGGTGTAATAGATTTATGATCCTTGGAGTGGACCTGACTTTAAAAAATGCTGACTATAGGCCATATGATCTAAATAACACATCCTATGTAGTCTGGTTTCTGCATTAGCTAGAGTTTCCAGAAGAAGGTAAATATCAGACTCTATTTGGAGGGGCTGCACACCATGCGACCCTTAGATACATGAATTAGCTAATGTAGGGTGTAAACCCCCATGACTCCATGTACATATACATTCTATGTAGGGTGGGGAATATGTTGTGTACTTACACATGAACATTATACACAAACATGGCCCAAAGGATATGAACATGGTTAGGAGAGATCGTCTCATCCCCGAGTGTCCGAAACATGCCAAATAAAACCGTTACATGTAGTGTAGTACTACATGTCTAGTGAGCCATGTTCCGGTGAGGAAATGACTAGTCCAAGGAGCAGGGGCACATTCTATATGAACCCTTTTAATGTCGTGTGTCTACTTATGAATCTTATACCTCTCGCATCACCTTCATTTGCACTCTAATTTTGGCCCGTGAGTAGCCTATCTTGAGTTTTTTTCTATGTAGAATGTGATGGTAGCCTTTATATTGTATTTTTGAGATACGATGCAATATGTTTCTAGTTTGATACATAATTAGGTATCACTCAATGATGGAAGTGACCATATAGGATCATTAGAGAGTCTAGATAGAGGTAATACTTCCCTGTGGAACCAAGGTGTAGGTCCTCTATCCTTGGAGACCACACTCCCCTATCCCACCAGGTCATGATTCCTCCATAATCATTGTGTTGATAGATAGTATACTCCTCCATGGTAGCAAGGCATGGGTCCTTTATCCATGGAGAAGGTACACTCTTGTTGCACTAGGGTGAAGGTCCCACATACTCATTGTGTAGATAGATATGGAACTCCCTTATGAAACAAGAACATAGGTGCTCTAACCATAGAGAAATTATTTGCTTATCACACTAGTGTGAGTATCCTCCATATGACTTCTTTATATAGGCACATGAGATTCTAGGCATTGATGATGGACCTTTGAAGGTGTAGACAAACTCACCATCCTGCACTATGCTATGAGATGGAGATCCTCTTTCTATCTTGTTTCAGATTCTATTATGATCATATATGTATATATATATGCATTGGATTTCATTCTTCTCAAGGTTAGATATCTATTTTGTATCACTTATTTTTCCCCTTCCAATTTTCAGAGAATCCTTCTAGGTATGTACATACTCACCCCTATATGTGATTTTCCCGTTTGTGTCATGTATTATTCAAATGATGGGAATGTTAGCATTTATTTTAGACATTCATATGGATATTTGGGTGCATTTGAATATGTACGGTAGTCAGATATTGAAGATATAGATTTAATCTCTCTCAAAATTTAATTTTCCAGTTATTTTCAGGTTGGGAAAACTTTTTTGGTTCGGCATGTATTTTACCCGTTTAGTTTTCAGATTATACTATCATACTCTTTTTTTAACTAGAGATTCTTACATGAATGGTTATTAATCTAGGTGTTTCTATATTTTGTTTATATTCTCATTCACTTCTATATGTCTATGGTTGAGTGTGTTCATATAAGTACATTAGGAAAAGTAATCCTATATTAGTTATACCTTTCAGTGGTTGTGTCTAGCCCCCAAGCCAATGGAGGTGGGCTTGGGGTAGTTTTAGCTCATCTATCTTGGTGATCCTAAATGACTCGAGTAATGATATAGGATGATCAGTTGTGATATGTTAAACACTAAGGCGCGGGGGGGGGGGGGGAATCAAAAACGGTTTCCTATAATAACTATTTAAATCCCTTCTTCTCAAATTTACCTCTTTCTCTATTAGGTGATGATGTTATTATTATATCTATCTCTCTCAATCTTTTCCTTTGATATTTCAAGAATAACTGACAATGACACACATACACGAGACCTGAAGATTTAAAAGTTTCACCTTTCAAAATGAAATTACATTTCCTATTATGATCAAGATTCTATGAAGATTATATAATCCACTTATATCAAACTATGAATACAATTGGAAAGATTTTATCCTTGTACAAACGCTTGGTGCATCCCAAAATCCATAATATATCGTTTTTTATTTATAATATCATCTTGACTATTTACAACAATGTAGAATAACAACAAGAGAGTATAAAACTAATCGAGGGTCTTGACTTGTTGTTGGTGCGATTCTTACCTTATTCTTATTCTTCTTCTTTTAATTTTTGTTATAAAATGACATGAAATAATTTCTTCTTATTATTTTGTATGTATAGGGAAATTCTCACACTTATTTCACAACAAAAAGTGATTAATGACTATATTTCATAGAATAAAGACTTGTTATTCTTATTTACTTTACATTATCTTTTTTATAGTAACTATTATTCTTCTTCATTATTATTTAATTTTAGTGCACCACATAATCGCACTAGACTTTTTTACTTACTTAGACATATAGAACTTCAATAAAAAGTTCAATTTCAGATCACTCTCCATCTCTATTTCTTTGATATGAAATGTATATCAGAGATACTCCCTTATGTTTATTTATTAATATTCAAAAGATACTCTTCTAAATTTTCTATATATTCTTCTCTTTAATCATTGAGTGTATATATAAAATTTTCATACCATCCCTCCAATTACTCTAGTTTTAATTTTAATTTGAAATTTAAATTCAAACCAACTAAAAAATCTTAAAAAAATATCTTAGATATTTTTCGTAGAAAATCCTTATAATATAATTTGAATTGGTAGTTATTAAAAACTAAAATAATCAAAAAATTCCCTATAGGAATAAAAGTACTCATACACCAATCAAATATTCCAAGAATACACTTTAATTTCATAGTCATAGAAATTAAGGTTTGGCCTTTATTTTTAAATAGTTTTCACACAACTACCACAATTGGTAGTGGCGTTTTCATAGTGCGAGAGAATAGAGGTCACAAAATATCTATGACTAATGAAATATAGCTAAAACCACACTAAAACATGGTTTGGTCACTATATGGTAGACCTTAATTAAATCACTTGACTATGATATGGTCAAATATGCTATGACATAAAGGTCACAAATTTTCAATAGCCATAGAAAACCATCTAACTCCTCTCCACAGAGTAATCCTTTAATCATCCTCTCAATTATGATGTTGTCATAGAGGTGTAGTCTGGAGGTCCTAAAATTTCCAGAACCAAAAATTTAGTCTAATAGTGCTCTACATTATGGATAGGTCACTACGACATTGTGGTCTAGGATTTTCAAGATTTACTAAATTTCAACCTAGACTCCTATGTGATGTGGTCCTTCACTATAACATAGAGAATAAATTTGGAGTCTCCTATTTGGATTATAAAATTATAATATGGAATAATGTAACTCTACCAAACAACTTCTATGGTGTAGTATCATGAAATACAGTGTGATTATTAGTATTAAGATCCTTTAATTTCATCATGAACCCCTTTCACGATATATAAAATCTTGAATATTTCGCACGGAATAATCTAATTTGTATCAAAATTTTAATCCAAATACGATTATTTTCAATAACTATGTATGGATCACCTTTAGAATTATTAATCATAGATATAGATGATCATATCTATGGAATAAAAAAAAATTAAATCATATTTTCCATCAATATACCAATTAATTTTATGTAAGACACATCAATCCAACATTCGATCAAATCATCCAAGATATATCATATAGTATTGAAACACTTGGATACATAGAGAAACTTACATGGGAAAAATTCTTCATTCAGGATCACTTATTAAGTAAGCCTAAATTTTTTATACTAAATGAATCCTAATCATGATTAATACATCTATGAAAATTCTAATTTATAATCAGTTCATCTAGGAAAATTATTCTTTTTCGATAGGGTTATATTCTCTAATTGATCAAATCTTTCAAGATATACTTCAACTCTTCTTCAACATGATTGCATTGTATTAATAATTATACTTACATCAATGAATGTATTTATGTTATTTGAATATCCTTGAAAATTAATATAAATCATACTAAGTGGGATCAATAATATCTCACTTTGTATTTGTTTGTATTACCCATAATAATTATTTGTTAATATGCGCTAATCTACTCACCTTTACTTTTATCCAACTTTTCATTTTTCATTTAACCCTCCCTGCTTCTCATAAATATTTTCATTATGCTTTCTATTCCCCTAATTAACAATAAATAAAATTTATCTTGGTAAGATTTGGGATTCATTCATAAAAAAGTTCCATCGACCATTCCACTATAAGTATATTGATCCTCGCTCAGGGTAGAATAAAGAGGGTTTGATTTAGACAACAAAGATATCGATAATAAATTTTACAAGATACAAATTATAAATTAAACCACATAAAATTAGCCTCTAAGAGATATCCAATATTTATAGGTTGAAACAATTTATGATACAGATTGAGATACAAATTATGATACCAATTTCTCAAGATATTAATCATCCTGAATTTTCTTTACTCACATTAACAAAATAGTTAAATCATTTCGAGTAAAAAATAATAGGATACAAAATACTTGTAATTTATATAAATTTTAACATTAAATAATTGATTAAAATTAAACCCCTTTATGATAGAATCTTATTTTTATTATCAAAGATAGGAGATTATTATAACAAACCTTCTTTAATGACACTACCTTCAAGAACTTTCCAAAAAGCTCATATTTGCATGGGTTAATAATTTTTGGAAGTGTCTACATCATTTTTCAATTATATCACCCATAAGGTAAACTCTCATCAATATCATTATAATGTAGAATCTCATCAAGAATATAATTTTGAGATTTTATGATATTATAATACACCGAATTGGAATTTTCACACGGTCTTCCAGTGTTGACTACATATAAACTATCATTATGGATTCTCATTTCAAAATATGATCCTTAGAATAAAATCTCATGAGATCAATTGATAATGGGATATCATCTTCTTCCTAATATATAGAGTTGGATGAACCTACTCCAATCTTAATCAAATATGATTATCTATCAGATTTGAATTTAAATACCAATTAAGAAATCATTCAATGTCACACAATTCTTTATATTTTTCAGTTATGAATTAACAACATACTCACTTTCTTAGGTTCTTACCCTAATACCACACTTAATCCTAAATTAAGTAAATTTTAATTATAAATACAATACAAAAGTGTAATGGGAATAAGGTTGACCTCATTGCTCCTCAATGTGAACATAAAAGTTGATATTTTCTCAACCACATTAATCTATTTTTTCCACTCTCCATGATTAATTTTTTTTCTCAAATATGATTTTGATTGGGATATCATGGTTCTATTCACATACTATTTTTATGGGAATATAATTTCTTATTTATAATTTGGGTCAAAGGCATTTCCAAGTTCAATATTAATATTCTTTAAAGAAAATTATTGGCTTAGAAGAATCGTTGAATAATCTTTATTATTGTTTCCATCCATAATGCATCTTTTAAAAAAACTAATCAGCACAAGAGTTTTAATTTTTTTAAAAACATTAATTAAATTAAAATTATTCATGTGGATAATTATCTTTAACTTTGACACTAGGTTTTTTTGTACTACATTTAATTTCTCTCCTTTTTTAAATATGTTGTCCAGACCAATATGTCATTAGGAATGGTGATAGCTTTTTTAGATTCTACACATGGAAAATATTGAGTGTTATTAATATAATAACTATTAGATGTGAAACTCTTTCTAGTGTTACTAATTTTTTTTGAATCTTAATTGCATTAATCTTGTTGTCCAAGACTCTTTAACCTATCTTCTTAGAAATATTGGGAGAATTCTGGTTGGTTTAATTCATAATATTTTTTACCAAGGATGAATCTCCTTTCCTCTCAAAATACCATTGTAATATCTTCTAATTTTGAATTTAATACATTCTAAGAAGTGAATTAACCAATTTTTTGACCATATATGTTGAAAAAATAACAGATATAACATAGAGCCTAAAAATTGTTTGTATACAATATATTTTTCAAAGTATGTGATTGTTAAATACTATTATTTAGGCTTATCCACCTTTAAATGATCTTTCCTTATTATTTAACATCTAAGGTATTTCATCAACAATCCAATGAAAAATTATAAAATCTATTTCTCCACCAATATTTCTCAATTAATGTTGATCTTTTCTTTCCCATTTCATGTTGTCTAGAAATACCAAATCTATGACTAGATAGTTTTTGAAAACTTTCACCATTGGTTTTAGTGATATTGGTAACCATCAACCATACTCATTCTTCTACCTTAAATATATTTAATGGTAATATTCTAATCACTTCCCCTAATCCATACTTTAACATGTCCAAAAGTTTATACTACACTTTTCATAAGAACATTTTTATAACATTCATGAAATAAAGATATTTATGGTACCTTATTCTTTGATATTACATTGGGAATATCATGAAATGATGTAATGATATTATTTTCACATAAAAAATATATTTTGATACTAGATACCTCTTTAAAATTGTTTTTATAGTATATCCACTCTTATTTAACTGTGAAGATCCCATAGGTGTCATTTCAAAATTGACCATTTTTTTCCAATTCTATACACTTCTTATTTAGATCATTATTTTGATATTCAATAAATTCCATTCTATATTCATAGTACTTCCTCATATACCCAAAATCTTCATCATGCATTATACTCTTTTCTTTTTTTAATGTTTCAAGCTCCTTGAACCTCCTAGATTTAATATCTAATTATGTATTCTTGATATCAATGTAATTTTTCATTTTTTTCCAATTCATGGATATTATTATTAAATTTTTAAGTGTCCTCATACTTATATTGGATGGTGTAGAGCCGATATTGTTTAGATATGAATCATATCACCATTATCTCATAATTTAATTCTTCTTTGATAGTAACTTGTTTTGCAAGCTTAATGAAAGTAAGAGAAATTTATCTCAAAAACCTCTTCTAATTTATCTATACAACCTTCATGATGAGTGATATATTCTTATTTACATTAAAAAATTCCAAAAATTTGAGAAACTAGTGCATTGGGTAAGCCATATATCATATTGTTTAATGTATCAATATATTAATTTATTGACATATGATCACACCGACATAAATCTTATTATTGTGGAATATTTATACAAAAATATTCACCTAATTGAGTATCAATTGCCTTAATTGATCAAATTGAGGTATCAAAATTTATCATATTTTTTTGTCACATTGAACCATACATTATTCTCCTTTAAATAAGGATATATCTTCCTTACTCAAAACACTTAAAAAAACTCCCTCTTTTGATAAGAGGGGGAACATCTTAATATTATACTAATATTTTTTTTTGTGTATCAAGGTTATTGTAGAAATATAATTCTTATACAAAATAGAAATAAATTATCTAAAACATCACATAATTATAATATCCATAAAAAACATCAAATCTTCAAAGAGAATAATTTCATATTGAGAATCCAGTCAAAGCTGAACCTGGATACTATTATACCAATTGAAAATTCAATGTAGTTAAACCTATCCACTTGATACCACTTGAGGAGTATTTATTGGGATAATTTATAGTGAATTCAGTTGGGGGGGGGGGCAGTGTAGGTGTCATATTATAAAATTTTCATCCCCCTATTCTCAATTTTACCACTTTCACTTTTATGAGATATTCTATTTTTATCTCTCCATATTTATTAATATTTTTATTTTATCTTTCAAGAACCATTTCAAAACACACAAAAACATTATAGAAACATATACTTTCAAGGTTAACTTTTCAAAATTAAATGATACTCCTTGGTATGACATGGATTTCACTATGATCATACAATCCACTAGTATCAAACAATGAATATATTTTGGAATGGTTTATCCTTGATCCCAAGCTTCATGCATCCCTTTATCCATAGTATCCCCTTGATTATTCATAAAATCATCATGATTGTTTAAAAAAAGGGCAATAACAACAATAATTTCTAATACCAATTGAGACTGATGACTCATTATAGATGTGATTCTTACCATCTTCTTCTTCTTTAATTTTACTTGCAGAACAATATACTAGTATTTATTCTTATTATGTTGTATAAAAAACTAAATTAAAACATTTATATCACATTATCAAGTGATTACTTCCTATATCTCTTTTAATAAAGACTTATTTTTCTTCTTTACTATACAATCATTTTTATAGTACCTCTTATTCTCCTTTTTTCATCTTTAACTTCAATGAATCACTAAATTGTAATGTATTTATTTAGTAACTTTGAAACTTAGAAATTATATAGAAATATTAGTATCAGATCACTATATTTCTCTATTTATTGGATATGAAATTTATATCACATAGACTCTCATCTGTGTATTCAATGATATTCAATAGATATTAACCAAAATTTTCTATATTTTCTTCTCTTTAATTTGGTTGTCTATATAATAATTTTTCATAATATCTCTCTAATTATAATATTTTATAATTTGAAATTGAAAATTAAATTCAAAGCACCAATTTCTTCTTTCAAACATATCCATGGGATATTTTCCTCAATAGATCATGTTCATACAATTTGATTATTTAGTTAATATAGACTGAAATAATCACCTAATTCCTCGGATGAATACATATCACCATAAAAAATAAAATTGGCCTAGAACCCACTTATACAATGTGGTCATTCAGATTACAGTGTTTTCTACTAGTTCTCTACTATTTTGACACAACTTCTAAAAATGGCTATTTTAGGTTCAATATGATATGGAATGGAAGTAAAAAAATATCCATAACCACCAAAATCCATCTCAAAACACTTCGTGAGATGGTCTAGTCTCTTTAGCGTAGTACTTCATGAATTTAATTGACCATGGAATGGTCAAAGGTGTTATGGAATGGATGTCAAAAATTTTCCCAAACCATTTAAAAATAATCACCTCCTCTTTATGGTTTGTTCTACTCACTACAACATAATACTTCAATCATCATCTTGACTACAGTGTGGTCATAGAGTTGAGTTGTGGAGGTCAAAAAATTTATAGAACCCCCAAATTATATATATCGGCGCTCTATGATGTGGAATACTCATTATGATGTATAGGACACAAATTTTCCAGTCTCATTAAAAATATACCCAACCTCCTATATGATGTGGTCCTTCACTATGTCTTGGAGAAATCAGTTGGAGTCTCTTCTGTGGAATAGATAATTGTGCTACAGTGTTTCTGACTCAGTCAAAAAAAAACTTTTATGATGTAGTATCATGCATATTGGTATTATTATCTTTATTTTTCTCCTTATCTTACATCATGAACACCATTCATAATATATAAACACTAATAACATTTCCCAAGGAATCATTTGATTTGAATTTAATGATTTATCCAAATACTTTTCTCTTAAACAACCTTGGATGTATCAAAATTATAATTCATCTTCATATATCTTTTAAGATCATATCCATGAAACTTTAAATCCCTAAATCATATTTTCCATCAATATATTAAGTAATTCCTAGTGAATAAAATCAATTTTTTTAAAACAATCATAAAAGATACATCTTCCAGTTTCGAAACACCTAGAGAAAAGGAGGCACTTACTTGGGAACACTTCTTCATTTATGAAAAATTCTTCATTCAGTTTGAATTCTGTATACCCAATGATTGATAAATAGGATTAGTAAATATATACAAGTTTTTATTTAAGATTAGTAGAACTGAGACACTTATTATATTTCAAAACGGGTTAGATTCTCAAACTGTTCAGATATTTCAAGCAATATTTTAACAATTCTTAAACATGATTGAGTTGTCTTCATCAATATATTAATATCAATGAATGTATTCATATTTATTAAATGTAATTAATAATAAATAAAACCCATAAATGTGGGATTATTAATAATAATCAAAATAAATTAAGATCCATTCAACTTCCAAATGGTATAATCAAGATTCAAATCCTTGGGTTAATAAAAAAACCTTGCCTATATGAACATTCCATCATGTATAACTAAGGGGTTAAGAATCTTCCCATGAATAGATCAAGAATATAAATCCATATTAGAAATCAATGTATGTATATCCCCATGTTTTTCTACCTTAACCTTCCTTTATGAATGAATGAACAACCTGTCTATATCACCATATTTTACTGATTCAATTACATATAGTGATACTTTAGTCAATATAGGTAAAGCTTCCTCCCATCAAGATCAAAAGTGAAAAGAACTACTTGTTCCTTTTATATTGGTTTTGATCATGGATAAACAGAAGACAAATTTACTTTTAATATGAAAGAAAAATAATAATTGAACCACATTTAAAAATAAATACATTATTTATAATGAAACTCACCTTCAATTTCAATCTAAAAAACCATTATGGAAGGGTTCAAAATTTCAACTTCTACATTGATATGAGATATGATGGGATGAATAAGGTTACTACCGATTCAATCTAAGAAGAGATAAAAACTCATAGAATTTCTTATCCATCTAATAATCATAGTATTTCATAAGGGAAGAGGGAAAACTAGGATTTTAACAGATAGTTTATAGGAGGAACTAGCTAACTTCATTTGTAAGTAAAAGTAACAACAATATAAATAGAAACAAAAAAGACAAATGAGCCTGAATATCTTGACCAAAAATTCACAAGATCTTCCAAACTATAGAATCACTTTATTATATGATGATGATAAAGTATCATTATCACGAAAAAATTATTTTAGGAACAAAACCATTATAAAACTAATAAAAATCATTGATAAAAATCCTATAATTCTAAAACATATCCATAAAATTTCGGTTGAGAAATGAATATATTGTAGAAAATTCTTTCAATGTGATTGAGATGACTAGTTAAGTTTTTTATAATCTAGGAAACATTGGGACAACCAAGATGAAAGGGATAATGTGGTGTTAAAATGGGTTAGTGAGTTATGGGAACCGACAGTAGGTACTATAAGCTGAGGAGGAAGGGTGGGTTGCATTCCCCTCCCCCATAGGTGGGGGAGGGTCTGAATATTCCATCATCACTATTTAGGTCAACATAAAACTCATTCAAAAGTATTTACAAAAAACACAACATCATCTATATGTGGGTTCAAAAATATCTCCCTTTGGATTTGTTTCAAATAACACACATTTAAATTACAATTCCAAATTATAAATCTACTTCCCCTAAATATATACAAAATTATTGAAATTTGAAACCATATTTTCTACCCCATATTAATAACAATGATAAAGAGAGTTTATATTGAGGGTGGTACTATGTTATTTAATGCTGTGAGCCATGAACCAATTAACTCTAATTTTACTTGAGATATATTGATGTAGAAAAAAATATTTATTAATTTCAAAATCAAAGCTATCCATGAAAAAATTAACAAATGACACTAGTTAAAAATTACCTTTATAGATATTAGAAATATATTTTAAAACATTTTCTTGAAATAACTAAAAAATAGATTAAAACAATTCAAAAAACATGATGCCCATTCTACAAACAACTTATCCTTATTTGCAGAAATTTAAGTATAATTGGAATAAGAAGAAAAATAATTTAAAAAATATACCTCAGAGTTTGGATGTGGGATTTACTCACATATTTGAGCTCATCTTCTAAAATGATCCAGTTGGAAGTGTCTTTGTAATAATATCAAAAATATTCTCCTTATATAGAAAAAATTTATGCATCAAGATGAATTTATGAAAATTATCATTTAGAAAATAATAATTAATATTAATTTACATAAACATGTTATGTTTCACTAGATTCAGGGATATAATTACTATAATTTTATTTTCTCAATCAATAAATATTGTGTACTCAATAGTTATATCCATGTCCTCAAGTTGGGTTTTATGGTCTGGGGGCACAATAGAAGTTTTTTTTCCCATTCTTAACAAATATTTTCCATCAATTTATTTAGATATATCATTATAGCTTGATGAAATAACCCCCATATTTTTTTATAGTTAATATTTTCACATATAATTTGTAATTAATTTATAAAAATAATAATTACTTTTCTTGAAATTATTTATTAATTATTGAATAAAAATATATTTCCTCTTATACAACCATTATGATGAAGGATCCAAAGATAGAATCCCACTAACAGCATCTAAATTTTCTATATAAAACATAGAATGATTGCATTTTAAATTTAATTTTTGTCATAGAAGAACCAAACCACTTGTATTATTCACCATTAATCACAATAATAATTTCTTCCAAACATGGAGAATTTATTTTAATTTTATATATTTTGACAGGGAGAATAAGGATTAATGATTTCCATTCTTGTGAGTGTTCTTAAGAATATATCTATATATATTTATATAATTCCCTATAGAATTAGTTGTGCACACAATTCTACATCACTATAAATGATATAATTGAGGTTATATACATAGATCATATATTTATTTATATTATAAAGGCTCCCAACTGATCTATTAATTCTATGTGAACCCATGTTGAATAATAATAATATTATTATTAATAATGACATAAATAATTATCTGACATGTTCAAAACTCAACGATATTTAAATATTATTTCTTCCAGACCCTTAACTAGTCTCGTTAATATTATTTTATAGTTATTGATCCTTTAAAAGAAATCATTTTAATATATGAATATCAAAATAATAACCATTCAATAAATATTTATGTAACTATCATAGCATAAATAATTATTTTTTTTAGAAAATGAGAATGATATTTATTCTAATATTATATTTAAATATAATTTAACTGAAATTATGTATACCGTTAGTGTGTTACCCTATTTTCCTATCTCTTAGTGGAATTAGGCCAACTAACCTAAAGTCAAAGGTTAGATTCTAAAAACACATCATGGAACTCATAGAGAAATACATTAATGTATCAATGATAATAACCTCCTACAAAATCTAACTATATAATATATCTGCTTTGTCTTAATATCCCATCATGTAGATTGTATAAATTTTTTCATCAAATTATATGAATTATATATATTTATTTTAATTTCTTAAAATGAAATTTTAAATAAAACATTCTGGAACATGGAATTGATTATATAGTTCCATTCTAATTAATGTTCCTAGGATATCTACTTCCATTAACTCATAAGGGATTAATTATTTCTTGAATTATTCATTAATGTCATATCACTTATAAAATATCCAATATATCCCACCTTCCTGTCAGTATATGTCATCAAAGTTTATATCAATAAATCAATGTACTTGATTTATGATATATATTAACAATAATATCACGTTTGAGGACAAATAAACACATCCATAGATAGGAATATCCCATGTCAGGTATAATATGTATAATTACTATCAGTGGGTCTATTCTCATAACCTCATATATTGAATATTAAAAAGTTTTAACTTTATGAGAAAAGGTATCAATGCATTATGAGACCAAAAAATATGATTTCTTGACATAATCTATGTCTCATCAGATATATTTCATCTGGATATAGGAATTTATATTGAAAATATCATCATAACAATTCAATGTTCCCATCATAGTAGAGAACTATTATGATCTCTCAGTGTAAAAGATACTTGAAGGACATTACAACATAAATGTTACATATAATAAACATCATCATGTGGTATGATATTTATTAATATCCAATTATTCAAATATACAGGTAATAAAAAGTAAAAATATGGTTGGTTCTGAGGTATTAAATCTTACCAACTCCCAAATTCATTAGATAAAAATGGTAATTAATTTTAGTCTACAAACTCTTACTTGATATTTATATAGGTATTTCTTCAATGGTTACACCATGTTATATTCTATGGAAACTATGCTTACTAATACCTCACCTTTTTAAAATAAATACCTCAATAGGTGATACCTTTGAAGTATATGAATTGTTTGTTTATATGACTTTTGATTCTAGGAGAGGGAAACTAATTCAGTATTACCAGAATAAAATGGGATTTTATATTTACTAATATGAACCACATCATGATACTATATGAATAATCATATCTAAACTACTTTTTAACCATATTAGAAGTTGAAATATACTTAGAATCAGATACAGAATCAATCACCACAAGCTAGTATGAACAATTCAATATCAAAAATCCTCTGTTATAACTGAAGAAATATCTTATCTTTGATTTAGAGACATTCAGATCATTCTAGAAAATATTGTCTGTATGGGTCATGATGGATAGTTGTACATCTCCTTCATAAACCATGAATGTATTCTTATTATGTCTCATATACTTTCAAATAATCTTCACAATATTCTCATGTTGGTCTTTTTTCACTTCTTGATATCTTCCTACAATGATCAAGTTGTAGGAAACATCATGGATAGTAAATAGCATGAATTACATGATTGATCATATAGTTGATATGTAAGGGATCATTCCCATCCTTTATCCCTCCTCTTGTGTCTGAGGAAATCTTATATTTGAGATATATAGACCATATGAGATTGGAAAAAATCCCCTTATGGTCCATTCCATAATAAATATATTAAGTATCTCATCAAATTTTTAACATTGACATAGTCCAAGAAACATCTTTAATATGCCACAAATTATCTTGATCCTGATAATGTAGGCCTCTTCACCTATTTCCTTCATGGATAAGTACTTATTCAACAATGTGTTAACTTACTGTAAGACTGGTATCTAATTTTACCAAAGTAATATATCATCAATATATACTACTATTAAAATGATTTCACTTATACTAAAAATATTTTAGATACATGGATCACATTCAATATTTATGAAAAAAATTCAATTATTTCTTAACCAAAGTTAATTTTCCATTATATTGATGCTTGATCTAATCCATAAATGGATCTATACAATATCCACACATCATTGACATCACTTTAGTCATAAACACTTCATATTGGGTTATATAGACATCATTCACAAGGTTCTCATTAAAGAAATCTATTTTGAAATCTATTTTAAAAATGAAATATTTAGGGTTTTCATCTATTTAAAATATTATTAAGATTTATTTTTATAATAAATGGTGAAAAATATTTATCATAGTATATTCCTTGATGTTTGTTAAAAATTTTAGAAACTAGATATTCCTTAAAGGTAGAAAATTTACCTTCCATGTCTAGTTTATTCTTAAAAATCTATTTAAACCCAACATGATATTCTTATACCAAAGGATCTACTAGAACAAATTTTTAGCACATGAAATCCATCTCAGAATCTATATCTTCGTGAAATATTGAAACTTTTGAGCTAATTACTTTGCATTTTAGGATAAATGTTCATCATTGTAAAATAATAATGTTTCACAATCCTCAATGACTAGAAAACCATATATATATATATATATTGTTCTCTATCCTCTTTGGTGCTCTTATGTAGTACTTGAGTCTCTAGAACAACCTCTCCCATGGGTCCTTATGAAATTTATTCCTATTCCAACACCTATATATCATGTTCATCAAGTTCTATAAAGTCGATCTTTCTCCCACTATCTATTCTAAAGTCGTTCCCCCTCTCGAGGAAAATGGAATTTCTAGACACTATTACTTTTTTATTTAAGGGGTTGTATAATAACTTGACATTTTAAAAGAACACTATATTAGATGTTGTATAAAACATGCAACACGATGTTTAAATAAAACATAAAATATTATTATTTAAATATTAAAATTATAACATAGACATATTTTTCTTATTAGTTTTCTAGGATTAGGAACCAACCATGCGATGGGAACTAAATGATTTGATGAGAACTGGGTAGTCTATCCTTTTTTTATCTTACAAAGGAGATTATGGGGTTAAATTATTTCTTTTATATTTCTCCATTCCTATTTCTTAATAATGAATAGGATAACATGACCTGAAATGTTGATTTTAGTGGTGTGGGGGGGAAGGGGATAAATGTCTTTGTAAAATAAATCAAGTCGGGCATAATTTTTTTTTGTCCCTAAGGAAAAATTTCAACGGATCCCACATCCATAAATGGGTAAGAAAATGATTTCAAAAGTAAGGTCTCTCTTTGGTGTTTGAGACCCAATGATTCTTAATAACTCACATTGGCTAAGAGGATAAGAGGTCGATCTTATAACACCCTTTGGGGGGAATTATTTCATGCTTTTAAATCTTATAGATTTAAGATATGTTTGAGAATCTATTTCTAACCACGATATGGGACTAGTTACCCTAAAAAAATGATTAAAGGTTAGGTGTGTTTATATGAAAAGAGTTGTGTCTTGTTGGTGAATCTATCCATATATATCCAAGGTTATTTATACATTTCTCTTTGGTGGGTAGCTTCTTATAAGTTGAATCTATATAACCAGACACTCTGAAGTATTTTTTATCTAGGGAGGTGGTGATTATTTTGGGTATGTGATGAAGATATTATGAGGAATCCTACATATACTATTTTATAACAGGAATTAAAACCCACATTGTTTGGTAAACCATTGTGGTTTACCTTCATAAGAAAAGGACATATATATGGACACTCATGCACTAGGTGTTGAGTTTGATCCTTGAGGATGCATCCTACATATTCTGGTTATAGTAGGAATCAATGTTTTCATGGTTTAGTAATTACCTTTGGAATGAACCCAAGGTATATACCTCTTTGTGATTGATAATTGTATCATACCACCAATCAGGGATTACACACTGATGTCTCCCTATATGGTGGAGATTCATGATTCCAATGAGGTGATCATTATGATTACCTAATCCCATGTGATCTATTATTAGTGTGATAAATAAGGTATATCAAGTATTCAACCTCATTGTATATGGACATAGAGATTATGTGATTGGACAACCCATTGGATTGTTAATATAGGGATCACACCTTTGGAAGGTGTCCTACGTATCCTAGTTAAGGAAGGAATCAAATTAATCATAGTTTAGTGATTTTTCAATCAGTTGGTGGATGAGAAAGAATCATTATCCCATGGGAGAGATTGGGTCATGATGGTCAGAACATCAGAGACATGGTGGGACTTACACTAAAGTGGATGCCCATGTGAGTTTGGGACTTTGGGAAGGAATCCTATATATCTTAGTTATGATAGGAATCAGAATCCTCATAGTTCAATGATTTAGATCTTACAAATAGAATATTCCCTTACATGTGGGACATATCATATTATACCATGAATCTGGGTATATAAATTGAGGTTTCCTTTATATTTATAGAGGATTATGATATGAATGATATGATTATTTAAAATCCTTAATCCCACATGAGCTAAGCTTGGTTCAAGAAATAAGGGATAATAAATAATCAGTCTCACTACTTAAGGATGCGGGACATATGTATTGGAATAACTCTTTGGAGGGTTGATATAGAGATCAATCCTTAAGAAGGCATCCTACGTATCATCATTAGGGTAGGAATCATAGTTTTCATATACCATTATGTCAGGGATTATGCACTTAAGATTCCCTTATATGTAGGCTAGATAAGGTTACCATGTCTCATGATTCCTGCTTCTCTTGGTTTACTTGTCTTCCTGACATGCATTGATTGTCTTCCTAATAAGCGTTTATTTTATGCTTGACATGTCAGAGAATATCTTCCTAAAATTCCCCAATTCAATCATATAACCCAGTTGAATTTTCCTAGGGACATCACATAATCCCGATGGCATATCTAGAGGTCTTCATATGATCGATCCATACTAGTTTAGAGGACATCGAAAGACCCAACCAAATGATCTTGGAGGACATCATGCAATCTCAACTAACTTTATTAGAGGGTCTTTCATGATCTAGATGAATTGCCCTGGTGTCATCAAGGAATTTGAATGACATTGTTAGAGGGTTTTGTGAGTCAGTGTGATATGCATTGAAGGGTGGATTATGTAATGGATGACTTATTCAGGTGTCATTTCAAAAGCTGACTGACAAGTCTAGAGGACATCGCAAGATCCATCTAATTTATTAGGAGGATGTCACGAGATCTGACTAGTTTTTTCGGAGGATGTCATGAGATCTGGATAGCTTGTCTAGAGGATATCGTGATAGCTAGTAGACATACCCAGGTGCTATTGAGAGTCTTTAATGGCATGTATTTTTACTGATGTATGGTTTGGGTGATATTTATGAGGGACATCAAAAGGTTTGAATGGTGAGCCCAGAAGGTTTTATGAAATGTGGGTGGCATGAAAGTGGATGGGGCATGTGACTTTCATTGACATGTCCATGGGACTTTTCTTGATGCAAATAATAAACCAAAGGAATGTCATGTGATCTAGGATAAATACCAGGGTTCTATTACACAATTAAGAATATATGTGGGATTTCTGTCACATAACCCACCAAAAGTTCTTAGCATGATCGATGAATGACCAAGAAATGTGCCTATGTATTCTATAAGATCGGTTTGGTTTTTCCCTAGATTTTACATGATGGATAACCTTTCTGGTTTCAAGATCTTCCATTCTGAGAAATAAACTTTGATTTGTGGGTGTACGGGTGCGAGGATACAAGGATTCATTTTTGATGTTGGGGTGGGTGATTTATAGGCCCTTCTTCCCTTATTATTCAATACTTTGGATAGTTCATATGAGGAAAATATAGGCTGGAGTCAATAAAGGGATTTTTAATCTTAAATTTTCATGGGGTCCTTTCGTAGGTCATTTTGGGGGTTTCATATGATTTTCAGAGATCAAAATACTATCCATTAAACACGTAATTAATTGTATTATATACAATTAATGTGTGTTTTCATAATCATGAATACATTACAAATGACTTTCATATTTTTATGACAACGTGTTTAAGGACTTTTTTGAGAACAGGATGCCTGCTGAAAGGCTACCATGTGATATGAGGTAACTTGTTTGGGGCCTTTTGTAAGACAAAGGTGGCTCACTTGGGGGATTTTACAAGATCATACCATCAAGTAGAATGGTTTTTGAAATTTATTATATAGAACACAAGAATTTGACATGATATTTATGACCAAAATAGGATCCATCATTTCTCCCTTTTTATTTACTTGTTTATTTTTCAAGCGACTGGGGTCTCAAGAGTTTGCTTGAGTGTTGTCAAAGGCAATCACTATTTCCATTTGTGATGTGTCACATAACTAAAAATATTTCATGTAGTAAGGAAAAAACATTTCATTAATCGACTCTTATGTTTTCCTTTGGAGCCAAAGGCGGAGCGCATGACCACTTGGATATGTCTAAATCATTTCACGTGATGGGGGTTACCTGATAGTGGGCTATTAGATGACCAGAAGGACATGTCATCGAGGCTTCCCAGGCTGTCTTGTGAGATTCATGGGTGCATCATGTAATTTTTACAAGTATTAAAGGGTCATGACTTTTCTGTATTATTTCCTTCGTTTATTTTTTAAAGACGTAGAGATCTTGCGAACATGCATGGGTATTTTTGAAGGTAATCACTCTCTCCATCGGTGATGCATCACATGAAAAAAAAATGTTCATTTGGTGATGCAAAGTCATTTCATGGAAAAACACTTCTATTTTCCTTTGGAGACAAAGGAGGAGTGTCAAACTGCATGGACATGTCTGAGGCCCTTCTCCTGGAAAAGGTTACATGCCGGTGGGCTTTCGCGAGATAAGGCATACATGTCACCGGGGTCTTGGAGTGTCTTACAAACCACCACTTCCGTTCATATGATATTTATAACCATAATATTCTCTTAAAATTTATATATTTTCATCTTATTTTCCATGTATTTTTTATGGTTTGTAATGCATCCACCGATTAACAAGTTGCGTGACTCTCGGGTGCTCATCTAGAAGTTGTCACATGATCACAGATAGTATGGGACATCGTTTCAAGAGTAGGAGTATTTGTTAAAGGGGATCTACGACATCCAATATAGGTTATGTGTGGTACATATATCCTTTTCATGTCCTTATGAATGTCTCATGATCACATTTCTATTTTTGGATTATGTGGTCCATGATTCCTGGACACCATTTCTTTAGTGACCCTATTTTTTCTTACATTACTATTACATCATTTTTAACATAAACAATACTATGGTGTTAAAAAACCAGGATCCAAGGTTTTAGTATCCTGGGTAATTAGTACCATACATATCATTTACAAGATACAACATAAACATTATTTACTTAATTATTATCTAGATTCATATAAGCCCTAATGTACTCCTTATTTCAAGTAATCACCTAGGGATATACATCAAATAAATGGGTTAGCTAAAATCCTAGTAATATGATAGATATGATAATAAAACCATATAACATTGGGTGAGCATAATCATCATCATTATAAAATAGTCACAGTATCATCATCATAATCATGAGAGTGAGAATTAGATAAATAAATAGGATTTGGTACTGCATAAAAATAAAATATCATGTCTTAGAGCTTAACAACCACACATAGTTGTGAACAAAGCTAGCATCATGTTCCCACATAACATATGTGGAGAATCATAGCATCATCATTGAAAAAAAATATGAAATCATGTTCAAACATATTTAACCTTATATCATGAGATACATCACATTAACCAATACATTATAGAACTATATAATTTCATTCACACCCTTAACATCATAACATTTACAAAATCATTCTTTCCACATAGAATGTACGTCAATCATAAACATAAAATAACCTATGGAAATGAAATGGGGTTGAAGATAATTTTATAAAAAATACATTCATGAATTAATATTGGAATCAAAAATGAGAAATGGAGGAGCATATTTGGTATAATTATCATCACACTTGAGTGATGAAGAAACAATCTCAAGATAAGTAAAAGATGTGTTTTTAGAAAGAAGAGTTCTTTTGAAAAAAATAATTCTATTTTCTATAAAATCATATTTGAAGCATTTATATCCAAAAAATGGAAATGAAGGAAAATAAAATTATATTAGTAATATTAAAAGAATATCAATACCGAAATTTGTCTTGAAATAGGAATAACCCAAAGAAAGGAAATTGGGTTCAAGAATCCCCTTTCCTTATGTTTGAAGGATTTCTTCACTTTAATATCCTGGATAATCAAATTTAATTCATTACTTAATAACTAAATAACCTCTAATACTTGTTTTTTTATTTATTATAATTTTATTAATTTCATTTATGGCCATTATAATGAGTTATATAGTTCAATATCATCATTTGAGAGTGTTTGTTTTCTTGGTTTACATGATCGGTTCACTTGTATACATGTATGGAAGTTGGGGTAAAATGAGGCTAATTATCTGGAATTGATATTATATGTTATTAATGAACTTAAAAAATATTAAATTATCTTATATATCATTTGTTTATATGGTATTATGAAGAATCGTTAGATAAATAGTTAATGAAAATGATTTAGTTTATTTTGGTGGATTTTACGACTATCAAAAAATCATATCATTTTATTTAATATCATGTTTATATATTTCTTATATAACATTATATAACTTATAATATGTATAATAACATATTATTTAACCATAATAATGGATTATTGACTAGCCATAGAGGCATTAAAGGAAAATTAAAATGCATCATCCACGATGGCGATAAATTAACACATCACAGACGATGTTATCATTTTTATAATAAAAGGAGAGGAGAAGAGGTTTGATGATTGATTTTTCCATTAAAAAAATTACTATATATATATATATTATAATAGAGTTATCATTCCACTTGGAGGGGGGAAGGGGGTGGGGAGATAATAAAAATTTAAAATAATTTGAAAAGAAAATAAAAGAAAAATAAAGAGGATTTAACCTCTTGAATTATTCTCCTTGAGAACATATTTGAAGAAATTGGATTTGGTATTTTGTTGAGACCAAAGGATACTAGAAATGGGGAAGTGTATTAGGAATAGGACTGTGCAGAAATTGGAACATATAAAAGGATTTGTATCTATGATGAGAAGAGGTGGTGAGGGGTGGCATTTATATGGGGAGGAGAGTGGTGTTCTTCGATTATTTTATTCAGTAGTTTTTTATTTTGGCTCAAGAAATTCAACAGTTTGAACCTTATCCATAAAAATATTAAAATAACAAATTATATTTAGAGATTATGTGATTACATCGGCCATATATCATCTATTATTCAATAATTCTTGTATTTAGCTTCTATCATAAATTATCTTATTTCACTATTCACAAGAAATTCAATTATTTTATAAAAATCCAAAAAATTCACCCTAAACATTTTTCGATGTGTATAATTAAAATATGAAAAAAATTTATGATTCTTTTAAATAAGATAAATCTAATTTTTGAATAAAATCATTATTTATTTGGAAAATACCAGTTTTAAAATTATAGGTGATTTTATAACACTTTGAATAATTATTTAAGGTCTCATAAAATTATATTATAATCATAAGAAAACAAAATATTAATCTATGAATATATTTTATTGAAATAAAATTTCTTTTAAATCATTATATAAATTATAAAATTGAAAATAAATATTTATGTTTTATAAAAATACCAACACTTAATTTATAAATTTTAAAACATTTACTTACTTATACTATGATATAATTATATCATATGATCATTTATAAGATACATAAATTTTATTTATACTTTCATAGATGAGGTTACTATTCTATTAGACATATTACTATTCCAAATGGTTACATTACTATTCCAAATTCCATGTTATTATTCCATAGGTATAGGTTCCTTATCGTCTAGAAAAAACTCTTATTTCATTAATTAATAATTTATAATGTTTTTATTGTGTTCACTATGTAATTTTTTGTGATTTATAATACATGAAATAATAAAAATAAGGGATTTTTAATTTATAAAATTTTGGGTTGTTACATTCTTTCCCCTTATAAAATATCTCCCTTGTAATTTCATTATACAAAAACAGGTGGTGGTACTTCTCCTTCATTGATTCCTCTAGTTACCATGTTGCCTATTCGTACTTATGGTTCCACCATAAAAATTTTAGAAGGTGGGTTTTTTTGTGTAGAAACTTATCTCTTTGGTCTGTAATCTTTACTTGATGCTCCTCATAAGAGATATCATCTTCTAGTTGTACCACCTCTGAGTTCAGTACATGTGAGGGATCTAATATGTAATTCTTCAGGATAGATACTTGGAACTTGTCATGAATTTGTACCATACTTGGTGGATGTTCATGTAGATAGGCCACTGATCCTATATGATTGAGTATATTAATGGTAGAAATGTACCATGATCCTAGATTTCATTTATTTACAAAACAGACGACTCTCTTTCATTATGATATTCAAAGGAAGACTTTATCTCCAACATCGAACTCCCTATCCCTTCAATCATTGTTATCATAGATCTTTTTCAAACTCTAGTAAACTTGGATGCGTTACTAGATGTCTTGAACCTTATTCTTCATCTCTTATACAAGATCAAGTCCAAGTTTTTTTCATTAACAAAATTCATCCAAATAGATTAGAGTTCTACATCGATTTATATATAGAGCTTCATATGGATCTATCTAAATTCTCAAGTCAAATATATTTTTTATGGGAACACAACCAATGGGAGAATGATACCATCCACATTTTAATTCTTTTTAGTAGGCTCTTTGAATGTTTTCAAGCATCTGAATTTTACTTTTATATTAGTCATTGTTTTGTGGGTGATAAGTCGTGTAGAAATTCAATTCAATACTAAAAACATGTTATAGAATCCTCTGAAATTTAAATGTGATCCTTGTACCATAATCAGATATAATATAATATGTAACCCCATGAGACCTCACCGCATAATTCACATATATCTTTTCATGTTGTTCGAGTTACACATATTCCCAAATATAAATAAAGTGGGCCGTCTTGGTGAGTCGATCCACTATAACCAATTTCATATTATTTCCTTTAAATGTATTTGAGAGACCAGTTACAATGTCTATGGTGACATTATATCATTTCCATGTTGGTATAGGAAATGGTTTCATCATATATTTTTACTTTTGTTTCTCTACTTTAATGTGTTGGCATATCAAGAACCATGAGATATACTCCTCAATCTCCTTATTCATGTTATCACACCTGATTTGTTCTTGAATATCATAGTACATCTACATACTCCCAGGATGGATAGAAAAAGTTTATCTATGGGAATTATTCAATAGATCCTTCTTTATTTCAGGTGATGAAAGCACACAAATCCTTGTTCAAAATTTAGTCACACCATCATCATCGATACAAAACTCTTATAAATTCCCTTAATTTATTACTTTCACCTTCTTTTGTAACTCCCAATCATCAATTTGTGCCTCCTTTATCTTTTTCTTAGATAGATGGTTGGTAATTCCCTTGGGAAAGGTAGTATGTATTGCCTACCAGTATGATTTCCAAATCAATCCTTTGTATGTCCATGCATATAGGGTCTTTCACAATCCACATCATGGATAGAGTAGATGGTTCTTTTCTACTAAGAGAACCATATACCATACTTAACTTATGAGGATGAAAGTGAATAGAGAAGTAAAAGTCCCTGATTAGCTATAACCATCTCCTTTGAATCATGTTTAGTTCATTATGTGTGAATATGTACTTTAGATTCTTGTGGTGAGTATATATTTTAAATTTTTTTTACCATAGAGGTAATTTCACCATATTTTCAATGCCAAAATCATATATTCTAGCTCTAAATCTTGCATCAAGTAGTTCTAGTCATGGATATTAAACTTCCATGAGGCGTAGGCTATCACTTTATCATTTTTCATGAGTACACAACCCAAGAAGTTTTTTGAAGCATCAAAAAATATCACAAAAAATTCTACACTTCTTGGTAATGTGAGTACATGTGTAGTGATCAAACTCTACTTTAGATCCTTAAATATTTCCTCACATTATTACATCTAGACATACTTTAACCCTTTCCTTGTTAACTTAGTTAGAAGGATAGAAAATTGTGATAATTTTTTCACAAAACGTCAGTAGTAACCTTCTATGCTAAGAAACATATAGATTTCCATGACACTTGTGGGTCTAGGACATTCCTCAATTACCTTTATTTTTTAGGTTTCAATATAAATTCCCCCACTTGTGATAAGGTGTCACAAAATTGTAACTTTATGCATCTAGAAGTCGCAGTTTACTAATTTGGTGTACAATTTATCCATCTATAATGTCTCCAGCACAATCCTAATATGTTCTTCATTTTATTCATTACTCTAGGATTACATGATAATATCATCAATAAAAACTACCAAAAATTTGACAAGGTAGTGTATAAAGACTTTATTCATTAAATTTATGAAGATGGTAGTTTAATTAGAAATTTTGAATGTTATTACTAGAAACAAATAGTTCTCATACCTTGTTTGGAAAGAAGTATTATGAATATATTCCTTCTCCACCTTTAGGTGATGGTGTCCAGAATGAAGATCCAACTTTGAGAAGTACCAAGCTTTTTATAGTTTATCAAACATGTAATCAATCATTGGAATATGATACCTTTTTTTTCATAGTGATCTTGTTGAGTTCACGACAATCAATACAAAACCTCATTGATCTATCCTTTTTCTTCACAAAGAAAACTATAACACCCCATGGTGAGGTCGGCGATGTCATCAAAGGTAATGATGATGGAAGACAACCAGATGTGATGTAGTCAGCTGTGGGTACTCATGACTTGAGGTCCCTTGGATGCTGTGTATTTTGAATTTCGAATTTTGAATTTTGAACTCTGTTTTTGGATTTGTTGAATCTGTTACCCGCAATTGATGTTCCGGTTACCGCTCACCCATAAAGAATTCTATTTAAAAAATAAAAAAGAAATTTTCATATGTAACACCCCATGGTGATGCAGTAGGTTTTACGAACCCTTTATCAAAATTCTCTTGCAGCTTCTTCTTTATCTCCATTAGTTAGATGGGGTCCATCCTGTAGGGGAATTTTGGGAAAGGAGTATATTAAGGTATGAGTTCTATCAATAAATACACCTTAAGATCTGGGGGGAGTGTGGGATGCTCTTCTAGAAATACATCACTATTTTCCATCATAATGGGTGTTTCCACCAGGATGATGTGTTCCTTTGACTAAACCATTTGAGCGAGGTATGATTCTTGATAGGGAATCAACGCCGACACCATTGAGAGATCTTCCAAAAGAGAATCATGGTCTTCCTTTAATTTATAGAGGAGAGTGGGATGGTTTAGAATATAAAATTATATATCCTTTTCAAGAAATTTAATATGTGATCTATATAACAATATCCAATTTATTCCCATCATATTGTTGAATTCCACCAAGGGACGTATCAAAAGATTTGTTGGAATAATTTTCATACATAATCCAATAGGAGAAGAGTCCAAAATTTTGGTTTTAATGATTGTATCCCTAATAGTTTTTATGGATATCCCTACTTAATTGTTTAGGGTCTTATATTTAATACTTCTAGAAAACATGCAAGAT
The DNA here is from genome assembly GCA_963277665.1 of Viscum album. NCBI lineage: Eukaryota > Viridiplantae > Streptophyta > Magnoliopsida > Santalales > Viscaceae > Viscum > Viscum album. The sequence continues at coordinate 300,812,397 of OY728151.1, forward strand.
ATAAAGGAATGTGTAGAACCAAAATCAAATAATACATTTTCCATTCTTTAGTGAATAGAAAGTTTACCTTAAACAATTTTGTTTTCTTGATACACTTTAGTTTTAGTGATGGAATAATATTTCCCGTTCTCCATTGGATTTTGTGGATTCTACCACTAATTACTACCAAGGACTCTTGGTTTAGTGAACTAGCTTGCATAGTACCCTTTCTCCCTATAGTTGAAGAATTGAACCATGGGTGGTTATCTATTTTCCTCCACCATATTGGCTAGATTATTCAATTATCATTTACATTAATGAGCTTTGTGGCCTTCTTTATAACAACCCAAGATTCAACGGTACGTTTCCCTTTGAATAATTCAATAGATTGCATTGTACACAACTTCAAGATTCTAACACACAGTGACCAATCAAACTAGCCGTTATGAATAGTAATACCCACTTTTTGATATTTTATAAATTTTTTCTTTCAAAATGTGCATAATTTTTGGAATCAGAATCTCATAATTAACATAGGGTGAGTTTTTGGTATTTTTCTGAAAAACATTCAATTTTTGATGAATAGTGAAAAACACTGAGTTATTGTTTATAACCGACTTTTTATTTAAATAATTATTTATTTTCTTAATTTATTTGAAGTCAAAATAGATAAATATTACCTATATATGTTCAATTTAATTCATTGGAGTCAGTTTATAATAATTTTAGATATATAAAAATTTTATTGAACTTTTTACCATCTTTTACCCACCTCCTAGGAGCATTTACCAATTTACATAAAACTTAATTTTACCACTTCTGTGAGCTGAATTTTGAAATTCTGAGATGCACGGTTGATATCAGTAAGTAAAATGTGGTTCAATAAGATGAAAATAATTTTTGTTGAATAGTAACTTTTTACTTTTATTTACCATGGTTAAATGTAAATAGGGTAATTAAAGGTAAAAATGATATTATTATTACCCTAACACATTTCATAATTCTATAAGATAAGTGTTATTCGACCAAAAACAACCTTAGGAATAAAATATGATCCTTTAGGTCCACTTGGATTAGATTAGGACATTTATTATTATTTAATTCAAAGAAGAGTTAAAAGTATTAAATTCAAGTTTCCATAACTAAAACATTTTTAATATAGATGTACACACAATATAAATTCGACTATAAATATTCATTAGAAATCTAAAACAGTTTCCTATATAATGGTATTTTATTTATAATTTTTAGAAATTAATTAATTAAATTTAATTATGACACAATGATGATTCAGTAATTACCCAATTAATGAAAGATTAAAATAATTGATATTATGAATATCCATATAAATTTAATTTGAGACTTTTAATGAATTAAAAAAAATTTCTAGATTAATATGTCATGTTATATTTGATTAAATTATTATTTTTGAAGTAATAATGCTGTTATGAATTTAACAAAAACAAAATAGTAAATAGTGTCAAAATTGACATAAAAGAGTTTTTAAAACAAACATTATATTATTAAATGATATTTTATTCATTAAAATCAAAATTTAGGACAAAGGTCTAAAATAATATTATATGTTTAATTAATGAACCACTTGAGATTCTTTTGGATGTTTATAGTAAGTTTACTAACCATATAATATAAAAATACAAAGAGACATGTAAATGTCAAACTATTTAACTTAGAGTTAAATCTAAAAGATAAAGTTAATATAGTAACCCAAGACTATCTAAAATGTACCGGTTGAGAGGTTATCGAACCATACCTACCTTATCCTTTAAATAATTCTTTTTGGAGCCATTATAAACAGAGAATGATTTTATTATAAAATAATATTTCAATCTTTTCCTAAGGTTCCCCTAACCCCTCTTATAAAAGGGCACTTCCCCTTCTCTCAAATTCACACCTTCCAAGCAATTTGGATCAGCAAAACCCTAACCAAATATCCTCCCAACTATTCTCCTTTCATACTAGAGCCATTCCTTTAGTCAAAAAGCCAACATATGTAGCCCTTATTATCAAATAAAAAGGAAGAACCCGAAGAAGAGGTAAATATTTCATCACCTCTTCCAAGTTCTTTTCTTCGTCCACTTCTTCCTTCCTTGTTGTTTCCATTATAAAATAATTACTCTAGTATCTTCCATATTCTGTGATGTTATTATAAATATGGTACAACCATATTCATTTTTTTATCCATCTTATTAATGATATATCACCATACGTGCGTACATACGGCTAACCGTCTCCATGTCGTGGTGTGGTTATTATTCAATACATTAATATTTTGATGTTTATAATGATGAAGTATAATTGATGTAAATAATAAATATAACATATTAATGATTATATATTTTTTATATACCATCTATTTACATATGATTTTAAATAAAAAGAATTATATTGTCACTCGTGCGTGCGTACAGATTACCGTCTCTAGGAACTTGATGAGATTCATTTCCCCATTGCAATCATTCAAGAATAATTTTTATTTGATGATTAAAAATAATTTTTAAAGACTTAATATCATTCTGAATATGAATAAGATACATCCTATTAATAACAAAAATTAATTACGTGACAAATCATATGATGGAAAACGAATCAGTTAATACCTGAAATGATGATACTACTAAAATATCATTAACAAAGAAATATTATAAGATCATATATGATATCATATTTATGTATATGGTTCTTTTATAATTTAATTACAATTATTTTACTATTATACAAGAGTTTAACGTACCCTTGACCAAGGAAAAGTACAAGGTAAGGGTTAATTTCACAATCTCTTTATTATCCAAGGTTGTTTTTACGTAAGTATCTTCTAGGACCTCTTTATCATCCACATCTGTGTTTTCTTAAAAATGTAATTCATAATTTTTTTACTCTTTACTATACTATAGTTTAAATTCATTTATACCCTTATTTGACCATATATGTTTTGAAAGGAATCTTTCCATCTTTTTCCAAACAAGTTACTTTATGACATTTTAGACAAAATTAAGGTAAGAATTTTTTTTTATCTTAGACAACGGGTGCAGCTATTTTCCGCCTTTATAACATCGTCGAAGCTTCCTTTACAAGATTATAATAATATTTTATAAATAATTGTTTTATTTTATAATTATATGAATTTTAAATGATTTGAAAATATAAATAGACATTTCTATAAAAAAAGGTTTGATTTCATCTATGTCAACATCCTTTGATGGATTTTAAGCTTATTAGAAGTTGATTTATTATGATACTATTCTTTCATATTGTATTGAATGTTTTGTGATATGTTCAACTGTGGATGTGTTATTTTTACACCATTCATGGTTTATTGATAATGTAATGAAATTTCTTATGCTAGTTTTAATACGAATGTTTATGTTATGTTTAAACCTTTTCATATGAGGAATGCATTGGACATAGTAAGTGATGGGTCGAGCCCACTATAGCTCCTCAATGAATTGGTAGGTCTCATGAGACAAACTAGTGACTTGGAAATAGGTGTTGACAAAATCTTATTTGTAGTCTTGGAACAAGGCCTTGACTATGTGGTTATGAAGTCTGGAATTATGCATTCCATCATTATGAAAGTGGCTGTTGATATTGCATGTGATTATTCAACTAGTAGAATATTCTTGTGTATAATTAAATGGAATTATTTGATTTTATATTTTCCATATTATCCATAATTTAATGTTTAGAAGGATTTTGTTTTATTATTATACATTTCCTTAAATGTTTATGCTTATTTATGAAAGTTTCCGCTATATTTTTAACCTTACTAAGCATCTGAGCTCACCCCTTTCTATGTTTTATTTTTCCCAGGATGTGAAGAAGTATATTATGACTGACCTGTAGGGATAGTCTGTGGATATGAATGTGGTTAATGAAAAAAATGTTGTTGTTGTTTTTCATTTCATGATGGAATGTAAAAAATGATAAATGTATCTAGTATTTCCAAGGCTACTAAACAAATCGGTCTTTCGAGACATGATATTTTGTGATCATAAAAATGTTATGTAATAATGAACCAACTCTGGGTAACTAGGGTCGGGGCATTACAGTTGGTATCAGAGGAAGTTTAGTACAAAACTTGTAATCTAGATTTAGATAAACTCTAATTAGATCACATTACCCTAAGATAGACTTTGAGAATTAGTATAGAAGAACATCCTATAATTTTGGTATTCTAGAGATTTTTTGAGTTTTCCAAGAAATACATCCCTGTATAGATACAAATAGGTAGCGGTATCTCTGACATAGATGTACTTAGGGGTAAAACCCAAAAACACTTCTTTGAGCAGGACTCGAACGGGAACTGGTGCACGACATCGGGTCTTGCTGCACTCTTGGTTACGACACTCCCAGGGGGATATGCTTAGGATAATTCTCATTTTATTTACAAACCATTATGAAGGGTGTGTGAGTATATAATTCCTCAATGAAAACATTTTAATTATTATGGATTATATCCATAAACTATTCAGTTTATGTTATGTGTTTTACAAGTTTGGAATTATGTATTTCGATTCATAAACTAGTCTACTTTATGCCATTGTTTAGAAATGGAGCCTAGTGGAAGGAATGGAAAACATATCAATGCATTCAATTCAAATAAAGATTCACCTCCTACTCAAGATAATTATAGTGGAGCTGGTGAAGCAACTAGTGTTGATAAACATATCACCTTTCTGAGACAACTCACTCATGTTATGAATAATAACCTTACCAATATGGAGCACCCTGATCCACAATGCATAGGATCAATGTAAGACTGCTTCATGAGGAGAAAAACCCCAAAATTTAATGGGAGTAAAAATACATTAGTAGATGAGCAATGGATAAATTATTTAGAGAAAATACTTCACGCTTTGGGGAGTAGCGAAAGGGAAAAAGTTGTCATGGCAGTTTATCGCCTCACGAGAGATGTAGATCAATGGTGGTCATTGATTCAAAACACAAAAAAGATGATGAAGTATCAAATATGGAATGGAGGGAGTATAAAGAGATTTTCATAGAGAAATACTTTCTTCATGACCATCGAGTGGATATGGAAACAAAATTTTTTATTCTGAGGCAAAAGGAGGATGAGAATGTCACAAAGTATGAGGCTAAATTTACAAGGTTAGCAAGGCATGCAGTTGATTATTTACGTAACCCATGGAGTAAGATTGATCGATTATTTGATGGGTTAAAACCATTTCTCCAGTAAAAATTAGTCTCACAATCCTTCTTGTCATATGAAGATATTTTCTCATGTGCTGTCAAGACAGAAAAATAATTATCTAAGTCTTACAACTTTAAAGAAAAGTAAGAGAAGAAGAGATATGATGGAAACTCTGGAAATGGAAATAAGGGGAAGAAGGGAATAGTTGAATATCCATCCTATAGTAGATGTGGGAAGAAACACCCAAGTACTTTCCTGAAGGTAATGAGAGTCTGTTACAAGTGTGGTGAAAAAGGCCACCAAGCTCGTGATTACAAGGGGATGAAATAGGCTATAAATGATGAATGATACAATTGTAGAGAAATGGGGAATTATGAAAATGAATTTTCTAAGTGGAAGTAAACCTACCTCATAAAATGATAAAAAATCAATGCCAAGATTATGATATCAATAATGCTGAGGTCGAATTCCCAAAAGACGTGGTGGCAGGTTATTTAATGGCATCCTTAAGTTTATAAAATGCTTTATTTGATTCTGGATCATCGCATTATTTCATATCTTCCCAGTTTTCTAATAAAATTAGATGTTTTCAATTTGACTTAACAAGGGAGTTATTAGTCAAATCACCTAAGGGAAGTACCATTGCAATAAAGTTTTGTGAATCAGTTCGCATTAGGTCATATAAATGTTCTTTATCTGCTGATCTCATCGTCATGCCCATGATTGAATTTGATATAATCCTCAGTATGGATTGGATTTCAGACCATGATGTGAAAATTTATTTTAAGAAGAACGATGTTACAATTCTCAATGATGATAAGGAGTACCTTATCTTTAGAGTAGAAACATCACCACATAATTATATCTATATCCACCCCCAATTGCTCAACTAAATTCAATTATTGGGGAGGAAGAGAATGAAATAATTTTGGGTGAGGAAAGGAATGATCAAATAGAATACATACATATTGTGCAAGAATATGTTGATGTGTTTCTAGAAGATTTACCTGGACATCCTCTAGAATGAGAAATTATGTTTTCCATTGATTTAATTCATTGTTCAAGGCCCATATCGATCAACCCTTATAGAATGGCCACTTTAGAATTAGTGGAACTAAAGAAACAACTAGATGAATTGAGTAATAAGGGATTTATTCGCCCTAGTGTTTATCCAGGGGGAGCCCCTGTTCTTTTTGTTAAGAAGAAAGATGGATCTATGAGGTTTTGCATTGACTGAAGGGAAATCAATGCTATAATAATAAAGAACAAGTATCCCCTACCTCTCATTGATGATTTATACAACCAAATTCATGGAGATCAATATTTTTATAATATTAACTTTTGATCTAGATATCATCAGTTTTGTGTGAAGAAGGAAGACATTCCGAAAAAAATATTTCAAACTAGGTATGGGCATTATGGGTTTACAGTAATGCCTTTTGGGCTGACTTATGCACCCTATGTCTTCATGGATCTAATGAATAATGTTTTCAAGGAATACATTTATGACTTTGTAGTGGTATTTATTGATGATATCTTGGTATACTCCAAAATCTACGAAGATCATTAAAATCACTGGCACATTATCTTGAAGAATCTTAGAAGAAATGAATTATATGGTAAGATTAGCAAGTGCGAATTTTGGATTCGAGATTTATTTTCTCAGCTATATTGTCTCTAAGGATGGAATCTTTGTTGATCCTTCAATGACCAAGGTAATCCAAGAATGTCCTACACTTATGAGTATAACTGAGGCACCAAAATTTATTGGTTTAGCAGGTTATTATCGATGTTTCATACAAAATTTTTCCCGTTTGACAAACCCATTAACCAAGATCACACGTAAAGAGGTTAAATTTGTTTGAAAAAAAGTGTGAAGAATGTTTTGATGAACCGAAGATATGATTAGTCAATGCTCTTATATTGGCTCTACCATTGGGGAATGATGAGTTTTTTATTTATAGTGATTCTTCAAAGAAAGGAATTGGTTGTGTCCTTATGTAGAATGATAGGGTTATTGCCTATGCATCACGAAAGCTAAAAATTCATGAACAAAACTATCCTACTCATGATCTTGAGTTATCAGCTGTAATATTTTCTCTAAAGGTATTGAGACATTATCTCTATTGTAAAAAATGTGAGATATATACTGATCAAAAGAGTTTGAAGTATATTTTATCACAAAAATAACTCATCATGAGGCAAAGGTGATGGATTTAACTACTCCAGGATTATGATTGCACTATACACTACCACCTGGGGAAGGCAAATAAGGTGGAAGATGCTTTGATCATAAAGGATCATGGAGTTTTGAACAAGTTGAGAGTTGAAAGGGATTCTATTTTCATGGATCTAGTGAAAATAAGTATGGGAATAATCATGGAGGGTGAAACATCAATACTTTTTCAAATGGTTGCCTAACCATATTTACTAGAAAGGATAAAGAGTTTTTTAACCAATGAGGAGGAGTTTATAAAGAATATTAAAGCTTTGAATGATGGGAGAATGAGTGACTTCATATACGAAGATAAAATTTTAAAATATGGGAAGAGACTTTGTGTTCCTGATATACCTAATCTAAAAATAGAATTGTGGGATGATTCTCATAGCTCCAATTTCTCTATACAGCCTGGGAGCACTAAGATGTATAGAGATTTGAAGGAACATTTTTGGTGGGACAACATGAAGAGGGAGATTGCGGATTTTGTGTCAAGATGTATGGATTGTCAACAAGTGAAAGATAGAAGGAAATAGCCTGGAAGAGTCATGAAACCTCTTCCCATAACTGAGTGGAAATGAGATAATATTACGATGGAATTTCTCATGGGACTACCAAAGAATCCTAGAAGGAATGATGCAATATGGGTCATTTTTGATCATCATACCAAGTTAGTACATTTTCTTGCTATGATAAAAGATTTAAAACTTGAACGTCTAGCAAGACTATATATTAATGATGTTGTACGTCTTCATGGAGTAACCTTATCTATTATTTCTGACCGTGATCCCCATTTTACATCAATATTCTTGAAAATTATTCAGAATTCCCTAGATAATGAACTTAGTTTGAGCAATTCCTAACACCCTCAAATCGATGGACAATCAGAATGGACTATTCAAACCCTAGAAGGCATGTTGAGATCTTGCTGACTTGACTTTCTAGGTATGTGGGATCAATATTTACTTCTGGTATAATTTTCCTATAATAATAGCTACCATTAAAGTATTTAGATAGCACCATATGAAGTTTTATATGGAATGATATGTCGCACACCAACCCGTTGGGATGATGTTGGTGAAAGAAAACTCATAGGCCCATAACTTGTTGAGGAAACGATGGAAAAGGTGAAGGTAATACAAACCCACATCAAAGCAGCTCTAAGTAGGTAGAAGAGGTATGCTGATAAATGAAGGAATGATTTGGAATTTCAGTTAGGAGATCATGTATTCTTGAAGGTATTTCAATGGAAGGGAATTATACAATTCAGTAAGAAAGGTTAACTAAGTCCCATGTACATCAGACCTTTCAAGGTTCTAGAACGAATTGGTGTTGTAGCTTACCGGTTGGAAATGCCTCCAAGTCTCTCCAACGTTCATGATGTGTTCCACATATCACTCTTGAGAAAATACATGCTTGACCCAATGCATGTACTCACCTATGAGGAAATTGAACTGGAACCTGATCTGTCTTATTGTGAAAAGCCTGTCAAAATTATTGATACCAGAGAACAAGTGCCGAGATACCAAATGACTCGTCTGGTAAAAGTTCTATGGAGAAACCATATGATGGATGAGGTGACGTGGGAACTTGAGAAACTTATGATGAAGAACCACCCAAATATTTTTATGCTCTAATATTCTATAAATTCTGAGGACAAAATTATTTTAATTAGGGAAGAATGTAACACCCCATTCTTCCATGGTACATTTACCTTTGAATAATGTGATACCTTTCATTGTACGCATCTTCGAGATTCTAACACACCGCGACCAATCAAACTGGCTGTTATGAATAGTAACACCCAATATTTAAAATTTTATAAATTTTATCTATCAAAATGGACTTCATTTTTGGATTTGGAATATCGAAATTATCTTATGGTTAATTTTTGGTATTTTTCAGAAAACATTCAATTTTTGATGAATACTGAAAAACACTGAGTTATAATTTAGAACAGAATTTTTATTTAAATAATTATATATTTTATTTAAATTTATTTCAGGTCCTAATAGATAAATAATTCCTATATAAGTTTAATGGAATTCATTGAAGTCAGTTTATAATAGTTTTATATATATAATAATTTTATTGAACTTTTTACCATTTTTTACTCATCTCTTAAGAGAATTTGCAAATTTACATAAAACATAATTTTTCTGCTTTTGTGAGTTGAATTTAGAAAATTTGAGAGACTTGTTTGATATCAATAAGTAAAATATTGTTCAATAAGATGAAAATAATTTTGATCAATAGTAACTTTTTACTTTTATTTACAACCGTTAAAAGTAAATAGGGTAATCAAAGGTAAAAATGATATTATTATTACCCTAAAACATGTTATAATTCTATTGGATAAGTGTTATTTGACTGAAAAAAACCTTAGGAATAAAATATGTTCTTTTAGGTCGACATGGATTATATTAGCACATTTATTGTTATTTAATTCGTAGAAGAGTTAAAAGTGTTAAATTCAAGTTTTCATAACAAAAATATTTTTAATATAGGGTTACAGACAATATAAATTTGACCATAAATATTCATTAGAAATATAAATCTTTTTATACATTATGGTATTTTATTTTTAATTTTTAGACATTAAATAATTAAATTTATTTATGACACAATGATGATGTAGTAATTACCTTATTAATGAATGATTAAAATAAATGATATTATACATATCAAAAAATATAATTTGATACTTTTAATAAATTACACAAATTTTATATATTAATATGAATTTTTAAGGTTGATTAAACTATTTTTTGAAGTAATAATGCTATTATAAATTTAGCAAAAACAAAATTGCAAAAAGTGTCAAAATTGACAGAAAAGAGCTTTTAAAACAAACATTATATTATTAATTGATATTCTATTCCTAAAAATATATTGTTTGGATAAAAGTATAAAATGATATTATATGTTTCATTAATGAACCACTTGAGGTTCTATTGGATGTTTATAGTTTGTTTATTAACTATATAATATAAAAATACAAAGAGACATGGTAAATGTCATATAATTTTACTAAGTGTTAAATCTAAAAGATAAAGTTAATATAGTAACCCAAACCTGTCTAAAACCTACTGATTGAGCGTTTTTCGACCCATACCCACCGTATCCATTAAATAATTCATTTTGGGGCCATTAGAAACCGAAACGTATTTTATTATAAAATAATATTTCAATCTTTTCCTAAGGTGCCCCTCACCCCTCTTATAAAAGGGCACTAACCCTTTTCTAAAATTCACACCTTCAAAGCCATTTGGCTTGGCCAAACCCTACCCAAATATCCTTAAGACTATCATAAGTTTATCTCAGAGGCATTCCTTTAGTCATAAAACCATCCTAAGGATCCCTTTAGATCAAATCAAAAGAAAGAAGCCGAAGAAGAGGTAAATATTTCATCACCTCTTCCATGTTCTTTTATTCTGCCACTTATTATTTCTTTTTTGTTTCCATTCTATGATAATAACTCCAGTGTCTTCTATATACTGTGATGTTATTATAAATATGGTACAACCATATTCATTATTTTATCCATCCTATGAATCTCATATCACCATACGTGCGTACATACGACTTACCGTCTCCATGTCGTGGTGTAGTTGTTATTGAATACATTATTATTTGGATGTGTATAATAATGATGTATAATTGATATAAATAATAAATTAAAATTTTAATGATTCATTATATATGATATACCATCTATTTACATATGATTCTAAATCAAAATAATGATATTGTCACTCATGCATATGTACGGATTACCGTCTCCACGAACACGATGAGATTCATTTCCCCATCGTAGTCATTCAAGACTAATTTTCATTTGATGATTGAATTTTTTTTCTAAAGAGTTAATATAATTATTAATATGAATAAGATACATACTATCCATAACAAATATTACTTACATAACAAAGTATATAAAAGAAAACGAATCAGTTAACACCTGAAAGGATGATTCTACTAAAATATCATTAACAAAGCAATATTAGAGGATCATATATGATATCATATTAATGTATATGGTTCTCGTATAATTTAATAAAAATTATTTCACTATTATACAGGAGGTTAACATACCATTGACCAAGAAAAAGTATAAGGTAAGGGTTAATTTCACAATCTCATTATTATCCGAGGTTGTTTTTACGTAAGTATATTCTGGGACCTCTTTATCATCCACATCTGTGTTTTCTTAAAAATGTAATTCAAAACAATTTTACTATTTACTATACTATAGGTTAATGTCACTTATACCCTTAGTTTACCACATATGTTTTCAAAGAAATCTTTCCTTCATTTTCCAAATAAGGTACTTTATGACCTTTTCGAAAAAATTAAAGAAGGAATGTTTTTTAACTTATATGGTGTGTGCGGCTATTTTCCGCCATTATAACATCATCGAAGCATCCCTTAAAAGCTTATCAAAATATTTTCAAAATAAATGTTTTCTTTTATAATTATATGAATTTTAAATTATTTAAAAATAGAAAGAGATATTTCTCTAAAAAAAGGTTTGATTTTATCTATGTCTACATCCTTTGATGGATTTTAAGCTTATTGGAAGTTGATTTATTATGATACAAAAATTCCATATTTTATTGAAGGTTTTGTGATATGTTTGACTATGGATGTGTTATTTTTAAACCATTCATGGTTTATGGATAATGTATTGACATTTTTTAGGCTATTTTTAATACGAATTTTTATGTTATGTTTAAACCTTTTCACATGAAGATTGAATTGGACTTAGTAAGTGATGGGTGGAGCCCGCTATAGCTCCTTGATGGATCGGTAGGTCTCATCAGACAAACTAGTGTCTTGGAACAAGGCCTTGAAAAAATATTATTTGTAGTCTTGGTAAAAGTCCTCGACTATGTGGTTATGAAGTCTGGTATTATGCATTCCATCATTATTAAAGTGGCTATTGATATTGCATGTTATTATTCTACTAGTATAATATTCATGTGAATAATTAAATGAAATTATTTGATTTTATATTTTCTATATTATTCTGAAGTTCATGTTTAAAAGGTTTTTTATTTAGTCTTATACATTCCCTTCAATATTGATGCTTTTTTATAAAAGTTTCCGCTATAATGTTTACCTTGCTGAGCATCTGAGCTCACCCCTTTCTATGTTTTATTTTTCCTAGGATGCGAAGAAGTATATTATGACTGACCTGTAGGGATCTTCTGTACTATATGAATGTGGTTAATGAATACAATGTTGTTGTTGTTCTTCATTTCATGATGTAATGTAAAACTGATGAATGTATCTAGTATTTCCAAGGCTACTATACTAATTGGTCTTTCGATACTTGATCTTTTGCGATCATTCCAATGTTATTTAATAATGCACTGACTCTGGGTAATTGGGGTTGGGGAATTACATTCTCCCCCACACTAGAATAATTTCCCCATTCCTTTGAGGAAATTTCCATGATGGTTCTTCCCACATTTTTGACATGTGAGTGGTTGAGTTTTCTTTTCACCTTTTTCATTTGATCCTCCTTATTGGAAATCTATATTTCTTTTCTTATCTCCATCGACATGATACCATTATCTAAAATTCCCCTCCACTTTGAGAGCACATCAAAGAACATCTTCATAACTTCTAATGTCTCTAATTTCTAGATCTTTTCAAAGGTGTGGTTCTAAACCACTAAAGAATTTATCTACTTTTATATCATTTTTAAAACAAAACATGATGCATACCTTTAATGAATTGTGAAATTTTCTTCACAATATATGAAAGATTAACCTCCCTTTTTATTAAACTCTATAAATTATCTCTTCATATTCTTATGAATAGTTTTAGGGAAATAATTATTAAGAATTATTTTCTTGAAGTCTTCCTACCCTATCTCTTCAATTTAACACTTCATCTTAGTGTTATTAATCAACAACCACCATTGATCGACCTCTATATCTAAATGATAAATGGCCAAATTAAAATTATCCATCATAGAATAGTGAAGAATGAGAAATATATTCTCCATTGTGTTGAACCACGACACCACAACAAGTGGATCCAAAGATATACTAAACATTGATGGTCGTTGACACATAAAAGACTCGATATCCAATTATTATACATAGCATGTGATAGTTGGGTAAGAATCACAATGATATTTTAAACTCCACCTCCCAGGGAATTGGGGCTGTCTTTTGGGAAATCGATGCATCGTCCCACGGATGAGTTGTTGGCCTAATTTCTCCTAGTTCCCAAAATTTATAAAATAGAAATGGTTTTAAGAAAACATAAGTCAACAAGTCATGAGTAAATAATTTATTCATTTATTCAATTAAGTGAAAAGAAAAATATTGTGGGATCAGTTTGTTTAAAATTTTCAAAAATAGAGCATCTTAAGTGCATACATACACTAATTACTTCACAAATATTTTCTAATACTAATTCCCAAACTAACTAAATCGTGCTTCGATTCCAACTATTGCAACCCTACTTTTTCTAACATTACTATTACACAATTTTAATTATAAACAATATAATTGTGTTACAAAACCAGGTTCTGAAGGTTTATTAACTTGGTAAAATTAAGACCATATATAACATTTACATATTAAAACATAATAATTTTTTAATTCCTTTGTCTCTATATTATTTTTTCCCTCATGTACTCCTTAGTATAAGTAATCACATGAGGATATACATCAAAGAAAGGGGTAACATGAATCAATATAACCTAGAGCCATCATAATCATAATCATCATAACATAATCATAGAATTATCATCATAATCATGATAGGAAGCATTATATAATGGTATGTAATATGGAAATTCATAAAAATTAAACATCATATATTAATGGTAAACTACCACAAATTATTGTGAACAGAGCTAGCATCATGTTTACACATAACATATGTTCATAATTGTAACAACATTAGTGTGAAAAAATATAGAATCATGTTCATGTATATTTCACATTATCTCATGAGATAAATCACATTAAAAAATGTATTAGAGTTATATATAATTATAGTCACACCTGTCACATCATAAAATTTACATAATCATGCTTTCCACATAGATTTTATATCAATCATAGACATAAAATATCCCATGTAAATGAAATTGGTTTCATGAGGATTTCATAAAGTAAATATTAATTAATGAACCTAGAATTCCAAAATGGGAATGGGAGAATTATAATTGGTATAAGAATCATCAAAATTGAGTGAAGATGAAATAATCTCAAGATAAGTAAAACATATGTTTTTAGAAAGAAAAGTTATTTTGAAAGAAAAATCATTCCATCTGTCATAAAATCTTATTGGAAGCATGTATATACCATAAATTAAAAGGAAATACAAAGAAATTATATTTTAGGAATATTTAAATAACATATGTACTAAAATTTGGAATGAAAGAGGAATAACCCAAATAAAGGAAACTGCGTTCGAGAATCCCCTTATATTATGTTTGAATGCTTTCTTCACTTTAATATGATGGATAATAAAATTATATTAATTAATTAAAAAATAACTAACCTCTTATAAAAGTATTTTATTTATTATAATTTTAATCTATTCATTTATGGATGTCATAATGTGTTATAGACTTCAATTTCATCATTTGGGAGTGTTTGTTATCTTGGTTTTCATGATCGGTTCACTGGTATACATGTAAGAAAGTTCATTTAAAATGGGGATAATCATTATAATTCAGATTATATAAAATTAATGAAATTAAATAATATTAAATTATCTTATATAACATTTGGTTATATGGTATGAGGATGAATCAAAAGATAAATAGTTAATCTACATGATTTTATTTATTTTATCATATTTTACAACCATCACGAACTCATAGCATTTTATTTAATATAATTTTTATATATTTATTATAGAACATTTTATAACATAAAATATGTATAATAAATATTAATTAAACATAATAATGGTATTTTGAACATACTTGGATGCAGAAATGGAAACTAAAAATGCATCGTCCACGATGACGGTAAATCGACACATCACAGATGATTATCTAATTTTTAGAATAAATGGGAGAGAATAAGAAGTTTTATGATGGATTATTATATTAAAATAATGAAATTATATAATATATAATGTAATGGAGTTATCATTCCACTTGGATAAGGTGAGGTGATGAGATAATAAGAACAGAAAAGAAATTGAAAAAAAGAAAGAGGATTTTACATTTTGAATTCTTCTCCTTAGGAACCCCATTAGGGAAATTATATTTGGTATTTTATTGATAAAAAATTATATTGGACGTGTCGAAGAGTATTGGGAATAGTATTTAGTAGAATTTGGATACTATTAAAGGATTCAGGAGTGTGAGGAGAGGAGGTGGTATTTATTAGGGAGGAGAGGGGTTGTTTTTCGAATTTTATTCAGTAGTTTATTATTTCTGCTCAAGATTGTCAATAGTTTAAACATTGTAACTAAATATATTAAAATAATTAACCATAGTTTTTTATTATGGGCCTAAATCATCCATAAATCATCTATGACTCAATAATTCAACTATTTAGCTTATGTTATAAATTATCATATTTTACTATTCACCAAAAATTCATCTATTCTAGAAAAAACCCAAAAAATTACCATAACCATTTTTAAACATATATAATTAAAAATGAACACAATTTTATGAAAATAATTATCTAAATATGAAAAATTAAATTTTAAAATAAAATAATCATTTATTCAAAAAATACTGATTTTAAAATTATAACTGATTTTATGACAATTTAAAAAATTATTTAAGGTCTCATAAAATTTTATTATAATCATAATACAAAAAAATATTAATTTATGAATATAATTTTTGAAAATAGACTTTTTTTAAAATCATTATATTAATTATAAAATTGAAAATAATTATTTATGTTTTATAAAAACACCAACACATAATTAATAAATTTTAAAACATTTAATTACTTATACTATGATATAATTATATCATATTATCATTTGAAGATTACTAAATTTTATTTATACTTTCATAGATTATGTTACTATTCCATTGTGTGGATTACTACAATTAATGGTCACATTACTATTCAAAATGTCAAGTTACTATTCCATAGGTATAGGTTCCTTAATATCTAGAAATACCTATTATTTCATACATTCATCATTGATAAAGTTTGTATTGTTTTCTATAAATGATTTATGTGATTTATACTATATAGGATAATTATTAAAAGAGAGTTTCCATTGATAAAAATTTTGGTCGTTATATTTTCTTCATTTTTTCAGGGAAATTATTACATATATTTAGGTATATCTTCTCTAGTAAATTTTTAAATGCTAAGTTGGAGGGTATAAAAAAATCCCCCATTGGGAGTGACATCCGAGGGGATAAGGGATCACTTATGAGGAAAGTTAAAGCATGCATGAGGCTTGGGTACTATCACCAATCAGTGTCTTTGGGAGATTCTAGGTTTGTCTGATGATATTTGGTATTCCATGGAAATCCCAATAAATAAGGGAGGTGTTAGGGCCAATAGGGGCCTATATACCCTGAGAGGGGGGGTGAATCAGGGTATGGATATTATTTTTCCAAGTTCTTCCTGCCCCACTGGATCTTGACCTCTTTGTTACAAGGGTCACTTTGTTTGCACTTGTGTGGTTACTATGATCACTTGTCTACTTTACCTGATGATGATGCTTTGAATGCAATGCAGGAAAGTAAGCAGGCAGACACAAAGATTTTTACTTGGTTCACCTCTAAGGGCTACGTCCAAGGAGCATACGCCGACAAGTTGCCGGTTCGTACCAAATTCCACTAGACTTCACTAGCTGTGGATTACAATGTTCGGGCTAGATCACTTCTATGCCCAGGCTCACTGCCTATACAATGTTTAGGGTCAGCTCACTGCTTTCCCAAGGGTCACTCCCTGTTTCTCTCTCTCTGGCTCACTGCCGGTGGAGAGGATCACCTTCTTCCTCTTCCTAAGCTCACTGCTCTTGGAAGGGATTCACTCACAGTTTATAGACCTGTAGGTCTCTTCATTTTCATGAAGGAATGCATCTTCCTCTGTATGTAGATGCTCTGTTGAAGTCCAACATTCACCCGCAGATGAATCTCACTTTGCACCGGATGTACCGGGCAACCTCAATTTTTACGCGCAACCCTTACGGTGTCTTGCGCGCAATTTCTATGATTTGCGCGAAATTCCTTTTTCGCGCAACCTCCAAATATTACGCGCAGCCTAGAAACTGCCTTGCGCGCAATTCACTACTTTTGCGCGAAATCCACTTTTCGCGCAATCTTCCTTTTATGCGTCAATCACCAACTTTCTGCGCAGCCTTTGCTTTTCGCGCAATCTGACTTTACGCGCAAACTTTATGTTTACGCGCAACACCCTTTCTAACTTCAATTTCGCGCACCAGAGCTCGGGTATTTTCTATGTCTTGAACTCTACTTAATGGAGGAGGGTCACTTCATATTTATAGGAAAAATCGACCCCGCGCGAAAAACCCTCCTTGTGCGCGTAATCCGCTTTGGTCGCGAAATCCAAATCTTCCGCGCACAGCCATTTTCCGCGCACTGCTCCATAATTTCACGCACCTCATGCCTTTGCCATTTTACGAGCTTCGGACCTCGTAACACCTCTTGCGCGAAATACTTCATCCGCTATTTCGCGCGCCACTTCAATTTTCCGCGCACGCCTCCAAAATTTCGCGCGCCTCATGCCTTTACCGATTTTCAAGCTTTCGGCCTTGAAACATCTTTTGCGCGAAATACAATTTCGCGCAACCCGCTGTTTTGCGCGCCACACTTCAAGATTTCGTGCAACCCACTAGTTTTGCGCGCCACGCTTGATTTTTCCGCACACCTCCTTCATTTCTCTCTCCTCAACCTTTGCCAACAACATATCACTCCATTTTCCATTGGCGATTTTCAGGCCCATAAATTTGGCAAACACTGGAAAACGGCGCCACCTTGTACCGCTCTTTTGTACCGCCTCCAGATCGTCCTTTCCTTTGTCAAATTTCTTTGTCAACATGGAATGTCAACAACTTCTCGGGAACTCGACAATTCTCCATGGAAACCTGCTTTGTCAACAAACACAATCAACCCAAAAATACTACAATGTTACCTTGAGGGATTTTTGCCCAACAGGAGGGGTAGTGATTCATTCCCCTACTACCCCAATTCTCAGAGCTCTTCCTCCCTGCCTGTATCGTGTAATCCTTTCACATGACCCTTCCATAAGAAATGACTGCAAGATCCATTTGTGAGACCTTCCGGTGAGAAATTTTTGTAGGATCGAAATAAAAATGTAGATGCTCAATATACAAGAGGATGGGGGTGAATTGTATACTTAAAAAATTCATTTGGAACTTTTAAGGGTGATATAAAAATATCTATTGTTTAACAATGTTAAACAAGGTAAATTCACATGACGTCTTAGTTCTACAAACTTCCTAGATTCCAGAAATATGGTTCCAGAAATGAAACTTAAGAAAAGTTTACAACGATGAAGATTCTACATTAATGTGTATAGAATATTACTAATCTGAGTATACAAGTACATGAAAGTATAATATAGTTATACTTTCATCATTAAACAAAATGCATTGGAAAACGAACATGAAACAATACAAGTAACAAGTATGAAATCTTTTAACCCAAAGAGTAGGGTATCCAACAACCTTGGATAAAGGTCCCTTGATTTATAATTTCATGAAATTTTGCCTTACCACACCAGGGTAAACCCTCGATAGGAATATCGGAGTCTTTCATACTATCCCCGCAAGCCCTCAAACTTCAAGGTAGTCGGAACCTCTATCAACCTTATCAAGGAAGTCCTTGAACTTTAAGGTATTCAGCACCTCTATCTTCATATCCCCGTAATCCCTCGATTGTACACAACAACAATCAGAGATGCATGAATCTATCTAAACAATATGTTTTGTACACAGAAAGCATGAGTCTCTCTCTCTAGAAATCACTTCAGCAGCATGTAATCTCTAGATTGATCAAATTATCATCAACGTACAGTAATGAGCTCATTCAAATGAGCTCCTATTTATAGGCACATCTCCAACGGTCGACACCCTCCTCCTATGGTCATATTTTTCCTTGAATTATAGAGGGGCCAGTACACATGTCACTCAAACAATGGATAGTTAAAAATAGAATAAACAACATCAATTTATAACTAAAACAAGAGTAAGTAAAATATGGTTACTCAACCAAATCCCGTTTTTAGAGTCTAAAAATAATGTTATGAGTCTGAACATTTGGATTCAATATTGCATGGATACTTAGATTCTGTTTTTCAAGGAATTTAAAATTATAATTCTATAGACTTTGGAGTCTGAATTCTGAGGAATTCGGATCCTAAATTCTAAGGAAAACAGAACCTGAATTCAAGGGAATTATATGTTATAATTCTATGGAATTCGGAACCTGAATTCTGAGGAGTTAAGAGTCTGAATTCTATGGAATTCGGAGTCTGAATTCTAAGAAATTCGGAATTCGGAATTCCAAGAAAATCGAATTCTTAATTCTAAGGAATTCAGAGTCTGAATTTCAAAGAATTTAGTGTTTGAATTTTAGAGAATTCGGAGTCTGAATTTCAGAGAATTCGGGGTCTGAATTTTAGGGAATTCAGATCCTGCATTATGAGGAATTCAGAACCTAAAATCATATCCTGAGAACATAATACTATATATCTATGTATTTATATAATTCTGAGGTTTTAGATGTGAAATTGGATTTAAAAACTTAGGAATAAGAAGAGTTAGGTTAATACATGAACAATAAAAACATGGCAATGATAAATTTTCTTTGGGGAAGGAAATTTTTCTGTATTAAGGAAAAAATAAAATTTTCCTTAAGATAGAGTTTTTTTGATTTTCAAAACATAGAGGAATGTAAAATTCATTAGGAAACCTTATTGACTCAAAAATCTCCCCCCATTTTTGGAAATCACAAACATCCTTACGAAAAAGAATATAAGGACTTAGAAATTTTATAAACTTTAAAATAAAAGCATATCTTCATTTACTTAGAGATCAATGTTAATATGACTAACTTCCCCTTTGTCTTTGGAAACCATAAGGATAATATTCTTGATTTACTGAATGAGATTTTTCATTTTCCTACATACAAAAATCTCCATGATAAAAACTCCCCCTTAGATGAACTCCCCCTTACTAAGGGAAATTTCTTCTTTACTTAGTATTATTTTTGAAATTCCTTTGTCCCCCTTTGTGATTTTCAAATAGAAATAAAGGGAATGAAAAAAATTGGTACCTGAAATATTAGTACTAAAAAACCAAAAATAAGAAGTGAAAAAAGAATTTCATTAATATTGGAATAATTTTTATAATAGGAAAATACAAGAAAATATAAGATTCGAAAAAGGTTATCCTTCATTCCCCTTTGGCATCATCTTCTTCACAATATTCTTCAGCTTCTTGAGATCTTCGTGATCTTCTTTCATACGCTTGAGAAGCTGATCCTAATCTTCATTTTTCTTCTCTAAGGATTTTATCTTTTCTTCCTGAGCCTTAAGATTTTCTGCCTTGGATTTGAAGACTTCTTCCTTCTTAACAAGATTCTATTCTATCTCAATTCTGATATCCCTTTCTCTCTTATAATTCATGGCCACATAATTTAGCTTCCCATTTAGATCCTTAACTTCTTGCTTCCGATAAGTTTGTTCAAGAGTTACCTTTTCCTCAAAACTATTAGTGAGATCCTTGATCTTAACATCTTCGGTGTCAAAAGCATCCTTGACACTATCTTGAAATTCAAAAAAGTTTCTCATCTCTTCTATTGTCTTCCTTAACCTGCTTGTCATATTCTTGCAAGATCTTTTATGTTCCTCATAGCTAATGAGAACAGATTTTAAATCTGCCTCGAGACTAACACATTTATCCCTCACCAAGGAAACAAAATCCAATTTTTGATTTAACATATGCTGAATCATTAGGCATCTGTATTCTATACTGGGAAATAAGGGAATAGTTACAACAAGCTTTTTTAAAGACTGAACAACAATGTCATGTCCAAGTTAGGATGATTCTGAATATGATACTTTGGTTGGTGAAGATTCATTTTCAATTTCCAAAACCACCCTCTTTGATGAAGCACAAACATATTTCTTCTTTACCATATTTTTTCTAGGTGTATCAACTACCACTTATTTTCACTTATCATCTTTCAGAATGAATTCTTCTTGATTAGGTGACTCATGTTCACTATTTGATAGCTGAACAATTTTTTCTTCATCAAATTCTTCCTTCTCAGATCCTACCTCAGCATCCTCTGGATGTATGAAATCATGATTTCTACTTTCCTCTTCAGAAAAATTATTCACGTCATCCTCTCCCTTCTCATATTTTCCAAGGGTAGGATGTTTGAAAGACTCAACTTCAGAATTTTGGATTGATAATTTCTCATAAGGACTTTCCTTCTCATGGAAATCCTCTATTTGATTTATCAAGTCCTCATTATCACCAATACCTTCTTATTCTTCTTCCACTTCATCATCATTCATAATTTCTTTTTCTTGATATCATTCCAGAATCACCAATTTATTTCCCAGAGTCTCTTGAAACGGTTCTATCAAAAAGGATTCTGGTACCAGAATTTGTTCATAGTCTTTTTCAGTAGCCTTGATAAGATATTGAATAACCTCTTCTTAAAAAATCTTCTTCTTTTGTTTCTTTTCTTTTTATTGCTTCTCTAGATTCTCAGTAACCTTTTCCTTCAAATATTTTTGCCTTATCCAGATCCAATATAAGCTTAGGCTCACCTTCCTTCTGGTTTTTCTTATCTTCTCTCCACTTCTCCACTACTTCAACAGGATAAGATTTTTCTTCTTAGGCTTTGGTGGTGATAACTGAGTTTCCATAGCCACTGGATATTTTCCATTCTCTTATAGTTCCCATACCTTTCTCTTCCTTCCACATTTCTTATATATTTCAGCCACTTTTATATTTTTTGATTGAAATTCAACTTCTTCTTCCAAAAAACCATAAAATTCTCGAGATTGACTATTAAATGCAATCTTCATCCTCCTTAGAGTATCATCACTCAAAAGCATCACCTTAGAATTTCTCGTCTTAGAACTTTAAGGAATCATGAAAGACTAAAGAAAAAGAACAATGATCTTTGAAATAATGGCCAGATAAATGATACTCTGAGACTTTATATTTCTATTCTTTATATTCTCAATCGTAACCAAGATATTCTTAACCAAGTTTGTCTTTCTTAGGTTCACCAGGAAATCCAGAATATAAATATCACTTTTCTTTAAGGAATCCTTGTCCCCATTTCATGGAATGATAAAACCATGAACCCATAATTAAAGAATCTGAAAATTTGTAGACAGACGAATAATCTTCAAAGTCTCCACTTCTAAAATACCAGGACACATTATGGCTTTTTCCATATCAAATGATCCTATCACATCAGGTAGCTTGTGTGAGCAGAACTCTGCTTCTACTTCATATGGAATTCCAATTATTCTTGCATCCTTGGTGTATGAAAGAATATAAGTCTTTCCATAACACTTAAAGAAAAGCTTGTTGTTTTGTAGAACTCAATCAAAAAATCCTGAAACACCAGATCCAGTGACTTCGGTTTCGACGCAAAAACACTCTCCCAACCATTATGCTTGATATTCTTATAAATAATGGATTTATACTTGGAATAAAACTTTGTATCACCTAGCATTTCTCAATATATTTTCCATTCAGAAATTTTCTTGACAGTTGAAATCTCTTTCAGAGGAGAGGCTTCAACAAACATTCGAAATTGAAGAAACTTTGAAGAATCAGAATGGCCTAAAAAACAGAGGTAGAGATTCCGCACGTGAAGGCTTGGAATTTGATGTGAGACAACCATCGATGGGTCCTTTATATAGGCAATAGAGGTGATAGTTCATTATCCCTGATTGATCCTATAGTTGAAAACTTCTTGAGAAGATCTGATGGTTGAGATGATAGTCGAAGAGGGATTTTAATAGATTCCGATCATTTGAGGTTTTTTAAAAAACATTCGGTTTTAAGGAAAAATGAATCTGAAGATTTTAAAATCAAATTTAAATACCAATAAGGAAAAATTATTACAAAGACTTAGAAAGGGAAACATACCTTATATATTTCAAGAAAGATTATTCTCAATGAGGAAAATTTTTCTTGAGGAACTTTATATTCCGAATATTTGGATTACGAAAACTTTGAATATGAACATTTTGACTACAAAAAATCTTAGACCACTAAAAAAATATGATTATGAAAATTTTAACTATTAATAACTTCATTACAAAAATTTTAAATTCAATAATATTTATTATGAAATTTTTAATTATGAAAATATTCATTATGAAAAATTAAACTACAGAAAAATAATTTGACTACTAAAAATTTAGATTACGAAAAAGAAATTAGATTTTGAAAACTTGATTACGGAAAAATTTCAATTATAAAAAAAATAAGAAATTTTATACTACGAAAAATTTATTTACCAAGAAAATGTATTCCCTCTATGAAAAGGATTTTGTTACTGTATGGAAAAAGGTTTCAACAAGAAGTTAATATGTAAGATTACCTTAAGATTATCATTCCTAACTTCTGTTTAAGGAATTAAAATCAATCAGTTGGTAAATATTTTGTGAAAATATCAGCAAGTTGATCATGTGTTTCGATAAATTGAAGAATGATATCTCCTTTTTTTTGTGTGATTCCTAAGCAAGTGATTCCTAATATCTATGTGTTTTGCACGAGAGTGATGTGTAAGGTTTTTACGTAGGTAATGGCACTAGTATTATAAAAAAATTGTGTTTTATTAAAAGTCATACCATAGTCAGTGAGTGTGCGTTGCATCCACAATACTTGAGCACGAAAACTTCCACCTACTACATATTCAGCTTCAGCTGTGGAAAGTGCTACTGAGTGTTGCTTTTTCCATGACCAAGAAACTAATGAATATCCAAAGAAATGACTACTTCCAGATATACTATTTATTTCCATTCTACATCTACAAAAGTCATCATTTAAAAAAAATTTTAAGACAAAATCATTTCCAGAAGTATAAAAGAGTCTTAAATCCATGGTTCCATTTATATACAAAAAAATCATTTTCACTACCTTTAAATGAGATTCCTTAGGATTGGATTGATATCGTACACATAAGCTTACTAAAAACATTATATCTGGATGAATAGCTATCATGTAATGTAGACTTCCTATCATAACTCTAAAAGATGTTTGACCTACTGGTTTCCCAGCTTCATCAAGATCAAGTGAATTTGAGGTACCAATAGAAGTACTTATACTCTTAGTGTTGTCATATACATAATTTTTAAGAATATATTTAATATACTTATGTTTGGATATATAGATTCCTTCTATTTTTTGAGAAATTTGGAAACTAAGGAAATTTTTTAACTCTCCCATCATACTCATTTCAAACTCATATTTCATTAGATCCACAAAAGAATCTGTTAAACATTGCTGAGTTGAACCAAATATAATGTCATCAACATAAATTTGAATAATAAAAACATTATTATTATCATTATTTATAAAAAGGGTTGGATCAACATTTCCCTTAACTTAATTATTTTGAATCAAAAACCCTATAAGTCTATCATACCAAGCTCTAGGGGCTTGTTTAAGTCCATATAAAGCTTTGTAAAGTTTAAAAACATGTTCAAGATATTTTGTATCTTCAAAACCAAGAGGCTGTTCAAAAAAACACCCTCTTGAACATAACTATTAAGGAAAGCACATTTAACATCCATTTAGAAATGTATAAAATTAAAGAATGATGCAAAGGCATGTAGAATACTAATAAATTTAGTCTGGATAATGGATAATAAGTTTCATTATAGTCTATTCCTTCTTGCTGACCATAGCCTTTAGCAACCAATATTGATTTATTTCTTACCATGATTCTGTTTTCATCACACTTATTTCTGAAGAACCATTTTACTATTATAAAGGAAGTTTCCTTAGGTCTTTTATCCAAGGTCTAGATTTTATTCCTTTTGAATTCATTTATCTCATCTTTCATGGATTTTATCCAATCTTCATCACCTAATGCTTAATTAGTGGGATCTGGTTCTAATTGGGAAAATGAATGTTAGATGTTCTACTTTATTTTGTAAGGAACTTCTTGTACATACAGGTATATTTACATCACAAATGATACAATCACTAGGATTATTATTAAGATACAACTAATTTAGGTTTTGTAAAACCAGTTCATCAACACATGGAAGAAAAACTTCTGGGGTAAATGCGTTATAAATATTTTCTTGAACATTTTCCTTATCAGAAGGATCTTCTATCAAGGGTTAATAATCAGTTTTTGAAAACACATATGAAGATGTAGGTTATGGTTGTTTAAAAATAAAAGGATCAGTTTCATCGAATTTGACATGTATTGTTTCTTCAACAGTACAAGTATTTTTATTGAAAACTCTATAAAACTTAGAAGTTGTAGAGTAGCATAATAAAATTCCTTCATCATATTTTGGTGTGAATTTGTATATATTATCTTTATTACTCAGAATGAATACCTTGAAACCAAAAACCTTGAAGTAGGAAAGTCTCAGTTTTCTTCCATTCCATAAATCATAAGGATTTTTATTAATAAAAGCTCTAATCAAAACATGATTTATAATATAACAAGTAGTGCTTACACCTTTAGCCCAAAAATGTTTGGCAATAGAATCTTGGTTTTTGTTATCTCTTGAATAAATTCTGTTTCTTCTTTCAATAACTCCATTTTTTTGAGGAGTTCTTGGTGCCGAGAAGTTATGAGAAATGCCTTTTTTACTAAAAAAAAGTTTCAAAATCATAATTTTGAAATTCACCTCTATGATCACTATGGATAGTTATCAATGAAAGGTTTTTCTCATTTTTAACTTGGGCCCTAAAAATTTTGAAATAAGAAAAAGCTTCAGATTTATTTGCTATAAAATCGACCCATGTAGATCTAGTATAATCATCATCTAAGAAAAATAAATAATATTTGTCTCCAATGCTTTTAGTTTTCATTGTACCAAAAAGATCCATGTCCACCAACTATAATGCATTAGTGGTTGAGACTTCACCGACTAATATAAAACATGATTTATGTTTCTTTCCATATTCAAAAGGATCGCAAACTTTTGAAGATTCAAATCTATTCACCGGTAGATCCTTTAATAATATTTTGTTAGTGTATTTTCATAGGTTGTTAAGGTTATAGTGCCCTAACCTTCTCTGCTATAACCACGAATGACCTTTCATTGCACTAAGGAAAGGTATGTCTTGGCTCCTGAGGTCTTCTAATTTTGTTGTGTAAATATTCTCTTGACTAAGGGAAGAAAGAATAAACTCTTCCTTGGAATTGTGTGCTAAACACTTTTCATTCCTAAAATTCACAAGGTAACCTTCATCACATAATTGATTTATGCTAATAAGGTTGTGTTTAAGAACCTTAACAAATAAAACATTTGAAATCAATGTTTTTCCAAGAAGAACAATGTTACCTATAAAAATAAATTCTTCTTGAGCCTTATCTCTGAAAGTTACTATTTCTCACTTCATCTTGATAATATTTTCAAATATGTTTTGATTACCAATCATGTTCTAGGAAAATCCACTATCCATGTACCATGTATTGTTATTGGTGCTATCTATATTTTCCACAAAATAAAAGAGCTAGACTTTAGGAATCCAAGCTTTCTTGGATTTGGAATCTTCAAAAAGAAAAATTTTGAAATCAACATATTCTTTGAAAAAAAAAGAATTATGAAAACCTAAAGACTGCATTTTTTTAATGAACAATTTTTTCACCAATTCCCATAACACTAAAATTTTGTACAAATAAATCACTTTGAGTAACAAAATAATACTTACTAAAAATCG
Organism: Viscum album; assembly: GCA_963277665.1. Taxonomy (NCBI): domain Eukaryota; kingdom Viridiplantae; phylum Streptophyta; class Magnoliopsida; order Santalales; family Viscaceae; genus Viscum; species Viscum album. The sequence continues at coordinate 300,839,669 of OY728151.1, forward strand.
GTTTTGAACGAGTATAACAAAATCCAGAATTATTCCTTAGAGGTCAAATTTGAGAACACATCTTATCTAAGTTTTCCTTACTAATGGTAAAGTTTGAAAAACACTTCCTCATGGAAAATATTTCTAACTTCGGTCTAATAATTATGTTTTTACCCTTAAAAACATTAGTTTTAGTACACGAGTTAGTCTCCAAAACATTTTTCATAGAAATTACTTTTTCTAGATCCTTAAAAAGTTTATCCTTATCATAATTAACTTCCTCAAGGGTTTTTGAAATACTTTAAAAATCATAAATTTTCTTATCATGATCATTAGAAAGATTTTATTCTTTATTAATAAGAATAGAAATCCTAGATTTTTCATTATTAAGATTTTTCTTGACTTTAGAATTTTCATTCTGAAGGATCTTTGAAAACCGAGAAACTTATTCATTAGTAGGTAAAGTATTATCTTCATCAGAAGAATATTATTCTTCTTAAGATTAATAATATTTACTATCACGGTAATTTAATTAAAGGTTACATTGGTTATTGATTCAGCATTGTGTACCTCAGCCAATAAAAAATGATTTTAAAAATGCAATCTGGCTAGTAAACCAAGATTCTATAGACCAGAAGATTCAAACTCTAAGGATTCATCAGAAGAGTCTCCACCACTGGTACTCCATGTGTCATTAGAGTTCAAAACATTATTAGATTTATCCTTCTAGTATTTCTTTCTATTCCTCTCAGAATGATTTCCTTTCTATCCTTCCTCTTAAGCATAGGACAATGAGGCATTATATGTCTTTCCCTTTTGCATTCATAACATGTAACTTCAGAGTCTTTATTCTCCTTTTGTTCCTTATTATTACATCTATACATAAAGTATTTCTTCACAAATACTTTTTCATCTTTCGAGCAAGATTAGCTAGTTCATTATTAGAATTTTCACTTTCACTTGATTCAGATAAAATAGTAACCTTCATAGATTTAGTTCTTGAAACCCTCTCAGGAGTCTTGGCTATCATATGATTTGAAGTAGTTTTAAAAGAAACACTTCCATTCCCATTCTTCTTGATAATATTGGGAGCATCTCTCTCCATTCTAGATTCATGTTGAAGAAGGGTTCCAAACAACTCATCAAGTGTAATCTGAGATACTTTCCTATTCTCATCTATAGTTGTCCTCTTGGATTCCCATTTATTAGTCATGATGTCTATAATCTTTTCTACAATATCTTCATCATCCAAACCTCTCTCACCCATAGATTGTAATCTGTTGACAATAGTCATGAAACATTGTTGTACCTTACATATAGGTTCTCAATAACAAAAGAGAAAAAATTATACTCATCTCAAAGCATATCTCTTCTAGTTTCGATAACTTTGGAAGTTCCCAAGTGAGTTACCTCAAGCTTCTTACAAATAAAATTTTCCACTTCACAAGAAGGAATCTGGATATATATATTCCTGGTCATGGAGCACAACAATGTGTTTCATACCATATAGTTTTGTTGATATTCTAACTTTTCTTGATTAGTAAAATATCTGACATCTTTATCAAGAATCTTGTAATCTCTAGTATGAATAACAATGTTTTCTACTCTAGTATTTATAAAAAAAGTCTTCATAGGATCTCTTCAGTATTCATAATCATTCCCATAAAAAATAGGTGGTCTAATAGGATTAATATTTTCAATCGAACTAACATTCATTTCTACCATTGTATAGAAAATATATTTCCACAAAAACTTGTTAGTAAAATAAGTTTGTAAAAAAGGATAAAAATATCATAAGAAAGGAAAATATAGAACAATTAAAACATGGGAAAGAAAACTTATATGTGAATATTAGTATTTGAGAGAACTCCTCTGATACAAATTGTAGAATCTAAATATTGATGTAGATGCTCAATATACAAGAGGGGGGGGGGGGGTGAATTGTATAATTTAAAAATTCCTTTGGAACTTTTAAGGATGGTATAAAACTATCTATTGTTTAACAATGTTAAACAAGGTAAATTCAAAAGAAATCTTATTCATACAAACATTCTAGATTCCGGAAATATGGTTCCAGAAATTAATCTTTGGAAAAGGTTACAATGACAAAGATTCTACCTTAAAGCGTATAGAATCTTACTAATCAGAGTATACAAGAACGAGAAAGTATAAGATAGTTATAATTTCCTTATTAAACAAAATTAATTGGAATAAAAATGTGAAACAATACAAGTAAAAATTATTAAATCTTTTTACCTATAGAGTAGGGTTTCCAACAACCTTGAATAAATGTCCCTTGATTTATTCTTTTAAGAAATTCTACCTTAACCACACTTGGGTAAGCCCTTGATAGGAATATCAGAGTCTGTCTTGCAATCCTTGCAAGCCCTCGAACATCAAGGTAGTCAGAACCTCTGTCTTTCTTATTAAGGAAGTCATCAAATTTTATGGAAGTCAGCCCCTCTGTCTTTCTATCCATGGAAGCCCTCGATTGTACACAACAACAATCAGAGTCACACGAAGCAATCTGAACAAGATGTTCAGTCTGCAAAAAGCGTGAGAGTCTCCCTCTCTCTAAATATCACTTCAGCAACATATAATCTTTAGATTGATCAACGTATCATCAAATTCAATTAATTAGCTCATTCAAATGAGCTCCTATTTATAGGCACATCTCCAACGGTCATCTCCCTCCTCTAACAGTCATATTTTTCCTTAAATTTCAGATGGACCTGTACATGTGTCACTCGAACAATGGTTAATTAGAAATAGAATGCATGTCATCATTTTATAACTAAAACAAGAGTAAGTAAAATATGATTGATCAACCAAATACATTTTTTGGTGTCTAAGGAAAAATAATGTTTGGAGTCTGAACATTTGGATTCTATATTGCATAGATATTCAGATTGTATTTTTTATGGAATTCAGAATCATAATTATATAGACTTTAGAGTCTAAATTCTGAGGAATTCAGAACCAAAATTCTCAGGAATTCAGGACCTAAATTCTAAGGAATTCGGAACATGAATTATAAAGAATTTGGAGTCTGAATTCTATGGAATTCGGAGTCCAAATTTCATAGAATTCAGAGTTTGAATTTCCGAAAATTTGGAGTTTTAATTTCAAAGAATTCGGAGTCTGAATTTCAGAGAATTCGGAGTCTGAATTTTAGGGAATTCCGAACCTGAATTCTAAGAAATTTTGAACCAAAATTCAGATCTAGAAAATAGAATACTCTATATCTAAGTATTTATATAATTACAATGTTTTATATGTGAAACTGAATTTCACACTTAAGAATAAAAATAGTTATATTAAAACATGAACATTGAAATCATGGTAAGGATAAATTTTCCTTGGGGAAGGAAAATTTTCCATATTAAAGAAAAAAAATAATTTTTTCCTTAAGATAGTGTGTTTGTAATTTTCAAAACATAGAAGAATAGAAAATAATAAGGAAACCTTGTTGACTCAAAAATTTCACCCTTTTTGGAAATCACAAACATCCTTACGAAAAAGAATATAAGGACTTAGAAATGTTATAAACTTAAAAATAAAAAGTTATGTCCCTTTACTTATAGATCAATGTGAATATGAATAACTCCCCCTTAGCCTTTGAAACCCTAAGGATCATATTTTTGATTTCCTAAATGATATTTTTCATTATCTTGAATATGAAAATATTCATGAAAAAAACTCCCCCTTGGATGAAATCTCCCATCAGATAAATTCAATGTTTACTTAGTATTATTTTTGACATTCTTTTCTCTCACTCTATGAATTTTAAAATAGAATAAAGGGAATGGAAAAAAATTGTTACCTGAAATATTAATACTAATCAATGAAAAATATGAAGTGAAGTAAGAATTTCATTAATATTGGAATAATTTGTACCACAGGAAAATAAAACAAAAGGCCAGATTTGGAAAAGATTATCCTTCCTTATCCTTCGACATCAACTTCTTCACAATAGTATTCAGCTTCTTGAGCTCTTTGTGATCTTCTTCCATACGCTTGAGAAGCTGATCCGAATATTCAGGTTTCTTCTCTATGGATTTTATCTTTTCTTCCCAAGCCTTAAGATTTCTTTCCCGGGATATGAAAACTTATTCCTTCTTAACTAGCTTCTCTTCTATCTCAATTATGAGATCCCTTTACCTCTTCCAATTCATGGCCACAGAATTTAGCTTCCCATTCAGATCCTAAACTTCTTGCCTCTGAGAAGTTTGTTCAAGAGTTACCATTTCTTCAAAACTATTAGTGAGATCCTTGATCTTCACATCTTCAGTGTCAAAAGCATAATTGACACTATCTTGAAATTCATCATAGATTATCATCTCCTATATTGTCTTCCTTGACCAACTTGTCATATTCTTGCAAGATCTTTTATGAGCCTCATAGATAATGTGAAAAGATTTGAAATATACCTCGAGAATAACACATTTATCCATCACCATGGAAACAGAATCCTATTTTTGATTTGACAGTTTCTGAAGCATCTGCCATCTGGATTCTATACTAGGAAATAAGGGAATAGTTCCAATAATATTTTTCAAAGGCTGAACAACAATTTCATGTCCAAGTGAGTATGATTCTGAATCAGAGACTATGGTTGGGGGGGATTCTTTTTCAATTTCAATAGCCTCACTCTTCGATGAAGAAACAACTTCTTTCTTATTTACCACAATTTTTGTAGGAGTATCAACTACCACCTGTTTTCCCTTATCATATTTTAGAATGGATTCTTCTTGATTAGATGATTCATGTTCATTATCTGATAGCTGAAAATTTTTTTCTTCATCAAATTATTCCTTCTCAGCTCCTGCCTCATCATCCTCTGGCTGTATGAAATCATGATCGATACTTTCCTCTTCAGACAACTTATCCACTTCATCCTCCCCCATCTCATCTTTTCTAGGGGTAGCATGTTTTGAAGACTAGGCTTCAGAAGTTTAGATTGATAGTCTCTCATAAGGACTTTCCTTTTCATGGAAATCCTTTACTTTCTTGATCAATTCCTTAGTAACACCACTTCCTTACTCTTCTTCTTCTTCCACTTCTTCTTCTTTCACTATTTATTCTTCTTGATATCATTCCAGAATCACCAAGATATGCTTAACCAAGTTTATCTTTCATAGGTTCACTAGGAATTCCTGAATATAAATATCACATTTTTTTCAAGGTATCCTTATCCCCTATTCTCAGAATGATAAAACCCGAAACCCATAATTCAATAATCCTAAAATTTGTAGATAGATGAAAAATCTTTAGAGTCTTAACTTCTGAAAGACAAAGACACTTTATGGCTTTCTCCTTATCAAAAGATCCTATCACATCAGGTTTCTTATGTGAAAAGAACTCCAGTTCTCCTTCATACAGAATTCCAATTAAGCTTTCATCCTTGGTGTAAAAAATAGAATAAGTCTTTCCATAACACTTAAAGGAAAACTTTTCTCTACCTTCTTCCTAGAAAAAACATGTTGCTTCATAGAACTCAATCAAAAAATCTAGATACACCGGATCCTATGCATTTGGTTTCGATACACAAACACTCTCCCAACCATTGATCTTGATATTATTAGAAATAATGGAGTCATAATTGGCATTCAACTTTTGATCAACTAACATTTCTATGTATATATTCCATTCAAAGATTTTTTTTACAGTTGAAATCTCTTTTTTAGGAGAGGCTTGATAAAACATTCGGAACTAAAGAAACATTGATGAATCAGAACGACCATAAAAATAGAGGCATATATTAATCATTTGAAGGCTTGGAATTCGATGTGGGAAAACCATTGTGGGTTCCTTTTTATAGTAAATAGAGGTGATGATTCACCTTCTATGATTGATCCAACGATTAAAAACTTCTTGAGAATATCTAACGGTTGAGAAAATAGCCAGAGAAAGATTTTAATAGATTCTTTTCTTTTGAAGTTTTAAAAAAAAAACATTTGGTTTTAAGGAAAAGTGAATCTGAAGAGTTTAAAAGAAAATGTAAATACCAACAAGGAAAAATTATTACAAAAAATTTGGAAAGGAAACATACCTTTTAGATTTCCAAGAAGATAATTCATAATGGCAAAAATTCTTCTTGAAGAACTTTATATTCCAAAAATTATGATTAGTAAAACTTTGACTATGAACATTTTGACTACGAAAAATATTATACTACTAAAAAAATATTATTACAAAAAATTTAACTACAAAAAACTTCATTAAAAAAAAATTAAATTTGAAAATATTTATTACGAAAATTTTAACTATGAAAATATTCATTATAAAAAATTAAACTTCGGAAAAATAATTTGACTACTAAAAATTTAGATTATGAAAAAAAAAATTTAAATTACAAAAATTTGATTACGAAAAAATTTAAATGACGAAAAAAATAGACTACAAGAAAAATTTTGGACTGAAAAAAATTTAATTACTAAGAAAATGTACTCCCCCTATGAAAAAGATTCTGTTACTGTAAGGAGGTAGGTTTCAACAAGAACTTAATATGGATGATTACTTTATAGTTATCAATATTAACTTCTGTTTAATGAATTAAAATCTATCGGTTGGTAAATATTTTGTGAAAATATCATCAATTTGATCTTGCATTCGGATAAATTGAAAAATGATATCTCTTTTTTGTGTGTGATCCCTAAGAAAGTGATGCCTAATATCAATGGGTTTTTCATGAGAGTGATTTGGAGGGTTTTTAAATAAATAAATGGAACTAGTATTATCACTTAAAATTTGTGTTCTGGTAAAACTCATACCATAGTCTATGAGTGTGTGTAGCATCCACAATACTTGAGAACAAAAAATTCCATCTACTACATATTCAACTTCATCAGTGGAAAGTGCTACTGATTGTTTCTTTTTTCATGACCAAGAAACTAAAGAATCCCATAATAAATGAAAAGTTCCAGATGTACTTTTTCTATCCATTCTATACCCACCAAAGTTAGCATCTGAAAACCTTTTTAAAGAAAAATCATTTTCCAAAAATATAAGAGTCCTAAATCCATGGTTCCCATTAATTAGTAAAAAATCTTATTCACTACCTTCAAATGAGATTCCTTGGGATTGTATTGATATCTATCAAATAAGCATACTGAAAACATTAAGTCTAGATAACTAGTTGTAAATTAAATTAGACTTCCTATCATAACATTAAAGGATGTTTGATCTACTATTTTCCCAGACTCATCAAGATCAAGTGAGTTTTAGGTACCAATTGGAGTACTTATACTCTATGTGTTGTCATATCAATACTTTTTAAGAAGGTATTTAATATAATTATGTTGGGAAATATATATTCCTTCTGATTTTTGAGAAATTTGAAAACTAATAAAAAAGTTAACTCACCCATTATACTAATTTCGAACTCATATTTCATTAGATCTACAAAGGAATCCGTTAAAGATTGTTGAGTTGAACCAAATATAATGACATCAACACAAATGTGAATAATTTTTTCTTCTTATCTTTATTTATAAAAAGGGTTGGATCAACATCCCCTTAACATGATTCATTTGAAGATAAAACCCTGTAAGTCTATCATGCCAAGCTCTAGGGTCTTGTTTAAGTCAATATAAATCTTTGGTAAGTTTAAAAACATGTTCTGGATGTTTTGTATCTTTAAAACTAGGATGTTGTTCAACAAAAACTTCCTATTGAACATAACCACTAAATAAATCACATTTAACATCCACTTGAAAAAGTTTGAAATTAAATAATGCTGCAAAGGAATGTAGAATATGAATAAATTCACGTCTAGATACTGGAGCATAGGATTCTTCATAGACTATTCCTTCTTATTGATCATATCCTTTAGCAACCAATCTAGATTTATTTCTTACTATGATTCCGTTTTCATCATACTTATTTCCGAAGACCCTTTTTACACTAATAAAGGGATTTTACTTAGGTCTTTCAACCAAGGTCCATACTATATTCCTTTTAAATTCATTTAGCTCATCTTGCATAGCTTTTATCCAATCATCATCACCTAAATCTTCATCAGTGTTTTTTGTTCTAATTGGGAAAGGAATGCTAGATTTTCTACTTTATTTATTAAGGAACATCTAGTTCTTACAGGATAATTTACATAACCAATGATACTATCACTAGGATGATTCTTAAGAAATAACTGATTTGGGTTTTGTAACACCTGTTCATCAACATATTGTAGAAAAACATCTTAGGTAAATACTACAAAAATATTTTTCTTGAACATTTTCCTTATTAAAAGGATCTTCTATCAAGGTTTGATAATTAGTTTTTGAAAACACATTTAAATATGTAGGTTGAAGTTGTTTAAAAACAAAAGGATAAGTTTCATCAAATTTGACATGTACTGTTTCTTCAACAATACATGTATTTTTATTGAAAACTTTATAAGACTTATATGTTTTAGAGTAGCAAAAGAAAATTCCTTCAATAGATTTTGGTGCGAATTTGTATAGATTATCTTTAGTATTCAGAATGAATACCTTGAAACCAAAAACCTTAAAGTAGGAGAGTCTTGGTTTTCACCAATTCCATAACTCATAAAGAGTTTTATTCTGAAAAGTTCTAATCAAAACATGATTTATAGTATAAAAAGCAGTACATACAATTTTTGCCCAAAAATGTCTGGCTATAGAATATTCACTAAACATGGTTCTAGTTATCTCTTGAATAATTCATTTTCTTATTTTAACAACACCATTTTTTGAGGAGTTCTTAGTGTTGAGAAGTTATGAGTTATTCATTTTCTACTAACAAAAGTTTCAAAATAAGAATTTAGAAATTCTCCTCCGTGATCACTATGGATAACTATCAATGGATGGTTTTTCTAATTTGTAACATGGGCTCTAAAAATTTTGAAATAAGAAAAACCTTCAGATTTATTTGCTAGAAAAAACCCATATAGATCAAGTGTAATCATCAACTAAAAAAATACATAATATTTTCCTCCAATGCTTCGAGTCTGTGTTGGACCAAAAAGATCCATGTGCCCCAACTGTAATGAATCAGTGGTTGAGACTTCACCAACTGATTTAAAACTTGATTTATGTTTCTTTCCATATTTAAAAGGATTAGAAACTTTTTAAGAACCAAATTTAAGCTCTAGTAGATCCTTTAATAATATTTTCTTATAGAGTTTTCATAGGTTCCTATGGTTACAATGTTCTAACCTTCTATGACATAACCAAGAATGATCATCCATTTCACTATGTCAAGGTAGGTCTTGGCTCCTATAGTCTTCTAAGTTTAATGTGTAAAAAATTTCTTGCCTAATAGAGGAAAGAATAAACTCTTCCTTGTAATTGTGTACTAAACACTTATCATTCACAAAATTCACAAGGTAACCTTCATCACATAATAGACTTATGCTAATAAGTTCTTTCTTACGACCCTTAACAAATAAATCATTTGAAATCAATTTTTTTTCCAAGAAGAAAAATGTTACCTATACCAATAATTTCTCCCTGAGCATTATCTTAGAATGTTACTTTTCTCCTTTCTTCATGATAATCTTTTCAACGCTGTTTTTGTTACCAGTCATGTTCTAAGAACATACACTATCCATGTACCATGTATTGTTGTTTGTACTATCTTAATTTTATTAAAAATAAAAGAGTTAGACTTTCAGAACCGAAACATTCTTAGATCCAGAAACATCAGAATGAAAAATTTTATGAATTTGCATCTTCTTTGAATAAAAAAGATTTATGAAAACCTAAAGAATGAGTTTTGTTTAAGGAACAATTTTTTTCCCAATTCTCATCACACTAACATTTAGTACAGAACAGAACACTTTGAGGGAAAAAATAATTGTTACTAAAAATCAGTTTTGAACGAGTATAACCAAATCCATAATTATTCCTTAGAGGAAGAATTTGAGAATACATCTTATCAAAGTTTTCCTTACCTAAGGTAGAGTTTTAAAAACACTTCCTAAAAGAAAATATTTCCAACTTCAGTCTAATAACTATGTTTTTTTCCTTAAAAACATTAGTTTTTGACTGGATTTAGTCTTGAAAACATTTTTATGTGAAATTACTTTTTCTAGATCCTTATAAAGTTGATCCTTCTCAGAATTAACATTCTCAAGGGTTTTTAAAATACTTTCAAAATCATAAATTTTCTTATCAATATCTTTAGAAAGATCCAATACTACATTTGTAAAAATAAAAATCCGATAATTTATCATATTAAGCTTTTTTGTGACTTTAAAATTTTCATTCTCAAGGACCTTTGAAAACCTAGAAACTTTTTCATAAGTAGGTAAAGTATTATCTTCATCAGAAGAATATTCTTCATCTAAAGATTCATAATATTTACTATCACTATAAATATCATTGAAGTATATATTGGTTATCGATTCCGCATTGTGTACCTTGACCATTAAACAGTGATTTCCAACAGGTAATCTGGCTAGTAAACGAAGATTCCTTTGGCCAGAAGATTCATACTATGAGGATTCATCAGAAGAGTCTCCACCAATGGCACTCCAGGGGTCATTGGATTTCAAAACATTATTAGCTTTACCATTGTATTATTTCTTTCTATTCCTCTCAGAATGATTTTCCTTTATATCCTTTCTCTTATGAAAATGAAAATTAGGCCTTATATGTCTTGCTCTTTTGCAATAATAACAAGTAAATTCAGAGTCTTTATTATCCTTTTTTCCTTCTTCATATATCTATATTGGAAGTATTTATTCCCAAATATCTTGTTCATCCTTCGATAAAGAGTTTCTATTTCATTATTAGAATGTTCACTTTCACTTGATTTATATAAAACAGTAACCTACTTAGATTTAGATCATGTAACCCTCTTAGGAGTCATGGGTTTCTTATGATTTGAAGTAGTATTAAAAGCATCACTTTTATTCCTATTATTCTTTTTAATATTGTCAACATCTCTCTTCATTCTGGATTCATGTTGAAGAAGGGTTCTAAAAAAATCATCAAGATGAATCTGAGATACTTTCCTATTCTCATCTATAGATGTCCTCTTAGATTCCCATTCATTTGGAATGATGTCTATAATCTTGTCCACACGAGCTTCATCATCGAAACCTTTCTCACCCATAGTTTTTAATATGTTGACATATGTCATGAATATCTATTTTATCTTACATATAGGTTCTCTATAAGGAAAGAAAAAACAACGATACTCAGCTCTAAGTATATCTCTTCTAGTTTTGATAACTTTAGAAGTTCCAAAGTGAGTTACCTCAATATTTTTCCAAATAGAATTTGAATCTTCCCAAGAAGAAATATGGCTATATATATTCCTGGTCATGGAACACAACAAAGTATTGTGTACCTTATTGTTTTGATGAAATTATGACTTTTCTTGATTAGTAAAAGTTCAGAATTCCTTATATGGAATCTTGTAATCTTTAGTAATCATAAAAATTTTGTCTACTCCAGTATTGATAACAAAAGTATTAATATGGTATCTACAATATTTACAATCATTCCCATCAAAAATAGGTGGTTTAATGGGATTATGATTGTCAATCCAACTAACATTAATTCCTTCCATCTTAAAGAAAATATCATTCCATTGAAACTTGTTAGTAAAAAATGTTTGTAAACAAGGATAAAAATGTCCTAAGCAAGGATAATATAGAAAAATGAATACTTGAGCAAGAAAAATTATATGTGAAGATAAGTATTTTAGAGACCTCCTCTGATACCAATTATAGGATCAAAATAATGATGCAGATGCTCAATATATATGAGGGGGTGAATTTCATAGTTTAAAAATTCCTTTGGAACTTTTAAGGATAGTATAAAACTATCTATTGTTTAACAATGTTAAACAAGGTAAATTCACAAGACCTCTTAGTTCTAAAAACTTTCTAGATTCTTGAAATATGGTTCCGGAAATGAAACTTCGGAAAAGATTACAAGGACAAATATTCTACCTTAATGTATATAGAATTTTACTAATCAGAGTATATAAGTACTAGAATCTATAAGATAGTTATACTTTCCTTATTAAACAAAATGCAGAAGAAAACAAAATTGAAACAATACAAGTAACAAGTATGAAATCCTTTTACCAAAAGAGTAGGGTATCCAACCACCTTGGATAAAGGTCCCTTGATTTATAATTTTAAGAAATTCTATTTTATCCACACTAGGGTAATCCCTCGATTGGAATATTGGAGTCTTTCTTGATATCCCCACAAGCCCTTGAACATCAAGGTAGTCGGCACCTCTGTCTTCCTTATTAAGGAAGTCCTCAAACTTTAAGGAAGTGGGCACCTCTGTCTTTCTATCCATGGAAGACCAAGATTTTACAGAGTAACAACAAGAGTCACACGAAGCAATCTAAACAAGATGTTCAGTACGCACAAAGCATGAGAGTCTCTCCCTCAAGAAATCACTTCAGTAACATGTAATATTTAGATTTATCAACGTATCATCAAATTATAGTAATGAGATCATTCAAATGACCTCCTATTTATGGGAACATCTCTAACGGTTGGTTCCCTCCTCCAATAGTAAGATTTTTCCTTGAATTTCAGAGTGACCTATACATGTGTAACTCAAACAACGATTAGTTAGAAACAGAATGCACGACATCATTTTATAACTCAAAGAAGATTAATTAAAATATAGTTCCTCAACCAAATACATTTTTTGGAGTCTAAGGAAAAATAAAGTTTGGGCTCTGAACATTCGGATTCTAAATTGCATGGATATTCAGATTATATTTTCAAAGGAATTAGGAATCAGAATTCTATAGACTTCGGAGTCTGAATTCTGAGGAATTCAGAAACTGAGTTATGAGGAATTCAGAACCTGAATTATGAGGAATTAATAAAACCAATTTTAAGGAATTCAGAACGTGAATTATAAGGAATTCAGAGTCTAAATTATAAGAAATTCATAACCCGAATTCTGAGGAATTCAATGTCTAAATTCTAATGAATTCAGAGTCTGAATTCTAAGGAATTTAGAGTATGAATTCTATGGAATTTAGATTATGAATTCTAAGGAATTCAGAGTCTCAATTTCAAAGAATTCAGAGTCTGAATTTCAGAGAATTCAGAGTCTGAAAATCCGAGAATTCGGAGTTTTAATTTTAGAGAATTCGGAGTCTGAATTTCATAGAATTTGGAGTCTGATTTTCAGGGAATTTGTAACTAGAATTCTGAGGAATTTGGAACCTAAATTCAGATCCTGAAAACAAAATACTCTATATCTATGTATTTATATAATTCTGTGGTTTTTGATATGAAACTGAATTTTACACTTAGGAATAAAAGGAGTTAGATTAAAACATAAACAATGAAAACATGGCAAGGATAAATTTTCCTTGGGGAAGGAAAATTTTCTTTATTAAGGAAAAAATAAAATTTTCCTTATGATAGAGTGTTTGTAATTTTCAAAACATAGAGGAATGTAAAAGTCTTAAGGAAACCTTATTGACTCAACAATCTCCCCTTTTTTGGAAATCACTAACATCCATACAAAAAAGAATATAAGGACATAGAAATTTTATGAACATAAAAATAAAAACTTATCTCCCTTTACTTAGAGATCATAGTGAATATGACTAACTCCCCCTTAGTATTTGGAAACCCTAAGGATCGTATTATAGATTTTCTAAATGAGATATTTCATTTTCTTGCATAAAAAAATCTTCCTGATAAAAAATCCCCCTTGGATGAACTCTCCCTTACTTAGGGGAATTTATTCTTTACTTAGTATTATTTTTGACATTCCTTTCTCCCCCATTGTGATTTTAAAAAAGGAATAAAGGGAATGGAAAAAAATTGATAATGATTATAACTAAACAACAAAACATATGAAGTGAAACAAGAATTTAATAAAGATTATTTTAATTTTTACAATAAGAAAATACAAAAAAGGATTGAATTTGGAAATGATTATCCTTCCTTATGCTTGGGAATCAAAATCTTTACAATATTGTTCAACTTCTTGAGTTCTTTGTGATATTATTCCACACACTTGAGAAGCTCATCCTAATCATCAATTATCTTCTCTAAGGATTTTATCTTTTATTTCCGACCCTTAAGATTATCTTCATGTGCTTTCAAGAATTCTTCCTTCTTAACAAGATTTTCTTCTATCTCAATTCTGAGATCCCTTTCTCTCTTCCAATTCATGGCCACCGAATTTAGCTTCCCATTCAGATCCTTAACATTTTTCTTCTGAGAAGTCTGTTCAAGAGTTACCATTTCATCAAAACTATTTGTGATATACTTTATCTTCACATCTTCAGTGTCAAAAGAGTCATTGAAATTATATTGAAATTAATCAATGATTCCAATCTCTTCTATTTTCTTCCTTGACCAGCTTTTCATCTTCTTGCAAGATATTTTATGAGCCTCATAGCTAAGGATAAAAGTTTTGAAGTCTTCCTCAATACTAACACATTTATCCATCACCAACGAAAAAAATCTTATTTTTTACTTAACATATGCTGAACCATATGGAATCAATATTCTATACTAAGAAATAATGGAATAGTTCCAAAAATATTTCTCAAATAACGAACAACAAAGTCATGTACAAGTGAGGATAATTATAAATCCAAGACTTTGGTTGGTGAGGATTATTTTTCAATTTCAATAGCCTTTCACTTCGATGAAGCACCAAATTATTTCTTCTTTACCACAGTTTTTCTAGGTGTATTAACTACCACCTTCTTTCCCTTACCAGCTTTTGGAATGACTTCTTCTTGATTAGGTGATTCATGTTCACTATCTGGTTGCTGAACAATTTTTTCCTCATCAACATTTTCCTTCTCATCTCCTACATCAGCATCCTCTGGTTGTATGAAATCATGATTTCTAATTTCCTCTTTAGTCAACTTATTCACTTCTTCCTTTCCATTCTCAGCTTTTCTAGCGGTAGAATGTTTTCAAGACTCGGCTTCAGAAGTTCAGATTGATAATTTCTTAGAATGACTTTCCTTCTCATAGAAATCCTCTACTTTCTTGATCAAGTTCGTAGTATCACCACTTCCTTCTTCTTCTTCTTCCACTTCTTCTTTTTACACTATTTCTTCTTCTTGATATTGTTTCAGAATCACCAATTTCTTTCCCAATGTCTCTAGCAATGGTTCTATCAAAAAGGATTCTAGTACCGGAATTTATGCAGAGGATTTTTCAGTAACCTTGATAAGATATTGAACAACCTCATCTTCTTTTGTTTCCTTTATTTGGATGCTTCTCATGATTCTAAGAAACCTTTTCCTTAAAAGATTGTTCTTCAGTAGGGTCCAAGACAAACTTAGGCTCACCTTCCTTCCAGTTTTTTTATCTTCTCTCTACTTCGCCACTAATTCATCAAGATTTGGAGGTGCTGAGTGAGTTTCCTTAGCCACTGGAGATTTTCCATTCTCTTCTTGTTCCTTGACCATCCTCTTCCTTCCATCTTTCTTAGAAGTTTTAGTCACTTTTTTCTTTTTTTATTGATATTCAACTTTTATTTCTGAGAAATCAAAAAAATTTCCAGATTGACTATTAAATCCAATATTCATCCTCCTTAGAGTATCACCACTCAAATGTATCACCTTACAATTTCTCAGCTTAGAACTCCAAGGAATCATGGTATACTGTATACAAAGATAAATTATCTTTGAATGAATGGACAAATACATGATAACCTGAGACTTCAGATTTCCATTATTTATATTCTAAATCGTAACCAAGATATGATTAACCAAGTTTATCTTTCTTAGTTTCACAAGGAAATCCGAAATATAAATATCACTTTTTTTCATGATATCCTTATCCCCTTTTGTCGGAATGATGAAAACTTGAACCCATAATTCAAGAATATGAAAATTTGTAGACATATATACAATCTTTGAAGTATTCAGTTCTAAAAGACAAAGACACTTTATGACTTTTTCCATATCAAAAGATCATATCACATCGGGTAGCTTGTGTGAGTAGAACTCTGCTTCTCCTTCATATGAAATTCCAATTAAGACTACAGCCTTAGTGTAAGAAAGAGAATAAGTGTTTCCATAACACTTCAAGGAAAACTTGTCTCTGCCTTCTTCGTTGAAAAAACATTCTTCTTCGTAGAACTCAATCAAAAAATCCAGATACACCAGATCCTGTGCCATTGTTTTTGATAGAAAAACACTCTCCCAACCATTGAGATTTATATTCTTAGAAATAATGGAGTCATACATGGCATAAAACTTTGGATCAAGTAACCTCTCTGTGTATATCTACCATTTAGAGATTTCCTTGAACATTGGAATCTCTTTCTGAGGAGAGGCTTCAGAAGACATTCAGAACTGAAGAAACTTAGATGAATTGGAGAGGCATTAAAAATAGAGGTAGAGCTTTAGCACACAAAGCCTTGGAATTCGATTTGGGACAACTATTGAGGGGTCCTTTATATATGCAATAGAGGCAATAGTTCAACTTCCATAATTGATCCAACGGTTGAAAACTTATTGAGAAGATATAATGGTTGAGGTGATAGCTGAAGAAGGATTTGAATAGATTTTGATCTTTTGAGGTTTTAAAAAAACATGCGGTTTTAGGAAAATGTGAATCCGAAGAGTTTAAAAACAAATATATATACCAACATGGAAAAATGATTACAAAGACTTATGAAGGGAAACATACCATTCAAATTTCTAGGAATATTATTCCTAATGAAGAAAATTCCTCTTGAAGAACTTTAAATTCCAAAAATATTGATTATAAAAACGTTGAATACAAAAATTTTGACTAAAAAAAATCTTTGACTACTAAAAAAATCTAATTATGAAAATTTTAACTACGAAAAACATCATTATGAAAATTTGAAATTCGAAAATATTTATTACGAAAATTTTAACTATGATGATCTTCATTACGAAAAATTTAAATATGGAAAAATAATTTGAATACTAAAAATTTCTATTACAAAATAAATTTATAATAAAAAAATTTGATTACGAAAAATTATAAATTACGAAAAAAATAAACTACAAAATAATTTTAGACTAAGAAAAATTTAATTACCAAGAAAATGTACCCCTCAACGAAAATGAGTTTGTTACATTAAGGAGATAGGTTTCAACAAGAAGTTAATGTGGAAGATTAAGTTACATTTATTATTATTAACTTCTGTTTAATGAATTCAAATATATCGGTTGGTAAAGATTCTGTGAAAATATTAGCAAGTTGATCTTGTGTACAAATAAATTGAAAACTGATGTATCCTTTTTGTGTCTAATCCCTAAGAAAAAGATGCCTAATATCTCTGTTTTTTTTTCATGAGAGTGATGTGTAAGGTTTTTAATTAAGGCAATGGAAGTAGTATTATCACCAAAAAATTTGTGTTTTGGTAAAAATCATATTATAGTCTGTGAGTGTGTGCTGCATCCACAATACATGAGCAAAACAACTTCCAACTCCTACGTATTCAGATTCAACAATGGAAGTGCTACTGGGTGTAGTTTTTTGAATGACTAAGAAACTAATGAATCTCTTAATAAATGAAAAGTTCTAGATGTTCATTTTATATCCATTCTATATCCACAAAAGTCAACATCTGAAAAACGTTTTAAAACAAAATAATTTCCAAAAGTATGAAAGAGTCACAAATCCCTGGTTCCCTTTAAGTAGCGAAAAAACATTTTCACTACCTTTAAATGAGATTCCTTGGGATTGTATTGATATATTTCACATAAGAATACTGAAAACATTATGTCTGGATCACTTGTTGTCATGTAATGTAGTCTTTCTATCATACATCTAAAAGATGTTTGATCTAATAGTTTCCAAACTTCATCAAGATCAAGTGAATTTGAGGTACCAATGGAAGTACATATACTCTTAGTGTTTTCATATTAATACTTTTTAAGAATATTTTTAATTTACTTATGTTGGGATATATAGATTTTCTCTAGTTTTAGAGAAATTTTAAAACCTAGGAAAAATGTTAACTAACCCATTATACTCATTTCAAACTATGATTCCATTAGATCTGCAAAAGAATCAGTTAAAGATTACTGAGTTGAACCAAATACAATGTCATCAACATTAATTTGAGAAATCAAAACATTTTTCTTATCTTTCATTATAAAAAGGGTTGGATCAGAATTTCCCTTAACATAATTATTTTGAAGCAAAAACCCTATAAGTTTATCATACCAAGCTCCAGGGGCCTGTTTATGTCCTTATAAAGCTTTGGTATGTTTTGAAACATGTTCAGGATATTTTGTATCTTCAAAACTAGGAGGTTGTTCAAAAAAAACTTCCTCTAGAACATAACCAATAAGGAAAGAACATTTAACATCCATTTGAAAAAGTTTGAAATTAATAAATGATGCAAAGGAAATTAGAATACGAATAGATTCAAGTCTGGATACTGGAGCATACGTTTCTTCATAGTCTATTCCTTTTTGTTGATTATAGCCTTTATTAACTAATCTAGCTTTATTTTTTACTATGATTCAATTTTCATCACACTTATTTTTAAAGACCCATTTTACTCCAATAACAGAAGTTTTCTTAGGTATTTTTACCAAGGTCTAGACTCTATTTCTTTTGAATTAATTTTGCCCATCTTTCATAGATTTTATCCAATCGTCATCACCTAAAGCTTCATCAGTGTTTTTTTGGAACTAATTGGGTAAGGAATGTTAGATGTTCTACTTCACTTCTTAAGGAACTTATAGTCCTTACAGGATGATTTACATCACCAATGATACTATCATTAGGATAATTAAAGAAACAATTGACTTGGTTTTTTTAAAACCTGTTCATCAATATATGATATGAAATATTATGGGGTAAATTCTTTAAAAAAATTTCTTGAAAATTTTCCTAATCAAAATGATCGTTTATCAGGGTTTGATGATCAATTTTTGAAAACACATCCGAAGTTGTTGGTTGAGGTTGTTTAAAAACAAAATGATCAGTTTCATTGAATTTGAAATGTACTGTTTCTTCAGCAATACAAGTATTTTTATTGAAAACTCTATAAGCCTTTGAAGTTGTAGAGTAGCATAAAAAAATTCCTTCATTAGATTTTGGTGAGAATTTGTGTAAATTATCTTCATTATTCAAGTTGAATACCTTGAAACCAAAATCCTTGAAGTAGGAATGTCTTGGGTTTCTACCATTCCATAACTCATAAGGAGTTTTACTAATAAAATGTCTAATCAATACACAATTTATAGTATAACAAGAAGAACTTACAGATTTAGCCCAAAAAATGTTTGGCTATAGAATATTTACTCAATATGGTTCTTATTATCTCTTGATGAATTCTATTTCTTCTTTCAAAAAAACCATTTTTTGAGGAGTTCTTGGTGCCTAGAAGTTATGAGTAATACCTTTTATACTAAAAAAAGTTCCAAAATCAAAATTTTGAAATTCTCCTCTATGATCACTATGGATTGTTATCAATGGAAGGTTTTTATCATTTTTAACTTGGGCTCTAAAAATTATAAAATAAGAAAAATCATTAGATTTATTTGCTAGAAAATAACCCATGTAAATCTAGTGTAATCATCCACTAAGACAAATACATAATATTTTCCTCCAATGCTTCCAGTTTGTGTTGAACCAAAAAGATCCATGTGTACCAACTATAATGCATCAGTGGTTGAGACTTCACCGATTGATTTAAAACTTGATTTCTTTTTCTTGCCATATTGAAAAGGATCACAAACTTTTTAATAATCAAATCTAAGCTCTGGTAGATCCTTAACAAATATTTTCTTATAGAGTTTTCATAGGTTCCTAAGGTTACAATGTCCTAACCTTCTATTCCATAACCAAGAATGATCTTCCATTGCACTAAGGAATGGTAGGTCTTAGCTCCTAAGGCCTTCAAATTATATTTTGTAAACATTCTCTTGCGTAAGGGTAGAAAGAATAAACTCTTCCTTAGTATTTTTTACTAAACACTTTTCATTCCTTAAATTCCCAGGCCAACCTTCATCATATAATTTACTTATGATAATAAGGTTGTGCTTAAGACCTTTTTCAAATAAAAAATTTGAAATCAAATTTTCTCCAAGAAGATCAATGTTACCTATACCAAGAATTTCTCTTTTATCATTATCTTCGAAATTTAATTTTCCAATCGTCATCTTGATAATATTTTCAAAGAAGTTTTTGTTACCAGTCATGTGCCAAGAACATCCACTATCCATGTACCGTGTATTTCTGTTCGTATTATCTTTGTTTTCATGAAAATAAAGGAGTTTGGATTTTAGAACCCAAAATTTCTTGCATCTGAAAAATTTAGAAAGAAAAAGTGTAGGAATCCACATCTTCTTTGAAAAAAAAAGCTTTATGAAAACATAAAGACTGATTTTGTTTAAGGAACAATTTTTTTCCAATGCCCATCACACTAAAATTTAGTACAGAATGGGGCACTTTGTGGAAAAAAATAATTGTTACTAAAAATTTGTTTTGAACAAGTATAACCAAATTTAGAATTATTATTTAGAGGTCTAATTTGAGAATACATCTTATCAAATTTTTTCTTACCTAAGGTAAAGTTTGAAAAACACTTCCTCAAGTAAAATATTTCTAACTTTAGTCTAATATAAAAGGTTTTATCCTTAAAAACATTAGATTTAGAACTAGAGTTAGTTTTGAAAACATTTTTCTTAGAAATTACTTTTTATAGATCCTTAGAAAGTTTATCCTTCTTAGAATTAACTTCCTCAAGGGTTTTTGAAATATTTTCAAAATCAGAAATTTTCTTATAAAGATCTTTAGAAAGATCTGCTAGTCCATTAGTAAGAATAGAAATAATAGAATTTTCCTTTTTAATATTTTTATTGACTTTAGAATTTTCAATATCAAGGAGCATTGAAAACCTAGAAACTTCTTCATAATTTGGTAATGTATTATCTTTATCAGAAGAATATTCTTCATCAAAAGATTCATAATATTTATTATAAATATAATTATAATTCAAGGATACATTGATTATAGATTCATCATTGTGTACCTTGTCAATTAAAAAATGATTTTCAATTGGTAATCCTTATAGTAAATCAAGATTCTTCTGACCAAGAGATTCATACTCTGAGGATTCATCAAAAGAGACTCCACCACTGGAACTCTAGGTGTCATTGGCTTTCAAATTTATTTAGCTTTATCCTTATAGTTTTTATTTCTATTCCTCTAAGAATTATTTTCCATTCTATCCTTTCTCTTAAGCATAAGACAATGAGGCTTTATATGTCCTTATCTTTTTCATTCATAACAAGTAACTTTAGAGTCTTTCATGTCCTTTATTTCCTTCTTCTTATATCTGTACTGAAAGTATTTCTTCGAAACTATCTTCTTCATCCTTTGAGCAAGATAAGCTAGTTCATTCTTAAAATGTTCACTTTCACATGATTCTGATAAAATAGTAACATTCTTAGATTTAGTTCTTGTAAACCTCTCAGGAGTCTTGGCTTTCATATGATTTAAAGTAGTTGTAAAAGCAACACTTCCATTCCCATTATTCTTCTTAATATTGTCAGCATCTCCCTTCATTCAAGTTTCATGTTGAAGAAGGGTTCTAAACAACTCATCAAGAGTAATTTGATATACTTTACTATTCTCATATATAGTTGTCCTCTATGATTTCCATTCATTAGGCATGATTTCTATAATATTTTCCAGAAGAGCCTCATCATCCAAACCTTTCTCACCCATAGATTGTAATTTTTTGACAATAGTCATGAATCTCTATTGTACCTTATATTTAGGTTCTCTATAAGGAAAGAAAAAACAATAATACTTAGCTCCAAGAATAACTCTTATAGTTTTGATAACTTTAGAAGTTCCAAAGTGAGTTACCTCAAGCTTCCTCTAAGTACAATTTGCAGCTTCACAAGAAGAAATCTGGCTGTATATATTCCTGATCATGGAACACAACAATGTATTGAGTACCTTATAGTTTAGTTGATATTCGGACTTTTCTTGATTAGTAAAAGTTATGACTTCCTTATCAAGAATCTTGTAACCTATAGTAAGCATAACAATGTTTTTTTACTCGAGTATTAATAACAACAATATTCATATGATCTTTCCAATATTCATAATCATTCCCATCAAAAATAGGTGTTCTAGTAGGATTTAGATTTTAAATTGAACTAAAATTCATTCCTACCATCTTAAATAAAATATCTTTGCACATAAACTTGTTAGTAAAGATTTTTTGTAAACAAGGATAAAAATATCCTAATCAAGGAAAATATAGAAAAATGAAAACTTGAGTTAGAAAACTTATATGTAAATATAAGTATTTCAAAGACCTCCTCTGATACAAATTATTGGATTGAAATAATGATGTAGATGCACAATATAAAAGATGGGGTTATTTTTATACTTTAAAAATTCCTTTGGAACTTTTAAAGATGGTATAAAACTATCTATTGTTTAACAATGTTAAACAAGGTAAATTCACAAGACCTCTTAGTTCAACAGACGTACTAGATTCTTGAAATATTATTCCAGAAATGAAACTTAGAAAAAGATTACAAGGAAAAATATTCTACATTAAAGCGTATAGAATCTTTCTAATTAGAGTATACAAGTACAAGAATGTATAAGATAGTTATAATTTCCTTATTAAACAAAATGCAGTGGAAAAAAAACTTGAAACAATACAAACAAAAAGTATTAAATCTTCTAACCCAAAGAGTAGGGTATCCAACAAACATGGATAAAGGTCCTTTGATTTACACTTTCAAGAAACTCTGTCTTACCCACACTAGGGTAAGCCCTCGATAGGAATATCAGAGTCTATCTTTCTATCCCCGGAAGCCGTCAAACTTCAAGGTATTCGACACCTCTATCTTCCTTATCATTGAAGTCCTAAAACATTAAGGTAGTCGACACCTCTGTCTTCCTATCCACAGAAGCCATTGATTGTAAACAACAACAATCAGAGTCGCACAAAGAAATCTGAACAAGATGTTCAGTACGCACAAAGCATGAGAGTCTCTCTCTCTAGAAATCACTTTGGTAGCATGTAATCTCTAGATTGATCAACGTATCGTCAAAGTATAGTAATTATCTCAATTAAATGTGCTCCTATGTATAGGTACATATCCAACGGTCGACACCCTCTACCAAAAATCATATTTTTCCATGAATTTTGGAGGGACTTGAACACGTTTCACTCAAACAATGGTTAGTTAAAAACAGAATGCACGACATCATTTTATAACTAAAACAGGAGTAAGTAAAATATGGTTGCTCAACCAAATCCATTTTTACGAGTCTAATGAAAAAAATGTTCAGAGTCTGAAAATTATGATTCTATATTGCATGGATATTCATATTGTCATTTTTCAAGGAATTCGGAATTAGATTCTATAGTCTTTGGAGTCTGAATTCTGAGGAATTAGGAACCTTAATTATAAGGAATTTAGAACCAAAATTTTATGGAATTCGTAATCTAAATTCTAAGGAATTCGGAGTCTGAATTCTAATGAATTAATAACCTGAATTATAAGGAATTTAGAGTCTGAATTCTACGAAATTCAGAACTTGAATTCTGAGGAATTATGAGAGTAAATTTCTGAGAATTCAGAGTCCGAATTTCAGAGAATTCGGAGTCTGAATTTTAGGGAATTCGGAGTCTTAATTTCAGAGAATTCGGAGTCTGAATTTTAGAGAATTCGGATTCTGAATTTCAGAGAATTCAGAGTCTGAATTTATGGGAATTCGGAACAAGAATTCTGAGGAATTCAGAACCCGAATTTGGATCCTAAAAACTGAATACTCTATATCTAAGTATTTATATAATTCCGAGGTTTTAGATGTGAAACCAAATTTTACACTTAGGAATAAAATGAGTTAGATTAAATCATGAACAATGAAAACATGGTAAGGAAATAATTTCCTTGGGGAAGTAAAATTTTCTGTATTATGGAAAAAGTACATTTTTCCATAAGATAGAGTGTTTGTGATTTTCAAAACATAGAGGAATGGAAAAGTCACAAATAAACCGTATTGATTCAACACTGCTTCAGAATATTTTTTTCCTAGGTTCTTGTTCAAATCAATGATGAATGAAATTTCAGTAATTTATTGAAATTTAGCCTTAAGGATGCATGGATGCATCTGAAGGTTTTAAGGGATCTTCTAGCTCCATCACATGATCATTTTTGACTATTTTGGGGCTCACATGAACATCTAAATGACATGTGATCGTGAGTCTTCTGAGGGGTCATGCAGTTGCATGATGTTTTGCAGGTTTATACATTCCACAAGATATTCATTAACCATGTGATTCATTTATTCTTTACATCATCCCAAAAGACAAGTAGATTCATGTTATGCACATGAATATTTTGAAATGTCATGTCTCTCCTTTGACATGGTTTTATTTTTATCTGTATGAAATGTGAAAATTACTTTTTCTCAGATGGCTTATAACTCTCATCATAGTAAATCTATTACAGCTAATAACAGAGACACAATTGCTAGAAACTACAATAAGGACCCTTTATACTATTCTAATTTTGATAATAAGGTTCTAAAATAGATTCTACCATCTATGATCTATAATTATCCTTTATCACACCATATTCCCCTATAAGCGTTTTTTTTTCTGTAAGATGTTTCCATTACTTCTTTGGACTACAATCTTCCCTCTTGATGGGTGTTAAATTCCCTTGACAATATTAAAATGAAATTTTTTGAGGATGTATGACTGGTCATTTCTCAATCCCATAGGTTGGGTTATATGATGTCAAACTCTCCCTTGAGTTTGGATGAGTTTGATTTTGATCACCATCCCAACGCTCAGATATAATCAAGTATTCTCATCTATTCTCAAAACCGCTTAGGTGGTTGATGGTTTTCAATATGTGAGATCTATTCTATTGGTAACTTTTCTGATGAATGTTCATGGCCATTCTAGGTCATGAAAATCTACTTAGAGTCTATTGACCAGTGATATGATGTCTATATTTATAAAGTAGTATGGATTTACTAATTTATTATTTATTATAAATATGATATTTTGATGGAATTGGTTATTAGATGGATCTCAAAAACAAAATTATTTTATATATCCCAGGTTTAATTAGGAATAAGTCTCTAGGATATCTATTAACTAGGTGGGATATACCCTCTCAGAGAGATGTATGATGAATTACTTCCTGCTGCAGACTACTGGGTGGGGGGTGCGTGAAAAAATCTTATTTTTTCAAACCTTTTAACTATGTTTTTTAGCACTATTAAAGGGTTCTTTAACAACACTATTTTAGAACTATTAATCTTCAGCTTTTAACATTTCTCGAAATATCAGTGCATTTGAAGCTCTAATAAAACCCTTTTTCTAACACTTTTAAATACCTAATTTATAATAGTGCTTCTTCTGATCAATGGAGAATGACACAAGTCATTTGGTTACTCTATGATAGAACCTAGAACACCAACGACAATGTTCATAGATTCATGGGGTATGTGTGGATATTTGAGGATGAATTCTAGTTTTTATTATTAACTTTAGTAGTGGTATGAGAGAAGGTACAAAATTATTCGATAATAATGAAACAATGAAAAAGATGGGGTAATTCTTGTTTTAAATTAATTATAAATTTAACTTGTAAAGATCTTACCCATAAATATTTTAGGGTTGTGTTCATCACAATATTTTGTTTTATCCATTTAATAAAATGAAAAAACATATTGGTCTTGGGCCTAACCACTTTTTCTATAGCAAAGAACCTTTATGTGGTATCAGAGTTAGGGTTAATTATTATTCCTAATTAATTATTATATAGCTAATAGATTTATGGGATGTTAACAAGATTTCTTTTATACTTTTTCATTATTTAATTCAAAAAGTCAAGATAATTCATTTTATTATATGAATATTACCAATAAAAAGCTAATAAAAGATGATGAACACTCAAAGATCCAATCTATAGGTGTCGAGGATGTTGATAGAGGATATAGTTACATAACATGTAACCAAAATTTCATGTAGTGTACCCATAGTCTACCTCAAAAGCATTACCCATGAAAATTATTCAATTCTATATGGAGGTTCGTATATGGTGTCATTATATGAAACATTTTGACCATAATTTATCACATGGTTTGGCATAAAGTACACAAAATGTTGCAAGAATACTTGTCATTTAAGCCAAAATAGATTTAAATAAATGAAAATACCACAAAATATGTGATCAAATTATGCAATTTCACTAGAAATCTTATATAGACTCCCATCCAAGAAATTTTTTATCACACGAATTAAATGGTGTGTAGTGGATATACACACCATATAATAATTGATAACCCACCCATGATACACAATGTGTCCCTAGGACTATAATGTGGGTGGATAGGAATGAAATATATAGTGTGTAGATGACTCGACATTCCATAAAGCTATGGTAAAATAATATAAAGTACACACCAACAGATGCATTTTGTGTGATTTAAATACATGTATTAACTTAAGAAAACTAAAACTACATGGAATTTAGCTAGTTGTACACATCACACAATAATATTTTTTTTTCACCTCGTATATTCTGAGTGATTTTTAGAAAATCATATAGAATTAAATTATTTTATGATTATTTTCAATGTAATTATGAAAAATATTATTTATATGGTCTTCATACAAGCCTTATAATTCAGGTTATTCACTAGTGATACACACTACATATATTTAAGGCAATACACGTGGTCATAATTTCGAAGATAACTACAAGAAAATACCTATGGAACAACATTCCATGTTTATCATGACACACTATGCATATATACATGTTGTGTAACTATACAGTATATGACAAGGACCATATAAAGTGTTTTCCACATGTAGTTATGAGTGATACAACTCACTGTGAAATTATTATGCTCCAAATATGGGTTTAATTAGATACAGAAAAAGACACCCCATTTTTCCTCTAGAACACAACATATACTTAATTTATTTAAAATTTAAATTTACATATTTGTAATATAGAGGATGGGAATATTAGAGACTATTTGGGAAGATAAATAAGATAAGGTATTAATTAATTAACAATATTATTAACTTTTTAATTTGTTTAATTTATCTTAATAAATAATGGATTAAGAGAAATGATAGAAAGTAGTAATTGTATGTTTTTAATGATAATAAGTTTGGTCAACCTATATTTATATTGAGTTTATATTTAATTTATTTATTCATTTCACTATTTTTTCTGATAAATTTATTGTTAAATAAAATATTTTAACCTATGAATAATTATTTATGGCTTTATTATGTATGGGAATGTTTATACAGGGATGGTTGATGTAACAATAACATCTAGTTTCCCTCATCCACAATTGGTTAAAAATTTGAATAGATGGATATATAAGTGATATGAGACAGTTCAAGACTAGAGAAGAGGTGAAACCAACCTAGGTGATATATAGGTAAATAGAGGAATGTTGTAACTAAATATTGGTATCATCTCATGGAATTTTCCCCCTTAGGGTTAAGGTTAGTTTATCTTTCATTGAGAAAACCCTATACTAGATAAAATATGACGATCATATAACTTATTTATTTTATTTTTTATAGTGAATAGTTATTTATTAATTTATTTATGTGATGCATGTTTATTTTATTATTAAACATCATCACATAAATTAAATTAATTAACCACCATGATAATTGAAATAAAATAATGTTATTATGAAAAAATTATTCTTTCGATATAGTTAATTAATTATGTAAATTAGAAATAATATTAACAAGAATGTGAAGGATATAATATAAACTTTTTTTTATAAAATAAACAAAATACCTAAACAAAAATATTAATTCTGTTAATTACTTCCATATTTTATGTGAAGATGCACCCGGAGTTAATGTGTCGACCATGCCAAATTCAAAGACACTATTCAATTATTAGAGAGTCTTAACAAATATAATGGGTTAGTTTAGCCAAATTTTAATTAAGGGTAATGGTAAAAGTCTACTAAATACAATTACTAGATAGTTTTTTTGGAAATATAAGATTAGGATTTCGGGATTTAAGGATCCTACATAAATGATCACAGAATTGTGAGTAAATGCAGTTGGTAAGACAAAAAGCCTAAAAACCTTCGATTAATTTACATAGATAAATTCTCATTTATGAGAATGGTAATGTGGATCCTTATAACTAGAATAAAAATTTGATAGTATATTATGAAGACAATGGTGGGGGATATTTATATTTAATAAAATAATGGGATATTAATAAGGTTTATTTATTAAATCATACTTGGTAATCAATATAACGTATTGAAATATATATTTATTATAAAGAAATGGAAATTAATTGAAACACTAAATTATCCATATGGTCTATATTAGAGAAAGATAATATCTTGATTGGTTATAACTTATAATTGTGGTATCAAAAATATCATATTATATTATTCCAAGAGCATAAGTTTTAATGGTTGGATTCCCAGTTCCTATTGATCCCTTTAAGGAGGAATCTAAGGAGAAGAATTATATCTTTTAAAAACCCATGGATGATACACTTGGTATCCAACGGACAATATTATCATTTATAACTAGATATCTGCCTAATATTTATGAACACTTGTATACAGAAACCATGTTGTGCGATATCTACAATATTTATAAGGAGAAATCAAAAACAAGATAGGCACAGGATCTTCAATTCTCTCTTTACAGGAAATATTAGAGAAGGTGTACCTACGAATCCTCATGTATTCAAGTTGATTGACTACATTGGGTGTTTATGAATTATATGTTTTAATATACCAAATTAATTATGCATAAACCTGGTACCTTCATTACATTTTCAAAGAATCTCATGTTTTATTATGAATTTTAACATGAAAAAAATATAGAAGAAGATTTTAAATATATTGAATTTGATTTTATGGGTGGATAAAGACATGAATATTGAAAAACCATTAATCCATATGTTGAATAAGAGGAATGAAAATGAGAAAATAACTAATACTAAATCCAAGACTAAGGAACTTTCACATCTCACTTCCAAGAAGTTAAATTTAAAGTAATAGTCTTAGGACTAGGATGTAATTTGATATTTTTCTTGTGAAAAACAGAAAACTTGAAGAATAACATCACCTTAGTTAAAAAGCAAGGGTAAGAATAATGTGAGTTCATTATTGGGAGTAATATCTCAAATTCTATAACTTTTTTATTAGGTATAACCTATGGTACTCACATTTATATCAAAATTTACGAACCATGTAGATTATAAAATATTACTAGGGGTGAGGTGGATCTTTTAGATAATAATAGAGAAGGCTCATCTACATAGGATATTAGAGACTACCATCTCCCATTTTCAATAATATTGGTAATAGTTTTAAATAAATTTTATGATGTGTGTTGTGTAACCAAATATAGTACCCTGAGATTTTATTTCATATTTTCTTTTAAATTAATAATATTCTCTATAATGTACAACACATGTGATAATGAGTTTAAATCAACCATGAACTAATATTATTTCATTATGACTATTATAATTCATTTGTTGTGTTGGAAACTATGAATATGAATAACCAAATTATGAATTATATTTAGGATATTATTTCATTAATATAAATAAGCAATTAATTTAATAAATTTAACATTCATCTGATGGTTTTTACAAGGAAAAGAATATGAATATATTCATTTTATGCTTTAAAATTATTTTTGTACAAAAATGGATTTCATTTTATTTTCTTGCACAAATATTATAATTGATTTCTAAAAAAAATTTAAATATTATTTAAAAAATAAATATCAATTTTCAATTTATAATTTCATAACAATCAAAGGTTGTTTTTTTGAGATATTGTTTAAGAAAATTAACTTTTTACTAAAGATTGAAGATGATAATTTTTAAAAAACATTCATTTATTTTCATTAAATCACTTAATTTTAAAGTAATATGATATTTTGTATTTTTTTAAATGTAAATTAATATAAATTTTACTATACATAATATAATTATTTATTTTTGAATTATAATTATATTTTTTTGGTAGAACTTTATTTTTATGCGTAAAGATGAATTTTTTCTTAAATAGATTTGGATGTTTTCTTTATTTTTATATTAAAATAAATTTATACCAGTTATTAGAATTTAATAATAAAAAATTGATCTAATATTTTGAACAATGAGGTTATAATTTGGTAAATAGGTCAATTTTATTTTAATTCATAATGAATTGTAACCATGGTAAAAGTTTCTCACCACAATAATAGATAAAACTGGTTAATTGAGGTAAACATATTGAATTTGGTGTCAAAATCAACCCAACACTTGAATTTATTTCATTTTAAGATATAAAGTTGACTATAACCATCCAAAATTTTAAGATCTTGGATTTTCTATGAATTTATTTTTAATAATGACCTTTATTTTATTTTAAGTTAAGAAAAATACCAAATGTAACTCTCTTTTTTTTATCATCAATATGTTTTCATATGGATAAAACAAAGACATGAATGGTTAAAATGGAAATTTTTTATATGAATAAATAATTTTTATGAAATAAGTTTTTTAATATTTATAGATAGTATAATTGTCTTGAACGTTTATGAAATTCCAACATTGTGCTTGTGAAAAGAGTAGAAAAATAAAATAAAATATTTAAAAAACATTATATGTAATATAATTCGGATAAATTATTGTTACCGATGAATTTAATGAATAATTATAATGTAAATGATATGTTGAAAGAGTTTATATTTCAATTACATTTTCTGTTGATGAATTTAATGACAAGATATGTGAATAGTATTAGAAATGACACTAAATGTTATGTAATGTTGAAAAATTATTTTTAAATCATTATAAAATTAAAAAAAAAACATATTTTGAATCAATTAAAAGTGAAATTTCATATCCTATCATGAATAGTTCATGTATACACCACTTGTAATTTTTAAACTCAAGAATCTTAAAGATTAAAAAATTTGTTACAACGGTTGTAATTAAACATGGATAATAAGGGGTTAAACCAAAAGAAAATAATTTTTCTAACATATATAACTATATAAAATTGATTGGATGATTATATTTAGACCATAAAATCATTATATACTAATATAAATCATTTTATATCTATCTTAATTGAGTTAGACACCAACTATACATTAATATTTTAAGTTTTAAAATGTTTTCTCTCTACATAACTTATAAAAGTGAACCTCCACTCCACTCTTATTCACTACATTTAAAAACTTATCTTCTAAAATACATAAAAAAATACCATCCTAGATTACTTCACCACAAATTATATATTATTTTTTCCCCTAATACCATCATAATAATGATTTAGGTGTATGCTAAAGGAAGACTTCCAAAGATGAAGTATACCTCTTAATAGAGTTCTTTCAATTTACTTCTTCTTTCACCCCCTTCACTTATTTCATAAACAAGATTAAATAATAAAATCAGTATTTTTCATATAATAAAATTTTATTTTTAAGGAAAAATCTTTATTCATCACTTTCTTCAATCATATGATAAATTAAAACATCTCTTGTGCATACATGTGGATTACTATGTCCATGAAGAGATGTGTTTTTTCATAACTACTACACAGTGTTGGAAATTATGATGTATTTAATGAATATATATAATATACATGAAATAATATTATTATAAAATTTTAATATATTGGTGAAATTTTTACCATTCAAACCATTTTAAGATGATAATGTCGTTTGTGGGTACATGTGGCCTACCACCTCCACGAAGTGATGTGATTCATTTTTCATGTATTCATTTCTGGAATGACTATAAATTTGTATTAAATGTATAAAAATGATAAATATTTTATTAATAATATTATAAATATTAATAATCCATGATAAATATGCAATTACTACAACAACCTAAATTAAAATTGTATGAAAAATGGAACAATTAACACCCGTGATGATGATGTTAATAAATGATAGTTAATAAATGAGTGATAGAATGTTATCAGTAAAATATATTTGTTATGATATATATTAATATGGTTCTTATATATATATATTAAATAAATATAAATTTATCATAATGGAGGTTAAGAGTGCAGATGACGTAAGTTGGACTTGAGTAAGGGTAATTTCATCGTATTTTCACTGTGATTAGACATGTTTTACATCATGCCCCTGATTTATTTTCTATTACGTATACACTATAAAATTAAAATTTTATATCATGAATACCTATTTATTCATGATATTTGAATTTATTTTCTCAAAACATATCTTTTAATGGGTTTTGATTCAATGTTTAGTGAAGTAGAATGTATTTTTTTAATTTAATTTTATTTTATATTGTTTATTTTTAATTTTTTTAAAAGAATTTTATGATCTATTCCCATCTAACCCCATATATTTTCATATATTTTTGTTATTTTTATGTTTTCTAGGTTCCCATCCCATATTTACACTCTTTTTTACATACAAAGGTTATTAAAATGTTTTTAATAAAATTCAACCTTATTTCCTATTAGGTCAACACAATTTTGAAACCTTTTCCATATTGTTTAACATGTATTCAGAAATTTTATTTAATATGATAAAATTAATATTTAAATTACTTTTCAACCGTATTTTAATTTATTGAATTTTTTTAAAAGGAATTAACTATTCACTTACTAAAATAGTTATTTCTGTACATTTTACTAAAAGTAAGAAAAAAATTATAGTTTAACATTTTTTGACTTTATGGAATTTACCACTCTTATTATTTAATTTGAAACTTCCTTTAAAAGTTTCCATTGTTATTTTAAAATAAAATATTTTTCTCTATATTTTTTGAATTTGTAATATTATCAATTTAAAATTTTACTATTTTCTTAATGGAATGGAAATAATTTTGAATGGGATTTATTATTTCCGTTTAACACAATGGTATAAGGAATTTATTTTTAATTATTTTAATATATTTTATTTTTAATAATGAAAAGGTTTGGTTTTACAAAAAAATCATTTTTGATTAATTTATGATATTCATAGATCCTTTAATAGTTATTGTTCTATTGTTATTAGCTTTTGCAGGATCACATTCCCAATCACTCTACATCATTTAACTGGAAATTATTTTATCCTCAATATTCATATTTTAATTATTATGTATTTAAACAACATCATTTTCTATACTTTGATGTTATATTAGTTTTATACAATTTCTATATACGATATCAGTTGAATGAATTTTCGTAAGGAAGTAATTTCATTGGATTTGGAAATATTCGTTATTCACTATTAAAACTTACAAATGATGATTTATAAGGCATTTGAAAAATGAATTTTATTGAAAATTAAATACCTGAGGAATGAATATGATGTGAAAGTGATGGATAGATTCTAGTTATAGGTAGACCATCGACGCATCAACAGGTATAATGAGACAAAATAGGGGGCCAAATTAGATGGAAAATTGGTTTATACCTACCGATGCAATGAATGTGTGTTGGGTAATGCATTGAAAATACGATTTTGGATATCTTGGATGAGTCGTTAATGGTAAGATCAGGAGTATATGAATATATAAATTTCCATTCTGGATATATTAGTTTTAATTATAATTGTTATTATGATTTTTATATTATCCATGAATTTAATTTGAAGTCAAATTATTAACTAAATGAAATGTTTTTTGATTATCAAATCATCCATATGAATTTTCCATTATTTACTAATGATATAATCCACTATAAATATCCATTATTGTGCATCTAAGATTAAACTTCATTTATTTTCCTTTCACCAAGAAATGAATATGGAATATTTTAATGATTTTCAACATTATAATAAATAATCCACAATATATTTTTAATTTCTAATATAATATGGATGTCATGTATATATATAGTTTCTTAGACTACTATACTGATCAATCTAGCATGGTGAAATATCTTGTTTTTTGTACCAATTTAATATGTAAACACTGAATCTATGTTACTGAATTTGGGGATGATATAATTGAAATTAAAGAATGTTTGTAAGGACCCTTGGGAACTAGAATTTATAAGAACATAGAAAACATTAGCCTTATGATGATACCTTAGATAATTTAAGATATTTTTGGAGAATTTTATTCAATGGATCAATATTCATGAAGAATTTTGGTTAAATGAGTGAGGTCCATTGTTTAGGGATGATTCCAATATTAAATAAGGGAATCATTACTCATAGTCAATATATGGATTACCTAATTGAGTATACTAATACGGTGTGTATTGGGGTTGGGAATATCATGAAAATATTAGTAAAACTAACGTAGGTTATGATTAATATCCTTTCCAAAATTGATATTCCAAGGAGAGAATTATGAGTGATATATCTTGTGATTATTCCAAACCATCTATCTCAAGTTATGAAAAGTATTCTAAACCTAACAAAATTTCATACCAATAAGAGAAAAGTTGTGTTTCATGAATATCCAGACTATGGAAGGATAAAATATTCATCACCCTACGTGTCAATAATTTGGGAACATTCACTTTGGTAAATTCATAAAGGGTGTTAGAGTTTGTTAAGAGTGTAGTGTAAATATCTATCATGATTAAAATGGAAAAAGCAAGAATGAATCTATTAATATGTTTTGATTTAACTATAATGAGTTGAGGTGTTATAAAAAATAATACATTGAGCATTAAGGATTAGAATGATAATTATGTTTTTATATTTATTAAAGACTCATTGAAATACTATTATGACTATAAAGATCCTAAGAATCAATTGAAAACCATTCTTGAATCTTTTGGAGGAAAATGAGTTTTGTAAGAAATTTAGAAAGCGTGAATATTGATTTTAGGAAATTTATTTCCATGTAAATGTTGTATCCCTTTATATAATATCTATTGATCTTTATTAGGGAAACATAAATTAAAAATAGTCATCATTGAATAATATAACCTTTAGGGATTTAAATTCAGTGACACTATGGTCAAATATAATAATATAAGATTATATTGTGGTGGTTTTTATTAACAATAGTTTGGTATGAGGATTAAGAGAAAACATACATGTATTTTTTCTAATGATATTTTGTTTTAAGTAAAATTTATAAAATGTGAATTTTGGAATCAAATGTTGAATGGTATCAATCACCCTAAAAACTATTTTCATGAAAATAATTTAGTGACTTAGTTTTTTTACTCTTAAGACTTTGAAATATATTAGGAAATATATTTTGAGTCAGGAATTGAGATAAAATGATATTTTGAGGCCATATGATCATGGTTGTGATATTATAAAGATTTTAAATATATTAATATCATGTGAACATAGTTTTCCAAAAATAGTGTATTAAATCCCAAAAAGATTCTTGAATTTGAAACTAGAGACCAAAGTTGATTCTAGGATGTGGGGTTTACCCTATGTATGTCCTAAGGTTGGATGGTGTCATATTGCTAGTTTAAGAACTCATTAGTGGTGTGATTAATTAAAATAAATAAATAATTTTTTTTTAAAAATTACGATGAACTAAATACTTTCTATATAATTACTAATATAGAAATTCTCAAGCGTTATTCATATAACCTTGGGAGATTTTGGAGGATATCTAGGTGTTCTTAATTAGTGGATTGCGTCATAGGATGATTGGTGATTGGATAGTTGCAACAAATGAAGTATCACTTATCCTTCATTGAATAATAAATTTTACATGAAAAATTGATTCAAATTGATGTAGGACTTATCAATTTCGGTTTACACCATCTTTATAAAATTTTAAAAGAATGGATTTATTCAACATTATTTTATATTTGATTATTCAATATTTACATGGGCCTGATATTATAATTAAATTGTTTAATTAGTATTATTCTTAATATGCCATTATATCCCCCTATATTTCCTCATTTATGTAATTATTGGACAAGAATTCTTGGATGATGAAAGATTTACTCCGTTCTTGTGCATTTATCCCCACCATCCATTACATTCTTTCTCGTTGTCCAATGGGGTCACAGTTTGACATTCTTGGGGTGGTATTGAGCATGATGGGAACCCCAGATTCCTGGAAGTTATGAGAATGGTGATTTGGATTGTGTTTTTTAGACATATTAGGATAGATTTATGGTGGTAATTCGTAGATATGTGATCCAAAAGTGGTGAGGGTAAAAACAAACACATGATACATGTGATGGATTTGTGAAGGCGATCATTTGGAGTCCAGGAAAGGATTTTTAGAGGATTTTTTCTTTAATTTTGGGCATTCCATCATCTAGATCAATGTCGAAAAGTCTAGATCTTGATAAATCATCAGGTGTAGTCATGATATGAATATTTCTAGACTAAAAATAGTGTATCTTAGTAGAACACAAGGCATGTATCCTCCTTGGTTTTGGCGCTTGGGTTTATGAAAGAGTTAAGGATCACATGCCATATGGTTGGGCCCACATGATGTGTGACCATTACTGAATGGACAAGCTGTGTTCCATCTAGAACATGCCAAATACGTCATGCTATCAAACACACCATGTAATCTAGGCACACAAGAATTATTTGGAACTCAAGAACAACCAGGTACATGACCAGGTACACAAGCACGTCATGATGTACATGAGAATGATTGAGAACACATGGGAATTTCCTCATGAGTGGATACATTCCATGAACCACCTTTACACATCATGTAAAAGGAAATGGATTATAATATGTGTTCAGAGAAGAACTCAGAAATATAATGTTTCTGGGTCACACACAATGTGAACCCCCATACAATACTTGAATTTCATTCATACAACTTCTTACTCCAGTATCTTCTTCTTTTGGACTCAAATTTTGGACTGTGAGTAGACTATCATGATTAATTTTCTTTATATAATGTTATGGTGGATATTTTGGGAATAAAATATATCATGAGAGGGGTTCTAAGCATGATAAATCTTTAGGCGATGATCGATGATAGTGGTGATCTGGGAAGAATCATCAAAGATTTTTCTATGTTGAAACTACCATGTTGTACTAGGTCATGGTTTCCCAATACTATTTATAAATATAGATATTTTACTCCCCTACACTGGGCACAATTCCTCTTAATATGATGTGTTACTCCCCCATCTTTGAGCTCTGGCAGTGTGCAGGTCCTCCATAGGATTTGTGGATCCCTCAGATATGGAGTGCAGTGATGCTGATCATCCCCCTCTATACATATTCTGATGAGGTTGTGTGTGATGCTAGCCATTAGTGATTCATTTTTGGATCTATAAGAAGACTCATCATATTTGGATGATATATGAGATTAATATCCCATTTCTCTCTCATTTAGGTTTCCTTATGATTATATTTACTTATTTTTGGGGGTTTTTTCCTTCTTTATTTGGGCTGAGACGACCTTTTATTATATATCTATTTCACTCAATTTATTGTTTTTAGGGAATCCTATATGGTACGTATATACCCACCCCCACATTTTATTTTCCTATATGTGGTGTGTCTTTTTCAAACAGAAGATAGATTAGTGGTGAATTTGTTGGCGGTTTGGGAAACTTGGGTTCATTGACCACGTACAGTGGTTGTGACTTGGAGATCCAAAGACAAGCTCTATCAATTTTCATTGATTCCTATTTTTTTCAGGTTGGGAATTTAGTTCATGTTGGTCATGTCTTTTTCCCCTTTCAATTTGATATATATTGTGATACTCTATTATATTTCCCTATAGGTTATTTAATGCTTGTTTACACTCTTGATGTTATTTCATTTTATATTCAATTTTAATTTTTAATGGATATGGTTGGGTGCATGTGTATATATATATTCGGAAAAGGCACGCCATTTCATTTATGCATTCTTGGTTCTTGTCTCTAGAACCTATCTTTTTAGAGGTGGGTTTGGGGTGGTGGTGGCCTATCCTTCCACCTACAAGGTGGGTCTCAGTGGGCCAAGTCTTTATAGAGTGGTATCAGGTGTGGCTCTTCCTCAGGTTAGAGTTGGTGTTGGGATTTTTAGGATGTTTGGTTTGGAAATATAGGGTAACAATTTTGGAGTTTCTCAATTGGGGATTTTGGTCCTGGGAACCCAGTGTTGGTGTGGAAACTGTTGTATCGATTCACTAGGACTCTGGATATGTACTTATCGTCTCGACATACCGAGACACCGATTTCAGGGAACATGGGACATGCCTCATATATGATCGATTCATTTGAAAATATTTATTTATAAAACTCCCCACATATATATGATCATTTAACTTTGGTATGTTTTTATCACTTTCAGGATGCCTCAACTAAGACATCTATCAAGGTATTTGATTCTTCATCATGATGATGATATGATGAGTGATGATGCCACGATTTAGTTTCTACATCACTATTTTTTTTATAGGTGAGAAAATATCATCTACCATTCCTATTGAATAGTGTACAGTACTAGCATTTTAGGCTAATGATGCACATAGGCTTAGCACACTTTATGAGTTCCAATATCATGGACTGCTGAATTTCCTCAATGATCCACATTCGTATGTACCAAAGGTTTGGATTGAGTCAGTGATCAAATAATATAGTCTCAATCAAACCCTAACAGATCATATGTTTTCACTAGTATCCAGTCTTTTCTATGGATTAGTTTGATGATGGATGAGTCTAGTTACACAGACCCATGATGAGATGACACCCTCATGGTCCAACTTCCAACAACTATATTTTGATGATTAATACCCTGTGTTCTTGAAATCAGTTTGGATATAGGAGATACTTGATCTACAATATAGTGACATGAAATTTTAAAATTATCATATGATGATCAATTACCATACACAATACTCCCTTGATATGGTGCGAGATGGATTTTTTCAGAATATGGAGAATAATAAGGGTCTCTGTAGAGACATTGTATCCAATGTGGATTCCTTATGCATGCACACTTATTATTTTGTGATATAGTGGGTTCTAGTGTATGAGAGATGCCCAAAATAGGGACACTGGGTGGTTGCAGTTGGCGTT
Organism: Viscum album; assembly: GCA_963277665.1. NCBI lineage: Eukaryota > Viridiplantae > Streptophyta > Magnoliopsida > Santalales > Viscaceae > Viscum > Viscum album. The sequence goes on from OY728151.1 coordinate 300,878,544, forward strand.
GGGAACCATGTTGCTGAGTCATTTATAGTAGTTAGTAGGTGTCAGACATCAATATTTTGGTAGATGAAACATTTTTATTGTAAAATGTAGACACATGGATCTGTATATTAAAGATCATGTAGAGGATAAAATCATTTTACAGAGGTAGGATGCTATACTTGCGATGGGTGAGGTCACTTGGCTCAGGATTTCCTGTCCCATCAAGATGAATAAGACATGAAAACAGTGGATGGACCCCCATGATAGAGCCAACACATTAACCAAGGATCTCCATGCCATGGCCAGGGAGGCACTCAGGGAGGTGGTGTAAGCAGAGGATTAAGAGAATCTCCCTCGGTAGGAGTTGTTGGTGGATTCTATGTTATGAGCTACTAACACCCCCATAACCTTGGGGCCCACATCAGGATCAAGGTGTTGGGGGTAGGTCCGTGGGATGTTGGTGGCCGTGGAGGGCTATGAACAAACTAGAGATGAGATGATATGAGGTAGGATATATGTTTATTATAATATTTCCTCATTACTAGTAGAAATAGGTGAGGGTTATTACATTATATAATAATTATTGGGTAAAATGTTAAATATTCCAATTGAGACTTTAACATAGAAGTAATGGCTAGAGGTTCATATAGGGATTGATTCTTCAATATTGTATATCTTCTAGTAGTGTGAACTATCACATGGTGGGGAGAATTTCTCATGAAAAAAATTGGTCCTCATGATGAGAACTTATAGAATAATATTGGGTATTAATTGGTTTCCTTGATTAGAGCCAAGATTAACCATCTTCACAGTTGATTTAGATGACTTCTGATAGATGGGATGAGATTCTCCATTATCGGTGAGAGAGATCTCATAGATAAGTGACTAGGCCATACAAATAAAAGGATACAACCCATCACCCACTATTTGGGGAGTTTATCTTTGGAACAATAGGAACTTGATGTATATCTATTCCTTTGTTAGTGGAAGACTTCATGGATGTCTTCCCTAAATATGTTTCAAGACTACCTCTGAGGAGGAAGATTGAATTCTACCTGGACATACACCCCAGAACAATATTGATATCTTCAGAAACATATTAGATAATCTTTATCGAGATATATGATATTAGGGTGTAGATGGAGGAACTTTTAGAGAAGAGATTTATTAGACCAAATGTGTCCCCTGGGTAGCTTGGGGGTTTTTCATAAAAAAGTTGGATGGGAGATTTAGACTATGGGTTGATTATTATTTCATAAACTAGATAGCGATAAATAAAAAGTTCCCCTTTCAGAAAATTTAAGAACTCTTTGAATTGTTGTGAGGAACTTCTAGTTCTCATAGGTCGATATTAGGGATAACTACCACAAGTTGAGGGTTCACGTGATAGATATTATGAAGTAAAAATTATGATGTTTTATCTACACTATCAGCTCCTTGTGATGTATTTCTCTGCGATGAATTCCCCCAATGTGTTTATGGATTTTATTAATGGAAAATTCCTGCCATACTTGGACAAATTTTTGGTTGAATAAATTAATGAAATACTCCTATACACTACATCAGAGGAGGATCACACAAAGCACCTGAGCATGGTCTTAGACTTACTCTAGAAGAAATAGAATTATGGTAAGATCTTGAAGTGCTAGTTTTGAATCATTAAATTTCACATTCTAGGGAATGTTTTTTGGGATCATGGTTTAATAATAGATGCTGAAATATTGATATAGTGCTTGATTTTTAGAAACCAAGATCGTGAGAGAGGTAAAAAGATTCCTTGAATTTGTGGGTACTACAAAAGGATCATCTAAAAAATTTCTAGATTAGCAGCCCCTTTGACCGTCTTGATATGGATAGGGAATCAATTTTCCTGGAACAAGTAGTTTTAGAGAGACTTAGAGGAGTTGAGGCAGAGGATGACCAGTACTCCTGTGTAGAGACTAATAGAGGAGGGTGTGGGGTACATCATGTTTTGTTATAACTCTAGAGCTGGTCCTTACTCCATGCTGATGAAAAGGTAGAGAATTATTGAATGTGGGATGAGGTATTTTAGACCCCATGATAATAGATATGATACTAATGACCTGGTGTTAGAAGGGGTATTCTTTGTTCTAAATATGTAGGGGCACTATATAATGGGAGAGAACATTGTTGTATAATAAGAACACCAGAGTCTTAGGTGTATATTCACTCAAAGATACCTTAACCTAAGATAGAGTAATTGGTTGTGTTAATACATGGATATGACTTTGATATAATCTATAAATCCAATAAGAGATACATTTTAGGATATTCCCTTAATAGGAAGTCCCACTATTACCTAGTGGAGGAGGAATTTGAGAAGTTGGATTACTTGCATCTTACCCTATTAGAGGAGAGGGGTGTAGTTGGTTATTAGTGGATGGTGTTTACTCCCCCAAACCATCATCATGCATGAAGGATAACTTTAGGTGTTGGAGGATGTGATGAGGGATCATTCGTTAGACTTCAGTAAGATTCAGGATGATCAGTTTTCAATGGTACAATTTTTTTAAAATATCAACTATCACTATATGGTCAACAGATCACCTTTAAAGTCCCTTATAGGAGAACTTTTAGGAAACTATTATAATAGTCTGAGTTGGGGAAGACATATCATTTTGGGATAGAGATGGTTCATCTGATGATGGAGAAGGTTTAGGTGATCTGGGAGCATATGAGGATAAAGCTATACCAATAAAAATTTTACACATATAAAAATTGTTGATGCTAGGAGTTTTAGTAGGGAGACTATGTTTTATAGAGTGACTACCAGAGATCAGTATTACAGATATTGTTTTTGGTTGAAAGTTTATCTTCTAGGTTTATCAGAATATTCGAGATCCTATGGTTGGATGATGATGTTGCTTACTACTTAGCCTTGTCCCCACAGTTGGACTAGGTGTATGACTTATTCCATGTATCACAGTTGAAGAGATAAATTAATAATCCTACACATGTTATTGATTGTGGAAATATAGAAATAGGGGATAGATCCTCCTTTAATGAGTATTAAGTGGAGATCAAGGGTTTATATGAGAAAATCATATGAGGATGGACCATTCCACTAGTTCATGGACTGTGGTAGTATGATATCATAGAGGAGAGCTCCTAGGAGAAAGAGAGCCATATGTTGGGTCAATATCCCCTTCTATTAGTCTAGATTGTGTTATTAAAGTTTAAAATCCTTGAAGAAAGATAGAATGTAGTGAATCTATTTATTTCCTTGTAATACTTTGATATATATTAAGGGATATTTTTTTTGTCTAGGTTATAAGACATCATGAGATTCCAAGTCCCGGTGAGACCAGCAGTGATACTATAAATATATTTAATATATTAATAACACACACACACATAGTTTTCCTTAAATAGTTTAATAACTTCCTAATGAAGAATCATATCATAAATTTAAGACTATAATTTATTAAAGGATAAAGGGTTTACCCTAGGTGCAACCTAATAATGGTCAACACTGGATGTTTAGTTGAGGTTGTCCTTTGTGGCGCATTTATTTAAAATAAATAATTTTTTTATTTATTTTATTTTAAATTACCACGACCTAAAAAATACATATATAATTGATAATATAGACATTCTTTAGGGTTATCCTCACAATCTTGGAATCTTTAAGAGGAAATATGAGTTTTCTTCATTGCTGAATCAAATCAGAGGAAGATGGTAATAGAATCAAGGAGAAGTGAGAGGCAATGGAAGCAACATGTAATATTTTTCACTATATTACACCTTATCAACATTTATCAATCTAAATCAATGTAGGACTCATCAATTGTGTCTTCCTCCCTCTCAATTCATTTTTTAATGCAATGATTTGATCTTCCTTAGATAATATGAAATTATTCGATCTTCACAAAATCCCAGGAACCAAATTAAATTAATTAATTATGTTTATTCTTGATGTACCATGATTTTCCAATGGATATTAAACTTTATGAAATTTTTCTCCAAGAACTATTGTCAAACAAAAGATATAATCTATTCTTGTGAATTATCCCCACTATCCTTATCATTTTTTATCGTTAGACTATGAGATCATGGTATGACATTGTTGGGGAAAGTGATAGAACAATCAGACCCCTGAATTCATAGTGGTTGTGAGAATGGTGGCCAATATGATGACTTATGGATGGATATGGGCATATTTTTGATTTTACACCATGGATCTAAGATTGATGAGTAGTGATAGGAAATGTATGGGACACATGAAAAATTATTGTGGATGATAATATTTCATTTTTTTCAAGTAAGGGATAAGAAACTATGAGTTGAGTCTTGTTAATTTGATTTTAGGTAGTCCATAGGCAAGATCCATGGTGGAAATTCTGGATCAATAAAAATGTAAATGGAATTTAGGATCTGTAAAATTCCAAAAGAACAATTTATCTTAGAATAATATACAAATGGTATCCCCTTTGGTTGTGTCACTAGGGATTCATGAGTAGTTGAGGATCATAGTCGGTGTGGCTGGTCCCACACACCATGTGACCCTCCCTAGGTGGCCAATCTATGATCCAACTAGCACTGGACTTAGACCCTATAATGTCAAAAATGACTTTTATTATGTGAATAAATGAGCATGGGTGAGAACATGAGCAGGTCTAGGTATATTGATAGGTACATAAGAATATCCCCAAATACATTTGAAAATCTAATAACACAAGATTTGGACCTAAGTAGCTTAGACATGCCATGTACCACCATTACACAGCGTATAAGATGACATGGGATCCACATTATATCCATAGGAGAACACGACCATGAAATGTGGATGGTTCACACACCATGTGGACCCTCATACATTTGGTGTAGTTCCCTCATAGAACTTGAACATATCACATAGCCTTCTTTTGGAATCAGAGTTTGACCTACGAGTAGTCTATCATGAATAATTTTCGATATAGAACATTATGTTGGCCTTCATTATAGAATATGATATACATTTCAAGGAATTCCAAAAATGATGCATCTTTAGGAGATGGTTGAAAATGGTAGAGATATGGATTGGATCATCAGAGAGATGTAGAATTTGGAATTCCCATATCACACCATGACATGGGTCCCCCAAAAATGTTATACAGATAGATATGTTACTCCCTTACCCTGGACAAGGGTCCTGTATCCATAGAGTGGTACATCCCAATATTCATGCTATGGCGGTGTGCAGTTTCTCCATAGGAGTTGTGGCTCCCTTGGATATAGAGAATAGTAGTAAAGAGGTTCCCCCTCCACACATATTCTAGTGAGGTTACATTTGATATTGGGCATCAGTGATGTAATTTTAGACCTTTAAGGAGACTCATCGACATAGCTAGGTTATGATATGGATATTACCTTTCAATATCGTCAAGGTTTCTATATGTGAAGATTTCTATTTTTGGGTTTTCACTTCCCTCTTATTTTGAGTTGGGTATTTATTTTTTTGAATCTCTTTATCGATCCCTTCTTAGTTTTCATAGCATTAAACATGGTATGTATATACTCACCCATACACATTTTTCCCTTCACATTCCATGTATTATATAGATAAAAAATAGAGCAGTTATGAATTTGGTAGAGATTAGGGATACATGGGTACATTGACCATGTATGGTGGTTGATATTTGGAGATCAAGAACAGGGATCTCTCGGTTTTCATTTATTCTAGTTATTATTAGTTTGGGACATCATTTCTGGTTGGGACTTCATTTATCCTCTTTCAATGTGGTTTATACTATGATAAAAAATTGTATTACCCAATTGGTTATTGCATGCACATTTATATTCTACATGTTACTATACTTTATATTCCTCTGCACTTTTTCATGGAGATAGTTGAGAGTGTGAATACATATAAATTAAGAAAAGGAATCCCATTTAATTTATGACTTCTTGATTCTTGTTTCTAGCCCCTTGTTCATTAGAGGTAGTCCTGGGTTGTGGCTGCCTGAAATTTTTCTAGCCAGGTGGGCCTTGGTGGTTTATGTCCTTAAAAATATGATATTTTTGAAATATTTACTGAATAATTTATAGATTACCTTTAAGGTAATTATGTGATATGAAAATGCAATCCTCAGTGATGTTTATTGACTTTAATAATATTTTTTTTGTAAAAAACTATATTCTAGACAGTGTAATTAGGATATATATATATATATATATATTAGTGAGGTGTTGTTTAGGGTTTAACAAATTTCGATGATTTTTGAAGAACAAGTTATCAAAACATTCTAAGTTTTGGTTTTAAATTCAATGGAGCATATTTGGGATGTTTAAAATGGATATTTAGTTACTATTAATATTTTAGGACTAAATTTTTTAAGGGTTTATTCATATTGGTTGTTATTTTATCTTTTTATAAAAATTTAATTTTAGATAGGAGGAATAAATTTTCATTATTTTTTGGACATTATGGTTGATTATATGTTTATTTTAGTGCTTAAAGAATGAAAAATTCATCATGATCATAATGATGAACATTCAATGATGAAATATTACATATGGAATGAGAATAAACCGAGTAAGTAAAATTTATCATATTTCTTATCCCAATAGTTAAATAATTTCTCAAACTCAAAAACAAATTATAGATAACATTTTTGAGTTTGAAAGGACCAATCCGGATCTATAAGATTATTGAGAGGGGGATGAGGTGAATTCGTGATCATCAATATTTTATACGTTCTAATTTAGAAACTACCTTCTCCTCTAGTTTGTGAGAATTGACAATATTGAAAAAAAGAACACAATTATTTCTATAAGAACCCAAAAATTTACAAGGTTCGCTACTTAATAAGAGTACTCAGTACTTGTCATGGTTTGGAAAAATCCAATACCACACATTCATCTGAAAGAAATCACATAATCTATATATAGATAATGGAATAAATATTAAATATATAATATAAAATCAATTTAACAGTTCATGTTCTCCTCATGTATATAATATTACAGAACATTTTTTCAATAAAAAAACCTTCACCAACATGCTTTGATTTGTTTCACTATGTTTCCTGAATATTGTTTTCACTTGTATTCCTATTATTTATTCATCTTCCTCTTTACTCTCCTGCAGTAATAATAAGAAACAAATTCATTAATAACTTCCTTTTCTAATACTATTAGGCCGATACACATAGTTAGTGTAACACCCGAGACTTTTATGTTATATAAATCATCAAAGGAATATTTTTCTACACAACACTTTGTTGGCTTCCTTTACATGAAATCGCGACCTTCCTCGATAGCTTGCGCCGTACGCAATACCGAGTTTCACTAATCAACGATATGCTATTAAAATATTATTAAAACTAGCCGTTATGAATAGTAATAACCACTTTTTGAAATTTTATAAAATTTATTTTTCAAAATGGACCTCATTTTTGGATTCGGAATATCGAAATTAGCCTAGGGTGAAATTTTGGTATTTTTCTGAAAACTTTCAATTTTTGATGAATAGTGAAACCACTAAGTGGTAGTTAAAAAACTGAATTTTTCATAAAATAGAATTTTACCGCTTCTGTGAGTGGAATTTCAAAAATCTGAGAGAAACTGTTGATTTCAGTAAGTAAAATTTGGTTCAATGAGATGAAAATAATTTTTTTGGTGAATAGTAACTTTTTATTTTTTTTACCACGGTTAAAAGTAAATAGGGTAATTAAGGGCAAAGATGATATTACAATTACCCTAACACATGTCCTAATTCTATTGGACAAGTGTAATTCGACTAAAAACAAACTTAGGATAAAATATAACCATTTAGGCCCACTTGGATTAGATTAGGACATTTATTATTAATTTATTTAAAGAAGGGTTAAAATAGTTAAAATCAAAGTTTAATAAGTAAATAATTTTTAATATGGGGTTATACATAAGATAAATTCGACTATAAATATTAATTAGAAAGCTAAAAAGATTTCATACATAATGGTAGTTTATTTGTAATTTTTAGACATTAAATAAGTTAATTTATTTATGACACAATGATGATGCAGTAATTATCTTATTAATGAAATATTGACATAATTGATGTTATAAACACCCAAATAAATGTAATTTGAGACTTTTTATGAATCCCACTAATTTTATATATTAATATGACATGTTAGTATTTATTTAATTAACTTTGTTCGAACTAATAATTCTGTTATGATTTTCACAAAAATCAATTACTAAATAGTGTCAAAATTGACATAAAATAGTTTTTAAAACAAATATTATATTAGTAATTGTTATTTTATTCATAAAAATCTAAGGTTCAGCCAAATAACTTATATAAGGTTATATATATTAATAATAAACAACTTGGGGTTCGTTTGACTGCTTATAGTAAGTTTATTAACCTTATAGTCTAAGAACACAAGAAGACATGGTAAAAGTAAAATTATTTAACTTAATGTTAAATCTAAATGATAAGGTTAAAATAGGAACCTAAACTTGTCTAAATTCTATTGGATGAGAGGATTTCGATGCATCCCCACCTTATCCTTGAAATATATCAATTTGGAGCTATTTAAAACCGAACTTGACTTTATAATAAAATAATAGTTTTAGTTATTCCAAAGGTGCCCCTCTCCTCCCTTATAAAAGGACACCTCCTCCCTCTCTTCCTCACACCACTTTGAGCCTTCAAGCTCGGCCAAACCCTGCAACTTTCTCCTCTACACTTCCCTAGAGACATCCTAGAGGTCCTGGTCTTCTTCAAAGACCAATTTTAGTGCCCTAAAAGAAGGTCCCAAAGAAGCACTTCAATGAAGAGGTAATGTCCGTTACCGATTCTTTCATCTTTATTTCTTCTTCCACTTCTTCTTCTTTAGTTGTTTCATAATGAAGTAATAATGTCAGTATCAATCATATACTGATATGTTATTATAAGTATGAAACAACCCTATTTCACCATCTATCCATCCTATGGAAAAAGAAATCACCGCGCGTGCATACGTACGGAATACCGTCTCCACGCCGTGGTGTAATCTATTTTCTCCCACAACCTTACTTGGATGGGTATAATGGTATAAATAATGACCATATATGACTATTATAAAGTGATATTGATTTTTAAATAGTATACATATACTCCAATACAATTCCACGATCATAGGAACGATATCATCACTCGTGCGTACATACGGAATACCGTCTCCACGATGTGATGCGGCTCGTTCTACATGATCTTCATTTCATAATGATTATATAAATGAATTGAATGAATTAATATGATATATATTACACTAATACCATTATGGAAATAAGGTATCTATAACCTAAAGAGAAGAATAAGAATTTACTCGACAAAACACGCATAAGAACAAAAAGTTATAAACACCCGAATAACAAGTAGCAATGAAATATTACTACTAAGAAGCTACGAATATGACCATATATGATATCATAAAAATAGGTATGATTCTGGAATAAGTTAATAACATTATTTAAATCATTATACATGAGGTTCAGACACTTACAAAGCAAGTCGGACCTAAGGTAAGGGAAATATCACAATCTCATTTTTATCCGAGATTGTTTATACCTTGGTATTTACTGGGTTGTATTTTATCATCCACATCCATGTTTCCTCAATATGTAATATTATTTCCATCCACCTACAATTTTTCAAATCTAATTTTACCCTTAAGTGAGTTTTTAGTAAAAGATATTAATGGAATCTTTTGTTGTTTTTCGTACGAGGTACTTTTTTGACTTTTCCAACAAAAGTACCAGAAGAATGTTTTTTTAAACTTATATGAAATGAATGGATTTTTAAAACATTATTTCAAAGAAGCTTCCTTTACAGGTTTTTAAGTTTATTTTTAATCAACTTCTTTTAGTTTAAAGTCGTATGACATGTTAAGAAAGGAAAAATGTTTTTTTGAAGAAGAAAGGATATTTTCCTCAAGAATGGAGTTCAAGTGTTTTATCAAAATTATTTTCCATCTAAGATAATAAAGGGTTCTGTTTTTATCCCTATTATTACATTGATTTGATCATGTTGTGATGGAATTATTTTTGTGAATTACTTTATCTTATATGAATTGTTTTATGATGTCATGATGTTTAAGATTCCCATTTGTATTACATGGGTTATGCAATGATGTATGATTTATGATTTTGTGGAACACATAAAAATGGTATCATTATGAGATGGGTGGGACCTATATCTCCCAACAATGCATTGGGTAAAGATTTCATATCTCATGAGATAGACATGGCTGGAACGGTAGGTTATACCAGTTCAGTGAAACAGGACTGAAACGAGGGTGACTCGGTTCAGAAATAGACTTTGTCCACTAAGATAGTCTTGGAAATGAGTCTTGACTAATAAGATATGATTCTCTATGATTATGTGTGCATGCCACAAAGTTTCATATTTTATGTTATGATTATTGTGATTACATTTCACTGCCATGATATATCCCATGTTATGAAATTATGATCTCTTTTGCATGTTAAGATTTCCAAAAGTTATGTGCTTATGTATACGATGTGATTGATATTTCTTTTGTTTACCCTTACTGAGAATTTTAGCTCACCCTTTTGTATGTTTTCTTTCCCCAGGTCAGGAAGAAGTTTATTAAGTAAGATATTCCAAAAAGGGACTCTAGATATGATGAAATAAGTGGGAGGCAAAGTTGATGCTTTATGAACCAGTTGTTTATGTTTCCCAGTTTCTAAAGACACTATACCTATACGGTCCTTTCGTGGTTTTGTTATATGTTGTAATAAGTATGCTTCAATTTTGAAGTATTAACAATGTATGTAAAGTATGGGTCATTATAGTTGGTATCAGAGGAAAGGTATAGTCAACCATTGGAAACTAGGATGCGATAACTTTAGTGAGATCCCTAGAGATATTTCTAAGGTATGTCTAGGGATGTCTCTAAGGTTAAGTATACGTATAGGTTATAGTCCTAGAATTGCGCTAACGATCTTAGAATTTATCCTAAGATGTTTGATATTGAGGGTACTCCCCCTTTATTATGTTGTTTTCTCTATCATGATTTTTGCCTCTCACACTATTCTTTTTGGGTTTTAGACGATGGATGGAACCCGAAGGAACCGTGTTGATCAATGCAATGGACAATGCAATGATTGTCCTCCTGAACAAACTAATGTTATGGGAGATGGAGTGCAAAATATTATTGCTATACTTACACAAGCTATGAATCATTCTGGACTTCCAAATGAGCAGAGAAGGGAACAATATTCTATTGAGTCCTTCATGAGGCAACGTCCACCTTCTTTCAGTGGGACTTCCGATCCACTTGTTGCTGAACAATGGATCAGTACCACTGAAATGATATTTTCAGTTCTTCAATGTTCTGAACATGATAAAGTCATCTTAGCAGTATATTGTTTGGAAGGTGAAGCTGATCAATGGTGGAATCTTATAAAGAATATGAGGCCAAGAGATGAAATTGAGTCCATGGAATGGGACGAGTTCAAGAACTTGTTTTTCAGTAAGTACTTCCCTCGTATTCTTCGAACAAAGATGGAGAAGGAGTTTCTTGAACTGAAAAAAAAGGATGATGAATCTGTTGGTACCTATGAAGGAAATTTTACAAGACTTGAAAGGTACGCTTCTGGTATTATTATCCAACCTGAGAGTAAGATCGATCGATTCTTTAGTGTCTTAAAACCAAGTCTTCAAAGGGCGTTAGCCATAAGGGACTTCAATAGTTATGAGGAAATCGTTCGATGTGCTCTCAAAGTCGATATGGAGATTGGAGTTACCCATCAGTCATATGGGTTTGATAAGAAGAGGAAAATGGAATTCAAAGGAAAATCTAAAGAGCACACTGAATAGAAGATGAGCTTTCCCTTATGATCAAAGTGTGGAAAGAAACATGGAGGGAGTTGTCTTAAAGGGACAAGTAAATGTTTCAAATGTAGAAAGGAAGGTCATCGGGCATTTGAATTCCACGATAATGGGAAGAAGATGTCTAATGATGCTAATAATGGAAGGGATACACAGAATGAACCTACTACACTTCAATGTTTCAAGTGCAAGGAGATGCGGCATTATGCCAATCAATGGACAAATCCAAGGGTTGATGATGATGGTCGACATCAACAAACTCTTAAGGCTAAAGATAATGGAAAGTCACATGCAATTTCTATCAGCGATGTGGAGTACGATAACGAAGTGGTGAAAGGTACACTTACCATCCACTCTAAAGTGGCAAATGTTTTATTTGATTCTGGATCCACCCACTCTTTTATTTATGAATAATTTTCTAAGGGTATCACCGTATTACCTCAAAAATTATATGTTGAGTTAGCTGTGACAACACCTAATGGCACAACAGTAGCATCAAAAGTTTATAATTCTTCTCCGATTGATGTTTGTGGGAAAGTGCTTCTTGCAAATCTGGTGATCCTTCCTATAGTGGAATTTGATGTGATTCTTGGCATGGATTGGATTTCTTTATATGGATCTCATATCAATTTCCAAATAAGGGAAGTCACATTTCATATTCCAGATCAATCTATGATCGTCTATCAATGCAAGGATGAACATAACCTTCCAGTGGAAATTTCTTCCATTTTATGGTTATTGATTCCACTAAATGAAGGTTATTTATCTCAAATGGTTGGTGAGAAAGTCACAATTAAGAATATGCCCATCGTACGGGAGTTTGATGATGTCTTTCCGGAGGAATTACCGGGTCTTCCACCAAATCGTGAAGTTGAGTTTTCAATAGAACTCATACCGGGTGCTCTGCCTATTTCAAAGACACCTTACTGAATGGCCTCAATTGAGTTGTAGGAATTGAAGAAGCAACTCCAAGAGAATCTTGATAAGGGATTCATATGCCCTAGTGCGTCACCTTGGGGAGCACCTACTCTATTTGTTAAAAAGAAATATGGATCAATGAGACTCTGTATTGATTATCGAGAACTTAATAAGATCACTATCAAGAACAAATATCCTCTCCCACGCATTGATGACTTATTTGACCAACTATGCATAGCTCAATACTTTTCCAAGATTGATCTTCGTTTAGGGTATCATCAATTAAGGGTCAAAAGGGAGGATATACCAAAGACGGATTTCCGTACCAGGTATGGACACTATGAATTTATAGTGATGCCATTTTGTCTTACTAATGCCCCTGATATCTTCATGGATCTAATGAATAGAGTCTATAGAGACTATTTTGATCAATTTGTGGTAGTCTTTATAGAAGATATTCTTTTCTATTCAAAGATAAAGGAAGAGCATGAAGATCACTTGAGAATTATATTAAAGACCCTGAGAAAGGAGAAGCTTTATGCCAAATTTACCAAGTGTGAATTTTGGCTTAAAAAAGTTGCATTTTTGGGTCACGTAATCTCAAAAGAGGGGATATCTGTGGATCTATCAAAAACAGAGGTTATCGAAAGATGGTCAAGACCAACAAAAGTAACTGAGATCCGATGTTTTCTTGGTTTGGATGGATATTATCGACGTTTTGTGAAAGATTTTTCACGATTATCTAATCCACTCACCAAGTTGACTCGGAAAGGAGTTAAGTTTGTTTGGACAGAGGAATGTGAAGAGAATTTCAAGGAGTTGAAAAGAAGGTTATCCAGTGCACCTGTACTCACATTGCCTTGTAGTGGAGAAAGGTTTGTGATCTACAGTGATGCATCTAAGAAGGGATTGGGGTGTGTTCTTATGCAAAATGATATAGTGATAGCTTATGCCCCACGAAAGTTGAAAATACATGAGAAAAATTACCCAACACATGATTTGGAGTTAGCTGCGGTAATCTTGGCATTAAAGATTTAGAGGCATTACCATTATGGTGAAAGGTGTGATATTTATACTGATCATAAAAGTTTAATGTATATTTTCACACAAAAGGAGATGAATATGCGTCAAAGAATATGGTTGGAGCTGATTAAGGATTATGAATTCTCAATCCATTACCACCCTGGGAAAGCAAACAAGGTGGCAGATGCATTAAGTCGACAAGACCATGCTAGTTTATCCATGATAAGGATCACAAAATATCCAATATTTATGGATTCACAAAGGATGGATCTTGGAATTATAATGGAAGGGGAAAATCTTATCTTTCTCAAATGAATGTTAAACCATCTATACATGTGATGATTAAAGAGGCACAGAAAGAAGATGCCGAGTTACAAAAGAAGGTGACAAATGTTCCTGAATTCAACCTTGATTATGATGGGATAATAAAGTTCAGGAATCGGGTTTGTGTTCCTCCCATCCCCGAATTAAAGAATGAGCTGCTAGATGAGGCTCATAGTTCTTCATTCTCTATTCATCCTGGAAGCACGAAGATGTATAGGGACATGAAAGAGTACTTCTGGTGGGATGGCATGAAATGAGATGTTGCTGAATATGTCTCTCGATGCTTGGTTTGTCAGCAAGTTAAAGCTGAGAGACAGAAGTTTAAGGGGATGTTACAACCATTACCCATACCCGAATGGAAATGGGAAAAAATCACTATGGACTTTGTCACAGGACTTCATAAAACATCCAAAGGCAATAATTCTATCTGGGTCATAGTTGATCGTCTTACCAAGTCTGCACATTTCATTGCTATTAGAGAGGATTTATCTCTGGATCAGCTTGATAGGATATATGTAAAGGAAGTGGTAATATTGCATGGAGTACCACTTTCTATTATATCTGATCGGGATCCCAGATTTACCTCGAAGTTCTGGCGAAGTCTTTAGCATACTCTGGATACAGAGTTGAGTTTCATCACTACTTATCATCCTCAGACAGACGGACAGTCTGAGAGAACAATTCAAACCCTAGAAGATATGTTGAGAGCTTGCTCTGTGGATTTCAAAGGAGGTTGGGATCAACACCAACCTTTGGTGGAATTTTCTTATAATAATATCTTTTACTCCAGTATTCAGATGGCTCCTTATGAAGCTCTCTATGGAAAGAAATACAGGACTCCAACTTGCTGGGATGAAGTTGGGGAAAGAAAGCTATTAGAACCTGATATCGTTGATGAAATGGCAGAAAAGGTCAGATCTATTCAACAAAACATAAGAGCAGCTCAGAGTCGACAGAAAAGTTATACCGACAACCGAAGAAAAGACCTAGAGTTTGAAGTGGGTGATAAAGTGTTCTTATGAATATCTCCCTGGAAGAGGGTTATGAGATTTGGAAAGAAGGGGAAGTTGAGCCCTAGATATATCGGTCCTTTCGAAATACTGGATCGTGTTGGGAAAGTATCTTACCGATTGGCGCTTCCACTGAATCTTTCTCAAGTTCACGATGTGGTCCATGTATCTCTCATGAGAAAGTACATACCTGACCCTTCACATGTACTCAGCTCAGAAGTTGTACCGCTGGAGCAAGATCTTTCTTATGAAGAACAACAGATAGAGATTCTGGATCGTAGCGAAAAAGTCCTACGAAACAAGACCACTCGATTGGTGAAAGTTTTATGGAGGAACCACCAATTAGAAGAAGCTACATGGGAGCTTGAAGATATGACGAGGGAGAGGTATCCTCATCTGTTTGTTACAAAGTGACAAATTTTGAGGACGAAATTCATTTTAAGGGGGGTAGAATGTAACACCCAAGACTTTTATGTTATATAAATCATAAAAGGAATCTTTTTCTACACAACACTTGCTTGGCTTGCTTTACATGAAATCACGACCTTCCTCGATAGGTTGCGTCGTACACAATACCGAGTTTCACTAAACAACGATATGCTATTAAAATATTATTAAAACTAGCCGTTATGAATAGTAATAACCACTTTTTAAAATTTTATAAATTTTATTTTTCAAAATGGACTTCATTTTTGGATTCAGAATATCGAAATTAGCCCAGGGCAAAATTTTGGTATTTTTATGAAAACTTTCAATTTTTGATGAATAGTGAAACCACTAAGTGGTAGTTAAAAAACTGAATTTTTTATAAAACTTAATTTTACCGCTTCTGTGAGTGGAATTTAAAAAATCCAAGAGACACGGTTGATGTCAGTAAGTAAAATGTGGTTCAATGAGATGAGAATAATTTTTTTGTGAATAGTAACTTTTTTATTTTTTTTACCACGGTTAAAAGTAAATAGGGTAATTAAGGGTAAACATGATATTATTATTACCCTAACACATTTTCTAATTCTATTGTACAAGTGTAATTCAACCAAAAACAATCTTAGGAATAAAATATGACCATTTAGGCCCACTTGGATTAGATTAGGACATTTATTATTAATTTATTTAAAGAAGGGTTAAAATAGTTAAAATCAATGTTTAATAATTAAATCATTTTTAATATGGGGTTATACATAAGATAAATTCGACTATAAATATTAATTATAAATCTAATAAGATTTACTACATAATGGTATTTTATTTTTAATTTTTAGACATTAAATAATTTAATTTATTTATGACACAATGATGATGCAGTAATTATCTTATTAATCAAATATTGACATAATTGATGTTATAAACACCAAAATAAATGTAATTTGAAACTTTTTATGAATCCCACTAATTTTATATATTAATATGACATGTTAGTATTGATTTAATTAACTTGGTTTGAACTAATAATTCTGTTATGATTTTCACAAAAATCAATTACTAAATAGTGTCAAAATTGACACAAAATAGTTTTTAAAACAAATATTATATTAGTAATTGTTATTTTATTCCTAAAAATATAAGGTTCGGCCAAATGACTTAGATAAGGTTATATATATTAATAATAAACAACTTGGGATTCTTTTGGCTGCTTATAGTAAGTTTATTAACCTTATAGTATAAGAACACAAGAAGACATGGTAAAAGTAAAATTATTTAACTTAATGTTAAATCTAAATGATAATGTTAAAATAGGAACCTAAACTTGTCTAAATTCTATTGAATGAGAGGATTTCGACCCATCCCCACCTTAGCCTCGAAATATATCAATTTTGAGCTATTTAAAACCGAACCTGACTTTATAATAAAATAATAGTTTTTGTTATTCCAAAGGTGCCCCTCTCCTCCCTTATAAAAGGACACCACCTCCCTCTCTTCCTCACACCACTTTGAGCCTTCATGCTCGGCCAACACCTGTCACTTTATCCTCTCCACTTCCCTAGAGACATCCTAGAGGTCCTGGTCTTCTTCAAAGACCAATTTTAGTTCCCTAAAAAATGTCTCAAAGAAGCACTTCAAAGAAGAGGTAATGTCCGTTACCGATTCTTTCATCTTTATTTCTTCTTCCACTTCTTCTTCTTTAGTTGTTTCATTATGAAGTAATAACATAAGTATCACTCATATACGGATATGTTATTATAAGTATGAAACAACCCTATTTCACCATCTATCCATCCTGCGGAAAAAGAAATCACCGCGCGTGCGTACGTACAGAATACCGTCTCCACGCCGTGGTGTAATCTATTTTCCACCACAACCTTACTTGGATGGGTATAATGGTGTAAATAATGACAATATATGACTATTATAAAGTGATATTGATTCTGAAATAGTATACATATACTCCAATAAAATTCCACGATCATAGGAACGATATCATCACTCGTGCGTACGTACGGAATACCGTCTTCACGATGTGATGCGACTCATTCTACATGATCTTCACTTTATAATGATTATATAAATGAATTGAATGAATGAATATGATATATATTACAATAATACAATTCTATAAATAAGGTATCTATAACCTAAAAAGAAGAATGAGAATTTCTTCGACAAAACACGCATAAGAACAAAAAGTTATAAACACCCAAATAACAAGTAGCAATGAAATATTACTACTAAGAAGCTAAGAATATGACCATATATGATATCATAAAAATACGTATGATTCTGGAATAAGTCAATAACATTATTTAAATCATTATACAGGAGGTTTGGACACTTATAAAGCAAGTCGGACCTAAGGTAAGGGAAATATCACAATCTCATTTTTATCCGAGATTGTTTATACCTTGGTATTTACTGGAGTGTATTTTATCATCCACATCAATGTTTCCTCAATATGTAATATTATTTCCATCCACCTACAATTGTTCAAATCCAATTTTACCCTTCAGTGAGTTTTTAGTAAAAGATATGAATGGAATTTTTTTAGTTTTTCGTATGAGGTACTTTTTTGACTTTTCTGACAAAAGTACGAGAAGAATGTTTTTTTAACTTATACGGCATGAATGGATTTTTAAAACATTATTTCCAAGAAGCTTACTTTACAAGTTTTCAAGTTTATTTTTAATCAACTTCTTTTAGTTTAATGTCGTATGACAAGTTAAGAAAGGAAAAATGTTTTTTTGAAGAAGAAAGGATATTTTCCTCAAGAATGGAGTTCAAGTGTTTTATCAAAATTATTTTCCTTCTAAGATAATAAAGGGTTATGTTTTTATCCCTATTATTACATTGACTTGATCATGTTGTGATGGAATTATTTTTATGAATTCCTTTATCTTATATGAATTGTTTTATGATGTCATGATGTTTAAGATTCCCATTTGTATTACATGGGTTATGAAATGATGTATGATTTATGATTTTGTGGCACACATAAGATTGGTATCATTATGAGATGGGTGAGACCTATATCTCCCTCCAATGCATTGGGTAGAGATTTCATATCTCATGAGATAGACATGGCTGGAATGGTAGGTTATACCGGTTCAGTGAAACAGGACTGAAACGAGGGTGACTCAGTTCAGAAATGGACTTTGTCCACTAAGATAGTCTTGGAAATGAGTCTTGACTAATAAGATATGATTATCTATGATTATGTGTGCATGCCACAAAGTTTCATGTTTTAATTTATGATTATTGTGATTACATTTCACTGCCATGATTTATCCCATGTTATGAAATTATGATCTCTTTTGCAGGTTAAGATTTCCAAAAGTTATGTGATTATGTATACGATGTGATTGATATTTCTTTTGTTTACCCTTACTGAGCATTTGAGCTCACCCTTTTGTATGTTTTCTTTCCCCAGGTCAGGATGAAGGTTATTAAGTAAGATATTCCAAAAAGGGACTCTAGATATGATGAAATTAGTGGGAGGCAAAGTTGATGCTTTATGAACCAGTTGTTTATGTTTCCCAGTTTCTAAAGACACTATACCTATACGGTCCTTTTGTGGTTTTGTTATATGTTGTAATAAGTATGCTTCAATTTTGAAGTATTAAAAATGTATGTAAAGTATGGGTCTTTATAGTTAGGTATCTTTGGTTTGATATCCTCATTATATTATCCTTGGAATGATACCCTCGATATGATACTATGTTCATCTAATTTCTTCTTCATCTATTTATCTGGTAGCATCTTTGGTCTGTACACTACTTCTTCATCCAATGCAATTTTGTTAGATTCTTAGAAAAAAGGAATCTCAAACTCTTTAGTCAAAACCTCACTTTTTCAGTAATTTACCTACTTAGAACTACCATCTCAGTGCACCAGCTCCCTGTTATATAGGAATTTTTTATCAAAAAATATATGTAGTAGTGTGAAACTCAAATTAAAAGTTCCCACTAAAAAATTTTATATCTCGATTGACCCATTATTCTACTGACCACCTTCAAATTTCCTAAAATATCAGTTTCAGATATATATATATATATATATATATATATATAATATTCCGTATATATCATATCAACAACCTTCTTCAACAATTTATCAAAACATAGCAAGAATAATGATCTTTACTTCATGATTATTAAGGCATTGATTGTTTAGGTAAGAATCATCACAATTAATGACTTTTAAAACATAGTAGCCTTACACAACTTTATATGAAATTTCTTCACCTCGTGGCCTTTAACTATTTTAACATTGTAAGCGAATTTACGGTCTAGTGGCCTCTATTTTACATATATTTATTAGATTTTTCTCTACTTGGTGCACATTATCCAAAATTCTATATATGATGTATTTATTATGAATCCTTTTTCTAATGACCATAAATACTTTTTCATGTCCTTTGAGTTATTCCATCCGATGAATCTATCTGTTGAATTCTCAAGAACACTTATGTTTGATGAATTCATTTTAAAAACAATGTATATTTACTTTTCTTAGAAAAAACTATATTTTAATCCCATAAATGTTCATACAACATTCTCTATCTATTTTACTCTTTAGTTTTTTTATCTAGTGGACCTAGTTTTTTATTTAGTGTAATTTGTTTGATGAAAACACTGAGGGAACTATGTTTGATAATTCATCAAATAACCTGTTTTATAAAACTTATTTTTTTCCATATAGTATATCTTTATTATCTATTCCATTAACAACTCATAGAACACTAATATGTCTAGTGATCTTAGAAACATGTTTCATCCTATGGACTTATTCTAGAAACCTATATATGGAAACCATTGTTCGAAGACCTTAATTCCATAAATTTGAACCAAATTTTTCCTTGGACCACCTTTTCCGAAATCAATGAATAACATCATGTAGACATTTTATTTGGTACTTTTAATATCATTAAAGCATTGAATATTTTTACTTTTTCTCGAACAATCAATTTAATTCCATATAAGAACTTCTAAATAAGTACTCTTACTGGTCTTCCATTTGATCACATTATTCCATTTTATATTTTCTGCTGAACTCTATATCTTCACTTTGATCTGTTGGGATCAACCACCACTATCTGGAAACATTATAAAAAAGTATTAAATTTTTGAAATTATTCATGAATTAAAAGAAATATATTACTTAAATAATCCATCATTCATCTCAAAAAAATTATTCAAAACATAGAATCACTGTAGAACTTCTTGGACTAAACAATTCCTCATTTTTATTTTATTATCAACAAAGGAACATAAATCAATAAAAAATAAAAATCTCAATCAATTAATTACAACCTAATAGGTATTATCATATATGAGTGAAGTCGGTGTAGAAACAAAAATAATTTTAGAAAAATACCATATAGTCCATAACACAATGATTGAGAATATCTTGGAACTTCTTCCAATACTCTAAACATCATTATCAACACAAGTTTCAACCTATACCAAACAAATTATTTTATCCACTTCAACATACTATTAAAATAGTTCACAAATTCTAAAATCATAACTTAGCCATTTTAATAAATCCATTTGTATATAAACTCTCCATTGAATTTTAACACACATATCGATGGATTGATTTATGATACATATTTTATCCTCCTTGTAAAACACTATCCTAAGACAATATGAGAGAGATAGAGAGGATATACACTACATGCCTTAGACCTAAATAGAGTGAAGTTGTACCCTCATTTTAAATGTCTACTTCAAAAATTTTTCTATAACACGTTGTGTTTTAATTATTATTTTTTAAATTTATTTGATTTATTTCATTAATTCCACACTAATTTAATCTTGTACTACACACAACACCGACATAGATTGCGTTACACATGAAACTGAGTTTAAAAAAAATAGTGATAAATTATTAATATAGTTATTTAAATGTCATAGTTATAACATAGGTGTAAACATAGTAATGAGATTAGTAATAATTAATTTTAAAATATTATGTATAATGGTTTTATATAATTAAAATTTATTCATAATAAAATAAATAATTTTCAGTAATGTATTTATATGTTTTGGAAATATTATTTTCTCATAAAATGTTTTAATGTCTTTTTGTGAATATTAATAAAATTAATTTTTTAAAATTAAAGAAATTTAATTTAATAAAATAAAAATCATTTTTGACATAATAATGAAAAAATTATCTTAGGTTGATTTTTTGAGATTTTTTTTGAAAGGTTTCATTTTTATTGAATAATGAAAAATACTGAATTATAATTGAAAAATACATTTTCATTTAACATAATTATAAATTTAAACAATATTTTAAATACGTTTAAAAGTATAATTATTAAAATTACACAACTATTAATCCAATTTAGGTAATTATAATAAATTTTATAAAAAATTTTGATATAAAAACATTGTCAGCTTTTGATCATTTTCACTTTAAAAACCTACTTTCTCATCACTTATGTGAGATTAATGTTATATTAATTTTTTTCCACTTATATAAATGGAATTTATAAAAATGGATCCCATATTTTCAATCAGAAAAAATTATAATTTCAAATACGTTCAACTTAATTTTTGACCAAAATGAATAGTTAATACAGTAAAAATTAATTAATACAGCTAAGGTAAAAATGGATTTACGAGGGTTAAACAAGAAATAAAAGTGTGAAAATTGCCTAAAATATTATATAAATTATATTTAATGAGTTTATTTATACTATTTAAATAAAAATCCATGAAATAAGAAAATATATTTCCACTTTCCTCTGAATATGACCCTTATAATAAGTTAAGTAAAGAAAAAGGAAAAATGATACATTTATTACTATTAATATCTATAATATTATGGATTGGGAAAAATATATTGGCTCTGTGATAAATTTTATTTTGAACGATAAATGACTTTTTATGATAATAATTTATCTATAATTCTTAGAGATTAATTAGAAAGTTAAAGTGCTTAACAAATGGCAGTGTTGGAATTATTTTGTTAATAAAAAATCAAATAATTGATACAAAGAAATCATAAAAGTGAAATAAATTGATTGAATTATTATATTACATTATTTTTCTAGATGATTATATTATGTTATGTATGTTTTAAAAAATTATATTCAAATTATTTCATTTTATCGATATTTTTAAATTCAATTTAAATGAATAATTTCAAAATTGAAATGAATGTTATTTTATGATAAATTATAATTTATTAAATGATGTAAAATTACAAAAAATCATATTTTCTGAAAATTTTTAATTAAATATTAATAAATAAAATATATATTCCATTCGTGGACCAATTTATATTTTTATATTGTATATATTTACCCTTAACTTGTAAAAATCTATATTATGACATTTAAGGTTAAAGTTGTGTTTTTGCACGTTACATATGCTTTTGATAAAATTAATTTCAAAACACACATAGGATTTATATTTCTTAAATTATATATCGTATTTAAAATTATTGGTTAAAAATTATCTAAAAAATATTACTCTAATTTAGTTTTATAATATAAATTATCATGGTTATAAATCTAGTTATCGTTGTGCAAAAAGAAAATGGTAAAAAATGGGAAACATAGAACAAATGAAATGAAATGATTAAAAACGTGTTTCAATGTGTGGTGGGGGTTTTTATCTACCATATAATAATTAAAAATAATTAATTATAAAATTTTTATCCACTTGAGTTAATATTGACCTCCCAATAGTGAATTAATTCGAGTATTTACATGAATACCACTCTTCCTCGCCTATAAATGGAACCCACTCTCCCCACTTATTCACACCTCTAAATCCATTTTAATCCGCAATGATCAACCAAAATAACTTTAAAAATCCCTTAAACCCATCCCATAGTCCTTATTTTGTACATAAATTCAAAAAATCAAGGTCTTAGTTGAAGCCTAAGGAGGGTACCTGAAGAAGAGGCAACATTCATCAACAGGTGTTTTCGTTTTCGTTATTATTCAACCCATTCAATTATTATTATAAAATTATTATATAATTAAATATATGTATTTAATATAATTATATGTTTTATGTTATGGGTATAACCTACAACCTCACACAAATCAATCAAATGGGTTTTGAAATCATCATTCGTGTGTACGACAGACTACAACCTTGTGAACTGATGTCTTTCGTTTATCCATTACGACATTTAAATGTTGGAAATAATTATGTATTTATAGTTTATATATTATATATATTATATTTATAATTTAATTATTATTTTTTGATTATTATTTCACATATACATTTATAATTTAGATTTTTTTTGTGAATACAATAACGTCATTCATGGGTATGATGGGAAACTACCACATGAAGAGATGTGATTAACTCATACGATAAATAGAATTAATTAAAGATGGTTTTAATAAATATTTTTTATATTAAAGAAATAAATATGATTATTTAAGGATAATACATATATCTTTTATTTTTTTTCTTTCATCCAAATAATAAAATGGATAAAATTGTGTTTATGCGTACGTACAACCAGTCGTCTATGAATGTAATATTTAATTTCCCATAAATAAATATTATATATTAATATTAATTAATATATATTTAATATATATGATATATATATCATTTTTATCATTCAAAGTTGATGGAACCATGATCTAAATAAGAGTAATAAAAATAAAGCTCAAAATATATACAAAAAGAAAGTTGTTATTACCCGAAACATAAATTTATCATGGAATCATTAATAAATGAGATATAAAGGGTTATAAGAATATCATATATAGTATGATATATTTGGATATGTTTCTTTAATAGATTTATAATAAACATAAATTTATTATATAGTAGGATTGAACAAGTAAGATGAAAGTCGAGACATAAGGTAAGGGATTTGCGTCCCGATTTTCTACTTCTTTGAAACAGATGTCATATTCACTGCATATTCTTCTTATGTTGTGTGTATAACTAACATAAATTTATTTTATTATTATTATACTAAAATTTTTATGTATTTATTTATCCATTTTAGGATCACTCATTCAGGTGGTTTATAGTTAAAATGTTAACAAATCCTAATTGGGGTTTTTTGTCAATTTTCTTTCATTGAGACATACATTATATTATGCTCCTATATTGTTTCATGAGATGTGAGTAAAACCCATTTGTCATGTAATATCATGAATTTATTTATTTAAATGATATTTTATGTTCCATGTTTTAATATTAATTCATGGGGAATGTGATTCAATATTACAAAATTGATAAATATTTTATGTTAAAATCCCATCATTTATCAATATTGTTTATGATTAAGTATCCAATGTTGAAAAATTATAATATAACTCTTAATATTTCTCATGAATTTTATTTTACTATATTTATTAATTAAATATCCATGTAAGGGTACCATTTTTTCATTGTTTTTTTACTTAATATAATTAATAAAGTGTTTTTAAGAATGTGGCGATTTATTTCTCTCTTTGTTCAAAAATTCATTTTCTTTCAAAATAGTTTTATCATATTTTTTTAAAAAAATGTTTTTAAATGATAATTTAAGATAATTTTAATGGAAATGGATTTTTAAAATGTTATATTTATTAAGATGTTTTTAAAATTATTTCCAAATCGTTTCATAATTATTTTCAACGAAAAGTATTTGAAATATATTTTCTATTTTTAAAATATTATTTCAAAAGGGAAAGTCTATTTTCCTAAATAAATATTCTAAATTTATTTCCAATTTTTCTTTTATAAGTTTTAAAGTATATTGTCAAAGATAGGTTTTTAAAATGTTTTATGTTTTAATGTTCATTTTCAAAGAAGAAAGTTTATTTTCTACAAGAAATGTTTCAAATTATCATTAGAAATTTGTTTCCATATAAGTTTACATCTGTTGGTTTAATCTATGCCTTATAGAGGATATTATACAAGGTTACCATTAATATTATTTCTCTGAATGGTTTATGTTTTTTTATGAAACCTGTTTCTTTTCCATGGGTTATATTATGAGGAAAGTTTTATGAAACCCAATTTTTTTCATTAGGTTTTATATAATTAAATGATTATAAAATATGTCTCTTTTAAATGGGTAATGATATGATAAAAATTTTAAAGTACCTATTGTATTTAATTTTTTATGGTATAATGAATTTTTATGATCTCGTGGAACACATAAATATGGATGTAATTATGTGATGGGTGTGACCTATATCTCTCTCCAATTAATTGGGAAAATATTTATATATAATGAGTTATACATGAATAGAATGAGAAGTTAACTTAATTTAGTAATACAAGGATGGAATAAAAAGTGAGTCTTATTCAATAATATAGGTCTTGAACATGAAATGAACCTAGTTCAATAATACAATATTAGAAAAAGATGTGATATTGGTTATGTAATAAAGGTTTTGATAGAGCAGTGATCCATGTTTAGTAATATATGGATATAACTATAAGTTAACTCAGTTTTGTAATACAGGGTCAGAATGGGGTGTTCCCCCTATTCAGTAAATTTATTTTTCGACCATGATGGTGTGGGATGCAATCCTTGACAAATAATGAAATTATTTTCTATTATTATGTGTATGACACAAATCTAACTTTTATGGCAATGTTATTCTCTCACGTATCACGATATTTAATTACATTATTATTTATTCCTTATGAACTAAAAATATATATTCCATGACTCATGTTTATGATCTTTGACATACAAAACATGGTTTTCATATGTTATGATCATGTTATCATCCCCTGATATTCTTGTCATTTTTTGTATCTCCCTTATATAACCTTATTGAGGATCTGAGCTCATCCTTTATTATGTTTTCTTTCCCCATGTTATGTTGTAAGGTATTATGTTTGTTATTTATATAAAGATCAATAAATGGAAATATCTTTTTTGGAAATATTTAAGATCATTCACCATAATAGATGATTTTGTTCCATGTTTCTATAGGCACGAAACTAGTATGGTCCTGGGGAATGTGTTTTGTAATATAACGAATATTTATAAAAAATGTGTAATATCCTTATATGATAATCCTGGGTCACTATAGTTGGTATCAAAGAAACGATTTAGTTATCCGTTGGAAAACAGGATGAAAAAGCTTCAGTGATATCCCCTAGGATATTTCTATGTATATGTATATGGATGTCTCTAAGGTCAAGTATAAGGAGGTTTCAAAGTATAGGAAAATGTCATGGAATTTGGGAAAAGTATAGAGCAATTTGTTTCTTATCAATACATCATTTTATTAATACTAAAAGGGGATGTGGATATACCACAAATGTTCCTAAGGGTAACAACCTTGAAAACACCATATTGAGCTAAACTCGACCAGGATCTGGTGCACGACAACGGTCCTTGCTGCACACCTGGTTTTAAACTCTCAGGGGAAATGATTTGGAAAGTGAAAAAATATTTAAAAACTACAATAAAGGATTTAAATATTTGATGACTATGAATGACCTATACCAAACCAAATACTTCATCGATTTAAAAGAAGGTGTATTGATTTAGACATCCTAAGTGATTTTTAGGTTATGTTATTTTCTATTATGATTAACATTTCTCACACTATGTTTTTTATTCTTAGTAAATGGATGGAACTAGGAGGAACTAAATTAACATTGAATGGGAAGGAAGATTTTATGATGAGTATCCAAGTGGGATAATGACTAGAGAAAGGGAAGCTATGATTATTCCTAGTCAGTTTTCGTGGAACATGATTAACAATTTGTAACATAACCGAATTTTATACTCAACCAATAAGATAAGGAATGAATTTGCTAAGTGTATAATTAGTGGAGACCATGGAGGAATGAATATTCAGTTTTATTTGTGTGAGAATTTTGGAATAAAGACCTAGGTGGATGTCTTAGAGGAACATGAAGATGTTTTTACTGTGGAAAAGAATGGTACAAAGAAGGTAAAATTAAATGAAAAATGAAAATTTCAGTTAATGTAATGGAATAAAATATTTTTCTCACTAATGAATTGTCAAAAGTGGAATGTTTTATGTGTGTAAAGCACATGCATTATGAAAATCAATGTCCAAATGGGAATGATCGTGAAGAAAACTAGCAAGGTTATACAAGTAATGGTTATATTGTTGATGATGGAGTGGATTCAAATTACTTATGAAAGGAATTAAAAATTATAAAATAATATGATTACTCCAAGTTAATTGATTGAGGATGTAGTGGAATAATTTAAGTGGTTATGTATTAGAAATAAATAATAATGAAATATATAAATATTGGTCATGGAATTTTGTTATTATGGATTTCAAGAATGTGTTAAATTGTATTGGTGGAATAGAAAAGTGGTATTTTGGCTAAGATAATATAACCCTTAATATGGTTCATATTTTGAGATAATTATATAATAATAAAGATATGCTGGATTTGAATAATGTAAATCAGATATTCCTGATTACCATGGAACTGATTAATGATTTGTTGAAAAGGTGGATTATGTTATCATGGATGTAGTGTACTACATTTTTGGATTTATGGAATATATCCAATAATTTATATTTTATGTAAGGAATGGGAAAGCATGAAATTTTTTAATAAATTTTTATAGTAAATTAGGTTTTAAATATGTTTCAAGAGAATTGATGATAAAGTTATTCACATGTTTGATACGTGACAATCAATAGATACCTTAGGATAAATGGGAGATCAATGTTAATCTGATTTTGAGAAATTTAGTGACCTTATTTCTATGTTTTTTAGTTTTATGTTTCATAATGGTTAAATGGATAACAATTTATGAAATGGTTAATTTTGAACATTGGATGAGATTTTAGATATTATTGTATTACTTCAACATATGATGATTTATGCATATTGGATAACCTATGCTAACCATTTTTTTCTGATAATTAAAATAAATATAATTAATTATTATTCTATATATGGATATTATGATAAATTCAAGATTTTGGAATAAAAAATTCATATTCATTTCTTTGAGTAATTGAGGATGTGGAAATTGATCAAGGAAAATATATTGAAAAATGGTATCCTAGTACATTAATTTCTAATGAATCAAACAGTCTCTTAAATCATCACAGATTTATGGTTTTGTTTTGTTAACATTCTATGGATCACCCATTTTTTGTGATCAATGATCCTTATCACTCATTACATTTTTTTCTTTTCTTCCATGTACAAGTTTCCATATTCCACCATTGCAATCCTATGTAAAAATATAGTTATGAGTTACTTTAGTTAACAGTTGTTTTTACAAATTTCCCTTTTTGAGGGATGCTTTGTTATTCATTTGTATGATGTGGGTTTGTATGAATTTTTTTTAAATGTTAAACCTTTTATGATTGAGAAAAATTTAAAGGTTGAAATTATTTTTAAGGGGGGTAGAATGCATCACCCCATGTTTTTATGAATCTTTTAGTTTCTTTGAGGACTTTATTTACATGCTATATAGAGTAAATCTTGAGCTACACACAACATTGGTTTATCTTTCATTACACGTGACACTGAGTTTTAATAAAATAATGATATATTATTAATATGGTTATTTAAATGTGACTATTATAACATATCTATAAACATAGAAAAAAGATTAGTAATAACTAATTTTTAAATATTATGTATAATGGTATAATATAATAAAAACATATTGATAATAAAATACATAAGTTTTATAAAATTCATTATATTTTTTGAAAAGACTATGTTTTCAAAAAAAATTATGTCTTTTTGTGAACAATAATAAATTTATTTTTCAAAATTTTTGAAATTGAATATAATAAAATATAATTGTTAATATTTAGTTTTAAAATTTTATTAGGGTAAATTTTAGGGGTTTTTAAGAAAAGTATCAATTTTTGATGAGTAGTAAAAAATACTGAATTTTAATTGATAACTTCATTTAATTTATTTTTAGTATAAAGTTAAACTATATTTTATAATGGTTTCAAAGTGTAATTTGTTAAATTATACTTCCACTAATATAATTTTTTTCATTGGAATCAATTTTATATAATAATTATATTTAAAAACATTGTTAACTTTTGAATTTTTTCAAATTAAAAACACGATTTCTCACCATGTTTGTGGGATTAATATTAAATTAATTTTTGATGCTTCAATTAATAGAATTTAAAACAACTTTTTACAAATTTTGAATCTTAATAATTTATAATTTATAATTGTTTTTAATTTTTGACGCAAATTAATTATAAATACCGTAAAATTTAATTACCGTGGTTAAGGTAAAAATGTGTTGACTATGGAGTTAAACTAGAATGAAAAGAGTTAAAAAAACTAAAATATAATTATAAATTTTATTTAATGAGTTTATTTGTATGTTTTACACCAAATTATATTAGATGTAGAAATTTATTTCCACTTTCCATTGAATATGACCCATATAATAAGTTAAGTAAAGAAAAGACAAAAAGGTTATTTTTTACTTTTAATGTCTATAATACTTTGGGATTGGAGAAGAACAACCATGGTTTGGTTATAAATTTTATTTTTAAACATAAATGAGTTTATCTTTATAATAATTTATCTTTAAATTTTATATATTAAATTTTTTAAAAAAATTCATAAGAAATGACAATGCAGAAATTATTTAGTTAATAAAAATATATTAATTGATACAAAAAAATCTTAAAAGTGAATTAAATTGAATAAATATTTTGTGTAATAATATATTTTTATATTAATTTAACTTTTTTTTAATATTTTTTAAAATTGTACATTCATGTTCCAATTTTTTGAATTCAATTTAAATGAATAATGTCAAAATTGACATTAATGTTATTTTATGATAAATCATATTTTATTAAATGATTTAAAATTACTAAAAATAAAATATTCTATAAACATATATCTAAATGATAATAAATATAATCTATATTCCAATAATATACCTATTAATATTTTATAATGTATATATTAAACCTTAAATATTATAAAACTCTATTAGTGCAATTAAGTTTAAAGCGGTGTTTTCCCCATTATATGGGATTATGTTCCTATTAATTTACAAAACAAAGAAAATTTATATTTTATAGATTATATATAATATATATAATCATTGGGTCTAAATTATAGAGTAATTATCACTCTAATTTATTCATAAATTATAAATTACCAAGGTTATAAATCTAGTTACCGTAGTGAAAAAACCAAAATGGTACAAAAATGGGGAACATAGATGATAAGGAATAAAATATTTAAAATATGTGATTAAATATGTTTGGGAGGTGTGGTGTGACTATATATTCCCTAAAAACCTTAAATTAGTTTTTTGGATCCACTCGAGGCAATATTGACCTCCCAATAGTGAATACTTTTGAGTATTTACAATAATGCCACTCCCCACTCAACTATAAAAGGTAACTCACTCTCCCTACTTCATAACAAGTATAAAGCCATTTGGATCAACCAATATATTACTAAATAACTTAAAATATTTACTCCCCCCATACTATATTCCTTATTTGGATATAAATATATCTATGTTTGGTTTAAGTTAAGACATAAAGAGGATACCCAAAAAAGAGATAACATTCATCAATGAGAATTTTATTATTATTTATTTATCAAACCCCTTAAATAATTATTATACCCTTATTATTTAATAACATAATTATATTAAATATAATTATAATTTTTTATGTTAGTGTTATGAAAAAAACCCACACACACTTCTCTCAAATGATCTAAAAAATCATCGTTCGTGTGTGTGGTTGACTACCGCTTTGCGAACCAATTTCATTTGTTTTTCCATTACCACCTTTTAATATGTTAAGGATGGGTTAGATATTGATTATATCTATATGATATAAATATGATCTTTTAATGATAATATATATATATATATATATCACTTCCTTTCAACCCAATAAGAAATTGAAAAAAACAGCGTTCATGTGTACAAACGGTCAGCCGACTCCACGAATGGTGTGTTTCATTTCAAATCACTAAATTTTATAGATTAATATAAATAAATATTTGAAAAAATTGTATTTTATTTATATCATTATTATCATTATCGTATGATGTAACCATGATCTAAGTAACAAAAAAATTAACAAGTCAAAACTTATATGAAAAACTAAACGGTTAGTACTAGAAACATAAATGTAACATGGAATCTTTAATAAAAGGGTAATAATTATTAATAAGAAAAAATATATGGTATGATATATTTTATTGTGGTTATATAATTTATTTATTAAAACTTATATTTTTTATACATGTGGTTTGAATGAGTATGAAAAAATTCAAGACTTAAGGTAAGGTATTGCCATGTCACTTTTTACTTCTATGAGACACATTCCATATTCACCACATGTTCCTTTAAGGTGGTTTGTGTAAAACACATGAATTTATTTTATAATTCATAAACTAATAATTATTGGAATTTACATATCCTTTTTAGCATCTCTCTTTCATTGGGTTTATACTTAAAAAATTTTAAATCGGTAATTTATTTTCTTTTTATCAAATTTCTTTCTTTGAAATGTACATTATGTTATAAACCTCGATATTTTAATGAGGTTTATATAAAGACACCTTGAAATGTAATATCATGAGTTTATTTATCCTTATGATATTTTATGTTACATGTTATGTTATTCTTTCATGGGGTTTAGGATTCAATATTACCAAAGTGTTAAATATTTTATGTTACAATCTCATTATTTATTACGATTGTTTATGATTGAGTATATAATGTATAAATATAATGATATACCTCTAAAGAAGTATCATGAATTTTATTATGATTTTTTATTTATGATATATTAAATTAATGGTAAAATTATTCCACTATTTTTTACCTAATATAATTAAGAAACCCTTTTTATGTAAATTCCACTTTATTTCTCTCTTTGATCAGAAATTTTTTTTCTTTCAAAATAATTATTTTCAAGTGAAATATTTTAAATAATGGTTATAAATGATAATTTAATATCCTTTTTAAGGAAAATAATTTTTAAAATGTTTTTTCTTATTTTAAAAAGTATTTTAACTTATTTTTAAGTCTTCCTTTATAATTTTTGAAGGATATTTTCAAAGATATATATTTTGAAAAAGTTTTGTGTTTAAAAAATATTTTTCAAAGGGGATAGCATTTTTTCCTAAAGAGATGTTTCAAATTATTTTAAATTATTACATTATATGTTTTCAAGGCTATTTAATAAAAATAAAAAATTTTATGTTTGGAAATGTTTTTTTTCAAAGTTTAATGGGTATTTTCCTCAATAAATATTTTAAATGATCATTTAAAATTAATTTCCATAAAATATGGAAACTTTTGTTGTTTCATATGACTTACTGTGAATATTAAGAATGATACCATTCAAATTATTTCTATAAATATTTTATGTTTTCATATTTATGAAACCTATTTCTATCCCACGGGTTATACCATGAGGAAATGATTATGAAAGCCATTTATTTTTGCAGGTTACTTTAAGATGAAATGATTATAAAACCCCCCTCTTTTCCATAGTTTATAACATGATAAAACGTTTATGGTACACAATTCAGGTCACGGGTTATGATAAGATGAATTTTTATGATCTCATGGCATAAATAAATATGGATTCCATTAAGTGATCAATGGGGCCTATATTTATGTTGAATGAATTGGGTAAACAATTATATCTGATATGATAGATAGGATTGGAACGGAAAGTGAAATTGATTTAGTAATACCTGGATATAATGTGAAGTGAACCTGGTTTAGTAATACTGAGCTGGAATACGTTGTCCACTCGATTCATTAATACATGCTTGAAATAGGAAGTGTACTCGAGTTAGGAATATAGGCCTAGAAAAGAGATTGAACTCGATTATGTAAAGGACTTTGTCTACTAGGATGTTCTTAGCAGTGAGTCTTGAATAATAAGGATATAAATTTATATTATTATGTATATGAAAAAATCTATGTTTCATGCCATTGTTATGTTGTCATGGATCATGTTCCTTGATTCATATATGATTCATTTCTTATGAACTACAAATACTTTTTAAATGATTAATGTTAATGATCTTTGACATGCAGGGCATCGTTTTAATTTTTTATTTTCATGTTCTCCTTCCCTTATATTAATATTATGATTAAGTATCTCCATTGTTTACCCTTAATGAGAATATGAGATCACCCTTCTTATATTTCCTTTCTATAGGTTATAAATAAATTATTTTGGTAGGGTATGTCTATGAATTGTACTAAATGGGAAGATGTTTTTGGGAATCACTTAATATCATTCAATATATTATAAGATTATGTTCCATGTTCTCAATTGAACTAAAATATTATTTTCCTCGATCATGGTTTTTGTGTAATATAATGAATATTCATAAAAAATTATATAATTTCCATGTATGATAATCCTAGGTATCTATATTTTCCATCGTCATTGTTTTAATAAAGATATTAGTAAAATTATCTATTATAATAATAGAATCTAGTTTTAATTTATTTCATTCCACATGATCTTTGATTAATTGATATTTAATTTAAATTTTCTTAGATTAGGAATGGTTCACTAGATTATTTTTATTATTAATAAAACTTCAATTATCACAACCCAAAAGAATGGTTTTCTTCACATAAACTAATTATTCTTCAAAATATGTATTTATCCATATTTATTGTATTTTATATTGAGATGTGGATACATACTCATATTTTTCAATATTGAGATTCACAAATCATTTTTTCTTTTTCATTTTTTGTAACACATATTCCTCCCAATAATAATAGAACACTAGTTGTGGATCTTCTTTCATTGAGAAAAACGTCTCAATCCACATTCGTGTAACCAGAAATATCAATATTTCCTATTCTTTCATATTTTAATCAAAAATAATTTTTTCCTTTAATATATTTGATAAATATTTTTCCATTTATAAGATGAGACTCCATAGGTTCACTTTAATACGTTTCACAAAGTGTAACAACACATATAAAATGTATACTTGAAGCTCTGTGATATAGAAGGAATCTAATCACCTTTCTAAATTCATTAGGATCTACCTCCTTTTCTTCCTCATAATTTGAAAACTTTTTTCACACTAAAATAGTCGTGGAAACTATATTTGAATATTTCTTTCCAAATGTATTAAAGTGTTCTTTAATAAAATTCCACTAAGAATTGAAAATGTACGTTTTATTTTGTGATATTTTTATGCCGATAAGATATTTCATTTCACCTGTCAAGAAATTAAAAACATCATCTTAATTTACAAGGAAAAACATTCACAATATGTTTTATTATTAAAATGTGAATATGAAATCATCACTATAAACAATCACTATAAGGAAACCTATTTATTTGATTTTATGTATTGTTTGTTATAAAATCTTCTTTTTTGAAATTCAACTTCTTTTGGAAGTATCTAGCTTGGAATTCCATGATATTAGATCTTGTTTCAACACATACCATGAATTCATTAACTTATAAAAATAACATCAATTTTAACCAAGAAGTAATCCACATGTCCCATTAATATAATATTCTACCTTTATATCCTTATTAAGAAACATAGACTTTAAATCCATTTGGAATATCATATATTTTCATTGTGAAACAATAATAAGAAATATTATGATGGTTTCATGTATTTCCATAAAATTAAAGGTCTCATCAAAATCAATGACTTATACTTATGAGTAATTGTTACAAATAATCATTACTTTTTTCATATCACTTTACCTCTTTCATTAATCTTGTTTCAAACAAATAAATTTTATTTGGTACTTTTTTATTTGTTGGTTTGGGTATTAGTTCACATGTCTCATTATTATCATTCTGATCTAAGATTTCATTCATTATATTAATCAACAATTTATGCTTCAATGCATCTTTAACATCTCTAGGCTCAACCTGTGAGAATAAAAAAGAATTTGAAACTGTCATAAATATTATTATAGTTTGAAAATGTTGTCCTTTATCTCCAACAATATTTTAGAACTCTACTTTATTCCTCATTCTTTGAGGGGATAACAATAATTTTCCCTCATCACTGGTAGTAGTTAGTCAAAAACATTATTTTTTAAGTCTTATATATTAAAACCTATGAAATAAACATTTCCATATATTTCAACTTTTAAAACTTAATCATTACTTCCTCAAATATGTGAAACTTACATAGGAACTATTATATCTGAATGTTCTATGATCTTACCATCTTAATAATTAATAATAATTTTTGTTTCTATATTATAGCTCACTTATCCCATACCAATATGAGGGAAGAGAATAATGGTACTTTTTATTTCTCTTTAATCAAGCTTCCCAAGATCTTTACCATTGAATTTGACAATAGAGGGGTGATCAAAGAACATTATGTTTTTCAAATATGGTTTCACTTTTTAATAAATCTCATATAGGGTCACATCAGAGTTTAGAATGTATAAAAAATGATTATGAATGTGAACGTATTCTAAAAAGCATTATCTACAAAATAACCACGAAGTATCTTGTTCTATCAATATGGTTCAAGTCATCTATGTCAAACTTATATTTTTTTATTCAGTGAAGAAATTATGTTGCGGTGTGTGTGGTGAAATAATATCACAATGAATGAAATTATTTTCAATATATTCTTCAAAATTCCTTTTTTTTGTATTCAACACCATTATCAACTTGAATATTCTTTATAAATATCTATATTACTTATCAGCACTTATGCTAAAAATCTTAAACATTTTAATATCAACTTTTTTATGTTTCTATAACATAATACATCTAACATGAGTGAAATCATAAATAAATGAAATAAAGTAATAATATCCATTTTTCAATTTTTTCTCATTGGCCCATATATTTATGAATTT
Source organism: Viscum album (assembly GCA_963277665.1). Classification (NCBI taxonomy): domain Eukaryota; kingdom Viridiplantae; phylum Streptophyta; class Magnoliopsida; order Santalales; family Viscaceae; genus Viscum; species Viscum album. Next base: position 300,914,871 of record OY728151.1, read on the forward strand.
ATAACATTTAAGGGATGAGTTGAATGAACCTCAACCCACTTATAAATTGAGTTTGGAATATTTATTTTCTAGTCAATAGGACAACTCCCGTCAATTTTATATCATCCTAAGAACATTATGAATAATTCATATATTTTTTATCTTCTTCCTATTTCTCCAGAAAATATTCCCTATACTTTTATACCATAATTATTTTTGTTCCATCATGTTCAGATATCATAATCCATGTGCATCTTCAAGTATAATTTTATTACCTTGGTTTATTGCCTTCTTGTTACAAATTTCTTATCTTCAATAATTTTAATAGAAAAACCATATATTCTAAAAAAAATTATTTTCCTCATCACAGAGTTGTAAAACACTTAATATGTTTTGTTTTATTCCAAAAAAAATATGAAACATATATATTTCAATATTTATTTTCAAATGATTGTAGATCCAATGCCTTTGATTCAAATTGACTCATCACTTCTAAAAGTCACTACCCCTTATCTATAATGTTTCAAATTTTTTTAAAACTTCAAATCTAAAATTTTTTATCAATAAAAACCAATATAAATTATACAGATTCATTCTATTTTTTGTGTCTTTTAGAGAATATTCAACCACTAAATCCTTCTCTTTGACTTTTTTATCATTCAAATTAGGTTTCTGAGATTTTTTATATAAACTTTTTTGAGTTGGTAGTATAATAACAGATACTTTAGTATGATTTACTATATTATTTCATATTTCACACATATTTTATATAGGATGAAATAAATTTTCCAATTTCAAATTAAGGTTTATAGTAGTCTTATTTGAGTATATCTAACTGCCCTCAAACTCTACCTCCAGTACCTTCTATATTCATTACAATGTTAATTTTTAAACCAACACATTTTCACTATATTCCAAAAGTCACCATCGTACCATAAATATCTATAAACATCATTTTAATTATGTACTTATTTTATATCTTTTTTATTAAGCATAGAATTCTTTGAAGCCTTAATAGAGTCTTTAGTTTTAGAATTTTTTTCATCACACTTTGATTGCTCAAGAATTTTAATTTTTATTCACGATTTTTAGCTACAAAATTGGTTCTCTTTATGTATTTCTTCTTCTTAGAATTCTCAACCTCTGTTTTTAACCTATGAGGTTAATCTTTATTGATCTTTCTCAGCATTAATTTTTTTTTAATTTTCATTGACTCCTAAAACTATGTTTTTGATGGTTTTTATTTTTTATAAGGTTCAACAAGTTTCTATTGAATAAGATCATATTATTTATCCTTAACTATTATCTTTTCATAAATATTAATGTTGATATTTTCATCTTTAACAAGTGAATTATTCTGATAATCAATCTATTTTAATAATATATATTTCTTTTCAAGTTTTAATTCATGATTTTTTGCTGATATATATACTTTCATAAACATATTATTTCAATTTTCATGCTTGACAATATTTCAGAGAAATTTTCTTGATTATATTTTAATAATTACCTCCATCTCAGTCTCCTCTTATTCTAATTTAGAGATATTGATTTCATCACTGGTAAATTACTCATTTTCACTTTTTTAATAAAAAATTTCTGAGTAGCATCATCAATGGTGTTTTTATCTTTCACTTCACTATCATTATCTTCCTCACATATGGAGAAAAGTTCATATTTTTTTTATTTTGATAATTTTTTAACATTTTATTTAAAAAAAATCATCTATTTTTCTATCTTATATTATAATTATTTGTTTACATTCTATCTGCTTCATTGATATATCTTATTCCTTTAGCCTTGGATAATTTTCTATGAAATTTCCAATGGATATAAAATTAAAAAACTTCAATGGAAACATTAAATTATACTTCCCTATGACTTTATTCTCCATTATAGACAAAAATGACATGAATTCATCTAATATTTTATTTACAAAATCTTTAGTGTCATATTCAATGACTTATACCTTGGGAAATTTATTAAAATTAACTTTATTGGTTTCTTTAAAAAAGATTTATTGATTAGCCTTTTTTTGTTCATATTTTAATTTTATCTTTTAATTTTATATATGATGATAATTATATATAGATTATCTTGAGAGTGAGAGAGTTTTAGGATCTATATCTTCTAAAGATGTTCATTCAGCATCAAATTTTTCAGGAAGAGTATATAATATATTTCAATTAGTAAATTAATCTTTAAAATTTTCACCAAACCATCTTATTGTTTTTAAAATGTCATTCACCCTTGTAAAGAAGTCACCATCTGATTCATATTCTAACATTTTAAGATCTTCATACTTAAATATTTAAATTGGTAAATTTTATCTCTTCATATTCATATTTCCATTAAAAATATTATTCATCTTTTCCTATATACCTTTATCAATACCAATTACATTAACCCTTTGAAATTAACTTTTAGAGAGTGATGATGTTATACCATTTTTTCCTACCCATCATTCTCAATATTTTCCTTATGTAGATATTTTAAGGAATAACTCTATATAAAAGGAAGGAAACCCACTGTCGTGGCTTTGAGTACCTCATAGTTTTTCTATAATAGATAGGGTATAATTCTAACTTTAAATATATAATAGTATTTCTCATAGAATATGAGAACCCCCTTACTATTAAATGAGTTCTGGACATCCATGGATGTCTCAATTTTTCTACAAAATTCACCATATATTAATTGGAGAAACCATATATTATATAAATTAAAAGGATTAATTAAGATTTGTGTTATAAATAAGAGGGTAAAGGGATGAATTAGTGATATTATAAGTTTTATATTTTATGATATAGAAACTACCTTCACCTCTGGTTATTGATATTTTATCTAATATAAAAAACACATACACACATACATATAAAGACAATAATTAATAAGGTTCACTATTTAATAATATCAGATAGTCCCTAGAACAGTTTAGACAAGATCCAACATTAATAATTTAATAAACTACAATTCTTTTTTATTTATGAAAATGGAGTAATAAATATCACATTAATTGAAGTCTAATCCTTATTCAATACATATTATCTTTACACAAACAATACAAAAAAACTATTTTCCACAAAAAATTATCTTCATCAATAGGCTTTGGTAGGTTGTCACTTCAGTACATAACTTTATTTTATTTTTTTCTCATGTTCATCTAATTACTCTATGATTTTTTATAACAAAAAGATTTAATGTATATATCAAATTATTTGTATGGACTTGTCTTTTCATTACCCTTAGTCTAAAATCCTTGTTCCAATACCCTCAATCTGGTATCATTTATCTGACACCATTGGTATAATACTCTATTCATATGATTTGTTATTCACCTATTCATTTGGTAGTTTATTCATCCTAAACCTTGTTGCTTATTTTAGTGCTTCCGAAATTTAATTCTTCGACACAAGATCTCACAAGCTCTTCAGACAATAACTCACTTCTTCAACAATTCACCCATCTAGAACAACCATCCAAGCACATCTTATCCTCTTTATAGAAGAATAATTTCATCAAAAACATAGTGAGTAGAATGATATTTAAATTCATTATTCCTTCTCAAAAATTGAGTATCCTTCATTAATCATCCGTTAGGTAACCTCCTTCAAATCTAAAACAAATATATGATTAAATAAACATCATAGAATATTCCCCATATCCTAGAATCGGTAAACATCATAAAATCATCCTCAAAACTCAGTTAGAGTCATGTAATTTGTTTTATGATTATTGAGGTGTTGATTTTATATCTCAACATCATCATAATTAATGTTGTCATGACAGGTCCTTGGGGACAGTGCCCTGACTACCCCAAGCCTGCCTTTCCTTGGCCAGGGGCTAGCGACTAGCACCAAAGTTGAATCCCGAATAAAAAGGGAATACATTTCCTTTAATCCTGTAACACACACAAGCATTAGAAGCAACAAGAACAAATATAGAAAATAAAAGTGTGAGGAAAGTAGGTGGGCCAGTATACCAACCCAAATGAACAACAAGTAAAAGTAAAAGTAAAAAGGGAAAATAGATCCCGGATCATCCACCAGGGAATCCAACATGAAGGGTTGGTACATATGACAACCCTACTTTTATTACAAACATTAAAATGATTTATTACATAAAACTTCACATGATACAACAAAGAATATAGAGAGGTTTAGTGTCTTTGGGGCTTAGGATAATTATATAAAAACGTAAAACATGAAATACAACATCTTTATTGAAAACATCCTTTACATGACCACTACATTCCCTTGTACTTATCATTGAATGGGATAACCTGAGGACATGCATAAGAAAAGGGTGAGCTATAAAGCCCAGTAAGGGAGTACACATGGAATAAAATGAGGAGTAAAATACATGTTAGGAAATAGGCATATCAATAGGTCATAAGAGAAACATGAACATAAAGGCATGATAAAGCATGATAATCATAACATGGGAAATGTGGCAACAACACTTAACATGGAATTAGCATAAGCCAAGGCTCATTGCACATAGAGCATGAGTAAATTCTCATTGCACATGAAGCACGAGTAAACCCTCGTTGCACTTGAATTATCATTAGTCAACACTCATTGCACATGAAGTATCATGATACTATACTTTACCCAATGAATTTGAGAGTTATAAGGGTGCACCCTTGTTAAACATTTCATTTCATGCAAAAGTGTGCCACATGGATCATAAAACATGGATTCATAAAAATAATCATTTATTCCATGATGATGGAATGTGTAATTAATACATGAAAATTTATAATCAATAAGTAAATGTGTACAATGGTGAATACCCTTGACGGAGAAATGGGCATGGTATTCACTACACAATGGCATTGGCTTAGAAAATCGGTGCGATTTCGGCAGCGTAACGGCGTGACATAAGAATTCATAAAAATTGTTGATGAGAGATAAAGGGGTTTCTTATCTTATTTAAATGTAATGGAAAGTAAGAATATTATATAGATATATTTCCCAAAAATTGTAATGTAATTTAGATTCTTGATACAAAAGTATTGCTTGAATGTAAAAGAGGAGAGAGAAGTTCCTTTCAGAATTTCAGCATGGTAACAGGTATACATGGGAGGAATTTAATGAGAGAGAAAGGGGTCTCCAAAAATTAAAACATAAAGAGGGCAGTATGAGGGAGGTTTGAAACCATACGCCAACATTCATAATTGAAATTAAAGGGGCCAAACAACTTAAATAAAATTGGACAAAAATGAGAAAGGAAGAAAAAACCCTTACTTGGAAGTGTGCTTCCAAAGGCTAGAGAGAGGCTTGTGAGAGGCTTATTGGGAGCTTGGGGAATCTTGAGAGGATTATAGAGAGAGTAGGGCAGAGGATGGATGAACTATAAAGGCTTTGAGTGAGGAGTAAGTGGGAGGTTGGGTGGGTTAATATAGGAAAGGTGAGGGAATTCTTTATTATTTAGGTTTGGGTCCCCTTACATTAAATTAATCCAAACCACAAACCATCCCATGGTTTTTGCCCATGGTTTTTGGAAAAGGGAAAAGGAAAACAATATTTTATAAGGCCCAATTTCGAAATTCATAAAATAATAGGGTTGCTTATGTGGAGGTGAGTCATACACCCATGGAAATTAATTTAAAAAGACAAGGTGGTTAATAAGTCTTGAGGGGTCCATTAATGCTTTCAAAATAAAGTCAAACAAACCCAAAATCACATTCATATAATGGTAAAACATAAATTTTCTTAACATAAAAATTTTAGTATTTTATTACCTCACTATTTGGACATTATGATGTCATAAAACACATTCTATATTTAAACTGTATTTAATCTTTACCCTAAAATTTGACTTTCTCAGAAAATTATGAAAAATTCACCGTTGGATAATTTCGACGTCCTGATTTCAGAAATAACATTAATTTTATCTAAATTTTTTTATAAATATCTTAATTTTCACTTTTAAAATAAAAACCGACATTTATAAAAAATTCACGGGTTTGACAGAAATGGCTTTCAAACATTAATAAAAATTACAATTGAATTTATAAAATTATAAGATCATTTATATTTAATAAATATTATTTAATAATAATAATAATAATTTATTAAAATATTATTTAATTAAAAAATCCCATAATTTAATAAAATATAATTCTTGATTAAATAATAACTAAAACCATTATTTGTACATTAAAAACTATTTATAATGTATCAATAATGACAAGAAAGTATATTAATTATAATATAAAAAAATTAATGTACATGAACATAGTACTATTTATTTGTTACATAACCCCATAAAACAACCGCATAAGACATAAGGGTAAGTTGTGCGATGCTGACAGACTCTTGGGGCGGATCAGATAACATCGCTCGAGTGGTAATTTCTATCAAATTCCAATTCTCTCGTAGACAGTCTCATTAGAGCTTGACATGGTGATGCTCAGCTTGGGCATGGTCACGAGTGAAGCCCAAGGATTCCACCTTTTTTCCGAGCTCCGACAAATGGGTTTCATATGGGGCAATTCTACTAGATGAGGCCATCGCTTCCTTTATCTGAGTAAATTTGGATTTGTTAAAGACCTATATTTATACTAAGCATTTGATCACTATTAAACGACTATATTAGCAATGGTCAAAATTTCTTAACATAAAACCAAAGAAGTTGACATTTTATATAAACGTTTTACATAAAGAGACATTTATCTAGATCAAGATAAATTTCCATTAATGAAACTTTGGGTCGTTACAATATTCCACCCTTAAGAAATTTCTCCTTCAAAATTTCATTTTCCCACACTTAAATAGATGTGGGTAACTCAGCTTCATCATTTCCTCTGATTCCCAAGTCTCTTCTTCAAACTTTTGGTTTCGCCACAACACCTTGACGAGGGGCATTATCTTATTTCATAGAACTTTTTCTCTATGATCTAAGATCTTAACTGGTTTCTCTTCATAAGAAAGATCATCTTCCAATTGTACAACCTTAGAAGAGAGTAAATGTAAAGGGTCTGGTGTGTAATTCATTAAGAGGGAAACATGAAAGACATCATGTACATTGCCCATGGTAGGTGGAAGTTCTAGTCAATTGGCCACAGCCCCAACACGATCAAGAATCTCGAAGGGGCAGATGTACCTTCGACTTAACTTCCCTTTCTTTCCAAACCTCATGAAATTATTCTACAGAGATATGCGTAGAAACACCATGTATCCAACTTCAAACTCAAGGTCTCGTCAACGATTATCTGCATAACTCTTCTATAGACTCTGAGCTGCCTTGATATGCTGCTGAATGGTTTTCACCTTCTCCACCATTTCTTCGACCATTTCTGGTCCAAGCAGCTTACGTTCACTGACCTCATCCCAACATGCCGGTGTTCTGCACCTTTTCCCATACAAGGCTTCATATGGTGCCATTTGGATGCTTGAGTGGAAACTGTTATTATAAGAGAACTCAACCAGAGGAAGATGTTGATCCCATACTCTTTTAAAGTCCATTGAGATTGCTCTAAACATATCCTCAAGTGTTTGGATAGTACGCTTGGATTGGCCCTCAGTTTGAGGATGATAGGCCATACTGAAGTTTAGTTCAATATTCAGAGCATGTTGAAGATTCTTCCAAAACATAGGTGAATCTTGTATCTCGGTCAGAAACAATAGATAGTGGTACTCCATTCAACCTTACCACTTCCCTGATATATATCCATGACAGTTGATCCAATGAGAAATCCTCCCAAATAGCAGTGAAGTGTGCAGTCTTTGTAAGACTACCCATAACAACCCAGATTGCATTGTTGCCTTTGGATTTCCTCAGAAGTCTGGTGACGAAGTCCATGGTGATGTTCTCCCATTTCCATTCTGGTATGGGTAATGGTTGAATCATCCCCTTAGACTTTTACCTCTCTGCCTTCACTTGCTGGCACACCAGACACTTTGATGTATATTCAACGATCTCCTTTTTCATATTATGCCACCAAACGTTTTCTCGGAGATCTCGATACATCTTTGTGCTCCCTGGGTGAATAGAGAAATTTGAACTATGTTTATCATCCAAACGTTCCTTCTTCAGCTTTGGACTTGATGGAACACATAGTCTTTTCCCAAACCGCACAATTCCTTCTTCATTAACATTAAACTCTGAGGATTTCCCTTTTTCGATAGATTCAACTTTTTCTTGAATTCCCATATCATCCGTTTGAGTATCCTTTATCCTTTCCAAAAGACACGGTTGAGAAATAATTTGTAAATGGATTGATGATGTTCCCTTCTATATGATTCCCATGTCCATCTTCATCAAGTCTAAGAATATTGGATCCTTCTCAATTATCATCATTGATAGAATTGCTGGATCCTTTCTACTTAGGGCATCTGCCACCTTGTTTGCTTTCCCAGGGAGGTAATGGCTTGAATAGTCATAATCCTTGATGAGCTCTATCCATCTTCTCTGGCGCATATTAAGCTCTTTCTGTGTGAATATATATTTAGGACTCTTCTGGTCAGTATATATCTAACATTTATCTCCATAGAGATAATGCCGCCAGATTTTCAAGGCAAAGATCACCGCCGACATCTCCAGATCATGATTTGGATAGTTTTTCTCATTGATTTTCAATTGCCTTGAGGCATAGGATATCACTTTATCATTCTGCATCAGGACACAACCTAAGCCCTTCTTCGAAGCATCACTGAATACCAAAAAAAGTTCCCCACTTGTGGGTAAAGTGAGGACGAGCGCAGTGATAAGCCTCCTTTTCAACTCCTTGAATATTTCTTCGCATTCATCACTCCAAGAAAACATTAATCCCTTTCGAGTTAGCTTGGTAAGAGGGTTGTACAATCTTGATAAATTTCTCACAAATCGTTGATAATATCTAGCTAACTCCAAGAATCTACGGATATCTGTTACCAATGTTGGCCTCATCTATCCCTAAATTGCATCTGTTTTGGAGGGATCCATAGATATCCCATTGTTAGCGATGATATGGCCCTAGAATGAGACTTCCTTCAACCAAAACTCACACTTGCTGTACTTTGCATAGAGCTTCTCCTTGGGAAAAGTCTCCAGTACAGTTCTTAAATGCTCCTCATGATCCTCCTTGTTTATGGAGTATATTAGAATATCATCTATAAAGACTACCACAAATTTGTCTAGGTAATCTCTAAAGACTCTATTCATTAATTCCATGAAGACTCCAAGAGCATTAGTGAGTCCGAAAGGAATTACTATGAATTCATAGTGCCTGTATCTTGTGCAAAAAGCAGTCTTGGGGATATCTTCCTTCTTCACCCTTACTTGATAATATCCCGACCGCAAGTCCACCTTGGAGATGTATTGTTCTCCATGCAGCTGATCGAACAAGTCATCAATTCTTGGGCGAGGATACTTTTCCTTTATCGTGATTTTGTTAAGTTCACGATAATCGATGCAAAGCCACATTGACCCATCCTTCTTCTTGACGAAGAGGACTGGTGGACCCCATGGTGTAAGAACTTGGGCGTATAAACCCTTTATCCAGATTCTCATGTAGTTGTTTCTTTATCTCTTCAAGCTCTACAACTGCCATTCTATATAGAGACTTGGATATTGGTAAATCCCTAGGTATATGTTCAATTGAGAATTCAACATCTCTTCTAGGAGGAAGACCAGGTAGTTCCTCGGGAAACACTTCTGCGAATTCCCTCACAATAGGTATTTCTTCAAAGATAGTTTCTTCCTTGGACTCAATCATCTGATCTAGATATGCATTCTCATAAGGTAGTAATATCCATGCTTGAGATAATGAATCTAAAATAGATTCATCTTTATCCTTACACTTGTAAAGAATCGAGGGTCGATTCTCCATATGGAGTGTGATTTACCTCTCCCGACAATTTATGTTGGCTCTATATAAGTAAAGGCAATCCATGCCAATAATTAAATCAAATTACACCAGAGGGAGTATGATGAGGTTCGCTGGGAAATTCAATCCACAAATTATAATAGGGGAGGACTTATATTCATGGGATGCAATGATTGCCCCATTTTCCGTACTCACCGACATCTTCACTTTGATGATTTGTGGTGGTACTGGGATTGTTCTACTAAACATACGAGATAAAAAAGAATGCGTAGAACCTGAATCAAAAAGTACGTTCACTATTCTTGAATGAATAACTAGTGTACTTGTCACAACTTCATTTTCGGGGTTCACTTAGACAGAAGTGATGGAAAAAGCTATTCCTTGCTGCCTTGGAGGTTGTTGGTTGCGTCTGAAAACCCTTGGATTAGGGCACTGATTTGAAAAATGACACGGTTCTTTCCATTTTTAGCATTGAACAATGTGTTGAGGTTTGAACGGAGTGTTCATCTCCTCTGTCGTTGCTGCAGGTCTTTATTGCCGATAGTAAACAGCTAGGTTCCCTTCACTTCCACACCTGAAGCATTTACTCATCCCCTTAAGGAAATTTCTAGGGTGCTTCTTTTAGCACTTTTGGAAAGTGGGGTGCTGGATCTTCTTAGCGCCATTGGATTTATCCATCGGACCAACAGCATTGAAGTCCACCTTACGCTTATTATCCCCATGATACCCCTGTGATTCTCCGATCTCCATTTCGACCATGAGGGCACATCAGACAATTTCCTCATAGCTGTCGAAGTCACGGATCGCCAATGCTTTCCGCATGCTAGGATTCAGCCCACCAAAGAAGCAGTCAACTTTGCATTCGAGGGTAACGAAAATGGTGGAAGCATATCGTGCAAGCCTTGTGATGTTTGCCTCGTACACTCCAACAAATTCTTCATCTTTTTTCTTTAGGGAAAGAAAGTCCCTTTCCATCTTAAGCCGGAGGGTGCGTGGAAAATATTTATTGAACAACATCTTTCGGAAATCCTTCCATTACAATGCCTCGATATCCTCCTCAGGATTTTTATTTTTGATCAACATCCACCATTGATCAGCTTCACCCTCCATACAATAAGCCTCAAGGAGAACCTTCTCTTGTTCATAACATTGAAGGATGGAGAATATCTTTTCAATGGAGTTGATCCATTGTTCAGAGATCGCGGGATTAGATGATCCACCAAAAGTAGGAGGCCATTATCTCATGAAGCTATCGATAGTGACTTGTTCATTCTTAGGGGGGGGGGGGGGGGGTTGAACGTTTCTCTTGACTAGTGTTTCTATTCAAAACATGAGTTAGCTAAGAGAGAAGCGTGACAAAGTTCGCGATTCCCTCTCCCATTGGATTGGGCATCTCATTAGTATAGTCATCACACTGATCTTCACAACAGTTGTTAGCCCGAGTCTACCTATTACCGGCCATTGGTTGGAATAAAAGGAAAGTTAGGGGTAACAGATAAAGGTTAATATAAAGACAAAAGTTGATGACTTATAAATAAACTTTTATTTTCATAACTCATGAGTCTATAGGCTTCAATCTAGGCTTTTCATGATCTACTTTCTAACATATATTCTTAGGGGCATTTTTTTAAATTCTTCTTAATAAGGGTTCATACTAAGATTTTGAATTTATAAATACATATCTCCTGGGAGTTTCGTAACCAAGAATGCAGCAAGGCCCATTTTCGAGCATGAGTTCCCATTCGAGTCTATCTCAAAGCGATGTTTTTGGGTTTTACCCCTAGGATACATCTGTGCCAGAGCTGCCTCTATCTACTCGTATCCAGACAAGGAAGTATTTGTTTGATAAAACACTAACTCAGTACTTACCAAAAAATAAGGTTTTTTTACTATACTTAGTCTTTTCTCCAAGGTTTTACTAGGGTTTTCAAATTCTATTCCCAAAAATAACTAAACCTATCCTCTGATACCAACTTTGACAACCCCGCTTTAATTACAAACATAAACATGATTTATTACATAAAACATCAGTTGATACAAAAAATAAGATCGAGGGGTTTCGTGTCTTTGGGGATTATGATCATTAAAAAAAAAATATAAAACATGAAATACAACATCTTTGTTGAAAAATTCCTTTACATGACCACTACATTCCCTCATACTTATCATTGCATGGGATAACCTGAGGACATGCATAAGAAAAGGGTGAGATATGAAGCCCAGTAAGGGAGTACACATGGAATAACATGAGGAGTACAATACATGTTAGGAAATAGGCATACCAATAGAGAATAAGAGAATTATGAATAGAAAGGCATGATAAATCATGATAATCATAACATGGGAAATGTGGCAAAAACACTTAACATGAAATTAACATGAGCCAAGGCTCATTGCACATGGAGCTCTTGTACCTCTCGTTCCCCTCGTTGTTTGATTTTCATGATCACAATCACCTTATTATTTGTCTAACCTTGTTTCAAGTGTTTTTGTTGATAGGCAAAATATTTCCAAAGGATTGGCCCAAGAAAGCTGGCAAATGGACTGAAATTCAGTCCACCGGCCAACCGGTGTGATAGCACCGGCCAGCCGGTGGACCTCGCAGAGGCATTGCCCACTGCCAGGTTCCACCGGTCAGCCGGTGGCTCTGTCACCGGCTAGCCGGTGGCACCCAGACTCAAGGGGTAGCTACTGCCTCCCCACCGGCCAACCGGTGGCCTCAGCACCAGCCAGCCGGTGGCATCCAGCCCCAACAGTGATGGCTACTGTCTCCTCACCGGCCAGCCGGTGGCTCCTCCACCGGTCAGCCGGTGGAGCCTGGACCAAATTTCTACTCCTCTGCCAAGGCACCGGCCAGCCGGTGGAGCTGTACCGGCCAGCCGGTAGCCCAGTCAAACTAGCGGTTGGCTTTGACCAGTCAACCTTCTTTTTGCCTCCAACGGCTCCGAAGACCTCTCCAACGGCTCCGAAGACTCCCCATGGGTTCCACGCCTATAAATAAAGGCTGAGGAAGCCCCGGACACCAACCGGAACTATTGTGAAGCCAACGGACACATTTTCCATCATTCGGCAATCCTCCGGCGAGCCACCTGAAGGAACCCCAAGTGCTCCATCCAATTCCACATCCAAGAGCACCACCAAAGAAGCTTGGAAGCGGCCTTCAACATCTCTAATCAATCAAAGGCGCCCAAGACTTCCTCAAATACGGTTTTTCTTGTTTATTCATTTTGAGCTTAATTTGGGTTTGTGTCTACAAACCACTCTTTTTCTCATCCCCTCTTTCTTTTGGGTTTCACATCACCATTAAGGTGTGAAAAGGTTGCCATGCTTTCCTTTAAATAGCTTGAGACATAGGTGAGCTATCCTTCACCTGTAAGAAGCATAGTGGGTTCTTGCTAAACCATTAAAAGCAAGTGGGTTCTTGCTTAACCATCAAAAGCAAGCTGTAATAGGTCCTAGTGCTACCTCAAAGCCTAGTGGGTTTCTTGCTAAAACCATTGAAAAGCAAGCGGTAGGAATCTATCAACGGTTGAGTTGGGAGCGGAGACGTAGGCCGGGTTTTGGCCGAACTCCGTTATCAATTTCTTGTGTCTTGCCTCTTTACTTTCCGCTGCACTTTCAACTTTGATTTTAATTTGTTAATTATTTTTTAAAAGGCAATTCACCCCCCCTCTTTCCATCCTTCCCGTTTATTTCTGACCCAACAATTGGTATCAGAGGAAAATTTGAATAATTCCCTAAACGGTTTCAAATTAAAGATCCTATTTTTTTATGGCTTCTACCGCTTCTTCCTCTCAATCCCCCGAAGGACATTCTTTGGATCGTGCTCTATTCTTTGATGGAGCCGATTATACTTTTTGGAAAACCCGCATGTCAACTTTTCTTAAAAGTATTGGCTAACCTTTTTTTAGAATTGTTATGCATGGTTTTACGCTCTCTTCTCCCGATGAGTCTAAATGGACCCCCTCCGACATTGAAAATTTTGAGCTTGATGGCAAAGCCATGAATGCTCTTCATTGTGGCTTAGACCGTAATTTATTTAATTGCATTTCTTCTTGCACTACCTCTTATGATATTTGGAAATATTTAGAACTAACCTAAGAAGGTACTAGCGAGGCTCCAAAGCAAGAATCCGATCAAAAGCAAGAACCCGACGAAAAGATCAAGCCCGTTTGCCCACCTCACAAGAAAAGGGCCAAGAAGAAGAAGAAGAAGGCTTTAAAGAAAACTTGGAGTGATAGCTCCTCCTTCTCTTCCTTCTCCTCGAGCGACAATGGTAATAATTGCCTAATGGAAAATCATGAGGTATCATCTTCCGACTCTTCTTCCTCGTCTTCTAGTTCTTCAAATTCTTTCAATCATTTGTCTTATGAAGAACTCTCACACTCTAGAGACCAACTAGAAAAAGGTTTTCATGAATTATCGTCAAAATTTGTTGCTTTAAAAAAGAATTTCAAAAAACTCTCCTCCGAAAAAGAACAACTTCTCAAAGAGAAGGAGGAACTCTCCCTTAAAATCCAAAATTTTCCCAATGTTGATTCTTTGGAATCAACCATCAAGGACCTTAGTGAATCCCTATCCAAATTCACCCAAGGGGAACAAAATCTTTCAAAATTGCTTGGTTCCCAACGAATTTCAAGAACCACCCAAGGGCTAGGATACACCAACCAAGCATCCTCCTCCCATGCTCCAACTGTTTTTGTAAGGGGGAGCTCTAGTTATAAATTTTGCAATTATTGTAAAAAACCTGGGCACCTTATTTATGAATGTAATTGTAAAAACGCCCGGTACGGTCAACCCAAATATTTTTACTTTTTGGACGAATTTTATAGGAGAAGACCCGCTATGAGACAAGTTTGGATTGAAAAATCCCTTCTTGCGAGTCTCTCCGGGCCTAAAATTGTCTCTTTTCAAAATCCCTCTCCCCGGTGACTTTTTGTTTTTATTTAGGGGGAGTTAGGTTTGTTTAAGATTTTTGTTTCAATTCAAACTTTCAATTTCAAATTAAGCCCTTTTGATTCAAAACATTCAATTCAAATTTCAAATTTCAATTGGTTTTTGATTCAAAACTTTCAATTCAAACTGTTATTCAATTTTTTCAATCTTTCAATTTCCAAAATTTCAATTGATTTTCAAATCTCAAATCTTGATTTTCAATTTTCCCTCAATCAAGTTTTATGCCCCATTCTATTTTGATAATCACAAAGGGGGAGAAATTCTTGATTGATTGGGGGAGAATCCTTTTTGATCATACTTAGCATTTATTTTCTTTATCCTTAAAGTCAATTTATGTTTTTACGTTAATTGTTTTGGTGATTGTGATCATCAAAATAGGGGGAGATTGTTGTACCTCTCGTTCCCCTCGTTGTTTGATTTTCATGATCACAATCACCTTATTATTTGTCTAACCTTGTTTCAAGTGTTTTTGTTGATAGGCGAAATATTGCCAAAGGATTGGCCCAAGAAAGCTGGCAAATGGACTGAAATTCAGTCCACCGGCCAACCGGTGTGATAGCACCGGCCCGCCGGTGGACCTGGCAGAGGCATTGCCCACTGCCAGGTTCCACCGGTCCGCCGGTGGCTCTGTCACCGGCTAGCCGATGGCACCCAGACTCAAGGGGTAGCTACTGCCTCCCCACCGGCCAACCGGTGGCCTCAGCACCGGCCAGCCGGTGGCATCCAGCCCCAACAGTGATGGCTACTGTCTCCTCACCGGCCAGCCGGTGGCTCCTCCACCGGTCAGCCGGTGGAGCCTGGACCAAATTTCTTCTCCTCTGCCAAGGCACCGGCCAGCCGGTGGAGCTGTACCGGTCAGCCGGTAGCCCAGTCAAACTAGCCGTTGGCATTGACCAGTCAACCTTCTTTTTGCCTCCAACGACTCCGAAGACCTCTCCAACGGCTCCGAAGACTCCCCATGGGTTCCATGCCTATAAATAAAGGCTGAGAAAGCCCCGGACACCAACTGGAACTATTGTGAAGCCAACGGACACATTTTCCATCATTCGGCAATCCTCCGGCGAGCCACCTCAAGGAACCCCAAGTGCTCCATCCAATTCCACATCCAAGAGCACCACCAAAGAAGCTTGGAAGCGGCCTTCAACATCTCCAATCAATAAAAGGCGCCCAAGACTTCCTCAAATATGGTTTTTCTTGTTTATTCATTTTGAGCTTAATTTGGGTTTGTGTCTACAAACCACTCTTTTTCTCATCCCCTCTTTCTTTTGGGTTTCACATCACCATTAAGGTGTGAAAAGGTTGCCAAGCTTTCCTTTAAATAGCTTGAGACATAGGTGAGCTATCCTTCACCTGTAAGAAGGATAGTGGGTTCTTGCTAAACCATTAAAAGCAAGTGGGTTCTTGCTTAACCATCAAAAGCAAGCTGTAATAGGTCCTAGTGCTACCTCAAAGCCTAGTGGGTTTCTTGCTAAAACCATTGAAAAGAAAGCGGTAGGAATCTCTCAACGGTTGAGTTGGGAGCGGAGACGTAGGCCGGGTTTTGGCCGAACTCCGTTATCAATTTCTTGTGTCTTGCCTCTTTACTTTCCGCTGCACTTTCAACTTTGATTTTAATTTGTTAATTATTTTTTAAAAGGCAATTCACCCCCCCTCTTTCCATCCTTCCCGTTTATTTCTGACCCAACAATTGGTATCAGAGGAAAATTTGAATAATTCCCTAACCGGTTTCAAATTAAAGATCCTATTTTTTTGATGGCTTCTACCACTTCTTCCTCTCAATCCCCCGAAGGACATTCTTTGGATCGTGCTCCATTCTTTGATGGAGCCGATTATACTTTTTGGAAAACCCGCATGTCAACTTTTCTTAAAAGTATTGGCTATCCTTTTTTTAGAATTGTTATGCATGGTTTTACGCTCTCTTCTCCC
This sequence comes from Viscum album, assembly GCA_963277665.1. Lineage (NCBI taxonomy): Eukaryota > Viridiplantae > Streptophyta > Magnoliopsida > Santalales > Viscaceae > Viscum > Viscum album. The sequence continues at coordinate 300,931,546 of OY728151.1, forward strand.
GATGAGTCTAAATGGACCCCCTCCGACATTGCAAATTTTGAGCTTGATGGCAAAGCCATGAATGCTCTTCATTGTGACTTAGACCGTAATTTATTTAATTGCATTTCTTCTTGCACTACCTCTTATGATATTTGGAAATATTTAGAACTAACCTATGAAGGTACTAGCGAGGCTCCAAAGAAAGAATCCGATCAAAAGCAAGAACCCGACGAAAAGATCAAGCCCGTTTGCCCACCTCACAAGAAAAGTGCCAAGAAGAAGAAGAAGAAGGATTTAAAGAAAACTTGGAGTGATAGCTCCTCCTTCTCTTCCTTCTCCTCGAGCGACAATGGTAATAATTGCCTAATGGCAAATCATGAGGTATCATCTTCCGACTCTTCTTCCTCGTCTTCTAGTTCTTCAAATTCTTTCAATCATTTGTCTTATGAAGAACTCTCACACTCTAGAGACCAACTAGAAAAAGGTTTTCATGAATTATCGTCAAAATTTGTTGCTTTAAAAAAGAATTTCAAAAAACTCTCCTCCGAAAAAGAACAACTTCTCAAAGAGAAGGAGGAACTCTCCCTTAAAATCCAAAATTTTCCCAATGTTGATTCTTTGGAATCAACCATCAAGGACCTTAGTGAATCCCTAGCCAAATTCACCCAAGGGGAACAAAATCTTTCAAAATTGCTTGGTTCCCAACGAATTTCAAGAACCACCCAAGGGCTAGGATACACCAACCAAGCTTCCTCCTCCCATGCTCCAACTGTTTTTGTAAGGGGGAGCTCTAGTTATAAATTTTGCAATTATTGTAAAAAACCCGGGCACCTTATTTATGAATGTAATTGTAAAAACGCCCGGTACGGTCAACCCAAATCTTTTTACTTTTCGGACGAATTTTATAGGAGAAGACCCGCTATGAGACAAGTTTGGATTGAAAAATCCCTTCTTGCGAGTCTCTCCGGGCCTAAAATTGTCTCTTTTCAAAATCCCTCTCCCCGGTGACTTTTTGTTTTTATTTAGAGGGAGTTAGGTTTGTTTAAGATTTTTGTTTCAATTCAAACTTTCAATTTCAAATTAAGCCCTGTTGATTCAAAACTTTCAATTCAAATTTCAAATTTCAATTGGTTTTTGATTCAAAACTTTCAATTCAAACTGTTATTCAATTTTTTCAATCTTTCAATTTCCAAAATTTCAATTGATTTTCAAATCTCAAATCTTGATGTTCAATTTTCCCTCAATCAAGTTTTATGCCCCATTCTATTTTGATAATCACAAAGGGGGAGAAATTCTTGATTGATTGGGGGAGAATCATTTTTGATCATACTTAGCATTTATTTTCTTTATCCTTAAAGCATGCCTTCAATTTATGTTTTTACGTTAATTGTTTTGGTGATTGTGATCATCAAAATAGGGGGAGATTGTTGTACCTCTCATTCCCCTCGTTGTTTGATTTTCATGATCACAATCACCTTATTATTTGTCTAACCTTGTTTCAAGTGTTTTTGTTGATAGGCGAAATATTGCCAAAGGATTGGCCCAAGAAAGCTGGCAAATGGACTGAAATTCAGTCCACCGGCCAACCGGTGTGATAGCACCGGCCAGCCGGTGGACCTGGCAGAGGCATTGCCCACTGCCAGGTTCCACTGGTCAGCCGGTGGCTCTGTCACCGGCTAGCCGGTGGCACCCAGACTCAAGGGGTAGCTACTGCCTCCCCACCGGCCAACCGGTGGCCTCAGCACCGGCCAGCCGGTGGCATCCAGCCCCAACAGTGATGGCTACTGTCTCCTCACCGGCCAGCAGGTGGCTCCTCCACCGGTCAGCCGGTGGAGCCTGGACCAAATTTCTTCTCCTCTGCCAAGGCACCGGCCAGCCGGTGGAGCTGTACCGGCCAGCCGGTAGCCCAGTCAAACTAGCCGTTGGCTTTGACCAGTCAACCTTCTTTTTGCCTCCAACGGTTCCGAAGACCTCTCCAACGGCTCCGAAGACTCCCCATGGGTTCCATGCCTATAAATAAAGGCTGAGGAAGCCCCGGACACCAACCGGAACTATTGTGAAGCCAACAGACACATTTTCCATCATTCGGCAATCCTCCGGCGAGCCACCTCAAGGAACCCCAAGTGCTCCATCCAATTCCACATCCAAGAGCACCACCAAAGAAGCTTGGAAGCGGACTTCAACATCTCCAATCAATCAAAGGCGCCCAAGACTTCCTCAAATAGGGTTTTTCTTGTTTATTCATTTTGAGCTTAATTTGGGTTTGTGTCTACAAACCACTCTTTTTCTCATCCCCTCTTTCTTTTGGGTTTCACATCACCATTAAGGTGTGAAAAGATTGCCAAGCATTCCTTTAAATAGCTTGAGACATAGGTGAGCTATCCTTCACCTGTAAGAAGGATAGTGGGTTCCTGCTAAACCATTAAATGCAAGTGGGTTCTTGCTTAACCATCAAAAGCAAGCTGTAATAGGTCCTAGTGCTACCTCAAAGCCTAGTGGGTTTCTTGCTAAAACCATTGAAAAGCAAGCGGTAGGAATCTCTCAACGGTTGAGTTGGGAGCGGAGACGTAGGCCGGGTTTTGGCCGAACTCCGTTATCAATTTCTTGTGTCTTGCCTCTTTACTTTCCTCTGCACTTTCAACTTTGATTTTAATTTGTTAATTATTTTTTAAAAGGCAATTCACCCCCCCTCTTGCCATCCTTCCCGTTTATTTCCAACCCAACAGGAGCATATGTAAATTATCATTGCATATGAAGCACGAGTAATACCTCATTCCACTTTAATTAGAATGAGTCAAAACTCATTGCACATGATGTATAATGAAACTATAATTTACCAATGCATTGGAGCGCTATAACGACGCACCCTTCTTAAACATTTCATTTCATGCATAAGTGTGCCACATGGATCATAAAACATGGGTTCATAAAACATAATCATTTATTCCACGATGAAATAATTTGGAATTCATACATGAAACATTATAATCAATAAGTAAATGTGCATAAAGGTGAATACTATTGATGGAGAAATGGGCATGGTATTGACTACACAATGGCATTGGCGTAGAAAATCAGTGCGATTTCAGCAGCGTAACGACGTGACATAAGAATTCATAAAAACAGTTGAAGAGAGATAAAGGGGTTCCTAATCTTATTTACATGTAATTGGAAGTAAGGAGGTCATATAGATACATTTCCCAACAATTGTAATGTAATTTAGATTCATGATACAAAAGTATTGCTTGAATGTAAAAGAGGAGAGAGAAGTTTTTTTCATAATTTCGGTATGGTAACGGGTGTACATGGGAGGCATTTAATGAGAGATAAAGGGGTCTACATCACTCAAACATAAAGAGGGAATTATGAGGGAGGTGAAAAACCATACCCCAACATTAATAATTGAAATTAAAAGGGCAAAACAACTTAAAGAAAATTGGACAAAAATGAAAAAGGAAGAAAAAACCCTTACTTGGAAGTGGGCTTCCAAAGGCTAGAGAGAGGCTTGTGAGAGGCTTATTAGGAGCTTGGGGAACCTTGAGAGTATTATTGAGAGATTAGGGAAGAGTTTGGACGAACTCCAAAGGCTTTGAGTGAGGAGGATGTGGGAGCTTGGGTGGGTTTATATAACAATGGTGAGGGAATTATTTATTATTTAGGTTTGTGTCCCCTTACATTAAATTAATCCAAACCTCAAACGATCCCATGGTTTTTGGTAAAGGGAAGAGGAAAAAAATATTTTATAAGGCCAAAGTCTGAAATTCTTAAAATAATTGGGTTGCTTATGTGGAGGTGATTCATACTCCCATGGAAATTAATTTAAAAAGACAAGGTGTTAAATAAGTGTTGAGGGTCCATTAATGCTTTGAAAAGTAAGTCAAACAAACCCAAAATCAAATTATTTTAATGTTAAAACATATTTTGGCCGAACATAAAGATTTTGGTATTTTATTACATTACTATTGGGTCATTATGATGTCATAAAACACATTATATATTTAAACCGTATTTAAATTTTACCCAAAAATTTGACTGTCTCAGAAAATTATGAAAAATTCACCATTGGATAATTTCGACGTTCGGATTCCAGAAATAACATTTATTTTATCTAAATAATTTTTTAAATATGTTAATTTTCACTTTTAAAATAAAAACCGACATTTGTCAAAAAACTCACGGGTTTTGAAAGAAATGGCTTTCAAACCATAAAAAAAATTACAATTGAATTCATAAAATTATAATATCATTTATATTTAATAAAAATTAATTTAATAATAATATTAATATTTTATTAAAATATTATTTAATTAAAAATCCCGTAATTTATAAAATATAATTCTTAATTAAATAATAACTAAAAACATTCTTTGTACTTTAAAAACTATTTATAATGTATCAATAATGAAAAGAAATTATATTCATTATAATATACTAAAAATTAATATACATGAACATAGTAAAATTTATTTGTTAAATAACCCCTTAAAACAGCCGCATAAGACCTAAGGGTAAGGTGTGTGATGGTGAAAGACTCTTGGGGTGGCTCGGATAACATCGCTCGAGTGGTAATTTCTATCAACTTCCTCTTCTCCCATAGATGGTAACATTCGAGCTTGACATGGTGATGCTCAGCTTGGGATTGGTCAAGAGAGAAGCCCAAGGATCCCACCTCTTTTCCGAGCTCCAACAAATGGGCTGCATTTGGGGCAATTCTACTGGATGAGACCATCGCTTCCTTTATCTGAGTAAATTTGGATTTGTTAAAGACCTATATTTATACTAATCTTGTGATCAATGTTCAATGACTATATTAGCAATGGTAAAAAATTATTAACATAAAACAAAAGAAGTTGAAATTTTATATAAACGTTTTACATTAAAAGACATTTAACTAGATCAATAAGAATTTCCATTAATTAAAATTTTGGTCGTTACAGTACAGATCTCAAGAAACTCATCCCTGAGGTACGTCTAATATAGTCCATCTCTAAGCAGCCTCCCTTCCATCACCCTCATCCTAGATCACTTCTGACCATCGTCTGCATAGAACACAATAAGGTTCGGGGGATGCATGTGCAGGGGTGAGTATAACAATACTCAGTAGGGGACCCGAGACCCCCGAAGGTCTCCCAGAATCCATTAAGGATAAACCACCGTTGTGAGATAAAATCATGAATTATCAACCACCCCTACTTAGTTATATTCCCATACATATACCTATGTTTCCAATCACAGCCTGGCTCCAACACTCGAGTCCAAGCATAACCCATTCCACAAATGAAGTATAGTCAATCATCTCAATGATAACAACTGAAAGACAAAACTCAGCTCACACAGGTATACAACTCATATAGCTGGGTATAGATGATTAGGTGAAGCCAAAAAATCATCACCTCTTTCGAACTCATGAAGGATCCTGGAAGAGTATCAACGCTGTCGAACTCACGGAGGATCCTGGTATAGAAGTCATCACTGTCGAACCCACAGAGGATCTCGGTAAAGAAGCAATCACTATCGAACACACAGAGGATCCTTGTGTAGTAGTAGGTCCACGTAGGATCCAATCATCTCAGTCGCAGCCAACTATAGGGTTCCCGCACACAGCATGATCGATTCCAAGATGGTCTGCTCCTCGAGCCAAGGGTAGATACATAAACTACCACGAAGAATCGAGTTGATGTATCCTGTAGTTCCGTCTCATCATAAAGAACCCAACGCGACCGGGTCACGTCCATTGGACACCCAGTCTGTGAGTTATTCACATTTCCGTTCAAGGGGTCCGGTTGATTTTTAGGTTCAAACCAACTTAGATGTACCCCAACTACATCCAATCCTCAATTAGTGTATGCCAAAAGTACTGTCTCGTTCTAAGATTTCCTTCTTCACAGACGGTTTGTCGATCGGACACTTGTAGCACAAGTTACAGATGAAAATGTGATTTCGAGTTAAACAGGTTTGGACAGGGGTCTGACCCGATCCGCGGGTCCAACTTGGTTCGCAGCTCTGAGCTGACCCGATGGGGCAGCCTAGCCCAATGGTGGCCCGGACCGTGGGGGTGGCTGTGCCCGGCCAGCGGGCCCGTGTGGCCTGGCTGGCGAGCCTGCGTGGTCTGGCTCGCCTGCCCGCTTGGCTTGGCTAGCCGACCCACAAGGGCTAGGCTAGCCATGGTGGAGGGGGGGTGGGGGGGTGCTGCACCCCCGGCTTTCGATGGAGCCAACACAATGTGCCGGTTCGGTGAACCGCAGGACCCGAAGGGTCCCGCAATGTGGAGTGCTCGTCGGTGGCCGGCTCAGCCAGCCGCCCTCCTCCGTCCGCCGCGGCCTTCGGCCGCAGTTCCTCTCCGGTGCAGTGCGACGGTGCCGCGCCCATCTCGTCTGACCACCGCAGCCTTTGTGGACGCGAATTCTTCCTCCGGCATGGGGCGATAACACCGCGCCCCTTTGGCACCACCGCAGCGCGATGACACTGCACTCTTTTGGCGACCCGACAACCCTTGTGCTGCCGGTTCTTCTCGCGGCCGGCTCCTTTCCGATCGCCATGAGTATCGTCGCGACCCTTTCCTCCAGCAACGCCATTGCGTCACCACCATCACCATCAAGAGAAGATAATCATAGGGGGAGTTGGGCCGTGTTCGTGTAGCCCACACCTTCTTCATTATGATGATAAAAAAATGCAATTCACATTCTGAAATTCAAACAATGAATAACGGGTACAAAAACAACACAAATCCCCTACCTTGGGTTCGGTGATCGTTGACGGAGTCACGGGAAGCCGACATCATTCTTCAGTGGCAGAAGAGACATTCTTCATGTTCTTCGTGGGGAGAATGATGTTCTACCAAGTTTCTCCATGGCTCCACCAAAAGAGAGAGTTTTGAACCCAAAATAAAATAATAGCTTTTTCTATTATTTTATTGTTGACATGAATTCAAAAGAATTCAGAAGATTTCAAAAATTAATTAATTGAATCCATAAATTAATGTTTAGGTGAATTGGCACCATTATGGGTAAGTTCAAGAGTTCCCCCATTTATGGGGCGTTCAAGGGGTTGAAAGGGGGGTTAGTGGGGATAAAGGGATCGGGTGGGCCTTACCTAATAAAGTCCTCCCAAGGGATGTTAGGGTGTGGTGGGCCCTACCTCTATCCTCCACTTGAAGGTTTTGACCACCAAACAAATAAAAATAAGTTACATTTATTTTTTTTATTTATTTTATTTAGAAACCCAAAAAATTAACCTTCATTCTCGATAGCACACAACTACGGTGAAGGTCTCACTAAGAAATCACCGACGCTGCGAGTTCAACGGTTCCCTCAGATTTCAATTCCAAGCACCGGTTCATAAGTTATAAAATCCCATACATACTTTTACTGAACGTACACGAACAAAACATTATATATTGATTCCGGGCATACCATGCCTCAAAATCAAGAACCGTCAGAAATTGCGGACTTGTAAAATTCCCATGAATTTATGAAAAAAACTTCCATAGAATTTTTGGGTGTTTACATTCTCCCCACCTTAGGGATTTACATCCCCATAAGCTACAAATCACACTAAGGAAATAAATGGGGGTATTGAGCATGCATCTGAGCCTCCCGCTCCTATGTGCTCTCCTAGAGGTTACCGTGCTGCCAGTGAACATGCACCAGAGGTATTGACCATCCACATAGGACCCGCTCTTGTTGATCCTCAATCTCCACTGAAACCTCCATGAATATCTCCCCGTCATCGATGTCCAGCTCCCCATAGTTGATGATGTTGGACGGTTCATGCACATATCTCCTCAGCTGAGATGTGTGGAAGACGTCGTGCAACCGGTGCAACTGAAATGGAAGAGCTAAGTGGTAATCCACCTCGACAACTCTGCTAAAGACCTGTAATAGTCCAATGAATCGCTTAGATAACTTGCCGCCTTGGAAAAATCTCCATAGACCTCGTCTAGGTGAGACCCATAGAAGGACGTGGTCTCCATCTTCAAACACCAGTGGTCTCCATCTCAAATCAGCATAGGACTTCTGCCTACTCCGTGCTGTCTTCATCCGCTCCTTGATGATCTGCACCTTCTTCGTCAAAGCCTACACCATCTCCAGTCCCATAAGTACTGAATCCCCTTGGTCAGTCCAGCATAGAGGTGATTTGAAAGGTCGGCCGTAAATTGCCTCAAAAGGTGCCATCCTAATGGTGGAGTGGTAGATGTTATTATATGGAAACTCTACCATGGTAAAGTGATCCTCCTAGCTACGACCGAAGTCAAGAACACATGCACGGAGCATGTCCTCGAGATTATGAATGGTCCTCTTAGTCTTACCATTCGTCTGAGGATGGAAGGTGGTGCTCAAGTAAAGTTGCATCCCTGAAGCCTCCTGCAACCCCTTCAATAGCCGAAAAGTGAAACAAGAATCTCGATCAGAGATGATCGTTGATGACACACCATGAAGACATATGATCTCTCATACGTAGAGGCGTCTGAGTCTCTATACTAAACCCTGCTCTCTGATCGTTAGGAAGTGGGGCAACATGGTGTGTCGATCAGTGATCACCCATATAGAGTTGTGTCCTATGGATGTATGTGGAAGTCTCGTCACTAAATCTATGGATATACCATCCCACTTCCAATAGAGGACCTTTAATGGATGAACTAATCCTGCTGGAACTTGGTGCTCCATCTTCACTTGCTGAAAAGTGAGGCATCGTGAGATAAACCCTGTTGCTGCCTTCTTCATACCTGGACACTAGTGTTGTCATCAAAGGTCCTGATACATCTTCACCACTCTTGGAGGCACTTCTAAAGGAGATGTGTGGAAATCCCTCAACACTTAATTTTGAAGTGCAACCGAGACCATGGTACGTCCTCTGAAGAGAATGATGTGCTCTACACCTATAGAAAATCCATCATGTACCTGCCCTGTGAATATCTGTGCACGTCGATCCTCGCAGTCAACATCCCCACACTGCGCCTCCTTGACTCTCTGAAGAAGTGGAGGTGTAACTGTAAGAGACTGCAGAAAGGATGCTCCATCCCAATCCACAAAGGATAACTTCTATGGAACCATCTTCTCCATCACCTCTCTTAGAAGCTGAATGCCTGATCTCCTACTGAGTGCATCTGCTACAACGTTACCCTTCCCAGGAGTATGGACAATCTTGAAGTCATAGTCCTAGAGGAAATCAAGCCAACATAGTTGTCTCAGGTTCATGTTATTCTGCGAGAAGATGTACCAGAGACTCTGGTGGTCAGAGTAGACTATAAAACGCTCGCCCATCATATAGTGCCGCCACATCTTCAAAGCGAAGACTACTACTACTAATTCCAGGTCATGGGTAGCATTGTTCTCTTTATGCTATCTCAGCTGATGAGAACCATAAGCTACCACTTCTCGCTCCTGCATAAGGACGCATCCAAGCCCGGTCCTTGATGCATCACAGTAAACTACGTACCCTACACCCTCCTCTAGAAGCCTCAAGATGGGACACTAGTCAACCTCTGCCTCATCTCTTGAAAGCTTGGATAGAATCTCTCTGACCACACGAAGGGTTTCTCCTTCTTCGTCAATGACTAAAGCAGTGTGGCAACTCTGGAGAAGTCTGGCACAAATATCCGATAGTACTCAGGTAGTCCCAGAAAACTCCGTACCTCCATCACACTCCTGTGTGGCACCCAAGAAAGTACTACCTCAATCTTCACTGGATCCATTGCAACTCCAGCATTTGAGATGACATGTCCCAGAAAGTGGCCCTCTCTGATCTAAAACTGGCACTTTGAGAGCTTACAAAAAATCTAGTGCTCCTGAAGTGTGTCCAGTACTACCCGCAAATGGTATGCATGCTCCTCCTCGGTGGCTGAGTAGATCAAAATTTCATCGATGAATACTACCACAGAGCGATCAAGGCATGGATGAAAGATCCTTTCATGAGTCCCATGAACACTGTTGGAGTGTTGGTTACGCCGAATGGAATAAAAACGAACTCATAATGTCCATACCGGCATCTGAAGGTCATGTTCTACACATCCTCATCTCGTACTTTGAGTAGGTGATAACCCGATCGAAGATCTATCTTTGAGAACCTACACACTTCCTTCAGCTGATCAAATAGGTCCTCAATTCTCAGGAGTGGATACTTTTTCTTCATGGTCACCTAATTCAGGTGATGGTAGTCAACATAGAGACACAAGCTCCCATCCACCTTCTTGGCTAACAGAATCGGGGATGCCCAGGGAGAAACACAAGGCCAGATGAAACCCTTCCCCTGTAAATCCTCATGCTGTACCCGCAGCTCACATAGCTCAGCGAGAGCCATCCGATATGTTGGAGTAGATATGGGTGTCATCCTGGGGTACATGTCTACATAGAAGTCCACCTCTCTACGAGGAGGTAGTCCTGAAACATCGTTAGGGAAAACATCCGCGTATTGACCCACCACTACTAGATAACTCAGACTCTCCACGTCAACTACTTGGAGGGTAAGCCAGGCCAACTAATGAGTGATCGACTTCACCCTCCTCCGAGTAAGTCCGTCCTGTGTTGCAAAGGTTCCCCTCTCGGTAGTGAAGGTAAACCTGGTCCCATCAGTGCGGACACACCTTTCTTTGTGCCTAATACAGTCAACCTGAGCATGGACTGTAGATAACCAGTCCATACCCAAGATGACATCGTAAGACCCCAACGCCGCAACAAGGAGATCCCAATTGAGGCTCTCACCTCTTAGAGTAAGCTCACACTTCTATAACCAGTGAGTAATCGTCAAGATTTCTCCCGTATGAGTCTCTAGCCGTAAGGATCGATCCAACGACTTCGTCAGAATCTCCGACCTCCGAATGGGGGCAATGAAAATAAAAGAATGACTCGCATCTGTGTCTATAAGTACTGCAACAAGGGTGCAGTAGACACAGATAGTACCTTGAATAATCTCAGGTGTGCCCTGGTTGTAACGACCCAAAATATTGAATAAATATTGTTTCCTAATTTTTTATACTCAACAAAACTGTTTTATTTGATAACATGAGTATAATTAAAATGAGACTGTTGGGTTTTGACTGTTATATGATTGTTGGTCAATATGACCGCCAGAAACTAAACGTTTTGATTATTGTCTCTAAATACAAGTGATCTTGGTTAATTAATATAAAAAGAAGATTCGATGGCCTCACCCAGTAGTCTTGGACCGATCGAAGCCCATCTAACAGAACTTGGGAAGAAGGTAGCACCACTGGGCTTTGATCTGGACCAAACCCAAGCTGAATTTCATCGTGTGAAGCTAGAACGGAATTGACTTCGTGAGAAGTTCAAACTTATAGAAATTAATACTCGTGCAATGTTGGCTGAGCGGCCCTCAAATTCTCTCACCTTAACACACCTTACACATAGGTCCTATGCTGGGGTTATAAGGGGCTATGTAAGGAGACCGTAACCGCCTTGTGTAATCCTTTATTTTTTAAAAAATTTGGATTTCTTCTTATGATGAAGTTTATGAATTTTCAAGTGTCCGGATAAATATAGTATGCATATTTTTCGTGAATTTTAGAGAAAGGATGTTTTTAAAAAATATTTATGTAAACCTTAAATAATTAAAAATGTGTAATGATTTTCAGAAAATGGTCTTCTACAATTATGTTCAGTACAAAATTTAGAGTCTAATAAGATTAACTTAATTTTTGATGAATAGTAGATTATGAACAGTGATTTTACGATTAGGATTAGTAATGTGACCAAATGGATTATTAATCTCATCAGAATAAAGTTTTAATATAATTTAGACACCTTGATTAAGTATTGTGATTCAATAAAATGGGTAAATAACGGTTTCATAAATATTTAGTCAAGTATTAGTTATTCGTGTGAATAGTATTTTTTTAATTAAAAATTAAATTAATAATATTTAGATTTTTTTTTATAAAATGGGCTTTATTTTTGAACTCAGAGCATCGATATTATGTTATGGTAATTTTTGGGGATTTTTCTGAAAAAATGAACTTTCAGTGAATAGTGCATTTATTTAAAAATTAAATTAAAAATATTTAAAAAATTATTTTTATAAAATGGAGTTCATATTTGTAATCAGAGCATCGATATTTGGTTAAGGTAATATTTTGGGATTTTTCTGAGAAAGATGAATTTTCAGTGAATAGTAAAAATTCAGTTTTAGTGTTTCGGTATGTTTATTGACATCATAACTATGTCATGATGATGTCGTGAGATATTTTAAGGGTTGGCCGACCAAAGGTGATGAACTATTTTATGGGGGGCCCCATGTGGCCTAACTCCTTGGGAAATACTATGGGAGAGCCCATGGTTTTGAGAAAACCACTTGTGAGGTGTCCCTTGGCCTTAATGCCTTATCCTCTCACATTTCCTATAAATACCCACCCTTTCCTCCATTAGTTTTCACTCACAACTCTCCCCCAACGAAGCTCTGATCTCATTACCTCCCATGGAGTCCTCCCAAGGTTCCTCCAAGCCCTCAAGGTCAAAACCTTTGAGTTTTAAGAGTTACGTTTTAAGGTAAGGGATCCTACCTCTCTCTTTCTTTTCAAGTAATCTTATTTATGTAATTTATTTTATGCTCCATTATCTTATGTTGAAGGATATTCTTTTATATTCCTATTACTGACCTTTTCATGTTCATATTATGAGTGACCCCCTCTTTCTCTCATAAATTCATTTTGAGAAAGTTTAAGTGGCGTCGTTAGGCTACCGAATTTTTAAGGGATTCGTTCACCTTTCTCATTTTTCAAAGTTTACTTTCATGTAAAGTATTTCAAGTTCCTTTTTATTATTTTGGGGTATGATATCTATATATATCATACTGATATTTTACATTCATATGATGAGAGACCCTATTTGATCTCTTCAATTCATTTTTGTTGAAGATTAGGTGACACCGTTAGGCTGCCGAATTTTTAAGGGATTCATTCACCTTTCTCATTTTTCAAAGTTCTACTTTAATGTAAAGTCTTTAAAGTTATTTTTTATTATGTTAGGGGTATTATATATATATCTATAATACTGATATTTTATGTTCATATGATGAGATACCCTATTTGATCTTGTCAATTCATTTTTGTTGAAGTTTAGGTGACGTCGTTAGGCTGCCGAATTTTTAAGGGATTCATTCACCGTTCTCATTTTTTCAAAGTTATACATTCATGTCAAGTGTTTCAAGTTCCTTTTTATTGTGTTGTGGTATTATATATATATATATATAATACTTATCTTTTATGTTCATAAGATGAGAGACCATATTTCATCACGTCAATTCATTTTTTGAAGTTTAAGTAATGCTGTTAGGCTGCCGAATTTTCATAAGAGAAATATTATTTTTGTCTTCCTTTAATGTTATTCATTTTATATGTTATATCTTTAAAATTTAATTACCATGTTCTTATAACCTTTATATTCTATCCCCCTACTGTTTTATGGATTTTTTATTAGTGGGTGACCCATGTCCTCTCTCTTTTCAATGTTTTCTAAAACACTGTATCATAGCTGTTGTACTGTAGAATTTCCATCTCAAAATGTCTCTCTCTTATTCTCAAATTAATTTATTTTAGTAAGTGAATACTCAAAGCTCTTTCTTATAAAGGGGTATTGACATATATACCAAAATTTTCTATTTTATATTCTGGGATTTACATACATGAGACCTGCTTTCCCTTTCTGTGGGTTTAATGCGACATAAAGATCATGTCTTTAAAGCAGTTTTTAAAACGTTATGATTATGAAATGAAACCCATTTCATTTATGCTATATGGGTTGTTTATGAAATGATTTATGATGATATATGTGGATCACATGATAGTAAAGGCAAATTTAAGGGTGCGCCCTGATAGCACTCCAATGCATTGGGTAATGATTTAATCTCTAGAGATGACCATTTAGTCTGATACCCTGGTGAATAACCTTGGTAATTTTTATTGACACCTTGGGGATTAACCTTGGTGAAACAGAAATGATTGTATTTGTAAAATGTTGTATCCACATCTTCAACTTATGAAATATGTTATTTTTATTAAGTTATTCCTCATGATTTACATCTCATGCCTTAGAGTTCTTTTTCATGACTTTATTGATGTATCTCATGTTCACATGTTAAATGATTCCCTTATTTATCCTACTGGGCCTTTTTATCACCCTTTCCTTTAATGTATGCTCCCAGGTTATGAGATGCTGTAATGAACTTAGGATGAAAAAATGAATAATCCTTTCAAGTGTTTAAGAAGAATGTTTTTTTTCTCATGTAATAAGTTCCTGGTATCTAAGACACTAAACCTTAATGATCCTCGGTTTTGTAAAATGCAATGATGAGTTATGTTATAAAAATGTGGGATGCTATAGTTGGTATCAAAGGATGGTTTAGTTATTTGTGGAAATTAGGATATGAAAACTTTAGGAAGAAGCCTATAGACAATTTTATATATAGGAAATATTCCTGGTATTTTGGTGAGTATTGAGTAAGGGGTTGCCAAGCAAATACATCCCTGTCTGGATACGAGCAGGTAGAGGGGGCTCTGGCACAAATGTACATAGGGGTAAAACCCGAAAACACACCTTTGAGATAGACTCAAACAGGAACTGGTACACAGGAACGAGCCTTGCTGCACTCTTGGTTACGACAATCCCGGGGGATATGCTTTGGTAAACTCAAAATCTTAGTATGAACCATTATTAAAGGAACACAGATAAAATAAAATAAAGATTCACATAAGAATATATGATCATGAATAACCTAGATTGGAACCTAGGGGATCACAAGTTAGGGTATAATTTCCTTCTACAAGTTTATCCTTCTATGCTTAAAGTTTCCTTTTAATGATTATTGGCTAAGTATTCAATCCCCTAATTATACTTTCTTTTCATAGTTAATGGCGGGAAATGGAATAACATGTCCCAACAACCAATGTGATAGGAAATGTGATGATTTCTCTATTGATATGACAGATATGACGAGAGATCAAGTTGAACATATTGTGATTATGCCAAACCAGCTATCAAAAGTCACAATTAATAATTGGTACCTAGTTGAATGCCCAAATCCGTCGAGAAAGAAGAAGATGAAGTCTCAGGGAGGTTCATCTGATAAAGTTGATAAGGGAAAGAAGACCCAATTTTCTTTGTGCAAAAAGTGTGGAAAGGGGCACCAAGGAGAATGTCACAAAGGAACTTGGAGATGTTTTAAGTGTGGGAAGATAGGGCATAAAGTATCCAATTGCTTAAAAAAATGGATAATGTGATGAATGGAGATAAGGTTCGATCTAATGTACCTTATAAATTTTGATGTCGTAAATGTGGATAAGTTAGACATTATCCAAGGCAATGCTCTCTTGGAATGGGTGAGAAGCATGATGAGCATCAACAATATTCGAGGACAAGGGAACAATGAATGTCTTATGCTGAGATGGATCATGATGACTGAAGTACATGCAACTTCTTCACAATAATTGTCTATGTCTTTTTGTATTTTAGTTCAAGATCCATGAGCATATCTTTAATGTTTTATAAGAACATCGAGTCACTTCCTATGATGGTTTTATATCATTAAGGAAAAAATCTATTGTTATGTACCACATGTTGATGTAGTGAAGCTATTCTTCTTAAAAAAAGGGTGATTAGGGGATTAAAATATGATTATTATTTTGGAAGACGTTCACTATTTTGGGAACCCTATTTGATCGAGGTAAATAGATTACTATGGTATTTTCTTTGAGGTGTAAAGGTTGACTTATATTTTGAATAATCGATGAATTTAAGGCAGACTTATAGTAATTTAGGTTACTTATAGAAATGATTAACCTATATTGGGGAAAATATGTTTAGGTTAGTTACTTTTGTTATAATATGATAAGAGTGGTTGATGTTGTTCGGAGATGAATGATAAAGTCTATCTTGGAAGACTATGTTATGAGATCGTTCTTATAATTGGGTTTCAATATTAGTTTGGTTTATTTTGAGGAATTTTAAGGACAATTATTTATGGAATGGTCTATGATGAACTTTGGGAAGTACCATGAAACTTTGAAGATTTAAAAGTAGTTTCCCTTCCTATGGGATTATTTATTTTTGAAGAGTTGTTTTATCTTACCCTTTCTGTTTTTGGGATAATTTTTAAAGATATAAGAAATTGATAGTTAATCTTTTGTGGATTACGTGAATTTCAAGAAGATTATTCATGTGTTTTGATGAGACCAAGTGTTTTTTAATTCTCATCATTTGGAGAAAAGAATAGTTTTGCTAGAAACTTATTAAAGGATGAAACTCTAATTGAAGGTAGGTATATTTCCCTATGTTTTATTCTAGGTAGTAAATGAATTCAAAAATGATGGGAAATCAAATACCATTTAACCCATAATATGTTTGTGATTTTCTTGTTGTTAACTTTATCCTAATAAGGTTTTCTATCACTCTCCCCAGAACGCGACCCTTGTTTTCTCCTCTATGTCCATGCTTTCCTACATGGAATCCTAGTATGGGTTAATGCGAGTGACCTTTTTACTTCCCTTTTTTTATTTTAAAGTAATAGTGTTACTGACTCTTTTTCTGATGAGGGACATTCAATGAAATTTCCAATCCCAATTTTAAAAATTGCGGGGATGCAATTTCTTAAGGGGGGAAGAATGTAACGACCCGAAATGTTGAATAAATCTTGTTTCCTAATAATGTATACTCAACAAAATTGTTTCATTTGATAACATGAGTATAATTTAAATGAGACTACTGGGTTTTAAATATTATATGATCGTTGGTCAACATGACCGCTGGAAACTAAACATTTTTATTATTTTCTCTAAATACAAGTGATCTTGGTTAATTAATATAGAAAGAAGATTTTATGGCCTCACCCAGTAGTCTTGGACCGATCGAAGCCCATCTAACAGAACATGGTAAGCAGGTAACACCACTAGGCTTTGCTCTGGACCAATCCCAAGCTGAACATCATCGTGTGAAGCTAGAACATAATCTCCTTCGCAAGAAGTTCAAACTGATAGAAATTACTACTCATGAAATGTTGGCTGAGCCACCCTCAGATTCTCTCACCTTAACACACCATACACTTAGGTCCTATGATGGGGTTATAAGGGGATATGTAAGGAGACCATAACCGCCTTGTGTAATCCTTTGTTTTAAATAAAATTTTTATTTCTTATGATGAATTTTATGAATTTTCAAATGTCCGGATAAATATAGTATGCATATTTTTGGTGAATTTTAGAGAAAGTATGTTTTAAAAAAACGTTTATGTAAACCTTAAATAATTAAATATGTGTAATGATTTTCAAAAAATGGTCTTCTACAATTATGTTCAGTACAAAATTTAGATTCTAATAAGATCAACATAATTTTTGATGAATAGTAAATTATGAATAGTGATTTTACGCTTAGGATTAGTAATGTGACCATATAGATTAGTAATCCCACTTAAAGAAATTTTTAATATAATTTAGACACCTTGATTAAGTAATGTGATTCAATAAAATGGGTAAATAACGGTTTCATAAATATTTAGTCAAGTATTAGTTTTTCGGGTGAATAGTATTTTTTTAATTAAAAATTAAATTAATAATATTTAGAAAATTATTTTTATAAAATGGACTTTATTTTTGAACTTAGAGCATCTATATTATGTTATGGAAATTTTTGGGGATTTTTTTGGAAAAAAATGAATTTTCGGTGAATAGTGTATTTATTTAAAAATTAAATTAAAATTATTAATTTTTTTTTATAAAATGGAGTTCATATTTCTAATCAGGGCATCGATATTTGGTTCAGGTAAAATTTTGGGATTTTTCTGATATAGATGAATTGTTAGTGAATAGTAAAAATGCAGTTTTGGGGTTTCAGTATGTTTAATGACATCATAACTGTGTCATGATGGTGTAATGATATATTTTAAGGGTTGGCCGACCAAAGGTGATGAATTATTGTATGGGGGCCCCATGTCACCTAACTCCATGTGAAATACCATGGGAGAGCCCATGGTTTTGAGAAAACCACTTGTGAGGTGTCCCTTGGCCATTAATGCCTTGTCCCCTCACATTTCCTATAAATACCCACCATTTCCTCTTTTATTTTTCACTCCCAACACTCCCCCAATGAATCTCTGGTCTCATTACCTCCCAAGGAGTCCTCCTAAGGTTCCCCCAATCCCTCAAGGTCCAAACCTTTGAGTTTTAAGTGTTACGTTTTAAGGTAAGAGATCCTACCTCTCTCTTTCTTTTCAAGTAATCTATTTTATGTAATTTCTTTTATGCTCCATGATATTATGTTGTAGGATGTTCTTTTATATTAATATTACTTCTATTTTCATGTTCATATGATTAGAGACCCCCTCTTTATCTCATTAATTCATTTTATGAAAGTTTAAGTGGCGCCGTTAGGCTGCCG
This sequence comes from Viscum album, assembly GCA_963277665.1. Classification (NCBI taxonomy): domain Eukaryota; kingdom Viridiplantae; phylum Streptophyta; class Magnoliopsida; order Santalales; family Viscaceae; genus Viscum; species Viscum album. The sequence goes on from OY728151.1 coordinate 300,949,902, forward strand.
AATTTTTAAGGGATTCGTTCACCTTTCTCATTTTTCAATGTTCTACTTTCATGTCAAGTCTTTCAAGTTTCTTTTTCTTATATTGGGGTATGATATCTATATCTATCATACTGATCTTTTATTTTCATATGATTAGAGACCCTATTTGATCTCATCAATTCATTTTTGTTGAAGTTTAGGTGATGCCGTTAGGCTGCCGAATTATTAAGGGATTCGTTCACCTTTATCATTTTTCAAAGTTCTACTTTAATGTCAAGTATTTTAAGTTAATTTTTGTTACGTTGGGGTACTATCTCTATATATATCAAAAAAAATTATATTTTCATATGATTAGATACCCTATTTTATCTCATCAAATCATATTTGTTGAAGTTTAGGTGACGCCGTTAGGCTGCCGAATTTTTAAGGGATTCGTTCACCTTTCTCATTTTTTCAAAGTTCTACTTTCATGTAAAGTATTTCAAGTTCATTTTTAGTGTGTTGGGGTTTGATATCTATATCTATAATACTGATATTTTATGTTTATATGATTAGCGACCCTATTTTATCTCATCAATTAATTTTTTGAAGTTTAAGTAATGCCGTTAGGCTTCCGAATTTTCATAAGAGAAATCTTATTTTTGTCTTCCTTTCATGTTCTTAATTTCATATGGTATATCTTTCAAATTTCATTACCATGTTCTTATAACCTTTATATTCTATCCCTCCTCTGTTTTATGGATCATTTATGAGTTGGTGAGCCATGTCCCCTCTCTTTTCAATGTTTTCTAAAACCCTGTATCTTAGCCGTTGTGCTGCAGAATTTCCGTCTCAAAATGTCTCTCTCTTATTCTGAAATTAATTTATTTTAGTAAGTGAATAATCAAAGCTCTTTCTTCTAAAAGGGTATTCACATATATTGCAAAATTTAAAATTTTAAATTATGGGATTTACATACATGAGACTCGCTTTCCCTTTCCGTGGGATTAACATGACATAAAGATCATGTCTTTTAAGCAGTTTTTAAAACGTTATGATTATGAAATGGAACCCATTAATTTTATGCTATATGGGTTGTTCATGAAATGATTTATGATGATATATGTGGATCACATGATAATAAAGGAAAATTTAAGGGTTCACCCTCATAGCGCTCCAATGCATTGGGTAAAGACTTAATCTCTAGAAATGACCATTTAGACTTATACCTTGGTGAATAACCTTGGTAATTTTTATTGACACCTTGAGGATGGACCTTGGTAAAAAGGAAATGATTGTCTTTGTAAAATGTAGTATCCACATCTTCAAGTTATGAAATACATTATTTTTATTATGATATGCCTCATGATTTCTTTCTCAAGCCTTAAAGTTCTTTTTCATGACTTTATTGATGTATCTCATGTTCACATGTTAAATGTTTCCCTTGTTTTCTTTACTGGGACTTTTGCTCACCCTTTCCTTTGATGTATGCTCCCAGTTTATGAGATGTTGTAATGAACTTCGGATGAAGAAATGAAGAAACCTTTCAAGTGTTTATGAAGAACATTTTTTTCTCATGTAATATGTTCCTGGTTTCCAAGACACTAAACCTTAATGATCCTCGGTTTTGTAAAATGTAATGAAAAGTTATTTTATAAAAAGGTGGGATGTTATAGTGGTCGTAGGACTCGAATTACTGGAGGTGAGTCAGCCCCTGTCTGCCATCTCCGTGTGGTCGGGATGGACCTCCTAGTGGTGGGGGTGGTGGGACCTCGAAACGTCGTCCACCACCTGCTGCTTGGCCAGCTCCACTGCTATGTACGCCTACTCCTGGCAGACCACCATGGTCGGACATCTACCTCTGCCTGGGAGGTCCCTATACTATCTGCTGCTCGTCTACATGGCAGGTCGGGCAATCACAAGCCACATGACCCTGCCCGCCGCACGCATAGCACTACCTGCTCCTCGTATGGATGGCTCTCTCTTGTGTTCCCCGCATAACCGAACATGTATCGTGGGGTCTACCACCTGATGTCTTGGTCCATTTGGACCTCTGCGACATCTATCTACTGCAGGCTGCAAAAGACTCCGCTACGTGTCGCCCTATGGTGGTCCTGCTGCTGGTGACTGCTCAACAAGAAAACTCTCCACAAGAAGGGCTCGCTCCAACACCCCCACCTATGTCGGGATGCTGAAGGAGATCATAGAAGTTTTGATCTCATGCCTTAGTCCCTACTCGAAGGTCCATGCCCTGAAGAATGGGTCCCGTACCATATATGTGGAGTAGCGTGATAGGTCGGTGAACCTCACTGAGTAATGTGCCACCGTCATGCTTCCCTATTGCAGATGAAAAAGCTCCTGAATATGCACCTCAGGAAGGGTGGATGGAACAAATTCTGACCAGTAGAGACTCTCGAAGTCTACCCAGAGTAGTGATGCCTCATCATGAACCTAGAGCATCAGGTTCCACCATCTGCCTACTGCTACATGCAGGATATTCGTGGCAGGGATCACAATGAGGTTGCCTGGTGTTCCTACCAATCTGAAAACTCTCACAACAGCCTACAGCCAATACTCAGCTGTCTGTGGGTTCGTCTCCCCACTGAACCTGGGTGGCCTCTTGTGCTGGAACTCGTGAAACACACTCAGATGGTGTGCACTCTCTACTACTAGAGCTGGTGGTATCGGTGGCCCAGCGAGTAGTGGTATCGCTGGTTCTTCCACTGTGATGGGGCCCTACACTAAGGCCTCATCGCTTGGTGGAATACCATCTCGTACAAAACTCGGAACCCTGGATGGCTGCCTATATGGGGCCATCCTGAAAAGAAACATGTGTTCCACATTCAAAACAATATACCTGGTGAGATGACATAATGTAATCACAAATAAAACCATTCAAATAAAACACACATGCAATCAGTGTTTTCGTGCACTGAGTCAAAAATAAAAAGTCAGAGTCCTAGTGTATGGATACGTCATCTTCCACACCATCACCGGTTTCCCTAAACTAAAAACCACAACCAAAACACTTAACACTATTGCTATTAAATGAATTAGAGTCCATGTTCAGTGGTAGACCCGACTCTTCAGATACCAATTTGTCATGACCCATCCTTAGGGCCCATGCTGTGACTACACCAAGCCCGCCTTCCATAGGCCAGGGGATGGGGACTAGCACCAAAGGCGAATCCCCGATAAAAAGGGAAGACATTACCTTTAATCCTGTAACAAACACAAGCTGTAGAATCAAAAATTTCTAATATAAAAAAGAAAAGTGTTTTGAAAGCAAGTGGGCTAGTATACAAACCCAACTGAACAACAAGTACAAGTACAAGTAAAAAGGGAAAACGGCTCCTGGAGCGTCCACCGAGGAATCCAACCTGAAGGTTAGGTAAAGATATCGAACAACTCGTCCCGGAGGTACGTCCCGTCTAGTCCATATCTGAGTAGCCTCCCGTCCATCACCCTCATCCTCGGTCATTGCTGACCATCATCTGCACAGAACACAACAAGGTGCGGGCGAAGCACATGTAGGGGTGAGTATAACAATACTTAGTAGGGGACCCTGAGACCCCAGAAGGTCTCCCCGAATCCACTAAGAATAAACCACAATATTAATATAAAATCCTAAAGTATCAACCATACCTTCTTAGGTATATTCCCATACATATACCTAAGTTACTAATCACAGTCTGGCTCCAACAGTCGAGTCCAAGCACAACCCATTCCACAAAGGAAATATAGTCAATCTTCTCAATGATAATAACTGAAAGACAAGACTCAGCTCAAACACGTATAAAAATCATGTAGAGGGGTATAGATGATTAGGTGAAGCCACTAAATCATCTCCTCTGTTGAAACCATTAAGGATCCTAGAACATTATTAGTGCGGTCGAACCCACGGAGGATCCCGGTACAGAAGTCATCATTGTCGAACCCATGGAGGATCCTAGAATAGAAGCCATCACTGTCGAACCCACGGAGGATCGTAGTACAGTATCATACCTGTCAAACCCATGGAGTATCATAGTACAATATCGTCATTGTCGAACCAACAGAGGATCCTGGCACAGTAGTAGGTCCACGTAGCATCCTATCATCTCAGTCGCATCCCGCAATAGGGTTCCCGCACACAGCACACTTGATTCCGGGAGGGTCCGCTCCTCGAGCCAAGTGTCGATACATAAACTAACATGAAGTATTGAGTTGCTGTATCTCTTATTTCAATCTCATCATAAGGAACCCAACCGAGCCGGGCTAGGCCAAGGTACGATCACCCCCTTTTCACGGAATGTGATTTAACAAACAGACCGAGCATCAGATCGATGCACCATCTGTGGAATAAGAACCCTTGTGACAAGGAGGAACATTGGAGATTATCTAAGTGAGTTTTTATGGAGTTTTATGTGAGAATTGTTTTGGATTAGACTTGAATACAAGTAGGCCTTTTTTACAAAAGTGCTTATATCTCACAGATCGGGCATCCGATCGATCTGTCGTCGGTCACGTTGGGACCCCTATGATGGGATGGTACCTTGGGTATGATTTTTGAAGAAGTTAGTACTGGTTAAAATATGACTGATGGCTTGAGGAGCAGTTCTCCCATAATCATGTGTGCTATGAGTAGGAATCCTGTGAACGACTGTCTTTGAAGTAGCGACCCTGTGTGGGTCGACATTATAGTGACCTAGTGGGGATAAAAATTTAGAAACCCTTTGTGTATTAAAATCATAGAAAACCAGAGTGGATTATAATTATAGCGATCCTGTGTGGATAGGCAGTGTGTGACCCGATGAGGACTTGCCTTTGAGTGGCCCGTCGTGGATCAACAATATACGACCCTGTATGGATCGATAATGGAACAACACCCTCATGGTTCAATTTTGGACACTTCTTAATGGAATAAACTGATCTAGCTTTAGGAAAATCATCTTTATTCCTGAAATATAAGCTTTATACTTTGTTTGAGTTCATTCTTCTTGATTTGGGCTATGTGATTGATGTCATGATTTTTGGTTCTCCATTATGGAATTTTGAGAGACCTTCGGGGGTCTCGGGGTCCCTACTTGGTGTTGTTATACTCACCCCTTCATGGGCATCACCCATATGTCAATGTGCCATATGACTATGATGACCAAATTGGTTGAGACTTGGGGGAGCCAGGACATGGATGTACATGGTGGTTATTGGCTAATGAGGAGAGTAGTGGAGACGTGCTGTACCTACCCTTCAGGTAGGATACTCGATGGGCGATTCCAAGAGCTATTTTCTGTTTTCCAGTTGTAGTTGTACCTTTTAGTTGTCCTTGTATTCCGACCCCTTTCAGTACACATCTTTACTACTGAAATTCTACTTTGTGGTTGCTTCTTGATGTGTTATTGGATTGTGTGTTTGTATAGGTTTAGAGACAATGCCTTCCCATTTTAGCGATACAACATTTTGGTTCTAGTCGCCAACCCCTAGCCTATAAAAGGCATGCTTGGGGTAGTCACAACATGGGCCCTGGGGGATGGGTCATGACAAAGTGGTATTATATGAGTCGGTTCTACAAAAAAACTAGGACTCTAATATTTTAATATAGAAATAGTGATAAGTGTTTAGAGTGTGGTTTTTAGTTTGGTGAGTACAGTGTTGGTGCAGCGGACAATGTATCCATACACCAGGATTTTGAATTCTAATTTCTGACATGGGGCACAAAAACATTGATTGCGTGTGTTTTAGAAGTGTTTTATTTTTGATCTCTTTAAGTCAGCTCACCAAGTATAACTTATTGACCATGGAACACCTGTTTTTATATTGGATGCAGCCACGTAGACAGCTAGCCAGGATTCCAGTGATAATTTTCAATGATTGTTCACCGAGTGATGATGCTTCAGTGTAGGACCCTCTTACGATGATAGTAACCTCGATTGGTGTACGAGCAATACCACTATCTGTTGAGTAGTCGTTTCCACCTTCCCACTAGTAGATGGTGCATGTTGACTGATTGCATTGAACATGTTTTAGTAGTAGAGGCCTATGTGGTTCTGAGGCAAGACAGATCTGCGGGAAGTATAGGACTGGCTGGAGGTTGTGGCCAGTGTTTTTTTCCTGGTTGGGACACCAGCCTATGAGATGGTGATCCTAGCTGTCGGTCTTCTCCAGGGAGCAGCAGGGAGATGGTGGATCCTGACACTCCAGACACATGGCGAGGCATCCCTCACCTGGGATGATTTTGAGGGCCTCTTCAGGGCAGAGTTAGTTCCAGAAACTCTACACTCTGTGCTTATATTGGAGAATCTACACCTACTACAAATCAGGGTGACTGTGACCCAGTACACAATGATGTTCACCGACCTCTCATGCTACTCTACCGATACAGTGTGGGACCCTTTTTCTAGGGTACGAACCTTCAAAAAGGAACTCTGAATGGATATTAGAGCTTCGATGGTATCTTTCAGCGTCCTGACACATGCTGGGCTATTGGAGAGATCACTATTGGTGGATAGTATCCTTACTGAGCAAACACCGACAATGAGACCCACCATCGGGTGACACATAGTAGAGTCATCTACAGCTAGAAGTAGGAAGATAAAATAGATGTCTAAGTGGACCAGACATTTTAGTGGATTACCATGGGATGTTGGGTTGAAGGTGTGAGGCTCACAAGGTATATTAGGCTAGTAGAGGAGTAGACTGTGCTTCACGTGCAATGGGAAGAGCCACATGGCATGCGACTGCCCGAACAACCACAATGATGACCATAACATGGTCAGGGGACCACTGAGGAAGATGCTGAGATTAGACCGAGGAGGTTCACAAGGTGGCAGATGTGGTAGAGGAGTGGATTGTACAACAGGTGGTGGACGAAAATTCGAGGTTCTACAACCACAACCTTCAGGTGGTCCACCGCGACCACAGGGAGTAGGTGGATAGGGATGAGCTCAGCTTCAGGCAGCTGATGCCTATGACCATGACACTCTAGAGATGACATGAGTTATGATCTGTGTCTACTACACCTTAGCTATAGTAATTATAGACCCATGTTTCAGTCACTCTTTCATTTCCGTGACTCTTATTTAGAGCTTGAAGATTACGGTGGAGACATTGGCTCGATCCTTGCGATTAGAGACTCCTACTGGAAAAGATTCAATGATCACACACTGGTGCATATAGTGTGAGATTACTTTAGGAGGTGAGAGCATTAGCTGGGATCTTCTAGTAGCAGCGTAGAGGCCTTGGGACGTCATCATGGGTATGGAATGGTTATCCACAGTCCTTGCTGATATTGAATGCATTAAGAACAACGTGCGGTGTGTCCATGAGGATGAAACCCAGTTTTCCTTCATTGGTGAGAATTTAGCCTTTGCAGTATAGGATGGAGTTACCTGGAGGGGGGTTCAGTCAATTAGACATCAGTTTACTATCCTTACCCTCGAAGTAGTTGATGTTGGGAGTCCGAGCTATCCTGTAGTGGTGGACCAGTATGCCGTTGTCTTCCGTAATGATGTTCCGGGACTACCTCCACTCATAGTGGTTGACTTTTACATTGATCTGTACCATTGGATGACACCGATATCTACACCCTCATATCGGATGGCTCATATGGATCTTTGTGAGTTACGGGTTTAGCTGGAGGACTAGTAGAGGAAGGTGTTCATATGTCCCAGTGTTTCTCCATGGGAAACCCCGATTTTGTTCTCCAAGAAAGAATATGGGAGTTTGAGGCTCTATGTGGATTATCGGCACCTGAATCAGGTGACCTTGAAGAATAAGTATCCACTCCTGAGTATTGATGATCTTTTAGATCAGCTGAAGGGAGATCGTTGGTTTTTAAAGATACACCTCAGATCATGCTATCATCAGCTTAGGGTACGAGAAGAGGATGTGCAGAAGATGACGTTCAGATGTTCGAATAGACACTATGAGTTATTAGGGATGGAATTTGGAATGACCAACGACCCTGTAGTGTTCATGGGACTCATGAATAGGATCTTTCATCCATACCTTGATTTCTTTGTGGTGGTCTTCATCGATGATATCTTTATATAATTGGCATTCGTGGAAGAGCATGCCTATCATTTGAAGATAGTTTTGGATACAATTTGAGAGCACCAGCTTTATGGGAAGATCATGAAGTTCCAGTTCTAGTTACGGGAGGTCCACTTTTTGGGCCACATTATCTCAGAGGCTGTGGTTGCAGTGGGTCCATCGAAGATAGTGGATGTTCTTACTTGGGAGCCACCAAGAAGTGTGACTGAGGTGCAGAGTTTCTTGGGATTGGATGGGTACTAATGGAGATTCATACCTGAATTTTCTAGAGTTATGACACTCTTTTTAGCATTGACTAAGAAGGGAAAACCCCTTGAATGGATGGATAGTTGCTAGAATAGTTTTTAGGAGTTGAGGATGAGACTGACTAGTTCCCCCCTTCTTGAGGATACCAGAAGAGGGCGTTGGGTATGTAGTGAACTGTGACACATCAGGGACCATAATTGGATGTGTTATGATATAGGGGTGAGTAGTTATTGTTTATGGTTCATGAAAGCTAAGACATCATGAGAAGAACTATTCTACCCATGACCTGGAGTTAGCAGCCGTGGTATTCACCCTGAATATGTGGAGACACTACTTTATGGGTGAACAATTTTATGTTTACTCTGATAATAAGAGTCTCAGATATATCTTCTCATATAAGGACATGAACCTGAGATGTCGACGTTGGCTAGAGTTCCTCTCAGACTATGACTTTATATTAGTCTATACTCCTTGGAAGGGGAATGTAGTAGCAGACACACTCAATAGGAGGTCTGGTCTACAGTTACTGAGTGAGGCGACAGAGCAGCTAGCCACGTTGTAGATATCCTTTGTGGACAAAGATGGAGAAGCTTACCTCTAGTATATTACCATCACTCCCCAACTTCTTCAGTGCGTTCGGGAGGCACAGATGATGGAAATTGAATTTGATGATCGACATGATCAGAAATCATCAGGACAGAAACCTAATGGATTTTCTAAAGGTGGGGAGCACATCATCCTCTTCAGAGGATGCACCATGGTACTGGTGTCACTACGGGAGGAGGTGTTGAGGTAGTTCTATACATCCCCTATGGGGATACATCCTGGTTTGGCGAAGATGTACCTGGACCTCCAGCGTCAGCACTGGTGGATTTCGTGACAGGGATACCACATACATCCAGGGGACACAATTCCATCTGGGTGATCCTTTACCGACTCACCAAGTCGGCCCACATCCTACCCATCCGAGAGCAGGGATCAGTATAGGGATTGGGATGCATCTACATGTAAGAGATTATACTGCTTCATGGGGTTCAATCAATGACCATATCTGACCATGACACATGTTTTACATCCCCGTTGTAGAAGGTATTATTGGAGGCAATTGGTAATCACCTACATTTGAGCACCGCCTTTCATACACAGATGAATGGTTAGATGGAGATGACCATTCAAACACTGGAGTATATGCTTCATGCTTGCGTCATAGATTTTGGCCACAGTTGGGAGGATCAATTTCCATTGGTGGAGTATGCGTACAAAAACAGTTGTCACTCCACCATCGTTATGGAACTGTTTGAAGCGTTGTATGGTCGACCATGTAGATCACCTGTATGCTGGATAGACCCAAGGGAGTCCGCACTTATGGGTCTAAAGTTGGTACGAACTACCATTGAGAAGGTGCAAATCATCCAGAAGCAGATGAAGACTATACAGACCATCAAAAAGTTTTATGCTGTCTGGATATGGAGACCTTTAGAGTTCGAGGAAGGAGACCATGTCTTCCTATGTGTCTCGCCTCGATGAGGTTTGTAGAGATTTGGAAGAGGTGGAAAGCTATCTCTGAGGATAATCAGAACCGTCAGGTTTTTAGAAGAGTTGGAAAGGTGGCATATCGCATATATCTTCCCCCACAGATGCATAGGGTGCATGATTTTTTCCACAGGTCATAAATGAAGAATTATGTGCATGATCTATTGCACATTATTGAATGGAGATAGATGGACATTAATGATGGGGTGACATTTAAGGAGGTTTTAGTGGATGTTGAGGATCGAAAGGAGTGGGTCCTTTATGGATGATCGATCCCTCTGGTGCATGTTCACTAGAAGTACGAGAACCTCCAGGAGAGAACATGGGATCAGGAGGCTCGAATTCATGCTTAGTACCCCCATTTGATTCCTTATTCTATTTTGTGGATTTCGGGGGGAAAATACCTATGGTTGTAAGAATGTAAATACCATAATTTTCCATGTATTTTTTAAAATTAATTAATTAATTGGAATTATTATGTGTCTGTGAAAATTGACGGTGCGTGATTCAGTAGCCTGGTGTGCCCAGGATAAATTTCTGAACTATTTTTAAGGTATGTTCAGTAAACTTGTTGACGAAATTTTCTATCTTTTGAACCGGTGCTCAGATTAAAATATGAGGGCACTGCTGAATCCACAACACCAGGATTCGCTTAAGGGGTAATTTACTTCAACCATATATGTTATGTAGAAAAATATAGTTTTTGAACATTTAGAAGAATAATACAATAAAAATATCATTTTCTTTATCTTTTTTCTTTCCTTCAACTGAAAAGTGGCGGTGGCAGGACCAACAACATGTCAAGATATTAAATGGATTCACTCTCCTTTACTAGTAACAACACCATTGGGAATTTGGGAGGTCCATTAATTAAATGAACGTCATAAATACCTCGGAGCGTTACCCACCTCTTCACCTTATATTTTTATGGAGCTCAGCGAGGGGTGTTGGCACGACTTCACCAAGCGAAGAAGCTCTGAAAAAATACCATGACGCCACCACCTGGAGCACAAGACTGTTTTCCGAGACTGGTGATGAGCACCACCGAATCACGAACCGATGACAATGGTGAAGGAAGTTACATCAATCGTCATTAGAGGACATCTTACCCAGGTAGGGGGATTGTTGTAAATTTCATCATTATGAGATAACTTGTTGACCGCCTGATATGATGCTAACACGGAGGGTACAGGAAAAAAACAAGGATTGGGCCCTATTCCACTTCAGTATTTGTCTCATTTTTCTAGAATGTTTTTCAAAACGGAGTGTAAGGATTAAACCGGAGGACATGTAGTGTCGAAGGTGACCCGAGAACCTCATAGAAGCTGTCGAGACCAAAAATGGACCACTGGAGCATTCCAAGTGGCCCACAGATGAAACTGTCGGCTCGCCAGGTTGTCGGTGAACAGAGGTGACATGTGGAGATTGGCCTTAGGTAGGGAGAAGTGGAAATCCATCGTGCGCCATGGTGGCCAGCCCGAGATGGCCGCCCGAGACAAGGGAATCCCCTGCAAGAACCGTTGGTAGTAGCAACCATGGCCAGCAGGCCGTTGTCGGAGGGTGCGGCGGGGCTCTTCTCTACGCCGTGTTGGCGAAAGTCGGTTGTCCAAATGGCCAACCATTCATACTATGGGTCAGCACCCCACATACTGGGAAAAAAGGCCCCACAATTGGGGGGCTAGCGGAGAAGGCAGTTTGCCTTCTGGCGGACTGGGCAAGATGTGGTCTGACCGAGTAGGCCAGACCCGCCAGCGAGCTGGGGTGGACTTGTGGGCCAACAGGGCAATGCATGTGGGCTGAGCCCCACATTGCTGGCCAGGATAATCTCAAACCTAGCCCACGAACCAATGGGCCAGCCCTGATGGGCCGAACCCAGTGAACCTGGCTGACCATTAACAGGCTGGACCAAGGTAGGGTCAGGTAGGCCCTAGGAACCGTTGCGTCGGGTTGGTCAGACCGAGTCGGATCGGGGCGAGACCCAACCATCCATTGAATAAATAAATTCCCACAACTGATGAAACATGTGTCTGTTTGACATGCTGTTAGTGGTGTTGGGACGCATTTTGGGAATCGGTCCCTTTGGAATATTCTGGCAGGCCCGACCGAGCCGGGACGGACCATGGTGCCATCACCCCCGTTTTATTAAAAGGGATGTAACTAACAGACCGGGCTTCCAATCGATGTGCCATCTGTGTCCTAAAGACCCTTGTGATGAGGTGGGTCCTTGGAGATACTCTAAGTGAGTTTTGATAGAGTTTGACCAATATCTTGGGTTGGATCAATCTTTTATCCAACATGGTTCTTTTTTACAAAAGTTCCCATATCTCATAGACCTAGCGTCCGATTGACGTGTTTTCTATCATGTTTGGACCCTTAGAAGGTAATATCCTTTTGGTATTATTTTTTCAGGAATTTTTACCAGTTGAAATATGACTGATGGATTGAAGTGAGGTTCTCCCAGAATCAAGCTTGCTATGTGCAAGAATCTTGTTGCCAACTGTCTTTGAAGTAGCGACCTTATGTGGGTCGACATCATAGTGACCCTGTGTGGATCAGCATATAGAAACCCTGTGTGGATCAATATAATAGTGACCCTATGTGGATTAGAGTTCTAGAAACCCTATGTGGATGATCAGTGAGTTACCCGACGAGGACTAGCCTTAGAGTGGCCCGTCGTGGATCAGCTATATACGAATTTTTGTGGATCGACAATGTAACAACTCCCATGTGGTTCAGTTGTGGAAACTTCCTAGAGGAATAAAATGATATTTCATTAGGCTAATCATATTTATTCCTAAACTCTGAGTTGTATACCTGGTTTGAGTTGAGTCTTTTTCTTTGTGCATTGTTATTAAGTCCACGATTTTTAGTTTTCTTTTTTAGAATTATAAGATACCTTCGAGGGTCTCAGGGTACCTACTTGGTATTTTTATACTCACCCATGCACGAGCATCGCCCACACGTTGTTGTGTCTTGTGAAGATGACGAACATCTTGGCTGAGACTTGGTGGAGCCAGGACCAGGAGGTACACAGAGGTGATTGAATGATGAGGAGAGTGGAGGAGATGAGCTGTACCTACCCTTCAGGTAGGATCCTCGGTGGGAAATTCCAGGATCTATTTTCTATTTTTCAGTTGTACTTGTACCTTTCAGTTGGGCTTGTATTCTGGCCCCTTTACTTTCAATACACACCTTTAGTACTACAATTTTACTTTTTGGTTGATTCTTTTTTGTGTTCTTGGATTGTGTGCCTATAAAGTTTTAAAGGAAATTCCTTCCCTTTTTAGGGATAGACCTTTTCAGAAAAAGTCATCAATCCCTAGCCTACGGAAGGCGGGCTTTTAGTAGTCATGGCATGGGCCCCAGGGGATAGGTCATGACCTATTTTTACCCAGAGTAATTTGAACCTAAGAAAATGAAATTAGATTGAGTATCTGATTATTTTTTTATATTTTATAGACTTTTATAAAATGGAATTTTGTTTCCACTATTTTAAGAAGGAAGTTACCAACACAAGCCTGAAAGAAATAAGTGGGTGAATGGTATTTGATGACTTTGATCATCAAGATGTTCCGGGATGTGGATGAATTTTATTAGATGGTATTCTTATATTGTGGGGATATTGGTTCTTTATTTTATGATCATATTATAATTATGAAATAAAAATACATTTATTTTCATTATTTTAGTAAAATTATTTATAGTGGGGAGACCTTAGGTGACTTGTATTAATCTCCAAGTGTGCCTTGTGTATCTGAGGTAGATTCATTATTTTTATAGATTTGAGCCAGGAGTTTATGGATAGTCTAAATAAATATAGTTTTCTATAAACCATGTGAATACCAAGTTATATCATGATTTGAGATGTCACATTTGACTCTGGTTATAAGGTGGTAGATTTCAAAACCTGTATCACAAAGTCTTACCTATGAAAAGATTAATGTAGAGAACCTGAGAGCAGCCAGTTTGTTACAACCTATTCCCATTTCAATATATAAGTGGGATGATATATCCACATACATAATTTTCCTTTTACCATTGATTTAAAGTGATAGAAAAGTAATTTGTGTTTTCATTGATTGATTCCTGAAATTTTATCATTTGTCCTCTAATTTAAGAGATGATAATGGCATAAGAGATTAGAAAAATATATGTATGAGATATTAAGAATATAAAAGTAGTACCTTATACTATTGTTTTAGAGGGAGATCCAAGATATAAGATTCTATTATGGAAAGTATAATTAGAGGAAATGGGTTCTCATTTGAACTTAAACACAACATATCTCCCTTAGACAGATAAATATATTGAGATATCCATTCAAATAATTGAGGAATGCTTTGAGAATTCATATTTTTGTGGTTAATTGGAAAATAATTTTACCTTTTTTGGGTCCACCTATAATTTTTTTTGGATTTCATTAAAGTATATTCTTTTAAATAATTTAATGGGTGGCCATTTAAATCCTTTTTATGTTGGGAATATTAGAGAGTAAAGAATTTTTTTCATTGTGTCTTATTATAGAGATTACAGGGAAGGCGAAGATTGTCCGAATGAGGTTAGTGATAGATCAGAGTACCCAGAACTCTTATAGGGACCATGATCATCTCCAAATAGTTTTTTTGATAGGATATCATGATTTTCTCAAGTTTATGCCTCTTTATGAAAATTATTTTTTGGGAAGATAGTGTGAGATGGAATGATTTTTTATTATCCCTTTGAGATCATCGAACATCTTGTAAAGGTGGAATATCGATTGGACATACTTTATATTATGACATTGATTCATGATGTGCTTAACATTTCCCAAGTTAGGAGGTATAAACGAGACACTTCGAGTGAGACATAATGGAATGGTGATGATCTTGAGCCCAACACATCAATTTTTGATAAATCATTTTGGTTTATGTATTATTAGAATAAGGTTCTATATAATAAAATTATTCCTTTGGGATATCAACTATAGTAGTGCAGATTAGATACCAATGAGAGATGGAAGTCTGATGTGCTAATGATGCACTATTAGACTCATATCTTTCCATTTCTATAATCCTGAGTGCCTTTGGGGACATAAAGTGGAATGGTGGAGAGTATTGGGACACCCTCCATACCACACGTACATTTTATTTTGGGTCATGTTTATGTATCACTGGGTTCTAAAGGATTTTTGGAGTTGATGGATGAGATTTTTGATATTAGGGAGAAAAAAATATGATACATGGTCTGAATATAGTTATTAGTTAATAGGTTATAACCATTTGATATAGATCTGTTGGTTCTGGTGGTGTTTTGGATGGTTTGGGCCCAATTTTCCTAAAATTGTGATACTATAACGTATACCATGATGATGGTTGGGTTTTAGTCTAGTAGTGGTTTCATTATTTTTCTAACTATGTGGCTACTCATAGTTAACTATTCATCTTGGATTTCATGGGAAAATAGAAATGACATAGTTAGTAGAAGATTATTCTAAATGTGTATCCTAACCATGTGTCTATTATGATTTTCTTAATTTTTTTTAAATTTACTATAATAACCCCTTTCATTTTTAATCAAAATCCCTCCTAGATCTCTCATTAGCTATACCCATACCATTATTAGTTATCTGGATGATTATTATTTTGGGTCCTTGGAGATTCTACTTCTGTTTTAGTAGATCTCTTCAAGGTATATTCTGATTTGAACCAATTTTCTTATCCTCTTTCTTAATCTCCCCTCAATCTCTCATATCCTTCATGTGTTTAACCTCTTAAGGGCCTGGTGTGAAAATATAATTTTTTGATGGGGAATCGATGATGTTATTATGGATGTGGGATTTATGGGACTTGACCACTTTGTTTTATTTAACCATTTTTGAAGGAAAATATGTTTCCTCTATTAGTGAAGTAGGTGTCTCTGTATAATAGTTTTTTCTCATAGAATACCTAGTATTTACTGTATTTTGATTTGGTATGGATTATGAAGATGAATGATTTGATATCTACGAGGGGTATTTTTTAAATGAATATTCAGTGGGTTGGATAGTGGTTTTAATGATTTTTTTATTTATTATAATCTTTATGAAAATTATGCATTCGATGAAATGATTAAATGATGATTTTGACTCTAAAATGGTTTTTTAATAATGGGAGAAATAATTCTTTTCATATAGAGGTGTTTTAATGGGAATTATTTACTAAAATTTCTTGATAATATATAGTACACTAGAAATATAAGGCCTCGAACATAAACATTACAAAATCTTGAGATAATTTAATAATATGAATTTAATTCACATTAAGGATGTTTTCAATTTTAGATTATTTGAGAATTAGGAAATAACTATTAAATAACATCTCAGATATTACAAAGAAGGCGAGTCTACACTCTATCCAATTTTTCATAATCTAAACCATTTTAAAATAAAACATGAATTATTTTTCTTGATAAAATATTAATAACATTAATCTTGACTTCTTTCTTTATATTACCAATACTTATACCCAGTGGAAAACATTTAAAAAACATAGAATAAGAATAAAAATCTTACTAAGGGATATAAAATGAGGAATAATATAATTAGTCCATGAATATTTTAAACCCATCAAAATATTTTCACAAAATCATACTTTTCACCCTTAAAAAAACTTTTTAACATACATCATGAAATAATAAGATTCCTGAAAAACTTATTATAAATCATAAATCATATATGTAACTTTTTAAATCCATATCATACTTAAATTTCAGCTTTAAAAGCTACATAGGGAGTAACCTTCATGGTTATGTTTGGAATACCCATCATAGTATATTCTCTAAATCTCTTAAGAGAAACCTTAACATTTACGTTCGTCTCATTACCCAATTAATTGGAGAGATATGATGGGATCACCCACCCTCATTTTATCATGAACCACCTATATACAAACATAATTCCCAAAAACTATAACATAATCATAACATATAAAACAAGCATAAAAGAAAAATATCATTTCCACTTTGAAATCCCATTTCATCTTTACAATCTGCACACTCATAAATGATTTTTTTTGTAAAATAAAAAGGTAAAATTTTATAGTAAACATCAATACATAATAGTGACATAAAAGCGAGAAAATCAATTCTTGACGTAGATGTTAAATAAAACATTCCATGTAATTTAAATAATCAATAAAGTTTTAAAACATATTTAAAACATTTAAATAGATGATTTTTGAATCAAAGCATCCAATAAAACATTTAAAATTTTAAATGAATTAATATTTTAAAGAATTAATGTCCATATAAATAAATCCTTAAAACTATTTTGAAAACATGTACATTAAGGTGAATGATTTAGAAGAATAAATATTTAAAACGTTTAAAATGATGTTTTGGTTAAAGAGTACTTTACCAGTTTGAATATTTAATTTGCACGTCATCTGAAAGTAAAAATTTTTAAAAGATTCTAAATATCATGAGTATAGATATAAAATGGATATGTAATTTCCAAGGTGATTTATATAAATTTTATGACATACTAATTGTGAATATCGTTAAGAAATGTCTTAATGAATGGAGATTGAGATGAAATCCCATAAAAAGATAATATAATTAGATTAATGATAAATAAATGACATAATTAGGTGTGAAAAATATATAAACTCCCAATATATGTAGATATTTAGAGTAAAACAATCATAGGTGATTCACACATATTCTTGGTAAAAAAACCAATGACATGGATGTTTAACAAAATGAATGGGGATTGAGTTATGATTTCTCTTACAATGAGTCTAAATCGTCATGTATAATTGTTATATTTTTAAATAATAAACATAGGTTAATTTATAATTTCATGATTAAATTTTTCATGTTTATTATTCCTTTAAAATCACTTATATCCATGTTATAAAAATTACATAATTATTTAAGTTAATATCAAACATTTTGTTGATATTTGGTACTTGAGTCGAAAATGACCATGGTTTTGATGTTACTAGTTCATGTGGTCATAATTCAATTATACTCAGAATATTTTTAATGAAATAATAATCAATTTTATACATGAATGATACTTTTTAAATCAAAACATTAATTTTGGTTATGAAAAATGAACAACGTTTTATTTTTGGAGACGAAGGTCATACATATGCATGAGTAATGTTTAAAATTTTCATTGATCATTATGGAAATAATTTAATTAAACATTTATCTGTATAGGATGTTCATGATATTATTGAAATCATAATTATCATTAAATTATACTTATATATATTATATAATTGTTTTGGTGAATTAAAACGATTCACATCGCTTCATGGAGGTGATAGTTCACATTTACACACGAACGATATTATCGTTTTTATGTGCATTAAAGGTAAAAAAATAATGGAAATATTATTCCTTAAAAATGATAAATATTTCACTAATATCACATATTAATATTAATTCCACCATTATAACCAATTTTGATAGAATGTAATGGAAAATGAACTAAATCGGTTCCTAGAGGTGATAATTGACAAGTACACAAGAATAATTAATTCCATTCCTATTTTATGGGAGTAGTGATGGATTTAGTGGATTTTGTTAATATAATAACATCTAATTATATTTATTATACTGTAGTTATTATATCATCATGGTTTTATGATATTTTAATGAATTGGAAGAAGAAACAAAATAGTAACACTAAAAGAAAACTATACATCTTCTTCGGTTGATCGCTTTTGAAGAACACCTTAGTACTACTAAAAAGTTTTTTATGCCTAAAATAAGGCTTTATTAATGTGTGGAGGAGTCATAAGAAGAGGTATTTATAGATCTTGGATTAATAAAAAGGCTTTTTAAGTGTGAGTATTAGAGAATAGAGGGTACCTTTTTATAGGAGAGGGGAGGGGAACATTAAAAAGTCTTTAAATATTAATTTATAATAAATTGATTTATGATTTCTAATAGACCAAAAATCGAATATTTAAAAAATAATATGGTATTTTAGTCTTATACTTATTATATTATTAAAATTATACATGTTTTTAAATATTTTTTTAGTCTTTATCATTTTCATTTAACCCTTATTTCACCCTTTTTAATCTTACCATGATATCATGTTATTTACAATATGTATGTTAATTTAATTACCATAACTTGTAAAACTACCAACTCAAGTATAATTTATGACATATTAATGATTATTCTAATCATTTTTTATAATATTATATTTTTATGAATTTTATAATTTTAAAAAAACTATTTTATATTTTAAGTTATGAATTATGTTAATATTTACAATATTCATACATGACTTTCTTAGAAGTTTCTAACAACTGGATTCCATCGAAAATAATATATTAAATCAATCATAAAATTTAATATTCATCCATAAAATTATTTTATGGCATAAAATATTTCATAAAATATTTATTTTAATGTTTATAATATCATTTATTTGATTCCTTCATTAATAAAGAAATCACTGCATCATCATTGTGTCACAAATAAATTTCTTTATTTAAAGTAAAAAAATTATAAATAAAATATCAAGATGTATGAAATATATTTCTATTTATAATTAATATTTATAGCATAATTTACCATTTATTTAAACCCATATTAATTTATTTAGTAAGGAGATACATGCTTATAAAATATTTTCCATTATTTTAAATTAAAAGTTTTAAGTGTCATAATCAAAACAAAGTTGATTTAAAATGCCAAAATTTTTATCCCAAGTGTTTTATTGGTCGTCCATATATCATAAAATAGGATTATTACACCTTTTAGGGTATTTTTATATTATTATAATATTATTTTTTACCTTTATTTATGAGATTTACCCTTTAACTGTGGTAAATAAAAATAATTACTAAATTGACTATTCAGAATGTCCAAAAATAAAAGGTACCTATTTAAAAAATTATATCATATGATTCAAAATATGGAATAAATTTTTCTAAATTCAAAACATAGAACTTACTGTATTTAATTTAAATGCAATTCACATTGTCAAAATGATAAAATGGGTTTAAAAATAAGTAAAAATCATCTAAGGATTGTCATGCATTTGTATCTTATTTCAATGACAAATTACTTTTGATCACAAAAAAATAGATTAAATAATAGAAAATTAATTCAATTCCACTTTAAAACCAATTAAAATAGTAATATAACTATATAAATAAATTAGATGAAAAGACAGTTTGAATTAAAATGCATTATTTTTCCCAGTTTCATAAAAAAATGAGTTTTATCAGTAAAATTAATAATATTCAACCAAAGTAAATTTTTATATCCCTATTATACATAGTAAGTTTATTATAAAAAATAGAACTTAGAAAAGTGAAAAATAAAGATTTAAAAAGTCTTCCCCATCAATAGGTGGTAAAAATATATTTTTTTAACAAATACTTCTTTTATCTAAAAAAATATTTTTTTCTTATATCATATCTATAAAACATATATGATTATTTTTAGACACTAAATTTAATATAAAACACATATATTTTATTAAATAAAATAAATAAAGAGTGATATGATTTTATAATAACAATTATTCTCATTTAATTAGGTTTTCATAAAAATACATCCTTTACATTAAATTGGTCTCTATTTCCATTTATAATAAATTTGGTAACAAATGAATAATTATATAAACATGTGTAAACCATATATTCATAATTAAGTGGATACAATTCATTCCCTCTATTCTAATTTCAAGGTTACAATAGTGAAATTTAAATAACAATATTTAGTTGTTCGTTTATGCTCGATGCTGCTTATTAGGTATGCTATTGAACATAGAGTTTTTTTCTTAATACTTGGGTTCTTACATCCTACCCCCTTAAATAAATTTCATCCTAGATATTTTAATTTGGAGTTGATAACAAGGGTATGACCTTTAAAAATAATTTTATTACAACCCCACATCAGAAAAATGGTTAATAAAAAAAACATTAAAAGATAGAAAGATAAGTACAAAGGTCACCTGAGATAACACATACTAGGATTCCATGTTGGAAACATGGATAAGAAAGATAAAATAAGTTTCATGTTATGATGGAGAGTAATGGGAAACATTATATATAGAACGACAATCAATCAAAAAACCCACATATTTTGATGGGCTAAATGGTCTTTGATTTTGTGGTAGGAAAAATAAAGAGAAAACCTTATTGTTTTAAGATATTTTTCATAATGTTGTGGAATTTATTTACGAGTGTGACTAATAACATAAGAAAAAATACATGTCAAATAGAGCTTCATCCTTTAATAAATTTCTACCAAAAACTCATCTTTTCACAAAACTATGAGTATTCATGATGACATGGTCACACCAGAAGCACTATAATCAATATCTAGAGAATAAAATAATCCATAAAAGATTAACTATCTATTCATACTATCTTTAAACATTAACCAAAACAAATTGTTAGTAAAATATCAGATAATACCCCCAAAATAATAATCCATTATATGATAAATATCTACATTAATTTCCAAAATTCAGCATTGATAACCAATGTTTAACATTGACCATTCAACAAATAATTATCCATGAAATTTCTCAAAACAAACCAAATGATGATTGAAACCCAAAATTCAGGAGAATTTGATTACATAATATTCCAAGATAAATTTTAACATTTGTCTCCAAATAACGTCATGTACTCTTGAAGTCTCATACCAAAAAGTAATTACCCCAATCACATATTCGCCATGTTAGGTTAATCACTTCCATAAATTACCTGAATCACCATATCTCCAAAATAAAACATAAATTCATCCAAAGTAAAATACAAACATTACTCCTCTAATAAAATCCCATAGTAATCTATTTTCCTTAGGAATATAGGGTTCCCAAAATAGTGAACGTCCTCTAAAATACCATTTATCACTTAGTCCCCAAATCATTTTCCTATAATAAGGATATCCATTGGATAAAACCTAAGTTCCCAAAATCAAATTATTCTTATTTCATCAACTTTTTAAACAAAAAATATAAAGTTATACTAACTAGGGTCTTTACATAAGAAGGTGGTATGCGATGAACCTTTGTTTCCCTTCGGTCGTGGGTTCGATTCTTGTGACCTTGCCGGACGTGATGGGTTGTCACCCATCCTATGGGTTATTTTTTTTATAAAACTATATTATTATTATAACATTCCCAAAATGTGATAATGTCCGTAAAGGTAACCATAACATATTTAAATCTAAGGTTGTCTTAAAAAAATCATTTTTATCCAAACTCATAATAAACTCAATATCTCAATTCATGAATATTATATAAATTGAGATATTTTTTTCACCTCAAAATGATATAGTAAAACTATTACCAAAATAATGAACAACATACCTTGGTCATGGTGTCCACCAGGTTTCATCATCAATTAGTTCACATAGATATATGGTCCATTCTTTTCAAAAATTATTTATAGAGTCTTCAAAATCACTTTCTTCCTTTATCAGAATTCACCTTCTATAACATGGGTCGTATGGGTGATGAAAAAAAATATTTATGTAAAATAACCATGTATGACATATAATTGCATAACATTAGATATGACCTATTTTTTTAAAAAAATGTACTAAGTTTGAAAAGAAACATTCAATTAATTGTTTTTTAAAATACCATAAGTAGGATCTAAAAGACTATATTTCAAAATCAAATATAAAAAGTGTGTGAAAGGGCCTTTTTGTTCACTTAATTTTTCAGAATCATAATATGCTTCATATTATAGTGATAAGGTAAAATATCTAACACTATCTTGATAATATTTTCCATTTTTTTGAAAATATGAGAATATTGAGAAGATAATATTTGACTAAAAATGGCCCATGATCCATGATGGTATTAATTTATAGTATAGATGTTTGATATCTCAAATAAATTATTGCAAGTGAGTTGTATGTTAGAATAATATTTAGAATCATCCTAGAATGACTTTACAATAATTATTGCAAGAAAGTCATGAAGAAGAGATATGAATGTTGTTTTAGATCCTCCTACTTTTATTTATAACCAACATTACATGATATGAAATGTTATAGAACAAGGATGTAACCAAAATAATAGAAATATAACATTACTATATGTTTAACCAAAACTCATAATACCTAATGTTATTTAAACCAACCCTTTGATAACAAATATAAGTCCCTGACCATAAACATTACATAATATTTAGATATGTCAATAATTTGACTTTAATTCACATCAATTATATTTTTAGGTTTATATTTTTAAGGAATTATGCCATAATATTACATAATATCTCAGATATTACAATGTATAAAAGTCTACACTATATCCAATTTTTCATAATCTAAAACATTTTAAAATAAAACATGATTTCTTTTTATTGATAAAATATTCATAACATTCATATTTATTTCTTCCTTTATCTTACCCATACTTTTACCATATGGAAAACATTTCAAAAAATTGGGATGAGCATAAAAATCTATGTAAGGGATTTAAAATAAGGAATAAAACCATTTGTCCATGAATATTTTAAACCCATGAAAACATTTTTACAAAATCATACTTTTCACCCTTAAAACATAAAATTTTAACATACATCATGAAATTATAAGATTCCTGAGAAACTTATTAGAAATTAAAAATCATATAGGCAACTTTTGTCATGCATATCTTATTACATTATAGATTTCATATCGACATAGGGAATAACTTTTATGGTTACATTTGGAATACCCATCACAATATATTCCCTAAATCTCATAGGGGAAACCTTAATGTTTACCTCCATCTCATTAATCAATGAATTAGAGAGCTATCATGGGATAACATTCCCTCATTTTATCATGGAACCAATATTATACATACACTATTCCCAATAACCATTACATAATCATAACAATAAACAAGCATAAAGGAAAAATAACATTTCCACTTTGAAATCTCATTTCATATTTACAAGCTACACACTCATAAATGAAAACAAATTATTTTAAAATAAAATGTTAAAATAGTGATGTTAACATTAATACATAATAGTGATAGAAAATCATGAAATTACATTCATGACATATATGTTAAATTAAAAATTTAATGTTATTGAAATAATCAATCCAGTTTTAAAACTCATTTAAAACATTTAAAAAGAAAATTTCAGAATCAAAGTGTCCCGTAGCACTTGGAAACTTTTAAAAGAATTAACATTTATAAAAATTAACTTCCATATAAATGAATCTTTAATTTTTTTTAAAACATGTAAATTAATGAAAAGTATTTAGAAGAATAATTATTTAAAATGTTTAAAATAATGTTTTTGTAAATGAGTTCTTTACCATTTGTATATTTAAATTATATGTCACCTGAAAGTAGAACATTTTAAAAGACATTAGGTATCATGATTATAGATATAATATGGATATGCAATTTCAAAGGGTCTGTATATACACTCTATAAAATAATAAAGGTGCATATCACCAAGAAATATCTCAATGATAGGAGATTGAGACGAAATCCCAAACAAAGATCTTATAATTATATTTTGGATAAATTAATGACATAATTATGTGTGGAAAATATAAATAATCCCAATATATGTGGATATTAAATGTAATACAATAATAGTTTATTCACACATATTCTTGGGAAAACAATACCAATGAAATGGATATTTAACTCAATGAATGGATAATGAGTAAGGATTTCCCTTACCATGTGTCGGACTCCTCACGTACAATTATTATATTCCAGAATAAAAAACTTAGGTTAATTTTAATTTATTGAGAACCTTATAAATTTTTTTTATTCCTTTTATATCACTTGTAACCATGTTATAAAAATTTCATAATTATTTATGTTCATATCTGACATTTGGTCGATATTTGGTACTTGAGTCAGAAATGAACATGGTTTGGATGTTACTAGCCCACGTGGTCATTAGTCCATCATCTACAAAATATTATTCATGAAAAAAAATTATATATTAATCATACTTTTTTAAATCAAACCAATAATTATGGTTATGAAAAATGAACAATGTTATATTCATGGAGACAGTATGCCATACGTATGCATGAGTAACATTTCTATTTTTCATTGATCATTATGGAAATAAGGTAATTATAATTTTACCTTTAAATAAAGATCATGATATTATTAAAAGAATAATAATTATTAAATCATAATTATATATATATATATATATCATATAATTATTTTGGTGAATAAAAATTATTCACAACGCTTCGTGGGGGTGATAGTTTACACGTACACACAAACGATGTTAGAATTTTTATGTGAACGAAATGTAATAATATAATTTAAATATTATTACTTTAAAATGATAAATATTTCAATAATATCATATATTAATAGTAATTCCAGATTTATAACCAATATTTATAGACCTTAATGGAAAATGAACTAAATCAGTTCATGGAGCTGATAATTCACACGTACGCATGAACAATTAATTCCTTTACAATTTGATAGAAGTGGAGATAGATTTATGGGAAGATATTAACCTAATAAAATATCATTATATTTATGATATTGTATTTATTATATCAGCATGGTTGTAAGATATTTTGAGGATGTGTGAGAAGAAATAACATAGAAACACTTAAAGAAAATGACACCTCTTCTTCGGTTGATTTCCTTTGAATAACACCTAAACACTTATAAGGAGGGAGTTATACCTAAAAAAGGTCTTAAAGAATGTGGGTAGGGATTATTGTAATATTTTTGGATAGATATTGGCTGATCTAAAAGTCTTTGGAAGTGTTAGTCTTAGAGAAGAGATGGTACCTTTTTATATGAGTGGGGAGGGGCACTTTAGGAAATCCTTGAAATATTAATTTATTATAATTTGATTACAAGTTTCTAATCATCCCACTCTCATTTATATAAAATAAAATATCAATTTGAGTCATATAAATATTATAAACTTAAAATTATACAAATTTTGAATATTTTTTTAATCCTTATCATTTTTGTTTAACCCTTATTTTACCCTTTTTAATCTTACTATGATATTATATTATTTAAAATTTGTGTGTCAATTTAATTACCATAACATGTAAAATGAACAATAAAGTGCCATTTATAAAATATTAAGACATATAATAACCATTTTGATGAATATTATAGTTTTAGGTATTTTATAACATTTAATAAACTACTTTATATTTTTAGTTATGAATTATGTTAATTTTGACACTATTCAGACTTGACTTTTTATAAAACTCATAAAAATATGATTCCTTCAAAAAAATATAATAAATCAATACTAACATGTCATATTCATCTATAAAATTCATGTATGACATCAAATAGTTCATATAATATTTATGTTAATAATTATGATACCATTTATTTGATTCCTTCATTAATAAAGAAATCTTGGTATAATCATTCTGTCATAATTAAATTTATTTATTTAATGTCTAAAAATTATGAATAAAATACCATGATGTGGGAAATATTTTTATATTTATAATTAATATTTATAGTCTAAGATATCATTTATATAAACCCATATTAAAATGGTTTTAGTAAAGAAGATACATGTTTATAACATATTTTCCTTTATTTTAAATTAGAAGTTTTAAGTGTCTTAATCATGCCCAAGTGCATTAAAAATGACAAAATTTAATCAAAATGGTATTATTGGTCAGAAATATGTCATAATATAGTGTTATTACATATGTTGGGGTATTTTTATATTATTATAATATAATTTTTACCCTTATTTACATGATTTACCCATTAATCGAGATAAATAAAAACAATTACTAAAGTTACTATTAATAATGTCCAAAAATAAAAGTGACCTACTTAAAAAATAAGAACTTTTTTTTTGAAACTATGTAATCCATTTTTCCAAATTAAAAATACAAAACTTTCAGTAATTAATTTTAAATTAATTCCTACTGCCAAAATGATAAAGCATGTTTTTTAAAAAGTAAAAACCATCAAAAGACTGACATGGTTTTTTATGTAATTTCAATGTAAAGTTACATAAAATGACCATTATTTCTTTAAATAATAATAAATAATTAAATTATAGTTTGAAATAAATTAAACGTAAAATTTAACTATATAAACAAATTATAAAAAAATTATTTTGAATTATAATGAAGTATTTTTCACTATTCTTTAAAAATGTTTTTTATCAGAAAAATACCAAAATTTCTCCAAAGTAAATTTTGCTGTCACGATTCTATAGAAGAAGTTTATTTTGAGAAATATAAAATATAAAATGGTTAAAAACTACTTTTAAAAAGAATTATCTATCAAAAGTCATTAAAACTGTATTTTTTTAAAATAATTCATTTATCAGAAATATTTAACTAGTTCTTATATCATATCTATAAAACCTATAAGATGAATTTTAAACATTACGTTGAATATATAAAATATATTTTTTTCATTAAATAAAAATACATTAAGAGTGATATAATTTTATACCCATAATCATTCTCATTTAAATAGGTTTTCATGAAAACACATCCTTTATATTCAATTGGTTTTTATTTCCATTTATAATAAATTTTTTAACCAATGAATCATTATATAAACATGCTTAAACCCTATTTTTATAATTTATATGATAATATTCATTCCCTTAATTCCAACTACTTGGTTATAATGGTAACATTTAAATAATAATATTTAGTGGTTCGTTTATGCTCGATTTTGCATATCATGTATGGTATTAAACATAGTGTTTCTTTTTTAAAACACATGATGTTATAGGGAACTTGGGTGAGTTAGGTTATAGACATATGAAAACATTAGTGAGTATGGTACCACTATGTGGTATGTTTAGGAAACCAAATAACTATGGTAGGAGTTTATATCATTAAGATTCACATTTTATCAGTTAATATACCTTATGTGTACAATTTTCATATTTTTATACAGCATATACTTTTTTATTCTTGATTTTATTATTTTTGGTAAAATTTAAATATTTTAATTATCTCTTGTTTATATTATGATATATAATTTTTTTTACTATTAACCTAAATTTTGTCATTATTTTTTATTTCCTTAATCTCATGGGTTTGGAAATGGATTGTTTTAAAGAAAAACAAAATGATGTTTTGTGAAAATTGTATTCAAATATAATTTATTTATGAAACCTTTTTCATCTTAAATATTGTAATAATAGTTGCACAATGATAGATATTTTATAGATTCGTGGTGGTATCTTACCACATATTTTAATCATATCATTCATATGTATTTGGGCATATTCAGAAATGGTTTTATAGGAATCACATAACGTTAAGGGTGTCATGTATCTTTCCCAATTATCTTTATTGGTGTCACTTCTTGGTGGTTTGGGATGGTAGTGAAAGGTGGTCACATGGAAAATTTGTTTTGGTAATGGATATATATTTATTCCAAGATTATCCCTCTATATTATTTTTTTACGTCTCATGACTGTATACCACTTTTTCAGAAATGTACTCTACTTTTTTATCTTTATCTTGTAATATATGAAGCATGTTTTGTCATATTTTAAAGGTAAAATCATTACCATGGTTATATTCATTGAAAACTAGGTTCTTTCACCCAGTCTATGGTGACCTGGAATACACTTTGGTCTTTGTGGCGGTCAATCATTGCTAACATTTTAGGTCAACCTTGGTTGGTTTGTAATAATGGTCATTAAATTTCCCATGATTACATTTTTTTTTCACTCTCTATAGATTTTTTAGACATTATTTTTTCCTCCTTTTTCATTTTATGTATATTTTATTTTTACATCATCATTTAAACCATATTTATGTTGTATCAACCATATATATTTTTTATGTATGATATTATTTGAAATGAGTTATCTAATTGACTGTGGAAATATTATGTATTTTTGATTCAATACAGAGAAATGTTAATTTATAAGGCATTTTGATAATGAATTGTATTGATCATTCAATATAATAGGAATGAATAGGATTAACAAAAGTTAGATGTGGCCTAATTATAAATAATCCCCTGATACATTTATAAGTATCATGAGACAAAATAAGTGTCCATATTCGTTTGGTAATTAATACACACCTACCCATACAATAAAAGTGTCTTAGAAAAGGAGTTGATAGTAATATTCATGATATATTGATAGATGAATTGATGGTAATATCATCAATACTTGGGATTATAAATTTCCATCATTTACAATTAAATTTCCTTTTTCTATTTTATTTTTATGTAGTTATTATCCATTGATGTACATTGAAATCAAGTTTTTGATTCAATGCAATCTGTTTTGATTAACCACTCTACTATATTAATTATGAAATATTTAAGTATGATAAAATTCACTATATGTAAACCTTACTGAGCACTAGGTATGACCCTTCATTTTTATCCTTTACTAAATAACATATAATGTAATATAGGAATGATTTTCTAGGTTGTGATAAATATTATCATGTGATATTTTTAATTTCAAATGTATAAGGTAATTCACATATGTATCTAAATTTCCAATACATCTAAACTAGTCATTTCTATATGGTGAAATCTATTATATATTATACTTATGTAATAAGTAAGAACCAACTATGGGTTAATAAAGTTAGGGATGATACACCAAAAGTATAATAAGATTGTCTATTTTAGATATGGATGGCTTTATTTCCATATTTGGAAATTTGAGCTTCTAGTTTAATTATAATAGTTTATGTTATAGGATGGAAGATTTGAATAACTTTTTTTACATACTAAAATATAAAATTAAATTATCGTTAATCAACAATGAATCATTTTCACATGACTTATATGACTCTTAGGTTTCTCAAAAAAACTTGTTTATTTCAATGAGAAGAATATGAAAAATCTATATCATGAAGGGTTGTAAGATTATTTTAAACTGAAACCCTTGGGTATGAGACAGACATATTTTCATTGAAAAATGACCAAATATCCAAATAATTGAAAGAGTGAAAGAGATGTAGAGCTTTTAGAATTAGTTATTATATACATGAAGGAAATTTTTCTATAAGATTCTAGTGGTATATACACTTCATAAATTTTTACCAATAAATATTGTAGATATAAATGTACCTACTTAATGAAGTATACGTCAAATTCATTTAGGAAATTTAAGGAATAAAAAAATGAATTATAGATTCATATTAATAAAAAGATAATGAATCTATATTTTGATCATGGAGGGAGTATCTTAACTAAGATTTCATCAACTATCTAATTGATTTTGTGACACTATCTCAACTGACATCTCATTATACATGACAATGTAATGGAATTAGTGAAAGGAGGAAGCACACATTTCCTGACATGAAGTAATTGATAATGATTAATGAAAGTATTATATTATTATTGTTTGGTATATTTATTACAAATTAAAGCACATTTACTAATTTGAGTTTCCACTAATGCGGAAAAACTTATATATGAGTTCTTGGGTGGAATGAAATCCATTTTCTCAGATATTATTATATGGGGATGAAAGGCATTTATTATATCTATCTCCAGAAATAAACTAGAACAAAAAGTCATGAAGTAAATATTTGTATTATATACAAATGAAACTAATGGATATAAGATGTAAAATATCTCAAAAAAGAAGGTCACAGTCAACCGGAATCTCAAATCTCTTGAGAGGGATGACATCTCTAAAAGAGAGAGTGGTTGAAAGTTATAGTTTTATGAAGTTGATTCTTATGATGTACATGATTTTGTATAGAAAAATTCCATAAATAATTGTAACACCCAAATAATTTTTAATATATTTTATTTAAATAATATCATGTCTGGTAGAATATTATATAATAAACTCAGAGCTTAAACGAACAATGATATACTAAAGAAATAATATTATTTTAATATTAATTTTATATCATAGCCATAAGTTTGATGTATATTAATAATAATAAATAAATTATGAAATTTCTGTGGATTTTTTTCCTCTATATAATGAATAATGAACCATTCACAGAATATCAATTGGGTAATAATGAAGACAAAATATTTTGATGGTAAAAGTTATATATTTCCTTTTTTTTATGTTGGAAATATATTTTCTATCTTAATAGATAAAATTAATCCCTGTGGCTCGGCCAGGGAGGGGGGATGATGTCTCTCGCTGTCTTCCATGATCCCTTCATCACTCCTCCTCTCTTGCTTCTAATCCCTGCTTCCCACCTAATCACCTGGAGATCGAGATTTTCCCTAAGGTTCCGTAGCAGGTCAAAGGTGTGATTTCTATTCCGATTTCTTAGCTAGAGTTCGAAAAGGATTCTTCATTGCTGGATCTGACTTTTGTTGCTCACTTTGGAATTAATAGTCCCTCAGTTTCATTGTTTGATAGGTATGTTTCTTCTTCCTGGAAGCTTCATGAAAAAGTGGTGGTTGGGCTTCTGGATGCGAGGAATTTTCAAATCCTCTTTAACAATGAAGATGATTTAATTTATGACTGGTCCTCTACCCCACGTTTGGTGTAAGGCGCTCGTGTTTCTCTTTTTTCGGGGGTCTTTTTGGTTTCATATGCATCGTGATCCTGCAACGATGGTGATTTGGATCACCCTCCTAGGTATTCCACTGCCTTTTCAAAATTTGGCGATTATACGTCTAATTGGGAATATGATTGGTCATTTTTTATGCATGGAATCTCGCACTCGCTCTCTCCACCATCCAATTTCTCTGAGGATTTGCGTCAAGATTGATGTTTCTAAGGAACCAATTGAGTCAATCTGCGTTGAGATTGAAGGTGAGCTCCAGTGGCATCAATTAGTCTACTTCAAATCCTGGGTCCCTTTCTACGTGAAGTGCTGTCTCTTGGGGCATCTGGATCTGCTGTTTCATCATGATAAGAGTGGCTTGCAGCTTGCTGGTGGAGTCTCAGCCCATGATGGGGTGCAGGGATGCAGTGGTGAAGTCTATCATACCTATGCTGGACTAGAAGAATACATTAAAGATCCGAGGGAGGATGACTCTGTGGCTCAAGTTCATGCGCCTCCAAAAATTCATGAGCCACATGGCCATGATGGTGGTACTGCGAAATAGGATGGCCATGAGCCTCTGAATAAGAACATGGATACAACCTCTAACCTGACTATGGCTGAGGTCTTCAGAAGTCTATAATTTGACATGGGTGTGGTGTCTACTGCGGGGGATGGGAAACAATGGGAAACCTGAA
Source organism: Viscum album (assembly GCA_963277665.1). Lineage (NCBI taxonomy): Eukaryota > Viridiplantae > Streptophyta > Magnoliopsida > Santalales > Viscaceae > Viscum > Viscum album. The sequence continues at coordinate 300,981,779 of OY728151.1, forward strand.
TCTGGATGTTGAAAATGGGGATTTTGTGGTTTCTCAAGTCCCCTATGTTGATGGTTTCAATGGCATAATGGGAATGGATTCCAGGGGTTTGGTGATTTCTATGAAGGAGGTACCGGGTATTGAAGTTGATAATAATTTTGAAGTGCTAATGAATGAGGAGGCTGTTCTGGAAGAGGAAGAATCGAGGGAGATGGATCCGGATGGACATGAAGCCATAGGGAATAAGGAGTTACCCCCTGAACAGTCAGGGTTGCAGTAGAATTGTATATCAGGAGCGGAACATGTTTATTGTGGGGATATTGATTTTTATGAGGGGTAGGGAAATGGGGAACATGGTCAATACATGGCATTGATAGAAAATAACAGACAATATTCACGAGTGAGACCTAGTTTACTGTATAAGAATTATTGTAAAGAGAATGGCTTATTGGAGTTACCAAGTAAGTGGGGTGATGTCTCTGATGAGAATAAAGAAAACTCTCCCAATAGCCATGTCAAGACATCTTATAGTGATATACTAAAGAATGGGAGGAAGAAAGGAAATGATAATGTGGAGACATTCACTGATCCACCAAAGAGGAAGCCACGAAAGGATTACTCTATCATACCAAAGACGATGTCTACCAGATCCTCATTCAAGGATTCAAAATTGAAAGAGATGGATCCGATGCAGGGGCGGGTCAACAAGCAGTTGTCTAGGGAGCCATTGACTTTAGAGAAACTGCGACTACAAGAGTAGTATGTCAAAATGCTCAATTCCTATAACTCGTAATCTAAGTGGGATTCAACTGATCTTGAGGTGGCTTCAGATGTTGAAACTGGTGAGGAATAGGATCCCTTTTGACATTGTTGGGAATTTTGTATCGGTTTGAACCTTTTTACTTGTGCTCTCTCTTTATTTATTAAATTCGGAGGACTGGGAATTTTCGCTTGGGCCTACGCCTTTTCTCTATATATCCTTTTAAATGACTTAACATTCATTTCATTGTAGTTATTTGGCAAGGAATGATGATAAATTCTTTTTTTTCATCTAAATAAATTTTGTTTATAGGTGGTTTCTATTGTAATTTATGCACATATATTGTTATTTATTTTTCCACATTTATAAATATTATTTGAAAAAATGGAAATCATTTTTCAAATCATCATGTAAAAAAATATTATCATGATGTTTTGGTATCCTTATGAAAGTATTGATTTTTCAATGAATAATGGAAAATGTTGAATTTTAAAAAATTGTAATTTCTTGATTAAAACAATTAATTTTACAGTACTATTTTAATTTATAATTGGTTCTAAAGTAACATAAGTCCCATATTAATTAGCATAATTAAACTAATTCTAAGTGAATAAATATTATACTTTGTGTTAATTTAATATAAGTATTTTTCTAATAATATCTTTTCATTGTGTTTTACAATATTTTATTAAAAGTAATTTCTATCACTTTTGAAAATTTAATATTAAAATATTGATTATATATTTTAGATCATATTGTTAAAGTTTTCTTATAAGTTTCATTTTATTTTTGGTTCCAATGAATAACAACCAAGGTAAAAGTTTATCACCTTGGTAAAAGGTAAAATGGGTGAAAAGGGATTAAAAACTATGAGACAAGCCTCAAAAATCAATCCAACACTCTCAATTATTTCATAAGACATGTGGATTTTGACACGACTCACCATAGAATAATAATTATTTCAATTTGGTATCTTTTTCCTTTAATAATGATATTTTTATTATTTTAAGTAATGGATAATTATAAAATGTAACTCTCTTTTATTTAATATCTATAATAGGGTTTCCTTGAGAAAAAATTAGTTATATATGCTTATAATTTATTATTTTGAATATAAAAAAAAATAATTTTTATTAAAATAATTTATTTTTATATTTTAGTGATTGTATAATTACATTGAACACTTAGCAAACACTTATGAAACTGTTGTGAAGGAGTAGAAAAATCACATAAATGATTTTTAAAACATTAAAAGTAATATTTTTTGGATGAATTACTGTGATCCAGAAATTTATTGGATATTTTTAATATATTAGTTATGTTGAATGATTTTATATTCTAATTTCCTTTTTTCATGCTATTCTTAACGTCATACATTGTGAATAGTCATGAATGTGACCTTAAATTGTATATACATTTTAATTTTTTTAAATAATTTTAAAATAAAAAGAATAATATCATATCCCATTTGGATTTAAAATTTTAAAGGATATCTTGAATTATCTATTTTTTGTTTCATTTATCATTTTTAAAATTACTTAAATAACCCTTAGAGGATGATTAGTTTAACATGTTTGGATGGTATTATTAACAAGGGGGATAATATAAGACATATGGTTCAAAATGAAAATTAAACCAATATATGTTTTTCTAGTGATTTTTTTCTACCCTATCTTATATAAATATTAATCAATAGAACTTTGGATCCATTTTACAAGTGTTTTACACACATCATATATTAATATTTCTTGTATTCACAAGATTGACACCCTACCCACTTATAAAAGGGACCTCCTATACTCTCTTATTAAAACCTATTGATCCATTTATCTAAAAAAACTAATATATAAATACATTCTAAAAAATAATACCAATGTATTAGTGGTTTTCATTTCACTAAAATAACATCCTATAAGGCTTATGTTTTATGTCAAATGAGGTTTTCAATGGAAGAGGTATAACTCTTAACCGAGTGTTTTCATGTTTATTACTTCTTCTACCTCCTTAAAACATATCATAAAAATGATGTTATAATAAAATATGTATCTATAATACACTAAATGTTTATTATGTTTTGGTAATAACAATCTTAATTTCCATTTCCATAAAATGGAAAGTGAAATCATTGCTCCTGAGTTCATATGGAGTACTATATCCACACATCAATACAATTCATTTTTCATGACAACATCATATAGTCGATTAACATAATGGATTTAATAAATAAATTGTACATTTATAAACTGGGTAAAATTTTATAAATATATTATAGAACATAAATTATTTCTATATTCCCGTTGGAAAATGATATATTCACTCGTGCGTACGTACAGATTACCACCTCTAATAAGATATGTAATTCATTTTATGTTACCAAATCATATATATAGTCATAAGGATGTAAATAATTAATAAATATTGAATGTATGAAAAAAAATTTATTATATAAAATTAAATATCATCTAATCTATTTTTTCACTCTGTAGAATAATTGAATCATCACTCATGCATATGTGGTGACTAGTGTCTCTATGAACTTATATAAATCGTTTATCAGGACTTCCCTGGATGATTTTTTTTAAAATTGTATTTTTTGAATAAAAATAAAAATAAATTTTTTATAACTATGTATATTATTTAACCATAAACCCATTTCTGATAGTCAACTTACCAATGTTATTTCAAAGATCATGAACTGGACCACCTCAAAACATCCGACGAGAACTTCACTATTTTAGTAAATAAATAATGAATTATGAAAATAAAAAAAAGAATAATAGAAAAGGAATTAACATGAAAATTTTTCTGAATCAGTTAAAAATTTAATAAAAAGAGTTTTTTAGGAATGTAAAAATCATACATAGTTAGTTTGGAGATGAGGTAAGGTATTTATAATCTAAATTTCATATCATTAATACTTATTCCATTTTCACTGCATGTTTTTTTGTGGTGTATAATATTTTATGTAGATTTATTTTATTATTAATTTAATGAATAGAAAGTGGGTTGAATATACATTTCATGTTCTCTTTTTCAATATTCTTTTGATGGAAAATTTACCAAAATGCTAATAGATTTTACTTCAAAACATGTTATAAAGTATTAATTTTGAATATTTTTTTCTCCATATCCATGTTATTATAAATGTTTCGATAAAGTTCATATTTATACATAATAGGATGCTAAATTAAATCTTAAAATACATTTTTCATTATTTATAGTGGTTTTAAAATAATGTTTTTAACGTTTTCTATATGGGTTACTTTTATTTAATTTAACCATAATGGATGATAATATTTAATTAACAAATACATGAATGAGAAAATTTTAATATTTTATTGTCATTTAATTGATATTAAGAATACTCTATAAGATTTCAGGTTTATATGAGGTGTTTTTTATTTCCAATTTTTTTGGGGATTTTTTTGTTTTAAATGTTTTCTAAAAAAATTGTATTTTTTTCAATGATTTTATAAGAAAATGGAATGTTCTTTTATTATGTGGTCAAATGATTATTTCTAGGGTTTACAATGAAAAGGTATAATATTACATATCATTTGTGCATGATACAGTCCTTGAGAATTATAGATGATGATGGGTTTGATTGAAACAACTCAAAATGATGGGTGATCCCAATACAACTATCTAATGATTTGGTTATGACTAGTCCTCTATGGTGAATATTGAGTGACATAAACAGACCCATTACTCACATATAATTAATTTAGAACCAGTTATTACAAAACAGGTTAAAAAAAAGTGAACATGGTTTATGAATATGATGCTCTTATAATCCAATTTTAGGATTTCTAAATGTTTTATTGAAATATTTTGATTACATAATATAATCATAGTTGTTGAACTTTAAAAGTTTAATGTTTTTTTTAATAAAAAAAGTCATAATTATTTCATGGTTTTACTATGATTTATCACGGGTTTCAATTGTTTTATTTCATGAAATTTTTATTTTATAATGTGGATATTTTTTATTTATGAGTTCAAAGTTTTATCATGAAAAAGTTAAGCATTATTATGTTTTTTCATGTTTTCACTAGACAAGAAATACCTTATTATTTTTATATCCCATCAAGAGATTTATTGTTCTCATACCTTGTTTTCAAATATTTTTTGTCGGACCTATGTATGTGTAGATTCTATATCCAGGTCAATCCTTTCACTATGGTGACTAGACTTAATTGATTAAAAATTCTTTTCAATGAATCTTTAGTTTAAATTTAAGAATCATGGTTTTTAGAAAAAAACTGAACATTTTGTGGAAGTTTTCACATTGTATTAAAAGAGTTTGTTATGTAATATTTTTTCCTAAATCTCTAAAACTCTAAAGCTAAAATAACCCTAAAATGTAAGAATGTTCACCCTTATTAAAAATAATGTAATTATGTTTTGTTTATGTTATATGAAAATATAGTTAGTAGAAAAGGTATTTTTAGATAAAATTAGATATTATAATGATTTATATGTGGGTATTTTAAGAATTTTAGATACCATTATTGGTTAATAAGTCAAATATTGATCAAAATTTTAGATCCATATATCCCCTTTTGAGGATTTATGTGATGAAAGTTCAAGATAATTGATGATAGATTGGGATAAATATTTTAGAATAAAACCCTTGTGTTTAGTATATATTTTAGTGAAATGGTTATTTTAGGAATAATTTTTTTTTAATTTTTCGACATAAGTGGAAAATCATTGATAAACATTAGGGTTAATACACTATTTAATATTAAGGTAATTATTCTTAATTGGGATATGTGGTTATAAAATTTATGGAACATATGTTTTATTATATAAATGAAAATGGTTTTGAAAAGTAATTTGGTGACTAAGTGATTAATGTTATTTTTGAATATGTTAAATATATTTTTAGTAAAATTATAGGAATCATTGGAAAAGATATATATTTTGTCTATTATGATATTTTAGGTCAAAGGGGTTGATATGAATTGAGGAATAAATATTGATTTCCCTTTTTGAATCATATATGTTTTTATTGCGGTTTTAGTTAGATTAAGGTTTTTTTAAGATTGGGGCCAAAGACTCAATTTATTATTTTTAAATAAAAGACCTCTTTAGACTAGGTAGATGGAGACCCATTATATAGCTCAAAGGCCTAAGGCCAAGTTGCTTGAATAATAGGCTTGAAATCACGTTTTTTACCCAAAGGGCCCCTCTGTGAATAATACTCCTATAGTACCCAAGCTTCTAAAGTACCATAGCCTCTATAGTTCCTGATACAGTGCCTCTACCACTACAGTGTCGCCGCTGCTACAGTTCTGCCGCTGTTACAATACTGCTACAGTACCCTGGAACAGTGCTACTACAATACCCTTCAAAAATTAGTCCCTACCTAGATTTGATCCTGGGTATTTTGGATGCCAAGGAGTCTGAAACACTAGGGTACATGCATGTTGTCTTAGATAGATTAAGGTTATTTATGGAAATAATTATAATATTTTTGGGACTATATGATTAGGGAAAAGAATTTTTTCTAATATGATAATTTATGGGTGATTAATATTATTTGGTGATAAATTTTATTTCCCTCTTATAAGAATATATGATCAAATATTTCTGATTCTTTTTCGGATTCAAATTTGGCCAGGAATATTTCGAAGAGTTTTAATATGAGTTATTTATGAAATATTTAATATTTAACTTTGGTTGTTATTTATTGAGGATTTGAATATTAATTTATTATTTATTCATATATGATATTATCTTATGTTGTGGTAAAAATGTTGGTTTTTGTTAATAACCAAATATTGTACAAATAACTTGTTATAATATTATGGTTTTTGTGATCCATTATATGTTTATTCTAGTTCTCTAGGCAAGAAAATTTCATCTTGTATATTAATTACATAGAATAAGAGATGATAAAGAAGTTGAAACAACATGAATTTTAACCAACAAATGAAATTATGCTTACATAATTATAAGAAATAAATTAAGTATATTTTCTCATATTCTATATATTGATGAAAAATAACTTTTTAACACAATTAAGTGGTAGAAAAATATATTAAGTTATATAAATATTTTATTACGACATAATTTTGGAAAATATTTCATATGTATGAGTCTCATATTAGAAAATAAATTATTTTAGAAATATCTAGTAAATGAAATGTTCCATTGTATTATCACGGAAATTAATTTTATTTTCAAAATTAAAAGTAATTATTGAGGATAAAAGTATAATTATTTACACTTATATATATTTTATTCCACTCTTTGGAATTGTTTCAGATAATTTTTAAAACCTATAGATATAACCCAAGTTAAAATTACAAAAAAAATATTTTTGGTGGTATACTGTAATACTCTCTGATTTTAGAAATTCTTTTGTTTAAATAATATTATTTTTTCTAAAATTAGGTATATGAAACACAAAGCTTAAATGAACAATGTTATACTATAGAGAAATTCATATTTAAATATATCCATTATAAGATAAGTGTATGTATGGTAGGTAACAATATGAATAAAAATATTATACATAATGTTTTTAGTAAAAAGATTAATAATCAATCAAACATTCATTATCAATTGGTTATAAATGATAATAATCTCTTTTGAAGGTAAAATAAAAATTTTTCTTAAATAATCTTTCATAAGAGACATGCATTTTTTTCACAATTAATTAATTTATAACTATTGATAAATGAATCTAATGAAATTATTATTTTATATATCAAATAAAATGAATTAACAAATTTTTTAATTCTTTTATAAGGAATGGTATTAGGGTAAATTCATTTTTCTATTGAAAAATACATTTTCTTAAAAAAACATTTATTGATTTTTTTGTAATCTATATCTAACACGTTAATAAATTCTATTTGAAAAAATAATATCATTTTAGTAATTATTCATTTCAAACATAACTTAGGGATTTTTTTTTAATTTTTTCTAATGAATAATTTTTGAGTGAATAATTAAAAATACATATTAGTAAAAGAATGTAATTTATTTTTATTAAATAAAGTAATTCAAAAGAAGAATTAAAATTTGGATTTTGAATTATAGTAGAATGATTCTAATTTTTTAAAAAATAATTCAAATAATTCATTATGAATAAAAATTATAAATTTCTCTTTATAAAATATGTTTTATGCAAAAAAATGTTATTTTTATAAAAAGGTTTTTTATATCATTTTGTGATACTATAATAAAATTCATTTATTCTCTTTTTTAAAATTAAATTTTATAAAATTTATTACATATTTGGGATTAGTTTGGTCTGAAATTTCTATAAGTTCAATTTCATTTTTGGCCCTAATAAATAGTAACCATACTAATATTTTATCACCATAATAAGAGGTAAAATGATTTAAAATAGATTAAAATTTCTGGTTAAAGGTGTATAAATAAATAAAAAAATTCCTATATTTCATTGGATGAGTGAAATTTTGACATACATATCATACGATAGAAATTATGGAAATTTGTGTCATTTTCCTTTAATAAATGAACTTTATATTATACTATGGAAAGGATAATTATAACATGTCACAATTATTATTTTAATTAAACTATAATGTTTTTATAGGGATAAAAAAGTTTTGAATTATTATTAATTTGTTTTTTGAATATGAATAAATTATTTTTGAGATATATATTAATTTTTAATCTTTAGTGATGACATAATAACCCAGAATGCTTATGCAACGTCGACACATCACTAGTGCAAGTAGAAGAAAAAGAAAGGAAATTATTTTAAAAACATTAAAAATAATATTTTTTTCTTAAATTTTGGTGAGAAATGAATTTTTGGATGGTTATGAGTTATAATTTATGTTTATAGAGCTTATATTATAATTTGGTTATTTTTGTGTGTGTTTAAATTCAAATTTTATGAATAGTCCCAAAAATGACATTGAATGGTATTTATTGTAAAAAAATAATTTTAAAATAACAAAAAAATAATAAATATCACATAATAACTAAATTTAAAGGGAATGATTCAATTTTAAAATTAATGGTATATTTATTGATCCCATGTAATTTTTAAAATTACCTTAATGAGACATAGAGACAGAAAAATTTGTTAACACTGTTAAGGATTAAGGGTTAAACCATGGGTTTAAACAAAGTGATAAAGTTCAAAATGACCCTTGAAATTTTATAAATTTTAATTCATTAAATTAATTATACCTTATACACATTATAATATAGTATATTCCACTTGTAACACATTTTAAATGAGTTTGAAACATATCATATATTATCATTTCATGTATTTTCCATATTTACTCCCACCTTAACTATAAAAGTAACCTCATATCCTCTATTCCTCACACATCTCGTGCAATTATCTCAATATATACCTAACTAAATACCTATCCAGAATTCATTCCCATTTCTTATAGGTCTTGGTTTCACCAAAATGACAACCTATAATGATTAAGGTGTAAGATAAAAGAGGTTTTCCAAAGGAGAAGTATAATTCTTAATTATGTATTTTCATGTTTTTTTCTTCTTACAACTCCTTAAAACATATAATAACATTATGATATAATATAATTAGTATATAACAAATAATTAAATTTTATTATGTTTATGTTAAAACCTATTTTCATCCCCTTTTACATCCAATGGATAATTAAATCATTGCTCGCGCGTACGCACAGACTCTCATCTTCACGTAGCATTGTAATTCGTTTTTCATCACAACCTTACATGGTTTGTTATTATGATGTATTTAATAAATATATTTGATATTTATAGAATAATTATTGTTCAATTAAGATTATATATTCCCTAACTTATTTCCCATACTTCCATTTGAAAATGATAACGTCGCTATTCAATACATGTGGTCTACCACCTCCATGAAGAGAGGTTATTATTTTTTCATTACTACCTAACAATGATATTAAAAAGGATGGAAATAGTGAATAAATATGGTATTTATAATATATATATATGATTATATAACATTAAAATATTATCAAAATAATTTATTTTCCATTCTATTTAAATCTAAACATCAATGTTGTGTACATACAGACTTCTATATCCATGAATCGATGTGCTTAATTTCCCATGACTCCCTTATGTGGTTGGTTTTACAATTTTATTTAATGTTTAAATATTATAATTATATTTTTTTTATATTTTTTATATGATTAAAGCATTAACCCTTTGACTATGTTTAACATTCCAATTCTATTTTAATGATTATGAATAGAACGACCACAAATTGGTCGTCATGAACTTAACTGATTTTATATCTAAATAAAAGATGGAAATAAATTAAAAAATGAATAATAGTAAAGGAAATAACATGAAAATGTTTATTAGTTAACATTAAAATTAATATAAATTTATTATTCATGGAAGTAAAATACATACGTGGAAAGTTAGGAGAAGAGGTAATTAATTTCTGTTCCCAATTTCCATTCATTAAGAGTTATTTAATTTTCACCACATTTTTTACGGTATAAAATGAAATATGAATGTATTTTATAATTTATTTAACAAAATTAATAATTATTTTATAAATTTGATTCACATATTCTCCTTAAAGGTTATTTGGATGCAAAATTCTCAAAATGGTAATGGTTTTTTCATTAAAATCATATTTTTATATATCCTATTAAAATTATTTTCATACTTGTTGATGTTATTTTAAATATATAAAGAATATTTTTATTTTTATTAAGAGGGTATTTAATTTATATTTAAACTATATTTAAAAGTCTTTACAATGTTTTTTAAAATTTTTTTTTAACATTTATGTTTTGTTTTACTTTTGACTCTTTTTATCGATGTGAAAAAGATTGTATTTTAACATATATGACCTGAATTGATTTTACCTTGATCATTTTAAAATTTTTTTATTAATACTTAAATTCTATTTTTTTAAATTAAAATTAAATTTCCCATATTTTATGTTAATATTTTATTTGAAATAGTTTTTATATGATTTGAATATTTCTCAAAAAATTTATATTAATATAGAATGTACTTTTCCTTATGGTTTCAAAAGGGGTTTTCTGGGGTATTTTTTAATAAAAGGAATAAAGAACTTTTTAAATTGATATATCACTTAATAATTATAGATAAGAACTACTTATCTTGATATAGCACATGACGACTTGTGAAACTAATATAGATCTCAATGGGATTGGGTAGTGATTTGTATTAGAAGGAGAAAAATAAGTGAGATAAACATGTAGATTACTCATATGGAATTGAAATAAAATATGTTATTTAAAAAAAAGTTTAGAACATGTAAACACATATCATTAATATGATTCTCAAAGTTATTGAATTTATTATTAATAATAGTTTTTAGGTAAATCTTTTGATTTCATAGGTAAGGAATGTTTGTGAACTTTTAAAATTGAAATGTTTGTTTTTCAAAGAAATAGTTTCACGTTTTATTCATGGTTTTACTATAATTTTAATGGTTTTAAAAGGTTTAATTTAATCATATTTTTATTTTCTCATGTGGATATTTCTTATTTATGTTCCCTAATATTTATTTTTGAAAAAGTTAAACATTATCAAATGTTTTCATGTTTTTCACTACACTAATGAGATCCATTTTTTTAATATCCTTTAATTTTTTTTTATCATTATAATTTTTCAATTGCCTTTAATGGGATCTAAGGATTTGTAGAAACTCCATAAATCCCAATAACTATTATACGGTGACTCATCATAAATGATGAAGAAGTGCATTTATTGAAATATGAATCTAAATATTAGAATCCAGTTTTTTGCAGAGAAAATGAAAATTGAGTGGAAGTGTGAAATTGTTATGAAAACGTTTTTATATTTAAGAGTTTTTATAAATTATCCCAAACAATAAACCAATAGAATCATAAAAATTTAAGAAATTTTAACCCTTGTAATAAATCAAGTATTTATTTGTTGTTTACGTTATAAGATGGTATTAGACAAGTGGAATAAGTTATTCTTAAGGAACAAAAACATTATAGGAACACCATAGATGTTTGAGAAACAAATATATATGTTTTTCTAGTCATCATTTCATGTAAAATTTTTTTTTAAATAAAAATAACCTCAATACTATAAGGAATTTATAAATATCTTAGAATATATTCTATGGATATAAGACATGATTTCTAAAATGGATTCCATATAAAAGATTTTTTTTTGGTTTTTTAAATCCAATAGCTGATGTAAAACATATTTTTTTCAAATCAGTATTTAAGAAAAAAATTAAAATATATGGTATTTTCAACTCCAATAAGTAATGATTGTTTATTTAGTGGTTTACACTATATCATGTAATATACTAAAATTAAATTTTTTAACCATTTTCTATGATGAAACCCAATACCATTCTTCTTTATATAACATCTTACAATGATTATGAGATTTTGTTAATGGATTATAAGACAACTTATCTTGATGAATTTGTTTGATGTTTTTTATTTTACACTACTAGAAGGGTTTGTGTCTCCCAATCATATAAATAATTTGATAAAGTTTCATACATATATTTAAGGTCTAATGAAACAATAAAGAGCATGGAGCTTTCTTTTTGATGAATCCATATGAAAATTTGGTTTTATAAATAATTAATAAGATCCTCATATCTACAAGTGGTTTAGTGGGAGTGACTTTTTTTATGGAATCTATGTTGATGATATATTATTGAAGGAAAATGTGACAATGGTATTATAATCAGTAAAGATGTTGTTAAAAAATAATTCTTTATGAAGGAGTTATGTGAAGTAGGCAATATTCTTAGGATTAAGAGTCATCATGATTGACATAATAGGATATTGGGACTAGGTTAAGTTAAATAAATCTTCAAGGTGATGAAGTTATGTAATATAAATTAGTTCAAGAGGGGAATGATGACAATGTCACGTGGTGTATATCTCTCCAAGAAAATGTGTCCTCAAATAAAAGTTGAGTGATAATGACTAGTATACCTTAAAGATTCATCATGGGATCTTACATTTATTCCATTATATATATTCAGATTATATTTTATGTACCTTGAGTATGATAGGAACATATTGAGAAAACCTAGGAAGGAAACATTGTTTTGTTTTAAAGACAATCATAAAGTTTATGAGGTACAAAATGGATATATTTTGGTCTTATATAGGATATTGTGAACATTTCATTAGAGGGTTTACATGTACATTTTTCTAAATAGATCAAAATGATTTAAAATACTATTCTAGATATGTGTTTTGACATAATAGAGAATTTAAAAATTAGAACAATTCTAGTTATCTAGTGGTTGTTGATTCAATAGTAGATTCTGAGTGTATTTTAGCTTCTAATATATATAAATAATAATTTTAGATAAAAAAATTCCCCATTACCATGATGTCATACAAAGTAGTTGAGATTCCATCACACTATGTTATGATAATATTACAGCAATAGCTTTAGTCAATTAACTAGGGTCACATTAACAGATTAATCATATACATTAGAAGTGACACCTCTCAATGATTTTTTATGAAATGGGTGAAGTTGTAGTTAGTAGAGTTATAATAGGATATAATGTGTATGACTTATTATATAAAGACTTATCTCGGTAGAATCATGAATATCAGGTGATAACTACTGAACTAAATTTTTTTATTAGTTGGATCTAGTGAAATTAGAAGTATGTTAGAGTTGGTTCCTAAGAAAACTAATATTATTTTTTTTTTAATTGATAGAAAATTTTCAAATAATTAAGCACATTATGTACATTCTTGAAAATAATATTAATGTGAAAACTTACTTAGTGCATCTTTTACATCGATTGGTTATAATATATCCCCATTATTGTGATAATATTAAAGTACTATGAAAATATTCTTAAAAATATGTCATATGTTATAGATAAAAAATATATGATAAGAAAAAAATAATTCTTTACTATTGGGTTCTTGATGCTCGGATATAGATGATGATTATAATAAGGAAGCTTACAGTCGGTAATCTCTATAAAAGGAAGTTAGATGGACATACCAGACAATAGGAATTCCACACATTATATTCATTATTGGATACTATTTATCTAGAGAAGTGTGTATTAATCCACAAGATTAAGATAAATATTAATGTATTTCATAAATTGTGTACTTTAATGTGTTGATGAAAACCAGGATGATATATGATCTTGGTAAAGTTGAATATTTTTGGTGTTACAAAAGTGATATAGAATTAATTGAATATTCCACGTAAGTATTTTCGACTTTTGAGTTAATTAATGTTGATATCTCTATACCATTGGTTAAAATATAACTATATGATTAAATCGGTGTCATGATAGTTCATTTATGTATTTATATAAGGGTGTGAAAGAATGAAAAGTTAAGTTTATAGGTTGGGGACACTAGTATGAAACCTCCTTGATGACATGTTTAGAAAAATGTATTATATTACATGGAAGTGTTCATATGAGGTTGTTATCATTATGACATAAACTTATTTATATGTGGATACCATGTAATATTGATATATTATAATCTTGACCTTTAGGAAGGTCTTCTTATTTAAATTGAGAAATAGGCTTTTAGGGTCACATACAAAGTGTATCTAGAATATCGGTTATACTTTATTTGAATTTAATACAAAGAATAAAAAGTAATCATAGCTTTTGTAATAATGATTATTCAAGTTTAGTTGACTGCATAAATTAAATCACCAGTTGTTCAAGTATAAAATATATGTGAATTTAAAATGAAATAAATATTTATTCATGAGCTTTTGAATATAATTTTTATTATTTATTTTAAAAAATATGTAATGATATTTATATACTTAGATAAATATTTATTATTCATGGTTTGATAAATGCTGAGGAGGATTTAATAGAGGAGTTAAGAGCTTGATAAATATTATATATTTTATTTATTTAAATAAATATTGATTGATATATTTAATAAATTATATTTATACATCATTGAGTTATCATATGTCATAGATAATAATAATAATAGTAATAATAATAATAATAATAATTTTTGTTCCCAAAAATGGATTGTATTTTTTTATTAAGTAAATCTATAAAGAATATATAATATTATGTGAATATATATGGATATATAATAGAGAATTTGAGGTATTTCCATAATACATGGAAACAAAATAGGTACAGTTTACGAGTTGGAATAAATTGATATACACCATCAGAGAGATTCCCTAAATGTGATGATTATTGTGCCATTATTCAGGGAAACTAATTGTAAGTGTTCATCGATGTAGGGAAAATTTATAGAACATCTTCAAAGATATTTTTAGTTTCTTTAGAAAGGATAAAGTTCTTTTGAGGTTACATGACTCGAATTGAAGAAAGTGTGAAATTTTCAGACTATAATAAATTTTACGATTATTCATTGTGTTTGATACCTTGTACATGCAGTCAATATACTATGTTTTTACATATAGTTGATCCATTTAGTTAATCCATGTAACCATGAAGTTATTTTTTGTATACATGAATTCTGTTTAGCTACCATCATGTAAGTGATTCATGGAATCATACACTCCCACATAAACAAAAGTCTGTCACTTTTTTTACATCATTTTATGTGTAACCACAAATGTGGATATGAATAAGTATTTATAGAAACAACGAACATAAATCATGGTATTGATTTTTTAAGACAGTCAAAACAATTATTTTGAATAAATAGAGAATAATTATTTATAATTAAAATGATGTGATGTTATCATCTTAATTGATTTTAGTATCCTGATTTATCAAATGGATCCAGATTTATGTTTTTAAGAGTCAAAGTTTAAAATCATAGGTTCTTATTTGAGGTTGAAGAATATGAAGATGGATATTCACTATGATGAATATATGAAGACCATGAAATAAGGTACTATAAAATGAAGATTCCACTACATTGTAGTGAAGGTCTCAGGGAAATTATGTTAATTATTGATGCATTATAAAGAGGAAGAAATTGATTCTCTTCCAAAAATTATTTATAATGAAATTAAAGGAGAAATAAGACCACATCATAGTGAAGTACATTGTGAATAAAAATGTATTGCTATAAAATATTACACTGTATTAGTGATAGTTTCTAGATTATATAATTACTTACTGAAATGGTAACTCACTCCTCACCCTAAACTGAACCTCTATTCCACATGAATTTATTAAAATGTGTTATATATAATATTTGTAGAGAATATTTTCTCATTGATATTTAAATATCACATGGATGTTAATTATTACAATTAAAGAGATTTAAATGGATTTCCATGTATCATATTGAATAAGTTTTAATAATTTTAGGGAGTAGGATTTATTGCTTCCAAAAAACATGGAGTTTCCATATAAATTATTGAAATAATTTTCCCTATATTATTTTCTGAATATATATATATATATATGTTTGTGTTTCTGTGTGTGTGTGATTGTGAAGGATACGAAATAAGAAGATTTAAAGAGACACTGATACTACTAAAACCCTATATATTTTTTTATTTGCCTTGAATAAGAATAACTTGATAATATTTATGAGATTGTATGAATCAAAGGAGAAAGAGAAAATGGTCAACATGAATGATACTTGTTAAGACAAGGAATAAGTGATAAGTAGGTACCCTTTCATACTACCTACATTATAATATCATTAGATGATCTAATGAGTAAGTGAAATAATTCCTCAAGAGAGAGGATTTATGGACTTTAATGGAAAAAAGACTAATATATACATTTAGTAAATCTTAGACCTCTTCAAGAGGGGGTTATGGAGGAACCTGGAAGAACCTTTAAAAGGTAGTTTAAATACCCCATTTGGAGACATAATTTATATTTTCCAAATATGGCTTCAACTAATAGGACCCCACAATAAAAACCCATATAGTGGTGACTACTATTTACACATTAAATACATATATTTTTGATATATTTTACTGGGTATTTTGGGATATTTATCACCAAGATTTTTGAAAGATAAATTTTATATTTTTCCAAAGTGATTTATAGTGGTGAACCTAGATCTTGAAACATTAACCATACCTATAATGGAGTAGTATGTTAGGGCTGAATGTTGTGAATCTATTTATCTTGTGCCTTTAATATTTTACATACAAGAGTAAGGTTGTGAGGAAACAACAAAAATGGATCAAATATTTAACTGACTACATATGATGAATTAAATAGGAATATTGAGAAAATAAAAAATTTATCACTGATTCACCCATATCTTCCTCAGTGATCTTCCAAATCTAAGAATAATAAGTTTTATAAAATTACTATGTTCCCTAAAAAAATATCTAAAATTTGATAATGACTGAATAGGGATAATTAGAACTAATTAAATAGTAAAACAGTTCGTTTCTTATATTGAAATAATTTTATTATATATAAGTATTGAATGATTAATTAATTTATTTAATAAGGCCTTACAGAAAGTGATATAGTTACTATTGGATTTACACCACTAGAAAGAGATAATTCCATGAATCATGTAGAAACTAAAAATCTTTTGGTCATTTGAAAATTAAAGAATCCTAACCTATATTCTTCATTGGAAATAATTTTAACCATGGTAATGGGAATTTGAACTAACAAAGAGATATAAGAAATTAATGAAAATATATATGAAGTAAATTTTAAAATAAAGGATTCTAATATTTAGATTCATAGGTCAAATATAAAGATTTTTAGATGAAATATTATATATATATTGAAGATTATTTTCTCAAGTTCATGATATAGTAAATAAAACTACTTGATTTGTGAAACTTTAAAAAATTTAACTATTTAGAAAATGTTTATGGAAAATTTCCCTTATATATTTGATCCAAATATATCTTCTCAATAAGATATAGTAATTTAGTCTCTTGATTATTATCACCACAATATTATTAATTGTGAGAGGATAAAATCCCTTTTGTTAAAAAGGGATATGAATGAATACATGGAATTTAAATCCAAAAGAATCTAAGGCTGAAAGATGAACCAATCTTAGAATTAAAAGATGAAGGTGATGGAGAATACAAGATAATCATATCATTTTTTCCAAGAAAACTTGAGAAAGTAAATAAAAAAGTACAAATGTAACCTCCCTCTTAAGTGCCTAAATTATGGTGTTTTTGGTAAATTTATAATTAATTGTTTGAATAAGTAATATGATGAAATTGAGAGTGGGATAGAAGATGAAGATCACAATAGAAATAAAATTGATTTTTTTTAAAATAAAATAGGAAGAAGAGGCCTTCTATATAATTCAAGAGTAATTTAATGACTTAATAAGAGAGTAAATACTCATTATCCTCAAGTTATTAAGATTTTATATCATCTCAAAATAAATCAAGCCTGATTTTCATGGTTAAAAAGCATAAAGTTATATCACGAAGTGTAAAATTTGATAAAAAAGGATATAATGAGTAAATTCCAGGTTACGAACATGAGTGTTTCCTTAATATAGATACCATTCAAAAAAAATGATAATATTGTTTTTGGAGGATAAATTAATTAGATATGTGAAAATAAGTTATCACACAGAAGTTATTGAAATTTACAAGGAGAAGATTATCGAACAAGACAAGATAATTGAAGATCATAATATAAAACTAGTTGTAAATAATAAAGAACAAAAGAATTATCAATATTTAATTCTTAATGTTATAAACATCTCAAATACCATGTGTAAAGATTATGAGGGAGTGGAGAAGATTCATGATGAATCATCCAAGGCTCCTAAGAAATCCATCCCCATTAAAAAGATAAAATAATTCTAAATGATCATGTGATGTTAAATAGATTTATTTCTGTTATATGAATTATTAATCTATATATAGTGATGGGAAACCTCAATAAAGATATAAAAATTAATCTATTATAGTATGGATAATTTAATATAAATTAATATGGAAAAATACTAATAAATAGGTTTAAGAAATGATGGATGTTTTCTAGAAAGAAAGTCGAATTGAATTAACAATATATTGAAATAGAAAAACAAAAATAGTTAATTCTATGTATATGGATTTTTTGGAACATAGCATAAGAACATAGGTGCCCCATGTAATTATAATAAACTTGATCTAATCAATGGGTAATATACCTTAAAACAAAGGAAGCTGTTCTATTAGTCAAATAAATACTCCTCAGTGTAATAATTTTTATATTCAAAAATCTACAAAATAAATGTCACAATATATGAAGGTTGAGAATAATAAACGTGGATGTCTAAAATTTATTCCAAATAGAACCATAAAAAGAGGATAACTGGTAGTGAAAATATATTTTTATGAATATTGAAATCTTGAAGGAAAAGAGTAGTTGTATGGAAGATTCAAAACAACTCATCATGTTCCCAATTACTACTTTACAATCCTACATAGACAAAATTAATAGTTGAAGAAAAATATTCTAACTTTAGAGGATGTATGTGCCTTTGTTTCTCATGAAATCAAAAAATTCTGACAAAGGATGTTTTTTTATGAAGAATGAGAGCACTCACATATCTATAATGATAAATGTAACTCCCCATTAAATTTTCTGTTAGGCATGTTTTAATATTTGTTTTAGTTTAAATTTTTCATGGGTTTGGTAACACTGAGATGGAAATTTTAATATACCTGTAATGGTGAAGTCAATGATTTATTAGAATTTTCAGCATAAAACGTAAAGTTTCTACAGTCCGCTGAGGATTTATATGCTGTATAATTTTATTACATGAGTTTCAATCATTTGTTTCTATATTTCATGTAATTTGTACACACCTTACATGGTTACACACCATGTATAGTTTACACATAGTTTAAATATTAATAAAAATCCAATTTTAATAAAAAGAAATGGGTTTTAGGAATATATGGGACATGATAATTAAACTATTTGTAATTGGGTTACATGATGTGAAAAATCCCAAGTTCTTATTTAAAGAATGTTTTTTAGATAAAAAGTTTATTCCCTTTCTTCTTGGATTCCTTAATGTCGACCAAGATCTATTCCTAGGTGTTTTTGGTGATATCAGATCCCATTGTATCATATGTTTGAAATTTTATCATTGTGTTTGTTGTAGTGTGTCTCTTCGGGTAAGAACTATCCCTGCATCTTCCATCTCCCTCAATTTTCCTCTTTGTGATTGATTGTTTATCTTAGGATTGATGTATTTATACTCTGTTTGTTTGAATTTTATTTCTATGTTTAGTTCATAGACCTTCCGCACCTCTATTCCTAATTAGAAAGTCCCGATATAAGAATTGTGTTTTTGTTAAAGATAGGTGGCGTTTTTTTAAATGGAGGATTGATTAAAAATGAATTTATTTTTAATATAAATGGATTTTAATTGAACCATAAAAACCTAATTTGATGTGAATTATAATTTAAATTGATATTGAGTGGATTATGGGTAAAACCCCAAATTCCAATGAAATTGGATGTTGGGGCATGAGTTTAAATTTATTAACTTTCCTGAAATTATTTGAAAATTTATTTTGGAAAATAGATTCAATTAAAATAATGAAAACCTATGGTGAGTTTTATTTAAAAATGAATGAATTGATTAAAAAACCATTATGTTGTTTAAAAAGTGATTTTGAAATTTTAAAAATGAAAATGGAATATAATGAATTATTTTGAAAGGAAATAATTTTTTCCTTTTTCTATTGATTGATTGAGTATAGGTGATTCTAGGTAGTTAGTGAGTTATTTTGAAAAAAAACACTCTAGGATGGTAATTACCTAAAAAAATATTGATACTTTACAAATATAACAAATCCTAATTCCTAGATCTTATCCCCAGTGGAATGTTGATGGGTCCTTCTCAACCTGAGTCTGGGGGATGTGTGTTCACATCACCATGATCAAAAATATGATATGTGTGAGGATCCCATAAAATGGAACTATTTTACCTAAGGAAAGACGAACATGGTTCCACTATTGTCTGTTTTAATTATAAATTCCATTATTTGTGAAACTTTTTTCTTCATCCCTAAAGATTTATATAAACTATTTTATATAATGTGTTTATTTAAGCTATGTTTGAAATAATTTCCATAGTTTGAATGAAATCCATGTTTTTTTTAATTATGAACATGTATGACAATGCCTTTTTTGTTTAATATAGAAAGAATAATTTTGTTTAATGTTAATTCAACTTATTATAGAAATATTGGTGAGACCCTAATCGATTTTTTATCCCGCACCCTACCTTTTCCTTCAGCTGTTAGTATGTTTTCTCTAAAAAATTTTGAGTAAGGAGAAGTCACTTCTTTGAGGAGGTGAATGTAGTAGATACCTTGGGGATTAAAGTTACCTTTACATTGGGACATGGAGATTTTATTGTTTTCTTTTTAGTAATTTTTATTATTTTATATTTGTGTTTGGATATAGATATTTTGTTTCTAGTACTACCACCCTTTAGAGTTTTTTTTGAGAATACTAACATGTATCTGTTTCTTCTATTGTGTTTGAGGAAAATCTGTTCCCATGTTAATTTTATATGATTCTAGGTGATAGTTAACAACCTGTGGGAATGGGTAATTCCCTTCGGGCTATTTTAGTTCCCAAAAGGGTATTAATGTACAAGGGGTTTTCAGATTGTTTCTCAATAAGTGGTGTTAGATGTGCAGGTTAATCATCTTGACATGATGTTAGTATGTAGTTGTAAAATATTGTTAGGAATTATGAGGTAGTTGTAAGTGAAAATATATACATCTCCCACAGTGATGAGCCTTAAGTCACCATGAGTGGTTTGGGAAATGCATCATTGAGGATTATTTCTAGTCCATTCCCTAATTTTTTCTTAGATAGGCTTAAATCGAATTCTCATTTATCAATATAAAATGAATAATTTTTAATTATAGCTCTTTTTTTAGTTTTTATCTGTGTAATAAATTTATGTATTAAATGTTTTTGATGATGTTTTGTAGAATAATTCTTTTTTGATGACATGTGAATAAGATCTAGGTGGAAGCTTCTAATGAACCACACTGAGAAAATCCTTATATAGAACAGAATCTATTTGAGATTGTTGTGTGTTTTGTCCAATATATGGGATAAGAAAATTCATACATTACCATTTAGGCTCCAACTGTGGAACCTTAGATGGATGAATCCTAGAATCTTTCTCCTGAGATCCTTAATTAAAAACCACCAACCTTCTGAGGTTCTAATGATACTCAAGTAGATGAGGACTGGATGAGAAAGATAGAGATTCTATTTGACTTCATGAAAACTCCTAAATCTATTAATTCATGGTGTGATAAATATAAACTTCTGGGACCTATAAAAATATGGTAGGATATGATGGTTACAACAAAGAATCATAAGGATTTAGAGTATAAGGAAATCAATTTTATGTTCACCGACAAGTTCTATCTAGAGTATATGGTGCTGGCTACAACTATAGAGTTTTGTAAACATAAGAAGGCTAATTGAACCATGATAGACAATGCAAAACATTTCACTAAGCTTGTGAATTTTTCACCTGAAATTTTATCAAATTTCAAGAAGAATATTTGACGGCTCGATATGGGACATCAGTTTAATATCCATAGTTTAGTTTTCTTGCTGAATATATCCTCTTATGATGAAATTCTAGATCAGGCATTGGTGGTTGAAATTGATCTAGATTATAAGTCAGGTTTGATGAGAGTTCCTTTTTCTCCTAGTAAAGGGAAGATAAATTATGATGATTATGTTGGTGGTTCTCAACAATTGGGATCTTCTAGAAATACATCAGTTTTAGGTAGAGTCCATTTGACTTGATACTAGTGTGGAATGTATGGGTATTAATAATGGGTTTTTACTTAAGAAACCTGGCTCTGTGGTTCCTATGGTTAGTTAGGATACTTATATAAATTATATTATATATATTATTATCCACATAGTGGAACATACTTATTATCACTAAAATGTGATATGGTGTAATAAAATAGTTCAATATCTATGGGTTTGTAGTCATAAGAATCTGGAATGAAGATTCGTTACATTGTATAAGAGTCCCCATAAGAAGTAGATATGGGTCAAATGAATCTGAGAATTACCATCAATATAACTTCATCACTAGTGATTTTTTTAATAGATACTAGTGCATCTCACATGACTATTTAAACTCATATTGTGAATGTACTAAATATTTCTTAAGATCTTGTTTCTTATGTGATGGATATTACAACACCCCTTGAAACAAAGAGAGAGTAGGGTATTCATTTTCCTTATTTTGTTTTGTCATTATTAGATATTGGGTTGACTTGTTATTTTTTCATATCATTACATAAAACATATTTATGTCATTTTCAGGATGGATTTTATTATATCTAATAAAACCCAAATTGATATTTTTAAACCAATATTCTTTAATTAACATGATGAAGTGTGATGTATCTTTCTGGGAGAATGGGTCCTGAGGTCCTTTAGAGTCGAACCTTCTTATACAGAGTTGGGGAAAGTGATATCAATGTTTTCTGTTTACATAGAGTTGGAATACTTGAGTTTTGATCTCCCTCTAGTTTTTATCGAGTTTCCCAATGCTTTCTTAATGAATTCCCCAGTTTTATTCTTGTAATGGAGGTAGAGTTTTCTAATGATTTAGAACATAGTACTAAACAAGTATCTATTACTTATTATTGCATAAACCTAGCTGAAATGAAATATTTTATGTCTTTATTAGATGATATTTTAGATAATTGATTTATATGTCTGGGTTTTTTACCATGGGAGACACCTATTATCTTAGATTGGAATGTTGATAGAGAACTTCACTTATGTGATGATTATCTGATGCTTAATAGATTCATTGTAGAGGAAAGGTATATTTTCCCATGGATTGATGATATATTTAAATATTTTAAAGGGCACTTTTGGTTCTCAAAGATTGATATTTGATCTGGTTATCACCAGTTGAGAATAAAATATTTTAACATTCAAAAATCTAGTTTCTGGTGTAGTTATGATAATTATGAGTATCTGGTCATGTAATTTGGTCTAAACAGTACTCATATAGTCCTTACGAATATTATGAATATAATTTTTCTCTGAGTATCGTGATGTGTTCATATTGGTTTTTTTGTATGAAATCCTGGTTTACTCAATGTTTGAGGAGGATCATGTACGTCACCTGAGATAATTTCAAAAATTGTTAAAAAGACACAAATTTCATGAAAATCTATCATAATGATATTTCTATATTTGGTAAGTGAGGTTATTGGGAAACATTGTCTCAGATCATGTTATTTTTGTTTTTCCTGAGAAGGTGAATGCTGTTATGACATGGTAGAAACCATGTAATATTTTATTTTTTGAAGATTCTTGGGTTTGGAAAGATATTATCACCGGTTTGAAAATGATTTATTGAATTTGGATTCTTTCAAAATGAATCTAACTCATAGGGGAGTGATGTTTTATTGTGATGATAAATTTCAGAGTTCTTATGTGGATATGATACCTTTTTTATATTTTCTCTAGATTGGACAGTACATGAGGCTGGGAATGGATATGTGGAATTCTGTGACACATCAGGTTTAGTTTTGTGATGTGTTCTTATGAATAGCGATCAAATCATTTAAAATATCTCTATAATGGTGATACTAATCGAGAAGAGTTATCCAAACCATGACCATGAACTTACAACTTTGTTGCATGAACTTAATAGTTGTAGGCATTACCTTTTTAGAGATATGTTTACTATGTATTCTAACCATAAAATCTTGAGTTATGTCTTCTCTCAAAAAATGATTGAATTTCATCCATAGGTATTGGGTGATGTATCTTATATCTTTTTATTTTGATATTACCTATAAAACATGGAATGGGAATATATGTGTAGATGATTTGAGCATAAAGATTCTGACCGAGGCCATTAAAGATGATTCTTTAAGAACAACACATCAGTGATTGTCTGGGATAGTGTTCAATAGAAAACCACTGTTATTGAGATTTTTATTTAAGAAAAACACATAAGTGATTAATTTTGTGTCATTAGAGACACTATTTATGGTGGGGAGACCATTCTAGAATGGTCGTTCTCCATAGAGGGTATTCTATGTTTTCGGAACCATTATATTGTATCTTTTCCTGTAAGGAAATATGTGATGGGGGATTTTCATAATTATATGTTTGTTGTTCACCCACGAACCAAAAATATGTTTTACAACATTCTTTATCGATTTTGGTGGCCTAGTATGTGGCGGGACATTGATGAGTTTTTCTCTAATTATTTCTATTTACAATAGGTCAAGGATGAGCAGAAGAGACCTTCGGGTTTTCATCAGCCGCTTCCAGTTATGACTTCGAAGTGGGATAAGATATATCTGAATTTTGTGGTTGGGTTTAACCATACCCAAAGAAAGAAAAATGAGATGTGGGTGGTGATTAATTGGAAGACAAAATCACCTGAAGTTATACACATTCATGATGCAACCAAATATTAGGATCAAGGAAATCTCTATGTGAGAGAGGTTTTACATTTTCATGGGGTTATATCAAACATAGTCTCTGATAGGGATCCCTATTTTACTTATTTCTTTTTGAGATTAATTTAGGATGAACTGGGATATTAGGATCAATTGAGTACAATGTACCATATGAAGACAGATGGGAATACATAGTGAGCTATACAGATTCTTGAGGATACGATTCATGCCTACGTACTCAATTTTGGTAGAATTTGGAATGACCATTTGGTACAGGTTGAGTTTTATTATAAAATTATAAACCAATTTTCTTTTGTAATTTCTCATTTTGAGGCTTTGTGTGGAAGGATGTGTAAATACCTATTGTGTTGGTTAGAGATCAGTGAAGGTTCCCTGGTTGCACCACGATTGGTTCAAGAGATGACAAAAATGATTTAGTTGATTCATCAATGGTTTTTTATGGAATATATCCACTATAAATCTTATATTATTAATCTCCGAGGACATTTGGAATTTTTATTGGGTGACCAGGTGTTCAAGAAAGTTATTTGTCTTACGGGTCATCGATGGATTGAGAAGAAAGGGAAGTTTTTCCTCATTTGGTGGGACCTTTTAGTGACATTTGAGTAGGTGGGGAAAGTGGTGTACCAATTAGAACATCTACCACCTTTGAAATCAGTACATAATATGTTACATGTATCATAGATATGAAAGTATCTTTCTGATCGTACTAATGTTTTGATCTAGAGTGATCTTAATGTTGAACCTGAATTATATGTAACTGAGAATCAAATTACAATTGTAGATTCTAAATAATAGGTACATTGTGGGAGGACAAAACCAATGGTTTGAGTTCTGTAATATTTAAATTATTATTCTCATGAGATATGGGATCTTTAGGCACTGATGAGAGAGTATTGGCCTCACCTTTTTGATAAGGAAGCTTCTTTATAGGCTTTCTGGGGATAAAAAAGTTTTTATGGTTGGGAGGTTGTAACACCCCATTAAATTTATATCAAACACATTTCATGATTTATTGGATTTCCTTATTTCGGAAGGTTAATACTGATAAGGAATTTTTTAATACATGTAATTGTGATGTTATGGATTTTATGGGATTTTCACCATAAAACCAAAAGTTTTTTTTGGTTTTTTGGGGATTTATATGTCATGTAATAATATTATAGGATGTGTAATAATATCCGTGTATATTTCATGAAATGTGCACAGATCTTGCATGGTTACATGCCATGTATATTTTTTACAACATTTCAATATTAAAAATCCAATTTTAATAAAAATTAGATGGGTTTTTTGGCAGACATGGGACTTGTAAATTACATTAACTGTAATTAGGTTACATGATTTGTAAAATCATGAGTGAAAATTTTAATATGGTGGTTTGGAAGAAGTTACTATTCAAATTCCTCCAATATTCCATTCTCTCGACCTTGATCCCTTCCTAGGTGATTTTGGTGATATGAAATCACTCATAATCATCCGTAAGTCATTTGATCATTGTGTTGGTTGTTATATATCAATACATGTAATAACTCTCCATATTTCTACCATATCTCTCTCTTTTTTCATCTTGGAGTTTGATAGTTCATCTTTATATTTATTGGTGTAAAATTTGTTTAGAAGAATCTTGTTTCTAGGTTGAGATACTAAACCTTGGATGCCATTATAAATAATTGGAATGTCCCATTGGAGGTCTTTTGTTTATTTAAATGAAATGTGGTTCTATTAAAGATAGAAAATTGATTAAAACATGAATTTGTTATTCTTTGAAATTGATTAAATAGAATTTTTAAAACAAAAATTATTGCTAATATAAATTTAAATTAATATGGTGTGGATTTTAGGGAATGAACCCCAATTCTAATGGAATTAGAAGTTAGAGTGTGACTTGAGGATGATCCAAAATTGTGAAATTATTTGATAAATTATTTTAAAAAATGGATTAAATTAAAATAATGAAAACCTATTGTTTTTTTTTATTTTAACAGGTATGAAATAATGGAAAACTCATGATGATATTTTATAAGTGATTTTGAATTTTTAGAAAGGAAAAAACTAGGTGATTATAAAAAAAAATTAAATGAAATAATTCGACTTTTTTTCATTGATGGATTGAGAACATGAGAGTCTGGGTAGTTAGTGGGTTATTTTGGACAAACATACAAGGATGATAATTCCATTGAAATCGATTTATTATTTACAACTCTAAGAAAACATATTTTGGAGAATTGTTTCCCCAATGGTACGTTGATGCATTCTACCAGGCTAGGGCTTAAGGGACATGTGTGCACATCAATGTGATGAGAGATATGAGATGTGTGAGGATCCCATAACCTAGAGCTATGCTATTATAGAGAATATGACCATGGTGATACTAGTGACTATTTTTATTATAAATTCCATTATTTTTTACACTATTTTCCTCAAACCTAAGGATTTATATAAATTATTTTGTATTAATTGTTTATTTTACACCTGTTTAAAAAGTTTTCCCTTATTTGAAATGAAAATCATGTTTTTTAATATAAAATCTTATTGCCGTTATTTTTTTGTTTACAATTGAAATATTTTTTTGGTTTATTATTATGGAATATTATTATAGAACACATGGTGAGACCCTATTAAGAGTTTTATCACACATCATTCATTTTCCTCTAGGAATTTATAGATTTGTTCTGCCACATATGAGTAAATGGAAGGTACCTCTTAGAAGAATTAGATGTTATTGATCCCTTAGGGATTGGAATGACATATCATTTGGGACATGTTGTTTGTCTTGTATGATTTCTAGTACTTTTATGATGTACTATTTGGGTTTTTATATAATTGTTTGGTTTCTCATACTACCTCGCTTTAGATTTTTCTTTGATCATACTGATATTTATAGTTTTATTCTATTATGTTTTTGGAAACTTCATTCCCATATTTATTTTGTATAACACTAAATGTAATTCGTTCACCCGTGGGGATCAGGAACACCCATCAAGCATTGTCCGTGATTTCTTGGTAATTAGTGTACTAGTGTATCGAATATTGTTTGGGAGAATAAATGATAAGATAATATTTAAAATAATCTTGAATAGTATTTATATTTATGAAGATGGTAAGAATATGTGATCTCGGTTGAGAGGCATATCTCACACTTCTTTCTCTCATTAGAATAGTAAGGTATACCCTCCTTATTCCATTTCATTTATGTGTTCTAATATATATGGAATTGAAGGAAATAAAAAAAAGGAGAAATGGATAAATTTTTCATTATTGGACAGTCATATAAACTGCACATCATGGAATACTTTCACTACCATGGTAAAGAACGGGATTTAATACATTTGGGGGGATATGGAAAGAGCTATCCAAAATGTGAAATTTCATGGAATATATAAATATGGATATCCTAATAAAAATTGATGGTTGAGTTATTCTAATTACAATATCCATCCAGAATTTCATTATGAAAAATATCTTTACAAAGGTGGTGTTATTTAATGTTTTCAATAGGATAAATTGAGTGTAAATTAACTTCACTTGACATTTTTTGATGCATTTGTTATGTTTATTATAAAGTTTGTTTTTAAGGATAAATATTTCTAACAACCAATATATCAAGATTATTTGAAATGGTATTAAATTTTAAAATATTGATAGATAGTCCTATTGTCTTGGTAGATACTCTCCTATTTTACACACAGAGTTATACCGTGTAGACTTCGACAATATTGACTAAAGGATATCATCTAATTTTTGTTCATGTTACTATCCTTCTATCACAATATAATTAGTCAATAATTTAGATTTAATTAGGGATAATGGGTTGTTTTGAATTACTGATTTGTCAAGGATAATAAGGAAAAAATAAGTGACGTACAACCCCTACACAAAATTTTCATTTCATTTTTAATAATGTGGATAAAGAAATGGTCACAAATTTTGACTTTTGAGATGTGTGGTTTTATTGATAATAATTACAAAGGAGAATATTTTTGTGTCCAAGCAAGGATTTTATTTTATTTTTAATACGAAAAACTAGAAGGAAGATATTATAAGCTATCTATATCTTTATGGAGGCATTATAGAGAAGTTATGGTGCTTCCATCCTACATGAAATAGAAATAAATAGATGTTGATATTTTGAACAACTCGCAGGATAAGATCTTAGAGGAGACCTTAGTTTTAATATTTTTTCTAATATTCTTCATATAAACTAAAAGAAAGTGTTTTTGGATATATAGAAACTATTTATAATTATTTTCAAGTGATTTTGAGTCACCTCATATGGGATAAAATTGTTTTTAAGAGGGCCTAATTTGAAGTTAATGAATTCAAGAATTCCTAGACTATGGTCAATCTATTAAAACAACTGATATAACTTCTTTTTACATTAGATATTCAGGGTCAATAATTTGTACATGCTGTCAATATATTGAGTTTTTACATGTGGTCAATATTCATGGTCATTCCAATTAGTTGATATGTAAAAACATGAAGTGCTACTACATAAACAAGAATTATTTAGTATAACCAAAATGTACGTATCATAAATTTATGTATAAACCATATTATTTCACTGTATAAACATCATGATCTATGTAAGAATAACTTTTTCTATGTAGAGGTCATGAAAAAATTAATGTAAAAAAATAATGGTAAATTATTTTTTAGATATTCTCAATAATACCTAAATTTCCAGATACAATTTAGATGATGTAATGATTTTTTTTATAGATTCAAGTATCATAATTTCTTAAATTGAATGTGATATTAGTTACTGAAAATAAAATAAAAAATTAGAGCTGACTCATTAATAATAAATAATATTGATACATCGAAGATAAGCCTAAGAAATCACAGGGTGTTGTGAAATAATGATTCTGCCATGCCCTAGTTAAATTCCCCTGGGTGTTTTTCTCATCTGGGGAGAGTTATAAAGAAGAAGAAAATGAAGATATTACAAAAAGATAAATTGGGAAACAATGAGATAAAGAATATTATGTCCTAGTAAAGGGGATACTGTATATTTGAGAAGAAAAAAAACTTTATATTAGATACCACACCATATTAGTGATCATTAAAGAAAAATATTATTTCCTATGAAAACAGAGACTTACATTATGTATCATGCTTTGCTTTCTGTTTTTAAATTCATGAAGATATGAAATTTTAAACATTTTATGAGAATTTCTATCTAGAGATATTTAAATATCACAAGGAAGTTAATATGGAGTCCAAAATTGATTTAAATTGAATTCCTTTGTTCTATTTGAAGAAGAGGGAATGAGTAAAAAGATAAATATTTATAACTTCCTAAAATCATGGAGTTACTAAGTGAATTACAAAAATAGTATTCAAGTTATTATTCTATGAATATATATATATATATAAGGGATGAAAGAATAATATGTAGAGAGACACCAATACAACTAAAAATCTTTAGATCATATGTTTTTTATTGAAGAAGAAAACCCCAATAGCACTCAGAAGATCCTTTGCGTTGAAGTTGAAGAAGAATAATGATAACATTAAAGTTACTATGTTGAGTTAGAGGAATATTTGAGAAGTAGTAACCCAATCTCACTAATTATGATATTTCATTTCTAGGAGATCTATGGAGCAGGGGGAAGTGTTGCTCTAAGGGAAAGGACATGAATGCTTAAATGGGAATAAAAATGAATTTTTACCATTAAATAAGTTAAAGAACTATTTCATAAGGAGTTTAAAATGTTACCTGATTTAATTTTTGGAGGCAGTATAATGACCCAATTTGTAGATGGTGTGACTCTTTTTGAGAGGTGGATTTAACTGGTGGGATCCCAGTATAAATGTCCCAGCGAGATGTGACTACTATGAACAATTAAATTGCAGTAATTTTGGGAGATTATGTTTTGGGTATTTTTGGAGATTTCACCAAATGATTTTTGAAAGTTATCCTATATCTTATGGGTAAGTGATTCATATTGGATAAAACAGGTCTTGTAAAATCAACCAAAATATGAAAGTAGTCGGGTTTCAAGAATAACAAATTTAATGACTTATGACTTACAACTTTTGTATTTTTCATACTCAGGAATGGTTGAAGGAAAATAATATATTTTGATCAAATATGTAACTTGATATAGAGGGTGATTTAATAAGACATATTATTAGGAGAAAAATTGATCACTGATTCACCCTTCCCCATATTAGTGATATCACATGACTAGTTAATAAAACTATTATTCTATATTGTGTTTTCATAGAATAATATATTTAGATAAGGGACTCTAGGAAATTACTAACTATTTAATTCTAATTATATAATATGAATTATATTATTTTAGTGGTTTGTAAGAATTATTGTACACATCAAATTTTCAAACAATAGTTCTCTCAAGATGGAGATAACATATCAATAAAAATCACAAGAACATATAAAGTAAACCTTCTTACTTAAACTCAAGAATAAAATAATAAGTGATGCATTCTTATTAGACTATATGATTAATTGTCACAATAAATAAAAGAAAAATACATGTTCTTGGTTCCTCTAATCTAGAACTGGGAAATTAAATTTGTTGTTTCAATATTCATTGAGAGTGTGCGGATACTGTTAGAGGAATTATATCTTATATTCTTCGCTACAAAAAGTCAAGTGTGGGAATACCAAATTTATAAATAAAAATTGAATAATTATAAATAATATTTCATTATTGTGTTAAATTAAATATAAATTTAAATGTGAAAAGATACCCTCTTTGATAATTTTAGGGTTTATATCATCCAATTATTCAGATTTATCTATTAAAGCCAATGAAAAAGCTATTGGGCATGAGTCTAACCACATCCTCAATGTAGAAAAACCCTTAATATTTACCTCAAAAATAATATTTTTATTTTTAGACCATGTATTATAATTCATGTTATATAAATTAGGTTTTTATATTTTCAGTAATTCCTTTGTATGATGTTTCTTTTTTAATTGATCTTTTTATACTTATTTTGGTTTGTTATTTAAAAATAATCATTTCACTTTATATAAAAGTATAATTTATATAATAATCATGTTAGATTCTCAAGAGTGTCTATTTTCTTCAATAATTAATTTATTGGGTAAAATCATTACAAATAAGAACATTTGATATAACAAACTTTAGTCTCAATCTTGTGGTGATTGGGAGTGCATTTTAGTTCTTACATTAGGAAAAGTCATGTGATATGGTTGTATGAGCTCAGTTAGACCATTAAAAATGGTATCAAAGATTTAGTTTAGTTAATAATATTTGAGTATTTCTAGAATATGGGAGATATTCATATTGGAAATCTAGAGTTAGGATAAGCAAGCCCCATTAAAGGGAAATTCCCGAAATCTTGTCAAATTTTAAGGGCATTCCATAACCTATTTTTGGGCACAATAATTTTTATAAAGTCACTAATTTTATCATTAAAAATATCTTGGTTCATTTATGGTTTTAAGAAAACATATATTCTTTTTTCTTATTTAAATGATCTTTAATGTTTCCTTAAACTACAATAAAATTTTTCATTTCTAAAGTTTCTTATGTTAGGGATAAGATGGTGATGAAGGAATTTTTCATTCTAGTGTTTTGTTTTGTTTTCAAGGATTTTTTTTAAATCACCTCAATTTTTTATGACAAAAAATCATATCGAGGATTTTTTTCAAATAAATAAAATCCATGTTTTAAAAATAATGGGATCCATGTTTGGAAAATAATCAGAGACATGTTTTTGAGAGGACCATAATCACTATGAAAGTTCATCATAATGGGGAAAAGCAGTTTTTGATGATTAAGTTTCGATCGTACTTGTCTCGGGTTTGAAATGAAAGTGAATACATCTTGATGGAAGTAAATGTCATCAAATTCACTCTGGAATCAATGTGAATGAAGTGGATGTTTTGAATCAGAGTCTCTATGACTGTGATAAATTAATTGGGGTGATGATTTACCAATTCATATTTCATACAAATGATATGTTCATTAATGAAATAGTGATGTAATATCTATGGAATAAAGGGGTGAAAGAAAAGGTGGTGCTCATTTAAAATGTGGTGCTAATTAAAGAGAAGATACTGATTTACTATAGCATCAGATTATCCATCAGACATTCCTTAAAATTTTCATTCCCAGGATGATTGTACTCTGACATAGTAGGAAATTGAATGTATAAAAAAATTAATATACCTATTTTTATCGTATTTTGGTGGTAGAGAATAGTTAGAGATGGTGCTAATTGATTTTTAGAATGATTATACCCAAAAAAGATCATATTTTGGAAAATCGTATCTAGGAAAATCGTATCCAGAATGATCGTATCCAGAATGATGGTATTCATAAATGATTGTATTTTGTAAAATCACATCAATTTCAATCATACTCATAATGATCATATCCAGAATGATCATATACAGAAAATATCATATTCTTGAAAATTTAATCTAGGGAAATCGTACTCCGAATGATCCTATCTAGAATGATAGTATTAAAAAAATCTTATAGTCTGGTTGAGAAGAAAATAATGTAGATGTAATTAATGGAAGTTTATGATTATTTAAATCCCATGTAATATTATTTTAAATCTATTCACAATTGAATTTAAAGTCATGAAGGAATACACGATACAAGCGTAGGATTTTGAATGGTGTTTTGTTTAAGTGGGACAAGATAAGAGAAGAAGAAAATGAGATAAAAAAATGTAGTCAACCATTTCAAAAAGGTAGAATTACTTTGTAGGTTTCCAACTAGGTCAAGACAAGAGGGGAATATGAAGTTTTGAATCTGAAGTGTTTCAAGAGAAAAAAATGGCGAGGGATATTGCTGAATGAATAATCAAGGGGTAGCTGTACATTTAAATTAAGGATTTTGTTTCAAATCAGTTCAGAGATTCATTTTCCACACATCCAAATGGTATCCATTTATTCATAAAATTATTTTCAATTGATAAAGATATTTTTATTGAAGAAAAAATATTAATAAAAATCAGACTCATGTATTGAAAACGTACTAATGATTCAACTGATTTTATAAATAAGGATATGAAGTTTGAAGAAGAACCGAGAAGCTTCAAAAAGTGCTGACAGAGTCATAATTAATCTGATATTTTAGGATAAATTCATCTCTGGGTCAATTTATTAGATAATGAAAGTTTTTTGGATTCCTACCCAAACCAGTTTTGGGTCACCTATAAATGGCAGAAAGTACATGGTACTTTTCAGATGATGTAGTACTGTTCACCACAGTAGTGAGAGAAGCTTTGATTTTTTTAGTAAGAGAAAGAAGGGTCCATTTTTATTTTTATTGTATATGTTTTTATGGAGAAGTGAATGAAGAGGAAACATCATAAAATTGTATTTTCTTGATCATCATACACATAATTTATTGTAATCAGCTGGTCATCATATTCAACTTGTCAATTGTGTTCTGTTGATCATCGTATTAGACTAAATTAAGCTGGTTAGGGATTTATATATTGGGTTTTCCAAAATGGGGAGGAATTGTACTTGGTTTTTTTGTAAACAGGTATTGAAGTGGTGTCGATTTATTTCAATTATATTCTAAAATAAAATTGGAGTTGAAGAATTTTTTTGAGGAGAATCATTCTCGAAGGAATCAGACTAAGAAAATTAGATCTAGGAAAACAAGGCTTAGTTTTTCATAATGATGTCCATAAGGTTATTACATTTCTTTTGAGTAAGTAATCGAATATTTTTTTTTCAATTTAATACATTTTTTTAATTTAAAAGAACCACAGTTAACAAGAGTTGTTACATAACAATTGTATTACCCTATTTGTGCTAAGTGGGTATATACTCACAAGTGGGATTGTTTGGTATTAAATCTTTTCCAAAACATACCAAGGAAGAAGGTATTATTATTGAATAATGGACTTTGTAAACATGTGTGTTCACGTGGATGTGTTATTGATTTTTTTTCAATAGGGAAAAAAATATAACCGGGGGGTGAAGGTTGATTCAATTAAAAAGAAACATAAAATAAAAAGAGTTTCAATGAGTTACCCCTACCACTCCCAGTGATACAATAATTCTTATTGGACACTTTCAAGTGGTATCAGAGTGCTGCTTTTCTTATCTTATTTTTTTATGATGATAAATTTGAATTGTGTGAACATTAAAGGTATTACGACCTTTAATGGAAACAATTAGCATATCTGCAAGGATAAAATGTTGTCACATCTTTTGCCTATTAGATATGATGGTCTTGAAGTGGTAGCATATGGGTATCCTCCTATTTATTTTAATATTAATCTTACATATGTTGATAATAAGAATGTATAGAATTATGGAAGGTCTAATAATGTTATATTATCATCACATTTGGAAATTAAATTCTTAAGATTGAATATTGTTTCCATAACCAATGGTATATGGGATTAATTGAAAAACATATAGGAATAAAATAAGAAATTCAAGAAGGAAAATATAAAAAACCAAAGATTGAAATATGAATATTTGAAGATGGGTGAGAATGAATCTATTGGGGACTTTTTTATCAGGGTATATTACATTGTGAATACTGCCATATGTCTTGGTGAATAAACAAGTGACTCTAGAGTTGTTGAAAAGATATTGAGAATTCTACACAACAAGTTCGATGATAAATTTTATTTATTAGAATAAATTTTTTTTAAAACATTATTTCTAGTTGATTTTCAAAGCACTCTCAGTATTTATGAAATGAGAAGAGAAGAAATTATGAAGAGAAAAAAATAATTTTATAGAGAAATGTATTTCAAGTCTTCAATGAAAATAAAATCAATGAATATAACAGTGTAGAATAATATTTTTAATCTTACTTAATAAATGAGGTATGTA
This sequence comes from Viscum album, assembly GCA_963277665.1. Classification (NCBI taxonomy): domain Eukaryota; kingdom Viridiplantae; phylum Streptophyta; class Magnoliopsida; order Santalales; family Viscaceae; genus Viscum; species Viscum album. The sequence continues at coordinate 301,017,712 of OY728151.1, forward strand.
AAATTATTATTATATTTTATCAATATTTTTTAAATATGTGAAAAATATGTACAGGGAAATACAAAGATAAAAATCCCATAAAATGTTCTGAATGTAGAAGAGTAGGCCACTTTACGGAAATATTTCCTCGTAGAAAGAATGAAGTGAATAGTGATGAAAAATAAATAAATCTAATAATATTGTGGATTAATAATGGAGAGAAAGAAAAATTGAAATCCATAGAGATAGAAAAGAAATTTGTCAAATCCAAAAGAAGAAACTTCTTATTGAAAGACGATGAAGAAGAAGGGAGTGGTGCTGAAAATAAAAAATTAGTTGAGTATGGTATAAAAAATACTTTTATTACAATAGTGAATGATACAGAATTTAGAATTATTTTTTCTGAAGAAGAAGAAAATCAGCATGAGATTCATCTGAATTAAGAGTTAAATGAATGCCTAAGATAGATCAGAATACTTGAAAATAAAAACAAAATGTTATAAGATTAATTATCTAAGAACCAATAATGTTTTGATGATAAGAAAGAAAATATGGTGAAATATATTTTTTTTAATAAATCTATTGAAGAATAAAAGAATCATAATGATTATTAGGAAGTGAAATTGAAAGAAAAAGAAAAAGAGTTTGAACATGTCCAACAAAAACTTTCTAAATATGAAAAGAAATATAAAATCTTCCAAACCTGTATCTCTAAAGTTTTTGAGTGTTCTCGTTATGATAAACCTAATAAGGTTCAAATTTTTTTACCTTTACCTTCAAATGGTGAGAAGAATAATGGAATTTTTTCTAAAATAAAAGATTTCGGGAAAGTTATGTATGTGGCCAAAGTGAAGAACTCTGTAGTTAAAGAAAATTTCGAGTCTAATTTTTCTTATCTATCTTGAGAAAAGTTTAAAATTATTCTATTTTTATTAAGGCTAAAAAGAAAAAGAAAATTATGATTGAAAATGAAAAGAAGGTGACTAAAAAATGTACTCATAATTCTGGTCATCATGGAGGATTCAAAAGAAAATACTCATTTTATGTCTATTTCTCATATTTTGGTGGATTCAGACATATGAAAAATATTTGATGGTTCACCCAAAAATATTACTATTATTCCATATGTTATGAAAGACAGAGCATGAGGGGTATTCAATTACCTCAAAAGACGATGTGTGAATAAGGTTATTGTAATGAAATATGAAAATAATGAAGTGATGATTGAAAATAGGTTCCAACCCTAGGAAACTATTTATGAAAGATGTGATCAATGTGGACATCTTGAAAATAGATGTCTTGTTTTGTTACATGTTTTTCAAAATATTCTTAATTCTCAAAAATATTATGGTGAATAATGAAAAGAAAGAAGAAAAGTCTCTTGTTGTTGAAACTACATTGAAAGCCACAAAAGAAGAACGACCTACGATAATTGATAATGGATGTTCTTGTCATATGATAGGAGACCAAAAATTTTGAAAAATTTGTATGATTCAAAAAAATGTACCATGACATTTGAAAACAATAAATCCTTGAAAATCAAAGCTGTTGGATCTTCAATTATTGGAAAATAAAAAATGATATCCAAGAAAATACTATACGTTGAAGGGTTGAAACAAAATTTTCTATGTGTTTAAAAATTGTGTGATGTGGGTAACCAAGTTATATTTAGGAAAGATGGGGTTTTTTTGAAGACTGAAGAAGATGAGAATATTTTTACAAGAGGCCAATGTACAAAAAAGAATTTGTTTTAGGTAGGTTATAAAAAAACTCTTATTACATGAGAATGACTTAAGAGAGTGGATTGTGGCATAAAATGATGGGGCACATGTGTCAGAGAAACATGAGAAAGTTATCCAATAGAGATAGTGTTTGAGACGTTTCAGATTTTCCAGGAAGATGATGTTGGTGTCACATTATCTTCCAGAAAGGAATGATTACAAATGTTGTGCATAAGAAAGCTGAGATTTTCTCAAAAAACCCCATGGAGTTGATTTATTCTTATATATATGTGCCAATGAGAAAACAATCACCAAATTGAGATAAGTACATAAAGAGTTTCATTGATGATTTTACTCTCATTACTTGTGTCATGTATATGAAGCATAAATCATATTCTTTAAAAATTATTAAAAGTTTCCATAGAAAAGATGAAAAGGAATTTAAGTATTCAGTGAAGTAGTTGTGAACAGATAATGGTGGTGAATATAGAAGTGAAGAGTTTGAAGACTACCTTGCGAAGCATAGAATTAAATATGAGTATAGTTCCCCATACACTCCTAAAAAAATTGGGTTGTTAAAAGAATGAAAAGAATCTTGGTTGAAATGGGAAGAACCATGTTACTTGAACATGGCCTTTCTCATTACATTTGTAGGTAATCCATGAGTAATATTGTTTATCTTCTTAACCATTATTCCTACAAATCGCAATTAGGTTTAAATCCATATGAAATTTTTAATGGAACAACTCCATGTTTGAAACATTTGAGGGGTTTTAGAATTCCATGTGTTATAATGAAGAAAGGTAAAAACTATAGAAAATTTTACCAAAAATGTGAAGATATAATCTTTCTTGTCTACGCTCTGGAAAGAAGATGATATAGACGCATTAACATAAAAAACCAAGAGAATTTTGGATTCAGTTGATGTGAAATTAATTAAAAAGGAAAAATGAAGATTAATATGATCAAGGAGACAAGGATGTTAAGAAAGTTGAATAAAATAATTTTGATAAGGATACATACAATTGTATTCCTTTTCATGAAAAAAAATCTAACTTGGCTATTTTATGTGATGTAGGTGATTCTTGAAAAATTCATCCCAAGATGAAAAAATAAGTTGAAACTCATAATATAATTGGAGATAAACTAAAAAATAATATGAATAAAATAACAATAAATGATATAACACATACTTCATTGTATTCAAATGTGGATCAAAATAATGTGAAAGAAGATTTTGAGTAACCAGAATGGTTTCAAGACACAAATGAAGAATGGGATCAGATTGAAAAGAACAATACATGGGAACTTATACCGATGCCTAAAAACCAAAACATTTTTTGTCTCAAATTTTCTTTTTCTGGAACAAACATAATGAATAAGGTAAGGATATAAGAATAAAAGAAAAATTGTATTACAAATGGTATTCACAAACTGAGGGTATTGATTTTAATAAAACCTTTTCTGTAGTAGAAAGACTTTAAACTCTCAGAATCTTTTATGCTATTTCTGCACAACGAGGGTCCAAGATCCTCAAATTAATTTTAATTATTCATTAATAAATGTCGGTATCGAAGAAGATATTTATATTGAAAATCCTTGTGACTTTGTTGTTGAAAGGGATGAAATTTATGTGTGTAGATTGAAGAAGGACCTGTATAGGATAAAAAAACCTACGAGGGAATATTATTCCAAATTGGATACTTGTTCATGGAAGATAAATTTCATGAATGGAAGAGTGATTATCAATCTGTATATTATATAAATTCAAGAGTATTCGTTCATTGTAATCATTTATATTGATGATATGATCTTTGCTGGGAAAGATGGAAGACATTGTGAAAGATTTTCTGAAGAGATGAAGAAGGTAATTGAAATTTCATTGATGGGGGAAATGAAATATTTTCCTACATTAAAAATCATGAAAAATAAATAATACATGTTTCTCTCCTAATAAAATTATGCTAAAGAACATCTCAAGAGGTTCGACATGGAAAACTCAAAACTTGTTTCCACATCGATTTTAGTGGGAACAAAGATGAGTAATGTGAGAGAAGGAAAAGATGTTGATCAGAAAGTGTATTAGAAGTTGAATGGAAGTATATTTTATTTTACTAAATCAAGTCCCTACATTGTTTATAGTTTTACCATATGTCCAAGAATTCAGAGAGCTCCAAAATAATAACATCTTATTTCTGGAAAAATAAATCTCAGATACGTCAAAGGAACAAGAGAATTAAGAATAAGGTATTGTAGATCAAATAGTATTGATTTGTTTGGTTATTCAGATTAAGATTGTCATGAAATTATAATGACATAATATCCACATCTGGTGGAGTATTCTTTATGGGAATTAATTGTGTTAGTTTGCATTCAAATAAACAAAATTCAGTAACTCTCTGTATGACTGAAGCTGAGTATGTTTCTGACACTCAAGACACTGTTGAACTCTTGTCGATGAAAACTCAATTAGAATACCTATATATGGAAGTGAAGTTACCCATTATCTTGGGGTGTGACAATCAACCCACCATCAATGTCACTATAAATACAATCCAATATTCTCATTCAAAACATATTGATATAAAATATCATTTCATCAAATAGAATATAGAAAAGAATTAATCGAAGCTAGAATATGTTTTAACATTTGAACAAGTTACTAACATTTTCACAAACCTTTAGTAAAGGAATCATTTTCTAGATTGAGGTTGAACATGGGTTTCCAACCTATTTCTCTTCAAGGGTGAGGTAAGTATTCTCCACTCTCTCATCATAACATCAGATTGTATATTCAAGGGAGAGAAATGTATTTTTTGATAAATATTTTTCGTAAAAGGGAAAGTTATAGGTAAGATGTGAATTAAAAATTAATTTGTGAGTAAACTATTCTAACAGTTTCATGTAGTGGTTACAGAAAAGAATCAATTTTGTTTGGAAGGATGAAGAAAAGCTGAGGTTGATGAAGATACGAATAAGGGAAATGATGAATATTTTTTCATAATCACTACTTTTGGATATCATGGATTTTCTATCAATTATTCTTGTTTCCTACAATGATTAAGCTCAAATAGTATTACAGTTATTGATATATAATCCATTTATTGAAGATATAATGTTTTGTGAATTATGAAAATGGTTTACAATAAAATCCAAAGGTGGAGGTTTTTAGGACCATACTGATGATGAAGGTGTTTTGCATTCATTTGTTTTCTCTTATTATCAAGGAATGTTTTTAGAAATCAACTCACTTTATTTATGAAAAAAATCATATTGAGGATTGTTTTCAAAAGATTCAAATCCATGTTTTCAGAAGAATCATATCCATGTTTTGAAAAGAATCATCCTTTTGTTTTCAAAATAATGGTACTAAATGTAAAATTCCATCATAAATAGAAGAATATGTTTTATAAGAAAAGGATTTGATTAAAATTGAATCAGGTATGGAATGAATGTGAATAATTATTTTTGGATGTAAATTTCATTGGATTCACTCTAAAACCAATGTGAATAAATTGGATGTTTTGAACTAGTGTCTCTATGACTATGATAAATTAGTTTTGATCATGATTTTGTGATTTTTATTCATAAATATCATAAGTTGTTGAAGAAATTTTGATGCAAGATGGGTAGAATAAAGGGTGAGTGAAATAAAAGGTGTTTCTATTTTAAAAGTTGGTGCTGATTTAAATCATAGCTCCAATTGAAAAGATGATATTGATTTACTACAGCATCCGATTGTTCATCAGACATGCCGAAAACTTTTCATACCCATGATGAATGTAATCAAACTCTGAAGGAAATTGATCATATCAAAAAATGAAAATAACCCTATTTTTTGTATCCGAGTGGTAGAGATGAGTAAGAAATATGGAAGATTATTTTTTATAATGATCATACCAAAAAAAGATCATATTTTGAAAAATTATATCCAGGAAAATCATATTATGAATGATCGTATCTAGAATGATCATATTAAGAAAAGCTCATATTTTAGAAAATCGTATCCAGGCACATCATACTCTGAATGATCATATCTAGAATGATCGTATTTAGAAATGATCGTATTCTGGAAGATTATATCCCGGCCAATCGTACTCAGAATGATCATATCCTAAATTATCATATTCAGAAAAGATCATACTCAGGCTGAGAAGAAAATAATGTGGCTATAATTAATAGAAATTTATGCCTTTCCAACCCAAGTCAGACAGTGCTAAAGATATTTTCCAATGAATTTAATGTCATTAAGAAATTCATGATACAAGAACATGATTTTGAACAAAGTTTTCTTTAAGTGGGTAATGATAAGACATGATAAAATGATAGAAAAAATGTAGTGAATAATTTAAAATTTATTTAATTACTTTTTAGGTTTTCAACTTGGTCAAGATAAGAGGAGAATATGATGTTTGGAATCTCAAGTTGGTCAAGAGAAAAAAAAGGGAGAAGCGGATTTCTAAATGAGTTGTCATGGGTGAGCTATGAATTCAAATGAATTTTTTTGATTCAAATCAGTTCTATGATTTTTTTCATCAAATCAAAATGCTATCCATTTCTTCATAAATTTTTTCAATTGATACGAATCATTGTATTGAATAAATCAGATTGATAAAAATTAGACTCATGTATTGAAATTGTTCTGACAATTCAAATAAAAGTATGAAGATGGATATAAATTTTGAAGAAGAATTGAGAAGCTTTGAGAGGTGATAAAAAAGTCACAATTGCCCTGAAATTTTAGAATAAATTCATATTTGGTTGAATTTAGGGGTGCGAGTATGTTTTTTGGATTCTTGCCCAAACCTATTTTGGGTCAACTATAGAAGGAATAAATTATATGATACTTTAAGATGAAAATGTATTGCTCACTGTAGTAGAGGGAGAAGCTCTGTGTATTTTTAGTAATATAATGAAGGGAACATTTTGATTGTTATTGATAAATTTTGAAGGAGAAGTGATAGAAGAGGCAATATAGTAACATTGTACTTGGATTATCATCATACTCAAAATTTATCATATACATCTGGTCATCGTATTCATATTATTAATTGTATTAGCATAATCATCATACCTGACCGAATTAATCATCTTTAGGATTTCTATATTGGGTTTCTCAGACTGAGGAATAATCATACTAGGTTTTCTCAGAACCAGGGATTGAAGTGGGGATGATTAATTTCTTTCATATTCTAAAATAAAATCGTACTTAATGAATTATTTTTAGGAGAATCAGTCTCAGAGGAATATTGGAAAATCATATCTAGGAAAATCAGACTCATTTATTCATAAAAAATCCTATGAGGTTCTTACCTTTCTTTTGGGTAAGTAATTGAAGAATTTTATATCAATTGAATATATTTGTGGAATTGAAATAGAGCACAAGTAAAATGAGTTGTTACATAACAATTTATTAACCTATTTTTTCTAAAAGGGTGCAAACACACTAGTGGAATAGTTTCATTGTTATACACAAGTGAAAGGGTATATCATACTCATTTTAATCCATGGAATTTTTTCTAGTGGATTGTATGAAGTTGGATCATTTCCAAACTAATCCAAGGATGTAGCTATTTTCAATGAATAGTGAACCTTGTGAATATTTTTGTTCTTATGGATGTGTTTTGTATTTGTTTTTACTAGGGAATAGAAATCTCTAACAGGAGGAAAATGTTGTTTCAATTGAAAAGAAATTCAAAAGAAAAGGAGTATCATTGATTCATCCCCTCCCCATCTGAGTGATATAATCATCATGATTGGAAACTTTCATCTTAAACACTCCTTTTACATGTTTACACATCAATTGGACATAATTTATCATGGTCCCTACCTATGTTTTCCATATTAATGTCCATTTAGTATTTAAATCCATTCTTTCATGGAAGACTTTATGATAAACCCATTTGTTATGACTTTTGACATATTTATGATACCAATTTCATTCCATGGGTAAACATATATTTATTTCTTATATATGATTCTTCATGTGGATCAAATATTTATGGACATGTTATATTGGGTGTTACAAGATAGAATTCCAATTCATTGGATAATATTTAGTCTCCTAAGAAATAATGCTCAATGGTCTAGGTGGTTAGCCTTGAATCATGATCCTCCATGTGCAATGGTCTTGGTGGTTATACTTGATTCGTTCCCCTCCATGTAAAATGGTCTTTGTGGTTCGCCTTGACTCATGATCCCCCATTTACAATGGTCTTGGTAGTTATCCTAGACTGATTCTTATGTCATTTCAAATGTTGTTTCAACATTTATATGATTCCTTGATTACATGATCCCCTATTTTGTTTCTTATTATTCCATATGTTTATTCATTTTCCATTTTTTATGTCATCGTGTTATTTCTTATAAACTATGTTCTCTGCTTTATTCATGTTCTTATTCCCTTACTCATATTTTTAGCTCATCCATGTGTTCATGTATTCCTCAGGTTATCCTATGGAGATGTAAAAGATAAATGGAATTTATGATCTCTTTATGGATATAAAATAAAATATTTTTTTATGTCATGATATTTAATTATATACCCTAACATTCCAAGGAAATAGAATTCACAATCCTTGGTTTTTATTTCATGTCTATTTTTGCTTAAAATTGTGTAATAATATGTGTAAAAGGATAGGATTATTATAGTTGGTATCATAGCATAGTCTACATATATTTGGATATTAGTTCTTGATAAATTTAGTAATAACCCTAGGTATAATTCCATTACCATGGCTAACCATGATTGAAACATAGGGAATCACAAGTTAGGATATACTTTTCACTTATAAGTTATCCCATTAATGTTATTGGTAAACCTTTTTAGTGTTCTAATGTTTAAAAAGTATCATCCCACAGTCTATTTTGGATGAAGTAAATTATTATAACCAAAATCAAATTGTTAAAGGTAATATTATCAACTATATTTATTCTAATTATTTCATATCAAGCATGTTTAGTAGAAATATTCAAACACCACCTGAAAATAAATAGGTTGAGTTATCCATGGTAATATAAAATTGGGAAATTCTTTCATCGAAAGTATATAACACGTACCCAGTTAATGTTTGTGGGATAAACCTCCTGAATGTTTTTATTATACTTCTATTGGTAATGTTTGATTTAATATTGGGCATGGATTTACTATCAATATTTAAATCCAACTTCAATTGCCGTGAAAGAGAGATCACTCTTTACATTCGAAAAAATCTTCTAATTATGCATAAGTGTAAGGAAGGGGATGAATCTACTTTAGAATAATTATCTCAATTATGTATATTACCGACATATAGGAAAGTATATCTAAGTCACATGATTGAGATAAATGAGAAAATCAAGCTCGAAGACATACTGATTGTGAGGGAATATACTGATGTGTTCCCCAAAGAGTTTTCTTGTATTCCTCCTCATCGAGAGGTTGAGTTATCAATTTAACTTATTCTTGGTTCCTTGAATATATCAAATACATCTTATAGAATGGAAACTGTTATGTTGGATAAACTGAAGAAGTAGTTACATGATAAATTGGACATGGGTTTTATACACCCAAGTGCTTCAATGTGGGGTACGCAAGTCCTCTTCATCAAAAAGAAGGATAGATCAATGTGAATTTTCATATATTATCATGATCTCAAAAAAAATGATAAAGGTAATATATCCCCTATCATGAAAGGATTACTTTTTCAATCAATAAATGGGTCCAAGTATTTTTATAAGGCGGAACTTTGGTCGGGATATCACTAATTAAAGGTGATGAAGGAAGATATTACCAAGATTTCCTTTCAAACATGGTACGAACAATATGAGGTTGTAGTGATGCCCTCCACAGTCATTAATTATATATAATTTTTCATGTATTTTATGAAAAAAATCTTTAGATACTACCTCAACAAATTTATGGTAGTATTTATTGATGACAATCTCATTTAGTACATGACCAAAGAGGAACACGAGGAGTATTTGAACATTGTTCTAAAGAACTTGTTAGGGGTGAGACTTTATGATAAGTAAAATAAATGTGAAGTCTGGGTGGAGGATGTATCATTCTTGGGTCATGATAAAACCAAAAAAATAATATCTATAGACCCTTACAAGACAATGTCAATTGATGAGTGGAGAAAGAAAACACTTGTAATAGAGATCTATTGTTTCTTTGGTCTAGTTGGGTATTATGGGTGATTTGTAAAAAATTTATCTTGATTATAAAACCCACTAACCTAGATGGATGAGAAGGTAGTAATGTTTATCAAGACTAGTGAATGTGGGGACTGCTTCAAAGAGTTGAAAAAGAGGCTAATCATATCATTGGTATTCACCCTTCCAATAAGTGGTGAACTATTTTTATTATAGAACAGTGACTTAAATAAGGAATTAGGTTATGTATTGATGAAAAATGATAAAGTGATATCTTACGAATCATAGAGATTGAAAATTCATGTGAAAAACTATCCCACACATGACCTGGAGTATGTTGCTATGATCTTGGCATTAGAAACATGGATACATAATCCCCATGAGGATAAGTGTGAGATAAATACTGATCTCAAAAATATATTCACATAAAAGATCTTAATATGTTCTAGTGAATATGTGTAGATCTATTCAAGGATTCTGACTGCTCAATCTACTACCGTCCTAGTAAAGTAAATAAGGTGATAAATGCTTTAATTAGAAAATATCCTACAACTTTATCAATGATGAGATTTAACAAGGATCCAATATTCTTAGATTTTTAAGGTATTTACATTGGAATAATAAAGGAATGAACATCATAAATAAATTCCCAAATGATTTCTTGACTATCCGTTATGTAGAAAATAAAGGATTCTCAATGAAATGACGTGGAAATTATGAAAATGGTAGAAGCTATAACAAATTGGGAATCCCAATAATTATAAATGGATGAGGAAGGAGTCATTATATTTGGTTCATGACTATTTTGAACATATAATCCAAATGTAATGAATGGGATTTTGAATTATTCCCATAGATGAACCTTCTATGTTCACACTAGAAGAATCATGAAGTATTGAGATCTATGAGAAAGCTATTAGCTGGACAATACAAAGAACATGATTATTAAATATACATCAAAGTACCAGGTATTTCAGAAAGTTATGGATAAAATAAAAAATTATAAGGGGATGATAAACCCTTTACCGATACCAACATAGAAATGGGAGAACATCACTATAGAATTTTTCACTAGACTTATAAAGACATAGAGAGGGAACAATACTATATGGGTTGTTGTGGGTCATCTTATAAAGAAAAATCAAACTATCACAATTCATGAGGAAATCTCACTGGATCAAATTAAACTGATATAAATGAAAAAGTGGTAAGGATTCTTGGGTTATGAAAATCAATTGTGTCAGATCAAGATATGATATTCTCTTTGAAGTTCTAGAAAGTCTCTAAAATTATTTAAGTGCTGAGTTGAACTTTAGTATGGCCTATCATCCACAAACTGATGGACAGTCTGAGTAGACTTTTCAGACAATGAAATATAAGTTTTGATAATATTATATGGACATTAATATAGTATGGTATAAAAACCTACATCTAGTTGAGTTCTTCTACAAAAATTGTTTCCACTTGAGCATCCTAATGGATCTATATGGTGACCTTTTTGGAAAAATATGCATTACACTAGTGTGTTCAGATGAAGTCAATGAACCTAATCTTCTAGTACCTAAAATGGGTGAGGAAATGTTAGAAATGGTGAAAAGCATTACGCAACACATCAAGGAAGACAATATGAGGCCTTGAGATTATGGTTGGAGAAATGGTATTCCACCACATATCTTCCTGTAAGAGGATCATGAGATTTGGGAAGAAAGGAAGGCTATGTCCCAGGTACATAAACCCATTTGAGATTCATGATCATGTAGGAGCTCTATCCTATCAACTAGAACTTCCACCAACCATGTCTCATATACACGATGTATTCCATGTATCCCACAATAGGAAGTATATAATGGATCCCTAACACATACTGAATTCAGATGTGGTACATTAGGAAAATGATCTCTCTTATGAGGAGGAGATAGGGAAGATCTCAGATCATAGAGATAATGTTCTATATAGAAAGACAACCTACCTTGTCAAAGTAATATTGTCGGACTATAAGTATGAAGAGACAACATGAAAACCATAGGATTCCATGAAGGATAATTACGCTCACCTATTTTCCCCTTAGTTTGTAGAATGAAATTTCGAGGGAGAAATTTCATACGGGGGGAAGAATGTAATGAACAAAAATTCTATCGATAAAAATTCCCATTATTATAATTATTTATATATTATAAATCACATAAAATCACATATATAACAAAATACAAACATTATAAATGGAGAATAAATGAACTAAGAGGTATTTATAAAAATTAAGGAACCTAAACCAATGGAATAGTAACCTAACATTTACAATAGTAATGTAACCATTATAAATAGTAAACCAACCAATAAAATACTAACCTCACCTATGAACAATTAAATAAAATTTTTCCATCTTATAAAAGTATATATTATATAATTATTTCACAGTATAAGTAAATAAATGTTTTGAAAACAATAAACAAATTGTTGGTATTTTTATAAAACATAAATGGTTATTTCAAATTTTATTATTTATATAATGATTTAAAAGAAAATATATTATCATAATAATGATTCATAAATTAATATTTTGATTTCCTATAAATATAATATAATTTTATGGGACCTTAATTGATTTTTCAATGTGTTATAAAATCAGTTATAAATTTAAAACGGGTAATTTTTGAATAATTGATTATTAAAATTTAAAAAACTTTTTCTCATATTTAGAGAATTATATTCATAAAATAGAGTTCATTTTTTAATTTAACACATCCAATCACGTTTCGGTTTAATTTTTGGTATTTTTCTAAAATTGTTAAATTTTCGGTGAATAGTAAAATACAATAACTTACTGAATAAGCTAAATACATGAATTATTGAGTAATAGAATATGTATGTATGATGTAAGATAATAATCTATAAATATATTTAAATATTTTAATATATTTAGTGATAAGGTTTAAACTATTTATATTCATGATTCAAAATAATAAAATAATGAATACAATTAAAAAATGCATCTCTCCTCCACTATGAATACCACCCTCATCACCCATTATCATAACACCTCAAAATCCTTGAATCATGTCCAAATTATTACTAATACTCTTCGGAATTTTCTATCCCACATATAGGATACTTTGGTCTCAAGAAAAGTTCAAACCCAATTCCCCTAAGGAGGTTCTTAAGGAGGGAAATCGAAGAGGTAAAAACATCTTTCTTTTTCTTTAAATTTTTTCATTTTCTTTTATTTTTTTATTATCTCATAGCCTACCCTTATCCAAGTGAAATTATCACTAAAATATCTATTATATAATTTTATTTATGTTAATGTAACAATCCATAATTATTTCTCTACCCTATCATTTAATTCTAAAAATGAAAACATTGTCCATGAGGTGCCTATTTACCTCCTCCATAGATGACATGTTTTAATTTTTCAATTATTTCTTAAAGTATGGTCATTAAACCCTTGTTATGGTTAAAATAGGTTATTAAATATTTATAACATCCTATTTAATGTTATGGAAGCAATATGTATACAAAATATAAATTAATAAAACTATATTTGTTAGTGTTGATCAAAAAAGAAAAAATAATATAAATGGTCATCATTGATGTTTTATCTAATTAATCATCCTAAAACCAGAAATAAAAAATTATATATAAGTACATTTAATATTATATAAGTTCATTAACTACATTAAATTTCAATTCTGATAAACTATTCTTATTTTATATGATTTTCCATACACATATACAAGTGAAATGTGCACGAAAATCATGGAAACTATCAATCCCTAATGATGGATTTGTATCCTATAACCGATCAAAAAATCCATAAATTAAATTAAAACAACTATAATAAATAAAAAAATATTAAATTGTTTATAAATGAAATTATTAATTAATATAATTTCATTATCGAGTACATTATGTTCCTTTGTAGAACACTTTCATACATAAGGTAAGAGATTCTTTTTGAACCTCCATTTATCTTCCAGGTTTCAATTTCTCTCTCTTTACCCCAATTTAATTCTTATTTATTTTTATATAATTCTTTTAAATTATATTTATATGTTTCAAAATTATGTATCCATATCATTTTATCCTTATTTAATGGGGAAATATATGCCTTAAAAGGTTCCCTTCTCAAATATTCCATATATGATAGAATGATTAAAGGGAACCTCCCAATTTATCACCCATTTTTAGTATACTCTATAATATATTTTAATCCACGATTAATTTTATAAAATAAATCATTTTATCATGAAAAAATATACTTTTTCATTTCTCGTTTTATGAAAATAAATATTTTATTTCTACATTAAATTTTGTTTAATATTTTTCTTAAAAAGCACTCAAATGATTCATTTTTATGTTTCTTAAACACTCTTTTTACATGTTTCCACTTTAGTTGGACATAATTTGTCATTATATATGGATATTTTTTCCATATTAATTTCCATTTTTTATTTAAATTCATTATTTAATGGAATCCTTTATGATACACCCATTTGTTATGCCTTATGACATGATTACGATACACATTTTATTCTAGGGGTAACCCTTATGTCAATTCCTTATGTATGATTCTTTTTGTAGTACACATATTCATGACCATGTTTTGATGTTTGTGCCCATATAAAAATGCAATTAACTTGGAAATGTTTAGAATCATGATATGCCAAGTGAAATGGTCTTTGTGGTTATCTTTGACTCATGCTCCTCCATGTGCAATGGTCTTGGTGGTGTGGCTTAACTAATTATCCTCCATATGAAATGGTCTTATTGGTTAGCCTTGACTCAGGGTCCTCCATGAGAAATAATATTGTTGGTCATCCTTTACTCATTCCTATTTCATGTTGTTTGTTGCTTCCTAATTTATATGATTCCATGACTACATGATCCCATGTTCTATGTGTTATAATTCCAAATGTTTATTATTGTTACATGTCTTGTTATGTCGTCATGTTATTATAAGGTCCCAGCCTTAAACCTTACTTAATATTGAATTAAATGAAAAAATCACATTGAGGTTCTTTTCATGGTTTAGAGTTTCAGAGAATTAGGACATAACTATCACATCTCAAAATATTACAAAGTATAAGCTTCTACTAAGTTTCCATAAAATAAAAACTCTTAAAAAGAAACATGTTTAGTTCCATGTTTTAGATAGCATGACTTTCCCTTGATCCTATCCTTGACCCTATTCCAAATTAATTCCTGTGAAAAACATTTCAAAAAAAACTTGTGGGGAGCATAAAAAGCTCAGTAATGGATACACAAAAAATGAAAACTGTTAGTTTTTCAAAACAACAAGTAAACCATGTATACTTTATCAAAGTAAAAATTGTCACCTTTATGAAGTAGTAAAAAACTCTTCAATGAATAAAAGACCATTACTTACCCTTTTGCAACCGAAAGATTACCATAAAAACCATATAAAGAACACATAACATAAAAAGGTAACTTGGGACATAAACATACTTAAATGGAATAACCATACGGTCGACTTCAACATATACTTAATGGAATAGCCATACGACCGACTTCCATACCCAGTGCATTGGAGGTTATAACGTGACCACCCGTCCTAGTATTCACGGCACCACCCGTCATATGGTTTATCACGTAACCACCTGTAAAATGTCCACGTAACATCATTACACATAAAATATTGAAAATATAAACATTTCAATAACAATATTTCATTTGCAGTCACAATAAGTAATTCCAAGATATTTAATTAATCAATCCATTTTCAAAATCCATTTAAAAGAGATTTTTGAATCAAAGTGTCCCATACCAATTTGAAGCTTTTAATGGAAATATTATTTTAAAACAGTAATGTCCTTATAAATAAATACAGAAAACCATTTTGAAAAAATGGACATTAAAGATAAAGATTTAGAATAATGAATCTTTAAAACATTTAAAATGATATTTTTGTTAAAGAGTTTTTAACAAAATGAGAGACTCTTGAATAAAAATAATTTCGGAATAACATTTAATCCGAACTTTATAATATCATGAGAATAAGGGTATTCATGATATAATATGTCAAAGGACAGTATATACACCATATAAGAGTGAATTGATGCATAACAACAATGAAGTCTCAATGGAAATGTAAATTGAGATGAAATCCATTATAAAGATGGTATCCTTAAATTAAGGATAAATCTATCACATAATTATGTGTGAGAAATATAAATAAATCCAATATAAGTGGATATTAAGTGTGAAACAATCAGAGGTCATTCATTTCTAATCCTGGAAAAACAAAACCAATGACATAGATATTTAACTCAATGAAATGAGATTGAGTTATGATTTCCCATACAAGTTCGTAAGAATTTATCAATGAGATGATTATGTGTAGAAATACTTTATCCACAAAATGGTTTGTGGAAATTACAACATAGAGATTAAACACATAATCTTGGCATAATAAAATCAAGATGTATAGGTTTAACCCAAAGAATTTAAAGTGGGTTAAAGAGTTCCCTTACAGAAATCCGACATCCTAACAACGTCACTTTAAAATTCAGAAAAATGAGTTTATGAGAGAGAAAATGGTATCTCATCACTTGGACATAAAATTTACATAAATAAGGATATATAAGGACATATCCCAACATAATATTATGTGAATTAAAAGACATAACAAAATAATTCTTTTAAAAATAGGAGGGTGAAAGGTCCCCTTACCGAGTTGGGTAACTTTAAAAACGTACACCCCATGGAAAAAGGGTCATACAATGAAGATGTAAATACCCATAAATAAAATTATACTAAACAAAGTGTATAATAATGGTCAGTACATACACCACTCAAAGTAACTAGTGGCAAACGTAGCATAAATGTCACGGGAATAAAAGTGATATGAAAAATCCCTTACGGAAACTCAGCAGCCTAACGACACTACTTAAAACATCCAAAAATGGATTTATGAGATCAAATAGGGTCTCTCATAATATGAACTTAATAATTACAGTATGATTAATATAAAATAACATCCCCAAACATAAGAAATATGAGCTTAAAAGAAATGACATAAAAGAGAGTACTTAAAAAGAAAGAGAGAGGTTGGATCCCTTACGAAAATTCGGCAGCCTAACGGTGCCACTCAAAACATCCAAAATGGATTGGTGAGACAAAATAGGGTCTCTCATCATATGAACATAAAAAATACAGTAGGATTAATATAAAATAACATCCCAATCATAAGAAAGATGAGCTTAAAAGGAATGAAATAAATGAGAGTACTTAAAAAGAAAGAGAGAGGTTGGTTCCCTTACCTCAAGTCTGTCTTGTCTTGTTCGTTTCTTTATATTACTGAATAATAAACATTGGTCAATTTATAATTGCTTAAAGAACCCTTTTAATGATTATTATTCAGTTCATATCACATGTTATAATGTTATAATAATTGGTTAATAATGTGAGTTCATATCAGACGTTTCTGTCGATGTTTGGTACAAGAGTCAAAAATGAACTTGTTTGAAAATGATTGTCCATGTAGTTATAAGTAAATCATCTATAGAAGATTATTAATGATTTAAATATCATATATATCCAGTAAGTATTCATTTTATAATACTCCATAAAATTTGGGGATAAAAAGAAATGAAATGCACCGTTCATGGAGACGGTAGGCCGTACGTACGCATGGACGCTACTTTCATTTCTTTGTAATATTAATGTAATTAAAAATAATTGAGAGACATAATATTATAATTCCAGTATAATATATATTTTATATAGGTCACATATTTTTATTAATTTTATTCTTTATTCATTCCATGTATTTCATTTGTTGCATGAATTAGTCAAATCACTTGAGGGGGCGGTAGTCCACACTTCCTCGTATGAAATTATCGCATTTGCACAACATTAAAAGCATAAAGGCATGTTTTAAATATAAAATTCATAAGCATATAAAAAACATAAATACCATATATATAATATATAAAGTATAGTGACATAATAATTTCCACCATGAAAGGTGTTAAGAGAAGATTGAACAATCATCGTTTCGTGAGGCAGAAATTCTCCATCCACAGAAACAGTATGTTTTTTAACCATTAGATGAAGGTGTGTGTAATTGTAGCTATATTCATTCACATAAAAACATCCTAGTATATTTAATATACTTGTTTTTTATAAAATAAATGAATAAAAAGAGTTTAGAGGGTTGGAGAAGAAAAATAAAACATAAGAACACAAGAGAGGACACTACCTTAAAATCAGGTAACTCTCTTTTATTTGAGCTCAAAGGCTTCCTTGGAAAGGATTCTGCCAAAAGTGAGGCTTCAATGATGAATATATAGATGTGGAGAGATGAAATGGGAAGGGTTTGGCCGAGCCAAAGGCTTGAGAGGTGTGTGTAAGGTGGTAGAGTTGGGGGCCTTTTATAAGAGGAGAGAAGGGGCACTCTTGGAAAGTCAAAAAAAAGTTACATTATTTTCAAATGAGTTTCAGATTTTAAAGGTCCCACGTTGATATATTTCAAGGATAAGGTGATAAGGGTTCTAAATAAACCCATACAATAGGTTTTTGGCATGTTTAGGGCTTAGATTTTACATTATCTTTTCATTTTATTTAAATCGTTAAATAATAAGGTAATCGCTGTATCATAATGATGTCATAAATAAGTTAATTTATTTAATGTATGAAAATTATAAAAAAATACTATGATTTAGGAAATATTTTTATCTTTCCAATGAATATTTATAGTAAAATATCTGATTTGTATAACCCCATCTGAAAATGGTTTTATTAAAATAACACATGTTTGTGACATTTTAATTTTAACTTTAAATAAAAAGGTATTAATGTCATTTTCCAAGTAAAGTGGATCCATGGGCTCCCCAAGTTGACCCATGGATTTTTTCGGTCGTCCATGACACATTAAATATGGGTAGGACATGTGTCTAGGTCATTTCATATTATTAAAACATTATTTTTACCTTAAACTACACTAATTACCTCTAATCACGATGAAAAACTTAAAAGTTACTATTCAGAAAAAAATATTTTAATTCCATTTAAAAAAATTTACTTATTAATGAAAACCATGTATGTTGGATTTTTTGAAATTCAAAATACAAAGGTGGTAAAATTTCATTTAAACGGAAAATCAGTTTTTATAAGTACCACTTAGTGGTTTCACTATTCATCTAAAATTTAAGTTTTTTCAGAAAAATACCAAAACTTCACCCTAAGATATATTTGATATTCCAAATTCAAAAATGAAGTCTATTTTTCAAAATTCAAAACATATAAGTTTCATTAATTAATTTAATAATTAATTCCCGCTGACAGAGCAAATAGCGTGTTATTATGAAACAATAAGTATCAAAAGATTGACCCTAGTTTAAGTCTGATTTCAAAGTGAAATTAATTCCAATGACCAAAATTGGATTAAATAGTAAAAATATATTATAATTGAACTGTAAAACCAATTCAAAATATAATCTAATCATATAAATAAATTAGATTAAAAGTAGTTTTTTAATTAAAATACAACATTTTTCACTATTCATTAAAAAATGAACTTTATCGTTAAAATAACAAAAATTTACACAAAGGAAATTTTGATGACCCGATTCTAAAAAAGAATTTAATTTTGTCAAATATAACACATAAAATTGTCAAAAAGTGGATTTAAAAGAGGTTCTCCATCAAAAGGCGGTTAATCGACCTTTTAAAGAATATTAGAATGTCTACACTTAAAATTGGATACATTCGCATTTTTAATCCTCTAACATTTATTGTAAAAAGTAAAAATATTTGACAAACATACATAATCATTTTTTAGTTAGTTCTGTTCTTTCCCTCCATTTCAATGGCTAGGTGTTAACTACCATTTAAAATAATATTACTTTATTATTAGAGTGCAACGTAAGATTTCAAAGGAACTCGTCGTCGCGTATTGGGTACGCCATAGAGCATAGCATTCACTTTAAAGTAATATTAATATTTTTTCACAAATAAAGATAAATATAAAAATTTCATATTCTTTATTTACATGGGGTGTTACATCCTTCCCCCCTTTTGGGAATTGCGTCCTCGCAATTTCAAAATTGGGCTTGGAAACTCCATTGAAAGTCCCACATCGGAAAAGGAGTAAATTAAAATATCACTTTAAAAGAAAGAAAGGGAAGTACAAAGGTCACCCGAGTTAACCCATACTAGGATTCCATGTATGAAAATATGGATATGGAGTAAAAAACAAAGGGTCATGTTCTGATGGAGAGTGATAGTAAACATGTCTAGGAGAATGTTAACCATAAGAAAATCAGAAACTTGTGATGGGTTAAATGGTAATGGATTCCCCAGTAGTAAAAGTTAATGGAAAACATTTTTTTGTTAATTTTTCATGAGGAATTTATTTTTGAGCTTTACTAAAACATAAGGAAACATACTTAATTGTCATGTTGACTTTCATATTTTACTATATTTCTTACACGAACTCATATTTTCTCCAAAAGATGAGTATTTAGGATGACTTGTTTACATTATGAGAGCTATAATAAACTTCTAGAGAATCACCTAATCCACAAAAGAGAACTATATACTTCCCATGTCATTAGACATTAACCAAAACCAAAACCAAAAAGGTTAGTACAAGATCAGATAATCCAGAAAAAGACAACCCTTTATAAACAGAAAATCTATTCATAATCTCCAAAATTTGTCCAACAAAACCCAAAGTTCAACGAAGACCATTCAATAATAAATTTTTTCATAAAAATCTTCAATGTAAACCAAACTAAGATTGAAACCCAAATATTTGAAGGATTTAATCACATAGTCCTCCAAGGTAGAAAATCACACTTATCTCCAAATAACATTAGTTGCTCTTAAAGTCTAATATTGAAAAGTAATTAAACTAATCACATATCCTCCATGATAGGTTAATAATTTCCATAGATAACCCAAAATCAGCTTACTCTTAATTAATAAAATCATTTAACTAAAAATAATTAGTCAAACTAACCAGGCACTTCACGTAGTCAAGTGGTAGGCAATAAATACCACTTGCACTTTGGTTGTGGGTTCGATTCCCACAGCTTTGTCCGACGCGACAGGTTGTCACACGGTCTGCGTGTTTTCCTTTTTATGGAACACCAAAAATAACACTAACATTTTTTTACTCAATAGTTTCCTTTATTATGATCTCAATATCTTAATTCTTGAAGTCATATTTCACCACCATAAGAAAAAATAAAACGATTCCCAAAATTCATAACAGCCTACCTTGATCATGGAGTCCACTCGGTTTCATCATCATCTTGTTCACATAGGTAGACGTCCCATGCAGTACAACAATGATTTAGAGATCCTTCAAAATCATTGGCTTCCTCCATCAAAATACACCTTGTACAACATGGTTAATATGGGCGTTCATAGAAAAACAGTTTTGGAAAATAATCATGTATGATATATAATTTCAAAACATCTGATAAAACATGATGTCTATAAAATAGTCGGACAGAATTTGAGTTGAAACTTTCTATTATTGTTCATTTTAAAATACCATAAGTATGTTCTGAGAGACTATATTTTAAAAGCAAATATAAGTAGGTTGCGCAAGGGTCTCCTCCCTCAGCACCATTTTTAAAATCATAATATGCTTCAAATTCTTGTGATAAGGTAAAATATTTGAAAATACCTTGATATATTTTCCATTATTGAAAATACGAGAATATTGTGAAAATAGTATTTGTCTAAATACAACCCATGATCCATGATGATAACGAGTTATAGTGGAGGTTTTTGATATCTCAAACAACTGCTTGCAAGTGAGTTGTATGCTAGAAAAAGTTTCACAATCATCTGAACATGACTTTGCAATAAATATTGCAAGCATGTCATTAGGAAGAGATAGGAATGTCGTTTGAGATCATTCTCCTTAAATTCGTAACCGACTTTACTTGACCTGGAAAAAATTTATAAAATAAGGATTTAACTAAAATAATAGATATAGGGAATAACCATGTGTCTAACAAAAACTCATAATCCCTAAAGTTGTCTAAACCGACCTTTGATACCAACTATAAGGCCCCATCCTTAATCCTTACTTAATATTGAATTAAATGAATACTTCACATTGAGGATGTTTTCATGGTTTAGAGTTTTAGAGAATTAGGACATAACTAGTAAATCTCAAAAGATTACAAAGTAGAAACTTCTACTAAGTTTCCATAAAAAAACTCTTAAAAAGAAACATGTTTAGTTTCATGTTTTAGATAGCATGACATTCCCTTGATCCCATCCTTAACCCTAATCCACATTAAGTCCTGTGAAAAACGTTTCAAAAAAAATATTGGGGTGAGCATAAAAAGCTCAGTAAGGGATACATAAAGAATGAAAATTTTTAGTTTTTCAAAACAACATGTAAACCATGTATATTTTATCAAAGTAAAAATTTTCACCTTTATGAATTATTAAAAAACTCTTCAATGAATAAAAGATCATTACTTACCCTTTTGTAACCAAAAGATTACCATATAACCCATATAAAGAACGCATAACATAAAAATGTAAATTGGGACATAAACATACTTAAATGGAATAACCATACGGTCGGCTTCCACACATACTTAATGGAATAGCCATATAGCTGACTTCCATACCCAATACATTGGAGGTTATAATGTAACCACCCGTCCTGGTATTCACGGCACCACCCATCATATGGTTTATCACGTAACCACCCGTAAAATGTCCAAGTACCATAATTACACATAAAATATTGAAAATCTTAACATTTCAATAACAACATTTCATTTGCCATCACAATAAGTAATTCCAAGATATTGAATTAATCAATCCATTTTCAAAAACCATTTAAAAGAGATTTTTGAATCAAAGTGTCCCATACCACTTTGAATATTTTAATCGAATTATTATTTTAAAACATTAATTTCCATATAAATAAATACTGAAAACCATTTTGAAAACATGGACATTAATGATAATGATTTAGAATAATGAATCTTTAAAACATTTAAAACGATATTTTTGTTAAAGAGTTTTTAACAAAATGAGAGACTGTTGAATACAAATAATTTCAGAATAACATTTAATCCAAACATTATAATATCATGAGAATAAATGGATTCATGATATAATATGTCAAAGGACAGTATATACACCATATAAGACTGAATTGGTGCATAACAATAATGAAGTCTCAAAGGAAATGTAAATTGAGATGAAATCCATTATAATGATGGAATCCTTAAATTAAGGATAAATCTATCACATAATTATGTGTGAGAAATATAAATACACCCAATATAAGTGGATATTAAGTGTGAAACAATTAGAGGTCATTCACACATAATCCTGGAAAAGCAAAACCAATTACATAGATATTTAACTCAATGAAATGAGATTGAGTTATGATTTCCCATAATAGTTCGTAAGAATTTATCAATGACATGATTATGTGTAGAAATACTATATCCACAAAAAGGTTTGTGGAAATTACAACATAGAGATTCCACACATAATCTTGGAATAATAAAATCAAGAAGTAGAGGTTTAACCCAAAGAATTGAAAGTGGGTTAAGAAGTTCCCTTACAGAAATCCGACAGCCTAACAACGTCACTTTAAAATTCAGAAAAATGAGTTGGTGAGAGAGAAAATGGTATCTCATCAATTGGAAATAAAATTTACATAAATAAGGATATATAAGTATAAGGCCCCATCCTTAAACCTTACTTAATCTTGAGTTATTACAAGATTACACTTTGAGGATCTTTTCAGGTTTAGTGTTTTAGAGAATTAGATCATGAAACTTGCATTACATTCCATATTTAAACAAAGTTGTTACATAAAAGACAGTATTTATTCTTCCCATGAACATAAACATATTTAAAATAAAACATGTATTCTTTCTTGAAACATCCTTGACACTATCATCACATCATGTACCTTTCCCTTGACCTGTGAAAAACATTTCAAAAACATGGGATGAGCATAAAAAGCTCAGTAAGGGTTATGAAAATATGGAAAGCAAACATGAGTTCATATACACATAAGAATGAAATAATATTTTACCCATAAAACATAGGAACTTTAACATTCATCATCAAATCATGAATAAATCATAGAAATCATAAGACATAAAAGGTAACTTGAGGCATTCATAACATTCTTACGTAGGGAGTAACCCTCTTGGTTACGTTTGGAATACCCATCACAGTATATTCCCTAAATCTCTTTAGAGAAACCTTAAAGTTTCACTCCTTCGCGTTACCCAATGCATTGGAGAGCTATATCGGGCTCACCCGCCCTTAGTTTATCACGGAACCACCCGTCTTCATAACAATGCCCAAGAACCATAACATAATCTTATCACATAAAACATGCATAAAATAAAGATAACATTTACACCTTTCAACAATAAGATATCAATACAACACATTGATATAAATACATTATGAAAACCATTTTCAATACCAAAATAAAATAAAAGTAAAACATGGTATTTATTTTTCTTTTAAAAAATAGGTATGGATTATAGAGGAAGTCGAAACTCAAATAATGGTCACGGCGGTAGAGAAGTCGTTGTCGCCGCATACGTATGACAAAAACATTCCCTTTTGTTGTTTTATAAAACGCTTCTTATAAAAGGATTCCTTTTGTATAAACGTAAAAGTCAAAGGGGTATATACACCTTATAAAAGAAGTTTGTGTATAAAACAAAATATTCCTCAATGAATGGAGATTGTGATGAAGTCCCTTAGAAAGACAGTATCCTTGGTTTAAGGATAAATCAATTACATAATTATGTGTGAAAAACGAATACACCAAATATAAGTGGATATTAAGTGTAAAATAATAAAATGTCATTCACACATATTCAAAGGATGACATATTGAATAACTACATGTTGAACCCAAAGAAATCGAAAATGGGTTAAGAAGTTCCATTGACAGCCTAACGACGTCACATCAAAATGAGTTGATGAGAGATAAAAAAGGTATCTCATCACTTGGAAATAAAATTTACATCAATAAGGATATATGAGGACATATCCCAACATATCAATATGTAAACTAAAATACCCAACAAAATAAGTCTTTTAAAAAGAGGAGGGTGAAAGGTTCCCTTACCGACATGGGTATCTTTCGAAACATACACATCGTGAAAGAAGGAAAATACAACATTGATGTAAATACTCATAAAAGAAAGTATATTACACAGTGAGTAAAATAATGGGAAGTACATACACCAATCAAAGAAAATTGTGGCAAATTTAGCATAAATCTCACGGGAATAAAAGTGAGATGAAAAATCCCTTACGAAAACTCGGCAGCCTAACGACGCCACTTAAAACGTCCAAAAATGGGTTGATGAGATCAAATAGGGTCTCTCATCATATTAACATAAATTTTACAGGAAGAGGAATATAAAAGAAAATACCCCAACATATCAAAGAAGAGCTTAAAAGAAGTGACATAAAAGAGAGTACTTAAAAAGAAAGAGAGAGGATAGATCTCGTACGAGAATTTGGTAGCCTAACGGCACCACTCAAAACTTCCAAAATGGATTGATGAGAGAGAATAGGGTCTCTCATCATATGAACATAAAAATTACCGTAATATTAATATAAAATAACAGCCAAATAACAAGAAATATGATCTTTAAAAGGAATGACATAAAAGAGTGTACTTAAAAAGAAAGAGAGGAGTAGGATCCCTTACCTCAAGTCCAACTTGTCCTGTTCATTTCTTTATATTCCTGAATAATAAAATTTGGTCAATTAATAATTTCCTAAGTACCTCCTTTAGATATTATTATTCAGTTAATATCACATATTATAATTTTATAATAATTGTTTAATAATGTTAGTTCATATCAGACGTTTTTGCCGATGTTTGGTGCATGAGTCAAAAATGAACTTGTTTGAAAAAAGATTGCCCATGTAGTTATAAGTAAATAATTTACAGAATAGTATTAATGATTAAAATATCATATATATCCAGTAAATATTAATTTTATACTATTACATATCATTTGGAGATAAAAAATGAAAAGCACCGTTCATGGAGACAGTAGGCCGTACGTACGCATGAACGCTACTTTCATTTTTTTGTCATATTAATGGAATTAAAACAAAATGAGAGAGATATATATATGTTATAATTCCAGAATGATATCCATAATTTATATGTAATATATTACATATATATCCTATATATATATATATGTATTTTAATATTACATAACATTTTGAGATAAGAAATGAAATGTACCGTTCATGGAGACGGTAAGCCGTACGTACGCATGAACGCTACTTCCATTTCTATTTCCTATTTAATGGAATTAAAACATAATGATACATAATATTATTTTAATACCAGTATGGTATCATATATAATATCATTAAATATATCCTTTATATGTACCACATATGGTATTAACGAATCAAATCACTTTGAGGGGGCGGTAGTCCACACATCCTTAAATGAAGATATCGCGTTTACCCATAATGGAAACCATAAAGGTATGCCCAAAATGAAAAATACAGAATCTTAAAGAAAAAATAAGAATATTATATATCATATATAAATATATTGTCATCTTAATGGCCACCTTTTAAGGTGTTAGAATAATGTTGAACAATCATCGTTTCTGGAGGCATAAATTCTCCATCCACGGAAACAGTATGTTCTTTAACCATTAGATGTAGGTGTGTGTAATTTTAGCTCTAATACTTGTTATAAAAACATCCTAGTATATTGAATATACTGTATTTGTTACAAAATAAATGAATAAAAAGAGTTTAGGGGGTTGGAAAAGCAAAATAAAAAAAAGGACACAAGTGAAGACATTACCTTAAAATCGGCTAACTCCCTTTGGTTTGAGCTCAATGGCTTCCTTGGGAAGACTTCTGCCCAAAGTGAGGCTCAAGGAGTAAGAAAGGGAAGTGGAGAGACAAAATGGGCAGGGGTTGGCCGAGCCAAAGACTTTGGGAGTGTGGGTAAGGAGGTAGAGTTGGGGGCCTTTTATAAGAGGAGAGGAGGGGCACTCTTGTAAAGTTACAAAATGTTACTTTATTTTCAAAAGAGTTTCGGATTTTAAAGGTCCCATATTGATGTATTTCGAGGATAAGGTGATAAGGGTTATAAATCCACTCATCCAATAGGTTTTGGACGTGTGTAGGTCTTAGATATTACATTATCTTTCTATTTTATTTAAATCGTTAAATAATGAGGTCATCGCTCCATCATCATGATGTCATAACTAATTTAATTTATTTAATGTCTAAAATTTATAAAAAAAACAATATGATGTAGGAAATATTTTTATATTCCCAATGAATATTTATAGTCAAAACTATGACTTGTATAACCCCATTTAAATTTTTTTTAGTAAAACATCTCATGTTTGTGTCATTATTACTTTTACATTAAATAAAAAGTTATTTATGTCATTTCCCAACCAAAGTGGCTCCATGGGGTCCCCAAGTTGACCCATGGATTTTCTTGGTCGTCCATGACACATCCAATGAGTGTAGGACATGTGTCTAGGTCATTTAATTTTATTAAAACATTATTCTTACCATAAACTACTCTAATTACCTCTAATCACGATTAAAAACTTAATAAGTTACTATTCACCCAAAAAATATTTTTATCCCATTGAACCACATTTTACATCTTAATGACAACCATTTATGTAGGATTTTTGAAATTAAAAACACAAAGATGGAAAATTTCATTTAATCGGAAAAAATCAGTTTTTATAAGTACCACTTAGTGGTTTCACTATTCATAAAAAATTGATGTTTTTTTAGAAAAATCCCAAAAAATCACCCTAAGCTATATTCGATATTCCGAATTCAAAAATGAAGTCTATTTTAAAAAATTCAAAACATATAAGTCACATTAATTAATTTAATAATTAATTCCCGCTGTCAGAGAAAATAGCGTGTTTTTATGAAACAATAAGTATCAAAAGATTGACACTAGTTTAAGTCTGATTTCAAAGTGAAATTAATTCCAATGACCACTATTGGATTTAATGGTAAAAATATATTCTAATTTCACTATAAAACCAATTCAAAAGATAATATAATCCTATAAATAAATTAGATTAAAAAGAGGTTTTGAATTAAAATACAACATTTTACACTATTCATTAAAAAATGAACTTTATCGGAAAGATACCAAAAATTTACACAAAGTAAATTTTGATGTCCCGATTCTTAAGACGAGTTTTATTTGGTCCAATAGAATTTATAAGATTGAACAAAACTATATTTAATGACGGTTCGCCATCAAAAGGCGATAAGTGAACCTTTAGTGAAAACTAGGGCATATATGCCTAAAATTGAATTCTTTCCGTATTTTAAGCCTTTATCATTTATTGGATAAATGTAAATTCATTTAAAAAGATATATAATAATATTTTAGTTATTTATATCCATTCCCGCCAATACAATGGCTACATGTTAACTACCATTTAAAATAATATTATTTTATTATTAGAGTCAACGTAAGATTCCCAAGAAACTCGTTGTTGCGTGTTGGGTACGCCATCGAGCATAGCATCCCCTTTAAAGTCATATTAATATTTTATTCACAAATATGGATAAATATGAAAATGTCATATTCTTTATTTACCTATGGTGTTACAATAAGAATATACCCCAAAATAATAGTATGTGAATTAAAAGACATAATAAATGAAGTCTTTTAATAAGAGGAGGGTGAAAGGTCCCCTTATCGAGTTGGGTAACTTTCGAAACGTACACCCCATGGAAGAAGGGTCATAAAATGAAGATGTAAATACCCATAAATGATATTATACCAAAAAAAGTGTATAATAATGGGCATTACATACACCACTCAAAAGAACTAGTGGAAAACGTAGCATAAATGTCACGGGAATAAAAGTGAGATGAACAATCCGTTACGGAAACACGGCAGCCTAACGGCGCCACTTAAAACTTCCAAAAATGGATTTATGAGATCAAATAGGGTCTCTCATAATATGAACTTAAAAATTACAGTATGATTAATATGAAATAACATCCCCAAACATAAGAAATATGAACTTAAAAGAAATGACATAAAAGAGAGTACTTAAAAAGAAAGAGAGAGGTTAGATCCCTAACGAAAATTCGGCAGCCTAACGACGCCAATCAAAACATTCAAAATGGATTGGTGAGGGAAAATAGGGTCTCTCATAATATGAACATAAAAATTAAAGTAGGAGTAATATAAAACAACTTCCCAATAATAAGAAAGATGAGCTTAAAAGGAATGACATAAAAGAGAGTACTTCAAAAGAAAGAGAGAGGTTGGTTCCCTTACCTCAAGTCCGACTTGTCTTGTTCATTTCATTATATTACTCAGTAATAAACTTTGGTCAATATTTAATTGCTTAATGAACTCTTTTAATGATTATTATTCAGTTCATATCACATGTTATAATGTTATAATAATTGGTTAATAATGTGAGTTCATATCAGACGTTTTTGTCGATGTTTGGTACATGAGTCAAAAATGAACTTGTTTGAAAATTATTGTCCATGTAGTTATAAGTAAATCATCTTCAGAAGATTATTAATGATTTAAATATCATATATATACAATAAATATTAATTTTATACTACTCCATAACATTTTGAGATAAAAAGAAATGAAATGCACCGTTCATGGAGACGGTAGGCCGTACGTACGCATGAACACTACTTTCATTTCTTTGTCATATTAATGTAATTAAAAATAATTGAGAGATATATATATTATAATTCCTTTATAATATATATGTTATATAGGTCACATATGTCCATTAATTTCATTCTTTATTCATTCCATGTATTGCATGAACGAGTCACATTACTTGAGGTGGCGGTAGTCCACACTTCCTCGTATGAAATTATCGCATTTGCACAACATGAAAATCATAAAGGAATTTTTTTAAATATAAAATTCAGAAGCATATAAAAACCATAAATACAATATATATCATATATAAAATATAGTGACATCATAATGGCCACCATGAAAGGAGTTAAGAGAAGATTGAACAATCATCGTTTTGTGAGGCAGAAATTCTCCATCCACAGAAATAGTATGTTCTTTAACCATTAGACGAAGGTGTGTGTAAGTGTAGCTCGAATCCATCACATAACAACATCCTATAATATTGAAGATACTGTTTTTTCTACAAAATAAATGAACAAAAAGAGTTTAGAGGGTTGGAGAAGCAAAATAATACATAAGAACACAAGAGAGAACACTACCTTAAAATCGGGTAACTCTCTTTGATTTGAGCTAAAAGGCTTCCGTGGAAATGATTCTGCCCAAAGTGAGGATTCAATGATGAAGAGAGGGATTTGGAGAGATTAAATGGGTAGGGTTGGCCGAGCCAAAGGCTTTAGAGGTGTGTGTAAGGTAGTAGAGTTGGGGGCCTTTTATAAGAGGAGAGGAGGGGCACTCTTGGAATGTCAAAAAAAAGTTACATTATTTTCAAATGAGTTTCGGATTTCAAAGGACCCAAATTGATATATTTCTAGGATAAGGTGATAAGGGTTCTAAATACACCCATCCAATAGGTTTTTTACATGTTTAGGTCTTATATTTTACGTTATCTTTTCCTTTTATTTAAATCGTTAAATAATGAGGTAATCGCTACATCATGATGATGTCATAAATAAGTTAATTTATTTAATGTATAAAAATTATAAAAATATACGATGATGTAGGAAATCGTTTTAGCTTTCCAATGACTATTTATAGTCAAAAAGCGGACTTGTATAACCCCATATAATTTTTTTTTTATTAAAACAACACATGTTTGTGACATTTTAATTTTAACTTTAAATAAAAAGGTATTAATGTCATTTTCCAAGAAAAGTGGCTCCATGGGGTCCCCATGTTGACGCATGGATTGTCTTGGTTGGACATGACACATCCAATATGGGTATGACACGTGTCTAGGTCATTTCATATTATTAAAACATTATTTTTACCTTAAACTACACTAATTACCTCTAATCGCGATTAAAAACTTAAAAGTTGGTATTCACCAAAAAATTATTTTATTTCCATTGAACCACATTTTACTTCTTAATGACAACCATGTATGTCAGATATTTGAAATTCAAAACACAGAGGTGGTAAAATTTCATTTAAACAAAAAATCAGTTTTTATAAGTACCACTTAGTGGTTTCACTATTCATAAAAATGGAAGTTTTTCAGAAAAATACCAAAACATCACCCTAAGATATATTTGATATTCAGAATTAAAAAATGAAGACTATTTTACAAAATTAAAAACATATAAGTTGAATTAATTAATTTAATAATTAATTCCCCCTGACAGAGAAAATAGCGTGTTTTTATGAAGAAATAAGTATCAAAAGATTGACACTAGTTTAAGTCCGATTTCAAAGTGAAATTAATTCCAATGACCAAAATTGGATTAAATGGTAAAAATAAATTCTAATTGAACTTTGTGACCAATTCAAAATATAATATAATCATATAAATAAATTTTATTAAAAAGAGGTTTTGAATTAAAATACAACATTTTTCACTATTCACTAAAAAATGAACTTTATCGGAAGAATACCAAAAATTTACACAAAATAAATTTTGATGTCCCGATTCTAAAAAATAATTTTATTTTTTCAAATATAACACATAAAATTTTCAAAAAGTGGACTTAAAAGAGGTTCCCCATCAAAAGGCGGTTAATTGACCTTTTAAAGAGTATTAGAATGTTTACGCATAAAATTGGATTCATTCGCATTTTAATCCTCTAAAATTTATTGTAAAAAGTAAAAATATTTGACAAACATACATAATAATTTTTTAGTTAGTTCCGTTCTTTCCCTCCATTATAATGGCTAGGTGTTAACTACCATTTAAAATAATATTATTTTATTATTAGAGTGCAACGTTTGATTTCAATGGAACTCGTCGTTACGTATTGGGTACACCATCGATCATAGCGTTCCCTTTAAAGTAATATTAATATTTTTTCACAAATAGGGATAAATATAAAAATTTCATATTCTTTATTTACCTGGGGTGTTACATTCCCCCCTTTTGGGAATTGCGTCCTCTCAATTTCAAAAATGGTCTTGGAAACTCCATTAAATGTACCACATCGGAAAAGGAGTAAATTAAACTATCACTTTAAAAGAAAGAAAGGGAAGTACAAAGGTCACCCAAGTTAACCCATACTAGGATTCATTGTATGAAAATATGGATATGGAGGAAAAAAAGGGTCATGTTCTGATTGAGAGTGATAGTAAACATGTCTAGGAGAAAGTTAACCATAAAAAAATCACAAACATGTGATGGGTTAAATGGTATTGCATTCCCCAGTAGGAAAAGTTAATGGACACCATTTTTTTAGTTACATTTCCTTGATGAATTAATTTTTTAGCTTAACTAAAACATAAGGAAACATACTTACTTGTCATGTTGACTTTCGAATTTTAGTATATTTATTACACGAACTCATATTTTCTGCAAAAGATAAGTATTTAGGATGACTTGTTTACATTAAGAGAGATTTAATAAACTTCTAGAGAATCACCTAATCCACAAAAGAGAACTATATACTTCCCATGTCTTTAGACTTTAACCAAAAAAAACCAAAAAGGTTATTACAAGATCAGATAATCCCGAAAAGGATAACCATTTATAAAAAGAATATATATTCTTAATCTCCAAAATTTGTTTAACAAAACCCAAAGTTCAACGAAGACCATTCGATAAACAATTTTTCCATAAAATTTTCAAAGTAAACCAAACTATGATTGAAACCAAAATATTTTAAGGATTTAATCACATAGTCCTCCAAGGTACAAAATCACACTTATCTCCAAATAACATCAGTTGCTCTTAAAGTCTCATATTGAAAAGTAATTAAACTAATCACATATCCTCCATGATAGGTTAATAATTTCCATAGATAACCCAAAATCAGCTTACTCTTAATTCATAAAATCATTTAACTAAAAAGAAGTAGTCAAACTAACCAGGGACTTCACATAGTCAAGTGGTAGGCGATAAATACCACTCGCACTCTGGTTGTGGGTTCGATTCCCGCATATTTTTACGACGCGATGGGTTGTCACACGGTATGCGTGTTTTCCTTTTTATAAAACTCCAAAAATAACTCTAACATGTTTTAACCTAAATAGTTTCCTTATACCTCTCATTTTCATCCAAATTGATTACGATATCAATATGTTAATTCATGAAGTCTTATTCCACCACCATAAGATAAAATAAAATGATTCCCAAAATTAAAAACAACATAACTTGATCATGGAGTCCACTCGGTTTCATCGTCATCTTGTTCACGTAGGTAGACATCCCATGCATTACAACAATGATTTAGAGATCCTTCAAAATCATTTTCTTCCTCCATCCAAATACACCTTATACGACATGGGTCATATGGGTGTTCACAGAAAAAATGTTTTGGAAAATAATCATGTATGACATATAATTACAAAACATCTGATAAAACATGATTTCTATAAAATAGTCGGATAGAATTTGAGTTGAAACTTTCTATTATTGGTCTTTTTAAAATACCATAAGTATGTGCTGAGAGAATATATTTTAAAAGAAAATATAAGTAGGTTGCGCAAGGGTCTCCTTCCTCAGCACTATTTTTAAAATCATAATATGCTTCAAATTCTTATGATAAGGTAAAATATTTTAAAATACCTTGATAATACTTTCCTTTCTTGAAAATATGAGAATATTGTGAAAATAATATTTTTATAAATACAACCAATGATCCACGATGATAACGAGGTATAGTTGAGGTTTTTGATATCTCAAACAAATTCTTGCAAGTGAGTTGTATGCTAGAAAAAGTTTCACAATCATCCGAACATGACTTTGCAATAATTATTGTAAGCATGTCATCAAGAAGAGATAGAAATGTCATTTCAGATCCTTCTCATTCCATTTGTAACTGACTTAAATTTACCTAAAAAAACTTATAAAATAAGGATTTAACTAAAATAATAGATATAGGGACTAACCATGTGTCTAACAAAAACTCATAATCCCTAAAGTTGTATAAACCGACCTCTGATACCAACTATAAGGCCCCAGCCTTAAACCTTACTTAATATTGAATTAAATGAATAATTCACATTGAGTATCTTTTCATGGTTTAGAGTTTTAGAGAATTAAGACATAACTATTACATCTCAAAAGAGTATAAAGTGGACACTTCTACTATGTTTCCATAAAATAAAAACTCTTATAAAGAAACATGTTCAGTTTCATGTTTTAGATAGCATGACTTTCCCTTGATCCCATCCTTTACCCTTTTCCACATTAAGTCCTATGAAAAACATTTCAAAAAAAAAACTTGGGGTGAGCATAAAAACCTCAGTAAGGGATACACAAAGAATGAAAACTATTAGTTTTTCAAAACAACAAGTAAAACATGTATACTTTATCAAAGTAAAAATTTCCACCTTTATGAAGTAGTAAAAAACTCTTCAATGAATAAAATATCATTACATACCCTTTTGTAACCAAAAGATTACCATAAAACCCATATAAATAACGCATAACAGAAAAAGGTAACTTGGGACATAAACATACTTAAATGGAATAACCATACGGTCAACTTCCACACATTATTAATGGAATATCCATATGACCGACTTCCATACCCAATGCATTGGAGGTTATAACGTAACCACCCGTCTTGGTATTCAGGGCACCACCCATCATATGGTTTATCATGTAACCACTCGTAAAATGTCCAAGAACCATCATTTCTCATAAAATATTGAAAATATAAACATTTCAATAACAACATTTCATTTGCAATCACAATAAGTAATTCCAAGATATTGAATTAATCAATACATTTTCAAAAACCATTTAAAAATATTTTTGAATAAAAGTGTCCCATACCACTTTGAAGATTTTAATGGAATTATAATTTTAAAACATTAATTTAAATAGAAATAAATACTGAAAACCATTTTGAAAACATGGACATTAAATATAAATATTTAGAATAATGAATCTTTAAAATATTTAAAATGATATTTTTGTTAAAGAGATTTTAACAAAATGAGAGACTCTTGAATAAAAATAATTTCGGAAAAACATTTAATCCGAAATTTATAATATCATGAGAATAAATGGATTCATGATATAATATGTCAAAGGACAGTATATACACCATATAATATTGAATTAGTGCCTAACAACATTGAAGTCTCAATGGAAATGTAAATTGAGATTAAATCCATCATAAAGATGGTATCCTTAAATTAAGGATAAATCTATCACATAATTATGTGTGAGAAATATAAATACACCCAATATAAGTGTATATTAAGTGTGAAACAATCAGAGGTAATTCACACATAATCCTGTAAAAACAAAACCAATGACATAGATATTTAACTCAATGAAATGAGATTGAGTTATGATTTCCCATACCAGTTCGTAAGAATTTATCAATGATATGATTATGTGTAGAAATAATATATCCACAAAAAGTTTTGTGGAAATTACAACATTTAGATTCCACACATAATCTTGGCATAATAAAATCATGAAGTATAGGTTGAAGCCAAAGAATTGAAAGTGGGTTAAGTAGTTCCCTTACAGAAATCGGACAGCCTAACAACGTCACTTTAAAATTCAGAAAAATGAGTTGATGAGAGAGAAAATGGTATATAATCACTTGGACATAAAATTTACATAAATAAGGATATATAAGAACATATTCCAACATAATAGTATGTGAATTAAAAGACATAACAAAAGAAGTCTTTTAAAAAGAGGAGGGTGAAAGTTCCCCTTACCGAGTTGGGTAACTTTTGAAACGTACACCCCATGGAAGAAGGGTCATAAAATGAAGATGTAAATAACCATAAATGATAATATACTAAAAGAAGTGTTTAATAATGTGCAGTACATACACCACTCAAAGGATCTAGTGGCAAACGTAGCATAAATGTCACGGGAATAAAAGTGAGATGAAAAATCCCTTACGGAAACTCGGCAGCCTAACGACGCCACATAAAACTTCCAAAAATGGATTTATGATATCAAATAGGGTCATTCATAATATTAA
The DNA here is from genome assembly GCA_963277665.1 of Viscum album. Taxonomy (NCBI): domain Eukaryota; kingdom Viridiplantae; phylum Streptophyta; class Magnoliopsida; order Santalales; family Viscaceae; genus Viscum; species Viscum album. The sequence continues at coordinate 301,053,647 of OY728151.1, forward strand.
CATAAAAATTACAATGTGATTAATATAAAATAGCATCCCCAAACATAAGAAATATGAGCTTAAAAGAAATGACATAAAAGAGAGTACTTAAAAAGAAAGAGAGAGGTTGGATCCCTTACGAAAATTCGGTAGGCTAACGGCGCCACTCAAAACTTCCAAAATGGATTAATGAGAGAAAATAGGGTCTATAATCATATGAAAATAAAAATTACAGTAGGAGTAATATAAAAGAACATACCAATCATAAGAAATATGAGCTTAAAAGGAATGACATAAAAGAGAGTACTTAAAAAGAAAGAGAGAGGTTGGTTCCCTTACCTCAAGTCCGACTTGTCTTGTTCGTTTCATTATATTCCTGAATAATAAACTTTGGTCAATTTATAATTTCTTAAGGACCTATTTTAAAGATTATTATTCAGTTCATATCACATGTTATAATTTTATAATAATTGGTTAATAATGTGAGTTCATATCAGACGTTTTTGTCGATATATGATACATGAGTCAAAAATGAACTTGTTTGAAAATGATTGTCCATGTAGTTATAAGTAAATCATCTCCTGAAGAGTATTAATGATTTAAATATCATATATATCCAGTACATAATCATTTTATACTACTACATAACATTTGGAGATAAAAAATAAATGAAATGAACCGTTCATGGAGACGGTAGGCCGTACGTACGCATGAACGCTACTTTCATTTCGTTGTCATATTAATGTAATTAAAATTAATTGAGAGATATATATATTATAATTCCAGTATAATATATATGTTATATAGGTCACATATGTTCATTAATTTCATTCTTTCTTCATTCCATGTATTGCATGAACGAGTCACACCACTTGAGGGGGCGGTACTCCACACTTCCTCGTATGAAATTATCACATTTGAACAACTTGAAAAGCATAAAGGAATGTTATAAATATAACATTCAGAAGAATAAAAAATATAAATACCATATATATAATATATAAAATATAGTGACATCATAATGGCCACCATTAAAGGTGTTAAGAGAAGATTGAACAATCATCGTTTCGTGAGGCAGAAATTCACCATCCACAGAAACAATATGTACTTTAACCATTAGACAAATGTGTGTGTAATTGTAGTTATAATACATCACATAACAACATCCTAGTATATTGAAGATACTGGTTTTATTACAAAATAAAGGATTAAAAAGAGTTTAGAGGGTTGGAGAATCAAAATAAAACATAATAACACAAGAGAGGACACTACCTTAAAATCAGGTAACTCTCTCATATTTGAGCTCAAAGGCTTCCTTGAAAAGGATTCTGCCCAAAGTGAGGCTTCAATGATGATTATAGGGATGTGGAGAGTTGAAATGGGCAGGGTTTGGCCGAGGAAATGGCTTGAGATGTGTGTGTAAGGTGGTAGAGGTGGGGTCCTTTTGTAAGAGGAGAGGATGGGCACTCTTGGAAAGTAAAAAAAAGTTACATTATTTTCATATGAGTTTCGGATTTTAAAGGTCCCACATTGATATATTTCTAGGATAAGGTGATAAGGGTTCTAAATACACCAATCCAATAGGTTTTTTACATGTTTATTTATTAGATTTTACATTATATTTTCATTTTATTTAAATCGTTAAATAATGAGGAAATCGCTGCATCATCATGATGTCATAAATAAGTTAATTTATTTAATGTCTAAAAATTATAAAAAAATAATATGATGTAGGAAATATTTTTATCTTTCTAATGACTATTTATATTAAAAAAATATGACTTGTATAACCCCATCTAAAAATTGTTTTATTAAAGAACACATGTTGTGACATTTTAATTTTAACTTTAAATAAAAATGTATTAATATCATTTTCCAAGAGAAGTGGCTCCATGGGGTCCCCAAGTTGTCCCATGGATTTTTATGGTCGGCCATGACACATCCAATATGGGTAGGACATGTGTCTAGGTCATTTCATATTATTAAAACAATATTTTTACCTTCAACTACACTAATTACCTCTAATCGCGATTAAAAACATAAAAGGTACTATTCACCAAAAAATTATTTTAATTCCATTGAACCACATTTTATTTCTTAATGAAAACCATGTATGTTGGATTTTTGAAATTCAAAACACAGAGGTGGTAAAATTTCATTTAAACGGAAAATCTGTTTTTATAAGTACCAGTTAGTGGTTTCACTATTCATCAAAAATTGAAGTTTTTCAGAAAAATACCAAAATTTCACCCTAAGCTATATTTGATATTACAAATTCAAAAATAAAGTATATTTTACAAAATTAAAAACATATAAGATGCATTAATTAATTTAATAATTAATTCTTACTGACAGAGCAAATAGCGTGTTTTTATGAAACAATAAGTATCAAAATATTGACACTAGTTTAAGTCTGATTTCAAAGTGAAATTAATTACAATGACCTAAATTGGATTAAATGGTAAAAATATATTTTAATTGAACTTTAAAACCAATTAAAAATTTAATCTAATCATATAAAAAAATTAGATTAAAAAGAGGTTTTGAATTAAAATACAACATTTTCACTATTCACTAAAAAATGAACTTTATTGGAAAGATACCAAAAATTTACACAAAGTAAATTTTGATGTCCCGATTCTAAAGAAGAATTTTATTTTGTCAAATATAACACATAACATTGTAAAAAAGTGGATTTAAAAGAGGTTCTCCATCAAAAGGTGATTAATCGACCTTTTAAAGAATATTAGAATGTTTACGCTTAAAATTGGATTCATTTGCATTTTTAATCATTAACATTTATTGTAAAAAGTAAAAATATTTTACAAACATACATAATCATTTTTTAGTTAGTTCCGTTCGTTCCATTTATTACAATGGCTAGGTGTTAACTACCATTTAAAATAATATTATTTTATTATTAGAGTGCAACGTAAGATTTCAAAGGTACTCGTCGTTGTGTATTGGATACGCCATCGAGCATAGCATTCCATTTAAAGTAATATTAATATTTTCTCACAAATAGGGATAAATATAAAAATTTCATATTCTTTATTTACCTGGGGTGTTACAGTTATACATTCTAATATAGGTACTATGATTTATTGATACTCATTTTCCATTATATTTATTTTCAGCTAAACACTTTTTTCATGTATTTACTAGGATATCCTAAGAATATATATGATCTCAAGGGAAGTTTGGATCCCTTTAAGGAGAATAAATAATGGATGTTTTTTATTTCATGATATTTAATTATATACTTAACCTTATAACGAAACTATAATTTGTAATCATTGGTTTGAATTTCATAGATATTTATTCTTAAAATTATGTAATAATATGATTAAAAGTCCACAAGGATTATTGATATTGATTTCAATGGATTAATAAAATTAATAATAAGTGAGGAGAACCCCATATTTTATATGTTTTTGATAAATTATTTTAATTTTTTTTCTTTCATATATATGAAATTTTGTTTTAGTGTATAAGTGTTTCTTCCATGGAATACCCACAAGAAATTCCTATTGTTGAATGTGGTATGGTGGTGGAAATTATGACACCCATGAGGTCACTTTAAAGTAGGTGTTTTACAATTATTTTATATCCTCATTTATTTTGTAATTTTGGGTCAAAATATCAACTGTTTTGTGATTTTTAGCAGCTTTCATGTGTAGGATACATTCCCTTGTAGGTTCACATGAAATTGAATCCTGAACTTAGTTGTTTCATTATTTTTGAGATATTTTCTCATGAGTTAGTTGCATGATCTCCAAGGCCATATAAAACAAAAAGAAAACATTTTAAATATATTTTTCTAATTTGTTCCATTAGACTTTAATGAGAAGCCACCCATTTTGTTCTCCATTTTTTCTAGAATCCTATAGGAAGCTTCCCTCCTTTTATTACATTTTTACCTTGTATTAAACGTGCATAATACTCATCAAATGATGTAGATTCATCGTGTAAGTTCCAATAAATTTATCTTCCCTTTTATCCAATTCATTTCACATAATCTCACATTCTATATTCAATTATTGACTGTGATAAATAAGGTTTTTTATTTTATATATTTTAATTGGGTGTTCTTAATGGTTAATAATGAACCATTAATGGTTTCTCTTGGTAATTTAGGGTATATTGGGGCTTTATTGATATGATTTTATTATATCTATTAGGTTCTTTGTGAAATTTATTTTATTTGACATATAATGTTGTGATTGAAATTTAGAAACCCTACTTCACCTTTAATAAATTTATATGTGTTATTTCTAAAGAAATTAGTAATAAAATATCATTAATTTTTATTTTCATGTGTTCCCAAAAGGGAAATTTTAATGGTCTTCAAAAATAATACAATAAGAGTACATTTTTAGGCCATTAAGAATTTGTAATAACTCCTGAGAGGGATTTTACATACAAAATTAAATGGGGAATTTTATATGTGGGGATAAGGGATTATATATGTAAATATATGTGAGAGTGTTATCTTTAAAAAAATTATAAATATAATTTCATGTCTGTGTTTTTTGAGTGATGAAAAGGTGAATTTTAATTTTATTAATAAATAGTACTACAAGAATACATTTTTATACATTATATGTGTTTGTTAAAATTCATAAGATGCATTTTATATGAAAATTGGAAAATGTGTCGCTTTTATTTCCAGATCATTTCTAAAAAGTTAAATTCATGTTTTTATGAAGTCATTATGATTTAAGGGTGAGTTTAGAATAAGTTAAACTTTATTAAGGACTTATTAGTCATTATACATGTTTTTTGATATTTAGTTTTTGTTTTATTATTATATTATTTAAAATTATGTCTCAATTAATGTTTTAATTAGATATTAATTTATTAAACATAGTTTTAAGGAATAAATACACTCATGTGGTTTAAATTACTATTTGTAATGTTAAATGGTTTCTTAATGAAATTTTGAACATCATTTGTATTTAGAACTACTGTTTATGAATTATTAAAGCTTTATTATATTATGATATGAATTTTTGTTCAATATATATATATATATATATATATATATATATCTATGTGGATCTATGTGTTTTAATATTGATGTAAAATGTTGTTTATATAAAGGGTGTTTGTAGGTGATATGAGTTATTGTTTTACATTATATATTAATTATGTGTTGAAATTATTGATTTCATGTTTCCTCACTTCAATTTAGTTTATTTAATGGGGTCCCTAGGTAACTAGGTGGGGAATCGAGAAATGGTTACTTTAATAGCTATGTTTACACACTGGATAATATCACTTAGTATATGATTTCAATTTTCTTAGAGGAATAAATAAAAAATTTAGATAGTTGAAATAGTTTAATTTGTTATAAGTGCATCAATAGAATGGAAGATTATTCCACATGAGAACATCTAGGATTTTCTCAATATAAACAAAGGTTCTACCGATGGTTTTCACTATTTGGATATATTTTTTATATATATGAAAATTGATTTTTTTCTTTATTATATCATAGTTTACTACTATATTGTAGTCTTGTAATGATTATTCTCCTATTGATGTGGATAAAGTTTTTTCGACTTTCTTAATTAATCTTTATTATATTTATTTGTTATATCCAGATTATTTATTTTGTTTATTTTAAATAAGGTTAAATTTACATCTCTTCATTGTAAGTTTGTTAAATTATTTTTATATTTTATTTTTATGGTTCTTTCAACATTCTATAAATATTTATAGATATTTTGCCAATTTTTTTAGAAATAAAACATCAAGGAAATTTTATAATATTATATCCTCATTCACTCAATGAAAAAAAAGGAATTTCTATACTTTTTATGAATTGGTTTTCAAATTATATAATATTAAAACTCATCACTTTCTATGGAAATAATTTAATAACAATTTAGTTGTTGTATAAATGTTTTTTATGTTTTTTTATTTTATTTATAATAAAAATATGTTACTTTTATATATTTTAATTCAAAATATAATTTATATAATTTCTTATAAAATTATTTTCACAAGATCCATGGTCAAATCCAATTGGGCTTGTTTTTAAAAACCCAATGCATATACCTCGGTGTGTGTATAGGTGTGTTGGTTATCTTTATAAATTATGGAAGGTATTTCTATTTATTAATGATATTATATAGATTCATTAGGGTATTAGAGTTTGAAATGTTGTTTTTGTAGTGACCACAAGTCACATTGTGTAGTTTACTAGTATCTCAAAGTATATATGATTTCATTTGGTTTTTATGATGTATTCACCTCACCAGTAATCCTTTTCATTGATAAAAACATATTATATTTCATTATATAAAAATTGGGTTTTATTTTTATTTATTGGTAATTCCTATGTATGCTTTTTCATTTAAATTGACATTTTTATGCTATGTTTGGTTTGTTTTTACATAAGAATATTCATTTCCCCTTACATGTCAGTCCAATGTACCGATTCAAAATATAAAATTATTATGGGAGTATATTTTTATATGAATATTATTTGGAGGTAGAAAAAATTCCCAAGGAATACTTTTTATTCCCTCATTGTTTCTCACCATCTTGTGGAGATAAACTACATGGTTTAGTCGTTACAAACAGGTAGATTTGGTGCCATGTAAGGTGGAACCAAATTTATTTATTATACGTTCCATTTGTCTAATTTCTCACATATCATTTATGTGTATGTAGAAGTTGGTTCACATGATCCCTTTGTGATTTCCATGTGTAGATATTTATTTTATGTTTAATATTTTAATATTATATATCTTCAAACATTGTACAATTTTTTATATTTTCCACTAGTTCAAGATTGTATACTTGGATATTATGCTTAGTTGATTTTTTTCTTCTAATGGTGTATGAAATGGATGCATGTTTATCCAAAAGTACTGCTAATTGTACTTATAGGAAATATATTGATGTGGTTAATAATGTTACCATTTAATTGTACCGTTACACATATATAGAACACTAGAAACTATCATAAATACTCCATAAAGGTATAAAAATAAGCTCCAATCTGATAGGGCCAACATTTTGATGGTTTTGTCTTCTTTGTGGAGGCATCAATCCTGATTTAATGGAGAAATTAACATAACATGTGTTTTAATTCCTTTGATGGTGAAATCCATATAAATATTATGTTAGGTCCTATCAAAGTTGATGAAAAATATAGGTTAGGGAGTGGTATTTTTAATTCTTAAACAATCTGAGTAACTTAAAAATTAATTGATAATTCAGTGTATTTAAATAATGAATTTTTTTCCATAAATAATGTGAAGTAGTGGAAGTGTGAAAAGTGTAACTTGTAAAGTAAACATGAGAATAAAAGGATTTTATGGGATTTAATATCCAAAAAATAATATATATACTCTTCACACTATATCATAGTATTATGGATATAAAAAAGAGATATAGTCATTTATGAGTGTAGACAAAAGCCATACATTTATAAAGGGAGAAACCCTAACCTAATATTTCATTGGAATCAAACCTATCCCATTACCTATCAAATGAAATGAAAAACCAATGATCATTTCATTGGTGCATATATAACCCATAATCTCTAAATTATTATCCTTAAACCTTGTTCCAATTTACTTGATCATATAGACTCATTTGAAACTTCTTTTTGGTTAGGTATGTGAAACCAAAAGTACCATCCAAGGGTTGTATAACACATTTAGTGTTAAAATGAAAACTATATTTCTAAAAACTAAAAATGAAAAATAGAACTGACTAGAAACTATTGATGAAATGTTGGTCCAGTAAATTTAATATTGTTCCTTGAATAAATTTAATGATAAAGGTCGGCTTATCTAAAAACGATTTAATAAAAAACTATAATTTTTGTCTCTATCTACTTTATAAATTAAATATGAATACCATGAATGGATATCATAGATTTTATTCATACTATATATTTATACTTAATTTCCTATAGATAGTTCTCTATATTATTCTCCACAAGATTACTTTTTATAAAAAAATACTTGAAACATATTTATAACTGTTTTAGTTGACAATGGAATGTGATGTGACTTAAAAAGGAGCTTATAATATGATGATAAATTTAAAATAAGGTTTACAATTTGATATTATAGATATTTTTATAAAATATAATTAATGTAATAATGAACCAAGTGGTTTCAACATGATTTTGTGGTCCTTACATTGATGTTCACATCATTTCATGATGGATGATTTTGTTGAAAATGGAAAGGTACATATTTCATTAGAGTCTTTTGGGTATTTCATTGGAATCCATGGAGAATTTATTAAGATTATACATTTGTTTCACAATAATTTTTACATAACCATATGTGGAAAAGATAAAAGAATCACTATAGAGTATTTGGCCACACCATGAATAGATTATGTTAGATTTTGGACCTCTTTAGTTTAGGTTACCTTGCCATGTTCATGGAGGAATTTTCCACCACTAATATTTGGTATATATTGTTGGTTCTATTTAAGAAGAGGTTTGTGCCATGAATAAAATAATATATCAAAAACCACTTCAAGAATAGAAATAGCTTGGATGAATCACACTATGATTTTTTGAGGAATTAAATATGATTTATGGAGATATTTTTTGGATATTGGATTGGAGTATACATCAATACATAATAGTGATTTTTATACCATGATGGTACTTTGTTAGCATTCATATATATTTAAATTTCAAATCTTTCTATATTAAATTTTGGTATTTAAGCGGAGATCAAGACTTGGAATTGAACAAAATATTTGGAAACAATTTCCCAACTCGTCAATGGTGTATTAATGATCAATATAGAAAGAATATTATTGATTGTCTATAGATATGAGAAATTTATTTCAATTTGAAAATTAGAAAATATGTATCATTTAAGATCATATAAATACACTATGTTATTATATGAAGATAATAGTAGTAAGAAATTAGGAATTCTTGACTCCTACCCAAATGTAGGGAATGATATCTAAGGGGTGTTCTCACTATCAGTTCATGGGTTTCATCAATGGATGAAAGTGGAGTAGAAATGATACACCACATTGGTGTACACTCATGTTCTATTCCTAAATATTAAAAAAAACACTCATGGTGGTAATGCGTTATTTGATTGTGTGAGAACAATGATCCCTTTTTTATAAGGGTTTTAAACCTAGAGGGTTAGAACAACCATTCAAACTTCTAGTAGAAAAAATGTTCACATAGTCATTATGGTTCTTGGTAAATCATCATTTTATACTAGCATTAATTATCCCAGGATGTGTGAACAAAGTATAATTTGTGGAGTGCATATATTAATTTTTTAATCGCATCAAATCTTTTATTAGGGAGAGTAGATTTCATGATAGCGATTGAGCAATACTATTGGTAAGGGGTTGAAATATAATGTCCAAATACCTTAATTCAACCACAATCTCGAGGTACTTCTTTTCATCGAAAAAATATGTCAAATAAGTGATAAAGGTTCTTTATAGAGTTTACTCTCTATTATGTGATTTGAGTGCTTGTCAACTATAAGTATATTCTATTATTTGAAGAAAATAATTTAATATATTGAAAAATCAACTCATAAAACTACTTCAAATCATTAGCAATTGATGTGTATATGGATTCTATATATGGAATTTTATCCTATTTGGTATAATATCTTTATTGAAGAATGACCGAAGAGAACATGATTTTTACACAAAAGAAGTAAAAAAAGTAAGAGGATAATTGTCTAATGATAAGTACATGAAATTGATTTCATGTAAATATACACCTTCAATTTGGGAAAAATGGTCATAATTTATAAAGAAAATTCCATGTTATGTGAATCAAAGTTATACATACTCTGGAATATATATATGGATTTGTGGATGAGCCTTAATGATCCTATAAATGAATTATTTTAATGGGTGAACAATAATTTAGAGGAAAATAGCTGTCTTAATGAAAACATAAATAATAATAAGATCTTAAAGATGTTCCAATTATGATTACCAATGTGTTTCCACATTAAGGTCCTAGCGATCGAAGACAAAGACCCAAAGGAGGTGATATTAGATAGTCATCACAACACACTAATTGCATATGATATATGATAAATGATAATGATTCCTTTATAATTGATAGTTTTCATGAGGTTTAATTCAATAAAATAAAGAAACACTCATTGGAATATGATTTCAACGATGGAAAAATTGAAGTGGTAATATCTTCCCTTTCCTCAATCCAAAAAAAAATGAAAATATGTATTGAAAGGAAATCTTCCGCTTTATTGATATAATTTGGAAGGTATTTGAATCCCATGAGAAAGTTCCAAAATAAATTTCATGATAATTAATAAGATGAAGAAATAATGAAGATCTTATCTAAGGGTGTGAAATGAAAAAGGACCTCCCAGAAAAAATTCTTATAAATTAAGAAGTTTATTCTTATGATGATGTTAGATTAGAATAATATAAAGTGGAATATGTTGAGGAATGTAAATAAATTAGTGAAGTAGTTCTTTTGGCTATTATATAAAAAATTGATGAAAATGATGATGAAGATGTTCATGTTGAGAGAAGACTCAACATCAAGGTTGAATTTAAAAAATATTTTGAATAAATTGATGTTTTGAGTGAATAAAAAATAAAAAATATTGAGTGTTATATGATTCAAAGATATATTATAGTAGTGTAAAAAATAAATACAATAACCTGACTTTAGTTCCACTAAAATTGGTTCATCGTGCTGGTTATCCATACAACTTTAACCACTCTTCATCATATGCTATAAGTTATGGAATAATAATGGGGATATGAGGTGGAACTTTGAGGATACTATACCCCCATATCAGAATATACAAGATGATTTAAAATAACCAATCATCATAAAAATCAATGAATAAAGAAAAATTTATAAACTGAATCTGAAACAAACTGTAATAAAATGAAATATAGTAAAAGACTGAACAAAAATTCTATATATACAACATTGATCACCCAATATGGAGATCATGTATACAAAGAATAAACTACTGAGAAATAAACACATCAAGACCTACTACAATATTTGTTCTAAATCACATACCTAGTCTCCAGTACCTAATCGAGATACTTCATCCCAATCATCAGAATCCACACTAGTATCCCGTGCAACCTTGAAATACTAGGACTTGACCTTATCCATTGTGCTTCTTCAATAAAAAATAAAAGTATACATATACTCTATACATAGATTGAGGGGAACGTACAGAGGGTGAGAAATAAATATATGTAGGCAACCACTAAAGGTGAACCCATTTCATACATTCATTTGTACATGGTCATTCACTATTCTCACATAAAGAGAAACATAATTGAGAAAAATAAACTATGAAAAGTGTCATTTAATTATTGGATTCATAACTTTGATCAAGCAACATTATTTGGACCATTCCAATAATAATAAATAGTATTCCATATAATTCAAATATCAACATAAAAGTATTATTAATCCATATATCCAGCTGGGACTCGCAACAATACGTATGACCATCCCAGCTATAAATCACAAAGGTCACTGGTCAACATATATAGAGCCTCATTCCATTTATCCAACTAGGATCTTGTATGGCATGTCCGGACATGCCAACCACTATGTCACAAGTTGGAATAGAATGAAAAATAGTCCAAGTATCCAATTGAATTTGGAACACCATGTCGAACCATACCAACCATGATTTGGAACTCCATGTCTATACCATAGGGTTCCAGAGTGTCAGAACTTTTCAAAAAAAAACTATGGTTCATCGGCGTACCTAGATCATTGGTATGTCTCCCCCAAAACCAGGGAGTGGAGATTTTGTACATCATCCCAAAAATAATTATTCATAGTTTGAAATAAATTGGGAATAATTCCATGAATCCAACTAGAATTTTGCATGTCATGTCTGACCATCCCTAACCAATAACACATAATCACAACAGTTTCTATAGAATCCTCCTATCACCTAAACCATTTAGTAAACTACACATTCCTAGAAGCTCAATCCAAACTATTAAATAATTATATAGAACATCATGTCCACTATAATAAATAAATACTAACAACATTCTAGGAACCTCATTCCAAAAACTCAAATCATAAACAAAATGTTGATACCAATTTAGAATTTCTCATCCAACCACATATCATAAGGGAATAGATCATTATGTCCTACTTACCCCTCCATGGATATGGAGCATTGAATCAGACATCTAGAATGATATCTGTGGAACCTCATATCCATACTCTTTGTAGATCATTGGGGAAACTAGAATTATGTTCCACAAGTGGGTGGGTGGGGGGGGGGGTGGAGGGGGGATAGTGAAGTAGTTGAATTGACTCAAAAAAATACATTCAAAAGTGGACCTTCAATATAAGGGAGGAGGGATGGGATCTTGAGACACATAAGGTGGACATCAAAAAAAAGGAAGAAATTATTCAATATTGTTGATACAAGGACCATTTTTCTACGATGACTGAGAAAAAGTAATTCATGGTAGAGAAACTCGTTGAGGTTTAATGGTTATGTATGGAAAGATCCATATCAATGTTGACCAATGAGGGAGATCGTAATATTGTAAACATTCAAGTACAATGAAAGAAAGAATATGTTAAAAAATAATAATCAATAATCAATAATAAATTTGATGATGGGTCTCACACAACAAATGTAAATGTGGATGGGAAGATGGCCTAGGTGTTCTTTGAAAATTTTTTGGCAGTTCAAGTTCATCGTGATTATGGAGGTCCAAGAGAAACCACATAAAATGAATTATTCATGAATTGTAACTTGAGTATGATTGAGAAGTGAGAGAAAGAGGTTATTATGACTATTCCTAAAATTGTTGAAATCAATGGGGTAGTGTTTGGATTGAATCAATAAAGCACTCCTAGTCTTGATGTCTTCTAAATAGATTTTTTCATAGTGGCACAGAATTTCATTAAAAACTTGGTGAAAGAGGTAATCAAATATTTTTTCAAAGGAGGAAAAATTCCTATAGTAGTGTTCTCTTCCTAGTTGATACTTATTCCAAAGGTAAATAATCCCACATACATGGGCCATTTTAGAATGATTTTTTGGGTAATTTAATTTACAAAGATATTTATAACCTCATTTAGTGATCCTAATAATATTTTATAATGAATACCATAAATTTGTGAACGGTAGATCTATTTGTGGATCTATTAGAATAGAATTCAAAATGGTTGATGACCTGAAATAAAAATAAATTTTATCCAATTTCATGATAATGATCGACATGAGGATGGACTATGATAGATTAGAGGGTAGTTTTATAATTGGGGAAATGAGAAAATTTAGTTTTAATGAGTGGTTCTGGGACCATTTCTTTAGATTCTTTGTTTCCTTGTGGATTACAATCAATCTCATGGGAAGTGGTTTCAATTTCCTCAAAATATTTTGAGGTTTTAGGAGAGGTGTTCCCTTGAACCAATATATTTTTATCATGGAACCTGAGGATCTATCTGGAAACATGAAATGGTTGTTGTAAATATGAAGTAAAATTATTTTTAGAACAATATCAGGTGATGGTTTAGTATCCTAATTAGTGTTCTTATATTTCATTCAACTCTTTGTTAATGGAAGGAAAATATTAATTAGATAAATCAATAAAAATGACCATTTATAGAAATTTGAGTTGGAAGAGGGTTAACCACAATAAGAGAAACATCTTCATTTCCAATAAATGTTCTAGAAGTTGAAGAAACACAAACCAGATCCACATTAACATTGAAAAGAGGATAATCCCATGAACTACATTGTATTATCAATATATAACGGTGGAATAAAAAAGGAATAATTTTTTATGATTTTGAAATTGATCACATATATAATTATTAATTGAAAAAATATATTCCTTTAATTTGGTTGTAGAATTACACTGATCAATAGTGAACTTACATCGATTCCAATGTCTATTCTATCAACTATCATGCAACCAAAGGGAAAAATTACTAAATTGGAGAATATTATGTCATCTTTCATGTGGGATACCCATCAGTTTAGTCGAATACATTGCGTATACTAAAATTCTTGTAGAAACCCATTGAGGAAGGATGAATTGGTCTAAAAAGCATTTCTGAAAAAATGTAGGATTTACAGGGGAAAATGGTGTGTGAAATAATTGAAGGGGATTCATTGTTGGAGAGGTTCATGAGGGAAAACATTGCCATGATTAGGAAGAGTGGTCATTGGGAATGGTAGAATTAAATATATGGCTCACTGAATGTTGTCTCATATAGAGTAACATAAGGATTAAACTCATTCGATGATGCTACGTGGAGACATGAGGTTCTAGAAAACGAATTTGGATGGGGATAATTTATTCTTCTTAGACTGTCTAGTTCCTCATATCACCATCAAAGAGGCCTAAATATTCCCACATATTATGAAATATATTTGGAATAATAAAAATAAAGTGGTATATGACTACATATTTCTGATTAAATATTTGGATAAATACTTTTTTTCTTGATCAACATTAGGGAGCTTCAAAATCTGGGATTTCATAAATATGGGCCATAATTGTAGAGTATAAAATGTTTGGGTAGCTAAATTTTGGTTCAATGGTATCCTAGTTAAGATGATGTTTTACTTTTGGAGGATTTTATAACTGGCACTACCTTTTGATGATATTGTCTAGATGATGGGGGTCATCCTGGCTTCTAGATGTCATTATTGCACCTCACCATAACTAGAAACTGTGACACATATTTTTTTATGGATAATAGGAAAATAGGTTGTGAAACATTATATAGATGGGTATAAGAATATTGGAACATGGGGAAACCATGAAGAAGATTGTTGAGGCTTGGTTACAGGGGGGATGCACGAAGTCGAGTTGAAATCAAGAGTGGTGGTTTTCTTGGTGGTATGTTAGTACCTTCAGGATGAAATGAACAATGAAAGACATGGTGGACCAAAAATATTCACATATCTATAGGTAAAAGTGATGATCCTGTAGGATTAAATGATAAAACTCCTTAAAGGAGGGTTATCTTCGTCCACATTAAGTGGTTTGTAGTAGAGATATAGTAATATCTTGGATGATCACTGTAGAAAGTTGAAAACTTGTGTTAAGTGGAAGCCTATGTGAATATAAATGAAACTAATTGTAGATGGTTTATAAACTCATTGATAGATGAAAGGGGTGGTATAGTTTGGGACAATAGGGGTTTGGTTCTCTTTGGATTTAGTGAATTCTATGTTCTAGGGAGTTGTATTTGTTTAGGAGTAAGAGGTTTGATTTCTGGTCTTCTATTATGCAAGATCTATAGAATCTAGATTATTAATTTCAATAAAATTATGGGGAGCTAGAGGGATTATTGTAGGGAAAGATTAGGAATATACGGGAGCTTGTTTTTTTACATCAGGAGGTGCAATATTATTCTTTACCAAGACATACGTGTTTCTAATACATAGAGAGAAGGAAACTTTGTGGCTGATGTGCTCGCCAACAAAGGTATCTATAGAGACTCTATGATTATATATAATGATGTAGAGCACTTACTTGATGACTGTTAGTTATTATTAAAGTGATATTCCATTGGCCTCTATCATCTATGCTCTATGAGAGTGTGAGGTCTTCATATGGGTTGTATTATATATTTTGAAAATATAATGTAAATTTTCAGTCCTTATTAACACAAGCTCTAAAAAAACACCCATTTCAAAACATTCCAATGGAAATAAATCCTGAAACTCAACCAAACAAGAAACATATTATGTTTATAAATAATACCCATACCCATCATCAAAATATCATCCCCAATTGCTTGCGCATCACTTTGGGTCCTAATGGGACACCCGAAACCATCACTATCCAAACAACAGTACTCGCTCTGGGTTCCCAAACTATCAAGCACTCTCTTGGATTATGAATCTAAAATTAAATAGAGGTTTCCTCACCAAGAAAAATAGATCTAGCACTACAGTGGAGGAAATACAATTATAATCTTATAGGGAATAACATACAAAATGACACCACCTTATTGTTCTATAGCCACAACCAAACTCTTAGGCCAACAAATATGACATAGGTGTCAAACATCACAAAAACCATTCTTTAGAAACTGATGGCCTCTGAAGTCTCAATTATACTAAGCCTCATGATAGAAATATCATCATTCACATTCCATTTCTAAGAAAATCTAGGTTAGTCTAAACACCCCACATGTCAATCACCACATGTCAGAACCCGATCCCACTAACCAAGAGAAATATCATATCCAACACCAAACAAGATATCCAATTAACTCATACAACATCTTCCAATCATTACCATGACACATACCTGGGATTTATCCCAGGACTCTCTCTAAGGAGACAGTTGAACAAATTTCCTAGTGGAAAACATCATTTTTATAATATAATATCCCAATAACATGTATTGGTGGTCCTCAAATATCTATAATAGTTCCACCATAAAATTATATGAGGAAAAAAACTCATAATGTACTACTCATAAGTCCAATTTTGACATCGTAGACAAAAAACCCAAAAAATATAAGATAAAAAAAGACCAGGGCATGTAATTATAAGTAAAAGGTATGTAATATAAACCCTACACCAGGCCATGTAATAATATATGGATAGTGAAACATGTGGTCTTCCCATATCCCACCAAATTCCTAGGGAATACTCGAGGTCTTACTGTGTACTTCTAAATTGACATATACGACCACATGCGGTGTCATCCCAGGTATATGGACACATGACCATGTCTTACTACATGAAGTGCACCTATAGTACATGAGGTGTGCGTTCAAAAAAAAAATCATCCCATGTACTCTATCACATGTACAAGCATAATAATTGCATTATAACATGATGTGTACTTAAAATACATGACATGTACTTCTAAAAATTCAAAATTCCCAGGGCAGTCGGTACAAGTGGTTTGTGATCTAAAAACCACACCCCATGTTGTTAGGGTTTCTGAATAAGAAACCATTGTAAACCTCCCAAAACCCCCATTTTTTTGTAATTTTCTGAATATCGACCGCATGGGGTCATTAAAAATAATAATAGGGATCTAAAACAAAAAAATATCTATAACGATCAAGGAATAAAACTAAAAAATTGTCCTAACTCATGGCATAAATTCTAAAGCATCATGTTGAAATCTTTTCCTAAATGATATCACACCTTGATCTGGTCCTGAACTTTTCCATATGTGAGTTCTTAAGACATCTCCTACTTTTTATCCTCCAAATCTATACATCTTACACAAGGGAGTCATCCATTTATAGAAATCCACAAAACATGGGGTGGTGGTGGGGGTGTTATACAAAATTTATTTATTTAATTAATTAATTAAAATCACATTTAATACGCATCCAAATTATTGGAATTTGAAGCCGGTTTATACCATGCTTGGGGAAAACCCCATATCATTGAATTAACAACAGATTTACGATCTTAATTTAAACCTCTATTTCAAAGATATTTCAACTTGACCGTGAAAAAATAATTTAACATTTATTTAATAAAATACTAAATATTCCCCCAAAATTAGATGGGATCATAGTTACACCAAACTCTTTTCCAAGTGTAGAAACATTATTCTGGGATCAATAGATAGGTTATAAACATTATATGAGATCATTTTCTTGGGGGCAAGAATAGTTTAAACCTCATGATCACTCGAAAAAAAATATTTTAAATTATACTAAATTCAATATCTTGGGAGAAAACTGGTTTATACAATCTCCCTACCATAAAAATTATTTTACTTGAGAATTCTCAGTTTTATTCGAACCACGCATCATGACACAAAGTTACCATCAACCCATGTTCAACACATTGTATTTTACTTAGATATTCTAACAATGTATCCGAACATAACTCCTATGACAGGGTGTATATGCCATCAAAGGATAAGATACCAATTTTCACCATCAACAAACCACTTGGACAATACCTGACCACACATTTCTATCCAAACATTTCATAGCATCAATTTAAACTCATCATAAAAATCATGGTTCTCCCCACTATATAACTCAACCCACAACTAATGATTCCAATCAATGATTCTTCCCTCATCTGAGTCACCTTTTAAAAGTCATCCTCAGTAGTCCACCAACTTAAAAAATTTAGTTTTCAATTAATCCTTGAACCTACAAACATAAGGGTCACATCATCATGATTGATCGGGTACAAACAACCTTATTGTCACCCCACAA
This sequence comes from Viscum album, assembly GCA_963277665.1. NCBI lineage: Eukaryota > Viridiplantae > Streptophyta > Magnoliopsida > Santalales > Viscaceae > Viscum > Viscum album. The sequence continues at coordinate 301,071,813 of OY728151.1, forward strand.
CTGAAAATATATTCCACAAACCATGCCCCAATCACAATCAAAATTCAAAAATTAACATGTCCATATGACTCCACCAATAAAAAACAAAACTTATACTATCACCCAAGGTATTTTTTAAAATTTGATCCATCCCATGGGCCTCACTCACAGACAACTTATATTAAAATCCCCACCATATGACTTCACATACATCACTACCTGGGAAAAAACCCCCTAGGTGGCCCCTTATCAACCTAATGAACTATCTATATAGCCATGAATATAACTGATTATCTTCTAGTGTACATTGAAATATGTCATGATATTAGGCATGATCATATCTAATCTAATAGTATGCTAAGATATTATCATGGAATAATACAAAAAACTAATCCAATCCTAGACCATCATACTTTCATCTCAAGAGACTTGGGTCACCATACCTACATTCCACTCATAATAACCAAAATTATTATCAGATCACACACGAATACATACCCAACTCATGTACCGTGATCGTACAATCCTATAACATCCAATACCTAAGCTGAATGACACATTGCATTGGTAGTACTCATGTCTCCAAAATTCATCTATCAAAAAACCCTTACACATCCTTGTGTAACCCATCAAAGAAACCTACTCTAACTCTAATGAACCAATATTTTTGAACCATTGGATCAAAATAATTATCCCCATAACATTGAATACCTTCTCAACTTCTAATATAGGTCCAAGAAACTAGATTCATCCTGCACGAAAAACCATTTCTAGGGTTGGTGACTGAAACGAACCGTTCCCTCTCAACACCAACTACAAGGTGGAAACATTGTCACATGATTTTTCCTTTAAAAAATAGAAGGATTCCAATGATCCTAAACCTCAAACCAATCTACACCCTTAGTCCAGAATTATCAAAAGACCAAGGCATCCATTTTTTCCAATGGTTCCAAAAATGCACTCGTAACTCAGTCAGAACATCTCCTGGGTCACCCTTGAAAGTCTCATGACATTAAATCCCTATACTAAATTCACATCAAAATGTTTCTAGGATCTTCCACCTACGTCTAACTGTAATGTATCAGAACATTCCCCTAGGTCCAAAAAACTATGATTAAGCCATCTAAAATAATGTGACAACTAATGGGAATAAAAATACACCCATATTATCATCATACAACATCAGCAAATCCCTTAATCTAGTTTCCAACACCAAAAGTTGTGATATACCAAAAAATTTCCCACAACTAGGGTGCCCATCCTCTTTGAGTATATGGACATCATACCACACCCTAGAGTAACTAGATATAGAACTAATTCCAAAAAAACATCAAAATGGGTCTAACAACCCAATACTCAAACCACACTAACCCACCAGGGTCGCAACACTAACCATACATGAGAACCATACTAGAATACTCATTGCTGAGCATCTCGCTGTAGGTGCCTAGAATCTGAAATCAAAATAAATCCAAAAAATCATGCACTAGGAGGCCTATAACATGTGGACCGTACATGCCCAGCTTGATGCATGCAATTTCACTTGCCTCTTGTGGATAGGAGTTAAAACCAACTCATAGTTTTTTTACTAATGAGACAAGATCATAAAATCCATTATAAACCACCAAATCAAAACAATATATGCATTACTCATGGTGAAGATCACATAAAACCTTATCATTGAAAATCCATAACATTAGTCCCAATCCCCTGGTGACCTATAATTTATACTAGAAGAGGTCTTCACGATGGAGTAGCCCGGTATCCGTCTCATGCTACATCACATTCTTACATATTTTTTCTAAAAAACCAAATAATAAAAAAATAGGTAATTAATTCTCTATGACACCACATTCTAACATCCTTTCCCTAGTTCCACTAAAACTGATATCCAATCTGGTTCACTACATGACCTCAAGAATGCCTCATCGTATTCCCTAGGCTACAAACTAATATTGGGGGTATGAGGTGTAAGTATGAGGAGAATGTACCCCAATAATATCTCACATGTAGATATAAATAACCAAACATCAAACAAATCAAACAATGTGGATGAATAATTAATATGAATCTAAAACACAATGTAATAAAATGAAGTACAGTAAAGCCCCAAAATATCATATTGTACAAACATCATTGATAACCTTCGAGTATGATCCTATATAAAAAAATAAAAAAATAAAAAATAAATACATCTATCCATACTACCGACTCAAGGACATAACACATAATCGATCTCCATTTCCCTATCGAGTTGTTGCAACACAATCATCATACTTTACACAATTATCCCACTCAACCATGCAATCCTTGGCCTCAAACTTATCAATAATGCATCTATGTTCAACCTAAAAGATTAAATATGTTATGTATGCACATTAAGGTGAATATATAAGGAGTGTTAAATAAATATTAGTAGTCCATCCCCAACTGTGGACCTATAATATGATTCTATAAGTGCATTCTCATAAAATAGGCTCAGCCTAGATGAATCATAACTGAAAAAAATAAAAAAATAAAACCACCATTGATCGTTGGGTCTGTAACCCCGATCAACCACACATGCTTCATACCATGCTGATTGTATAAATAATATACCATACGAGTCGCAGGTCAACATACATGGAGAATCAATACTATTATCAAACCACGATTCATAATGATATGTCCAACCATCCCAACCATAAGTAATAGTGTGCAATGGTTAACATACAAGGAGACTCAGTCCGAGTATTCAATTGGTGTCTATTATTCTATATACTGTCATCCCAACCACTAGGTCACAAGTTGGAAAATAAGGGGAATCAGTCCAAGTATCTGACTAGGATTCAGAACACAATGTCCAAATATTAAAACCATGATACGGAATGTAATTTCCTAACCCTTAGGTTTTGGAGAATCAGTCCTTTCCCCAAAAAACTATGGTGCACTAGGGATCCTGGAGCATCAGTCTGGCCTACCCAAAACTAGGTATTGGAACATCATTCCATCTTCAAAAAACCATTAGCCCTAGATTAAAAAACTGGGAACATTAGTCCCTGAATCCAACTCTGATTTGTTATATCATGTCCAAAAATCCCCAACAAACAACACAAAATCACATTGGTGTATATGGAGACAATATGGCACCTAAACTATGTAATAAAACACACATGCACAAATCCTCAGTCCAAAATCTCAAATAAGTATGTGTAATGTTAATTCCACTATACCACTACTACAAAAATGAGATTTATCGGCACTCAAAATGGGCTTTAATAGAATTGTAAATCTCATTGATGATGGGGGGGGGTCCTATTTATGAGAACTAAATAAGAACTGATAAAGGACTCATTTATTTGCGCTAAAAAAGCACTGCTAAATGTGTTTTTTTATCAACGCTAAAAAAGAACAAATAAAGGCTCTGTCTGCTGTAACATAAAATTCTTTAGCAGCACACACAAACAAGACCTGCAAAAAATTCAGCATCTCAACAAGTATACCCACACAAAATTAACACATATTTCATAAGGTAATTACAACAAGTATACCCATACAACCAGTATACCCATACACCATTAACACATAATTCCAAAGTTAATAAAATATATAAAGAATTCAATTATGAATTCAGGGGGTTTGGGGGGGGATGTATTGTGTTTGGGGGGGGGGGCTATCCAAGGGGGGGGGGTAGGGGGTGTCAAAGGAGATGGGGGTTTCTGGGTGGATAGGGGTGTCCAGGGGGTGGGGGCAGTCAAGGTGGTTGGGGGGCTGTCCAATGGGGGATGAGGGGGGGGGGTGTCCAGGCGGTGGTGGGGGCTGTTCATGGGGGTGGGGTGTCTAGGTGGTGGGGTGGTGTCTAGGAGGGGGTGGGGCTGTCCACATGGAGGGGGCAGGGGGCATCCAGGGGGGTGGTGGGGTGTCCAGTGGGTGGGGGGTGTCTAGTGGGGCTGTCCATGGGGGTGTCTAGGGGTGGTGGGCGGGTGTCGAGGGTGTTGGGGGGGGGGGGGGTTCTAGGGGGTGGGGTGTCTAGGGGGTGGTGTGGTGTCTAGGGGGGTGGGGGCGGTCCAGGGTGTTGGTGGGGCTGTCCAAGGGGGATGGGGGGGTGTCCAGGAGGGTGGGGGTGGCCTTCCATGGGTGGGGGTGTCCAGGGGGTGGGGGTGTCTTTGTTGTGGGGTGGTGTCTAGGAGGGGTGGGGAATCCAGTGGTCGGGGTCGTCCAGGGGTTTGGGGGGCCGTCCATGGGGTGGGGGGGTCAGGGGGCGGTCTAGTGGGGAGGCTGTCCATGGGGGTGTCCCAGGGGGTGGGGGTGTCAAGGGGGTTGGGGGGCTTTCCAGGAGGTGGGGGTGTCCAGAGGGGTTGGGGTGTCCATGGGGTGGGGGGGGGTGTTCAGAGGGTTGGGTTGGTCCAGTGGGTTAGTGGGGTTGTCCAAGGAGGTGGGGTGGTGTCCAGGGGGGTGGATGTCCATGGGGGTGGGGGTGTCCAGGGGGGTGGGGGAGGTGTCCAGGTGGTGGGGTAATGTCTATGAGGGGTGGGGGCATCCAGGGGGTGGTAGGTGTTCATGGGGGTGGGGGTGGGGATATACATATTGGTGGGGGTTTCCACGTGGTGGGGTGGTGTCTAGGAGGGGTGGGGGTGCCATCCAAGGGAGTTGGTGGGTGTCCATAGGGGTGGGGGGGATGCCCATGGGGGTGTCCAAGGGGGGTGGGCTGGTTTCCATGGGGGTTTAATCATAAAAAATGTCCAATGGATCATTCTACTAAAGGATCAACACAATTCAATTGTGTTTGGTTGGATTTCTTTACGTCAGTTGTTGTTTTCACTTAAAATTTTGTCCATTTTAATCAAAAGAGAGACACTTTGAGTGATACCGGAATATCATGCCTCATATTGAGGAGGGTTTACACGTACACATTACCAATACACCCATGGATCATTATCCTAAAGTATCAACACAATTCGAATGTGTTTGGTCAGATTTCTGTAGGTTAGTTGTTTTCACATAAAATTTTGTACATTTTAAACAAAATGGAGACAATTTGAGTGATACCGTAAAAAAAAAGCCTCAGATTGTGGAATGGTTGACTATAAAACATAAATAATGACCCATGGATCATTCTATTAAAGGATCAACACAATCCAAATGTGTTTTTTCAGATTTTCGTACGTCAGTTTTTGTTTTCACTTAAAATTCTATCCATTTTAAACAAAAGAGAGACACTTTGAGTGATACCGGGCACACCATGCCTCAGATTGATATGGGCTTGAATCTTAAACATCAACAATAAACCCATGGATTGTTCTACTAAAGTATCAACACAATTCAAATGCATTTGGTCAGATTTCCGTAGGTCAGTTGTTGTTTTCACTTAAACTTTTGTCCATTTTAAACAAAAGTGAGACACATGGAGTGTTACTGGCCACACCGTGCCTCGGATTGAGGAGTGGTTGACTATCACACATAAAAAATGACCCATTCATCGTTCTCCTAAAGGATCAACAAAATTTTAATGAGTTTGGTTGGATTTCCGTATGTCAGTTGTTGTTTTAAGTTAAAATTATGTCCATTTTATACAAAAGAGAGACACTTCGAGTGATACTAGCCAAACCGTGCCTCGTATTGAGGCGGGGTTGACTTGTAAACATCACCAACACACCCTTGGATATTTTTTATAATGAATAAACACAATCCTAATGAATTTGTTCATATTTCTCGAGGTTATTTGTTGTTTTCACTTAAAAATTTGTTTATTTTCAAAAAAGAGACACTTTGAGTGATGCCGGCCACACCGTGCCTCAGATTTTTTGAATAGTTGACTATTAAACATAAAAATGACCCGAGGATAATTATCCTAATGTATCAAAACAATCTGAATGCATTTGGTCAGATTTCCGTAAGTCAATTGTTGTTTTAACTTAAAATTCTGTCTATTTTAAACAAAAGAGAGACACTTTGAGTGATACCGGTCACATTGTGCCTCATATTGAGGTGGGGTTAACATTGGAATGTGATGTGACTTCAAAAAGAGCTTATAATATGATGATAAATTTTAAATAAGGTTTACAATTTGATATTATAGATATGTTTATAAATTATAATTAATGTAATAATGAACCTAGTGGTTTCAACATGATTTTGTGGTCCTTACATTGATGTTCACATCATTTCATGATGGATGATTTTGTTGAAAATGGAAAGGTACATATTTCATTAGAGTCTTTTGGGTATTTCATTGGAATCCATAGAGAATTTATTAAGATTATACATTTGTTTCATAATAATTTTTACATAACCATATGTGGAAAAGATAAAAGAATCACTATAGAGTATTTGGCCACACCATGAATAGATTATGTTAGATTTTGGACCTCTTTAGTTTAGGTTACCTTGCCATATTCATGGAGGATTTTTCCACCACTAATATTTGGTATATATTGTTGGTTCTATTTAAGAAGAGGTTTGTGCCATGAATAAAATAATATATCAAAAACCACTTCAAGAATAGAAATAGCTTGGATGAATCACACTATGATTTTTGGAGTAATTAAATATGATTAATGGAGATATTTTTTGGATATTGGATTGGAGTATACATCAATACATAATAGTGATTTTTATACCATGATGGTACTTTGTTAGCATTCATATATATTTAAATTTCAAATCTTTCTATATTAAATTTTGGGATTTAAGCGGAGATCATGACTTGGAATTGAACAAAATATTTGGAAACAATTTCCCAACTCGTCAATGGTGTATTAATGATCAATATAGAAAGAATATTATTGATTGTCTATAGATATGAGAAATTTATTTCAATTTGAAAATTAGAAAATATGTATCATTTAAGATCATATAAATACACTATGTTATTATATGAAGATAATAGTAGTAAGAAATTAGGAATTCTTGACTCCTACCCAAATGTATGGAATGATATCTAAGGGGTGTTCTCACTATCAGTTCATGGGTTTCATCAATGTATGAAAGTGGATTAGAAATGATACACCACATTGGTGTACACTCATGTTCTATTCCTAAATATTAAAAAAACACTCATGGTGGTAATGAGTTATTTGAGTGTGTGAGAACAATGATCCCTTTTTTATAAGGGTTTTAAAACTAGAGGGTTAGAACAACCATTCAAACTTCTAGTAGAAAAAATGTTCACATAGTCATTATGGTTCTTGGTAATCATCATTTTATACTAGCTTTAATTATCCCAGGATGTGTGAACAAAGTATAATTTGTGGAGTGCATGTATTAATTTTTTAATCGCATCAAATCTTTTATTAGGAAGAGTAGATTTCATGATAGCTATTGAGCAATACTATTGGTAAGGGGTTGAAATATAATGTCCAAATATCTTAATTCAACCACAATCTCGAGGTACTGCTTTTCATCGAAAAAATAAGTCAAATAAGTGATAAAGGTTCTTTATAGAGTTTACTCTCTATTATGTGATTTGAGTGCTTGTCAACTATAAGTATATTCTATTATTTGAAGAAAATAATTTAATATATTGAAAAATCAACTGATAAAACTACTTCAAATCATTAGCAATTGATGTGTATATGGATTGTATATATGGAATTTTATCCTATATTGGTATAATATCTTTTTTGAAGAATGAATTAAGAGAACATGATTTTTACACAAAAGAAGTAAAAAAAGTAAGAGGATAATTGTCTAATGATAAGTACATGAAATTGATTTCATGTAAATATACACCTTCAATGTGGGAAAAATGGTCATAATTTATAATGAAAATTCCATGTTATGTGAATCAAAGTTATACATACTCTGGAATATGTATAAGGATTTGTGGATGAACCTTAATGATCCTATAAATGAATTATTTTAATGGGTGAACAATAATTTAGAGGAAAATAGCTGTCTTAATGAAAACATAAATAATAATAAGATATTAAAGATGTTCCAATGATGATTACCAATGTGTTTCCACATTAAGGTCCCAGCGATCGAAGACAAAGACCCAAAGGAGGTGATATTAGATAGTCATCACAACTCACTAATTGCATATGATATAGGATAAATGATAATGATTCCTTTATAATTGATAGTTTTCATGAGGTTTAATTCAATAAAATAAAGAAACACTCATTGGAATATGATTTCAACGATGGAAAAATTGAAGTGGTAATATCTTCCCTTTCCTCAATCCAAAAAAAATGAAAATATGTATTGAAAGGAAATCCTCCACTTTATTGATATAATGTGGAAGGTATTTGAATCCCATGAGAAAGTTCCAAAATAAATTTCATGATAATTAATAAGATGAAGAAATAATGAAGATCTTATCTAAGGGTGTGAAATGAAAAAGGACCTCCCAGAAAAAATTCTTAAAAATTAAAAAGTTTATTCTTATGATGATGTTAGATTATAAGAATATAAAGTGGAATATGTTGAGGAATTTAAATAAATTAGTGAAGTTGTTTTTTTGGCTATTATATAAAAAAATTGATGAAAATGATGATGAAGATGTTCATGTTGAGAGAAAACTAAACATCAAGGTTGAATTTAAAAAATATTTTGAATAAATTGATGTTTTGAGTGAATAAAAAATAAAAAATATTGAGTGTTATATGATTCAAAGATATATTATAGTAGTGTAAAAAATTAATACAATAACCTGACTTTAGTTCCACTAAAATTGGTTCATCGTGCTGGTTCTCCATACAACTTTAACCACACCTCATCATATGCTATAAGTTATGGAATAATAATGGGGATATGAGGTGGAACTTTGAGGAGACTATACCCCCATATCAGACTATACAAGATGATTTAAAATAACCAATCATCATAAACATCAATGAATAAAGAAAAATTTATAAACTGAATCTGAAACATACTGTAATAAAATGAAATACAGTAAAATACTGAACAAAAATTCTATATATACAACATTGATCACCCAATATGGAGATCATGTATACAAAGAATAAACTACTGAGAAATAAACACATCAAGCCCTACTACAATATTTGTTCTAAATCACATACCTAGTCTCCAGTACCCAATCGAGATACTTCATCCCAATCATCAGAATCCACACTAGTATCTCGTGCAACCTTGAAATACTAGGACTTGACCTTATCCATTGTGCATCTTCAATAAAAAATAAAAGTATACATATACTCTATACATAGATTGAGGTGAACGTAAAGAGGGTGAGAAATAAATATATGTAGGCCACCACTAAAGGTGAACCCATTTCATACATTCATTTGTACATGGTCATTCACTATTCTCACATAAAGGGAAACATAATTGAGAAAAATAAACTATGAAAACTGTCATTTATTATTGGATTCATAACCTTGATCAAGCAACATTATTTGGACCATTCCAATAATATAAATAGTATTCCATATAATTCACAGATCAAAATAAAAGTATTATTAATCCATATATCCAGCTGGGACTCGCAACAATATGTATGACCATCCCAGCTATAAATCACAAAGGTCACTGGTCAACATATATAGAGCCTCATTCCATTTATCCAACCAGGATCTGGTATGGCATGTCCAGAAATGCCAACCACTATGTCACAAGTTGGAATAGAAAGAAAAATAGTCCAAGTATCCAATTGGAATTTGGAATACCATGTCGAACCATACCAACCATGATTTGGAACTCCATGTCTATACCATAGGGTTCCAGAGTGTCAGAACTTTTCAATAAAAAAAACTATGGTCCATCGGCGTACCTAGATCATTGGTATGTCTCCCCCAAAACCAAGGAGTGGAGATTTTGTACATCATCCCAAAAATAATTATTCATAGTTTGAAATAAATTGGGAATAATTCCATGAATCCAACTAGAATTTGGCATGTCATGTCTGACCATCCCTAACCAATAACACATAATCACAACAGTTTCTATAGAATCCTCCTATCACCTAAACCATTTAGTAAACTACACATTCCTAGAAGCTCAATCCAAACTATCAAATAATTATATTGAACATCATGTCCACTATAATAAATAAATACTAACAACATTCTGGGAACCTCATTCCAAAAAATCAAATCATAAACAAAATGTTGATACCAATTTAGAATTTCTCATCCAACCGCATATCATAAGGGAATAGATCATTATGTCCTACTTACCCCTCCATGGATATGGAGCATTGAATCAGAAATCTAGAATGATATCTGTAGAACCTCATATCCATACTCTTTGTAGATCATTGGGGAAACTAGAATTATGTTCCACAAGTGGGTGGGGGGTGGTGGGGGGCTAGTGAAGTAGTTGAATTGACTCAAAAAAATACATTCAAAAGTGGACCTTCAATATAAGGGAGGAGGAATGGGATCTTGAGACACATAAGGTGGACATCAAAAAAAGGAAGAAATTATTCAATATTGTTGAAACAAGGACCATTTTTCTACTATGACTGAGAAAAAGTAATTCATGGTAGAGAAACTCGTAGAGGTTTAATGGTTATGTATGGAAAGATCCAGATCAATGTTGATCAGTGAGGGAGATCGTAATATTGTAAACATTCAAGTACAATGAAAGAAAGAATATGTTAAAAAATAATAATCAATAATCAATAATAAATTTGATGATGGGTCTCACACAACAAATGTGAATGTGGATGGGAAGATGGCCTAGGTGTTCTTTGAAAATTTTTTGGCAGTTCAAGTTCATCGTGATTATGGAGGTCCAAGAGAAACCACATAAAATAAATTATTCATGAATTGTAACTTGAGTATGATTGAGAAGTGAGAGAAAGAGGTTATTATGACTATTCCTAAAATTGTTGAAATCAATGGGGTAGTGTTTTATTGAATCAATAAAGCACTCCTAGTCTTGATGTCTTCTAAATAGATTTTTTCATAGTGGCACAGAATTTCATTAAAAACTTGGTGAAAGAGGTAATCAAATATTTTTTCAAAGGAGGAAAAATTCCTAGAGTAGTGTTCTCTTCCTAGTTGATACCTATTCCAAAGGTAAATAATACCACATACATGGGCCATTTTAGAATGATTTTTTTGGGTAATTTAATTTAAAAAGATATTTATAACCTCATATAGTGATCCTGATAATTTTTTATAATTAATACCATAAATTTGTGAACGGTAGATCTATTTATGGATCTATTAGCATAGAATTCAAAATGGTTGACGACCTGAAATAAAAATAAATTTTATCCGATTTCATGATAATGACCGACATGAGGATGGACTATGATAGATTAGAGGGTAGTTTTATAATTGGGGAAATGAGAAAATTTAGATTTAATGAGTGGTTCTGGGACCATTTATTTAGATTCTTTGTTTCCTTGTTGATTACAATCATTCTCATGGGAAGTGGTTTCAATTTCCTCAAAATATTTCGAGGTTTTAGGAAAGGTGTTCCCTTGACCCAAAATATTTTTATCATGGCACCTGAGGATCTATCTGGAAACATGATATGGTTGTTGTAAATATGAAGTACAATTATTTTTAGAACAATATCAGGTGATGGTTTAGTATCATAATTAGTGTTCTTATATTTCCTTCAACTCTTTGTTAATGGAAGGAAAATATTAATTAGATAAATCAATAAAAATGACCATTTATAGAAATTTGAGTTGGAAGAGGGTTAACCACAATAAGAGAAACATATTCATTTCCAATAAATGTTCTAGAAGTTGAAGAAACACAAACCAGATCCACGTTAACATTCAAAAGAGGATACTCCCATGAACTACATTGGATTATCAATATATAATGGTGGAATAAAAAAGGAATAATTTTTTATGATTTTGAAATTGATCACATATATAATTAGTAATTGAAAAAATATATTCCTTTAATTTGGTTGTAGAATTACACTGATCAATAGTGAACTTACATCGATTCCAATGTCTATTCTATCAACTATCATGCAACCAAAGGGAAAAATTACTAAATTGGAGAATATTTTGTCATCTTTCATGTGGGATACCCATCAGTGTAGTCGAATACATTGGGTATACTAAAATTCTTGTAGAAACCCATTGAGGAAGGATGAATTGGTCTAAAAAGCATTTCTGAAAAAATGTTGGATTTATAGGGGAAAATGGTGTGTGAAATTATTGAAGGGGATTCATTGTTGGAGAGGTTCATGAGGGAAAAAATTGCCATGATTAGGAAGAGTGGTCATTGGGAATGGTAGAATTAAAGATTTGGCTCACTGAATGTTGTCTCATATAGAGTAACATAAGGATTAAACTCATTCGATGATGCTACGTGGAGACATGAGGTTCTAGAAAACGAATTTGGATGGGGATAATTTATTCTTATTAGACTGTCTAGTTCCTCATATCACCATCAAAGAGGCCTAAATTTTCCCATATATTATGAAATATATTTGGAATAATAAAAATAAAGTGGTATATGACTACATTTTTCTGATTAAATATTTGGATAAATACTTTTTTTTCTTGATCAACATTAGGGAGCTTCAAAATCTGGGATTTCATAAATCTGGGCCATAATTGTAGAGTATAAAATGTTTGGGTATCTAAATTTTGGTTCAATGGTATCCTAGTTAAGATGATGTTTTACTTTTGGAGGATTTTATAACTGGCGCTTCCTTTTGATGATATTGTCTAGATGATGGGGGTCATCCTGGCTTCTAGATGTCATTATTGCACCTCACCATAACAAGAAACTGTGACACAAATTTTTTTATGGATAATGGGAAAATAGGTTGTGGAAAATTATATAGATGGGTATAAGAATATTGGAACATGGGTAAACCATGAAGAAGATTTTTGAGGCATGGTTACAGGGGGGATGCACGAAGTCGAGTCGAAATCAAGAGTGGTGGTTTTCTTGGTGGTATGTTAGTACCTTCAGGATGAAATTAACAATGAAAGACATGGTGGACAAAAAATATTCACATATCTATAGGTAAAAGTGATGATCCTATAGGATTAAATGATAAAACTCATTAAAGGATGGTTATCTTCGTCCACAACTAGTGGTTTGTAGTAGAGATACAGTAATATCTTGGATGATCACTGTAGAAAGTTGAAAACTTGTGTTAAGTGGAAGCCTATGTGAATATAAATGAAACTAATTGTAGATGGTTTATAAACTCATTGATTGATGAAAGGGGGTGGTATAGTTTGGGACAATAGGGGTTTGGTTCTCTTTGGATTTAGTGAATTCTATGTTCTAGGGAGTTGTATTTGTTTATCAGTAAGAGGTTTGATTTCTGGTCTTCTATTATGCAAGATCTATAGAATCTAGATTATTAATTTCAATAAAATTATGGGGAGCTGGCGGGATTATGGTAGGGAAAGATTAGGAATATACGGGAGCTTGTTTTTTTACATCAGGAGGTGCAATATTATTCTTTACCAAGACATACGTGTTTCTCATACATAGAGAGAAGGAAACTTTGTGGCTGATGTGCTCGCCAACAAAGGTATCTATAGAGACTCTATGATTATATATAATGATGTAGAGCACTTACTTGATGACTGTAAGTTATTATTAAAGTGATATTCCCTTGGCCTCTATCATCTATGCTCTATGAGAGTTTGAGGTCTTCATATGGGTTGTATTATATATTTTGAAAATATAATGTAAATTTTCAGTCCTTATTAACCCAAGCTCTAAAAAAACACCCATTTCAAAAAATTCCTATGGAAACAAATCTTGAAACTCAACCAAACAAGAAACATATTATGTTTATAAATAATACCCATACCCATCATCAAAATATCATCCCCAATTGCTTGCGCATCACTTTTGGTCCTAATGGGACACCCGAAACCATCACTATCCAAACAACAGTACTCGCTCTGGGTTCCCAAACTATCAAGCACTCTCTTGGATTATTAATCTAAAATTAAATAGAGGTTTCCTCACCAAGAAAAATAGATCTAGCACTACAGTGGAGGAAATACTATTATAATATTATAGGGAATAACATACAAAATGACACCACCTTATTGTTCTATATCCACAACCAAACTCTTAGGCCAGCAAATATGACATAGGTGTCAAACATCACAAAACCCATTCTTTAGAAACTGATGGCCTCTGAAGTCTCAATTATACTAAGCCTCATGATAGAAATATCATCATTCACATTCCATTTCTAAGAAAATCTAGGTTAGTCTAAACACCCCACATGTCAATCACCACCTGTCAGAACCCGATCCCACTAACTAAGAGAAATATCATATCCAACACCAAACAAGATATCCAATTAACTCATACAACATCTTCCAATCATTAACATGACACATACCTGGGATTTATCCCAGGACTCTCTCTAAGGATACAGTTGAACAAATTTCCTAGTGGAAAACATCATTTTTATAATATAATATCCCAATAACATCTATTGGTGGTCCTCAAATATCTATAATAGTTCCACCATAAAATTATATGAGGAAAAAAACTCATAATGTACTACTCATAAGTCCAATTTTGACATCGTAGACAAAAAACCCAAAAAATATAAGATAAAAAAAGACCAGGGCATGTAATTATAAGTAAAAGGTATGTAATATAAACCCTACACCAGGCCATGTAATAATATATGGACAGAGAAACATGTGGTCTTCCCATATCCCACCAAATTCCTAGGGAATACTCGGGGTCTTACTGTGTACTTCTAAATTGACATATACGACCACATGCGGTGTCATCCCAGGTATATGGATACATGACCATGTCTTACTACATGAAGTGAACCTATAGTACATGAGGTGTGCGTTCAAAAAAAAATCATCCCATGTACTCTATCACATGTACAAGCATAAGAATTGCATTATAACATGATGTGTACTTAAAATACATGACATGTACTTCTAAAAATTCAAAATTCCCAGGGCAGTCAGTACAAGTGGTTTGTGATCTAAAAACCACACCCCATGTTGTTAGGGTTTCTGAATAAGAAACCATTGTAAACCTCCCAACACCCCCATTTTTTTGTAATTTGGTGAATATCGACCGCATGGGGTCATTAAAAATAATAATAGGGATCTAAAACAAAAAAATATCTATAAGGATCAAGGAATAAAACTAAAAAATTGTCCTAACTCATGGCATAAATTCTAAAGCATCATGTTGAAATCTTTTCCTAAATGATATCACACCTTGATCTGGTCCTGAACTTTTCCATATGTGAGTTCTTAAGACATATCCTACTTTTTATCCTCCAAATATATACATCTTACACAAGGGAGTCATCCATTTATAGAAATCCACAAAACATGGGGTGGTGGTGGGGGTGTTATACAAAATTTATTTAATTAATTAATTAAAATCACATTTAATACGCATCCAAATTATTGGAATTTGAAGCCGGTTTATACCATGCTTGGGGAAAACCCCATATCATTGAATTAACAACAGAGTTAGGATCTTAATTTAACCCTCTGTTTCAAAGATATTTCAACTTGATCGTGAAAAAATAATTTAACATTTATTTAATAAAATACTAAATATTCCCCCAAAATTAGATGGGATCATAGTTACACCAAACTCTTTTCCAAGTGTAGAAACATTATTCTGGGATCAATAGATAGGTTATAAACATTATATGAGATCATTTTGTTGGGGGAAAGAATAGTTTAAACCTCATGATCACTCGAAAAAAAATATTTTAAATTATACTAAATTCAAAATCTGGGGAGAAAACTGGTTTATACAATCTCCCCACCATAAACATTATTTTACTTGAGAATTCTCAGTTTTATTCGAACCACGCATCATGACACAAAGTTACCATCAACCCATTTTCAACACATTGTATTTTACTTAGATATTCTAACAATGTATCCGAACATAACTCCTATGACAGGGTGTATATGCCATCAAAGGATAAGATACCAATTTTCACCATCAACAAACCACTTGGACAATACCTGACCACACATTTCTATCCAAACATTTCATAGCATCCATTTAAACTCATCATCAAAATCATGGTTCTCCCCACTATATAACTCAACCCACAACTAATGATTCCAATCAATGATTCTTCCCTCATCTGAGTCACCTTTTAAAAGTCATCCTCAGTAGTCCACCAACTTAAAAAATTTGGTTTTCAATTAATCCTTGAACCTACAAACATAAGGGTCACATCATCATGATTGATCGGGTACAAAAAACCTTATTGTCACCTCACAACTGAAAATATATTCCACAAACCATGCCCTAATCACAATCAAAATTCAAAAATTAACATGTCCATCTCACTCCACCAATAAAAAACGAAACTTATACTATCACCCAAGGTATTTGTTAAAATTTGATCCATCCCATGGGCCTCACTCACAGACAACTTATATTAAAATCTCCACCATATGACTTCACATACATCACTACCTGGGCACAAACCCCCTAGGTGGCCCCTTATCAACCTAATGAAATATCTATATAGCCATGAATATAACTGATTATATTCTAGTGTACATTGAAATATGTCATGATATTAGGCATGATCATATCTAATCTAATAGTATTCTAAGATATTATCATGGAATAATACAAAAAACTATTCCAATCCTAGACCATCATACTTTCATCTCAAGAGACTTGGGTCACCATACCTACATTCCACTCATAATGACAAAAATTATTTTCAGATCACACACGAATACCTACCCAACTCATGTACCGTGATCGTACAATCCTATAACATCCAATACCTAAGCTCAATGACACATTGCATCGGTAGTACTCATGTCTCCAAAATTCATCTATCAAAAAACCCTTACACATCCTTGTGTAACCCATCCAAGAAACCTACTCTAACCTTAATGAACCAATATTTTTGAACCATTGGATCAAAATAATTATCCCCATAACCTTGAATACCTTCTCAACATCTAATATAGGTCCAAGAAACTAGATTCATCCTGCATGAAAAACCATTTCTAGGGTTGGTGACTGAAATGAACCGTTCCCTCTCAACACCAACTACAAGGTAGAAACATTGTCACATGATTTTTCCTTCAAAAAATAGAAGGATTCCAATGATCCTAAACCTCAAACCAATCTACACCCTTAGTCCAGAATTATCAAAAGACCAAGGCATCCATTTTTTCCAATGGTTCCAAAAATGCACTCGTAACTCAGTCAGAACATCTCGTGGGTCACCCTTGAAAGTCTCATGACATTAAATCCCTATACTAAATTCACATCAAAATGTTTATAGGATCTTCCACCTACGTCTAACTGTAATGTATCGGAACATGCCCCTAGGTCCAAAAAACTATGATTAAGCCAACTAAAATAATGTGACAACTAATGGGAATCAAAATACACCCATATTAGCATCATACAACATCAGCAAAGCCCTTAATCTAGTTTCCAACACCAAAAGTTGTCATATACCAAAAAATTTCCCACAACTAGGGTGCCCATCCTCTTTGAGTATATGGACATCATACCACTCCCTAGAGTAACTAGATATAGAAATAATTCCAAAAAAACATCAAAATGGGTCTAACAACCCAATACTCAAACCACACTAACCCACCAGGGTCGCAACACTAACCATACATGATAACCATACTAGAATACTCATTGTTGAGAATCTCGCTGTAGGTGCCTAGAATCTGAAATCAAAATAAATCCAAAAAATCATGCACTAGGAGGCCTATAACATGTGGACCGTACATGCCCAGCTTGATGCATGCAATTTCACTTGCCTCTTGTGGATAGGAGTTAAAACCAACTCATAGTTTTTTTACTAATGAGACAAGATCATAAAATCCATTCTAAACCACTAAATCAAAACAATATATGCATTACTCATGGTGAAGATCACATACAACCTTATCATTGAAAATCCATAACATTAGTCCCAATCCCCTGGTGACCTATAATTTATACTAGAACAGGTATTCACGATGGAGTAGCCCGGTATCCGTCTCATGCTACATCACATTATTACATATTTTTTCTAAAAAACCAAATAATAAAAACAATAGGTAATTAATTCTCTATGACACCACATTGTAACATCCTTTCCCTAGTTCCACTAAAACTGATATCCAATCCGGTTCACCACATGACCTCAAGAATGCCTCATCGTATTCCCTAGGCTACAAACTAATATTGGGGGTATGAGGTGTATGTATGAGGAGAATGTACCCCAATAATATCTCACATGTAGATATAAATAACCAAACATCAAAAAAATAAAATAATGTGGATGAATAATTAATATGAATCTAAAACACAATGTAATAAAATGAAGTACAATAAAGCCCCAAAAAATCATACTGTACAAACATCATTGATAACATTCTAGTATGATCCTATATAAAAAAATAAAAAAATAAAAAATAAATACATCTATCCATACTACCAACTCAGGGACATAACACATAATCGATCTCCATTTCCCTATCGAGTTGTTGCAACACAATCATCATACTTTACACAGTTATCCCACTCAACCATGAAATCCTTGGCCTCAAACTTATCAATAATGCATCTATGTTCAACCTAAAAGATTAAATATGTTATGTATGCACATTAAGGTGAATATATAAGGAGTGTTAAATAAATATTTGTAGTCCATCCCCAACTGTGGACCTATAATATGATTCTATAAGTGAATTCTCATAAAATAGGCTCAGCCTAGATGAATCATAACTGAAAAAAATAAAAAAATAAAACCACCATTGATCGTTGGGTCTGTAACCCCGATCAACCACACATGCTTCATACCATGTTGATTGTCTAAATAATATACCATACGAGTCACAGGTCATCATACATGGAGAATCAATTCTATTATCAAACCACGATTCATAATGATATGTCCAACCATCCCAACCATAAGTAATAGTGTGCAATGGTTAACATACAAGGAGACTCAGTCCAAGTATCCAATTGGTGTCTATTATTCTATATACTGTCATCCCAACCACTAGGTCACAAGTTGGAAAAT
Organism: Viscum album; assembly: GCA_963277665.1. Lineage (NCBI taxonomy): Eukaryota > Viridiplantae > Streptophyta > Magnoliopsida > Santalales > Viscaceae > Viscum > Viscum album. Next base: position 301,090,704 of record OY728151.1, read on the forward strand.
AAGGGGAATCAGTCCAAGTATCCGACTAGGATTCAGAACACTATGTCCAAATATTAAAACCATGATACGGAATGTAATTTCTAAACCCTTAGGTTTTGGAGAATCAGTCCTTTCCCCAAAAAACTGTGGTGCACTAGGGATCCTGGAGCATCAGTCTGGCCTACCCAAAACTAGGTATTGGAACATCATTCCATCTTCAAAAAACCATTAGCCCTAGATTAAAAAACTGGGAACATTAGTCCTTGAATCCAACTCTGATTTGTTATATCATGTCCAAAAATCCCCAACAAACAACACAAAATCACATTGGTGTATATGGAGACAATATGGCACCTAAACTATGTAATAAAACACACGTGCACAAATCCTCAGTCCAAAATCTCAAATAAGTATGTGTAATGTTAATTCCACTATACCACTACTACAAAAATGAGATTTATTGGCACTCAAAATGGGCTTTAATAGCATTGTAAAGCTCAATGATGATGGGGGGGGGGGGGTCCAATTTATGAGCAATAAATAAGCGCTGATAAAGGACTCATTTATTAGCGCTAAAAAAGCACTGCTAAATTTGTTTTTTTATCAACGCTAAAAAAGAACAAATAAAGGCTCTGTCTGCTGTAACATAAAATTCTATAGCAGCACACCCAAACAAGACCTGCAAAAACTTCAGCATCTCAACAAGTATACCCACACAAAATTAACAAATAATTCATAAGGTAATTACAACAAGTACACCCATACAACCAGTATACCCATACACCATTAACACATAATTCAAAAGTTAATAAAATATATAAAGAATTAAATTAGGAATTAAGGGGGTTTGGGTGGGGATGTATTGTGTTTGGGGGGGGGGGGGGGCTATCCAGGGGGGTAGGGGGTGTCAAAGGATATGGGGGTTTCTGGGTGGATAGGGGTGTCCAGGGGGTGGGGGCGGTCAAGGTGGTTGGGGGGCTGTCCAATGGGGGGTGAGGGGGGAGGGGGGGTGTCCAGGCGGTGGTGGGGGCTATCCATGGGGGTGGGGTGTCTAGGGGGTGGGGGTGTATAGGTGGTGGGGTGGTGTCTAGGAGGGGGTGGGGCTGTCCACATGGAGGGGGGGGGGGGCATCCAGGGGGTGGTGGGGTGTCCAGTGGGTGGGGGGGTGTCTAGTGGGGCTGTCCATGGGGGTGTCTAGGGGTGGTGGGCGGGTGTCGAGGGTGTTGGGGGGGGGGGGGGGTTCTAGGGGGTGGGGTGTCTAGGGGGTGGTGTGGTGTCTAGGGGGTGGGGGCGGTCCATGATGTTGGTGGGGCTATCCAAGGGGGATGGGGGGTGTCCAGGAGGGTGGGGGTGGCCTTCCATGGGTGGGGGTGTCCAGGGGGTGGGGGTATCTTGGTTGTGGGGTGGTGTCTAGGAGGGGTGGGGCATCCAATGGTTGGGGTCGTCCAGGGGTTTGGGGGGCCGTCCATGGGGTGGGGGGGTTTGGGGGCGGTCTAGTGGGGAGGCTGTCCATGGGGGTGTCCTAGGGTGTGGGGGTGTCTAGGGGGTTGGGGGGCTTTCCAGGCGGTGGGGGTGTCCAGAGGGGTTGGGGTGTCCATGGGGTGGGGGGGTGTTCAGAGGGTTGGGGTGGTCCAGTGGGTAAGTGGGGTTGTCCAAGGAGGTGGGGTGGTGTCCAGGGGGGTGGATGTCCATGGGGGTGGGGGTGTCCAGGGGGGTGGGGGAGGTGTCCAGGTGGTGGGGTAATGTCTATGAGGGGTGGGGGCATCCAGGGGGTGGGAGGTGTTCATGGGGGTGGGGGTGGGGATATACAGAGTGGTGGGGGTTTCCACGTGGTGGGGTGGTGTCTAGGAGGGGTGGGGGTGCCGTCCAAGGGAGTTGGTGGGTGTCCATAGGGGTGGGGGGGATGCCCATGGGGGTGTCCAAGGGGGGTGGGCTGGTTTCCAGGGGGTTTAATCATACAAAAATGTCCAATGGATAATTCTACTAAAGGATCAACACAATTCAATTGTGTTTGGTTGGATTTCTTTACGTCAGTTGTTGTTTTAACTTAAAATTTTTTCCATTTTAATCAAATGAGAGACACTTTGAGTGATACCGGAATATCATGCCTCATATTGAGGAGGGTTTACACTTACATGTTACCAATACACCCATGGATCATTATCCTAAAGTATCAACACAATTCGAATGTGTTTGATCAGATTTCTGTAGGTTAGTTTTTTTCACTAAAAATTTTGTACATTTTAAACAAAAAGGAGAAAATTTGAGTGATACCATCAAAAACAAGCCTCATATTGTGGCATGGTTGACTATAAAACATAAATAATGACCCATGGATCATTCTACTGAAGGATCAACACAATCCAAATGTGTTTCTTCAGATTTTCGTACGTCAGTTTTTGTTTTCACTTAAAATTCTATCCATTTTAAACAAAAGAGAGACACTTTGAGTGATAACGGGCACACCATGCCTCAGATTGATATGGTCTTGAATCTTAATCATCAACAATAAACCCATGTATTGTTCTACTAAAGGATCAACACAATACAAATGCATTTGTTCAGATTTCCGTAGGTCAGTTGTTGTTTTCACTTAAACTTTTGTCCATTTTAAACAAAAGTGAGACACATGGAGTGTTACTGGCCACACCGTGCCTCGGATTGAGGAGTGGTTGACTCTTACACATAAAAAATGACCCATTCATCGTTCTCCTAAAGGATCAACAAAATTTTAATGAGTTTGGTTGGATTTCCGTATGTCAGTTGTTGTTTTATCTTAAAATTATGTCCATTTTATACAAAAGAGAGACACTTTGAGTGATACCGGCCAAACCGTGCCTCGTATTGAGGCAAGGATGACTTGTAAACATCACCAACACACCCTTGGATATTTTTTATAATGAATAAACACAATCCTAATGAATTTGTTCATATTTTTTGAGGTTATTTGTTGTTTTCACTTAAAAATTTGTTTATTTTCAAAAAAAGAGACACTTTGAGTGATGCCGGCCACACCGTGCCTCAGATTTTTTGAATAGTTGACTATTAAACATCAAAAATGACCCGAGGATAATTATCTTAATGTATCAAAATAATCTGAATGCATTTGGTCAGATTTCCGTAAGTCAATTGTTGTTTTAACTTAAAATTCTGTCTATTTTAAACAAAAGAGAGACACTTTGAGTGATACCGGTCACATTGTGCCTCATATTGAGGTGGGGTTAACTCTTACACATCACCAACTCTCCCATATATTGTTCTCCTAAAGTATAAACACAATACGAATGTGTTTGGTCAGATTTTCATAGGTCATTTGTCATTTTCACTTAAAATTCTGTCCATTTTAAACAAAAGAGAGACACTTTGAGGGATATCGGCCACACCATGCCTCAGATTGAGGCAGGGTTGACTATTACACTTCAAAAATGACCCATTAAACATTCTCTTAAATGATTAACACAATATGAATGTGTTTTGTTAGTTTTCCATAAGTCAATTGTTGTTTTCACTCAAAATTCATTCCATTTTAAACAAAAGAGAGACACTTTGAGTGATGCCGGCTACACCGTGCCTCAGATTGTGGAAGGGTTGAATTTTACATATCACCAAACCACCCATGTAACATTAGCCTAATGTATCAACAAAATAAGAAGGCTTTTTGTCTGATTTCTATAGGCCAGTTATTGTTTTCACTTAAAATTATGTCTATTTTAAACAGAGGAGAGAAACTTTGAGTGATACCGGCCACACCGAGCCTCATATTGAGGGGTGGGGGATAACTCATAAATGTCCCAAATGACCAATAAATCATTCTCCTAAAGTATGAACACAATCCGAATGCATTGGGTTGGATTTATGTATGTTAGTTGTTGTTTTCACTTAAAATTTTGTCCATTTTAAACAAAAGAGAGACACTTTGAGTGATATTGACCACAACTTGCCTCAGATTGAGGCAGGGTTGACTCTTACATGTCTCCAATTCCCGCACAAATTGTTCCCTTAATGTATTAACACAATATTAATGAATTTGGTCAGCTTTCAGTAGGTTTATTGCTGTTTTTCCTTAAAATTCTATCGATTTTAAACAGAAGAGAGACACTTTGAGTGATAATGGCCACACCATGCCTCATATTGAGGTAGTGTTGACTCGTACACATCAAAAATGACCCATGGATAGTTCTCCTAAAGTATCAACACAATCCGAATGAATTTGGTAGGATTTCCATATGTTAGTTGTTGTTTTCACTTAAAATTCTGTCCATTTTAAACATAAGAGAGACACTTTGAGTGATACCGGCCACACTGTGCCTTAGATTGAGGTGGGGTAGACTTGTACATGTCAATAATGCACACATAAATCGTTCTCCTAAAGGATAAACAAAATATGAATGCGTTTGGTTGGATATGATGAAATTTTGGGGATTTTACTGGTTTTTCTTATCTAAAGTCCAATGAAAAGTGGTTCATAATTCTTGCATGTTACTGGTGCATTTCATCTATTAAGATGGGAAAATGACTCATTAGAGGAAGGATTTTTTATTTAGTAACAATTAAAATTTTCCTACGAACATTTACATACTACAAAGTTTCATCTTTTGATCCCCTTAACCCCTCTAAAAAATGACCACCAATTGTACATGTCCCAAAGTCATATCTTCAAGATATTTGTGTACTATATTCCATCTGTTATGAAACCAAATCATTTCTGAACAAATCTATATCATCTTGTGCATATGAGGCGTTTTGGCTGTCAAAGTAGTACATTAAAATATATAAATAAAGAATTATTAAATAAATTTAATGAAATAGTAGTTTTTTAAAATACCACTTCAGGGATTCTAGTTTGTTGGTAAAAAACAATCTCATTCATAAATTTACAAACATAATAACCGAAATAATTATCGTTTGTTTGTTTTGGAAATAGAAAAAAAAATTATCAATAGGAGAATAAGTAACTTGTGTTTATATGTGTTTGGATAGTGAAATTTTATTATATATACCCTGATATTTTTCCAGATGTAGTACTTGCTCGCTTCCTTATGCTTAGACCCTGTCTTAATTCCTTTTTATATGATAATGATACACCACCCTATCATAGCCGAATCCTCAGTAAAATATAATATAAATCATATTAATTTATGTTTAGACCTAAAACGTAGGATTTAGTGTCTTACAAATTCACAAAATCCATCATGTATTGTTGGTTTGTTGGATATCCGTGGATTGAATCCAGTTAATAAATCTTTATAGTAACCAAGTTAACCACAATTAGCAGCCAATGTTGCGTAAAAACACAAAATAGAATAAGAAATAAAAAAAGTTAAAATATTATTGATATGATTTAATCGTAGAGTTTTACCCCTGCATGGTTGGTATTAGGAAGATTCTGTCATCTATAATATTGCTTTCAAATATTTTCAGAAATCCATTCACTATTTCATCCTTTTTTGATGGCTCTAATTTCGTTAGATGTGTTGATGTGGTATGAGGACTAACGAGTCCAAATTTTGGCTCATGAAAAATTTCCATTAACAGTTTTTCATATATATATGTATGTCAATAATATAAATTTCATTTAGTCATAATTTTCACATTATATCATCTTTTAGAACACTAATTCATGAAAACATACCTCATATATAAATTTACAACTATGACGCCTAGCCGAACATTTTCGAGGATCTCATTCACATTTTCAGAAGTAATGAAATCTTGACTTTCCTCTTTGAATATATTCACTTTGAAAACAATTATATTACTACTACCACCTCTTAGCTTCGTATCCACATGAGTCTTCCATGCTAGTAAATGTACATAGAGAACATGTGGTGTTACTGTGCTTTCAATAAATCTTTGAGATCAGTTGGTCGATCCTTTAGATGCATTTGAGACAATATTTCTTACCACCCCCTTCCCTTTATCCTTTTATAATAACATTCATAGGTTCGGACCATTTTTTCATTAATTTCTAGAGGTTTATCTTGAAGAAAATGAAATAAATACCTCTTTGTCCTTATGTACTCTTACAAGTTGTGATGGACAAGAAATGAAGTTTCCAATAGCCTTTTCGACCATATGAATATCATCATCATCAGTTGGAATATGTATCTTTGCATTTGGATCATGAGCTAAAGTAATCATCACTTTCAGATGATCTTTTAGAAGGGGTTTATTATGCATCTTGTCCTCCGGGATGTTGAACACTGTAGACCTGTATTTAAGGTGATAAGTGGGTGTTGATAGATATAAATCATAGTCATTATCACCCTGTAGAAGATCAGTAACAGAAAAGTATCAGTGTTTGTCTGATTCACATTTCATTGGAACAATTATTAGAATATTTATTACCAAGGCTAAGACAGCTCTTTGAGGGGAATGGATCGCCTCAAAGCTGGTGGGGGTGGGGTGGGATCTTCACTCATTAATTATTCCTATGTTGTGTCTTCCTCTTTCTTCCCACCCATAAAATATTATAGCAACTCTCCTTTCATTTGAAATAGTTCATCAAGAGTTTCTATTATTTCACTCATTTGTTTCAATTTTTCATCTCTATCATTCGTTTATTTTTTTTATCAAAATATACTCAGGGTGTCACCCCAAACCCCGCACCTCTGACACGACTGTATTGTTCTGGACATTTCAAAGTCATCGATAATAGGTCTGCATCCTCTATAGGAGTATCTGATTCCTGTGACTATCAGATATAGGAAAATAAAAAATTATTTTTATGTAATAGAAATTAAAAAAAATCGTTTTCTGTCTTTGTGTCATACTTACACATATTTCCCACACTTTTTATGTGTTTTCATCTACTAGATACCCTTACTAATTCACACAGGCCTCCTTTCTATAGAACCTGACGTGGGATGGAAGTGTCTTCGGTTTTACACTCATCAATCTATATATAAATATAGAAAGATAATTATGATGTTGTTTCTTATCACCTAACAATATTACTATAAATTTAAAATACGTACAATTTTCTTTTCTAGTGAATCATACCCCATCCTTGCTTTACAATAGGGGTATGTTTGTTTTGATTCCCATTCCTTATTTTCAGTACTTAGTTTCTATTTCATAAATGAAATATAGACAATCAAAGTGATGAATACACATATCCTCAAACAACGTATTATCACCCACAATGTACCTGGAACTTCTCATCCCCATGTTGGCCAATAAATGAATCCCATGATTCTTGGAATATAATGTGAGTGTAGGCAAGGGGAGGGTGCGAGTTTATTTTACCTTTGGAATATTTTAGGTTCCATTTTGTTAAAATAGTTTGAAAACCTCGATGAATCCTTCCTGCAAGCCTTAGTACATAATTCTTGTGTGAATCATCTACTATAAATGTACTCTGCAAGAGATTGAGAAGAGTAAGACATTGTTTCATTATTTTATTTTCTATTAAATTAAATAAATAATATCATAATGTTACCATAATTTCTTCCCAAATCACAGCCTTCAACCCAGACACAACATGGTGCCATGAATCTATATAAATCGGTATAGGTTGACGAGTGACAATTCCAATGTAACTACAAAACATAGCCTTGTTGGGATTCACATGTTGGCCTCATGAATTCCATCCAACATAAAATTTTATACCTTTTCTTTTCACCTTATGATCTTTGGATAACATCGTCAAACTACGACGCACCTGTTTTTTCTGTGATATCGATCCTTTATCCCCGATCATTTCATCAATATCAATATCATCTATATGTTAATATGAAATGGTAGCAACAACATGTTCTGATGGTTGCTGGACCTCAACACTAGGAGCAACAACAGGTTCAGTAACTTATTGTTGCTCTACATTGTGAGCAGCCGCAGTAGAAGGAACAACAGCATCAACAACAGCTTGAGAGACTTGTTCAGCCTCGAGGTTAGGAGCACTAGAACGTGCAGAAGCCATTATCTGCAAAAGTGGTTGAAGAATTAATTTAGATTAAATAAATTCATTAATGATAAGATAATAACATGAGATAATAAGATCTATATTACAAACAAAATATAACCTGTTTATTTAACTCTCATTCTCTTTTTCAAAGGCTGAAGGGATTTGACACCATTATCGATTATCCAAATCCCTTCACTTTGGTTGCCTCTAACATAAAAAACATCATCTACATTGGGACCGCTGTGAAATGATTGCGAATTACCACTGAAAGGATCACCCTAATCTAAATTTTCATCATACCCTTTAGTAGTTTTGGATTATAACAAATCAATCGACCAATTTTGGTTTTCAGGATCTAGAAAATAAAAAACTAGTACCGCTTTTGGTTCAACTATAAACTGTTGGTATTTCTACCATTTTTTACAAGAATATACTTTAAAAAATACTCATTCATATATTTTAACACCACTATTGTTATCAACCCATTTTCATTGAAAAATCGGCAATTGGAATGTTTTATAATCAAACTCCCATATCTGTTAGATAATGCTAAAGTATGACATATTTGCATAAATTGGATTTTTGTTATTTCTACCAAAAACATGCAACAGTTCTGCCACAAGTATAACTCCACTATTTCCATAGTACTATCTTCATCATGTTCATATGTATAGAATTTATAAACATTAATTACAAAACGATTTTAAGATAATACATACACACTTTGTCCGATGACTGGCCATCAAAGTCATTCTAAAATTGAATTCAAATTTTCATCTAACACCTTAAAAATATGGTTCCGAAACCATCTTATAAACTGGTGATTATCTGAATTTGATATCCCTTTTTAAGCCCTTGATGGATTCAGCTGCCTAAGAATTTCATTGTGAGTTTCAATATATGGAGAAACCTCCCAACTGTTATGGAAAATATAAAGGTGGGCCTGCTCCAGCTCTGTAATATTGATTGTCCCAACATCTATTCTAGAAATTCCCTCACCCTCAATGCATCCAGGGTGATGAGATTTCGGGAGACAAATGATTTCCACATCAGATAGATATTCGGTACATAATTTAGTGGCTTCCTCAACAATATATCACTCCACTATACAACCCTCTGGTTGACTTTTATTTTTGACATACCTTTTCAAAATCATCATATACCATTCAATGGGGTACATCCATCTATAGTGAACAGGACCACAAAGTTGAATCTCTCTCACCAAGTGAATCATTAAATGAACAATCATATCAAAGAATTTTTGTGGGAAAGAATATTCCTAATTCATATAATATGATGACAATTTCATTTTCCATAGCTGGAAATTTCATCGGGTCTAAAACATTGCTACATATAGCTTTGAAAAAGAAACAAAGTTTGGTTAACGTATGAAGAATATTCTTGGGGAAAATGCAACGTAAAGCTATAAGAATTAAATCTTGCATCAAAACATTCCAGTCATGTGATATCAAAACTTTTAACTTCAAATCATTCATTGACACAATGTTCTTGATATTTGATGAATACCCCTCTGGAACCTTTACATCATTGAAGAAGTTGAAAAACTGATATCTATCGTCCCTAGAAAGAGTGTAAGTAGCTTAAGGAAGAAACATTAGATTTTCACCCTTCACGAGAGACATCTATTCTCGTATTCCCATTTCAACCATGTCCATCCTTGACTTAATTCCATCATTTTTTTGCTAGGGTCATTTATCAAAGTTCTGATAACAATGTCACATACATTTTTTTCCACTTGCATCACATCAAGAAAATTTCTGATGTACAAACAGTTCCAGTGTGGTAATTCAAACAAAACTGATCTCTTTTTCTAATAGATTTTTGTATACTTTTTCAAAAATGGATTACCAAAAGTAGTTTTCACATCTTTTACTTTCTCAAACAGCTGATCACCTGTCAGTGGAGGCGGTGCTGCGTATTGTTCTGAACTTCCATTGAATGATGTCACCCAAGATTGGTACTTATACCGATGAGGTAGAAATCTACAATTTTCTAGAAAAACAGATTTTGATGAATGTTTCAACATAATTTATTCCGTAACTTCTTCGCACATGGGACACCCTTGAGTTCATTTTAATGCTATAACTTGAAAAATTTCCATAAGTAGGGAAATCATTTATCATCCCATAAAAGATCTCTCTCAATGTGAAGCACTCAATTTTATAAGCATCATACAACCTAACACCTGAATCCCACAATAACTTCAAATCCTCTATCAAAGGATCCAAATTAACATCAATATCATTACCTGGTTGTTTTGGTCTTGATATAAGCATAGATAACATGATGAGTTTTTGCTTCAAGCATAACAAGGGTGGAATGTTATAATTTACCAACATAACAGGCTGTGTACTATGAGTACTATTTTGAAAACCAAAAGGATTCACTCCATCTGTAGATAACACAAGATAAAGGTTTCTTGAATCTTTTCAAAATTCGGGATACTCATGATAAATTTTCTTCCACTGAGGAGAGTCAGTCGGATGACATAATTTCCCATATTTATTTCTTTTATCTGCATTCCATGATAATTGTATTTCTGTTTCATCGCTTACATAGAGACGCCTAAACCTTGGAATGATAGGAAAGTACCATACAACTTTTGTAGTATTGGATTCATCTTTCTTGTATCGATAAGAACCACACTTTTTGCATTCTGTAAGTGATTTTCTCTCCTTGTAAAACAATATATAGTATTTTGGGCATGCATGTATTCTCTCATAAATCATACCCATTGAGCGTAGCGTTCGTTTACCTTCATATTTTCATCTTGGGAGGTCATTATCTTCTAGGAGAATTTCATTCAAGAGAGAAAGTAGTTCCGTAAAACTGACATCACTACATCCATTGCCTGCTTTCAATTTATACAACTTTAGTACAACTGACAATGATATATATTTAGTGCAACCCACATACAATGGAGTCTTTTTACAACTCTTTAACTTATCAAACAAATTTGGTCAATCACGGAGTTCATCTTCAATTGTCCTTGTTATTTCCTCAATACTATCTTCATCATCATTGACAGTTGTAATCACATCCTCTATATGGTATTATTCATTATCCATATTTGTATTCATATATGATAATCCATAAGACACAGTTTTATCCCAACCAGTAGCTACATTCACTTTTATTTCATGTTTATTCCAACATTTATAACTCTGATCTATCCCGTGACATAAAAAATGTTCTTTCAACTCATCTAGATTAATTAGTTTATAATAACAACAATGTAAACACGAAAAAAGGATTTGAGAAGGATCCTTTGCGTGATCCTTTGCAAACTTGATGAACTCTTTCACTCCATTCTCATACTGTATTTTCAAATGATTATCATCTATCCAATCCTTATTCATCTCCATCCTATTTGAATCTCAAATATTAGTATTTATGGTTCAAATACACAAAACAAGACTTCCAAATACAATAATAACCAATAATGGTACATCTACCACTCCTAGGTCTCTACCCTACTTTCAATATCATCATGGCTAATATTTTTGGTAAGCTAACGTTACTTACATTAAATCATAGGGGGGATAATCAGTTGTGTCATAGATGGTCTCCCATGTTATTCCATATGAAAATTTTAACAAATATTATTAACATATCAACCCATTCAATTCCCATGAGTGTCTAATTCCAATCTCTATATTTACTGTCAACTAAAGCTCTGATTCCACACTATCATAACTCACCACCACTAGGAACCACTCCTAAAATGGAAGTGAAAATATGTGTAATTCATTAATCCAACCTCTAATAGTACATAGGTGGGATACTAGCATTGAGGGTATAAAACAATGAAATGGGAGGGTTTTCCCTCATAAATCTCAAGAACATAGATAAACCACCAATAAACTCCATATATTATAAAATAAAAGCCAATCCATAATTCATGTGAATTTCATACATAAAAAATGAATCTAAAATAAAACATCAAAACAAATAATGCAACAATGGCTCTTTCGGTAACTCCTAGCCTCAAGATAGTAATTTCCATCTTGGTCACCAAATTCTTCTTCAAAAACTTATACAAATAATTATATTAATAGGGGTGATCATACATGTACACTCAGTAGGATCCTTCCCAAAACCTATCATGAAAATGTGTATGAAATATATTAATGCCTTAGTGAATAAATAATGGAACTAATACACACCAATATATGGTCATATATCACCCAACCTCACCAAGGATCACTCACCCAATCTCACATTCAAGTATCGTAACATAATATCAAAAGAATATATATTAATAAATTATCCAACATCCACTTCCCCACAAATACTATCATTCTCACACTCTAATGGAATATTTATTATGCTTCAACCCCTTCAATAGAATCTCATAACCATATATCCTCTCATAAAAATGTCACAAACACATAAAAAACCATATCCACATCAAAACCACACATCACATATTTATCATATTATGATATAATGAACATGAAGGACATAAACATCATACCATCCTCCTACAATGCACAACCCCCACTATGTATGCACACTAAATACACATAATAATTTCAATAAGAATATATATACAAAAAAACCTAAAATCGTAATAAGTCGTATATATACACCTACTGTGATCCATTACAACTCATACTAAGTGTGAAGGGCGAGAAGGGAAGAGGGAGTGGTTCTATATGTGTTCCCTATATAACCTAGAGATTGAAAAAAACACTCAGAACCAAAGTAACCATATGGATTTCTATCAAGCTACTTGACTCAAGTGGTGGTGTGTAATAAATAATAAGAAAATACAATACGTATATAGTCACACATAAATCATTCCTAAGGGTTTACACCAAACTAACTCTTTAAACACCCACGTCAACCATTTCCTTGTTACTGACACCCTCTAAAAACCACTTACATTATAATGCCACAAATAATCCCCAACAAATCACACATGAATCCATATAAACATTACCAACTTCTCATTTCATTTACCATTATAATTTCTTGGATTTTTTTACTATATGCAGTTAAATTGTTAACCATTTTAATGTAAAACCAATCTTTAAATCACTACTCACAATAATATATTCATTAATCATTAATAAAATGTATTATACCTTTAACCATTTATTAAAAATATTTATTCCAATAATTATCATTAATCATTTAACAAACCATCATTTATCATTTATAACTTATCACCCATTACAATTTTAATTTATTCCAACCATATTCTATGCCAAAAGGAAACAATAACACCACCCAATAACAAATGATTTTTCCTAACATAAAATACCACTAAAAACATTATAGAATCCATAAAACCACTTATTTTCTACCTAAATAGCCATATCATTTCTATCATAACCACACAATAATCAATCTATCACTACAATATCAATTACCACACCATGTGCTTCCAACCAAATCAATCAACCATCACCATTATAATCATATTGATAAATACCCCATACATAGTAGCATGAAAGGGAAAACAAATAAGAAATTCAAATTAAAAACTCCCCCTTAAATATTCTTTCATATTAAAGTAGAATTTATATTTTAAATATAACACTTTAATTACATATTTTTATACAACCAATTCATTGCCTACCTTAAGTGACTTGAAAATTATGAAAGGTGATTTAAACATATTATTATTAGTAAGAAATTTATTTCAAAACCTCATGAATAAATCAATTAACAACAACACAAATAAATCCATAATTATATAATAAATTTTATGGAACTTTATAAATCACATGAAAAACTCCCTCTTCACTTTAATTTCCTTTAGTGTAATTCATTATTGTATTTAGGTTAATCAGTACTATCCATCCAATGTAAACCAAATAACATGATAATTACACAATTTACACATACTATAGAAATAGAAATTTCATGTCCCCAACTTCAAATAAAGATTTAACAAATATTTCATAAGAATGAGAAGAATACTCAAATAAAACATGACTTAACACATGAGGGTAAACTAAAAGCCCTTTGTATGACCATTAACCATTAAAACTATAACTAAAAAACAAAAAAACTGAATCAGCATTTTTATCACATTCTTTTTAAGAAGAATGTTCAAGAAGAGAATCAAGAAGAAGAGAAAATAAATTCCCCTTAGATTTTAAAGTGGCCGATATCTTAAAATTTTGGAAGAAAACCAATCAAAGGGTTGCTAAAGATATCCTTATATACATCACTAATCACCTTGGGTTCTAGGAAATTTTTATAAATAAGAAATAATTTGATATGAGGATTAAATTTATAACCATTCTATAAAATTAAAGGATAATGACGTGAAAAAGGTCACCATTCCAAAATATAACTATGATACAAAAACCATGGCATGTTATCCCATGAATCTATAGGGTCAAACCAAAATAAAATTTATATTAATATAATAAAGTCCATGAAACAAGAAAGTTAACCATGTAATGGCAGTAAAACAATCTAGGATCACAGTGTAATCCTCAGCCTCCTTCCTCTATCTTAGATAACCTTAAAACAAACCATGATTCAATAGAAGGTTGTATGTTAAAACAGAACTCAAATAGACACAACTTAGAAAATTACCACCCAGGATTCCATATCGTTGAAAGATACCCCTTATGAAAAATTAAACAAAAGTCTCATGTACAATGGACTAAAAACAAACTAAGAACATCGCACCACATTACCACCCCTCATAGAACAACTAATATCGCATAAGATAAACCCCAAAGGGGAAACCCCTATATAAGAATAACCTAGTAATCTTAACACCATGAAAAAATACTTCATCTAGTAACCAAAATTAAACTTCATAACCTATCCAGAAAATAAACCTAAAAGGAGAAGTGGGAGAGCTACCTAGTGTAGACCACACCGACGATGGATGGAGAGAAGAAGCATCAACCGGTCAGGGATCCTTTTGCGCAACGTTGGGAGGGGAAGGCGCCACCGTAATAGGGGGATGTGCACAGGAGGAGCCACCAACCGTTGAGAATTGAAGGAGTAGGGTTATTGGGGAGTAGGTTCGAGCGGATAGGAGGATAAGTAGGATTGATTATAGAGGAGGATCCACAGAAGGGGTTTGAGGGGGAGGATAAAGAGTAGGGATAGAGGCGGTGGTCCGGGAATGAGAAGATTAGGGGGGGAGTGGAGTTGTCATAGCGGTATAGTACCGCTGGGGATTGAGGGTGTGATAAACATAGAATACTATATGCCTAATTTTATAAAATATATGTCTATGGTTTTATCAGTTCTATAATTTTAGCACTGATAAAGGGAGTTTTAATCAGAGCTTTTTTAGTACTGGTAGAGGATACCCTTTATGAGTGTTGAAATTTTAGGGTTGATAGAGGGTTTCTTTTTCAGTTCTTTTCTAGAACTGATAAAGAATCTATCTACCAGTGCTAGAAAAGCACTGATGTAGAGACCCGAAGCCTGATGTACATGGAAATTACATTACATTTTCGGAATACATAGTACATAACAAAAAACACACACACAAGGATCGTAATAGTTTAGTGTCTTTGGAAACTCAGAACGTAATCTTCTAATCGTGGTGAAAGATCTTCAATATCTCCCATAAAGATCTTCCCCCTTTTTTTACCTAAAACCTTTATTTATATCCTAGGGAAAAGAAAACATAAAAGGGTGAGCTCAAATGCTCAGTAAGGGTAAAAAAAGAAATATCAATCACATCATATACATAAGAACATAGCTTTTGGAAATCTTAACCTGCAAAAGAGCTCATAATATCATAACATGGGATAAATGATAGAAGTGAAATGTAATCCCAATAATCACAACTTAAAACATGAAACTTTGTGGCATACACACATAATCATCATTTTTTGTTAGTCAAGACTCATTGCCAATACTATCTTAGTGGACAAAGTCCCTTTCTGAACCGAGTCACCCTGGTTTCAGTCCTGTTTCACTGAACCGGTATAACCTACCATTCCAGCCATGTATATCTCATGAGATATAAAATCTTTACCCAATTAATTGGAGGGAGATATAGGTCCCACCATTCTCATAATGATACCATTCTTATGTGATCCACAAAATCATAAATCATACATTATTGCATAACCCATGTAATAAAAATGGGATTCTTAAACATCATGACATCATAAAACAATTCATATAAGATAAATGAATTAATAAAAATAATTCCATAACAACATAATCAAATGAATGTAATAATAGGGATAAAAGAGAACCCATTATTATCTTAGATGGAAAATAATTTTGATAAAACACTTGAACTCCATTCTTGTGGAAAATATCCTTTCTACTTCAAAAACATTTTTCCTATCTTATCATGTCATACGACTTTAAACTAAAAGAGGTTGATTAAAAATAAACTTGAAAACTTGTAAAGGAAGCTTCTTGGAAATAATGTTTTAAAAATCCATTCATTCCGTATATGTTAAAAAAAACATTCTTCGTACTTTTGTCGGAAAATTCAAAAAGTACCTCGTACGAAAAACGACAAAAGATTCCTTTCATATCCTTTAATAATAACTCACCGAATGATAAAATTGGATTTAAACAATTTTAGGTGGATGGAAATAACATTACCTATTGAGAAAACATGGATGTGGATGACAAAATACACCCTAGTAAATTTCAAAGTATAAACAATCTCGGATAAAAATGAGATTGTGATATTTCCCTTACCTTAGGTCCGACATGGTTTGTACGTGTCTGAGCCTCCTGTATAATTATTTAAATCATGTTATTGACTTATTCCAGAATCATATTCATTGTTATTATATCATATATGGTCCACTTATGACTTTATATTACCCGTTCTTTTGTAAATTCATGTTAAAGTAGCGTTTTGGGTAAAATCGTCTCATTTATCGTAGGTGTTTGGACTTGTTGTTCTTGACATTATTATTACTTATATCATGATTTACCTACTTCCAGAATATAAAGTATGATTTATATATCATATATATTCAGTATATATATATATATATAATAGATAGATAAATGAAAGGAATCACACCGTTCATAGAGA
This sequence comes from Viscum album, assembly GCA_963277665.1. Lineage (NCBI taxonomy): Eukaryota > Viridiplantae > Streptophyta > Magnoliopsida > Santalales > Viscaceae > Viscum > Viscum album. The sequence goes on from OY728151.1 coordinate 301,107,611, forward strand.
CGGTAGTCCGTACGTATGCATGAACGCTGCTTTCCTTTCGTTATTGTATTGAATGGAAGTAAGTAGATGACATATATATATATATATATATACATAAATCCAGTAGATTTACCATGTCATATATTCCATTATTATTCATTATATATACTTTATAATCATTCTGGAATGGTTAACATGGATAATGAATCTCATCGCGTCGTGGAGACGGTAGTCCGTACGTACGCACGAGCGATGATATCGTTCCCATGGTCGTGGAATTGTGTTAAAGTGTATGTATACTATTTTAGTATCAATATCACTTTATAATAATAATATATAGTTACTCATTACACCATTATACCCATCCTATTAAGGTGGTGGCGGAAAATAGCTTACACCACTGCGTGGAGACGGTATTCCGTACGTACGCACGCGCGGTGATTTCATTTTCCGTAGGATGGATAGATGGTTAAATAGGGTTTTTTCATACTTATAATAACATATCATTATATTAGTGATACTAATGTTATTAATTCATCATGAAACAACTAATTAAGAATTAGTTGAAGAATAAAGAAATTGGAAAGGATCGGTAATGGATATTACCTCTTCTTTGAAGTGCTTCTTTGAGACCTCCTTTTAGGGCACTAAAATTGGTCTTTTAAGAAGCCCAAGACCTCTAGGATGATACTAGGGAAGTAGAGAAAAGATTTTGTCAGAGGTTGGCCGAGCTTGAATGCTCAAATTGGTGTGACGAGGAGAGGGAGGAGGTGCCCTTTTATAAGGGAGAAGAGGGGCAACTTTGGAATAACTAAAAATATTATTTTATTATAAAGCCAAATTCGGTTTTAAATAGATCCTAATTGATTTATTTCGAAGCTAAGGTGGGGATGGGTATAAATCCTCTAATACAATATGATTTAGGCAAGTTTATGTTATTATTTTAACCTTATCAATTATATTTAACTCTAAGTTAAATAATTTAACTTTTAACATGTCTTTTTGTTTTCTTACACTATATGGTTAATAAACTTACTATATAAAGACAATAGAACCCCAATTTGTTTATTGTCCATATATATAACCTTATCTAAGTCATTTGGAAGTTTCTTATATTTTTAAGAATAAAATAACAATTAATAATATAATATTTGTTTTAAATACTATTTTATGTCAATTTTGACACTATTTAGTAATTGATTTTTGAGAAACTCATAACAGAATGATAAGTTCGAAAAACGTTAATCAAATCAATACTAACATGTCATATTAACCTAGAAAATTAGTGTAATTCATAAAATGTCTCAACTTATACTTATTTAGGCATTTATAATATCAATTATTGTAATTTTTCACTATGGTTGTAATTACTGCATCATCATTGTGTCACAAATAAATTGCTTTATTTAAAGTCTAAAATTTAAAAATAAAATACCATTATGTAGAAAATCATTTTAGCTTTCTAATTAATATTTATAGTCGAATATATCTTATGTATAACCCCATATTGAAAATGTTTTACTTATTATTCTTCGATTTTAACAATTTTAACCCTTCTTTAAATAAATTAATAATAAATGTCCTAATCTAATCCAAGTGGGCCTAAGTGGACATATTTTATTCCTAAGACTGTTTTTGGTCGAATTACACTTTTCCAATAGAGTTAGGACATGTGTTAGGGTAATAATAATATCATTTTTACCCTTAATTACCCTATTTACTTTTAACCGTGGTAAATCAAAGTAAAAAGTTACTATTCACCAAAAATTATTTTCATCTCATTGAACCACATTTTACCTGCTGACATCAACAGTGTCTCTCGGATTTTTGAAATTCCATTCACAGAAGCAGTAAAATTAAGATTTATGAAAAAAATAATTTTTTTAACTACCACTTAGTAGTTTCACTATTCATCAAAAATTGAAGTTTTTCAGAAAAATGCAAAAATTTCACCCTAAGCTATAATTGATATTACGAATTCAAAAATGATTTCTATTTTACAAAATGCCCAACATATAAGTTGCATTAATTAATTTTATAATTAATTTCCGCTGTCACAACAAGTAGCGTGTTTTTAAGAGATAATAACTATCAAAAGATTAACACTTGTTTATGTCTGGTGTAAATGTGAAATTACATCCAATGACCAACATTGTATTGAATTGTAAAAATATATTCTAAATATACTTTAGAACCACTCAAATTAATAATTTATCACTATTAATTATTTTGATTTAAAAAGTTGTTTTTAATTATAATTTAGTAATTTTCACTATTCATCAAAATATGAAAGTTATCTGAAAAGTACCAAAATTTCACCTTAGGCTAAATTCGATACTATGAATCCAAAAATGAAGTCCATTTTGAGAGATAAAATTTCTAAAATTTTAAAAGGTGGTTATTACTATTCTTAACGGCTAGTTTTAATAATATTTTAATAACATATCGTTGTTTAGTGAAACTCAGTATTACGTACTACACACGCTATCGAGGAAGGTCGCGATTGCGTGTAATGCAAGGCAAGTCAAGGATGTGTGTTGTGCAAGCTCCTTTTGGTGTAGCGTACAACACAATACATTAATAAAATTAAAAATAATATTTTTCATAAAATCTCGGGCTGTTACTTCTTACCCCCCTTAAAATGAATTTCGCCCTCGAAATTCGTCGGGGTTATAAATGGTTTACTATTCGAAAGATTCTTTAATAGAAACCCACATCGTAAAAAGGAAAACCAAAACTTGGCTTTAAAAACTAAAGTATGAAATGTAATGATTACCCAAATAAACTAATCACTGGGTTTCCACATAGGTGAAAATATGGATATGGAAGAGAAATCTAACCATCATGTTCTGATGGAGAGTGGTAGAGAACATGGCTATGGAAAATCCAGTAATCACAAATCCATATATTTGGGATGATATAAGGTACCCTCTGATTCATTAGGTATAAGATCACTAGGACAACATTTTTGGTTTTCAAGATCATTTCCCTAAAGTTGAAAATTTGAATTAGAATAAATACTTACTTTATTTTGGTATAATCTCACTGTTGTTGGTGCCTTGAACAATTTTCACTTCATCTATTAAATAAATGAAGTTGAATTTGTTATTCGTGAAGTGTTAGCAGATCATGTGATAGAATGACGGGTCATTCCATCTGTCTGAAACAAAATGTTAGCAAAAATTATATACATAAGTCGATCTATAGTGAGATTAATCATATATGGTTCTTAAAATGGACTTATACATAATATATCATACTTCTTAATATGATAAAACTAGTTTCTACTAAACATGGGCTTCTTGTAGGCCAGTGGTAGGCGATAAAGGCCAGTCGCACTTCGATTGTGGGTTTGATTTCCACAGCCTTGTCCGACGCGATGGGTTGTCGCTCGTCCTGCAGGTTGTCCTTTTTCTAAAACTATATTACTATAACATCCCATCAATAATATCGAAAAAAACATCTATCCTTAAACAATACTAACTTATGTCCAACTTAATCCATTACAATCTTTAGGCTTATCCATAATACTGCAGTCCACTCTCATAACATAGTGAAAATGATTTACCAGAGATTTAACACCATCGTCGATCCCCATATATCATAAGATATGTTTTGTTGGTCACATTCCAAACATTCAAAGACCTTAATCATGTATTCTCTTGAATACCTTAGTGAAAACATGAATGTATTTAAAAGTTAACACTTTCCACATACCAAAATCCTCAAAATTCTATATACTCAAACCATGATATCACTTAGTCCTTATATCAATCATGAGCTCATGAATACTGTTAAACATTTCATTTTCTCGTTTTCCCTTCATTATGTGCATGTGATCTTATTTCCAAAAATATCTCAATCACTTTGAATACCACATTAGACCAATACATAAATATTTCAATTCTCCATGATACAATATTAATTGGGAATCCCATTACATAAACACTTAATCGTTCCACCACATCGTTGTCATATTCAACATCGCCAATAGTGATCACATGTGACTTCCCTTTGTCCTTTGCCTTCAGTGGTTGCTCATGTTGATCATCACCAACCCTTGGATTAGGGAATTTATTAGCATAATGCCCCATTTCCTTGCACTTGAAGCATTGAAGTGTTGGTGGTGTGTTCTCTACAGTGTTTGCTTTATTCACATCATTAGAAACCCTTTTTCTATTACTTCGACACTCAGCTGCTCGATGACCTTCTTTTCCACACTTAAAATATTTTCTAGTCCCTTTAAGAAAATCTCCACCATGCTTCTTTCCTCACTTTGTGCATAAGGAAACATTCATCTTCTTTTCACCATTATTCTGAGATTTCTCCTTGAACTCCATCTTTCGTTTCTTGTTAAAACCATGAGATGGATATGTAACACCAACTTCCATTTCTACCTTGATAGAACAACGCACAATTTCTTCATAGCTACTGAAGTCTCTTGTAGCTAATGCCTTTCGAAAACTTGGTTTTAAGCCACTTAAAAATTGATCAACTTTACTTTCAGGTTGGATGATAATGCCAGATGCATACCTTGCAAGTCTTGTAAAAATTTTCTTCGTATATACCAACAGATTCATCATCCTTCTGCTTTAGCTCAAGAAACTCCTTTTCTATCTTTGTTCTAAGAATACGAGGGAAGTACTTACTGAAAAAGAAGTTCTTGAACTCGTCCCATTCCATGGACACAATTTCATCTCTTGGCCTCGTATTCTTGATAAGATTCCACCATTGATAAGCTTCACCTTCCAAACAATATACTGCTAAGATGACTTAATCATGTTCAGAACATTGAAGAACTGAAAATATCTTTTTAGTAGTACTGATCCATTGTTCAGCAAAAAGTGGATCAGAAGACCCACTGAAAGAAGGTGGACGTTGCCTCATGAAGGACTCAATAGAATATTTTTCCCTTATCTTCTCATTTGGAAGTCCAGAATGATTCATAGATTGTGTGAGTATAACAATAAGATTTTTCACTCCATCTCCCATAACATTTATTTGTTCAAGAGGACAATCATTGCATTGTCCATTGCATTGATCAACACGGTTCCTTTAGGTTCCAGCCATCGTCTAAAACCCAAAAAGAATAGTGTGAGAGGAAAAAATCATGCTACGGAAAACAACATAATAAAGTGGGAACACCCTTAATATCTAACATCTTATGTTAAATTCTAAGATCGTTACCGTAGTTCTAAGACTATATCATATACGTATACTTATCCTTAGAGACATCCCTAGACATAGCTTAGAAATATCTCTAGGGATCTCACTAACGTTCTCACATCCTAGTTTCCAAAGGTTGAGTAAACCTTTCCTCTGATACCAACTGTAGAGACCCGAAGCCTGACGTACATGGACATTACATTACATTTTCGGAATACTTAATACATAACAAAAAAACACACACAAAAGGATCGTAATAATTTAGTGTCCTTGGAAACTCGGAACGTAATCTTCTAATCGTGGTGAAAGATCTTCAATATCTCCCATAAAGATCTTCCCCTTTTTTTTACCTAATACCTCTCTTTATATCCTGGGGAAAAGGAAATATAAAAGGGTGAGCTCAAATGCTCAGTAAGGGTAAAAAAAAGAAATATCAATCACATCATATACATAAGAACATAGCTTTTGGAAATCTTAACCTGCAAAAGAGCTCATAATATCATAACATGGGATAAATAATAAAAGTGAAATGTAATCCCAATAATCACAACTTAAAACATGAAACTTTGTGGCATACACACATAATCATCATTTCTTGTTAGTCAAGACTCATTTCCAAGACTATCTTAGTGGACAAAGTCCCTTTCTGAACCGAGTCACCCTCGTTTCAGTCCTGTTTCACTAAACCGGTATAACCTACCATTCCATCCATGTCTATTTCATGAGATATAAAATCTTTAACCAATGCATTGGAGGGAGATATAGGTCCCACCAATCTCATAATGATACCATTCTTATGTGTACCACAAAATCATAAATCATACATCATTGCATAACCCATGTAATAAAAATGGGATTCTTAAACATGATGACATCATAAAACAATTCATATAAGATAAAGGAATTAATAAAAATAATTCCATCACAACATAATCAAATCAATTTAATAATAGGGATAAAACATAACCCCTTATTATCTTAGATGGAAAATAATTTTGATAAAACACTTGAACTCTATTCTTGAGGAAAATATCCTTTCTACTTCAAAAACATTTTTCCTTTCTTAACATGTCATACGACTTTAAACTAAAAGAGGTTGATTAAAAATAAACTTGAAAACTTGTAAAGGAAGCTTCTTGGATATAATGTTTTAAAAATCCATTCATGCCGTATAAGTTAAAAAAACATTCTTCGTACTTTTATCGGAAAAGTCAAAAAGTACCTCGTACAAAAAACGACAAAAGATTCCTTTAATATCCTTTAATAAAAACTCACCGAAGGGTAAAATTGGATTTAAAAAATTTTAGGTGGATGGAAATAACATTACATATTGAGCAAACATGGATGTGGATGATAAAATAAACCCCAGTAAATTTCAAAGTATAAACAATCTCTGATAAAAATGAGATTGTGATATTTCCCTTACCTTAGGTCCAAATTGCTTTGTACGTGTCTGAACCTCCTGTATAATGATATAAATCATGTTATTGACTTATTCCAGAGTCATATTCATTGTTATTATATCATATATGGTCCACTTATGACTTTATATTACCCGTTCTTTTGTAAATTCATGTTAAAGTAACATTTTGGGTAAAATCGTCTCATTTATCGTAGGTGTTTGGACTTGTTGTTCTTGACATTATTATTACTTATATCATGATTTACTTACTTCCAGAATATAAATTATGATTTATATATCATATACATTCAGTATATATATATATAATAGATAGATAAATGAAAGGAAACACACCGTTCATAGAGACGGTAGTCCGTACGTACGCATGAACGCTGATTTCCTTTCCTTATTGTCTTGAATGGAAGTAAGTAGATGACATATATATATGTACATAAATCCAGTAGATTTACCATGTCATATATTCCATTATTATTCATTATATATACTTTATAATCATTCTGTAATGGTTAACATGGATAATGAATCTCATCGCGTCGTGGAGACGGTAGTCCGTACGTACGCACGAGCGATGATATCGTTCCCATGGTCATGGAATTGTGTTAAAGTGTATTTATACTATTTCAGTATCAATATCACTTTATAATTATCATATATAGTTACTCATTACACCATTATACCTATCCTATTAAGGTGGTGGTGGAAAATATCTTACACCACGGCGTGGAGACGGTATTCTGTACGTACACACGTGCGATGATTTCATATTCCGTAGGATGGATAGATGGTTAAATAGGGTTTTTTCATACTTATAATAACATATCAGTATATGAGTGATATGAATGTTATTACTTCATAATGAAACAACTAATTAAGAAGAAGATGAAGAAGAAAGAAATTGGAAAGGATCGATAATGGATATTACCTCTTCATTGAAGTGCATCTTTGAGACCTCCTTTTAGGGCACTAAAATTGGTCTTTTAAGAAGACTAGGACCTCTAGGATGATACTAGGGAAGTGGAGAAAATATTTTGGCAGGGTTTGGCCGAGCATGAATGCTCAAATTGGTGTGACGAGGAGAGGGAGGAGGTGCCCTTTTATAAGGGAGGAGAGGGGCACCTTTGGAATAACTAAAAATATTCTTTTATTATAAAGCCAAATTCGGTTTTAAATAGATCAAAATTGATTTATTTCGAATATAAGGTGGGGATGGGTAGAAATCCTCTCATCCAATAGGATTTAGACAAGTTTAGGTTATTATTTTAACCTTATCAATTAGATTTAACTATAAGTTAAATAATTTAACTTTTACCGTGTCTTTTTTTTCTTACACTATATGGTTAATAGACTTACTATATCAAGCCAATAGAACCCCAATTTGTTTATTGTCCATATATATAACCTTATCTATGTAATTTGGCAGAACCTTAGATTTTTAAGAATAAAATAACAATTACTAATATAATATTTGTTTTAAAAACTATTTTATGTTAATTTTGACACTATTTAGTAATTGATTTTTGAGGAAATCATAACAGAATGATAAGTTCGAATAAAGTTAATTAAATCAATAATAATATGTCATATTAACCTAGAAAATTAGTTTAATTCATAAAATGTCTCAACTTATACTTATTTAGGCATTTATAATATCAATTATTGTAATTTTCCACTATTATGGTAATTACCGCATCATCATTGTGTCATAAATAAACTGCATTATATAAAGTCTAAAAATTACAAATAAAATACCATTATGTATAAAATCTTTTTAGATTTATAAAGAATATTTATAGTCGAATTTATATTATGTATAACCCCATATTAAAAATGTTTTACTTATTAAACTTTGATTTTAACTATTTTAACCCTTCTTTAAATAAATTAATAATAAATGTCCTAATCTAATCCAAGTGGGCCTAAGTGGTCATATTTTATTCCTATGACTTTTTTTGGTCGGATTACACTTATTCAATAGAGTTAGGTCATGTGTTAGGGTAATAACAATATCATTTTTACCCTTAATTACCCTATTTACTTTTTACCGTGGTAAATAAAAGTAAAAAGTTACTATTAACCAAAAATTATTTTCATCTCATTGAACCAAATTTTAGCTACTGACATCAACCGTGTCTCTTGGATTTTTGAAATTCCATTCACAGAAGTGGTAAAATTATGATTTATGAAAAAATAATTTTTTTAACTACCACTTTGTAGTTTCACTATTAATCAAAAATTGAAGTTTTTCAGAAAAATGCCAAAATTTCACCCTAAGCTATAATGGATATTCCGAATTCAAAAATGATTTCTACTTTACAAAATTCCCAACATATAATTTGCATTAATTAATTTTATAATTAATTTCCACTGTCACAACAAGTAGCGTGTTTTTAAGAGATAATAACTATCAAAAGATTAACACTTGTTTATGTCTGGTGTTAATGTGAAATTACATCCAATGACCAACATTGTATTGAATTGTAAAAATATATTCTAAATATACTTTAAACCCACTCAAATTAATAATTTATCACTATTAATTATTTCGATTAAAAAACTTGTTTTTAATTATAATTTATTAATTTTCACTATTCATCAAAATATGAAAGTTATCCGAAAAGTACCAAAATTTCACCTTAGGATAAATTCGATACTCCGAATCAAAAAATGAAGTCCATTTTGAGAGCTAAAATTTCTAAAATTTTAAAAGGTGGTTATTACTATTCTTAACGGCTAGTTTTAATAATATTTTAATAGCATATCGTTGTTCAGTGAAACTCAGTATTACGTACTACACACGCTATCGAGAAAGGTCGCGATTTCGTGTAATGCAAGGAAAGTCAAGGATGTGTGTTGTGCAAGCTCCTTTTGGTGTAGCGTACAACACAAGACATTAATAAAATTAAAAAGAATATTTTTCATAAAATCTCGGGCTGTTACATTCGACCCCCCTTAAAATGAATTTCGCCCTCGAAATTCGTCGGTGTTATAAATGGTTTACTATTTGAAAGTTTCTTTAATAGAAACCCACATCGTAAAAAGGAATACCAAAACATGGCTTTAAAAACTAAAGTATGAAATGTAACGATTACCCAAATAAACTAATCACTGGGTTTCCACATAGGTGAAAATATGGATATGGAAGAGAAATCTAACCATCATGTTCTGATGGAGAGTGGTAGAGAACATGGCTATGGAAAATCCAGTAACCACAAATCCATAGATTTGTGATGATATAAGGTACCATCTGATTCATCAGGTATAAGATCACTTGGAAAACATTTTTGGTTTTCAAGATCATTTCCCTAAAGTTGAAATTTTGAATTAGAATAAATACTTACTTTATTTTGGTACAATCTCACTGTTGTTCGTGCCTTGAACAATTTCCAATTCATCTCTTAAATAAATGAAGTTGAATTTTTTATTCGTGAAGTGTTAGCAGATCATGTGATAGAATGACGGGTCATTCCATCTGTCTCAAACAAAAGGTTAGCAAAAATTATATACATAAGTCGATTTATAGTGAGATTAATCATATATGGTTCCTAAAATGGACTTATACTTCATATATCATATTGCTTAATATAATAAAACTAGTTTCTACTAAACAGGGACTTCCTGTAGGCCAGTGGTAGGCGATAAAGGCCAGTCGCACTTCGATTGTGGGTTCGATTTCCACAGCCATGTCCGACGCGATGGGCTGTCGCCTATTCTGCAGGTTGTCCTTTTTCTAAAACTATATTACTATAACATCCCATCAATAATATCGAAAAAACTTCTATCCTTAAACAATACTATGTTATGTCCAACATAATCCATTCCAATCTTATGGCTTATCCAGAATACTGCAGTCCACTCTCATAACATAGTGAAAACGATTACTAGAGATTTAACACCATCGTCGATCCTCATATATCATAAGATATGTTTTGTTGGTCACATTCCAAACATTCAAAGTCCTTAATCATGTATTCTCTTGAATACCTTAGTGAAAACATGAATGTAGTTAAAAGTCAACACTTTCCACATACCAAAATCCTCAAAATTCTATATACTCAAACCATGATATTACTTAGTCCTTATATCAATCATGAGCTCATGAATACTGTTAAACATTTCATTTTCTCGTTTTCCCTTCATTATGCGCATATGATCTTATTTCCAAAAATATCCCAATCACTTTGAATACCACATTAGACCAAAGCATAAATATTCCAATACTCCATGATACAATATTATTTTGGAATCCCATTATATAAACACTTAATCATTCCACCACATCATTGTCATATTAAACATCGCCAATAGTGATCTCATGTGACTTACCTTTGTCCTTTGCCTTCAGTGGTTGCACATGTTTATCATCACTAACCCTTGGATTAGGGAATTTATTAGCATAATACCCCATTTACATGCACTTGAAGCATTGAAGTGTTGGTGGTGTGTTCTCTGTAGTGTTTGCTTTATTCACATCATTAGAAACCCCTTTTTCATTACTTCGACACTCAGCTGCTCGATGACCATATTTTCCACACTTAAAACATTTTCTAGTCCCTTTAAGACAATCTCCACCATGATTCTTTCCACACTTTGTGCATAAGGAAACATTCATCTTCTTTTCACCATTATTCTGAGATTTCTCCTTGAACTCCATCTTTCGTTTCTTGTCAAAACCATGAGATGGATATGTAACACCAACTTCTATTTCTACCTTGATAGCACAACACACAATTTATTCATAGCTACTGAAGTCTCTTATAGCTAATGCCCTTCTAAAACTTGGTTTTGAGCCACTGGAAAATCGATCAACTTTACTTTCCGGTTGGATGATAATGCCAGATTCATACCTTGAAAGTCTTGTAAAATTTTCTTCGTATATACCAACAGATTCATCATCCTTCTTCTTCAGCTCAAGAAACTCCTTTTCCATCTTTGTTCTAATAATACGAGGGAAGTACTTACTGAAAAACAAGTTCTTGAACTCGTCCCATTCCATGGACTCAATTTCATCTCTTGGCCTCGTATTCTTGATAAGATTACACTATTGATCAGCTTCACCTTCCAAACGATATTCTTCTAAGATGACTTTATCATGTTCAGAACATTGAAGAACTGAAAATATCTTTTCAGTAGTACTAATCCATTGTTCAGCAACAAGTGGATCAGATGACCCACCGAAAGAAGGTGGACGTTGCTTCATGAAGGACTCAATAGAATATTGTTCCCTTCTCTGCTCATTTGGAAGTCCCGAATGATTCTTAGCTTGTGTAAGTATAGAAATAAGATTTTTCACTCCATCTCCCATAACATTTTTTTGTTCAAGAGGACAATCATTGCATTTTCCATTGCATTGATCAACACAGTTCCTTGGGTTCCAGCCATCGTCTAAAACCCAAAATGAATACTGTGAGAGGAAAAAATAATGCTAGGGAAAACAACATAATAAAGGGGAACACCCTTAATATCTAACATCTTATGTTAAATTCTAAGATCGTTACCGTAGTTCTAGGACTATATCATATACGTATACTTATCCTTAGAGACATCCCTAGACATTGCTTAGAAATATCTCTAGGGATCTCACTAACGTTCTCACATCCTAGTTTCCAAAGGTTGACTAAACCTTTCCTCTGATACCAACTGTAGAGACCCGAAGCCTGACGTACATGGACATTACATTACATTTGCGGAATACTTAGTACATAACAAAAAAACACACACACAAGGATCGTAATAGTTTAGTGTCTTTGGAAACTCGGAACGTAATCTTCTAATCGTGGTGAAAGATCTTCAATATCTCCTATAAAGATCTTACCCTTTTTTTTACCTAAAACCTTTCATTATATCCTGGGGAAAAGAAAACTTAAAAGGGTGAGCTCAAATGATCAGTAAGGGTAAAAAAAAGAAATATCAATCACATCATATACATAAGAACATAGCTTTTGGAAATCTTAACCTGCAAAAGTGCTCATAATATCATAACATGGGATATATCATAGAAGTGAAATGTAATCCCAATAATCACAACTTAAAACATGAAACTTTGTGGAATACACACATAATAATCATTTCTTGTTAGTCAAGACTCATTTCCAAGACTATCTTAGTGGACAAAGTCCCTTTCTGAACCGAGTCACCCTCGTTTCAGTTCTGTTTCACTGAACCGGTATAACCTACCATTCCAGCCATGTCTATCTCATGAGATATAAAATCTTTACCCAATTCATTGGAGGGAGATATAGGTCCCACCCATATCATAATGATACAATTCTTATGTGTGCCACAAAATCATAAATCATACATCATTGCATAACCCATGTAATAAAAATGGGATTCTTAAACATCATGACGTCATAAAAAAATTCATATAAGATAAAGGAATTAATAAAAATAATTCCATCACAACATAATCAAATCAATGTAATAATAGGGATAAAACAGAACCCCTCATTATCTTATATGGAAAATAATTTTGATAAAACACTTGAACTCTATTCTTGAGGAAAATATCCTTTCTACTTCAAAAACATTTTCCCTTTCTTAACATGTCATACGACTTTAAACTAAAAGAGGTTGATTAAAAATAAACTTTAAAACTTGTAAAGAAAGCTTCTTGGAAATAATGTTTTAAAAATCCATTCATGCCGTATAAGTTAAAAAAAACATTCTTCGTACTTTTGTCAGAAAAAGTCAAAAAGTACCTCGTAAGAAAAATGACAAAAGATTCCTTTCATATCCTTTAATAAAAACCCACCGAAGGGTAAAATTGGATTTAAAAAATTTTATTTTGATGGAAATAACATTACATATTGAGAAAAAATGGATGTGGATGATAAAATACACCCTAGTAAATTTCAAAGTATAAACAATCTCGGATAAAAATGAGATTGTGATATTTCTCTTACCTTAGGTCCGACATGCTTTGTACGTGTACGAACCTCCTGTATAATGATTTAAATCATGTTATTGACTTATTCCAGAATCATATTCATTGTTATTATATCATATATGGTCCACTTATGACTTTATATTACCCGTTCTTTTGTATATTCATGTTAAAGTAGCATTTTGGGTAAAATCGTCTCATTTATCGTAGGTGTTTGGACTTGTTGTTCTTGACATTATTATTACTTATATCATGATTTACTTACTTCCAGAATATAAATTATGATTTATATATCATATACAGTCAGTAAATATATATATATAATAGATAGATAAATTAAAGGAAACACACCGTTCATGGAGATGGTAGTCCGTAGGTACGCATGAACGCAGCTTTCTTTTCCTTATTGTCTTGAATGAAAGTAAGTAGATCACATATATATATGTACATAAATCCAGTAGATTTACCATGTCATATATTCCATTATTATTCATTATATATACTTTATAATCATTCTGGAATGGTTAACATGGATAATGAATCTCATCGCGTCGTGGAGACGGTAGTCTGTACGTACGCACGAGCGATGATATCATTCCCATGGTCGTGGAATTGTGTTATAGTGTATGTATACTATTTCAGTATCAATATCACTTTGTAATAATCATATATAGTTACTCATTACACAATTATACCCATCCTATTATGGTGGTGGCGGAAAATAGCTTACACCACGGCGTGGAGACGGTATTCCGTACGTACACACGCGCGGTGATTTCATTTTCCGTAGGATGGATAGATTGTTAAATAGGGTTTTTTCATACTTATAATAACATATCATTATATGAGTGATACTGATGTTATTACTTCATAATGAAACAACTAATTAAGAAGAAGTTGAAGAAGAAAGAAATTGGAAAGGATCGGTAATGGATATTACCTCTTCTTTGAAGTGCTTCTTTGAGACCTCCTTTTAGGGCACTAAAATTGGTATTTTAAGAAGACCAGGAACTCTAGGATGATACTAGGGAAGTGGAGAAAAGATTTTGGTAGGGTTTGGCCAAGCTTTAATGCTCAAAATGGTGTGACGAGGAGAGGGAGGAGGTGCCCTTTTATAAGGGAGGAGAGGGGCACCTTTGGAATAACTAAAAATATTATTTTATTATAAAGCCAAATTCGGTTTTAAATAGATCCAAATTGATTTATTTCGAAGATAAGGTTGGGATGGGTAGAAATACTCTCATCCAATATGATTTAGACAAGTTTAGGTTATTATTTTACCCTTATCAATTAGATTTAACTCTAAGTTAAATAATTTAACTTTTACCGTGTCTTTTTGTTTTCTTACACTATATGGTCAATAAACATACTATATCAAGCCAATAGAACCCCAATTTATTTATTGTCCATATATATAACCTTATCTACGTAATTTGGAAGAACTTTAGATTTTTAAGAATAAAATGACAATTAATAATATAATATTTGTTTTAAAAACTATATTATATCAATTTTGACACTATTTAGTAATTGATTTTTGAGAAAATCATAACAGAATGATAAGTTAGAAAAAAGTTAATTAAATCAATACTAACATGTCATATTAACCTAGAAAATTAGTGGAATTTATAAAATGTCTCAACTTATACTCATTTAGGAATTTATAATATAAATTATTGTAATTTTTCACTATTATGGTAATTACTGTATCATCATTGTGTCATAAATAAATTGCATTATATAAAGTCTAAAAATTACAAATAAAATACCATTATGTATAAAATCTTTTTAGATTTCTAATTAATATTTATAGTCGAATTTATCTTATTTATAACCCCATATTAAAAATGTTTTACTTATTAAACATTGATTTTAACTATTCTAACCCTTCTTTAAATAAATTAATAATAAATGTCCTAATCTCATCCAAGTGGGCCTAAGTGGTCATATTTTATTCCGAAGACTTTTTTTGGTCAAATTTAACTTGTCCAATAGAGTTATGACATGTGTTAGGGTAATAATAATATCATTTTTACCCTTAATTACCCTATTTACTTTTAACCGTGGTAAATAAAAGTAAAAAGTTACTATTCACCAAAAATTATTTTCATATCATTGAACCACATTTTACCTACTGACATCAACTGTGTCTCTCGGATTTTTGAAATTCCATTCACAGAAGCGGTAATATTAAGATTTATGAAAAAACAATTTTTTTAACTACCATTTTGTAGTTTCACTATTCATCTAAAATTGAAGTTTTTCAGAAAAATGCCAAAATTTCACCCTAAGCTATAATTGATATTCCGAATTCAAAAATGATTTCTATTTTACAAAATTCCCAACATATAAGTTGCATTAATTAATTTTATAATTAATTTCCGCTGTCACAACAAGTAGCGTGTTTTTAAGAGATAATAACTATCCAAAGATTAACACTTGTTTATGTCTGGTGTAAATGTGAAATTACATCCAATGACCAACATTGTGTTGAATTGTAAAAATATATTCTAAATATACTTTAAAACCACTCAAATTAATAATTTATCACTATTAATTATTTCGATTAAAAAAGTTGTTTTTAATTATAATTTAGTAATTTTCACTATTCATCAAAATATGAAAGTTATCCGAAAAGTACCAAAATTTCACCTTAGGCTAAATTCGATACTCCGAATCAAAAAATGAAGTCCATTTTGAGAGCTAAAATTTCTAAAATTTTAAAAGGTGGTTATTACTATTCTTAACGGCTAGTTTTAAAAATATTTTAATAGAATATCGTTGTTTAGTGAAACTCAGTCTTACGTACTACACACGCTATCGAGGAAGGTCGCGATTGCGTGTAATGCAAGGCAAGTCAAGGATCTGTGTTGTGCAAGCTCCTTTTGGTGTAGCGTATAACACAAGACATTAATAAAATTAAAAAGAATATTTTTCATAAAATCTCGGGCTGTTACAACTGAGAAAGGATCCCTCTATCTTTGCTAAAATTTTAGTGTTGATATAGGGTTCCTTTATCAGTGTTTTTTGCTTAGCGCTGAAAAAAGGTGGCGCTTCTCTTTCCCATTTTTGTAGTAGTGTACTCAACAAAAATAAACAACATTCCTAGAACTTTTTTCTATCGCTCAAATCATAAAAATACAGTTGATACCTATATATAACATCACATACAAACACATATGATAAGGGAATGTAGTATCATGTCCAAGCTACCCCTCCTCAGATATGGTGTATCATGTCATTCATCTAAAACCATATTTGTGGGACCTCATGTCCACACTCTTAGCCAAGAAATACCACCTTATTAACCTAGGCTCTAACCATTGATACACTCCCATTTCAACAAATCCCTATGATAGAAACAAAGACACAACCTAAACCAACCATGAAACATATTAAGGGATGTCCAAACACACATACCCATCATTAGAATCTCAGCCCCAACAGCTCTCACAACACTTTAGGTCTCACGGGGACACTTTCAACTATCCTTATCCAAACATAGACACCTTCTATGGGTATCCCTAATGATGGAGAAATTTCCAAGATATTTGAATATCCATGTAAATAGAGGTATCCCCATGTATATCCTCATAACTAGTAATAATTTAGAAGAATTAATCTTGGAATTCTCTGGATCAGAACATAAACCGAGACATCCCCCTCTCGTTCTAAGGTCACCACTAAACACTCAAGCCAACACTTTCCAATCAAGTGTCACACATCAAAAAACCCAATATCTAGAAAATCACATCCTCAAAAGAAACAATAACAGTAAATTTCAATAGAGAAATAAGATTTTCTCATCCTCTTTCCTAGAAACCCACGGTTGTTCTGAACTCCCAACCTTTCCATCGGCTTGTGTCACAACCCGGTCCCAATAACTAAAGAATATCTCATATAAAAAACCAAAATAAGTATCCAATGAACTCATAACACATCCTCCAATAATTCTCATGACCCTAACCTAGGATAATTCTATTTCTCACTCTATAATGATATCTGAACTCAATTCCTAGAGGAAGACACGCCTTTCATTATATACTCACCCCATAACCTCTACCAAGAGTCATCAAATCACCTAAAGTGTTCCACCACCATGTTCTATGTGGAAAACACATATAATGGACTAATCACAATTCCAATTAAAAATTCTAGTGTATAAAACACCCAAAAAATCCTAGTTGTAATAAATATACGACATGTACTTCCGAGTATAGGGTGTTTACTCTCTACCATACAACTGTACATGTACTTATACGTGGCCAAAACAACATAGAGTCTTCCCATGACCCTCTACATGGTTAGGGATAATATGGGGTCCTATTTTTTACTAATACATGGCCATGAACCCCCCACATGGTGTGTCTTTAAAAGTACATAGTCACTTGGCCATGTCTGACTACATGATGTGTACCCATGGTATACGAGGTGTCCTTTCCAAATTTCATTCTTCCTATATACTATGTCAGATGGACCGGAACATTTCATGTTATAATATGAGGTGTGTACCTAAATTAATCTATGTATTATTCAATAAAATACTTCTTACCTAAATGGTAAGAGCACATGTCCAACATTCTCAAAACCACATGCCCTGTAGTCGAGGTTTCTTAAAGGGAAACCCATACAACCCTTCCAAAACCCCCGTATTCATTGATTTGGTGTAGATCATCCCCCATGGGGTATCTAAAAAATATAATAGGGATATGAAACATTAAATAACTTATATACTGTTATTGAGGAATAACAATTAGAAAATGTCCTACCTTAGGGTTTAAGCACAGAATCTTCAGGTCCAAATCCACTTTTGAAATCTGATTCACCTCAATCTTTTTCCAACCACCACCATGGGTAAGTTCTGACAACTTCTCCCACCTCCTAGTACATCCATCATTCACAAGGGAGGTGGTCATGAATAGAAATCCTCAATAAAATGTCGGGTTAAATTAATTAATTAATTAAATGTCTATTTAATACTCGTCCCAAGTCTTGAAACCTAATGTGGGTTTCTACATTTCCTAAAAAACACCCCTTAATCTCAAATTATCCATATAGTCAGAATCTTGATCTGATACTCGAATAAAAAGATATTTCCACCCAAACTGAAGTAAATAATTTAATATTTAATTATTTAAATATAATATTTTCCACCAAGACTCGAATGTCATGAAATTATACCAAACTACTATGATAAGAAAAATTCCCAATTCTAGGACCAAAGGAGTGGTAAAAAAATTATATGAGATAATTTTATTAGTGAAAACATATTTTTCCCCAATTGATCACTCATAAAGTAATTCTTATAATCCTGATCACATTTAGAACTTGGGGAAAACACTATAATTTACAAGATAAATCCAATTTGAATTACGATATTTAAAAACTCTAATCATAAAATTTTGAAAACATAGAGAAGAATGTTGATATCAAGCTAAATAATAAATATCATGACTTGATCCTTTATGGGATGACTTATTTTGTCACAGCCCATCTTTATGGAATTAAAATATTGGATGATAATTTGAAACCATTAAATGAAATATTTATTATAATTAAGGGATTCTAAAACCTGGAATCGAATCATTAAGTTGGAATAGATGGTATTTTAAAATATTTTTGGAGGCTCACAGGGAATCAACAGAGAAAGGGGGAAGATTTATTAAACAGAAATGGTTTAAGGATTAAGGAAAATATATTTATGATATTGATTAAAAGGAAAAAGTTATGGTTGATATGAATACTATAACACTGAAATCCTAAAATAAGAATTATTTTCGTTACTCATAAATCACTTAAAAGTACTCAAGGCAATTAGTAAATCAACATTAATATACCTAGAATTAGGTGTTATTCTTGCTATAATTTGTGGAATACATAATATGTGTGTTTTATAAAAAGTTATTAATTTCATTGGATAATATAAATTTAAAAATAAAACCATAAATACATATGATGAATGTATTTTTTAGGGATATTATTGTTAATGTGATGGTTATGGACACATAAACCTAAATTAATTATCAATGTGCCAAAGGAGTGTTCTTGTGATCATCTCAGAAGATGTAATCCTTAATAAGTGGGATGGAAACTCATAATAATGTTTTACCAATTGAAGCTAATGATGACACAATATATCGAAAGTTTTAACAATCTAATCAACCACCAAATATATGTATGTCGTAGGAATATATCAAGAAGTTAAAAGAGGATAAGGGTAAACTTTATATAATTACTTTAAACATAATGGTTCTAACTGATGTATAGATTTTTTATAGAGGATTTACTTCCTACATGATGAGATTTCAAAATCTTATCATTGGAATAATGTATTACAAGGATGGTATCTTACATTTTAGAAATAATGAAGGGTTTAGGATCAATATCTTAAAAAATTTGAAAATCAGTGGAATTTTTTTTAATAAAATAGATTTTTTGGTATTTTAAGTCCTTGGTCCTAATATAATAAGTGAAACTCAATTATGTGACTTTGGGAACATGAATATCTTCAATAAGAAGGATATTATCATCGAAAAATATGGTTCAATTGTGATTCAAGGAATAAGAATGAATGAGTATATATATATATATATATCATTTGTGGAGAATAAAATAGGTTAATTATATCTAAGGATGAAGAGAAAAAGATGTGGCACAATTGTATTGATCACATGAGCCAAAATTATTTGGATGGATTGGGGAATAATGAAGGGTATCATGATATCCCAGACCTTTCATGTGGAGAAAATCATAAATGTGATTATTTTAAAAAAATGATCATTCAAATAATATACAAGCTTAATGAAAATAATTCCAATTAATTTTTTGAGTTGTTGGATTTTGATGTGTGTGGGATAATACCACCAAAGGCTGTTGATGGTAAAAGATATAAAATTCTATTTATTTATGATTATAAAAATATTAAAAGATTGGAAGTTATATTTTATAAATATGATGAATTAAAATGAATTAAATGTTTTAATAGATTTATTAATAAGATTTCAAGGATAATAATTTAGAAGATCCATTATAATAAAGGTATGAACATCACTAATAATCAGGTGGAGTAATATCTAAAGAATGATGGGATATTACACCATGTTTCAGAAGTAAGTACTCAAAAATTTTAGCAGATAAATTTCCTTATGAACAATATGACATAGATAACACTCATTAAAAGGGATCTACCAGGTAAATATTTAAATGGAGTTGTTTTTACAACAATTTATATCTATAATTAAAACTTTCCATATCCTAATAAATTGAAAATAATATTAGAGATTTTGTACAAAAATAATACAACACCGAATGACTTTTTAATATTTGGATGTAAATGATTTTTTATAAAAAAATAGGTATAATTAGTTTAAATATCATTGGGGTTAAGGTATTTTACTTATATATTCGTCCCAAAGTATGTCTTAAAATTTTTACAACAAATGTTTTAGGAAAAGTCTTGAAATACAAGACTTAATAGACTAGATGAGTGAGAAAAATTAAATCTATTGAGAAGGTTTCGTAATAAAACAATGAATTACTATAAAATAGAGTGATTTTGAAGTGACTGTAATAGGGGGAGAACATGGGGAAATATAATTCTTAGAATAAGATACTGCTGATGAGAAAATCACTGTCGAATAAATAGTTATAAAGTGGGGATGAATAAGGATTGAAATCATAGAATAAAAAATCATTGGTGATCAGATAGATTTGGAGATTAAAAAGATAATGAAAAGTATATAAAACAAATTTTCTCTCTCATGTAGAGATTAACTATTTTTAAGAGGCTACCAAGATGTCAATTTGGTCAAATTTATGCATGAAGTGATTAACAAAATAAATAATAACGAATCATTGTAAAGTTTCAAAGTAACAACGATAAAAATATCATCAAAACCATGTTGGTATTTTAGAACAAACTCAACTAATGTGGAAAGGCGAATCAAAATAAAAATACATTTGTGTTTCCAAATTTATGTTATTTATATTACTGAAACATTTTCTCCCATTTACCAGTTTGAAACCACTAGAGATTTCATGGAAATATCAATGTAAAGGGGATTAAAAATGTACTAAATATAAGTCAAATTATAATTTATTAATACATTTATTAAAAAGTAAGTGTAAATTGATGAACCATAAGGATTTCTAGTTGATGAATATAATATCAAAGTGTTTTAAATAAATAATACATCATATGAACAAAATTAAGAACCAAGATATTAGTATTCATGTATATAACAATACTTTTGAAATATTGAATTTGAAAGAAAAAGAGTTGATCAAAACCTCTACATAAAGAAGTAGAATGACTAATGGATTTTGGTTCTTATATATATATAGAATGAATAATTTTTTAGGTCTCAGATGATGCATAGTAAAATCAATTTGTAGAGTACATGAGGTGTGATTCCAAACATTCCATGATTGAGGAGATAATTTTTTTCTTGGACTATAGGTAACATATGATAGGGATGGTGAGCTTATTTATCAATCCAAATATGATAAGGATATCTAAAGTAATGTTTTATTATAGGACTCTGTGATAATGAAAACACCAATAGATACTTAGATGTAGTTGTTAAGAGATAATGGTTTCCAAAAGGATGATGTAATAAAAAATAATAATGTAAGTGGATGTCTATTATAACTAATTATGACATTTCCCCATACTGTGGTTTCCACATTTCAAGATATATTTTACCAAATTTGGCCCAAGTAGTTCCACACGATAACATTTTAGAGGATAATTCAATACATTAATAATGTAATTAATTTATATTTATTTATCACATGATAGAAAATTATAATTTTTGGGAAATTTGGATGCATATTGGGGAGGTTTAGTGAATGATCACAAGTTGATAGTGAGTGATGAATTTTTATCTTAGAGAGATGTGAATTTCCTGGAAGATTAATAACAAAGGCCATTACTCAATTATCACTAAAAATAATCAATACATAATGGCTAATGAAGAATTTACACATATTCTATGAATGGAGTAAAAATATTGAAGAT
Source organism: Viscum album (assembly GCA_963277665.1). NCBI lineage: Eukaryota > Viridiplantae > Streptophyta > Magnoliopsida > Santalales > Viscaceae > Viscum > Viscum album. The sequence continues at coordinate 301,130,081 of OY728151.1, forward strand.
GTTATAGTTGATTTGAAATATCCTAGATGAGACAAATTAACTATTTTTAATCTTATAAAAATATTATCCATATTTAAAGTAAAATAACATTGAGATAATATATTATTTTATCCTGAATGAAGATGAATTTGGGCTAGTAGAATTTTATTATCTGTAAAATAAGGATAAAATTAATGATTTCATGATGAAGTCACTACATAGAGTTGAGTTTGAAAAGAATTAGTGTGATCATTGATCCCAAATGTGTCCACAATATTAGTCAATTTATCAAATGAGACCCAACTTCCCATTGGATTTTCTTTTCACAAAGTTTATTTAATATGACATTAATTAAAAGGTTTTATTTATAAGCTATCTTTTAGGAAATTTTAGAGAATTTATCTTCAGTTTTGTTGAAAAAGGTGGAGATGATATCCATAAGGTACATGAAAATGTTTTCCAGGGAGTATTCCTTCCTTTTGAAAAAAGGGGATCAGTTCTTTCTTTTTTTGGGGGGAAGGGGAGAGTTCTTTGATGTTTACTAAGGGGATCAAAAATCTTAATAAGCATGGAAATAATTGAAGTTTTTTTATTAATAATTTTTCATTTGACTATTATTTGTCATGATCATCTTGAATCATTTTTTATTTTAATTATTTAATGGTGATTTATTGATTCACTATTTAAAGTTGAAGGGTTTCAACTGTCAAATAAGGATAGTTCTGATGGTCTCATTTGTGAAGATAGTGAATTTGATTTGATTCCCTGGATGGTTTTTCAACAACAAAAAAATGTGGATATTTTTAGATAAAAAATTGTTATAGAATTATTTGGATTGTTTACATTGAAAACAATGTTTTATTGGAATTATAACGGAGGTCAAGATATGGTGGAAAATCCTGAAGGTGTTTTGAAATGAGATACTATCATTCTTTATATAGAAAATAAGTCACACATTGATGACCTAGGTTATTCATTGAACATGTATTTCGTTTAAAAAGAGATAAAAATGGATTAGGATAAAAATACTAAGAGTCATTTTAATTATTTTACGATTCATTTTGAAAATTAATAGAGTCTTTAAAAATCGTAACACTTTGTACTTTGTCATTAGAAGAAGAACAGTAACACTACTAGGAAATTTTGGTTATGTCGAGGCTTGTCTAAGGTAGGGGAACTAATTTATAGAGGTATGCCTCATAGAGAGGCTTCCATACAAGAATGAGGTCATATAGGTTTGTGGGTTCCAGATGATCCGATGGTTGTGAAATGGAATTTCTTGTTACACTGTGAATGATTTTTTTTAAAAATAAAATAGTCCCATTTTCATTAGAGTTTTTTGGATATTTTGTAAGGATCCTTTGATGATTTTATAAAATTATTCTAATGATTCATTAGAATTTACACATCACCATTTGAAATAAAATATTTAGTCATGTTGTGGAGGAATTGGAAATGTCATGAAGGGACTGGGGAATATTTTGGTGCCTCTGAAGTACAAGTGACGGCATTATAGTGAAACTTAAAGGAACCCAGAATACCCTAAGAGGGGAGGGGTGAATTTGGATGTCAAATGTTTCTTATAATATGATTGATCTCATTCCCATGTAGGTAGGAACCTGTTGAACTTGTCGGATGTGAATGAGTAGTAAACAAACAATCACATGCAAAGAGGAAACAAAACAATTTTACATTGTTCACCATTAAGGGATAGTCTAAAGAGAATATGTAGACAGTGTGTTAGTCATACCTAAATCCACTAATATTCATTAGTTATGGAGTACAATAGTTTTGAAAGAGTCACTATGTGCTAGGTACACTTCCTTTACCATATTTTAGTGATAGTTAACTATGTTCCTATGAAAACTTCTTATTACACCCCCTAGCTCACTTCCTTGGGATAAATCAACATGATATTTGTGTACTTTTAGGTCCCTTAATTTTAATGAAATTATGAATCAAAAAATGTAGATTTATGTTATGTTGTAGTCCGATTTTTACCTATAGATTTAATCCACTTTCCCAAGTACTGTTAGTTTGCGAACTGTTCCCTCACTTACTAGCCAACATCCTCTACAAACTGTGATGCACTGCATGGAAGGAATTCTTCACAGACCACCTCATCCTCCATTAACTACCTATAATTTTTTAGAACACCTATCCTCCATGTATAATCCCTACTTAATGGAATGATTCTTCCTCTATGGACCACCTCTCTTCTACGGACCGTTTTCTCCTCTGCGAACCTCTACTTCTTCCACAGACCATCTTCCTTCTACATAATATTACCACTTCTACATACTACCTCCACTAATACTTTTTCCATTCTGGGATTCAATTTCCTACTAAACTCATTCCATGAACAATATCCTAGGATACTTTCTTCTTTCATAGAATCCTCCCTCATGAACCTCTTTATTCATTAAATTGTCTTCCTATGATCCACATCAGACATCGCTGAATTCCTCCTGGATTTATAATAAAAATATCTCTATGTAATGAAGGTATTAGTGATACTTATAGAGGATTAAATATATTAAAATCTCTAAAATCTATTCTACATAAACATTCTATGTGGTACAAGATTCACCACATACTTCTCCTTTTGTGTACTGTTTTCCCTATGCAGTCCGTGTACCACCACTCTTTCTTCGCGGTTGTGAATCTCTTGTGAAAATGGATTTCTACCACTTAGATGAAAATGGATCACCTATTAACATCCTTTTTCCTCCCATTTACCATAAGGATCCTACGAACCATCTCTTCTATGGGGTCTGCATACTGTGCTTTGCGGTCCACATAGCGCTGCTATATGGAAGTCCTGCCTTTTCCATTTTTCTATGTCACTCTACAAACCTCCTACGCAGTCTGCAGACTGTATTTTGTGATCCATAAAAATTTTAATCCTGTTAAAAAAATATTCATTTTCCAAAAACAAAGTCATAATTTTGGGTCCCAAAAATTTGGAAAATGTTGGTAAACTGTGCCACCTTTAACACTTGCTACAACCTATACTGTAAGATCACTGGTCATTAAAACGGCTTGATTAACCCAATGTAGATTGAAAACAACCATCAACCAAGATAAATTTCTAGAAAACAAAACCTTGTATCCAACAATATCACCCTTTGGGTTTTTGGGAAATCTGCAGATAAATTCAATGAAGCACAATCCGTTAAGGATATCCGACTCAATTTTCCTATGACTCCCTTTATTTCCCAAACCTCCATCAACATCATAGCATTGAATTTATACATTATCACCAATTGTAAATAAACCCAAAGAAAATATTTTTGAATATGTGTAGCTCAAAAACATACTCCCCATATTTATATCTTCCCTATTAACCAGTATCACTACCACAAATAGTTTAAAATAGATAACAAAACCAGGGAGATGGGAAAAACTGTAACCTCCTCATGCACTGGGGGTGGTTGTCCACCTAGCTTCATATGATGTTTCTCAAACACATGTGATGAAAATTTGTTGGTCAGTATGTCACCTACTTGATCATCAGTTCCAACATGTTTCATTTTAATCATGCCTTGTTCAAATTTTTCCTTAATGAAGTGATATATAACTTTAATGTGTTTCACATGAGAATGCTGAATAGGATTATTCATAATATCAATTGAACTCTTGCTAGAATAGTGAATAAATGTGGGATGTATCACGTCATCACCAATATCTTTCAATTGTTTCTTCATCCAATGTAGCTGAGTTTTAGCTTTTTTGTGGAGATATACATAGCTTCAGCTATACTAAGAGAAGTGATTTCTTATTTGTTACTCAACCATACCACATATTTTTTTTTGGAAATAATGAATGATTAAGAAAATTTGGACTTCCTCTATACTAGATATCTTTCCCAGTAGGAATCGTAAAATGATGATTATTCATTATATTTTCCTACAGAAAAGTATTAACCATAATTCTGAGTGTCGTGAATGTACCTTAGGATTGTTTTAACTTCAGTAATATGTTCTTCCTTCAGATTAATTTGATAGTGGGCCACTAAGAATGTTGTATGGAAAATATATAGCTGTGTTGTAGATAAGTACAGTAAGATTCCAAGGATTATCCTGTACATGGTAGGATCTACAGAAGTACCATTATCATGATTTCCAAGTTTTGTTCTAACCACAATAAGAGTCAACATTGGTTTGGAGTCATGCATGTTGAATTTAATCAGAAACTCTCTTGCATTGTTTTCTAGAGACACAAAAGCTTATTCTTTCCTCTGAATAACTTATATCCCCATGAAGTATTTGTGTCCACCAATCATAAAAATTTCAAAATATATTTTCATGTGATTTGAAAATTCATCCACTGATCCCTACCTGCTTACAACAAATATAATATAATTTTCCAACACCAGAACAATAAACTGATCTTTCTTATAATTCTTCTCATAGAGATTGTGATCCAATCATACTCTTTTAATTTAATTCATAATTAGAAAATAATCAAATCAAGAGTACTATGCTCATGGTTAATATTTGAGACCATATGGATCCTTCATTAATATGAAAACATTTATTTCATAATTACCAAGAAGAACACCCACTAGGTTTTCAATATAGACTTATTGTTCAAGAATACCATTCAAAAAAGCTATTTTTACATCCATTTGATACACTTTGTATCTTCTTTGAATTTCCATGGAAAGGAAAAGTCCTGTTGACTCCAATCTAGCTCCTAGAGAAAAAGTTTCTTCAACATCGACACCTTTAATTTATGAATTACTTTTACACACCAATCATAACTTATTTCTAATCGCATTACCATTATCATCAAACTTATTCTTTAAAATCCACTTCATATCAATCACATTGTGACTTTTGGGTCTCTTAACAAGACCCCATGTCTTGTTCTTTTCAAAATTACATAACTATTCAATAATTTATTTTATCCATGTTTCATCCATTGAAGCTTATTTAAATGAGTTTGCTTCTACAATTGATAAGAATAAAGATTGTGAATTATTCATCATTATTGTCAGATGTGTGAGTGTTGTACAATATCCAATTATGATGGATTGGTAAATTTATTCTCTTATATTTCTCCAATGAGGTTTATAATAATTGTATGTATCCATAGTTTCCTCTTTTGATTCTTATTCTAAACAAACATCGTGTTCTGAACTATGAATGTTTTTCACTCAAACCTCTACTTAAGAATTTTTAATCAATTTCATGCCCACTGTCTTCAATATCTTCGGTCACATCGCTATAAGATCCTCTCATGGTATGTTTTGGTTTTATATTCAATTATCTTGACATCACTTCTTTACAAAATTCTTTTGATATGGTTATTGAATCATTTGTTGGATTTTTCTATTCATTGAATATGTGAGGAATATTCCATCATATACAACATCACCATACTTCCCTTGATTTTCTTCTTTGTTTAGAATGAAAAATTTACATCCAAATACATAAAAGAACTTTAAAGAGGGATTCCTTCACTTCCACAACTCATATGTTTTTTTTACCCCATATAAATCCCTGTTTGATTTTGAGTATACACTACATCTTGAAAAACCTATTTCAAGTAATGAAGAGAGATATGAATCTCAATAAGCATAGATTAATAAATATTATTCAACTATCAATTCCTTTACCCAAAAACTCCATTTCACTATGAGGTTATCACAATAACCTCTTCATGTTGTATTCTATATTTCTATAGGTAATTTTTAAACTCAAGGGATATGTGTTCCCCTCCATTATCAGACTGAAAAAACATTGATTGTCCGTCCAATATCATTCTCATATCTTCGTCGATATGTTTTCATGAAATCAAAAACTTTATGATTCCAATTTATAACCATCACACAATCCATTATACTATAATCATCAATGAAGTGAATTGAGTACCTTTCTCCATTTGTTTTGCAAAAATTTATCTGATTACATGTATATATATAGATGAGATCATGAATAAATGATGCCCTTTTTTTCTTTGGCTGATATGAGCTGCAGACTAGCTTCCCTCATATGCAATCATTACAATTCTTTTATTGTTAATGCATAATATTGGGGATATCCAAGATTATATTCATCTTATATAACTTTTCCATGTATTTTTGTTTTATGTGACCCAACATCTAGTCCCAAATGTTTTTTTCTTCTTCAACTCTCAGGTATAAATTGTTATCTTTACTATCAACCTAATAAATGTTACAATCTGTTCTATATATTTAACAATAGAATTCCATATCTTTCCTCTAATAGTGCAACCATTTTTATTGAATGTTACTATTAGTCTTGAGTCACATAGTTGACTGACACTCACGAGATTGTGATATAGACAATCCACATAGAAAACAACAGTTTTCTTTAACTCTCCATTATCCAGTTTAGTACTTCCATTGCCTCTGATATTTCAAGAATGATCATTAATGAACATTACTATTCAATCAAACCTTTTCTTATAATTTTTTAATATGTTTTCATTTCCTATAATATGGGATGATAGTCCTCAATCAAGAATCTATTTGCTACTATTCTTTGTAGCTTTTATAGTTACTTTTGTAAGATGGGATTTCTTTGATTTATTATTTTCTTTCCATGAAATACTTGATTGAGTGAAAGATGAATATGGTATTTAAAATATATATTCCATGTCTTTGGTTCATCATACTCATATTTTTATTATAGAGGATTAAAATTATTTTTAAGTGAAAAAATGTTTACGTGGTTAGTATTCACTTGTCTTTGAGTTGTATTGGCATCATATACACCTTCCCTCTTCATACAATGAATAGATTTATGGAAAATGTTTGATAAGTGAAAGAAATATCTGTAAAATTTATTTATTCTATGAGATGTTAGATAAGAATTAATTCTCCTTTTATTACTTCCTAGATCTTCCCCATTAAATTAGTTCCTTTCCTCATCACAATAATACATGGTGTGACCCATATAGAACCAAAATTGACATTTTATAAGAGGAAGCGTCGTCTCACTTCTATTCCTCACCATGTACCCTTCATTAGGAAATTAGTCTGACTACTGATCATTTTTGGATACCTGGGGATATTTTTTAGTTTTATTTTATCAGTTTGATTTGCAGCATTCTTTGTTAGAACATCAGGTGACTTTGTAATATTCCCAACTTTAAGCTTGCATTTATTTTGGCCTATTTATTTATATAATTTTATTTTACAAAATCACATCCAATTCCACCTTTTCCAGTGAATCTAGATCAGTGATCATTGAAATCATTCTATAGACCTTCATAACCATGATTTTCTCTCTCTAGCATCTCTGTATATGAAAATCTTCCAGACTGTATTTTTTTCCTCATTTCTTTGGAGTTTCATTCACATTAAAGATTACTCCTAAGAGTAAAAACTTCTTCTTCAAGTACCTCAATAGTCTAAGACATATCCTCTAGTCTATATGTAAGGTCATTAATAACCTTTTCCTATTCTTCAATTATAATCTCAATTTATGCTATATATTCTGTTCTTTTAAGGGATTTTGAGTGTTATTTTACTACTAATTTTAGTTGATAAATTCCTGCTTCCAGTTGATCAATATTTTATAATGACTCTTCCACAATTTATCTCCACTTTTTTCTTCTTTTATTTGATTCTCATACTCACCAAGAGAATATTCCAGTTTCATCTTGAGACCAGTATCAAAAATCAACTAATTATCTCTAGATAAATCTTTTGATGAATCTTAATTTTCAACTATATCCATAATAGATTCTTAGGTTCCATATTTAAAATATTTCTCTTATTTAATAAAAAACTCATTGTTATCATTTTCTTCATTATAGAATAAACTATTTCTATGTAATTTATTTCCATATTTGGAGTCTCTAATTTTAGAAAACTTTTTCTTAGTATTTTAAATGCTTCCTTCTGCACATTATTCATCATTAATGTTCCTTGAGCAGTGAGCGGCAAAGTGCCCAAATATATCACAAAGAAAATATTCAAAGGGTAGCTTTCCTTCAAATCTCTCATTTCCTATATTCAATTTCATGGGAAAGTGAGAAAGGAGTTCAACTTCCTCATTAACTTTATTTCCACTATCTACAGAAACCTTATGTTTTTCCATGGCATTGAATTCTATCTCCTTGATAACATGACTTGTTGCATCCTATAGTTTCACTCTCATTTCATATGCTACCAGACTACCTAGAAGGTCATCGAGGAAAAGTTTTGAAATACCCCTTTCCTCAAGGGAAAGATGTTTTGGATTTTAAGGAGGCATAAGTTTCGTCAATATTCTCTTCATAATGTTAATGTATTTAATATCTCAAAAATCCTTCAAATTGATCATATGGATTTAGTAATTTGATTGAAAAGGGTATCTTATTTTTCATTAGGGTGCATCTTCAGACCGTCAATACTATTGTGCCAAATTTGAAATTTGGCCACCTTCAAATAGTTACCACCATCATTTATATTTTCTATATTTTCCCATATTGACTTGTCTGAGATAAAACTCGTCACCTTAGAATGATTTAATCAGACATAGCTGTAGTGAGGTAATTTTTCACTTTAGTATCTATATCAAGAATTTTTCAATTTGTATTGGTAGTATAGCACCCTATGGGATTAGTGACCTGTATTCCTTGTATAGTGGAAATAAATACTACCATTCCAAGAGATCATATATGAGATCTCATCATTTTCTTCTATATCTGAAAGATACTTCCATCAAAATGGGAAACAACCCAGATTTTAACTATATTCTTCATGATAGTAATGAAGGAAATATGTAACTCTAGTAACCTATACGCCCTGATACCAATTGAAGGACCCTGGAACACCTTAATAAGAGAGGGGTGAATCAAGGATTCAAATTTTTCTTCCAATATGATAGATCTTCTTCCTACATTGGTAGGAAATTGTTAAATCTATAATGAAAACAAGAAGTAATCAAAAAATCCCAAGAAAATAGGTAACACACTAATTTTACATGCATCACCACTAAGGGCTACTCCAAGGATCATATGTTGAAAGTGTGTCATTCATACCTAAATACACTAATATTTACTAGTTTTAGAGTTCAAGAGTTTAGACACAGTCACTAAATTCCAAGAACATTGGATTTATGATATTTTGGGGATAGATAATTGTGTCCATTGGAACACTTCCATAACCCCCCTAGCTCACTACCTTGGGAGAAATCAACACAAAGCTTATGGAATTGTAGGTCCCTTATTTTTCATGAAATTATGTATCAAAAAATGTAGATATATGATTTTTTGAATTCCCATTTTACCCACATATGTAATCCACCTTTCTACGTACTATAATTTCACGAACTGTTCATCTGTGAACTAGACTGTGTTCTCTACGCACTATTATTCACCCCATGGTGAAGGTTATTCATGAACCAACTCTTCCTCAACAAGATAAATACAATTTCAGGGACCACCTCACCTTCGTGAACCATCCCTACTTCATGGATTCATTCTTAATCCACATATTTTATGTCTTCCATGGACCTCTACATCTTCTACCAACTCTCTTCCTTTTCTGGACTGTTACCACTTCCACTGACTACCTCTTATGAAACTTCTTCCATTGTGGGAAAGAATATCCTAAAAAATTCCTTCTATGAACAATATATATGGAGCTCTAATCTTTTTTTTGGAATCATATTTTGTGAACCTCTTCCTTCACAAAATTCTCTTCCAACAAACTCCTTTGGACTTCACCAAATTCCTCTCAGATTTCCAATCAATATATATATATATGAAATGAAGGGATAAGTGCTACATATATAGAAAAATAGATTATAAAATATTTCTAATAAATTCTAATTAATAATTAGATGGGGTACAACCTTCACCACATACTAATTCTCCCACGAACCATTTTACCGATGCAGTCTTCATTCCACTACTCTTCTTTTATGGCATCCAATATCTTATGTGAAAAAATATTCACCTCTTATCCCCAAATGACATTCCTACCATGAACTATTTACCTCCCATGATCTCTAAATATCCTTTTAACCACCTTCTATATGTGGTCCACATACCGTGCTTCGTGGTCTATATAGCACCGCTATGCAGAAATCCATCCTTTACCATTTTTTTGTGCTGTTATGGGTACATCATATATTGTCTGTGAACTATCCTTCTATGTCTAAAATCCATGTACTACTACCTGGAAAATATTCCTTTTCCAAAAAGAAACACTCAAATTTGAGGCCCTAAAATTTGGCAACCATCAGAAAACCGCACCACCTTAAACACATGTTTTAACCTTTCCTATAAGATCACTTGTCATGCAAAGTTCTTGATCAACCCAAATTTGGATTGAAAATAAACACAAACTATACACCATTTATAGAAATGATCAACCTTGGTTAAAAAAAATATCTTCAACCATGACTAGACTTGGTAAGACTTCAACTGTTCTATCCTTGTATACATTTATGCAAAGAAGGGTAGGGTGTAAGCATGATCAGTTCGAGAATGAAAATAGATTGAAAGTTACATGCCAAAATCTGTGGGGAATTAATCCTGAGATATGGAGTGGATTTTATGGATTCGGGTTTCTACTATATGTTACATTATAGTGTTGATGATCATGTCATGATGGTGTTGTGTTATTATACATTCGTAACAAAATATCATATATTTCTATAGGAAATTTATGGGATTTAAGAGTGGATATTGCCTTGATATTAAAGAGAATCTGTAAAATAAATTCAGAAATATTCTAAGGTGAATTAATGATCTATAAATAGGAATGGTATTTTATTATCTTGATATGTAAGAGACATGTTTATATTTTAAAATTATAAAAAGGACTATATATTGTTAGGGAAATACAAATACAAATATATATATTCATTGAAGATGATATAATAAAAAACGTATTAATTGAAGGCTATTTATAAGAATTAATAAAGGATATCCATGTGGATTTCTCATCAGAGGTTACTAGGTTTCATCAGTGGATGGAATTATATAATAATTGATACACCAATCTGGTGTAAACTCAATTGATGTTAATAATTATCAATAAAATAACACAAAAATATCCAGTGAACAATTTAAGTGCATGATAATAGTGATTTAATTATTTTGGGGGGTTTTAAACAGAGAGGTTCAATATGACCCCTATGAATTCTAACTGAATAGCAGTTAACTTAGTGTTTTAGTTTCTCAACACATATACACTTATTAATCCTAGTATTATCTCAATTTTGGTTAACTGGGTCAAATTTCTCATGTCCCTCTCTTAATATCTTTATCATTTTTATCCTACATGAGAGAGATGAGTTTTCCTGATAGTGATGATTCATGATCATTGACGAGTAGTCAAAAAAAGATAAACATACCATAATTGACCCTCTATTAGGGTATTACCGTGATAAGGACTAAAATTCCTTTATAAATATTAATGATATTATTCATATGGATCTTCTGTTTAATTTCATCAGACTTGGGTAATAGTAAATAGTAGTAAACGATTACTAAAAATTATTAAAAATTAAATAATGAATTATTATCAATAGTAAATACTCTTTGATTAGTCATCCTTTATTAATCAAATAATTATACTTTAGGCACATATAGAGTCTCCTTGATCTTCCAAATGATATTTGAATTTGAAATAAAGAATCTAGATAATTAACATAATAAATAATCAAAAAGTGTTGAAATAATTTATGGAAGCATGATGGTCCTAAAATGTAAGAGTCATTTTAATGAAAATGTAGATGAAATTTATGAAAACGTTAGGGTAAACTCTTAATATTTTTCAAAAATTAATTTCTTCACATCCCAATGGTATCATCTGAGTGAATTTACTGAATTCATAATAGTAAACTAATTTGAAAACTTTATAGTAGACCTTGGACCATAGGAATCAGTACATTATAATAAAATATTCAACATCAATTTCCATGTCTATCATTTTAATGAGAGACAATTATATAATTGTTATTTCCAAAAGAGTCATTTTTATAGGATTTATTTATATATAAGACATTATCATAAGATTCATTTCGATATATCATTTATGTAAGTGTAAAATTTGAAAATAAAATATTAATATCCAATTCATAAAGGTCTTGACTATGATAATTTTTAATATATTCAAAATATCAATATCATCAACAAGAAGACACAATATGAAACATATCCATCTTTCCAATATTTTTATATGTAAGAAATTCTTCACTCTGTGATAATATGTAATTTAATCCCTAGTGCATAAATTTTTATACACTTATAAAATTCATTTCATAATATCTATTAAAATATAAATGAGTTAATTTACTTCAAAATATTACTACAATCTAGAATGTGATAATTCATAGAATAAATAATAATAATAACAATGAATAATATATATAAATAAAAAAATTAAAAATTAAAAATTTACCCAATTATATTCATTTATATATAGTGTAATCATAAAACAAAATATTATTTATGCCATCTTACATGAAATAAATTAATAATAAATAATAACAATAAAAAATAATGTGATATTAATATAATTATCAGTATATAATATATAGAGAAAGTCGAATGAATCTAATCAATACATTCTCTAAGGTGGATTCATCTCTCATGGATAGAATGACTATGATTTTTATAGCCTCTTGTACTATCATTAGTCAATCAATTATTATGTCTAAGTATTGGAACTAATAATTATAAATTAATATCCTATCCTCATCTCTTCCATCATTGATAAATAAATAAGATGGAGTTTTTATTGAGGCTTGTACCAAGGGGTAATTTTTTTTGAATTCTCATTTTGGTTATATCATTTTTTATATAATTTAAGACTTTATTCAAAGATATATGACTATTTGAGGTTGTCTAATACTCCCAATTCTCCATTGACATCTAAATATTCCATCCATAATATATTTTTTCAATAGTTCTAAAAAATGGGTTTTATAGATTATATAGGGATGTGGGTATCATCTTGTGGGATGTGTATCATATTAAAGAAATCATAATCTTTGGAAAAATGTAAAATATATTTATCCGAGGATCTAACATCTACAGTTGTAACCTATAAAACCCTCATCTAGTGAAGGATTCAAGGATAATATCTAAGAGAAATATTAGAAGAGTGATCTAGTCTTACATAGTCTTTTGATGTAGTTAATGGATTAACATTTCGTTATAACCCTATGGATAGAAACTAAAGGAATGATTTTTGGAAATATATCCATCTAAATGCACTCATGACACCAATGGTTCATACATGTCAATTATGTAGGAGAAATAGTAAAACACATATATTTATGATGCCATTATAATGGTGTCCCAAGATGTTTAATAACCAAAATTCCTGGAAATGTATTTCAATGGGTGTCTCCTACAAAAAATATGATTAATTATGTGCCAAAGTAAGTACATTCATGAATGATATGTAATTATTACAAGGGTGTCCAATAATCATTGTTGTGAAATTATTGGCTTGAATTTACTTCACGTTGACCATGCACATGGAAATATGGAATTATACCATGTTTTTTGACAAATGAAAATATTATATGACTCGGTGGCATAACGATTCGATGGACATGAGTTTAAAAAACACACTGACTACTCATTCTATATTTTTCCTAGAGCTTTTTAATGTTACGAGTGTGTGTTCCATTTTTTGAATGCTAATATGGTCCCATATATGAAAGGAAATTCCTATTTCTTTACATTCACCCCTTATGAGACTTCCATTTGGATTATCACTGAATATTCTCATTATACACAAGATAAATTTTCACATATCAGTTCACATTGAGATTTGGTGATTATATCATAGGCCAACAGAGTCATTATTTAAGAGCCCCATGGATAATTTTTGTAACACCCCGAGATTTTATGGGACATATTCTTTTTATTTTAATTGATGTCTTGTGTTGTATAGTACACCAATATTATCTTATAGTATACGCAAAACCGTATTAGCTTGCAGTATATGCAATACTATTCATGGCTTGTGTTACTCATAATTTCATGTTCTTTTGATAGAATTCATTTCAAAAAAAACATATTATATATTTTCTTCAGTGTATAAATGAACAATGTTTGGATTATTTTATACACAACAACAAAGGAATCTTTAAATACACACAATTCTTACATTCCTTGCATTACACGCAATAATGAACTTCCTCGATAGCTTGCATTATACAAAATACCCAGTTTCACTAAACAATGATATAATGTTAAAATATTATTATGGGATATAAACTAGATGTTATTAAAATTATTAACCACATTTTTAATTATATATATCATTAACATTCATAATTTTTATTTTCTAGACAAGATATAAGAACAAGTTCATTTTTTCGGATAAAAGATGTATTTGTCAAAATATACAGTATTGTCATATTTTAATGGTGAACACATTTTAAATCTAGTTTTTGACACTTTGGTATTTTATATTTGATAAAATAAAATTATTATTTTAGATAGAGACATAAAAATTTACTTAGGTTTAATTTTTGGTATTTTCTGATAAAAATCATATTTTAACGAATAATGAAAAATACTGCATTTTAATTCTATACTCCCATTTCATCTTAATTATTTATATTGTTAGATTGTATTTTTAATAACTTTTAAAGTGTAATTGGTTTATTTTGTTATCATTTAATACAATTTTGGTCATTGGAAGTAAATTCACATTTTCATTGGACATAAACACATGTCAAATATTTAGTAGATTTTACTTCTTAAGAACATGTTTCTTGGTTTTGACAACAAGAATTAATTTTAAATTAATTTCTCAAAATTATGTGTTTTTTTAATTTAAAAAATGGATTAAATATTTGGAATCATAAGGTTATAATTATGTAAATAGCTACCTTTCAGTTTTGCACATTACAAATAGTAACATTAGTAATCATTTTATTTATCATGGTTGAAGGGTAAATCTGATAAATAAGGGGAAAGAAAATAAAATTATAACAATATTAATCTACACTAACACATGTCATAATCCGATTTGATGAGATATTTCCGACCATGGGCATCCTAGCGTCGATTTGGGGATCCCATAGAGCCAATCGGGTGTGAAAAGGACATTTTCTAAGAATTAATTTAAAGTAAAGAGAAATATAACCTAAACATGTATCTTTTATTAATACAATTTTAAGGTGAGGTTATATAATGGATATATTATACTATAAATAGTCCCTATAAATCTAAAAATATTTATTATATCATGACATTTTATTTAAAAATTTTGGAAATTAAATTAAGAAATTTAAAAATGACACAATGATTATGCAGTGATTGCTTCATTAATAAAGGTTTTAAATAAATTATATTATAAATGCTAAAATAAATGTAATTTTATTATTGACATGTCATACATGAATTTTCTAGATTTTATTAAAATATTATATATGAGATAATTCATTACGATTGAAGTAAATAGGTTGTTATTAATTTTTTTAAAAAAAATTCAAGTATGAATAGTGTCCAAAAATGCATAATTTAAAACATAAAATAGTTTATTCAAGGATATTAAATTTATAACAATATTAGATTCAGAAAAATTGTCAATATTAGTCCAAATATATCATAAATTACTTTTTGTCTGTCTTTTTACAAGATATGGTAATTACATTAACCAATAATGTCTCAATAACATGATATCATAGTAGGATTAAAAAGGGTAAAATAATGGTTAAACCATAAGTATAAGGATACACAAATATTCAAAACATGTATAATAATCATTGTATGATGAGTATTTGAAAGAAAATAATATTTTATTCTAATTAAATGAGTCTTGGACAATTTTTAATAGAAATTTAATTTATAATAAATTAATATTTTAAGACTTTCCTAAAGTGCCCCTCCTCCCTCTTATAAACGGCCACCACTTATACCCACATAACAAAAACCCTTAAAGCCCCTTTTCTCACAAAAATTCTACCCAAATAATCTCCCCACATTCCTAACATCATCCTAGAAGCCTTAACTTGGGAAGAAGGAAATTCAAGAAAGCCTTTAGGCTCAAATCAAAAGATTTTACCCGGTTTTGATGTAATATCTTCTCTCAAATTAATTTCATTTAATTTCCTTCTCCACTCACTATCATATTATTGTTATTTTATTACAAAAAAAAATATTATCCTTAATATACTAGGATTTTTAAATGGTAATTATTCTAACTGAACATACACACACCTCCATCTAATGGATACGAACATACCATTTCTGTGTACGGAGAACTACTGCCGCACAAAACAATGATTATTCAATTTTATCCCACCACATCTCATGGTGGAAATTATGATGAAACTGTATTTATATATGATATATATTATATTTAAATTTTCTATATTCTTCTATTTTTTTATTTAAAACATACCTGTATTCTTTCTATAATGTGTAAATACGTCAATTTCATTTGAGGATGTGCGAACTACCACCCCATCAAAGTGATATGACACATTCATGCCATACATAGAAAGTATAAAGGATATAATTAAAGAACTCATGTAACATATATAACATATATATTATAATGGAATAATAAAATACCTATATATCATTTAGTTTTAATTAATTTAATATGACAATGAAATGAAAGTAGCGTTCATGCATAAATATGGCCTACCAACTCAATGAACGATGTATTCCATTTAATTTATCCATATATTATATATAATTATATAATGAATATATATGATATATAAATAATGTTTCATATTCTATAAGTATGTAAACCATGATATAAGTAATAATTTCACGAATTAAATGTAAAAAAATGTACAATAAATAAAACTATTATTACAAAAAACGTTGCTTTAACATGGAATTGATAAATGAAAGGGTAGCATAAAGTCATAAGTGAATCATATTTGATGAATAAAAATGATTATGGTTCTTTTAAATGTTAATAATATATTTAAACCCACTATACATAAGTTTTGGACACATACGAAGGATATCATACCTAAGGTAAGGGATAATTTTTCAATCTCAATTTTTATTCGAGATTGTTTATTCGTAAGTATTTACTAGGGTATATTTATCATCCATTTCCATGTTTTATAAAAAAGTCTTTAGAAAATGTTTAATATTATTCAATGTATTTTAAATTAATTTTTCCCATTTTTTGGCTTTTAATACATGGTTTGGAAGGAATCTTTCTTTTGTTTACCATACAAGTTACTTTTTGACTTCTCCATCAAAAGTACAAGGGGATATTTTTTTAACATAAATGGCATGAATGGATTTTTTGTGTTTCACAAAGTATTATTTCCATGAAACTTACTTTACAATATTTCAAGTATATTTTCAATTAAATTCATTTATCTTATAATTTCATGATATTTTGAGAAAAGAAAACATTTATGAAGAGGAAAGGATATTTTTCTAAGGAATTAAGTTCAAGTGTTTTATAAAAATTATTTTCCATCCATGGGGACATAGGGTTATGATTGTATCCTTATTATTACTTTATTTGATTGGGTTTATTATTAAATTATTCTTATGAATTTCATTTATCTTATATGGATTATGTTTTTATGAAATGATGTTTAAGAATCCCATTTAATATCCTGGGTTATGCTATGATGAATGATTTATGTTTTTGTGTAACATGTAAGAATGATTTCATTATGAGAAGGGTGGGACATATATATCCTTCCAATGCATTTGGTAATGATTTACAACTCAAGAGATAGTCATGAATGGAATGAAATATAAATCTAGTTCAGTTATACAAGGCTGGAAAGACATGTAAATATGGTTCAGTAATACATGGTGGGAATGACCTGTAAACCCAGATCAGTAATGGACTATTTCTACTATGATAGTTTTGGAAAAAATTCCTTGGGTAATATGGAAATCATATTATGTGCTTATGTGTTTTCCAGAATTCCATGTTTTATGCCAATGTTATTATGGTTAATTTTCTTTTGTGATCTATTCCTTGGGTGATGCCATGATTCATTTCAGAATTATGATTTAGATATTCAAAATTTATGTTTATGTCTTCACATTCTTATGTTTATGATTTGTTTCATGTTCTTCATGTTTATGCTTACTGAGAATTTTAGAACACCCTTTTATGTTTTATTTTCCCCATTATATAAATAATGGTTTTAGGTAGGAAAACCAAAGTGGATGTCCTTTATGGGAGATATTGAATATCTTTCACCATGTTAGAAGATTATGATTTAAATTTCTAAAGACACTAAACTAATACATTATTTGGGAATCTATTTGTGTCATGTATTATTTATTCTACAAAATAAATGTAATTTCCATGTACATCAATCATTGATCTCTATAATTTTAGTTTTTATATTAATTTAAATATTATTAGAGAGTCACACAATCACCTTAATCGAGGATATTTGATGAATATAACCAGAATTGCCATGAAACAATTCTTCATTACTAATGTTGATGGACACTAAAACTAAAATTAGCATTGTACCAATCATATATTTTTATATACTTACTTTGTAATCTATTCATACATCCATAAAGTGATACATAAATGTGATACTAAGGGGGTAATTATATCGAATACATATAACTCCAACTACATTATACACATAGAAAATAAATATTTTTGACCCAAAAATTAGAGGGGAGGAACTCTTGGTTATATGTATAATAGAGAACAGAGATTCCTCACGTATAGTGGTTGCTTTAGGCGCTAGAGTAAAATGAATCCAAAAAAATAAAAAAATAAAGAATTCTTAAATATCATCACCAATAATAATGAAGATATAAAGACATGAAGTATCCATGCTCTGTCAGATAACCACATGTTGATGTTATCCAACTTAATAATTTAATAAATATACTCCCACCATATTTATTGGATAAATGGTATACTTCCATAATTGATCTATTATTTGATTTTATTCTCATTATAGGATATGAAAGGGGTTCATATATTTATTTCCTTTTTGAAAATTTTGTAGTTAAAAAATAAGCTTGGAAAAATATTTATATTATGATAATTGAATCCCCATTAATGGAATTTGGGATTTGTCAGGGGAACCATTGTTTTGATAAATGTTTATAGTTTTAATGTGACTAGTGGACCAATCAACCAATCGTAAAATGTGAAGATCCATAAAATCATATTCTAATACCTTAAACAAGTTTAATAAGGTATGGATCATATTTAAGAAGAGGAATCTGGACTCTATTTTTGGGTTACTGATCAAATGACTAATGTGGATGATATTAAACATTGATTAGAATCTGAAAAGGTGGAGTCTATTTAGAAAATAACATATATCGATGATATTTATCAAGGATTACAAGAACTAATTATAGATACCAAACAACTACATAAGAATATGGAATTTGAGAATTGTAAACTTGTTATTATATATTAGTGGATCAATTGTTCTCACAAATCACTGATCAACTTATGGAACTCATATTACCATATTTTACTATAGTATATCTATTTTATTATTTTTTCTATAATAATATATTAGATAAAAAATCTCTAAGATTTGGTTTTCTATTCCCCCCTTTTTTTCCAAATTAATTAAATTGAATTTATTTGATGAAAATATTTTATCATCATACAACTACTCACAATTATAATTTTATTGGGTGTTAAAAAATTTGGGTCATGGTTTCTCATCCATTTTTTATTCTAAATGTGGTAAATAATAATGATTAATTATATGAATATACCACAGGGTATTGTAATAAATGATAATAGTTAATCTTAAATGGGTAAAAAAAATATTTTTAACTGGATAAAAATGATATATTTTTTAAATTATTTTTCAATATAGTTTAGTCAATGGGGAAAGGACATAAAGGTTATCATTTCAACATGTGCACTCAGATTCTAAGATGTGTTCCATACATAGAACACATGTGAAAAAATCACAATATGAGGTTGATCTATTACATAATGAATGAAAATTGAATCTTCTCAAATACATGTTTTCTTATAATAAAATTTCTTTTCATATGATATTTTCCTTCAATTTGGAGATTGGTCGACCTATTTATACCAAAAAGGATTATTTAATCATTGTTATGTGATCTTAGATTAATATATTTGGTTTGATATGGATGTATGTGTCATCTTTAAAGGCCAAGGGTTTTATGAAATTCGATAATGTTTTAAGATTCACAAGGTAACATAATTCAAAAAGTAGGTTTGATAGAATAGATGAATTGTTTAAGAGGGGTTCAAAAACATTGATGTTATTTTACAATTACCTTTAGTAGACTATCAGAGTAGATTAATATTAAAATATTAGCATATTAAATTCTTTTCTAGATTCATAGAATACGTGTGTGTGGATAAAATTTTTCTGGGCTTAATTATATGTCCAATGATATTTTTGTTTCTTTCATTTCATTTTATACCATAAATTTTTCCTTAGCTATGTAATAATTTTTACCTCAATAGGAAATGAATAAAATTTTGATTTACCTTTCCTTTATGGGTATTTACATGAGTATTTTCATTTATCTTTCGTCACACTTCAATGAATTAAATTTTTTCCAAGTAGTTCAAGGTATTTAAGGTCTCACAATAATGAATATTTTATTTCTCTTAGTTTAGGATCATAGAACTCAGAATAAAATGAATTGATTTAAATATATGTTCATAAAATATTAATCATAAATTTATTTAAGTTAAAAATAATAAATAGTTGACCAAAATAATCTCAATGAATAATCTTGTATAGATTATTCTATGCATAGGTCGATCACATAGTCTATGAAGAACCAAAATAATGTAAATGGTTAACCAAATTTTTTTGTGATAAATCATTTTCCAAATATAGATTGGGGGGCTTACAATGTATATAGTTTAATGGAATATTATTTGTACTAGATTATGTTTCTTAGTATAAGGTCATAAATCATGGACCCTTTATATGATAAAATCTTCCCAATGTATAAAAACTATCCTAATAGAAAAATAGAAATTTATGAAAGAAACATTCATGTAATATCATGGATGAAATACAATATATTTTCTTTTCTATCTAAAATTTTCATAAATCTTTAAACAATTAGGGTTTTGGGGTAATTAATTGACTCTTTCTATTTTTTCTATTTATTTAATTTAGAATTTTTTTGGTTTCCCCTTTCTTATTTAATGAAACAGACTTACTTTTTTATGAAAATAAAATTTTTAATGTTATTCTCATATATATTAAAAAATATAAGTCCTATCACGTTTAAGGTTTTCGAATATGGACTGATGTGGGGTCACATTCTCATACCTAAATGGGATATATAAATTTTAAGATCATTTATCTTTGTCTAAGGTGGGTAACAATAAAATTTATTTTATAATGTTCAGAATAAAATATTATCCAATTTTTTCTCATGTATCATTTATAAATTCCCATAGTGTAATATCAAAAGTTGTGGGATAATAGGATTTCCTCAAATTTTTACCAACATACATAATGATTGAAAACATGGTTCAAAATTTACTATGGAAAAATTTTATTCTATCAATATTTATGTCAATTTTATTTTCCTTTATATAATTTTAAAAAATAATTCAATTTTTGGTCTTAATATGAAATAAAGAAAATTTATATTAGAATAACATTCATGATTTGTTAACCAAATAATTTTTTATTTATTTCGTTTTAGTTCATGTTTTCATTTTTGATTATATAATGCTAGATGATTAATGTAATATAGATTTGGCCAAGATGAGTACATGAGTTTTTAGGCCATACCACTTTGAATGATGTGTCATTTAGTTTATTATCATGTACTAAAGAGTAAATTTTTAGATAATTACTCTTTATTTACATGATTGAAATTATTCTAATGTGAGTACATGAATGAATATATTTCTAGGGAAATTATCTAATGGGTAAAATCTTTACCTTCAAGTGACTAAAATTATTCCTTGATCTATAGACATTATCTAATATTCATTAATTTTATTATAGATTAATTTTTATCCTAGAGATCATTTCATATATTTTATAAAAATGATATAAATTTCACTTAATCCTAATTAGACATTAGGAAAAGTTGGAAATCAATTTAATTTTACTTTGGCTTCCCTTTATAGGTTTTCAACATGATGAACCATACATCAGTTGCTTTTACAATTAATGTCCATGAATTCTAGACTAATGATGAATCTTAGTGTTTTGGGATACATATTATAATATAGTTTATGTATATAAAACTCATATAGTGATCCCATGATGGGTATAATCTTAATATATAGAGTAATTATATAGTGAGGTTTTCCACCAAATGATCATAGAACAGAATTGATTTGAACGGTAAACCAAATTCTCGAGTAATTGATAAATATATAGATTGGTATGTTGGTATATTGTAAAATATAAGCACATGTGACAAGTAATTGATAATTATTTTATGTTTAAGGTCATACCACTTTGATAAAAGTAGATACTATAGTATATATGACACAACATGATTCATCAATTGTCAAGATACAATGATGGGTGGAAAAAAGAGGAATTTGAAACTGGACATAAGATAAAATTTCCTAATGTTACTGTATACTCTAAAGTAATAGTTGTCCATACATATTTAGTTTTGGAATCACATACTTGTTCAAGGCCAATGGAGAAACTCTATATGAATAATAGGCACAAACTAGGATGCTACAAATAAAAAATGAGCAGAAGGTTATGACTGTGCAAAGGATAAAAGATCCAAGTATCTCTAATTATCCTTTAAAAATATGAATCAAATAATATATATTTTTAAAAAAAATATATAATTTGTTGGAACGATATAAGGATTATTTTGGCACAAATTAACTAGTAAAAACCTTTAATGAAAGAGTTTAAATCTAATTCTAGAATCGAGGTGTGGAAACAACCTTCTAGAATAACCAATCCAAGTAGTTTAAAATCATATGATTTATATAAATGAATGGTTCTATAGGATTTACAATATTTTAGGGTTATGTATAATTGAATATATTATGCTATACATTTTCATATCATATATACTATATTATACTATTAGTTAGTTTACACTCTTCTGACATGTTGTAATACCATAGCGAGGGTCATTTTCCCATGGACCAATGAAAGTAACACAATGAAAATGGTTGCATTCAAACACTGGGTTGTAAAACCTAATATCTATAATCACTAAATGAGGTGGGGGTAAATAAGAGAATAAGAAAACATATATCTTCTCCTAAAGTTGGATATTAAAGCATCGCTACACAAACTATGAGAAAATGGATCAATCCAAAGCTAACATTCGTTCTATATCTTGGTATATGGCCAATAATGAAACCCCAAATGTATAATGGTTCCATATACTAGGATTATATTAATGAAAAATTGAATGATAAAGAAAAGGGAGAGTTTCAACTTAGTGTATTATATAAGATAACGGTGTAACTACGTATCATATAGATGCACAATTTCAACCACATGTAGTTTTCTGTTGGGAGTACACACTTTGGTGTGAACCGATAAGGAAACTATTAGCCCAATTAGGATATATACCATAAGAGGGGGTGAATTAGGGTATGATAGATTAAAATAACTGCCCCTTTTAATATTGTTTTTTCATTAATTAAAATACTCTTGTCTCTTCTAATGTAGCAATATATGCATATAAATGAAATCATGCACGAGAGATAATGAATTTTACTTGGTTCACTCTCACTAGGCTACGTCCAATGAGTATACAACAAAAATGTGCCATTTTACCATATCCACTAAGGCATAATTACTAATTAAAAGGTTTGGGATATATCAATTCTATGCCAGGGATGATTGTCTTTACATGATTTTGGGTCTTCTCACTACATTATCAAGGGTCACTCCCTATGTATCTTTCTCTGGATCACTGCCTAAGGAAAGGATCAACGTCTTCTTATTCCTTCACTCACTTCTCTTTGAATGGATGCACTCATAAATTATGGGATTGTAGGTCCCTTTATTTACCTAAAAAACATGTCCTCAACTTTAGATATATTCTCTATTGAAGCCGCCTTTTCACCCATAGATGAAATCATCTTTTTAGTATACTATTAGTTGGACGAAATTGATTTCATGAACGGTTAAAGTCCCTTCTCAAACAACTTGCTTCCTCTATGAACTATGCTGCACCTCATAGCACATATACTTCATGGACCACCTATCCATCACATAATACCTACCATTCATGAACTACCTCTGCTTCCACATACCACCCTCTTTCTTGTGGACTACTTCTTATTCTGTAGACCAACCCTTCTTCCATGAACCATATCTGCTTTGTTGAAAAGTTCTTCTTCCACAGAATTCTTCTCCTCTATGGACCATCTTCATTTATGGGCTATAGATCCCCATTAAGCATGTTTCAAAAACTATTATTTTAAACCAATTCACCCTTAGAATAATCCTCCCCATGAAATATTCTCATTTGTAGAATTGTTTTCCTATGAGTAATTTCTCCTTTGGCGGAATCCTCCTTTGGAACTCTTCTCCTTTGCATACTCCCCCATGAACTATTTCTGACATATCTGAATTTCATCCAGTAGTGAAGATGTTTTCTAATGAAAATAACTATCTTTAATAAAATAGTTATCTTTCCTTATAAAGGAAATTATATTTTAAAATATTTATAACCCATTTCAATCAATCATTCCATGTCGTATAACCTTCACAATGGACTGCTTCTCTCACAAACCATTTTTCCTCCATGGTCCTTTTTCCACCTCTCTTCCTTAGCCATAGTTTATCACTTCCATGGACCAGACCATTTGTGGGTCATCAAATAGCCACCTCATATCCACAAATGACCAGCCATCCTGTATACCTCCAGCCTCCCCATGAACCATTTTCCATACATGCAATGTGTAACGTGATTCACAGTCCACATAATAGTACTATGCATATTCCTTTGTTGATTTTCCATCACCATTTCACATAAATCCTATGTGGTCTACAAACTATCCTTCACATTCTATGAACTGTGTACTCTTATACATAAAATATTTATTTTCCAAAAACAAACCCCTGATTTTGATGCCCAAAAATTTGACAAACACTGGGAAACTATGACACCTTAAAAACCTACTTTGGTAACATCAACCAAAATAATTCACATTCATTTGTATTTGTCAAAAAACACAATCCTACCCATAAATACCAAGAGGATTCCTTGAGTTATTTTTCCCAATAATCTCACCATGTGGGTTTTTTGTCAATTCTTCACATTTTGATATATTATTGAAGCTCCTTAAATCTTCCATCAACATCCACTTATTACCATTAAGATCGCCTCCGAGGATTTAATAAAAACAAACTAAGCCCACACGAGTACTGATAATCATGAAAAATAAATGTATAACATCAATGATTTACTACATTCCATTCCAAGACCACTCTTCTGATTTCATCATGAACATTACCTATCATAAAATATAATATTTGATCAATCACTACTAGAATCGTTAGATTTAATACTCCCCCTATATCACTAATAAACCAACAACCTTTAACTCCCCTATCTCGATACTCCACCTAATAAATTCTCCCTTGTCTTGATTAACTAAAGTTTCTCCCCTTTAATAGCCACAATTTCTCCCCCTTTGTCAATGAACCCAAACGACACTTTTTTGATGTCTGTAACAGTGTAAAGAAAACAAATGACATAGTTGGGAAAGAAAATCACACCTATGGCAGACAGGGTCCCACACCCACACTTTTTCAAGTGTGGGAAGTTTCATGAACTCCTACATATTTTCAAAGCCTCTGAAACACTTTTCTGTGTAAGGACTATGTCATAATGTCTGAAAGTTGTCATTATTAGGGAACATAATCCAACATCACAAGCCATTGATCAACCTAATCATTGATAAAATGATACATGATTTCAATTTCCACTGTACTTGAGTGAAGGACTATATTTTTTATAAGATGTATAGCTATTTAATTATCAGAATGTATTCTGACCAGAGACTTCACATAGAATCCCATATCATAGTATTGATACTTCATCGACAACAACTGTATTAAAGATTGAGTTGCTACAATATATTCAACTTGTACGGTGATCAATGAAATAAAATATTTTTTTTTTCTTAGCCAAGGAATACAAAATCAACAAAGATAGAAAGAACCTCATAATGCTAATTTTCTATTATTTTTTGATCCGACCCAATCTGCATCTATGTATCCTAATAACTTTGGTTGAGATTTTTCATTATACATCAAAACAATGTCCAATGTTCCCTCAATATACCAAAGTATTATTTTTGAATATAATTAATTTGATTTCCTTGATATTTTGTTGATATCTCACTTTTAGACATGTTGAAAAAACAATATCTGATCATGGTACTGTTAAGAACAATTTAAATCTATCGATATTCTAGTATTTAGTGACATTGAATGCTTTGCCTTTATCATACGATGAAAGATTCTTCTATGTATCCACTAGAGTCATAATATCATTGGAATTATCCATTCTAAATATTCTCAATACCATCTTGTAATATTTATATTGAGAACATAATTTTATGTTATTTCCTTGTGTTACCCAAAGACCACAGAAAATCATTACTTCACCATGATTGTAAATTTTGAACTCAATTTTTAGGAATTGTGAAAAATATCTACACTGTGATTCATTAGATCCACTAAATATTATGTCATTGACATTTACAATCACAATCATAATTTTAATTATTTCATTGTTGACATATAAATTGTAATCAACTCCACCACGCTGAAAACCAATCTTCTTCATAAAATGATCTATCCTTGAAAACTATTCTCATAGTGCTTGCTTCAAACCATATAAAGCCTTCCCAAGATGAAAAACCTTGTTATCATATTCATAAATTATAAACCTATTGGTAATCTCAATATACAATTGTTCCTCCAAAACCCCATTCATAAATGTCGACTTGACGTCCATCTAGAAAACATCAAACCTTCTTGGAACTGTTATGGCCAAGAATAAACTGATTGTTTCTAGCCTCACAATAGGTGAAAATGTCTTATAAACATCAATTCCCTTTATTTGGGAGTATCCTTTTCACACTAGTCATGATATTTTTCAAATCACAACACTTTATTCATTCATATTATTATGAAAGAACTATTTAGTCTGGAAAAATTTAGTATTTAGCAACCTCAAAACAATCAACCTTGTCTGATTCTTCTCAATTTAGTCGTGATCCTCATTAATAGCATGAACCTAATTTTCATCTATAACTTCTAAATAAAAATATTTATGCTCTGCATGTGATAAGAATGATGATTCATATAGAGTCTTAATTCCCCTTGTTTGTACTGGCTCTTTCAGATCCTCAATTATGTTATGTCCATTGACTTTGTCTCTTCTCTTATATCTTTGTGCAGATACTGAATTCTAATCATTATTTTCAATATTTGAATCATCTTCTAAATCATCCTCTAGAACTATAAAATCCCATGACCTTCTAATCTCTTCATCACTATCCTCTTGACACTGATCATGTAATTTTGGAAGATTATTCCCATTATCCACTATAATTACATCATGGATTTCAACTACCTTTACCGGGCACTTATTGAAGCAATTATACTCTTTTCTTTTCTTTGAGTATCCACATAATATCCCTTCATCTCTATGATATTCAAGATTTTTCTATTTATCTTTATTTTGAATGAAATACTTACTTATTTAGACTCGAAATTACTTCAATGAGGGAATTCTTCCATACCATAACTCATATGTTGTCTTTTCTTCTTTTGGACACAACAAAGATCTATTTTATGTATAGACTGATGTCATCACTATTTCTTTCCAAAACATATTTGGTTGGACGTTCTCAATGAGAATTTATATAGAAATTTTGTTGAGAATTTTTTTTCTTATCTTAACTACTCCATTATGATATAGAAATCTAACTAATGAAAACTAGTTCATTATCCTAAGTTTCTCAAGGTAATACTACACTTGGATATTCGTGAACCCAATTCAGTTATCTATTCTGATATTCTATATTTTCTGAGCTAAAATCTTTTTAACTTCCCATAGACATCTAGTAATGCAGCTGAACACCTCACACATGTGGGTGATGACTAATACCCACACAATTATGCTAAAATCATAAATGTAGAGTACATAGTGTCTCCTCCCATCAATAGCTCTTGGTGAAATTGGTCTAGAAACATAAATATGCATAAACTCATGAAACATATTTGAGGATTTATCCTTTTCCTTATATTAATTTCGAGTGATCTTCCCTTGTTGTCAAGAATTATGCGTATGGGTACGATTTCATGATAATCTAAGTTAGTCACGAGCTGTTTCATTTTTCACTAGATATTACAAAGATTTTTGGATTAAGTGGCCAAGTAATTTATTCCATAACCTGTTTAATACATCATTTTAATGAAAGCACATATCTTCTTATCCACTAAAAAGATATATATTTCCTTTCATATGATTTACCTTTAGAACAAATACACAATCTTTTTCCTTAATGACACATAATTTCTATGAAAATCTTATGGAATGCCCCAAATCTCAAAGTTGATTGACACTAATAATGTTGTGACTAGGATGTTAAAAAACTAAAACATCATCATGTATCATGTATCATGTATTTTCCAGAAATTTTTCTTTTTCCAAATCTAACAATCTTCATGCCTTCACCAATTCCAAATCATGCGATACTTTCTTTATCGTACCTGATTCAAGGAACCATATCTTTATTACATTTCATAAGAGATGGGTATCCACTATTAATAATCTATATTTTAGTGTGATATGATTCATTAAAAGATATCTCTATAACCACTACATGTTCAACTATATTTTTCTTCTTCAACCAAGATTTTTTACTTCATACCCAATACTATTTGTTAAAATTGGTCTTCCTCGATGTAGGATGGACCAACTTCATCATACAATACAGAAAAATGATTTTTCATTTTTAGATAACTTAATGATACAATTAATTACTTCTTATAAACAGATTCATTATGCTTCATCTCATTTCTCTCTATTATTTATGTACAATATCTTTTCATGTGATTGAATCCTCCACAACTAAAATAGTATCCATCAAAATATATTCTTTAAAATTGAGTTTTGTATGGATTCTCTTATTTTTACCATTACATTCGGTACCTCTTTGAGATAAAACATTCATTTTGTAAATGTACCATATTTCCAAAATAATAACATCTCATGTGGTATGAATTCTCAGGTAGAAATACTTCACCACTTGTTTTCCATTGTGTTTTATGATTTTTCTAATTCTAATTCATTCCTAAATCAATATTCAATCTCAAATTCTAATCTTGTGGTATAACATCATCCATTATTACATTATTTTTTTGATCAAGACCCATACCAACTATATCATTTTGATCAATCAGTTTCATTTCCAGAAAATCCTTTTTCTGCTCCTCTGGACCTCTATATTCTACTTTTCCTTTTTCTATTGCATGTGTATCCTACTTTTCTAGAATCAATAGTTTATCTTAATCTTTTAATTTTCTTTGCATACATATAAAATCATTTTCAAGATCATAGATACTTCTGATTTAATATTTTGCAGTATTATGAAAACTATCTATATCTCTTTTCTATTCATTAATTTTGAGTTTTCACTCAATCACATTTTCTGATCTTTCTAGCATTGAAAACATTAGTTTTTCAACTTCATAATTCAGATCAAACATCTCTTATTCCTACAGCATTATATAATATTTGGAATCACGAAACACTTTATTTTATTTCTTTGTTTATTCTATCTAAACAACTATTTGTTCCATAGAAACTTCAAATTCAACATTAATTTCAACTCTTACTTCTATTTATCCTTCTTCAATGTCTCTTTATTCCACTGTTTAGGGATTTACCGCAACTGAAACCATAGAATTTTATTCATGATCCTTATAGTATTCCAATTAATCTTCCATAGATTCTTTAGAACTCTCATCTTATTTGAATGTATATTCCTATTTTTGATGAAGTTTCTCTTAGACTTTTTCTGGACTTTCATGTAGGCTGAATACTTTTTCATGGGATTTTAAATATCATCCCCTTTATCTTCTTGAAACATCTTGGGGCACCTTGTAGTTGGATGTCCCACATTTCCACATCTAAAGCATGAAAGTAGGAGTTTCCCCTTGAAATTAACTTTTCCTAATCACGTATTTGAGGAATGGAAAACATCAAATCATCTACCTATTCTTCTTCCTCACCATATTCAATGTTAATCTTCATCATTTCCTTCAATGAATCTTCTTAGGATTTCACTTTTTCCATGGACTCATTGTCATCGCTTATCCTCTTGTATGGAATAAGAGTATTTTCAAAGCCATCCAAATTCATCTCCCTGGATCTTTATATTTAAATATTGAACCCTTTAGATTGAACCGAGGTGGAAGATTTCATAGGATATGGTTTACCATACTTATATCTTAAAATATTTCACTAAGACCACGCACGTATTCCATAACAATATTTATCCAGTAAAATAATTTATCAATATAATCATTAGGGTCCATTATATGTTATTCATACATGTTCCATAAAACCTTTATCTTTTCTTCCCTCACTTTTGAGTCACCCTCATAAATATTCAACTACTTTTACCTCATTACATGTGATGATTTACATGACATCACCTTCATATATATGCAATTGGATAGGGATCTACCAAAATCATTGATTATTTTGGAATCTAAATTCAATTCCCTTTGGTCAGCTTCTCATAAAGCACCACATTCTATGTTATCCAACATTCCATACATTAATTATTTAAAGACATCCATTCCTATTGATGGGAAGTAGTGCAGCATCTGATTATTCCAAAATTGAAAATTATTCCCTTCAACGATTGGAATACCTTTGTGATTTACAACCTCTATTTCATCAACTAAGAGAGAAACTCTAAATTTCAACATGCCTCTACTACCAATTGTTAGCTTAATTAGGGTAAATACCCTAGGGGGGTAAATCAGGGTATGCCATATTAAAACAACTTCCCCCTTAGATCTGGGTTTTTCATTAAACAAAATACTCTTCTCTATTCTCCTATAGACACTTGTGAATAAAAATGAAATCATTCACGAGACACAATGTTTTTTGATTTTTTCACCCTCAATGGGCGAAGTCCATGGAGAATACAAAGAGAATGTTTGGTTGTACCAAATACACTAAGGATCACTACAAAATTACATGGTTCGGGCCAGATCAATTATATTTTCAGGCTTACTTCCATTACAAGATTTGGTGTATTCACACTACATTAAAAATGGTCACTCGCTATGTATCTTTATATGGATCAGTGCCAGTGGAAAAGATCATTGTCTTCTTCTTCCTTTACTCACTGCTCCTGGAAGGGATTCTCTCATAGTTAAAGTACATATTGATACCTTCATTTTAATGAAAACAGAAATCCTATTCTTTAGATATATTTATTATTGAAGTCCTTTTTTCATTCGTAGATGAAATTACCTTTTTATGCATACTATTTGTTAGTGAAAATTGAATCCACTGGATGTTAATGAACCTTTGTGAACAAACTTCTTCCTCTATGAACTACACTACACAATGTAGCACATATACGTTGCATACCACCTCTCCTCTTTGGACCGGTTCTCTTCCATGAACTACCTACACTTCTACATACCCTCCTCCATCCATGGACTGCTTCTTCCTCTATGAAGAAACTCTTATTTTGTGCACTATACCTACTTCACAGATGAGTTCCTCATTTGTGGAGTGCCTCTCCTCCGTGGATCATCTTTCATTGCGGGTTAAAAATCCCCGTAAAGAACCATTCATAAACTATTCCCACGAACTAATTCACCATTCATGGACTCCTTGCTTATAGACTCTTCTCCTTCAATAAATGTTTTTCCCATGACTCACTTATGCTTTCATGGAATCCCCCTCATGAACTCTTCTTTTTCATGAACTCATACATGGAATCTTTTAGACTTACCCATATTTATTCCCAGAGAGATGATTTTTTCTAATGAAAATCAATCTCAGTAATAATGGATTCAATGGTCCTTATATAAGAAATTAGATCTAGGAATCTTGGTAATCCATTTCACTCAATCATTTTATGTGGCACATCCTTCACCACAAGATGCTTATCCCGTGAACTGTTTTTCCCTCCATGGTGAACATACTACTTCTCTTACTACCAAGTGACTGATCTATTCCACAAAAAAACCCTTTGTTTCTCATCAAATCACTACATTGTTTTCTAAAATTATTATACATCCCACTTATTAAATGCCTTCCCACGATCCGTTTTCCCTATGCAGTATGTATACCGTGCTTCACAATCTTTATAACACTACTATGGGTATTCATTCATTTCCAATGTTCTATAACCAAGCAACATATCACAAACGCGGTCTATGAACTATCGTTTGTGGTATGTGAACTGTGTACTACTAAGATGAAAAACTTCCTTTTCCAAGAACTAACTCTTGATTTTGAGGCTCAAAAATTTGAAAAAAAACTAGGAAACTTCAAAACTTTAAAAACATACTTCAACAACATCAACCAATTTCATTTTCGGTCATCTGGCTATGTCAAAAACAATAACACCATAAAACACCAATAGGATTCCTTGAGGGATTTATTCCAACAAAATTCTTACATGAATAATAAGACAATACAAATAACTAGTTTGAATTTAGTAAAAAAATGTGTATTTTGAGCACATATGTAGAAAAGGTTGAATTTTATTGTCATGTGACGTGTAAAAATACATTTAATTTTACGTCTTTAAATATGGAAGTTAAATTGAAAATATTATATTATTTTAATAAAGACTACATTCCATACATTATAATGTTATAAGTTTACGATTAGTGTATCATGTATTTTAATGAATTCCACTTGGATTGTTTACATTTTTTTTAATGTCGTGTTATAAGGATATCATGTCATTTTATTAAGGATATTTTAGTGGGGACTCATGTCATTTTTTAGGGGTTTGTGATGTGGACCAATGAATCAAACATGAATATTTTAGGAAAAATATTTAAAGTGAAATATTTCACTAGTAGGAGGTGTTATATGTACTCTATCCATAGTTCTCAAGGAATATTAACTACTAGAGTTTTTTTTATGATATATGGTCCCTACCATTTATGTTCTAATTTTAATGATTCTTCAAAAGTAGGATAGAAAAATTCTATGCTAACACAAATTCTTATTCAATTAATGAAAAAAAGTAAAATTTATTATTATATGTTGAGTTTCCCTTATCTGATGAACATTGATGTTACAGAGGGCCTATAATCACTTTTCATTGATATATTATTATTCATCCCATATAAAATTTTATTTCACATATTTAACCAATAAATCATAAAATACTATTCTAATAAAGATAAGTTTTACAATGATAAGAAAGACTACTTCCATCCCATATTCAAGGTAATATGGGGATGCCTATGTTAGGGTGTGTGTAATTGTGAAAAAAGACTATAGTGAATTTAAAGCCATGTCATATTATATGTCCCTTTATCCTTATTAACCACATTTATTATGATATTTTTTAGGGTCAGTTTGAATGAAACCATTTATTTCTTATCATCCACATGATAATGAGAGGAGTGGTTGGAATAGATGTTGTATTTTTAACACAACTTTCTCAACACATTTACATAGAAATTCATTACAATTTTTTTCTGAGAGGATAGTATATGAAACTAAAAAAATTTGGATGATGTGGGATTATGTAAAATTAACCCTGGATATTATTTGGACCTCCTGGATAATCACTACTTCAAATAATTTTGTGAAGAAATCAGTGGAAGTGGGGATAGATTTACATGATCGATGTCCATATGGGTGAATGAAACCATGAAATATATCCCAAATATGAAAAATTTATAGAATTAATTTATATCATGTAGAAATTCTTGGGGATGATGAATCATATTTAAATGAACATTGAATTCCAAGAATTTTTTTGTGGTGTCTTACAGTCATGAATCATATATGAAAAAACTTTCCATACCCTATTAATCTGATAGGGATATTTTATTCTCATTTATTTAGAACTACATGAACATTAAAGAATCTATTAAATTGCATTTTCTTTCTCAACCTCTTTGATCACTTAATAATGAACACATAAAAAATATTCTAGTAGATAATTTATATGTAATTTGAGATATATTAGAGGATGAAGTTACTAGTAATCTATAAATTTGTTCCATTTAGATTTATCATTTGTGATAACTCTATAATAGAGATAGTTTATTATTAGAGAAATAAAATTAACATGATTTTTAATATATATTTATATATATTAGTATTTTTATTATATAAAATTAATTTTATAGTAATCCTCTACATCTCTCCCCTTAACGACAAAATGGGACATAACTTTCTAATGATCCACTCTAGTGAAAGTATTTTCTATATCTGAACTCACAATACAAGGGTCTAAATTAACAAATATATCTTCTTAGGATTTTTCTATCCATAGGATATAAAAATATATGGTTTTTTGTGAATCAATGGAATAGTTTTTTGAGTATAATTTATTAGGGAAATTAAATCCTTTTTTTAATCTGATATTTTCCATTAATTTTCATTATCATAATCCATTAATTTAACATAAAATTGTGTCTAAAAATTGTTATTTATAAGGATAATTAAAGATAATGATTAAATTATTGAGATCTTATTTGTTATTTATACATCCCTCTAAGAGGAGTTATGATTATGAATAGTGTCCCTTTTTAGGGGATATTAAAATGAACCTAATATATCCTTTTTGAATTTGAGTCCCTCTGTCTATTATTTGTGTTAGGATTTAAGATTCCAAAAAAAGAATATCTTCCATATTCATGGTTAATTATTTAAATAGAAAACCTCTATATGAAGTATTTCTTTATCAAGGGGTAATTATTCTAGATTTGGCTGGGTGGGAAAGAAGTTTTATTGTACTTGTACTCTTGTAACCATTTAAGAGAAAAACCAAATTTTCAATTGCTGAAGTATGATAACTAGCCATTTCAAATGTACAGTGAACAAAAAATATTTTTGAATTTAATTTAAATAATCCACACTAAAGAATAATTGCAGTTTATATTGATTCAAACTCTAACACATCATCTATACCACCGAGACAAAAGAGAGTCAATTCATCTTGATTATGATATATCATATCGTATCTTTCGACATTATTTGACTAATATTGTAGAGGTTTTTTTTATATAAAATATTTTTCAAGGTAAAAATCAAACTGATGTAACCCATTACAGTTTCCGGATTGAAAATATGAGTATTTATTTCTAAAATATTTATAAATACTAAAGGGTGTCTATAACTGCCAAAAAAATCACATGTGTGATACCATGGTTGATGATGCTTGAAAGACTAGGAGTGCATCCCCATATGCTTAAATCGAGTGCATAGAGTAACTAAAGATCCTCACACATGATAGTCACCCACCCAACATTCAGGGATTATGAACACCTAGAAAATTTAATATTTACACCTCTATTCCCACGTCCCATTAAAATACCCATCCCAAATGGCTCATCGTGTTCATTGAAATATATAAAAATTGAATCCCAAGGATATAAAAGTATCACCAACATCCTGCATGAGTTCCCATGGTTTATAACCGCATGTAGACTTCCAAAACTAAGGATTCATAAGAACCAGGGTGGTGTGAAACAATACCCTGATCCCTATGTCTCTATGGAAAAAAATTATCTATATCTTTAAAAATGTGGTCATGATATAAAACATAGCACATTGTAACATAATCATATCCTAGATATCATCCATCCATATAACCATACCTAGTTCTCAGCAAAAGGATAAAACACCAAATTAGTGTAACCCCCTATAAAAAACCTTACAATTAATATCAATTAATTCAATATTCATATACACGACCCTCACAGTGTTCCCAGGACCTTAGGATATACCCAAATCAAAAGACAACACTTATATCATACCTGAGCACTCTTTAAAACTACTCCCCTATTAGGCAATGAACTAACCTACATGTCCTTTGTGTAACATAGACCATCCTTTATTCCCAGCCTTAACACATTAACAGGACCCATAAAATCTAAGTGGTTCCTCGCATAACATACGTATTCTCTTTTGATACATACCCAAGAACTAAACCCACACATAGGCTAAAAAATACCCCCTCAGGTCCATCTATAAGAATCACATTCTATAATCCTTCAAATCCACTCAAGTATTCCCACTAATGGTTTATACTCATATCAAATTCCCATCTCACTTATAAATGATCATTTCGTACAAGGGAGATTATCCCCCACTTATTAATATCCATGTTCCAAAAAGCATGATCATAGTGTTTGAATACTCTCTCTCACAACCCAAAAACATATGTACCTATATCCCATCATCTACCATGGGTATTTATGACCCCATACCAATATCATACTCCCCTTACATAATGATTATAAGAATAAAAGACAATCCCCACAATCTTTACCACACAAATCTAGACCATGAAACTAACAAGAATACTATAAAAGGAATAGACACTTTGAATCCCTTAACACACTCAATATATACCATCCTAATCCCTTCAGAACTCACATTAGAATACCAGATCACTTAGGTTATTTAACATAAAATCATATACCATCTACATTTGTGGGTTATCTATAGGGAATAACCAAAATCTCTCTGAAATTTTTTTAGTATATTCAACTTATCCCTTGAAATATATACTCAATCATGAAACAAAATTAAAAATCTAACCAACCATTTTGTTCAAATTATAAACCTATTTCACTAGAGTGGGAATAAAATA
Source organism: Viscum album (assembly GCA_963277665.1). Classification (NCBI taxonomy): domain Eukaryota; kingdom Viridiplantae; phylum Streptophyta; class Magnoliopsida; order Santalales; family Viscaceae; genus Viscum; species Viscum album. The sequence continues at coordinate 301,166,799 of OY728151.1, forward strand.
AAATTCATATATGAATAGAGTTGATTATTTATGGGAAAATCTATTTAAATTTTGAGAGCTATCCCCTTCTTTATCCATTATATCCATCCTAATAAATCTTGGATGAAGAACCTTACCCCCTTCCCATATCAGGTCGAGTAGGACTCACTCCAATTCATCCCATCACTCTCCACACATTCTTGGATAGTATAGCCACACCTCCACTCATAATGTGTGGATATTGGTTCCATCTGATCATAGATGGACTAGATAGAGAGGGGAGCTGGGGTTCTACTTCCACCACCTCATGCACTTCAATAATCCTGAAATTCCTTAGCTGCTTCCCCTTACTTGAGTTATGCTATCCCTCATGACCATTGACTAACTAATACACTAACCACCGATATGACCATACACCTCCACATCATAGATACTTCCACCTATGTTCCCGTAGCTACACCAAAATTCTCTATGCCACAATCCATTGACATTCCGGTCTCCATTTTCATACCATTATTTTCAGCCACCCCTTCTTCATTCCAATACATCATCCCTTTATAACACAACCCTTGTCTGAGCCACCATACATATTTGATAGAGGGAGATGTTAGATAAAAATTCATTCATATTTTGTTTCTTAAATCATTATTGATATGATTATCAAATCCATAACCAAAAATTTTTGAGATAATAAATCCAACATCCTTGTCTGAAATACATTAATATGGATTGATATCATCAATGAAGAACATTAAAATAAAAGTGTTTGAAATTATTAATAACAATTAAGTGAAATCTGTGGAGACATTCCCCAGGAATCATAATTTATGATTGAATATTACCTTCCAAATAATTCAATTAATAGATAAATTATATTTAGTAAATTTCCCTACCATATAGAATAATTATTTTCTCTTTGACCTATTTTCAAACCGTGATTCCATTTTTCCTGGCCAAGTGATCCATTAATCGATGTTTCTATAGATTTGACCTTTATCCCTTGATTCGAAATCCATTCCACCAATGACCTAATATCTCTTGGATTTATCTCTTTTGTGTTGTTAGAAGGTAAATTGCGACTAACCTTAGGCAGGTGACCTAATTGGATTTATCTAGTGGAATCTTAAGGATTCACCTGCATACCAAAATTGATTGATTCAATAATTATCTCAATTAAATTGATTAATTATTATGTCTATGGAAGACCAAACTCACAAAATATAATGAAAAATAAATTTTATACCTATCATTGGGTAAATCACATTTTTTGGAGGGTAACATATTCAAGGTTTCCCCATCCATGATACTATTTAGTATGAAAAATATAAATCTTAATAATATTCACACATTTTCTAAAATCATTGTTTTTTCACTTATTATATTTTTATGAAGGCTCCACAAGATATGAAATTACATTATGGCTCAAGTAGGGAAAAAAATATCCTAAAATGAAATTGACTGTCCAATAAATTTTCTATGGTCATCAGCTATAGTGATTATATATTTTTACATATGTTGATGTCTTGGAAAACAGAAACTCAAAATTTAGTCAAGAATCGACCATAAAAAATATGTGTCACTGAATCCTCCCAAAATTATGAGCATATCTTCCTTGAATGGGAATCATCCGAGGTTCATCAAAAAGAAATTTCACAAAAAAATCCATAATGAAAAAATCCCTTCACCACATGAAATTCCTCTATCTTAGAGGTCCTAGATCTAAATAAAATCAGTACACAACCATCTAGGAAGGTAGCATCCTCCCCCACAAAATAACAGCACCATCCCATCTCAAGAGAAGAACTAACTGGTAACATACATACTACATAAACATTTATTTCCAATTATTTACCCCATAAACACCATTCCTTACCATAATGTAATTTCTTTCAAATGAGGGTCAAAAACTCTATATATTATAGACATCTGGCACATGATGGTCCATTTCCAAGACAATCACTTGTGTTAGTATCTCACTCATATTTTTAATTTTATTTTTAGATATTGATTATGTTGGATAAACTCATACACAACACACAATTACATTGATCACTTCATAATATTATGAACGAACATCAAATGAGTTGCAAGGAAGAATGTTTCTTAGGAACCATCATAGTTTCCCCATCATCTCTGACATGAAACACATAACAACATGTGTTTCTAACATGAAACACCATAGGGATACAATAATTCTCTATCAACTTATTCACAATCATCTATAGGAATTCTACATATGAATATTGATCTTCAAAATGTTCTCTCTCACTATAAAAGATGGCAAGGTTATGTTGTCATCACTCTTTCATGTATAATTTTACTAAACAAATTTGGATAAAACACCAACTTACTTAATCAAGTTAGTATCACATAACTATCCATTTTGTGGACCAATTTTTAGTAATGAAAAGGATATATCCCTCAATGTTCAGATAACTCTTCACTATTATCCCCATATTCCTTGATAACACTTTCCTAAGGTTTTAAAATACACAATATATAAAGAAAATCCCTTCCTCAATCACATAGAATGGTTTTACATGTTCTGAGTAGAACCAAAAAGATCCAATGGGAATGCCATATTTAGGGTCCCACTATAATAGGGTATTATCCACTCATGATGAGAGTCATGATATTTAATATTAACACTAATATAAGTACAATTTTTAGATGTGAAATTGGGAAATTTTCTCCCCTCATTAATGGTAATCCTTTAAATCCTATAACATAAAAACATATATTCACACATGTTTATGAATTCAGAATCACCAATATGTGAATCAATCACACAAGGATTTTTTTTATTCTACTACCATTTACATAAGGATAGAATCGCATATCAATTTTCCTGAAATCTTTACCACTTAGAAGATAGCTTCTCAATCATCATATCCATCATTCAAACACAATTCCTTTTTTAGAAGTTTCTAGTACCACATATATATTTAATCACTAAAATATCATCTATATAAATGGATATATATTCATAATGATTAATGGTTCCCTATGAATCATGATCCCATGATGTGATGGTTTAATCTAGTACTCTCATTGTATGATAAGGAAAGATTCCTCAAAGACCCAAAATAGTCCTATATGAATAAACACCAAGAAGGATTTGATACCAATTATATATAAAATCCATAGGGGTGATTAATATTTCCAATAATTATAACCAAATTACATATAAGAAATTAAATCCAATGCATATATAGATATCAGAATGAGGTATAACCATGGGATTCCCTTTGAAATAATCCATGCAATTAAAAATTATAACAAGTATTGTACATCCATATATTAACCTATAAATTAATGTTATGATTACATTTTTTGGGTAATTAAATTCAAATTCATGTTGGTTGGATACCCTTACTACTCCCACATAGAGTGTACTATTACTAAGCACACCATCAACTACTTTTCAATATGTAACTCACAAGCCGTAATGATATATTCATGTTTGAAATTAAAATATTGACTGAAATGAAACATTTTAAAACCATCAATAAATATGATGATATTTCTTCACTAGAAGGGGGAGTTAAATATAGTTACTATTAATTAAAACTATTTAGTGTCAAAATATTTTTACTAAAGGTTACAACAGAATCTTTAATTCCTGATCACATTTCTTGGAAATAATAATTAATATATCTGTAATAAAGTATGATGATCCATAAGTAAATTTCATAGATAATAATATTTAGTAAATATATTGTATCCTAACCATATCCTTAAATCATGTACATATTTCTATATCTTGGACTATTAAACCATCACTCCTAACATGTAATAAAAAGTGTGGTTATAAAATACTTGAATTTTTTAGGAATATTTATCATTATATTATGTAATATTTTTTGTTAATTTTCTCTACAATAAGAGTTAATTTTGGAAAAATTTAGTCTTAGAGTTCATGGTTTAGAAGATATAGGATTAGGGGGCTTCGTAATGGCTGAAACAAGGCCACCAACTATCTGGTGGCACCCAGGTTTGGGTTTCATTGAAGGAATTTTCATTACTTTACCCCAACTGAATAAAATAACTAATACTCTTCCAAATATGACTCTAATATATCTAGAACATTTTATAGATCTTTTATAAGGTCCTAAATGAATACCATTATTCTCCTCTTTTATTTTTGATGTCTATATCAATCCAAGGAATCAATTGATGTTAGATCCATATATTATATGCCTAATTTTTCTAGTTTCGTTGGAATTGTTCATATATCTAATCCATAATGGATTTCTCCATGAATCTCTTCAAAGATTTAATATATTATACATGATCAATTAGTGGATTAGTGTTGGATCATGAGACTTAGTATACACACTTAAATAGTTCCCATAACAGAAGTTGATGGAGAATCTTCATTGGTATATTGATGTGGATTTAATCTATTGTCATAAACATATTATATAAATCTAAATCTAGTGACTCAATTTCGAAAAATTATGTATTATTTTAGTAAATGTTTTGCTTGGTCATGATGTGGATGACATTCCTTGACAGGTCGTCTAATTTGACTTATTTGGGTTAAAGGTAGGAATTCAATACCATCATTGGCCTATTTATAGTATTTCTAGAATGTTTGGATTGTGAATTTTTCTAGAGTACTGAACCTTTTATGAGAATCGTGTTTGAAATGGGTATGGTGGCCTAGGATACCATGATTGGTTATACAATGTCATTCCACTGTTTTCATTTATTACTTTTATAATATTTCAAGGATTGTGGAATTTGTGATATATTATTTTCCATTCTATGTTATACCTTATATGTGGTTTTTACATAGCATGTTAAATATATGTTTACTAGTTAGGTTGAATGGTGGCCTTGAATGAACTAGATTTATCCTTTATTGGGGAGTAAGAATAACAAGAGTTATTTGAGTTTGTCCTCAATATGATTTTTAGTGCATGATCTTGTAAAAAATTATCCATTTGGAATGCGATACGCCATCATAAGGGTTTCAATATATGATTTTATTACCTACCAATGGGGAATGTTTTGGAAAATTAGAGAGATTCCATTATTTATAGATTCTAATAATTTGTACCATTGTCTATGAGTTGTTAATAATGAGTGATGGGAATAAATTTTACCTTAAATGTAGTTTAAGTAACTTTTCATGTTATATATCATACGAATTACTATATATGAAATCTTTCGGACATGGAATCAATGTAGGTATTACCTAGGTTCATGGATTCATGGGTTGGATATTTTTAATTACTTAATGATTGATGGTTTGAGTATGTCCTAATTTATATTACCATCATTTCCTATTCTTATATATAAATGTGCACTTATGATGACAATATATTGGTGGTGACCTTGTAGATTATACTCACACACTAAAAGAGCATCTTGAAGTGTGTGTAGACTTTATTATTTGTGATATATAAAAGGGAAAGGGACCTATGGTGAGTCACTAAGGAGCTTAGTGTTGGAAGATAGATGTGGTATAAGTAAAATAATCATATGGTTGTTGAAACATTTTTATTTATTTTCTTCTCCAGTAGAACTTATATACTAGTTGAAATTCCACATTAGGGGTCCACTATATTATTATTATATTACATAACATAATTTTTTTAATTTGTTGATATTATATTCTAATTTTTTTTCTTTTATTTATATAATTATTATCTCGTGATGATTATGATTATCGAGGGTAGAGTCTCCCAATGTCAATTTACACCCATGCCACATGTTGTTAGCCTTTATTTTCTTTTGGTGTTATTCTAGAAGAGATATTGGGTGTATGGAACTCGGATAGGGGAGTTTCCATATGCCTGGCCTGCTTATCAGCAACAGACCTCTTAGTTTAAGGTGATTGGATTATTGTTATATATTTGTGGGATTTTTGTGAATTCTTGCTTCAGGAATAGTCAAGTTATATAAAATGTCATATATATAATTTCTTTATGATTTGTAATATTCCTTTAAATAAATTCTTCAATTAAGTATTCTTTTTAGGATATCGTTTCACTCTAAAAAAATTGATATATCTATGTTCTTATTAATCAGCTTAACTTGATCTTGTAGTTATGTTTTGTATGTATATGATTATTAGCAACTTATATATAAATAGGTCTAGTCTTAAGCCCTCGGTACAACTATGATTCTTATACCTTGTATATGGTTATCTCAAAGGACGAGTATTAAAATTGGAATCCTTTATGAGTTCTTTATAATTACAAATGTTTTTTTTTCATAAGAGATATTTGATAGGTGTTCTAAACATTTATTTAACATTTTATGGAAATGAAACCTCATGGATGACATAATTCTTATTCCGAGGAAGATCCATTAGTTTTACCATAATCTATGTTGGAGGATACATGTAATTACCTTCCCACACCCACATAGTGGTTTAGGTGGTGGACCCACCCATACCCTATTTCTTATAGATTACACCTACTTAGAGAGGTGGGGTGTAGAAAATAATGGTTGACTATTCCAAAGGCATTTAGTTATAGTATCTTCAATCATTCCTGGGAACTGTTAGTCCTAAAGATGCCAAATATGGGATTGATATCATTGATTTAATCATTAACACAGTAGATAATTCTGGGGATATGAAGGTTATACTGGAATCCTTTATGCTTTAGGGACCTACTATAAGGTTGTAAGGCATCATGGGGTAAAAAGAAATGCACAAGGGACTTACCTATGTGGCCATCCTGAAGCTATTCCTTATTGATTTCTTCCTTGACATGAAAAAGTAGGATAGAGTAGAGAATTTTATAGAACATCTGAAGGGGACGATGTTGGTTTTTTTCCTATAGAGATAATTTCATGAAATTTAAATGATTTTATCCTCCCTTATATGGGACTGAAAAATATAAGTCTAAGAAATTCATGATTGGCCATCATCCTGAACTCAAATTTTAGGTTTCATGTCATTACCTGATGACATATTCTATAATTATTCACAAGGCCTAGACCATTGAGATTGGGATAGAGGAGGGAAATCTTTTAGGTATACTTTATACTTAATGTGAAAAGATTATAGAACTTTCTAGTACTATGATGACTACTTATTCTGATTATTGGAAGAGGAAGGTAGAGGAGGTGCAAGAGAGTGATGTTAGGTGGAACATATTTCATATTATTCTACTTCCTTTGGGGGTGGAAGCTAGACTAGGTGATATAACTGAATAAATAGAATACATTTTAGTACATCATGCATGAAATTTACTAATAAATTCCATCATTAGGTCAATATTATTGATATCCATTTAGTTGTTTCTAATATTAAATGTATGTATTTGAGTATCACATGTTAGGGTTAATGAAGGGGTATTTATTAGTATACCCAACTACTATAAATTTGGGTGACCTAGGTGACTCAAAGACTGTAGTGGAAATTCCATTCTCTAGAGAAAATCATGATTTAGGTGATGGATAAAGTTTAAGTTTCATGTAGAGTATGAACTTTTATAGTTTAAGGTATGATCTTTATTAACTATATGATATATACATCTTTGTTTCATAGGGGCTTACTATTATTTTATATTTTTTCTAGTCAACACTGGTCTTCATTTATTAGTTATGTTATATGTTTGGTTTCTTACACTTAATATGGTTATGGGAAAGAATGTATAACATATTTAGTAGTGTTTAGAATTTCTCATTGAAGTTTTTGGATATAGAAATATTTTGGTCTTGATGATCTTTTAGACAACTAGTTTAAATGTAATATTTGGAATATAATTATTGACCATTTATCGAGTTCATATCGACTACTATTGTAGGTGTGCATCTATCACCGTTCCTAGAGTAGAGAGGTTCATGTTGACTAGTTAGTGGGATATCAGAGTTGAACAGATTACATTAGAGATAATCTAGATTAAATATATCATAGTTAATGTAGTAGGTTTGTCTCTTATAGTTGAACTAAAAGTGTCCCCCTTTATCTTTCATCTAGTGGGGGATCATTATTGACATGTCTTTCCAAATTATTTATCATTTCATCATACATATATAGGAACAAATTTTGTGATTAGGATTATGCAAGGGGAACAACAGATATTGATTCATACTAATCTTAATAAACCAACTAATTTGAGAGTGTTAATGGTGTAATTAGAGGATTTATAGGTGAAACTATTAATCATATTATTAAAAAATCATTAGCGTTTCGTAGTATTTTTTACATAAGGTTTATTGGTAGCATGAAACTCTATATAGACTACAAGAATTTGAATAAAGTATCATTAAGGAACAATTATCCTTTACATAGTATTTATGATCTATTTTATCGATAATTGGGATTCCATTTTTTCAAGGATTAATCATTATTACCCCTATAATCAACTATTGGTTATTGGGTGATATTTATAGGACAACATTTAAGTATATATATAGGGTATATGGGAATCTTTTCATGCCTTTTTGGTTGAGAAATACCCCAATAGTGTTCATGGATCTCATAAAAAAGATTTTGAATCCTTATCTTGAATATTTTTGATATATTTGAATATTTTATATTTATATTTTCCAAAAAATTAGATATAAAATATAGTGAGATTTGTATTTTTTAAAAATCTTTGAGTTCATTATCTTTATAACATAATTTTTATGTGATAATTCTAAATTCAGGAGTTCTTCTTCTATTTATATTTTATTTATGTGGTTGGGATTTTAGTGGACCAAGAGAATGAAGAGGTTATAATGTATTGGGAATGAATTAGGATTGTGTTATAGATCATGATATTCCATAGGTATGAATGGTGGAATTGAAATTTCATTTATAGCATTTCAAATTTGAATGCATAGATGATAGAGATGACCAAAAGTGGGTAATGTTTGAGTGGTGTTATTTGTGTGAAGAGGTATTCGCTGAGAGTAATAGGAGACTGATGAGAGCCCCATGTTTTATTCATCTAGAGGTTTTGATTGGATATTTTGTGTATTGTGATGCCTCAAGTTTAGGAATTGGAGTTTTGTTGATGTAGGGATATTATTTATTTGACTGTGGGTCATGTCAACTTGGACCCCATGAAAAAACCCACCTCACACATGACATAGAGTTGGAATCTACTGTCCAAACCCTAAAAAATTAGCAGTAATATATTTCAGGTGAGTGTTTTATTATCTACATAGATCAAAAGATCCTAAAATACCTCTTATCTTTGTGGGATATTAATAAGATGTATCAGCATTATCTGGATTATCTATAGACATTAACCATTAAGATGAATTATTCTCTATGGAAAGGAATGTTCATTATAGACGTTCTTTGTAGGAAAACATCATAGTCATAGGGTCTTAGAGAGTAGCCTTTGTAGGAGGAATGAAATATGATGATAATTACCAATGAGGGTCTAGGGAATGAATCAGAAGATCATGGAGTTATTAAATGTTCAAATTTTTTTGTCACATCTTCCTTAGTATACCGGTTGAAGGCTAACCAAGAGGTGAATTTTGAGTGTGTAGTGATGAGTGAGCACATATGGGGGGGAGATTTAGTCCTAGGTTGGTCATTAGATTATTAATACGTTGTATAAATTAATAGGAGGTTTATAGTGTGATATTTCTTGATGTAGGAGGTGATGAGTGATTCCCATGATTCTAAATGTCATGTAAATCAAGGATATATTAAAATGTATCATGATATCTAACATCAATTTTGGTTTCTAGGTATGAAAGGGGAAATAACTTATTTTTTGGTGATTTTCTACCTAATATTGGGTAAATAATTATCATTAACATATTGGTGGGTTACTTCAGCCACTTATGGTTCCTATATGTAAGTTGTATGGTGGGGATGAGGACTTAATGATGGTGTCACCATGGTCGTCTAGAAGTTGTGATTTCATTTGGGTGATAGTGGATTGGTTGATGAACATTTATCACCTCTTATTGGTTCGAGAGACCCTTTCAGTGGATGACTTAGGGAAGTTATATGTACGAGGTATTTTAAACATTCATGGACCTCCATTGAGAATCATATTATATAGGTAAATTCATTTTACATCATGAATTTGAAAAGGATTGTAGAAGATATTCGGTACACAGTTGTCAATTAGTGTGGTGTACGATCCATTTACTCATATAGAGTCAAATATAATGATAAATATTTTAGAGAATATGTTGTGAGCATGAGTTTAGGACACCCGTATATATATGGTTAATCACCCAGTCTTTGTTTAATCCACACAAAACAATACCTTCTTAGGCTTAGATTCTAAAGGCAGTTTCTGAATCTAATTATGTCTATCCATGTTCTTCACTACTATGTTTGCACGAGGATATTTAGTCAACTGTTCTGGGGCTAGTTCTGGTATGAGAGACCTCAAAGAGGGTACAATTGATCTAAAATATGTTAGTTACCTCTTGGAATAGGGACTGATCACATACCGATATAAAGATGTGACCCTTAGATTTTACACTAGGAGACCATGTTTTCTTGTGGAAGATTCCTCAACTAGGGAATCAATAGTTGTAGTTTTAGTGGATGCTTATGTTGAGATTCATTAGATTGTTATAGATTAGTAACCATGTTAGGACATTATCCTTTCATTTGGATCTACCACTATGGTACTAGGTTTTTAATAATGTGTTTAGTGACTCTCAACATTGGAGGTACATTCCTGATCCTAAACATGTGATCGATAATGGGGAAATTAAGCCAAAGCATGATGATTCGTTTGTGGAGAGCCCAATGTAAATACTAGATTAGAGTGAGAATGTTTTTCGAGGGAATATGATGACACATTTAAGAGTTTTATGGAATAATAAATGGATTTACAAGGAGAAAATTAGAACACGAGGCTAATGTTCAGGTGAAGTGGCCCATATTTCTTCGTCAAGACCACTGGAGATACTTCTAGACGAAGATAATTCATTAGAGGGGGAGAATTATAACATAAAAAAAATATTGTATTTTTATATTTAAATTATGACATAAATTGTCTTATATTTATTCAGTTAGATGTGTGATTTATAGAAAAGGGGTCTTGATGTTCTTATTTTCAAGGATGGAGGCTTAGTAGGATAAAAAGCTGATGACATAAGGCCACTAAATAGTAAGTGAATCAAATGGGATAACTATAGGTGATGGAAGTGGGGTTTATATTTCTATAGATCCCACCATCCAGTTGGAGAATAAGGTAGAATATATGGAATTATTCTAGGAAAACGGGTCTGTTGGTGGTTCCACTGACCAGTTGGTGAGAACCATTGGCTCATTGAAGGTGACTAGGTTCATGTTTCATAAATTATGTTTTCATTATTTTACACCAATTAAATTATTTAAATAATCCACTCCCTAATATAACCTTAATGATTCCATAAACACTTTGAGATCTCTCTTATGGTTATCTAGGAATCCTTTTCATTTCCTCATGGATTATTGATGTCTATATTGATCTGATGTGTCAATTGTGGTTTGATCTATCTATTATAAGTGGAATTATACCACTTTTTTGTGGAAACAATCATATATCTATTCAAATTGGTTAAATATATTAATATCTTACTAGATTTAATTGATAATTCTTTCACTATTAATATATATGGGTTGGATAAAATGTTTCAGTGGCCCCTCTTTGACAGATCCTATATCTATCATTTTTAGTGAATTTTGTTTGTTAAATTGATCTGGATTTCATCTCTTGGAATGAACATATCATATAATTTTAAATCTATTGACCTAATGATGATTCACTGGGTCATGTTCTATTAAATATTGGTTCATGTGTGTGATCTGGAGGGTATTCCCTGATGATTATTGGAATTCAACTATGAGGCATTTAAAGTAGTATATAGTCACTATATTGAGTATTTGCATAGTTTTTTTAGCATGTTTGGAATTTTAATTTTATAGAGTAGTGAACATACACTATAGAAAGGTTTGACATACATTGGGTGGCCTGTGAAACCATTCTTGACCATGAAATGTTTTTCCATTCTATGTAGTTTATTACTTGTGTAATATTTAATTACATGTGGAATTTTTGTTATATTATTTTCCTAGATAGTGGTTTTCAGATAGATAGTGAAATCTATCTTAATTTTTTTGGTGAAAAGGTGGACTTGATAGACTTAAAAACTCATTAGAGGGGAAACATGAATGGAGTGACAAATTGGGCGTGGTTCTCTTTAGGATGTGTAACACATGATTTTGAGTTGAGTTATCCCATGAGAATTCTGTACTCTATTATAAGAGTTTCCATATATGTTGTTATGAACTACTGATGGGGGATATACTTCTGTATGAGAGAGAGTCTATTGTTTAGGAATTCCATGCATTCATACCTTTAATGAGGAATAAGTAACCCTGCGTCATGGTTATTAATTGTTTCATAAAGGTGTACAAAGTTTCTTATTATGATCTAATTCATATGAATGAATGCATATGACATCCTTCTAGTTTGAAATTTAAGAAGGTACGTCTGGGGTTCATAGAAGTATGGTTAAAAAATATTCTCTTATTATTTGATTGGTTGTCGGTTATTTATGATAATTTACTATTCCATAATTTCATTCAATTCTATATACATGTGAACTTATGTTAAGGATGAATTGGTGGTGTCTTTATAGGTTATACTCACACTATGTATGAGAATCATGAAGCACATGAAGACATTGTAAGAAGAAATCATGAGATGAGAAGGGGCGCTGCATTCAAGGGGTTATAGCCTTGTCCAAGGATCTGGTCAGGGATATTGATACTAAAACTCATGGATCAAACATGGCTATTAAGTTGGACATGAGAAAAGAATATGATCACATCGGGAAGAGCTTCATCAACATGGTGATAAAAGGTATGGGGTTCTCATCTTGGTCTACTGACCTTATTTTCTGGTGTTTTAGCTCTTCTTTGTTGATAGTCTCTTTTATGAGGAAGAATCATGGTTTCTTTAAGGAGAGACAAGGATTAAAGAAAGGGGACCCCCTCTCACCGAGCTTATTCATTCTCTCCTAGGACATCCTGAGTCGACTCATCAAGAGAATTGTGCTACATGGAAATATCCTGCCATACTGTAGGAAGTCTTGTTCTATCTCCATCTCGCATCTCATGTTTGTGGATGTTGCAATCATTTTTTCAATGCTAACAGGTATTCAGTGCGTGGGATTAACAAATTTTTGGAAGAGTATTGTCACTGGAGTGGGCAAGTCATCTACAAGGGGAAGAGAAACTTGTACATATAGAGAAGATGTAATGCTAGGAGGGTCACTTTCATATGTAGCATGTTGGATATGAAAAGAATGGAATTTCCAATGGACTACCTGGGTTCTCTTATCTCCTCTAGAAGGGTCCACATTCGGTACTTTGACCACATTGTCAGTAAGATCTATGAAAATGTCTACAACTGTAAGAATCACTACCTATCCTTTTGAGGTCATGTGGCATTGGTCAATAGTGTGCTCGTGGTTAACCTTGTCGCTAATATTTCTTCTGTTTTTGTACCTAAAGGTGTCATTGCTAATATTGACAAGATCATGACCAGATTCATCTCGGATTATCTCGCAGAGGGAAAACGACAGTGTGTGTCCAAGGGTAAGATGGAAGGACCGGTGCAGGAGGGTGGTATAAATGTTAGAATTTTGGTTGACACACTTCGTTTCTTGCATGCTAAATAGGCATGGGATGTTTTGGAGGAACATACGCTTTGGGGGAAGGTAACGGCGGGTAGATGACTCGGGAGCTCGGATAGAGATGCAAGGCATGGGTCCCCCTTTTGGGACATGATTATACCTCTTATTCAGGACCTCCAACCCTTTGTCTGATGGATTTTTGGAGAGGGATCCATTTCATTTTGGCACCAGAACTGGGCTGTCTCTATCATCATTTTCCCGGGGTCTCCGAACACTAATATATCCTTCAAGGAGGTGGCTCTTCATCCTACCTTTATCTCGGCTATTATGGACAAGGACCAGAAGGGTATTTTTGATCTCATTGATATCAATGATGAGCATGATAGGTGCGTATTCACCCCATCCAGTCCGGGGGCCTTCACCTCCAGGGATTATATGACAATTTCGTCTTCTCAGAACCATACTAACAGCTGTAACATCACAATGTGGAGAAGGAAAATTCCTACAAAATATAACTTTCTCTCTGGGAGAATTAGGAACAATGCAATACCATCTGAAGATAACATCAAAATGTGTGGTAGCAGTATTGCTTCTAGGTTTTGTTGATGTAAGGAGCACCAGGAGGAGAATGAAGTGCATATTTTCTTTGAAGGCAGATGGGAAAGAGAGGTATGGAATGCTTTTGGCGAGTTTTCTAGGGTTTCTGTAGGCAGCCTGGCAGGTACTCCCTTCATGGAAAGATGGTTCCATGGTTCGGTTAATACTGGTCCGAAGAAGGAGGCTCGGGTGATCGTGCTTCACGTTGGCTGCTGGTGTCTCTAGTAGGAAAGAAATATGTCTCAGTTTGAGGGGATCCAATCGACAGGTAGGTCCATCATTGCTAGAAAGCGGAGCTTGCTAATGGAATTGTTGAGGTTATGCAGCAACTGGCGCGATGCTCCTTCCATTCGCTGGCTTCTCCATCCTAATACTATAGCTCAATAGGTCTCCAATGGTCCGAGATCTTCATGGTTTCGCTGGATTCCACCTGCCAGGGGATTGAAGCTCAACACTGATGGTTCGTGCAGATCAAGGATCATTAGAGGAGGTGGTGTTGTCTGTGACTCAGGAGGTGCTATAATTCTAGCTTTCCCTACTCACCTCAGAAGTGGTTCATCTCTCCAGGCTGAGTCCAAGGCATTGTTCACTGGTTTATTGCTCTGCCGACAGGCCAGTATTATCTTCTAAGAGGTGGAAATTGACTCCTTGATTTTTAATAATTCCTTGGGTGTCAAGGGCCCTATCCCATGGTCAATCTCATATGTCACCAGAAAATGAAGAGGCATGCTAAATAGTAGTATTAAATTATTCCATACATGGAGTGAGAGAAACAAAGTAGCAGACTAATTTTCATCCTTAACTAACTTTGGCCACGACGTCTCCTGTTTCTCAAAAGTGGATTCTCTTATGCCAGAGGGGGAAGATCTTGTCAGAGGAGATGCCCTCGGATTGCACTACTTTAGACCCTCTTAGTATCCGGTTTGGGCTGTTTTGGCCATGTTTTTTCTTGATCTTCTCCTTTATTTGAATAAATAAATAAACGATGATAATTATGATAGATGTTCTAATGGTACAGTATTAATATGGTTTAAAACATTAATTTATTTGGATTATATTTTTGATATCATTACCCTTTGATTGATAGGGTTAAAGAGGTTATAGTCTCCCCACATAACATTAGACCATATATTATTGTCTAAATCCCATTACATATAGGGACAAGTGCATACCATTATGTGGAACATTGGCTCAGACCCAGTGATTTAGGACTGGGTGTTTTATGGTGGTTGTAGTAGTGGAGAAATGCAATGGTCATATTTGATTTGTCTCACCCCACCTGTGTAACCACCAATAATCACCCCTGAAGGGAAAATTCTTATAATAGGGAGTAATATTAACACAAAACTATATATAACAATGAGTTATATGTACATAACCACTTAGTCGTTCTTTAGGAAAGATGTTATCTTTCTCCTAGTGCCTTAGTGCATCTTTATCCTGAATTTTGAATCTTATAATGCTCACTTTGTGTTCTCTATCATATTTGTTTCTGTAACAAAAATCAACCACAAACTTATTCATCTCTATATAGAGTATCCTCTTAAACCACATATCCTGATTTATTATAAAAAATAACCATACAACTCCATAAGTGTGTTGTGTTCCTTGACACATAGTTGAATTTACCATCACTTCACTATTGAGGTTCTAACTCCCTAGTTAAAACTCCATCCTAAAAAATGGATCGAACTCCAATTATGGTAGCGATTACCCATTGCGACTTTAAAAAAATAATCACTCACTGAGGGTTCTCTGTTGTAATGACCTATAATTTTTTCATAGGAATTTTCATTCAGATTATACAAAATGTGTCATATTTATTAATGTAGCATAACATAAATCAAAATCACCAAATTATAGAACCAAAAATATTTTATTATTTTTAATTGAACATAAAAATTATATTATAAATACACTCAAAAAAATACCAAACATTACAATGGGACAGAAAATAGAAAATAAGATAACAATTATATGAAAATTCAGATCCATTTGATCCCTAATAATGACCTCACTCAAAAACAACACTGGAGAAATGACAAAGAATATTAGAAATTCAGTATGCAATTTGAAAATAAAAATATCTATAACCATGAGAGAAAATTTATGTGAATTTAGAATTTGTAAAATAAGAGGTGTTTATAAAAATAAGGGAAGTCATATGACTGTTACAAATCTGATATTGGGAATAGTGATATGACCACTGGTAATAGTAACCTGAAAATTTTGATTTCAGCCTCACCAATTTAATTTCAAAATTATCTTAATTTATCTTATAAAATGAAAATATAGAAAATTATAACATGATATAAAAATACTAATGATTAAAAAATGATTAAATACTAGTTGAATTTGTTTAGAAAAATGTTTTATTTATATTTTAGTGGTCATTTTTTAATTAAATTTTAATTATATATAATTTATTTTAAAACATAGATAAAATTTAATTATACTGATAATATCATATCATCATACCATATGTAATTTTTCAAATGGGAAAAATTGATTATAATATAAAAATAGATATTTTCCAAATAAATAAGGAATTTATTTAAAAATTAAATGTCACATATTTTAAAAATTATTTTTCTAAATTGGAATTCATTTTTTTGAAGCATAATGTTAATAAATTGTTGGGTTGAATATTTAAGAATTTTTTATATTGTAGAATAATTTGTGGACAGTGAAATATGATAATATAAAAATAGTTAACAATATAAGTTAAATACTAGAATAAGTGAGTCATGGATGATGTAATAAAACATTATCTAGAACTCACATGATCTATATAATGCATATATTCCCCATAATGAAAACCATTGGTAGTGTTGAGAAAAAAAATAAAAAACTCTAGAGTATTATATTCTAAGCACCCCTACCCTCCCTTCATAATTACAATGCATACCCATCCTTGTTATGATACTTTCAAAGATTCTTATAATTCCCATATTCTACAAAAATATCTTCTAATACCTCTCCCTACATCTGAGGAGATAAAGTCTTACAAAAAGACCCTAAAAAGGTTTCTTGATGTGGCATCCAAGATAGAACATCCAAAGTGGTAATTTTTTTAACTGAACTATCCTTCAATCTTCCCTTATTCTACCTCCTCCTCACTACTTCCATAGAAAATGTCATAATGAGTCTAGTATAATTAATATATTATAATTTTAATATTTTAATGTAATATAGATTATTAAACCTATTCTTATTTTATTCAAAAATAAAAATGATTGTTTATGTCATGGTCGGTTCACCACCTCTATGAACAACATACTTCAATTTATCCAATGAATTAATGGTTGTTAATAGAAATAATATTAAAACAAAATAATAAAATAATAAGTATATTATGAATTATTTTATATTATTTAACTTATTAATGGTAACTGAATTGAATAAAACAAATCTAGTTCATGATGGTAAGAAAAAACATCTAAATAAACTAGCCATATTAATATAACATTTATAATAAATGAATCATCCATATTTTAGAAAAATATAGTTATTTGGAACTATATAAACCTCTATAAAGTCATGAATATAATTTATTATCTTGTTTTGTTTTATTCCCATTTAAAAAGAACATAAACTACTATCCACAAACAATAGAAACATTTTAACTGTGAATTAAACACACTTATGACTTGATGTCAAAACAAAATGATTCTAAAATAACATAAATGAATATTATTTAATTAAAATATAGAGAAAATTGTTATTATGAAATTATTTGATAAAATTAATTTAATATTTAGGAATTTAGGCAGTTGTATCGAGCGAGTCAAGAACTCGAGCTAAGGGAAACTCCGAATCCCCCCATTGTATTTTGGGTCATGACGTTTCCCTATTAAACTCACTTCACCACATTATTATTCAAATGTATTGTTTTTAATATTCTCAAGATATATTCCCTTCCCAAACATAACAAGTTATTATTACCCATATTTGTTGGTGATTTTCTCATTTTTAAGGGTTCCCTCTAAATTTCATTCATTAATAAAATCTGATTAAGGGGAATTTCAATATTTTTTCCATTTTAATATAATAATCCATAAAATTTAGTAACCAATTTTTTGTTTCAAAAAATGACTCAATAAATTTTGGGAATCCTTCTTTTCATTTATGGTTTTATGGATATTGTTTTCCATTGCACTATTAATAATTAGTTATCATTTTCCCCAAAACCACTCATAGGAGGTAAATTTAAAATGTTACTTGTCCATTCATTTTCATGTAATTAGTTCACTTATATTTTATTTCCTTATATGTAACACATATTCATGTACATTTTATTATGAGTGAATGTAGATAGTGTTCCAATGCATTGGGTAATGTTTAAATCACTTAATATGTCTGGGATTAGGGAGTAAACTGAAACCGCTATGGGACTTTTTCAACATTGTTTTGTTTCCTTTTAATTTCGTATTTACATATGATAATGTCATGTTTTATGAAGATTATAAATACTTATAATTCTATAATATTATGATTAAATATTATTTATGTAATTCTAAAAAATTATTAATCATGATACTTTAATTTTACGTTGTCATTTTATTTCATTTAACACATACAGTATGTTTTGGTATATTTATTATTTCCTTAAGGGGTCTTATAGACTAGAATGTTCGAATATGTATAACCTAGGTTATCCCATTTGGTTTTAAAATCTAAAATGCTTCTAATAGCTCACTATTTGGAATAGAATAATGTTTTTTTATTTTATTTTCATTTCTCAATTTGGGTTTCTTCCATTCTAAAGTCTATAGGATTATGGATCCATGCTCTATTTTTATTTTATATTTATGTTTAAAATCTTATAATAATTTGTAAATTAGGTTTGGGTCATTATTTTATTTATCCAGGGAAAGGTGTATTATTTTTTGGGATTAGGTGATGAATAAATTATTAAAAACCCTTGGGAAAATTCTATGTATATGTAAACATCCAAAAATTTTGGTAAATTATACCGATAGTGGTTTCCACGAAATGAAATAATTATAAGAATACTATAAGTGGAGATGGATTTGAAAAAGATAATCCTTGGGGTAGTAACCCCAAAAGGGACTATTGTGTATTAAATTGACCTATACTGAGTTTATGATAAAGCGGAATTTTTTTACACTCGGTTTGACACTCCTAGTTGATATTCTTTAGAAAATACATAAACTCTTTAAAATCCATTATGAACTAAATGATTAGATTGTTAGGATAGTAAACCTAATAAGAAAATTTCCATTTAAAAAATTGATTAAAATGTAGAGAATCACAATCTACTATATATAGGTTATTTATAAATTATTCCTTATATGTTCATATTTCTACCATTTATACTCTATTCAATTTACGTATTCTCATCACTAATTTTCCATAATTTTGGTTAATTGTGGGAAATTAAAGGAATTTTTTCAATAACTAATGTGATAAGAAATGTTATAATTTCACTAATGAGATGAATAACCTGATAAAATTTATGGATAAGATCTTTATGGATACTCTCTCTAAACAGACTCATGATATGAATAATTACATGATTAAAGTGGAATTTCCATATTCACATAAGATAGTAAAGGTTTCGGTTGAGACCTTTATTCAAAACTTTTACTGTATTTTCTCATCCCCTCATATAGGAACAAGAAATTATCTTCTTTGATAATATATTCTATATCCTCAAATTATATGAAAAATATAATGTCTTATTTTACATCTATCATCTAGAGGTATAATTTTATCAATTGTTACCCCTAATCAAGAACATGATACCCATGGATGAAATTTATTCATCGAATGAAAGGGATTCAGAAAATATTTTTAAATAAATATTTTCAATAAACCATTTATATTAAAATTTGTCGTTTGTTTTTTGTACTAAATAAAAATAGAGGATGTTTTTATTGGGGATTATGTGGAAAAAATAGAAATATTTCACGGTATTCCTTCAAATTTTTCATTGACATCCAAATTATGTGGGGAAACATATTTAGTGGAATAATGTTGATTCTACAAAAAAAATTAATTAAATAAATTTGAATATATGAAATTATTTCTAATTATTATTTGAAGTTTGAAATATATAATGGTGATTCTATGTATTCTTTAGGGGTAGATTATGAAATTAAAAAAGTCGATTTTAATTTAGGAAGAAAAATGGATAAATCCATCAAAGGAATAAAAAACCAATTCCCTACATGTCCAAATTTGTGGAAGAATCATCTTAGAAAATTTATCAAGGGAACAAGTAGATTCATAATGTTTGGAATAGTGGAAAACAGTGGTAATCAATAATAAAGTGATATAGATAATCACATTAATGTTATAGAAGAAATAAATATTTTTATTGAACCTCAACTTGTAGTTTATAGTTTCAACTACAAGAAATATGAATACCATGAAATCCAATTCCTGAAGCCAAGGGTTATTAGAGATAATCAATGAAAACAACCCCCAATGATAAGAAGATCATGGGAGGGATTTTACAATCCCTAATGATGAGTGGATTCCGAAAATGACGTGGTTATAGGTAGACTTGTTATTCATTCAATATTAGAGAATATACTATTTTATTAGAGTTCTATATATTCTTTTATATTATGAATGTTTAGAATAAATATTTATAAACTACAACAAAACATAGGGGTTGAATTATCCTTGAGAATAAAAATGGAGATATTATTGCATCCTAGTGATACAACTCAACCCCAATCAATGCTTATGGTTTGAATCACCCATCACATCTTTTCAAAACATAATTTAGTGTGAATTGATATTATACTGGTCATGGATAGACTATCTCGACATACATACAACATAAAATTTCAAGAGAGGTAAATAACACCCCATATCAGGAATCTTCATCCAATTTTTTACCTATAGAAGAAGAAAGATGAATTACCATTGAAAATTTATTTTTAAGAATGTTTATTTTTTCCTTATGAGAAATAAGATCTATCTAAAATTATTAAAAAAAGGAGAGTTTCTCATCTTCTTCCTTACTATAAAGTTTATCCATTCATAAAAGTTATACTTGGATCTCTACCCATATCAAATATTTATTAAATAAAGAAAATTATTGATTTTTATGAAATGGAAATGTAGTAATAAGAGATTATGGATTGGGGTTTTATACATTTGAGTGATTCACTATGGGGAATTCCAATCATATTTTTCAAGAAGAAGTATGGGTCAATGAACCTCTGCCTTGATTATCGAGAACTCAAAAAAATTGAAAAGGAAAAATATCCACTACCACAGATAGATGAATCATTTTTTAGCTATTTGGAATCTATTAGTTTTGTAAGGTGGAAATCTAGTTGGGATATCACCTATTAAAGGTGATGAATTAAGATATTCCATAGACGACATTTTGAATAAGGAATGGGAACTATAAATTCATTATTATGACCTTCAGATGCACTAATGCTCCAAAAATCATCATGGGATAAATGAATTGAATATTTTGAGATTATGTTTATAAATATTAGGTATCATTTACATATGATATAATGATATAATATAAAATAAAGTAGGAGCATGTGGATAATTTTAGTACCATGTTAAATAAATAGATATAGGATAATATATATGAAATATATTGTAATTGATAGTTTTATATCAAGGATTATCATTATTAGGGATTTTTATCACTAGAGAATAGATATATGTGGATCCTAAAAAGATAATGGTTATCAAGGAGTGGAATATAAAAACAACTATAATAGAGATCCATATTTCACTTAGACTATATGAGTACTATTTATCATTTTTTATGAACTTCTAATAATTTTCAAACCCACTGACCAAGATAACTAAAAAGGGAGTGATGTTTTTCTAGATTAATGAATGAAAAGTGAGTTTTATAGAATTGAAAAAGAGTCATGTGACTACACTAGTAGTCACAATACCCTCATGTGGGGAAATATTAATAGTATAAAAAGATTATTTAGATAAAGGCTTAGTATGCGTATTGATGGAATATAATAAATTCATAGTCTATGAATCAATGAAGTTTAATTTCTATTGGAAAAACTATCCAATGAATAATTTTAATTTAAGAACATTGATTTTTTCATTGAAGATTTGGAGATATTATCTCCACAGAGAGATGTGTGAATTCTATATATATATATATATTATAATATCCTAAAATATATATTCAATTATATGGATCATAGTCTGCTCTAATGAATATGGTTATAGATGAAAAAAGAATTTGACAGATCAATTCATTACCATCATAAAAGGTGAATAATGTAGTATATGATCTATGTAGAAAGGATCATGAAACCATATCAATGATGGGAATTTAGAATGATCAAATCTTATTAGTATTTCCATGGATGAGAATGGTAGTCATAAATGAGTTAAAACCATCTTACAAAGATCAAATGATTTCTCAACCATAAATTATGGATCTGAAAAAGGATTCATAAAGAGATGATGTGGAAGTACATAAGAAGGTGGAAGAAATAAGAAAAAATAAATTCATGAAATACTAATTTGATGAATATGTATTTCTAAGATTTGGTTAGTGACTATGTGTACATTAAAATATAGATATAAAGAAGGAGCTATTGAATGATGGACCTGGTTGGTCACTCTATATCCTCCTAGGGAGCATGATGATTTGTTGAGATATTCAGGGGAATACTTGATGGGATAATATTAATAGATAAATCATGTAATATATAATAAAATTCAGAGTATGTCAACAAGTGAAGGTATTAATGTAAAAGTACAAGGGGATGATGTTACCATTACCCAAAACTAAATAGAAGTGGCAAAAAATCATCCTTATAAAGATAACTAATGGGAGAAATTACACATGGGTTGTGTTATACTTTCTTATAAGGAATACTCATTTAATTTCCATTTGGGACACATTTTTAGGCTTCCTGGTGCACCACTATCAATTATACTTTATTTGTATCTTCAGTTTACATCCATTTTCTGGAAAAGTATCCAACATTCTCTAAAAACGGAGTTGAACATTAATACAACTCATCACACCCAAACTAATGAAAAATATGATCAGACCATCTGGACACTTGTGGACATATTTAGATCGTTCCCAAATGAATTAAATGGAGTTTTGGATTAGCAACATCCTATGGTCTAGTTATTATATAATATTTTCATTATTTGGAAATCCAAATGGATCTATATGAAGCCCTGTATGGGAAGACACATATGAAACTATCATGTTGGGAGAAATCCATTGAACACAAGACCCTAGGTACTGAAATGGTTGATGAAATGATAGAAATAGTTAAGAACATTCATATTCACATAATGATAGATCTGGGTTTAAAAAAAAGATATGTTGATAACTATTATATAGATATGGAATTTGGGGTTGGTGATAATGTTTTTCTCAACATATCTTCTTGAAATATAGTCACTATATTTTCAAATAATGTAATTATATGTCCCAGAAACGTTTTCCCATTATAGATTATTGACCATAATTTAATTTTAAACTATCAAATAATAATTCCACCATCCCTATATCAACTACATTACATGCTCCTTGTATCCATCTTGAGTAATTATGTACAAAACCCATCACATGCACTAAATTAGCAGGTGGAATATTTAAACAATGATATATCATATGAAGAGAATCAAATAAATATTTAGATATATAATGATAATTTTCTACACAACAATACTAGTACCCTTTTCAATGTTTTATGGAAAACCATATGTACAAGTAGGCAACATGGGAACCAAATGAAGAAATGAAATAGAGGTACCATCATATATTTGTTTCATTGTTGGTAAAATGAAATTTCAAGGTTTAAATTTATTAAGGGGAAGAATTAAATGAACCATAATTTTGAAAATGGAATTTCCCTTATGATTTTATAAAAATGTCATTTTTAAAAATTTAGTATTATATAGATCACATTCACTTTATGATAGAACCAACAACATTTTATTACATTGACTTTAACATTACATTTAGAGTATTAATATACTTAATAAGATACCTAAAATTACAATGGGATAAAAAATTTGAAAATAATATAAATGTAATATGAAAATATAGATATGCTTGATCACTGACAATAATCGTACTCTGGAACAACATTGTCGAGATAAAACATAATATTAGTTATTAAATATCCATTTTTAAAGGGAAACATTATTTATAAATAAAAAAATTGAATCTAATGAATAATTAAATAAATATAATGTATTTAATGAATGTATGGAACCCATATGACTGTTACAAATAAGATTGTTTGAATAGTAATTTGACTATTGGAATTATAATTTGAAAACAATGAATAGTAATAAAACCATTAGATTAGTAACCTCAACCATGTAATTATAAATTAATATTTAGATATGTTAGAAAATGAAAATACAGAAAATTGTATCAGGATGAGAATAAATAAATTATCTAAAAAATGAAAAATAAGTTTTAGGATTTTTGTAATAAAAATGTCATATTTCAATTTTTATGATAATTATAAAAAATTTAAAAGAAATAGTATTTTCACAAAAAGGGATTTTAAAGAAATATTATGTTTAATTATAATTATAATCTAATTTAATGTGATCCTAATTAATTTTTCAATGGGTGCTAAAATAGATCATAATATAAAAATTGGAATTTTTAAAATAATGAAGGATTATATTATAAGAAATTTATCATATTTAAATTTTTTTTCATTTTATTGATTTAATTTTTGGGATTTACATGTTGAAAAATGGTTTGGGGGATTTTTTTTTATTTTTATAAAATAGTTGATTTGTTTCTAAATAGTGAAATATGAAGTAAATATGATATTTAACACTACAAGTTATATACATGTATTAGTGAGTCATGGATAATGTAAGAAACCATTAATTAAAACTCACATGAACTAATTAAAATATAGATCAATAAGAATCAACACTAATGGAGAAACATAGAATAAAAATAAACTAATTAAAATTATATTCTAATTCACCCCTCTTCCCCTTTATGAATACTACCACTCACCACCCCTTCTAACCACACATTATAAGATTCTGTGATTTCTAATATTCTTCCCAAATATCACCGCAGTTCTTCCCCCACATCCATTTAGTTTTTTTGTTACCAAAATGCCATACCAAGGTATCTAAATGTCTCGTCCAAGATAAGATATTCAAAGTGGTAATGTTCTTAACTGAACTATACCTTAATCATCCATTCTTCTACCACAACCTCAATTATTCCATAAAAATGACATAATGACTATATTAAAATAAATATATTATTATTTTAATTTTTTAATATAATATCAAATATGAAGACTTTTTAATTTCACTATAAAATCATAATGATTATTCATATCGTAGTGGGTTTATCACCTCCATGAACAAAGAATTTTGTTTTTATCTAATTATTTAATGTATTGTTATCGAAATAATATTATGGTAAATATGATGATAATAATTATATTACAACACATTTCATTTTCTTTAATATATTTAGCTAAATAAAATCAATCTAGTTCTTGATTGTAGTTAAAACCACCAAAAAGAATCAACATTATAAAGAACATGTTTATACTAAATGAAACATCCCTATGTTGGAACAAATATAGACATTTAGTGTCATTTATAATTTTATAATGAAATGAATATCCATTCATTTCACTTTTGTTGTTTTATTCCCATTTGGGTAGAACTTCACTAATTATTGACAATATTACATGTCTTTGGAATCATGTAACAAACACCATCAGGAGAGTATGAATAAACACAATTCCTTAAAATGATTTCAAAAAAAGTAATAAATATAATATATATGAAAAAATATTTTTAATAAAAAATTTGATAAGTTTAATTTGAATATTTAAGAGGTTATGGAATCCTATACAGTGAGTCAATAACCATAGGTGGGTGAACTTCTGACCCAGTATACTTTATTTTGGGTAATGTGTTTCCTTATACAAATCACTTCATCAAGAAATTATTCTAATGAATTTATTTAATATTATATACATATATATGTTCCTATTGTATATATACCTAGTTAGTATTTCCTTTCATTATTTGGAATATATTTAATTTTATAATTTCTATTTAAATTCCATTTGTTAAGCAATTTTAATTAAAAAGAGCTTCTCTATGTGTTACCCCCTTTAATGAAACACTCTATAAAATGTGTTAAAATATGAAAAGTTTCTAAAATTGATAATTTTATTATGGAAATTTATTTATTTCATTTATAGTTTCATGGAATTTATTACCCCATTACCCAATTTAATGACTCTTTACCATCATTCCTAAAACTCATATTAAGAGGTATATTTAAAAATATACTTCGAAGATCCTTTTTACATCACAACTTAACTTTGAAATAATTTATGGCCTATTTTTATTTTTTAACATTAAATTCCCAAGAATTATTATTCCCCTTCTTTCATAGAAACCATTTTGATATGATATTTGGTTATACTATAATACTTGATTATGAAAACCATTTCTACAGGGTTTTATATTCATATTCATTATGTTTTATTTCCTTGAATGTAACACCTCTAAATGTAAATTATATGATCGGTTCAACCATATGTAATTAAAATTAATTGGGTAATGTTTATATTTAATGATAGGACATGTATGGTTTTTGGGATTAAACCCTATCTACTATAGGACATTATAAACTATTCCTTTTTTTCTAATCTGTTAGCCTTGATTAATGTTAAAATAATGTATTATGTTACATCCAAATTCTTATGATTCCCTGATCTTATGAAAAAATCTTCTTTATTTAATTCTTCAATAAGATTATTAAATATAATTTCCTTATATTATATAATATTTTTACATTTGAATCATATGATGTGATTTATTATCATGATTATTACCTTATTGGGATCTATAGATCTCTTCTATTGTCCATCCAGTCCCCATGTCATCCCATTAATTTTTAAAAGATCAAAGGGTTTT
Organism: Viscum album; assembly: GCA_963277665.1. Classification (NCBI taxonomy): domain Eukaryota; kingdom Viridiplantae; phylum Streptophyta; class Magnoliopsida; order Santalales; family Viscaceae; genus Viscum; species Viscum album. Next base: position 301,193,871 of record OY728151.1, read on the forward strand.
AGGATCACACTATGTAGATTATGATTTTTTTATTTTTGTTTATTATCTATGTTTTATATACCTTACCTTCAAAATATTGTAGACATATGGATCCATGGTGTTTTAATTAGATATTTATGTATGAAATCATGTATGAATATATGTAATATGATTGGGTATCATGATTTATACCATGTATGAATATTGATATAATAATTATTATGTTAACAGTAAAATAGAAAGAAAGATTGTAACACAAGTCTCATACTCTATCCATAACCCAATCACTTAATATTCAGGATGATTATATAAATCTAAGATGTATCAGTAATCATAACCCACACAACACCACTAGTAATCAAGTATTTTCTTCCATCTCAATCAGTACTTCCATTCAATCAATGAGAACTTTTTTTAGTAAGAAAAAAGGGAAAGGAAACTATCTCAGATAATGGGAATGTATATCTCCCAGTAGAGTATAAATAAACATCACTGAATATTTAATAATGAGAGAACCAACCACTTGTATAGTATCATCACAACCCATACAAACCTAAAATAAGGATATCAACGGGTTTCACCCTATAATTTGAAGGATAAACACATAATGGTTAGAGAATTTATAGAATATTTGAATCTAGGAGGACATGAAATAAAATACATTACTTCTATATAATTCATGAAGAATATATCTTGTACCTCATAATGGTGTCCCGATGTTCTGTATAGAATAATAGATTATAAAAGTTAGGATGAAATAATATACTAGTTTTCATACCTATACCAGCCTCTCTAGTCTGATAAACACACTCATGTGTCCCTTCATATCATTTATTTATATTATCAGAAGATTCATATCATGAATATATACTACAATACCTGTTCTCAAGATAGTTCCACTTTGATAGACATTTTACATGATGCAATTGACTGGATCCATTTTCGTGACAATGGTAAGTTGAGAGTTCTTTCATTAGCTTGCCTCCAATAGGAAAAGGGATAATGACTATAACCGTTTGGTATATTTCATAATATTGGTGACCAAAAACTATATCAACCAAATATATATATCTTAAATGAATAAAATAAATGGAAACACCATCATGATGTAAATATATAGTAAATTGAACCATATGAAACCCATTCATGAGACATCACATATAAATAAATACTCTAAAAAGAAAAAACAAAGGAATTATACATAAAAAACCTTTGAATTTGATAGATATAGTACATATAAAAGCCCATAATCCCTATATATACTCCTAGAATTATCTCCACCCACAATGGTCTCTAACACCATAAAGGACCACTAAAATCTCTCAAGCATCAGCAAGTGTGAACAAGAATCCACTTCAAACAATCCTAACCAGCTTCATGTATGCCGAGACCATCAATGAACCTATTCATTGACTGTATAAATTAAAAACATGTGGGTATAAATTTGGATTTTGGGTGAGTATAAACATACTCATTAGGATGTCTGGAAACCACCAAATGAGTGTAAAAAATTAGTGACAATCCTGCAGTACTGAAGAGAATCCAAAAGGAGGAAAAGAAAAGGAAATATATATATAATCAATCACTATAATTCTTAAAGTCTTATATTAGGCAAAATTATCTCAGCTCTAACCCATAATAGATCAAATCCCATGACGAACTGTAGGATCTCATACAACATAAATTCCACAAATCACAAAGTTTCTTACCCGGTTATATGTCATATCATGAAGGAAACTGAGTGGTGCATGGTGAAAAAAACATCCAAATAATATATGAAATGAAAATCTTATCCGCTATATCATCACTAGAAACCATATAGCTTTAACTAACCCTCAATTAATTACACATTCATCTTTTTGGAAAGTATATCACCAAACTATCCACCCTATATGCATCACCATCCTTGAATCCCATAAGATAACTCACATCTTACCTGGGAATTAAATTTTCCAAGAGGATACATACCCCTAATTTAATAACCATATAGATATACTTTAAACGTAGTAATATGATACGTATGAGAAAATCACAACTGTCATGGACAACCATTGGTGGAGCTGTATGAAATTCCATGAGTCTAAATTACCCAGCCCATTAATCCTTTTAACCTTACTAAAACCATAATGCAAAGCCCTCACCTAATTAAAAGACACATCATTTGAGTGTTTACCGACCCTATTGTAGGATCCCATACCTTGAGTAAACTCATAGATGGAGGGTATAGTGGATTTTTAGATAGAGTACCCCACACCCTGATTATGTAGGGTGGATAATAACCAAAATTGTAAATTGAACCATATATAGAGGATCTTGTACCCCGTGTATATTCATGGAATACCATCTGTACATGTTGGATGTGATAAATGATACCATGACCTTGTTAAATATATGTAATAAAAATTGTATAGTTGAAATAACACAAAAATAATAGATCACACACTCTTGGTACATGGGTGAAGATAACTACCCACCTATAGGATGAGAATTATCTCATCTTCATGCATAAACCCCATTGTTCGCCCTTCAGAGTCATCTTATGAATTTATCTATATCACATAATAAATAACATTATATATCCAAAAATACCAAATAATTTTTATCTATAAAAAAAATATTTCTGATAGGCTATCTAATTGTATTAAATGTGTACCCATTAAATAATTTGTGTAAAACACCCCTCTATGGTAGAGTGGGCCACATGGTGGAACATCAGTGTGTGAAGTGGTGAAATGGTACAAAAATGGATACGCCATCACTAAGAATGTAGTGTATATTTATGGGGTAGAATACATGGGAATGGATTACTTGAGTTTCATGTATTCGATGACTCACCCCCTCTTTGAATCGGGTGATTTAGATATAGACCTTGTTTATCTGGTCACCTACTCGACCCATGTGCTCAATGCCACAACTCCTTGGCAAGTTGTGTAGTATATGAAGTTCCATAATAACCTAATTTTTTGTGATTTGGGGATATGGTTACCCTCCCTTACCTCTTGTTCTTCAATCCCCATGGCCTCCCCTGGCCACCACCCCTTTTCAACACTAAGGTGGCCCTCGCAATCACTACCTCAATACTACCCTGACCTATGATAAACCATACCACCACAATTCCATTTATTTTTTTACTAATCTACACTATTTAGATAAAACCAACGCATGTTTTTTGCCTCCCCTAGTCATCCTCCACCGTCATATCACACCACCATAGAACCTTCTCCTTGCATCATGTCATCTGTCTCCCATGCCAAACCAAGAGACTTTCATGTCTCTTCCCCTAGTTTGATCTACTATCTATTATTGATATAGTGGCAGTGTATTATGAAAATAAATTAAATTTTTATCCACTAATCATCATTGATATTCTGATCAATGTAAAAAATGAAAAAAAGTTAGTGATAACCAAACCTACACCAATATCCAATATCTGTTCATCGGATATGGGATCACTGCTGAAGAAGAAATAGTTAAATTATTTTAAATAGTTAACAAAAATTTACTAAAATATATGGGAACATGCCCCATGAAAAATTATTCAAGAGTGACGATTCTATTTAGGAGAATAAAAATAATGAAGAAATTAGATCAACTACAATTCCATATCACAGGTTACTATAGTCATAAAATTTTTCTATTGTATGATCATGCTTCTGTTTTTAAAAACTAGATCATATGTTCATTTATATCATCATAGATCCATCCCCATTCTGTTGATTTGATATTTTCTCCACTATGAACCTGATTCCTCCCTTTTTCACTCTATGTGGTTTTCGGATAACAAATGCGGCTGGCCCTAGATAAGAAACACAACAATATTTATACAGAGGATTACTTGAGTTTCACCAAAATAAATAAATAAATAATAAATATAGTCAATTAATTACTCCATATATGACAGATCAAAATTAGAAACACAGATGCGAATAATTTTACCCCTTTTATAGTGAAAATCCTCCATTCTGGAAGTAACCATGATTATAATTTTTTTTTGGAGAGCATATTTAGAAAGGGAAAAAGTAATTATCACGAAAGATCATGTGAGGTCTAAAAATAATATTTTTATACAAAATATATTTTTATCAAGGTACCACTATTCCATAAATTACATTACATATTTGCTTAATAAAAAAAACACCGCCCAAAATCAATGAGACCATAAAATATTTTTTTCAAGGTCTTAATTTAAGCATAAAATTATTACTTTTATCTTTGGTTTGTTATTATGAAATAGAAAAAAAAATTGAGCTAAGTATGGAGAATGAAAACTATGATTTTCCATGAGATTAATGAGGTTTGAAAACCTCCAAATTCTTTAATATATTTTTCTCTAAATTAACATTATATTCTGTAGCTTTTATAACAAGAAACACTGAACTAAAATGTGTCATGGAATATTAGATGAATATTATTTTGAAAATTTAAGAACAATAAAACATATTTTATAAAATATTAATTTAGCAAATTATAAATTAACAAAAAATATAATTAAATCATAATGTTTTAAAAATTCGTTTTGGAATAAAATAAAATTTCGTTTATATTTTTTTATTTAAATGTTGGATTTTTAAAATTAAATTTTTTAAATTGAAATTAATTTTTCGAATAATAATGTCAATATTATATTTAAATATTTTTTATTCTAAAATATTATATTTTTACGTGAACAGTGAAGAAGATAATTTTTACCAAGATCATATGTTTTATGAACATCTCATTTTACAGAACATACATATAAATTAATTAAATATTTTAATTTAGAAACAACTTATTAAAGGGGTAAAACTATTCATTTTATTATTATTTTGAACTTATAAAACCCATGTGAATTTTTTATAATTTAGGTAATATTTTATTCTAATTAAAAAATATTTTTGTTTTTTTAATAAAAGTTTTTATGGTAAAATAGGATTTTTATGTAATTTTAAAGAAAAAAAATATTTTTTTTATATGCTCAAACAATTTTTATTATTTAAATAAAAAAATTGATAATCTTAACCTACACAAAAATTTGAATATAAAACACACTTTTTGTAAAAACTCTTTTGCACAACATTTTTATTAACTAAGAACATAAAATTTCTAGAACATGTAGAATTTAGATGATAAATTTATTTTAATATATAAAATAATAATTTCAAATTATAAAATAAAAAAATTAATTATGGTTATTAAATTTATATATGGGGTAATAAAGATTAGTTATAATTTTAAAAGTAAAAATACCAAAATAGTTTCACTAATTGTAAAATACCTCAAACATTTAAAAAAAATACATCCAACAATATGGATAAGTGTTGGACCATTAAAAACACTACCCTACATTATTATAATATTTTTTGCTTTATAACCATGAATAGTGATGAACCATTATAGAAATGCAATGTGTGGTTCCAAGATTGCACGTCTCTTCAATTATTAAAGGTGATCACTTCCCCCACCTCATGATACACCAATAAATTGAAAATTTACCATGAAAATATCCAATTTTCTTTTTCTAGAACCCTATATTAGGTTTATAATCCTCTTATATAAATCAGTTACCATAGTGTCTCTATTCAAGGATATTTCTATGTGAAATCCAATATTGTCAACATGAGTTTTTCTTACTCCTTATAATTTATATAAAAATCATCATCTTTTTAATTTTTTATATAAAACATAATATAATGAAATTAGTAACATTAATATAATTTATTGTTATAAAATTTGTGGATAAATTATTATTCAATAATTTACATCCACTATGAAAAAACAACTCTGATTGTATGTAATTGCAGACTACTTGCACCACGAAGGGATGGAGTAAATTTTTCATCACCACCTCTATTAGATGATTATAAAGTTTTAATTAGTGAATAATTATGAAATAAATTATATAATTATGGTTATTATGAGTAAAATTATAATCCACCATCATTTCATCCCATTTATTGAGAATTGAAAACGTTAACTATGTGTCTGTGTGGAGAATGACCACTATAAAGTAATGTATATCAATTTTATCTAGTTAATTATTTATTAATTTAAATGTATTAAAATGTAATTCATCATAGTAAAATAGAGAAATAATATCATAATTATTTTTTTAGTGGTGATATTATTTCAATATTAATCAATTTCCTAACCATTGTCACCATCAATTATAGTATGTTCTTGTTTTATCGGTTTAACCACGAACATGAACAACATTATATATTATTATCATCGATTAATAAGTGAAAATAAATAATAATATATAATTCAAATAATTAAATAATAATTTAATTTTTGTTTTCTAATGGTACCATTAAAATTAAATTCATTAATTATGATATCAATATCCATTCATTAAAAATCACTGAGACTTGATCATCGTCCCTTTTATCTTTAAGGATCATTACCAAAAATCCTGCATAATGAAATTCTATAATTATAAATAATTATAAAGAAGAAAATCCATTACCTTTAATTTTCTTGTAATGATGAATCATTTGAGGATAATTAAGAACTACACTACCATCACAAAACTAATTTAAAATGACCAAGTTTATTCACATATGATTTTGAAAATTGATAATAAATAACTGAAATTCATATATAGAAGACCTATTAATGTTACATATAAAAAATTATAGAACTGATTATTTTTATGAAATATGTGATTAGGATAGTCATTTTCAATATACTGGAGGTTGATGTTCTTTAGGGGATCTCTGAAATTAAAGTAAGGGGTTATTTTTATCAAATTTAATTTTTTGATGAATATTTCATATTGTGCAACATGATATCATTAATACAGTGTGATTAATTACACGTAAATTTTTTCGTCACATATTAATTTAAATCATTATATTTAAGTATCTATATATTTTTTCATTATATAGATTTTTTTTTCAAAGTATACCAATGTTTTATGGGTTTTTATTAACTCAACCCCCTTCATTGAATTATAATACTTCTTCTTGAACTTATTTATTTTAATATTGGTTTATATCATCCTTATAATTAATTTCATAGTATTTTGGACTCTTATTTGTTGTAAAATATCCTAATAAAAAAATCTTGTACCACGATAAAATTTTATTCTCAAAAGTTATATCCCTGTTGAGAATAATTATCATCCCAAACTTGTATATATTTTTCGTTATTGGAATTTTATAATATATAATTGGAAACTAATTAAGGGTTATCTCATGTTACCTTCATTATTTCCTTATTCTATTTTTAAAATGTATTTTACTTTTTTGATGATATGGGTTTTTAAAATAGTTATTTCAAAATATTTATAAAAAAAGTTTTCCATCCTTTCAAAATAACATTTTTTATTTTACACAAATCATTTCTTTTAATAAAATTATACATTTTGAAGGGTGTATTATTGGGGAGTCTTATTAGTGTAATTTTTTTTCATATGTTTTCACATCCCCATTCAAAAAACTTGTTTCATAAAAATCTCATATATTCCTATTTTATGAAAATTTTATGAAATATTATAGTGTTTTGTTTCAATTTTACAATTTATCTAAAAAATATTTTTCCCTTGGAAACATAATTTCAGGAATTTACCTATGAATTCTAACATACTATTTTGTGGGATTAAACTCATGGAAACCCATTACTACATTTTCCATTCATAATCCTCAAATGTAAATTATTTTTGTTAAAATTTATTATACCCCCTTAAAACTCTATATTTACATAAATTTATTAAATATTGTTCATACATACTCTATATATAAATTTATTGTGAAAATAATTTACCTAAACATATACCCTTTATAACGACCCATACGTTACATACATTGTTATTACTTCAGAATTGAAGCACACTTATTACAACATATAACAAAACCTGGAAAGGACCGTATAGGTATAATGTCTTTAGAAACTGGGAAACATAAACAAATGGTTCATAAAGCATCTACACTGTCTCCCATTTATTTCATCATATCTATAGTCCCTTTTGGCATATATTACTTAATAACCTTCTTTATGACCCGGGGAAAGAAAACATACAAAAGGGTGAGCTCAAATGCTTATTAAGGGTAAACAAAAGAAATATCAATCACATCATATACATAATAACATAACTTTTGCAAATCATAACCTGCAAAAGAAATCATAATTTCATAACATGGTATAAATCATTGTAGTGAAATGTAATCCCAATAATCATATCTTAAAACATGAAACTTTGTGGCATACACAAATAATCATAGATAATCATTTCTTATTAGTCAAGGCTCATTTCCAAGACTATATTAGTGGACAAAGTCTATTTCTGAATCGAGTTCACTCCTCGTTTCAGTCCTGTTTCACTGAACTAGTTTAAACTTCCGTTCCAGCCATATCTATCTCATGAGATATAAAATCCTTACCCAATGCATTGGAGGGAGATATAGGTCCCACCAATCTCATAATGATACCATTCTTATGTGTGCCAGAAAATAATAAACCATACATCATAGCAGAACCCATATAATAAAAATTGTAATCTTAAACATCGTGACATCCTAAAACAATTCATATAAGATAATGGAATTCATAAAAATAATTCCATCAAAACATAATCAAATCAATGTAATAATAGGGATAGAAACATAATCCTTTATTATCTTAGAAGGAAAATAATTTTGATAAAACACTTGAACTCCATTCTTGAGGAAAATTTCTTTTCTACTTCAAAAACATTTTCCTTTCTTAACATGTCATAAAATTTTTAAATAAAAGAAGTTGATTGAAATTAAATAGGAAAACTTGTAAATGAAGCTTCTTGGAAATAATGTTTTAAAAATCCATTCATGTCGTATAAGTTAAAAAAAACATTCTTCTCGTACTTTTGTCGGAAAAGTCAAGAAGTACCTCGTAAGAAAAATGACAAAAGATTCCTTTCATATCATTTACTAAAAACTCAACGAGGGGTAAAATTGGATTTAAAAAATTGTAGGTGGATGGAAATAATATTAAATATTGGGGAAACATGTATGTGGATGATAAAATACAACCAAGTAAATTTCAAAGTATAGACAATCTCAGATAAAAATGAGATTTGCAAAATTATCCCTTACCTTAGGTCCGATTTTCTTCGTAAGTGTCCGAACCTCCTGTATAATGATTTAAATAATGTTATTGACTTATTATAGAATCATAATATTTGTTATGATATCATATATGGTCATATTATTAGCTTCTTATTAGTAATATTTCATTACAACTTGTTATTCGCGTGTTTATTACTTTTTGTTCTTATGCGTGTTTTTTCGAGTAAATTCTTATTCTTCTCTTTAGGTTATATATAAATGATTTCCAGAATTTTATTAGTGTAATTTATATCATATTAATTCATTCAATTCATTTATATAATCATTATTCAATGAATATCATGTAGAACGAGTCTTATCACATCATGGAGACGGTATTCCGTACGTACACACGAGCGATGATATCATTCCCACGATCATGGAATTGTATTGGAGTGTATGTATACTATTTCAGAATCAATATCACTTTAAAATAACTATATATAGTCATTATTTACACCATTATACCCAGCCAAGTAAGGTGGTGGTGGAAAATCGATTACACCATGGCGTGGAGACAGTATTCCGTACGTACGCACGCGCGGTGATTTCATTTTCCATAGGATGGATAGATGGTGAAATAGGGTTGTTTCATACTTATAATAACATATCCTTATATGAGTGATACTGATGTTATTACTTCATAATGAAACAAATAAAGATGAAGAAGTGTAAGAAGAAATAAAGATGAAAGAATCGGTAACGGACATTACCTCTTCTTTGAAGTGCTTCTTTGAGACCTCCTTTTAGGGCACTAAAATTGGTCTTTGAAGATAACCAGGACCTCTAGGATAACTCTAGGGAGGTTTAGAGGAGAACGTTTCAGGGGTTGGCCGAGTTTGAAGGCTCAAAGTGGTGTGAGGAAGAGGGGGAGGAGGTGCCCTTTTATAAGGGAGGAGAGGGGCTCCTTTGGAAAAAATAAAAATATTATTTTAATATAAAGTCAATTTAGGTTTTAAATAGCTCCAAATTGATTTATTTCGAAGATAAGGTGGGGATGGGTTGAAATCCTCTCATCCAATAGAATTTAGACAAGTTTAGGTTCTTATATTAACCTATTCATTTAGATTTATCATTAAGTTAAATAATTTTACTTTTACCATGTCTTCTTGTGTTCTTATACTATAAGGTTAATAAACATACTATAACAAGCCAAATGAACCCCAAGTTGTTTATAATTAATATATATACCATTATCTAAGTCCTTTGGCTGAACCTTAGATTTTTAGAAATAAAATAACAATTATTAATATAATATTTGTTTTAAAAACAATTTTATGTCAATTTTGACACTATTTAGTAATTGATTTTTGTAAAAATTATAACAGAATGATTAGTTCAAAAAAAGTTAATTAAATAAAAACTAACATGTCATATTAACCTAGAGAATTATTGGAATTCATAAAAAGGCTCAAATTACATTTATTTTGGTATTTATAACATCAATTATGTAAATATTTCATTAATAAGATAATTACTGCATCATCATTGTGTCATAAATAAATTAAATTTTTTAATGTCTAAAAATTACAATAAGAAACCATTATGTAGGAAATCTTTTCAGATTTCTAATTAATATTTATAGTCGAATTGATATTATGTATAACCTTATATTAAAAATTATTTACTTATTAAACTTTGATTTTAACTATTTTAACCCTTCTTTAAATAAATTAATAATAAATGTCCTAATCTAATCCAAGTGGGCCTAAATGGTCATATTTTATTTCTAAGGTTGTTTTTGGTCGAATTACACTTATCCAATAGAATTAGGACATGTGTTAGGGTAATAATAATATCATTTTTACCCTTAATTACCCTATTTACTTTTAACCGTGGTAAATAAAATTAAAAAGTTACTATTCACCAAAAATTATTTTCATCTCATTGAACCACATTTTTCTTACTGACATCAACTGTATCTCTCGGATTTTTTAAATTCTACACACAGAAGCGGTAAAATTATATTTTATAAAAAATTCAGTTTTTTTAACTACCACTTAATGGTTTCACTATTCATCAAAAATTGAAAGTTTTCAGAAAAATACCAAAATTTCACTGTTGGATAATTTCGATATTCCGAATCCAAAAATAAAGTCAATTTTGAAAAATAAAATTTAAAAAATTTTAAAAAGTTTTTATTACTATTCATAACGGCTAGTTTTAATAATATTTTAATATCATATCGTTGTTTAGTGAAACTCAGTATTGCGTATGACGCAAGTTATCGAGGAAGGTTGCGATTATGTGTAAATCAATCCGAGCAAATTTTGTGTGTAGTAAATGATTCCTTTGATGATTTATTTAACATAAAAACAAAATATTCCTCATTAAAGCCTCGGGTGTTACACCCTTTATCTATACAATGCAAATACCATGTGATTTATTATATGGATTAAGGGGTATTTACCTAAAATGTTTGTGAATATATTTGTATACTCATTTATTTGAAAAGGGTATATAATGTTATTACTATTGATGGAATTAAGAATATTTTCTTTATTTGATTCCAATTTAAAATAATAAAAATATTATTTTTTTCCATGTGTTCTTTGTGACCTAATGAATGATTTATTTTAAGATTCAATCATATATATGGATGATGAAGTGTGGGTTGTTATGTTTCCCAAAAATTCATTATTTATTATTGATTTATCATGAGATATTAAAGTGTGTACATAATGATTTTATTCAAAAAGTCATGGGCAGAATGAGTTTGGCCACATGGTTTCATATTTTTAGGATTTTAACACCTTTTTCTGTTCCATTTCGTTTTAGGAAATGTTATATTCCACATTTATGCCTATTTTATATGATATTTTTTCATTTTTATATAGGGAACCCATGATTTGGGATTACTATTTTATACATCTAATCCAATTTACTATTGGTGTCCCTCTTGATATGTTATAATTCCATGATAGGTTTTTATGTAATTCCATTACTTATACATAGATTTTTATCAATGATATTTTGGGTATAATTTTATTTTATATCCTGATTACATTCACATGCTCATCTTATTATCACTTATGATATTTGATTATTATCTCTTATGTTTACCCTTACTGAGCATCTGAGGTCTTCTAATTACCATGTATCAATTTCATCAGGTTACGAAGAAAATTAATATATATGACAAGCCTAGAACAGTATGTTGTGAGGATAAATTATTTGATATCATGAAGACTTGATACGTATTAATTAGTCTAATATATAGAAATAAAATTCTATTGGTTGAAAAATACATTTTTAGTAGATTTTTTATAATAATTATCTTAAACTCTAAAACCTAATAGATTTTGGTAATGTATTGCAATTAAATATTTTTTAGGTTCGGTAATTATGAGGTAGTCTTGTCTGTGGGGAATCATAATTGGTATTAGAGTGGAGCATAGATAACATTGGAGATTAAGATATTATGAGTTGAGGATGTAACTTTTATCAAATTGTGAGATGTTATGTTTGATCATTATTTCAATGGAATTGATAATCATTTAGGTTAGTTGATATAACATTGATTTTTTTTGGAAAAATGATCAAAAAAATCCATTAAATCCCTAGGGGTAAGTCAAATAAATAATTTTATGTGTAGGACAACATATGTAGGTTCTGGTAATGAAATGATTTTGTGGTGGTCCTCACCCCCCCAAAACATTCACTAGAGACTAGAATGTTAATATATGTGTGAAACATGTACACAAAGGGGAAATCACCCTAAAAATGATGTTTAGGTATCTACTCAATCATTACTTCTATATATGATGAATGAGCCTATGAATAAATTGTTGGAATGATACTCCAATGGTATATGATTTGTTTAATAATATTATCATTATAATCAATTATGAATGGTTTATTATGTTAAATAATTCTGTTACGTAATATGATATAACCATATATAAGGAAACCACTATTAAACTAGGAGTGATTTATATTAAACTAAAATATAATTTGTTAATTAAAAATGGAAAAATATTTTTAGGATCAATTTCACATGTAAATACCATTTAATAATTCTATTATTGTGTTAATTTTTCAACATTCGTGATTAATTTATTTTGGTCATAATAATATTTGATTCCCGAAGGAACCCTAATAAAAATGGGTGCAATAGACAATGTGAAGATTGTTCTAATGAGAAACATAATGTGTAGGGGTCAAAGTAACAATGTTTTAATTTTTACAGAACAATTGTAAATAATCATGATAAAAAAAAGATAATAGTTTAATTACACAAAAAATAATAATAGAAGGATTGAGTCTCATGTAAGGTTGGTGATGAATATAATTACGAAAATAATTTTTAATTTCATATATGTTAAAATATTTTGAAGAAAAGGCAAGTAAAATTTCTACAAGAAATTAGGATAATTTTTATCTCTAGTAAATGATGGAATCAATAAATAGGCAGCTATGGTAAATGTAAAACATCAGTTAACATGAGGGTGAAATATAATGTTCTTCCCAAGAATCCAAAAAACATTTTATGTTTTATGTATGTGTAATTTAAGAGGAATAAAAACTAGTTTAGTTATATAAGGAATTATGATGGAAATAGAGAACAACAACATCCAAGACCATGATAAAATAGAAAATCATATCTAAATACTACTTTTAAAGTTGATAGTGGTAATTAATTTGTGTTTAGAACATTTATTCATCCCTCAAGACATTGAGATGTATTATAGCATGTATGTTTTCAAAAACTATTATATGTTTAATCATAAATAAAATATCCAATTTTAATCATTACAATATCAAAGGTGTATGAATATCCTTCAGGGTTTATGTGATTATCTATCACCTAAGCATTAATAATTCTTCCTTTAAAAAATTTTATGTGAATTCTAAAATGGAATTTTAATTTTCATAATACATTATATTAATTACTAAAATAGGGAAAAAAATTTCCTGGAAATATATGATCATCTATTAGTGAAAGGATGATAATGAGATCGCTTGGAATTCTAATATTATTTTATGATGTACAATACCTAATGGTGAGGGATTTTTCTTCTCAAATGGTTTTAGAAAAATCGAATAATAGGATAAATCTATTTTGAGGAAAAAATATGTGTTTCCAATGGTTGTAAAGTATATATCTACTTATAATTTTTATATTATTCCATGTATATTTTATATAAACCCATATAAAATTTCATTAATACGTGATAATTAAAATCCCCATGATACAATTTACTTAGGCGGGGGGGGGGGGGGGGGGGGGGGGTGTAGGGTAGAATATAAGACCCCATGAATTTGGAATATATTTTTCTCAAAATCATTACTATGTTCAATATTTTATCGTACATGAAAGACCAAACTAAAATTTTCTTTAACATATTACATTAATAATATTAATAAATATTAAGATTAATAAAACTTCATAGTAAATAATTAAAATTAATCAATTTGAAATGAATAAGAAATAGTATTATGACATATAATATTTTAAAGGGAATTTTTAAATAAATTAAATTTATATTTATATTTATAGATTTTTGTATTATAATTTTATCAGTTGAAATTTATTTTTTACTAATAACTCAAATTTTATATTAGGAATATTTTTTGAAATTTTTTTGAAATAATTTATTTTTATGTGATTATTGTAAAATAAAATTTTCAAAAAAGATCTATTTTTTTAATTATATCATTATATAATAAAAAATTAAAAAATTAAAAAATATTTTAATTTATAAAAGATGCAATTAATGAAAAAAATCAAATAAATATTATTTTTAACTTATAAAATATATGTTTTATTTTTTAAAATATGTTAATAATTCATTAAAATTTTTAAATGGTTTTCTATGTTATATTTGAAATAAAAAATAATATGATTCAATTTGGTATTTAATTGATTTTACATAGAAAAAAATAATTTTTTTATAAATAACCAATTTATATAACTTAAATTAATAACCTTGATAATTTAACCTACACTTAAATTTTTAATATAAGAACAAAATTTTCTAAAATCTATTTTACGCATCATTTTTGTTAATTTAAAAAAAACATTCTAATAAATGAATATTTTAATTTATAAATTCTTTTATTATTTTAAATCCTCATGTTCAAATTATTAAACTATTCCAATTTTAATTTTGGTCATGAAAATTAAATACCATTTCTAAAAATATTCGTCACTATTGTAAAAGAAAATATTGTAGAAAGAGATTTACTAAATTTAAAACACCAAAACTATTTACAAAAATGAGCATAGTAGAGCATGGATTATTGGAAAATTTTAAAAACCTTCCCCTTATGTTATTTTAAAATTTTTAAAACATTTATACTTGAGTAGTGACATATCATTATAGATATATAACTGGAACGTCCAGATTCACCATTCTATTAACTTATAACTGGGGATGACTTCTACCACTTCATGTTACAGATATACCTTCTAATTTCATCCTAAAACATGGAAAATAATCTCTTACTATAATCATATTTCAATTTCATAATACTTTGGTCTGAATTACATAGTAAAAATCATCCATTTCCTAGGATATTTCCATGATCAATATGATGTTCTGAACATGATTATTTATTACTCCTTGGTATTTTAATCTTATTATTAATCCTATTTTGTTCATTTATTCCTTATATAACGACATAATTTTTTTTATTTTCTAATGATATTATATTTTAGTATTAATCATTATTCAACCCATTCCCTCTACTAAGAAAAAAATGATTCCATGTATGTTCTGACTATTGGAACCATGAAGTGATGTGTTTTTTTTCGATAACTACCTATCATATATGATTATAAGGAAAACATTGATGAATAAATATGACATATATAATTTAATAATTATATTTATTAAGATATAAATTATAATCCACCTTCATTCTCTCTCATTCATTGAGAAATAATGAAGTTAGTTATTTATATGTGTGAACTACCACCTCTATGAAGTAACACAACAAATTTTTATATGGTTTCATTCTTATATATTAATATATATTAAAATATAATTAAAAAAAATTTAAAATACCTTAATAATATCATCATTCTTCTGCAATAATGATTGTATTCCAAAATCATCAAATTTCATAAAAATAATCTCCCATCGATTATATTATGTTCTTGTTTGGGTTGGTATAACCACTTTCGTGAACAATGAAATAAATTATTATCATTGATTACTATCTCAAATAAATTAAATATATTATAATATGTAAATAATTAAATAATTATTTTATAATTTTTTGGAATGTTAAATTAATATTAAAATCATTAATTAGGATACCAATTTTTATTTAATAAAAATCAGTAAAACAATATTTTCAATGAATTTATCATTCATGATAGTAAAAAAACATTATAATGATATTATAAAATTATAAAAAAATATAAATAATAAATTAAATTAAATTTTATGATATAATAATGATGAATTTTTGAAAAAAAATTAAAACAAACATGACTGTTTCAAAATTATTTCTAAACAATCAAGATTATTGACACGTGATATTGAAAAGAGATATTGACTAACTAATATTAATGTAACATACTGTTACCATCTTCATGTATTCATAAACCTCACTTTCGATCATTATTTTGATGGGTTTCTGTAATGGAACATTAGATTGGAAATTTGGAAAATAATTTAAGTTCTTAGTGTGTCCAGAGTTTTCCCAAACCATTCCCCCTACAAGTGAATACCGTGAAAATAGAGATAGTAATGGTTTACATAGTTGGACAATGGGTTGACCAACCAAGTGACCCCCAGGGAGAAAACATGTAACCCTACAATAAATGCAACATGTTTTTGGTACATGTTTTGTCTAACCTTGTGCTCCTACAAAGAAAACCATGCATACAATATTTATTTAATGTAAAAATTAATTTTAGATTCCCGAACTCTTGGTTTAAATTACCAAAGGGACTGTATGTAAGGTCTTGAACCTAGTATCCTAGAGTCTGAGCCTTATTTTATTACATTTTCATATAAAAAAGGAATATACATCCTGAAGGACCGAGTAGTTTTGTAGATTTGGAAACAACAAACATACATAAGTTTAGCATTACAACTTGAAATGGAAAAAAATTTAGAAACACCTTTGAAAACATCAATAAATCCATGGTTATTTCTGCACGTCATTCGTAAAATACATATTCGTGTCCAATAAAAAGGAACCATATTAAAGGGGTGAAATCAAATTATTGGTAAGATTAAGAAATACAATAGTTGATATCACAAACATAAACATTAGGCATGGGAATAATTAAAAAACACCTGACTTTAAAAATGAACATGAACACATTATGGTAGAAATAAGAGTTGGATAAAAATATCCATAATAATGCCTAATAATGGGTATTATACTAGTCATGTAACCTCATAAATATTCAATTACTAGTCTCATAATTAGGGAATGAATAATTATAGACATCATAACCATACCGTCAAGGCCTCACGCCAAGACAATAAGTAATCATTTTTCCGAGGCCCTATGCCAATACCATAGTTTCTTTCATTAGACCAACTGATGCATCGAGGGGCTATATTAGGCCCCACCAATTACTTAATACGTCTAATGAATTCATAATATAAATGGGGTTAATCATAAACTATATATACATTCATATTGAAACTAGCATATGAAATATCAATTAAGTTCCCCAAACATTAAGCATAAACACTGACCATTCAGAGTAAATTGGTGAATGGTTTTAAGATAAAACATCAAAAGTCAATCTAATAATAAAATATTAAATTAAATATGGTAGATGACCTAAAAAATTATTAATCCAAATAAAACATAATAATCAACAAGAGTTTTGTAATAGGTGATGATACTCTTATATAATCACCGAGTAATATTGAGATAAATACACTTTTACTTTGAAAAGAAGAATAATTTTGGAAAAGTATTTTTATAAAAATATATGTGATGTTTTATAATATTTTCAAAATAAAATGAGTTATTTTTAAAAGGCAATTATTTCTATAAATTTATTATACAGTTCCCATGGAAATAGGTAAAAATTTGGGAAATTCCCTTGAATCAGGCTTGTATTTTGGGAATAATTTTTTAAAGATTCTTTTAAAACATATAACTCCCCAAAAATAAAAATAGGATTATATTTGGTACATGTATAAAGAACATTATAACAGAATAAATGAGTAGTATATATGAATAAATAAAAATTTAATTTATGTATGTAGAGAATAAGAGTAAAATGAATGAATATGGAGGTTTGTGTAGAAAACCTTTCCCTTATGTTTGAAGGTGTTTCTCACATGATCTCAGTGGCCTGAATAATCAAATTTTGGTTAATAGATTTATAAGTATAGAACCACTTATTCAATTAATTGATTTATTATAATATAATTTAGGTTCATTTAGGGGGGTTTAACGGGTTAATAGATTCAATTTCATTATTTGGGAGTGTTTTCTTTCATAGTTTTCATGGTTAGTTTACATATATTTATGTATGGATAAACCCGTATAATGAGAATTATTTTCAAGATTATAATTTTTATTTTGTTTGTTAAAAACAACAAAATTACATCGTTATAGATTTAGTTTTGTTATTGGGAGTAAATATGAATCATTGTATAAAACTTTAATGATAATTGTTTGGGTTAATTGGAGGTTCTTGATCACAACGAACTTATTTTGATTTATAAATTAATATAATGTGTACAAAATGATTCAAGAACCTTAAATAATATATACTACATATATTATATTATTTTCCAACCATAAACATGGTTTCATGACCAGAATTGAAGATATTAATATAAATTGAAAACTCATCGTCCTTAAATATGATAAATAAACACATCTTAGATGGTGCTTTAATTTATAGTATAAAACAAGTGAAAATGAGAGAAGATGATGAATTATTTTATTATCATAAAAATTTCTATTACATGTAATTTATTGGATTCATCACAATATTTTTTAAAAAGATGGCGACGAAATAAAAATAAAAGAAAGAAAATTGAAATAAAAGAAATGAAAAGAGGAATTTATCTCTTGATGTAATCTTCCTTGAGAGCATCTTTAGGGTAGAGGTTTTAGTCTTTTTATGAGGCCAAATGATGCTGTACATGGGGGAGTATTTTGGAAGAGGTTATTTTCCAAATTTATACAAGGTAAAAGGCTTGATAGAAGTAATGATAAGAGGGAGTTGGGGGATTTTATTGTGGAGGATAGAGTTTTTTTCAATATTTTTTTCATTATTTTATTATTTCCCCCAAGAAAACCAATAATGTTTATTCATGTGACCCATAATAATAATAAGTTCATGTAACTTCAACCACATATTATTAGATCAGCCATTGTTCTAATAATAGTGAATTTGACCGATAATGTATATATATGCTAAATTATCGTATTTTACTATTCATTAAAAATTCAAGTATTTCAGAAAAATATCAAAAATTCACCCTAACTATTTTTTAACATGTACAATTTAAAAATGAGGTCAATTTTTGAAAATAATATTCTATGTATGATTAATTTTGTTTTTAAATAAAATCATAATTTATTCGAAACATAACAATTTTAAAACTGTAAATTGTTTTATATCTCACTGAAAAATTAATCCATATCTCATTATATTATAATTCTATGAAAATAAAAAATAATATTATTTAATATTCATGAGGTTCATATTACTATTCATATCATTATTCATATGTGTATGATACTATTAACAAAAAATTATATTTGTCTTTTTAGGCTCTAAATATCTTACTAGACAGAGCCATGTATGTCAGTTTTTTGAAAATCAAATCCCAAAGGTGGAAAAATTATGTTTACTGGATCGGTTATTACAAAGTGGTATTTTGTACAGACTCAATGTTTCATGCACATATTTATAAATACTTGGGGTGTTACATTCTTCACTCCTTAAAAAAATTTCATTTTCTAATTTACCAGAATGTTACCTAAAAAATGATTTGGGTAGTTCTTTATCATAACCTCCTACGTCTCCCTTGACGCATCTTTTATTTTCTGATTTTTCCAAAGTATCTTTACCAGTCGAGTCATCAGATTACTAAACACATATTCTTTAATGTCAAAATATAGATAGGATCTTCACAGTAGGATATGCCTTGTTCCAAATTATATAACTTCAGATGTGGGGACATGTGTTGGTTCTGTCTTTTATGTTCTCAGAAATGAGACATGGAACACATTTTGTACATTAGATAGGCTAGGAGGCATAGAAAAATGTTATGTAACAACACCAATTCTCTATTGGATTTCAAAATGGGCTATGTAATGAGGGATCAATTTCCCTTTCTTCCCAAATCTTATAGAACCCTTCCATGGAGATATTTTTAAGAAAACATAATCTCCCACTTGAAATTCCATATCCTCCCTTCTATTGTCAACATAGTTTTTTTATCTTTTTTGAGCTACATTGATATGGCCTTGAATAGTATTTACTTTTGTTGTTTTTCCTCTACAAACTCTGGACCCATAATATTTCTTTCCCTGACAACATCCCAACATGTTGGTGTATGGCATCTCCTTCTATAAAATGCTTCATATAGTGCCTTTTCAATGCTTGAATGGAAAATATTATTGTAGGAAAAGTACACCAAAGGTAAATGATAGTCCCACATACATTGAAAATTAATTGATCATGATCTCAACATAAATTACAATGTTTGGATTGTCCTTTCTGATTGCCTGTCAGTTTTAAGGTGATAAGAGGTACTCAATCGAAGCTCAGTATAAGGGATTTCTGAAGAATTTTATAGAATTTAGATGTAACTTATGGATCATGGTTAGAAAAAATTTATTGGGGTGCTCCTTGAAATCTCAAAACTTTATTGATTTACAGTCTTTCAAGGTGCTCCAGTAGAAAATCGTCCCTTATAGTGAGTAAATTTTCAGATTTCATAAGTCGATCCACAATTACCCATATTACATTATTCTCTCTTGGAGTTATGGGTAATGTAGTGACAAAATACATGTTGATTTCATCACATTTACATGTATAAATAGGAAGAGGTTTCATAAATCCTCTAGGATATAGTCATTTTACCTCCACTTGTTGATAGAATAAATATCTTGATTGATAAACGACAATTTCTCGCATCATGTTGTCCCACCAGAAATGTTCCTTCAAATATCTATACTTTTTAGTGCTACTTGGTTGCAAAGAGAAATTTGAGCTATGTTAATCATCCAATAACTCCTTTTTCAGCTTGGGTATAGAGGGAACACATAGCCTCTTCCCAAATTTCATAATTCTATATTCACATACGAAGTCAACCATCTTACCATATTTCATAGCACTAATTTTATTTTAAAGGTTCTCATCATCAGGGTGAGAGATTTTAATCCTTTGTAGTAAAGATGTTTGGGCAACCAATAAAATAATTAATGATATATCACCTTCTATAATAATTCACATGTCATTCCTTATTAGATCCTTGTATACAAGATCCATTTCAATCCTCATTTTGTTTTAAACTCTATGGTCCTTCTTTCTCAACACATCAACTACCTTATTTAACTTTCCTAGGTGGTAGTATATGGAACAATAATAATCTTTGAGTAGTAAAAGCCATCACCTTTGACTCATGTTGAATTATTTATGTGGGAATATATACTTTACACTCCTGTGATTCGTATATATCTCACATATTTCAACATAGAGATAGTGTGTCCATATTTTTAGAGAAAATATCACAGTGTATGACTGAAGATCATGAGTAGTAATGTTTTTTCATGAATTTTTAACTTCCTTGATGCATAGGTAATAACTATATAATTCTCCATAAAGAAACAACCAGGTTCATTATTTGATGCATCACTAAAGATAACTAACACATCATTCCCAGATGGTAGATTTGGGATCAGAGCATTCACTAATCTCCTATTAGAATATTAGAAACTGTCCTCACAATATTTTTTCCAAACAAACATAACCCCTTTACTTGAAATATTACCCATTGTTTTGGATAAATGGGTGATGTTTTGAATGAAACGCCTATAATAACCCACTAAAACAATAAAACTATGTATATTAGTTTTGTTTATTAGAGTAGGCCATTCTTGAATATCCTTTTTCTTTATAAGATCAACGAATATTCAATCCCTAGAAACAATTTTTAAATGAAAGGAAACTAATTGAATCCAAAATTCACATTTTCTAAACATCCAATATAATTCATTTCTTTTATGAGTATTTAGAATATTGCACAATTTATTTTCATGATCTTCATATATTTTTGGGTAGACTAATATATCATCAATAAATTCAACCAAAAATTCATCAATATATTCCATGAAAACCTTATTCATGAGACCCATGAAGATATCAGTTACATTAGTCAGTCCAAAAGGAATTACTGTAAACTTTTAATTCCCATACATAGTTCAAAATGTTGTCACTGGAATATATTCCTTCCTTAATCGCAACTGATGATATCTAGATTGGAGGTCAATATTTGAAAAATACTGGGCTCCATGACGTTGATTAAATAAATCATTAATGTGAGATAGTCTATACATGATCTTTATTGTTGTAGAATTTATCTCTATGTAGTCAATCCACAACCTTATAGATCTAGATTTCTTCATATCGAAAAGGACTGGGGCTTCCCATAGAGAAACACTAAGGAGAATAAATCCTTTATCACCCAATTCCTAAATCTTTTTATTCAATTATACTAATTACACAATGACGATTCTATAAGTGGAATTTTATATGGTCCATGAATCAGGAATTAACTCATTGGAAAACACAATTTTCCACTCTAGAGGATGTCCAGGTAAATCCTCTGGAGACACATCAAAATTTTCTTGAACAATAGGAATGTACTCTGTTTTATCATTCCTCTACTCTCTCATAGTTATTGCATTACCTTCCTCTCCAATAATAGAATTTAGTGAAGCTAATGGGGGTGGATCTAAATGAGAATCAGATGGTGATGTTTCTTCACTAAATATAATGGATTCCACGTCGTCCTCCAAAATTTTATCCTCCTTAATCTTGTAGTAACTTTTTACATCATGGTTTGAAATCCAATACATACCTAGGATTATATCAAATTCAATCATGGGATTGATAATAAAATTATTAGATAAAACACATTTATATGTTTCATGATGGGGAATTATCGACACATATTTGTTGTAATGATAAATCCCCTAAGATTTTTAATCATAAAAACCTTTATTAAATCAAATTAAATATGTATAATTTTCTTAGAAAACTAGTATGATATAAAATAATGTGATGATCCAAAATCAAATAATTCATTGGCTGAGTTCTAAGAAATGATTAAAGTACCTTCCACCACATAGTTAGGAACTTCAACCTCTGTAGTTCTGACTGTATAATATTAGCCTTTCTCCCATGTTCTTATTTGGAGAACATTTCCTTGATGCCTTGGAAAATCGTTTTCATAATGTCCCCTATACCTTCAATTATACCATTAAACTTTGATAGATTATTTCCTCCCCTTATAATAATAATATAGGTTTCCTTTTTCTCCACACTTATAATAAAAACTCATACCCTTAATGTAAGTACCAGGGCGTCTCTTCCCACAATAATCATGAAGTGGATGGTAAAATCTTCCCTTCATCCCTATTTAATTATTTCCTTATCCAAATTTTTAAATAGCCATCTTATTCTATTGATTTCAATTAAAATAATAAGACATAAGGAATTTCGTTTCCGTCTCGATAGAACTTGAGACTATATCTTTATATGATGAGAAACTTTGGGATACTAAAGCCCTTTGAAGGAACAATTTTAAAACATAAAAGAATCAATCAATCATGCTCCCTGGATTACGTATGTAGTTTGTGGCATGTATTTTTACCTTTTGATGCTAGCTTAATATATTGTAACATTCTCATTGTATTTTTTCCATAGATTCAGAAAAATTGTTTCCAAATAAACTCTCTGTTCATGAGGAAAGTATTTCAAAAAAAAATAATTCCTTAAAATCTCTCCATTACATTTATTCTATTTATTCCTCCTCATTTGGGTTTTGGATTAAATACCACCACATATCCACATCTTCCAATAATGGATAAACATCCATGGAAACCTTCTCTCTTTCATCACATCCCAAGGTGATAAATATCTTCTCTAATGAACTTATCCACTCCTCTACCATGAATGGGTTTGTAGTCTCATTAAATGATGGATTCTGTTGTGACATAAAGATGTCTAACATTTCTACACCACATTGTGGATATTAATGCTCTATATGGGTGAAGTTATTTTTCATAACCTGATTCAACTTTCCAAATATAGTTATATGTTTCTCAGCACAAGTCATAACACTCTATCCAACATCATTATCTTGTATCAGAGGGAAATCCCAACATGGGACATAAAAGTTCATGAAGTTTCCATTCATTCCACTAGGATCCATTTCTAAATAATGGAATAAACTAGATTTGGTTATGAATCAATATTTATAATCTCAATGTATAAAAATATTTTAAATTATAAACCTAGCTAAGCTCATAATAAAAAAATGGATTCATTCAGGAAAAAATTACGATTAAATCTTTCGTTATAGCTTGTAAAGAAAATGTGAATTATAATAAGAATATCCCTTGGGAGTTTCAGACTAGGTGCACAGTAAGGATCATTTTTGTGTACTAGGATACCCAAGGTTATGCCTGAAACTCTTTATCGGAGTTGTTACACCTTGGTACATATGTTCCCGAACCACGTTCACTTGTATTATCTAGACATGGATTTATTTTCTATGAATATACACATAACTTATTAATTACTAAAAATTATAGGATGATCTTCTATGTTTATCCCCAAACACTATCTTATGGTTTTTTTCTATAATCCTAATTTTCTTAATATTGTTTCCATATTTTCTAATAACCCCAATTTGATACCAAATGTAATTCACTGAACCCAGTTTTCCAGAGCCAGTGCATTATTTTATTACATTCGCATATCAATAAGAAATGTTCATCCTAAAGTGCTGAGTGTTTTAGTATATTTGGAATCAATATACATACATATGTTCCACATTACAACTTGAATGTCAAAACAATTTAGAAACTCCTTTGATGATATCTATAACTCCAAGGTTCCCTGTGTCATTCATAATATATATCTTCATGTCCTTGGAAAATAAAACATAAAAAGGGGTGAGCACAATTACTCATTAAGGTTATGCAATACATAATAATATGTAACAAACATAAACATTAGGCATGGAGATTAATTACAAAACACATTCCTTTAAAAATGAACTTGAATACGATATGGCAGGAATAAGAGTTGAATAAAAAACCCAAAATAAAACATGATCATGGGTATTATTCTAGTCAAATAACCTTATAAACATTCAATTAATGGCTTCATAATGAGGGAATTCATAATTTCTGACATCATCTCCATACCGTCAAGGTCTCATGCCAAGACCATAAAAAATCAATTTTCAATGCCTTGTGCCAAGACTGCAGTTTGTCTCATGAGACCTACTGATGCATCATGTGGGTTTATTGGGCCCCAAAAGTCACTTACTATGTCTAATTCATTCCTCATATAAATGGGGAAAACATAAACAACATATACTTTCATATCAAAACTAACATATGAAATCTAAATAACATTCCTCAAACATTAAGCAAAAACACTCACCATTCAGAGTAAATTAGTGAATAGTTTTAAGATGAAACAGACATTATAAAACTAATCCTAAATGATTAAATTAAATATGATATATAATATCATAAATTTTTAATCCCAATAATAAATAATAATCAACAGGAGTGTTGAAACATGCGAAGATACTCTTCTAAAATAATCGAGTAATTCTTGAGAGAAATACTATATTACTTTGAAAAGAAGAGTTATTTTGGAAGTCTTTTTATAAAACCACAATTTATGTAATATAATATTCTCATAAATAAATGATTTATTTTATAAAGATAATGGTTACTAAAAACATATTATATAGTTCCCTTGAAAATTAGTAAAAATTTGAGAAATTCCATTGAATCAGGCTTGTATTTCAGGAAGAATTTTTTAATGATCATTTTAAAACATAACACTCCCCAAAAATGAATGTAGTATTTTGGTTGGTACACATATATATAACATTCTAACTTAATATATTTTGAGTACAAAAGAATAAATAAAAATTTTAATTTAGGTATGTTGAGAATAAGAGTAACCAGAATGAATTTGGAGGTTCATGTAGAAAACCCTTACCTAAAGTCTGAAGGTGTTCCTCACTTGATCTCAGTGACCTGAATAATAAAATTTAGGTTCATATATTATTGATTCCAGAAGCTTCTATACATGTAATTTACTTATTATAACCTTATTAAGGTTCATTCAAGTCCTTTTGATGGGTTATGAGATTCAATTTCCTTATTCGGGAGTGTTTTCTTCCTTGGATTTCATGATCAGTTTACATATATTCATGTACGGATAAATATTTACTATGAGAATGGTTGTTCAGAATATAATTTGTATTTTATTAGTGAACAACCATAATATTACATGGTTATAATATTCATTTGGTTATCGGGAGTGAAGACGAATCAATATATAATACTTTAATGTAAATTGGTTGGATTAATTAGCTGTTCTAGATCACAATGAACTCATTTTGATTTAAAAATTCATATCATGTGTACAAAAGGATTTTAGATGCTTAAATAAGTTATAGTACATATATTAAATTCTTGTCCAACCTTCAAAATGGGTTTATTACTATAGTTGAATATGGTAATATAAATTGAAAACATCCTTGAATGGGATAAATTAAGACATCTGGGATGATTTTTTCATTTCTAGTATAAAAGGAGGGGTAAGAAGAGATGATGATGAATTATTATTTTATAATAAAAAAATTCTAGTAAATGTAAGGTAATGGATTCATCAGAACATTTTGATTAAAGGATATGAGGAAAGAAAAAAAATAATGGAACTAGAAATAAAAGTAGTGAAAAAAATAATTTACCTTTTGAAGTAATATTCCACGAGAGCCTCTTTAGGGGAGAGTTTTTTGTATTTCTTTGGGGCCAAAGGATTCTAGACATGGGGGGATATTGGGATTAGATTTGGTTAGAGTTTTGGAAAGGCACAAGCCTTGGTAGGAGTGAAGAGAAGAGGGAGTGGTGGGGGGGGGGGGGGGGGGGTTATAGTGGAGGAGAGGGGTGATTTGTGAATATCTTATTCATTATTTTATTATTTCCATCAACAAAACCAATAGTGCTGATTTATGTGACCTATAATAGTAATAAGTGCATTTTAGTTCAAAAAAAGTGTGCTTAAATCATACATGATGCTAGGAATAGTGAATTTAACAAATAATGTATATATACGGTAAATTACCATATTTTACTCTTCATAAAAATTTTGAGTAATTCATAAAAATCAAATAAATTCACCCTAATCATTTTTCTATGTGTAAAATATAAAAACTAACTCCATTTTTTCAAAAAAAATTTCTAAATCAGATTTATTTTATTTTAAAATAAAATCATAAATTACTAGAAAATTATCAATTTTAAAAGAATAATTTGATTTATATCACATAGAAAAATTAATCCAGAATCTCATTATCTTATTACCTAAAAAATTCAAAAATAATATGGTATACTATTTATAAGGGTCATATTACTATTCATACACCTATTCATAAGGGTACGTTACTATTCATCAAGTATTATGTTTGTCTTATGAGGCTCTAAATATCCTAATTAACGCAACCGTGTATGTAAGTTTTTTATG
This sequence comes from Viscum album, assembly GCA_963277665.1. Classification (NCBI taxonomy): domain Eukaryota; kingdom Viridiplantae; phylum Streptophyta; class Magnoliopsida; order Santalales; family Viscaceae; genus Viscum; species Viscum album. The sequence goes on from OY728151.1 coordinate 301,221,642, forward strand.
ATATTCACATCACAAAGGTGGAAAAATTATGTTTACTAGAAAGGTTATAACAATGTGGTGTTTTGTGGATACATTGTGTTTTATGCCGTTATTTAAAAATCTTTAGGGTGTTACATGATATGACCCTAATAGGATTTATTTTTTCCTTGGAGGATCCTAGGAAGTGATTTTCGCCTCTCTACACTACTTCAGAAGAGAATCAAATCTAGGAGGACAACATCTTATCTTTCCCTAGTGTGTTTCCTCTTACCATTTTATATCACCCCTCCCACTTATTTCTTCTTTAAGGTTTTATATTTCTAAGTGTTTTTGTAGGATATAATACCCAATTTTTATTATCTTTAATATATGTTTTATTTTTGTATCTTTGTTGTCGAATTTCATTGTTGGATTTTCATGGTTAAAAACATGTGATTTTTGATCCCATGATACCAAGGAAGGTGGTTCCATTTATGGTAGAGAATTTGATTAACCCTAAATTTTTTTATTTTAATTCAATTGTATTATTTAAATCATAATTTATTTCAATTGGTTTATTTAAATACTAATTCCATTGAATGGAGTATTTGAGTCTTATTTGACTTGAAATTGGGAAAATCCCCCAATTCAACTGAATTTGTGTGTTATTTTTATTTTACAGAAAATTGTAGAGATTGAATAGTGTAATTTAACTTTTAAATTTATTTTAAATAATATTTTAGAAAATTGAATAAAAATGGATTTGGAAGAAACCCAATGGTTTTATCTTAGAAAATGAATGATTTGATTAAAAACATAGTTATTGGTTTTTAAATTGAAATTGACATATTAAAATGGTCAATGGGTATAATTATATTTTGAAAAATTTAGAAATAAATTTCCTATTATTGATTATTCTAGATACCATGAAATACTAGGTAGTTAGTGAGTTATTTGTGATAGGCATTCTATGTTGGAATTTACATTGAAATGGATTGATTCTTTACAACTCAAGCATAAACATATTGGAGGATCTTATCCATTATAGGATTTTGGTTAGTTCACTTCAAAGTGGGTCAAAGGGGTGTGTGTACACATTTCCATTTTTTTATATTACTATGTTATGGTCCCATAACCTAGAACTATCATACCTATCTGTAGATGACAATGTTTTTTGTTGTTTAAAGATGAAGGATATTCATTTTTTGTAAATAATTTTACACATTCATTGTGAATTTATATATTTTTTTTATGTAAAATTTTTTTCAAGACATTTGTTTAACGTATTTCCATCATTTGAAATGTAAAACATGATTCTATTTGAAGCATTGTTTTTAAATTCCAGACATATTTGATTAAAATTAATCTCATTATTCAAATAAATAAATGTGGCTTCTTATTATTGAACCCTTGGAGGGACGCTATAGTGATTTTATATCTCACCATAATCATTACTTTGAGAATCTATAAATCATCTTATTTCATGTTCCATAAAGGGTAATGTTCCACTTGGAGGTGGTTTTGGTTGTGGATTCTCGGTCTTGGAGAGTTGTGCCTCTTGGGACCTTGGTTGCTTATAACGACTGACTTCTGGTAAAATTATACCTATGGAGTTTTTGGAATATTTCATAATAACTTGGTTATATTAATTCCATTGTGTTTGTGTAAAATTCATTCCCACATTCAACTTATATGATTCCCGGTGGTATTATCCAACATATGTGGATCAAGAACACTTTTCAGGCTAGGCATTATTTATCTCGATACCAGGGTATGTAGTCTGGTTCATGACAATGTGGTATCAATGGTTCAGTTTAATCATATTTTCTTGATGTTAGTATGTATATTTTTAATCATTTTGAGACTTAGGTGGTAGTTACTACTGATTTCCTAGTCACCCGAAATCGTAATGTGCCTTAAGTCATAGGATTTACTTTTGGTAAAAACTTCTTGAGGATTAGTTCTAGAATTTTCTCTAAGTTTCTATTTGGGTATATTGAATTCCAAATATTGTTTTCAATATATTGTGAATAATTTCCAATATTTCCATTTTTTATTTTTAATCTATTATCTTAAATATTGTCTACTTATTTTTGTAGTATAATTCCTTTACGAAGATATGTAAACCAGATCCAGGAGGAGTCTATTGATGAACCACAGTGGGAAAATACTCTTGTGGACTCGATTCTTGTTTAAGTGATTGTGGATACTATCCAATCTATGGGACATGCAGCACCACTAGTTCTGATTCAGTATCAAGATATGGAAGCTCAAAAGATTTTTTTTGAAATTGTTATCTAGAGTTCCTTCACTAGAATCCATCGACGCTCAAAGTCTCCAATGATCCTCAATAGGATGGGGATATGATGAATAGAAATAATCATTTTCTGGAGTTTCTGGAGACACCTAATGAAATCATGGTGAATTTTTCCACCTTTGTGATAATGGAAACAAGTTGTAGACAATGGGACTTGATTGTGATATCAAAGAAGAATGAGGGATAATAATGGAAAAAATTTGAAGCCATCCTTACTAACCAGTTCAATATATATTCAATGGGGTTGGCCAAGGCTATTTATTTTTTCTTGCTTGAGTAGGGTGAGAAGACTTTGACCAAAAATGCAAACCAGTATACCGAGTTTCTGTAGTTTTCACCATTAATTTTATTTAATGAGAAGATGTAGACATGAAGGTTCGATATGTAACTTTTATCTAATATTAATTATTACCTTTTCCTGATTAATTTTCTTTCTTATAGTGATGTAATAAATAGATAGTTTATGGTTGTAATGGAACTTACATTAAATTTACTGAAATCATATGTTTCAAGAGAAATGGGGTTCCCATCATAAGCATCCAGAACGAAACTTCTTTGCGAAGTGGATGCTTCTCCAGAGGATGAAAATACAATTCCAGCAACTATGAGACAAACCATAACTATATATTCAATATTAATAACTTATTTTTTGAATCTTGTTCCTCCCCTTAATTTATTTCAACCCTTATTTTCAATAATATAAATCTTTCTCTGAATATATTATCTTATGTTATGTATATTACTACACCACTTGAAATGAAGAGAGAGAAGGGTCTCTATAGTCCTTCTTGTGTTTTCTCTTTATCATATGCTAAGGGTTCTTGGTATTTTCTAGTTCCCTACATAAAAATTATTTACATCATATTCATGTTGTTTTTGATCATTTCTATTAAATCGAATAATTATTTTTACCTTTGATGTGTCTCCTACACTACACATGATGTTATGGGCCTTGTATTTCAAGGAGAGTAGGACCCAAATTCGATTAGAGTTGGAACATGTTATCTCGATTTTTGGAAAGTAATATATGTTTTTTTATTGAACTGGAGAGGGAATATTTGAGTGGAGATCTCCTCATGTTTCCATTGAGCTTCTCAATGTGTTCCCTTCAGACTTTTATAATTTTCCACCAGTAAGAGAGGTAATGTTTTCTATCGACTTAGTGCCTAGTACACAACCAGTATCTATAACTTTATACCACACAAAACAAGATAAAATGATAGATCTTGAGAAACTCTTGTATGTTATTTTAAAGAATGTATTTATATGCTTATGTTTATAACATTGGGAAGCACCATTTCCATTTACTAGCAACGTTGAAGGGTAACATCGCCTTGAAGTTCACTACCATAAACTCAATCGAGTTACAGTGACGAGAAAGTACATGATGTCATGTAATGATTATTTGTTTGACCATTTGAAATGGGGGTAGTGGTTTTTGAAGATAGATCTTTGATATGGTTATCATTATGTGAGGATAAAATAACATGACTTTTAGAAAACCTTCTTTTTGAGAAGGTACGAATATTATGAGTACCTAGTCATGCCTATTTTTTAAAAAAAAATCTCATGGAGTGTTTTTTTATTTAATAAACATAATTTTTCATGAGTATCATGATACCTTTTTAGTGGTATTTGTTTATTACACCCTTGTTTAATCTATGTCTGAGGAGAATCAGACACATCATCTGAGAGCAGTTCATGAATTTTTGAGAAATCACTAAATGTATTCTAAATTTTGAAATGTGATTTCTGGATTCGTGAAGTGATGTTCATGGGACATGTGGTGTCAGAAAATGGAATTTTCATTGATCCTTAAGAGGTGAAAGTTGTTATGACATGGGATCAACCATAAAATTTTTTCAAGATTTATAGATTATTTAGTTTAAGGAGATATTATCTCTGGTTCCATAAGGACTTAACAAAGTTGGATTCTCTGATGACCGCTCTAACTTATAAGGAATTAAAGTACTCATGGGATAAAAAATGTAAGAATTATTTTCATAAGATGAAATTTATTTTGGATAATACACTAGTGTTGACTCTTATAGAGGCCTGACATGGCTATGTGGTATTCTATGATGTATCGAGTTCAGGCTCATGTTGTGTTATAATGAAAGGTGATCAATCCGTTGTTTATGGATCTCGTTAGCTTAGGAAACATGGGAATAATTACCCAAACCATGTCCTCACACTCACTACTATGATGTGTTCACATAAGAGTTTGAGACACTACATCTCAGGATAAATTATTTTCATTTATTCCAACAAAAAGAGATTGGGTTATTTCATCTAAAAATTAGTTAAATCTACACGAGAGGAATTGGGTGAAAAAATTGTAGTCTTTCCACTCTAAAATATCTTATACCATGGGGAAATAAAATGTTTTTGAAATTTCAATGAGTTAGAAAATTATTATCCATACCATGAGGGAATAATCATATGAGTTGAACTTGATGGATCATTTTTCAAATTTTTATATTGGAGTACACGAATCAGGGTCTGAGGTTTCCTTGTCATGTTTCCAATTGGTGTCTTCTTTCATGATTTTATCCTTCAGAAGTAGCAACTTGATCATTGTTATGGTAAAATTAATGACTCTCATTGTGGTGGGGAGATAATTGACGACTTATCGATCTTTGTGGAGGGAAATATACATTTTCTGAATCATTTTGTGTTATTATTATCATTCAAGAAAGCTGTTATGGTGTATTTTCATACTTATCCGTGGGAAGTGTACCCAAGAAAAAAATTATGTTCTATGACATGAGATCTATATTATGGTGGTCATGTATGAGATGAGGCATTGCTGATTTTGTCTTTCAATGTTATATATGCCAATAGTTCAATGACAAGAACCGTAGACCTTCATGTTTTCATTATTGACTTCCAGCGCCTACATGGAAGTGTGAAGAGATCTAAATGTATTTTGTGGTTGTGTTGCCTTATACTTAAATAAATAATAATATGTTATGGGTTCAGATTGATTGTCTAACTAAATATGTTCATTTTATACCCATTCATGATATAACCAAAGTTGAAGAGCTGGGTAATAAATTTATGAATGATATTGTCCGTTAACATAGAAAACTATATTATATAGTATCTAAAAGAGATAATTAGTTCAGTTATCATTTTTGGAGAGGCCTTTAGGATGAACTGGGATCCCAGGTCCATTTGAGTATGGAATACCATCCACAATTATGTGGAAAGGAAAAAATAGATATCTTGATTTTTGAGGATATTCTCTATGCCTTCATTCCAAATTTTACTAGGGAATATGATAGCCATTTGGTACTAGTTGGTTTTTCTAAAAAAAACCAATACCAATCTATGATCTGAAGGGATCTTTTTGAGGCCTTGTATGACAGACCTTGTAATGTTCATTTTGTTGGTCTGATATTGGTAAAGGTTTATTGGTTGGACCAATATTGGTTTAATAGAGGAAAAAATTCTTTAGTTGATTCATCAGTGAATGTTGATGGTATATAGATGTTTTAAGTGATTTATTAATCATCACTATATGCCATTGGAATTTTTAGTTTTTCATCATGTGTTCTTGATTGTTTCACTCTGTTTGGGGCATCAATGACTTGGGAGGTGATGGAAACCTTTTGATCATTTTTTTGGGACCTTTTGTGGTTGTTGAGATAGTGGGGAAGGTGATTACTATTTATCACATCCACCGTAGCTAATGTCAATGCATAACATGTTTCATGTATAATGGCCATGAATGTGTCTTTATGATCCATCTCATATTCAGTGCTAGTGTGATCCTGATTTCAAGCCTCATTTATCCATGAATGAAAATCCCTTCAAGATAGTTATTCTAAAACCAAGGTTCGCTTTGTGAAGAAAAATACCTTTGGTTTGAGTGATATGGAATTACGGCTCTTATACACATGATACTTGGGAGAGGTAGCCACTAATGAGATAGCGGTGCCCTCAACTTTTTGACATGGAAGCTTCTTATCATGGTGTATGGGGACAAAATGTTTCTATGATGGGGATTTAGTAACAACTTGTTACATTTTTTAGATATTCATAGAAAATTATTTTGATCATTCATTGGTTGGGTTGTTTTATTGATTCTTTGGGTGGAAATTTTGTGAATTGTTTATGTTCTTGGACTATGCACGTTTGGCACACAGTTTTCTGAAACCATGTGACATACTAGTGAAATACGTGCAAACTAAGAGAGTTATGGATTTCATGATTTCCAAATCATTTGAAATACCATGTGCCCACCAATGATAAATTGTTAAAACCCTATAAGGTGGGTGCAAGGTTAGTGCACATGGTATAACTAACAGTGTGGACCTACCGAGATAACCATGTGTATGATATTTAATTAATCTAAAAATTTCTTTTCGATTCCTTAAAACCATGATTTAATATCATGATAAGATTTTATGAACCTAATAAAAATTTTCCCTCCATAGAGGCTCCCAAGAGTAAATTTTGGTCCCCCTACATCGTTTCAATTGAAAATAAAATATAGGAGAGTGGGGCTCGATATTGATCCCTTATATTTCTTATTTACATTCTCTATCTCCCACTCTATGTTCCCTCCTCCCTATGTTTTATAGATCATTGTTTTTGAGAGGATATAATCCCAATTGATTCATATCTTGAATGTTGTATTGATTCTTTGATCTTTATTAATGATGTTATTCATTGGTGTTTTCTTCTTAGTGATTTTTGATTTGTGATCTCGTGATCCTGAGGTAGGTGGTTCCATTTATAATGGTGAATTTGATTAAACTGAAATTGATTTATTTAAATTCAATTGTTTTCATTTAATTTTAATTTATTTAAGTTTTTCTATGAAAAATATAATTCCATTGATTTAGTTCTTTCAATCATATTTATAATGAATTTGGGAACCCCACAACCATTCCATTAAATTGGTGTGTGATTTGTATTTTATGGAAAACTATGGAATTTAAATTATGAAGTTTGAATTGTGATATTGATTTCAAATTTTTATTTGAGAAAATTTATTAAAAATGGTTTTAATAGAAACCTGGTGGTTTTATCTTGTAAAATGAATGAATTGATTAAAAACCCATGTTTTTATTTTTAAATCAAAATTTTCATATTGAAATGGTAAATGAGTTTAATTGTATGTTGAAAAATTTGGAAAAAAATTTCCCATTATTGATTGTTATAGAGAACTTGAAAGAAAATTTATTTATCGAGTTACGTAGGACAGACACTCTTGGTTGGAATCTACCTAGAAACAAATTGACACGTTACTGTTTCAACATAAACATATTGGAATATTTTATTCTCATTTGGATATTGGTCAGTCCACTTTCACTAGTTTCAAATGGATGTGTGTACACATTGCAATTTTCATCATATAAGTGTATGAGGATCCCATGACCTATAAATATCATACCATTTGGTAGATTACAATGATTTTCATTGTTTGTATTTGAAATATATTATACTATTTTTATACTATTTTAATCTTTCCTTTAGAATTTATATAAACTATTTTTATATAAAATGTTTATTAATAGAATTATTTAAAGTATTTCCATCATTTCAATTGTAATGCATGATTTGGATTGAAATATTATTTTCAAATTACTATCATATCATTTATGAAATTGAAATCTATATTAGGATAATTAATTGTGCAATCTTAATATAAAATCCTTGGTGAGACCATACTAGGTTTTTAGAAAACACCCTATTTTATACCATTGAGAATTTTTATATTATCTTCTTCCAGATTGAGAGAGGGTAAAGCACCACTTAGAGGTGGTTCTGGGTTTTGATCCTTGGGCATGGAGGTCTGTGTTCATCAGGACATGTGTTGTTTATACCTATTGAATTTTGGTATAGATCTCATTGTGCAGTTTTTATTGTAACCATACTAACTAGTTTATCATTATTTCATTGTTTTTGTTGAAAATTCATTCACAATTTCAAATCATATGATTATAGGTGCCAGTTTCCAACCTGTGGGGATCCGGAATGCCCTTCATGCTATATCCAAACCAGATCAGTTATCAGGGTACTAGTGTATCTGGGCTGGGTCATCAAAATACATATAGATAATAATTATAAATGACTTTTATAAAGGTATATTGATATGAATAAGATTTTGAATTAGGTTATTATGATTGTTATTTTTTTAAAGGTGGTTCTAACAATTTAGTGGATTTCATAAATTATTTATAGGGGTTAGTTTCTCAAATTTAATTTCATGAGACATTATTATGATATTTCAACATGATATCTTTAATATGGGGTGATAAATGACTAATTAATTTTATTTATAATATTCATTTAATTCATAGGGTTTGAAGAGCTATGTCCATTTCTCTCTTTAAAAATATTTTGACTCAAAATATACTAGTATTATTGGTTTTTACCCATTTCAGTTATGGGGTTATAAATCTTATTCTTGTACTTAATTCTCCCATGTTTGAGTTTTTATACCCAAAGGTTTTATATCATGGTAATTTATCTTACTATCTAGTGTAAAATTACATTTTAATTCAAATCATTAAGCTTGAAAAAAAATTTCTTATCAAAAATTATATCTTTATTGAGATTAATTTCCATCCCCTTTAATGATTATTTTTCGTCATTTTCTATATTTCACATTCTATAAAATGTTATCATTTATAATTATAATACTAATTATGTGTTATCTCATGTTACCTCCATATTTTTCTTATCTTTTTTTTAAAAAAATTCTTCTTTTTCCTCTTTTTATGATTCGGGTCATCAAAAAAGATATTTCAATTTTTTAAAAGGATTATATCCATTAAAAATCAAATGTATTTTTATCCTCTCCACATATCATTGAAAAACCCATCATTTTTTTCTTGGATATAATATTTAGTACTCTTTTTAACAGTAAATGTTTTAAATGATTTTACATCAACTTTTCAAAAAAAATATTTTGAATGTGACTCGTAAATTTTTCATTTATGGAACTGTTAAAAACACATTTATGGTTTCACCTACATCTTCCAATTTATCTAAAAAAGATATAAATCCTTATATATTTAGTAACATGAATTTCCCTCAAAATAATAATATTACATTTTAGGGGAATTAAGATAAGGGAAGTGCATTACTTCCCCTGTCATTCTTAGTCATCAAATATTGATGATTATTATTTAGATATTTTTCTTTAATAAACATTATATATATTATTCCATTGATAGGAGGATGTTATGTTTTATTCATTCTTAGAATAAACCCCTTAACGTAGCATTACAGTGTTTTTGGGTTGAATGTGTGATGAAAAATCCACAAGACTGTGAATTAGTATAGTTGGTGTAACCAAATAAGGTTGTTAAAGTGGAAAACTATCCTAGAGTTGTCCATTTTTTTGGGTCTCAAAATCAATAGTTTTTTTCATAAAAGGAATGTTTTGTTGAAAAGGGAGTATAAGAACTATGAAGTCCAATTATCAAATAGAAAATTATGTGGATGGAATGGCAAAGGAAAATAAGGAAATGAGGATTTCTGAATAGTAATGTTTTGAGTACCGTGAATAATCCTACATGGAAGTCAAATAAAATTTTTTTATGGAGGTTTAGAGTATTTGGAAAGATGAACATTCATGTTATGGAATGAAGTAATATAAAGTTGCATTGTGGATCCACAAAGGGTTTTGTTTACAGAAGACATTAGCTGCCACTATGGAAAATGTGATATACAGAAAACATAGTATAGTGCACAATGAATGAAATATCGCATAGAATATTTGAGTGATTTATATTAGTGGGATTTTGGATTTATTTTCCTAAAAAAGGACCAATAATCAAATAATTATTTAGATAAAAACTTCAAGGAGATGATTACCATTTTGAGGAGAATTCAGTGAAGACTGATGTGATTTGTTGGAAAACAATTCCACAAAATAAGTAGTTCATGGGAGAGGATATTGAAAAATGGAGAAGAGTAATTTGGATACCATTCATAGAAGGATGTTTTAGGGGATATGTAGGTCACAAAAGAAAATGGTTCATATAAGTAGTGGTAGTCCATGAATGATTAAGTAGTTAGTGGTAGGAAGATGGCCTGTGAAAGCTGTAATGGCCCATAGAAGTAGTAGAGGTACATAGAGGAGAAAATGTTCCTTGAAATAGAGGTGATCCATGAAATAAGTGGTTATCCATGGAAGAATTGGTGGTATGCAATGCACTTGTTCCACATGGTTCAAGGTAGTTCATGGAGGAATCAAGGATGTTTGTGAAATCGATGTGGGAGTCAAATTTTGAAATTCAGTGATTCTATCTCAATAGAAGAAATAGAGGTTTTGAATCACAAATTGATTATGATATTTTATTGGAACAATTTAAAATTATGGAAGATTCATATGCAACACTAATTCTGATTATTATTAATGTATGTCTTTATAGCAGTGATACATGAAATTTTGGGCAATATTGAGAGTGGTTCTTTATGAGAATCTAGATGAAGGTAATTGGATGTTGATGCTAAAGGAATAAATTATTTAAGGGGATCCCTATCCAATTACATATATACAAAGTATATTTTGTGAAAGTAACCACACTAAATATGGAAATATTTGTTGAATATTTGTGAGGGTGACTCCAAAGCGAGAGAAGAAAAGGTGTAGGTTCTATGGAACAAGTATGATGATCTAATAATGAACCCAAATGAGTTTATTGATTCATTATTTGATCAGGTATTTTCTCTTCTAGAATACATGCATGGTCTTAGAGAAATTATTGAAGATAAATATATCATCAACCATATATTGAGAAAACATCCACCTTAGTTCAATAAACAAAATTCTGTATTGGAAGATAAAAATCAAAATGAGCTAACATTAGATAGATTTCCAAGTACTATTGTTGCATACAAGATGAGAAGTGGTGATAATGTGTCTATTTAAAAAGTAAAATCAAAGGATGTGGAATTTAATGAAATGAAGAATCCTACCATTCATGATAGTCAGTAAGAAGAAGAGAAATATGATTTGATTTCATTCATTTCCTCAAATCTGCAAAGTGGGAAAGGAATGTCCAAGGGGAAATTGCCACATTAATCTTTTTATGTGGAGAGGATGGACATTTGGAAGCAACGTGCCCCCCCTAATGTTTCAGTAATATGAAGGTGATGATGTGGAAATTTCCATGAAGGTTTCTGTATCATATGTAAAAGGAAATACAAATTTTAAGATAAACATATTCAAAAAAAGAATCTACTTTAAAAATAATATGATAGTTCAAAAGAATATAGCTTAAAAGAGATGGAAGTTCAAAAGGATCATGAAGAATCTATTATGGTGAAATGTTTGGGAAATTTCCCAACAAGGGATGAAAGTTATAGTGATGAAGGATAATTATATGTAGGAGTTGAACATTTCTTTGAATTAAAATATTTTCATTATGAGAGGGATATTTGGATATCTAAAATAATAAAACTCCAAAAAGTGGATTATGATGCCAAACATTATATGTAGCAGAAGGGGGGGGGGTAACATGTTTTAAATGAATGAAAAAATTAAATAACTAAAGTACTTAATTCCTGAAATCTCAATAAATATGGTTGAGTAAAACCTAAAAATTGAAGAATAGAAAAGGGAAATAGATAGTTTGGTTATCACTAGGAAAGGTAAAATTGATCGTATAAAAGGTCTTAAAGAGGAATTCATCTACCTATGATTAAAATTGAATGATCATGACGAGAAAATTAATTCAATTATTATAAAGTAAATAAGATCTTTTAGGTGATAGAAAAGATTGAAGTAAAACACAGTGGTCTAGAAAAAAAGAAATAACAAAATATAAATGATATGGATAATATGAGGGTTGATCAAAATAAGAAGTAGTAATTGTTTATTTCAGACCAGAAGAACCTACTCTGAGATTTATGATTTAGTTGGGAAGGAATCAAAATTAGAAAATTCAGAGAACCCAAGAAAGAACAAGTGGTGCAGTATTTCCACACAAGAATTCACCATGCATGAGAAGTTATTGTAGTGGAAAGATGGGAGACTCCCATAATGCCTTTTCCATATCTAAGGGGTAATAAAGATAATAAGACCAACATATTTATCCATATAAGACTAAATATTTCTGAACCTCATTTTATAGTCCCTTTTTTAGGTGTAGAGGATTTGGTAACATTGAAAGATATTGTTCACAATAAATGTAGGGTAAGCTTGTGTAGAAAAATAAATGTGGTCATAAGGAATAATTCAATGTATCATCAAAATAGATGAAAAAAAAGAAATTTGTAGTATTTAAAGATGAATCTGGTCCATCGTATATTGAGTAAGATCAAAATTATTAATATGTACTAGTCATGAAGTATAAAATATGGATGAAAAAAGAATAATATTGTTTAATAAGTAGTGGTTTTAGAGATTTATTTTTAAACATCATATCAAACTAGAATATTGATTACTAAGAGTATATAAACCTCTCATATGATAGTTAATAAATATCTAGTAACCAAAATCAGGTATGGTAAGTATGGTATCACAAGATTTAGTAATGATTAATTCTTGAGGATGGTCGGCCAAGGAAAAGCCATGTTTGGAGGAAAATACATAAGACATTCTGATGCCTTAATTGTTTAAGGTATGAGTCACAACATTATTAGTGTTATTCAAATGTGTTAATCTAGATACACCTTTATATTTTAATTGATATTTTGTTGAATCACAAAAAAATATAGTTTAATTTTTTTGCAAAGAAAGTGTTAGGTCCAATATGTAGAATACCCAGAGAGGGGAGGTGAATTTGGGTATGACAGATTAAAATTTCTTCCAGTTCAGATCTTATTTCATCATAAAGAACACTATTCCCTCTCATTACCATTTCAATGTACAACCAAAATTTTAATTATGCATGAGACCCAAAAAAATTTACTTGGTTCACCTTCACATGGATACATCAAAGGAGCATATAATGATGGGGTTCCAATGTAAAAAATTCATTATGGCTCACTATAAAAAATTATTAAAAGGTTCATGCCTGATATTTTATATACATACTCACTATATTTAAAAGGTATACGGTATGCTAACTACATTCAAATGGGTCACTCCTATTCCTCTTTCTCTGGAACACTGCCTGTGGGAAGGGTCACCATCTTCCTATTCCTTCGCTCCCTACACTTGGATAGAAATCCACTCACAGTTTATAATCTTATAGGTCAAACACAGTTTATGGACATGTTGGTCCCTTCATTTCCATGAATTCATACATCTTCAACTTTAGGTATATTCTCTTTTGAATCTCCCTTTTCACTCATATATGATTTCCACATTACCATGTACTGTTAGATACTAGAATATACTTTCAAAAACTGATTTAATGCTTTTTCAATGTTCCTTTAGTGTTTCACGAACCACCTTCTCCTCCTACGTACTGTGTAGTGGGTTTTCTAAATGGACTGCCTCCAATGTTAGCCAATACCTATTCTGCAAACCACATCATCTTTCATACCACCTCCATGTTCAACTTCTGCGAACTACCACCACGTACTATGTCAGCATTACGACCCTACTTCTATGAATCACCCTCTGTATGTGAATTGTTCTATGTTCGTGGACTGCCTTCGCCTTTGTCTCTAGATGATCCCCCTCCATGTATCATGTTTTTATAGAATATAAATTCATCATTTGTGTCTTATAAATCCCTGCAAAAATCATTGGTAGAATTCATTCCGTGTGAACAACTTTCTGTCATGGAATCTTTCTCATGAAGCACTTATTTTTTTGTGGGCTTCAGTACCTCTCAAGAACCTTATCCTGAATTGGTTCTTCATGAACTACCTTTGGAGTCCACCAAATTACCAAAGAAAATATATTTTCTCCAATTATATTCTCTCCAACCTCTCATCGGTGGGATTAGTGGTCCTTATATTAGAAAATATATCCCCAAAATTCGTTAATCCAATATTTATGAAATCCTTGATTCGATACAGCCTCCACTTCATAGCGATCCTCCTACCATGAACCACAACCCTATTGCGTACCATTTATCCATTATGGACCATGAAATACATATCTTCCTACAATGTGTACAATTTCAAGAAGCTCTATGCCTTCCACATAACATTATCCCTTCACTACGAATCGTTTAGTGTACTATTCCCTCTATTGGTACACAACCGTGTATCATTCCTGGACATTGTACACAGTCCATGTTCTCAGGTATGTGGTTCTCTTATTTTGTTGATTTTATCTATATTTCTTCATACCGTTCTCCTCTGTGAGGAATAACTTTTTTCCCAAGATCATACTCCTGATTTTGACGGCCAAAAATTTAGAAAACACAAGGAAACTATGCCACCTTAAAAAAATATCTTCTGAAAACACCATCCATGCTCATTCATGGTCATATGGATTTGTCAAAAATCACAATAACACCCAAAACATACATAGAGGACACCATGATGGATTTTTTACCTAACAATCTCCCCCTTTGGGTTTGTTGAAAACACTCTCTTAACAATTCTTCACATTCTGACACATCATTAAGGATTATTCTATTATCCACTAGCATTCACATCTTGTGATTAAGATAGAGATCAATGAATTACTAAACACATACTCTAATCCCACATGAGACATTCATGGTATGAGAAACAAGTGTAGTATGAATAGTTCATCAATGAATAAGTTTATTCATGGCACCAATTATTGAAACCAAACAACCACTTTCATCAAGAACCTCATGTATCATGATATGTAATCTTTTATCGATCACTTATAGCATCATTATATTTAAAACCTCCCCTACATTAAAAGCACCCCTAAGTGGCCTCAACTCAGTTTCAAGTCCCCCTATCTCTCTGCTCCACTTAACAACTTCTTCCCATATCTTTTCTCCTCATAAAATAGTCAAAATTTCTTCCCCTTTATCAAAAAAACTTGAAGGGAAATTCAAGTTTTTCTGTAAATGGGTAATGAAAACATATCAGTACATTAGGTAAAACAAACTATACCTTAGGGAGAGGGGGGGGGGGGGTCCCCCATACACACTTTTTCAAGTACGGGGAGTTGACTAGACTCTCTGAGCCACTAGATGAATTTTAAATGCTTCATTGGGTTGGATATTTGTAAGAATATCTTCAACTTGTTTCTCTATTGGAACATAATCAAACTTCACAATTTGTTATTCAATATTCTCCTTGATAAAATGATGTTTTATTTCAATTTTTTTCCTTCCGTGATGGACTAGATATTATTTAAGATTTATAGAAATTCAATTATCACAATTAATTCCGATCAGATATTACACTTTAACTCTAACATCCTCAACCTGTTTGTTTATACGTAATAATAGTGTGCATGATTTAGTGGCCATAATATACTCCCCTTCATTAGTGCTTAATGAAATAAAATCATGTTTCTTTCTTATCAAAGAAATAAAAAATCTACTAAGATATAAATTACCTCCTGACATTTATATCCTATAATCTACTGGACCAGCCAATCTGAATATCTATATCCAAATAACTCAGGATGAGTTTTTTCATTATACATTAAACAAAAATCCATAGTGCCTTTGATATAACAAATTATTCTTTTCACTACAAGCATGTCGATTTCATTCGGATTTTTTTGATATGGCGTTGCTTGGGATGAGGTAAAAACAATATCATGTCTTGTGCTATTAGATACGATAAACTTATAATAAGTTTCCTGTATTCTTTGATATTAAGTTTATTTCCATCATTATAATCTAATAATTTAATCAGAGTATAAACAATAATACTCATCTAATTGAAATTTTCCATTCCAAATCTTCTCATAAAATCCTTGAAATATTTATATTGAGAAATGAAATTTCCATTCATTTATTGTGTCACCTATAATCCATGAAAAAATGTTATATTTCAAATCATTGACATTTATAACTTACATTTCATGAATTTAGAAAACGACCTCCATTTTGCTTCACCTAATCCACCAAATTTTATGTCATAGACATAAAATAGCACCATAAACCTTTGATTATTGTCATTATTTAAGTTTATATTGTAATCAACTTTACCATGCTGGAAACTAAGATTCTTCAAAAATGGATCAGGCCTTGAATACCATGCTTTTGGTGATTAATTCAAACCAAACAATGCCTTATCCAGCCAAAAAACTATGTTCTCATCTTCATGAATTAAAATACCATCTGGATTCTCAATGTGAACTTCTTCTTATAGAACCCTATTTAGAAATGATAATTTCACATCTATCTAGGATACCATGAACTTCCTTTTCACTACAATGTCCATGAATAATTTAAATGTCTCTATCCTTGAAATATGTGAAATTGATTCATCCATATCAATGGTTTATATCTTGGAGTACCATTTTTCTTAGTATTCATTCTTTGTTTTGAATCACAACACCATTTACATTCATTTTGTTGTGAAATAACAATTAATTCCATATAAAATTCTTATCTCTTGTCCTCGAAATAATCCCCCATATCCGATTCCTCTCAATTTTGGAAATCTCCTCATTTATTTTCTGAACACAATTCTCCTCTCTATCTTCTTCACTAAAACATTTAGGATGTCCTTGTGATAAGTATGGTTCTTTTTGTTGAGTCTTCATTTTTCATGTCTTCACTAGAACTGTTTGATAACCAATTATGTTCTACCTATCAATTTCAGCTCTTCTCTTATGTCTTTGGGTAGATAATGAATCATTATCATCCTTCTCTTCATCTGAGTCTTCTTCTAATTCAACCTATGAAACTGGAGCGTCTCTCGATCTTCTTATATCTGTTGATTCAATAAGGTTTTCCTTATGACTTTTCCATTCCTTCTTGTTTTGAAAATCAAAAACACCTTATCTTTAAGAAAATTGCTTTTATAAGGCAAATTGCTTTTATAAGGAAAATTGCTTTTATAAGGAAAATTGCTTTTATAAATAAAATTACTTTTATAAGGAAAATCTCTTTTATAAGAAAAATTATCCTTATCATATATTCATCCATATTTTTCTTAAGTATAAGATTCAGATTCATTTCTATATTCTCGGAATCATTGAAACTTTACTATGAAGCATTCTGTTTTAGGCTCCGAATTCTGGATAAGAACTGTAAGGAAGTTTCACTCCAAATTCCAGATGAGAACTGTAATAACGATTCATTCCGAATTCCGGATACGAACTCTGATTAAGTTCTACTCCATATTCAGGATATGAATCCTTATGAAGTTCGATAACGAATTCTCATTACGAATTTTGATGAGGAATTCTCATTATGAATTCTGATGATGAATTCTCATTCAGAATTCTCATTCCGAATTCACCTATTAAAATGATTCTGATCATCTTTATTTTAAACACTCTGAATTTATTTAGACTCCAAAAATTATTTTTGGTTAGACTATGAACTTTTATCTTACTTAAGTTGTTATAATCTGTCTACTCTTTAATATTTTTTCTCACTCCGAACATTCTCTCCGAATCTTTATTCCGAACTTTTGAGTTAGAATTAAAACGATGTCGTACATTCTGTTACACTTGTTTCATTATAAAATGATGTCATCCATTATGTTATAAACTAACCGTTGGTTAAGTTACATGTGTACAAGTCCCTCCGATTTTTAAGGAAGATATGACCGTTGGGAAGGAGGCCAACCTCACCTATAAATAGGAGCTCATTTGAAAGAGCTGAAGGGTTGAAAGGCTAACTGATCTTAGACTCATGTGATTACATGCTTGAAGTGATTTCTAGAGAGAGAGCCTCTTATTAACTCTAAAATCTTTGTGGGACTCCGAATGATGGTGATTACATTCGAGGACATCTGGGGATAGGAAGACAGAGGTGCCGACTACCTTGAAGTTGAGGGCTTCCTTGCTGAGGAAGACAGAGGTGGCCAACTACCTTGAAGTTGAGGGCTTGCGGGGATAGCAAGACAGAGACTCCGATCATCGTATCGAGGGCTTACCCTGGTGTGGGTAAGACAGACTTGCTTGAAAGTATAAATCAAGGGACCTTTCTCCAAGGTCGTTGGATACCCTTCTCTTTGAGTTAAAAGACTTATATCTTGTTACTTGTAGTTCTACTACTTGTTCATATTCCGCTGCATATTGTATTGGAAGGAAAGTATAACTTTCTTATACTTCCTTATTTGTACTCTGATTCATTTAGATTCTATATGCTTTAAGGTAAAATCTCATATTGTAATCATTTGTTAAGTTTCTATTTCTGAAACCATATTTCCGGAACCTACTTTTGGAATCTCTTTCCATGTTTTCATTCGGTGTTAGAGGTGTTTTGAATTAGCTTAGTGAAACTTTGTTAAAAATAGTTATTTGTAACTAACTTTAATGGTTGCAAAGGAATTTTTAAAGTGTACAATTCACCCCCCCTCTTGTATATTGAGCATCTACATCGTTATTTCGATCCTACAATTGGTATCATAGAAGGTCTCTGAAAGACTTATACTTACGAATAAGTTTTTCTTGCTCATTTCTTCCCATTCCGAAGTTTCCCATTATGAACTTTTCCATTCCGAAATTTCCCAATCCGAACTTTGTGATTCCAAATTTTTTCTACTAACATGTTTGTGTATTGAAGGTTGTTTTAGGTATGGAAGGGGTCAATGTTGGTTCAATTGATAATCTAAATCCTACAAGACCACCAGTCTTTGATGGTAATGACTATGAATACTGGAGAGATCGAATGAAGACTTTTTTTATCAATAAAGGAGTGGAAAACATTGTTATTCTTACTAGAGATTATAAAATTCCTAACAAGGAGGTCAGAACTTTCACTAACCAGGAAAAGCAAGAATATCTACTCAATTATAAGGTACACAATACTTTACTTTGTTCAATGACCAGAAATATATATAGCCAAATTCCTTCTTGTGAAGCAGCTAACTGTATCTGGAAGAAGTTAGAGGTTACACACTTTGGGACTTCTAAGGTGATTGAGACTAGAAGAGCTATGCTTAGAGCTGAATATCATGGCTTCAATTATCCTTATGGTGAACCAATATGTAAAGTGCAACAGAGATTTATGACTATCGTTCACAGTCTAAAGTCTATGGGAGAGAAAGGTTTAGATGATGAAGCTCTTGGGGATAAGATAATTGATATTATGCCAAATGAGTGGGAACCAAGAGAATAACTATAGATGAGAATAGGGAGGTCACTAAAATTACTCTTGATGAGCTATTTGGAACTCTTCTACAACATGAGACCAGAATGAAGAGAGATGTTGACAACATCAAAAAGAAGAATGGAAATGGTACTGTTGATTTTACAACAACTTCAAATCAGATGAAAGCTAAGACTCCTGAGAGAGTAACCAGATCCAAGTCTAAGAAAGTTATTCTCCAATCCGAATCTAGTGAGAGTGAAGTCTCTGAAAATGAGTTAGCTAATCTTGCTCGAAGGATGAACAAGATAGCTGGACAGAGAAATTTCCAATCTAAGTATAAGAAAAAGGAAAGTAAAGATAAGAAAGATAGAGAAGTTACTTGTTATGAATGCAAGAGAGCTGGACATATTAGACCATACTACCCTTTTCTCAAAAAGAAAGAAAGAAAAGAAAGGCATTCAGACAGGAACAGAAATAAGTACTATAAACCAAAGCTAAGAAAGTTCTGAAAGCTAATGACACCTGGAGTGCTAGTGGTGGTGACTCTTCAGATGAATTGTCTGATTATAAATCTTCAGGACAGAAGAATCTTGGTCTTATAGCCAGATTACCTAATGATAATCATTGTTTTATGGCTAAGGTATGAAATGATGAATCATTGACCAATGTTTCTTTAAATTCTAATGATTGTAAGTATTATAACTCTTTTGATGAAGAATCTTATTCTGATGAAGAAAATACTTTACCTACTTATGAAGAAGTCTCTAGGTTTGCTGAAATTCTTGAAATTGAGAATTCCAAACAAAATAAAAAACTTGATAAGGAAAACTCTAGGAATTCTGTTCTTACAAAAGAGATATCAGATCTTTATAAAGATCTTGATAGGAAAAATGCGGATTTTGAAAGTATTTCAAAAAAATCTTGAGGATGTAAGTTCTGAGAAGAATACACTTTCTAAATAATTAGAAAAATTAATTTCTAATAAAAATGTTTTTGAGCCTAGCTCTAGTTCTAAAACTAATGATTTTGAGGATAAAAACTTGGTTATAAAACTCAAAGTCCAAAATTTTTTCCTTAAATAAGTGTTTGTCAAACATTACCCATGGTAAGGAAAATTTTGATAAAATGTATTCCCAAATAAGACCTTTAAGAAATAAATCCGGATTTGGTTATACCCATGCAAAACCAGTTTTCAGTAACAATTATTTTGTTCCTCAAAGTGCCCCATTCTGTACTAAGTGTCAATGTGGTGGTCACTGGGCAAAGAGTTGTTCCTTCAACAAAACCAAATCCCTAGGTTTCCACAAAGCTTATTCTCTAAGAAGATGTGGGTACCTAAAATTTTATTATCTGGAAATCTCGGATCCAAGCAAGTTTGAATTCTGAAAGTCTAATTTTCTTCTTGATTTCAAGAAAATAAAGAGAATACCAGCAACAACACATGGTACATGGATAGTGGATGTTCCTGGCACATGACTGGTAACAAAAGCTATTTTGAAAAGATTATCAAAATGAAATGAGGAAAGGTAACTTTTGGAGATAAGGCCAAGGGAGAGATTGTTGGTATTGGTAACATTGTTCTTCTTGGTAAAACCTTGATTTCAAATGTTCTTTTTGTTAAAGGTCTTAAGAACACCCTCATTAGCGTAAGTCAGTTATGTGATGAAGGTTACCTTGTGAATTTTAGGAATGATAAGTGTTTAGTTCACAATTCCAAGGAAGAATTTATTCTCTCCGCCAATAGGCAAGATAATGTTTACACTTTGAACCTAGAAGTCCTCAAGAGTCAAGATTTACCTTGCCTAAGTGCAATGGAAGATCATTCCTGGTTATGGAATAGAAGACTTGGTAACTGTAACCTTATAAACCTATGTAAACTCTCTGAGAAGAAACTAGATAAGGATCTACCAGAGCATAGATTTGATTCTTCTAAAGTTTGTGATCCTTGTCAATATGAAAAGCAACATAAATCTTGTTTTAAATCAATCGGTGAAGTCTCATCAACCGATGCATTACAGTTACTGCACATGGATCTTTTTGGTCCAATACAAACTGGAAGTATTGGAGGGAAATACTATGTGTTTGTTCTAGTTGATGATTACACTAGATTTACATGGGTCTATTTTCTAGCAAAGAAGTCTGAAGATTTTTCATATTTCAAAAGTTTTAAAGCTCAAGTTAAAAATTAAAAAAACCTTCCACTGAAAACTATTCATAGTGATCAGGGAGGTGAATTTCAAAATTCTGATTTTGAAACATTTTGTTGTAAAAAAGTTATTACTCACAATTTTTCAGCACCAAGTACTCCTCAACAAAATGGTGTAGTTGAAAGAAGAAATAGAATTCTTCACGAAATAACTAGAACCATGTTGAGTGAATATTCTATAGCTATACATTTCTGGGCTGAAGCTGTAAGTACTGCTTGTTATACTATAAATCGAGTTTTGATTAGACCATTTCTTAATAAAACTCTTTATGAGTTATGGAATGGTAAAAAACCAAGACTATCTTACTTTAAGTATTTTGGATTCAAAGTATTCCTTCTAAATACTAAAGATAACCTACATAAATTTGCCCCAAAATCTGATGAAGGAATTTTCTTAGGTTATTCCACAAATTCTAAGGCTTATAAAGTTTTTAATAAAAATACTCGTACTGTTGAAGAAATAATACATGTAAAATTTGATGAGTCAGATCCTTTTGTTTTTAAACCACCTCAACCTACATCCCCAGATGTGTTTTCAAAAACTTATTGTCAACCTTTGATAGAAGAACCTTCTGATAAGGAAATTGATCAAGAAGATACTTCTAAAACATTTACACTAAAAGACTTTCTACCATATGTTGATGAACAAGCTTTACAAAACCCAAATCAAGTGTTTCATAAGAATCATCCCAGTGATAGTATCATTGTTGATGTAAACAAACCTATAAAAACTAGAAGTTCCTTAAGAAATGAAGTAGAACATCTATAATTTCTTTCCCAATTAGAACCCAAAAGATAAGATGAAGCTTTAGGTTATGATGATTGGATCAAAGCAATGCAATATGATCTAAATGAATTCGAAAGGAATAAAGTCTGGACCTTGGTTGAAAGAAGACTTTCTTATTCGTAATGAATTTTCATTCCTGAAATCTAGAATATGATCCTTAGAGTTTCAAAGCCTAAGGGGTAGTTAGTCGTATTCATCAATATCCTTAAATCCAAGGGAGATAAGCCTTAATGTTTTTCTTTCTTCTTCGAATTTCTTTTTCCTAAGGATATTTGTGCTTTCCAAAATAGGGGAGATTGTTGAGTCAATAAGGTTTTCCTTATGACTTTTCCATTCCTTCTTGTTTTGAAAATCACAAACACCTTATCTTTAAGAAAATTACTATTATAAGAAAAATTGCTTTTATAAGGAAAATTGCTTTTATAAGGAAAATTGCTTTTATAAGGAAAATTGCTTTTATAAGGAAAATTGCTTTTATAAGGAAAATTTCTTTTATAAGGAAAATTGCTTTTATAAGGAAAATTAAATTTATAAGGAAAATAACTTTTATAAGAAAAATTATCCTTATCATATTTTCATCCATATTTTTCTTAAGTATAAGATTCAAATTCATTTCTATATTCTCAGAATCATTGAAAATTTACTATGAAGCATTCTGTTTTAGGCTCCGAATTCTGGATAAGAATTGTATGGAAGTTTTGCTCAGAATTCCAGATGAGAACTGTAATAAAGTTTCATTCTGAATTCCGGATACGAACTTTGATTAAGTTCTACTACAGATTCAGGATTCGAATCCTTATGAAGTTTGATAACGAATTCTCATTACGAATTCTGATGAGGAATTCTCATTACGAATTCTGATGAGGAATTTTCATCTAAGGGGGAGTTTTTCATTAAAGAAGAATTTCTTATTCATAATGAATTATCATTCCTGAAATCTAGAATATGATCCTTAGAGTTTCAAAGCCCACGGGGTAGTTAGTCGTATTCATCAATATCCTTAAATCCAAGGGAGATAAGCCTTAATGTTTTTCTTTCTTCTTAGAATTTCTTTTTCGTAAGGATATTTGTGATTTCCAAAAAGGGGGAGATTGTTGAGTCAATAAGGTTTTCCTTATGACTTTTCCATTCCTTCTTGTTTTGAAAATCACAAACACCTTATCTTTAAGAATATTAGTTTTATAAGGAAAATTGATTTTATAAGTAAAATTGCTTTTATAAGGAAAATTGCTTTTATAAGGAAAATTGCTTTTATAAGGAAAATTGCTTTTATAAGGAAAATTGCTTTTATAAGGAAAATTACTTTTATAAGGAAAATAACTTTTATAAGAAAAATTATCCTTATCATATTTTCATCCATATTTTTCTTAATTATAAGATTCATATTCATTTTTATATTCTCGGAATCATTGAAACATTACTATGAAGAATTCTGTTTTAGGCTCCAAATTCTGGATAAGAACTATAAGGATGTTTTGCTCTGAATTCCAGATGAGAACTGTAATAAAGTTTCATTCCGAATTCCGGATACGAACTCTGATTAAGTTCTACTACAGATTCAGGATTCGAATCCTTATGAAGATTGATAACGAATTCTCATTACGAATTCTGATGATGAATTCTTATTCCGAATTCTCATTTTGAATTCACCTATTAAACAAAATATGATCATCTTTATTTTAAACACTCCGAATTTATTTAGACTCTGAAAATTATTTTTGGTTAGACTCTGAACTTTCATCTTGCTTACATTGTTATAATCTGTCTACTCTTTAATATTTTTTCTCACTCCTAACATTCACTCTGAATCTTCATTCTGAACTTTTGAGTTAGAATTAAAACGATGTCATACATTCTGTTACACTTGTTTCGTTATAAAACAATGTCTTCCATTCTATTATAATCTAACCGTTGGTTAAGTTACACGTGTACAGGTCCCTCCGATTTTTAAGGAATATATGACTATTGGGAAGGAGGCCAACCTTACCTATAAATAGGAGCTCATTTGAAAGAGCTGAAGGGCTGAAAGGATGACTGATCTTTGACTCATGTGATTACATGATTGAAGTGATTTCTAGAGAGAGAGGCTCTTATTAACTCTCAATGCTTTGTGAAACTCCGAATGTTGGTGATTACATTCGAGGACTTTCGGGGATAGGAAGACAGAGGTTATGACTACCTTGAAGTTGAGGGCTTCCTTGCTGAGGAAGACAGAGGTGGCCAACTACCTTGAAGTTTATGGCTTGTGGGGATAGCAAGACAGAGACTCTGATATTCATATCGAGGGCTTACCCTAGTGTGGGTAAGACAGACTTTCTTGAAAGTATAAATCAAGGGACCTTTATCCAAGGTTGTTGGATACCCTTCTCTTTGGGTTAAAAGACTTATATCTTGTTACTTTTTGTTCTACAACTTGTTTATAATATGCTGCATATTGTATTATAAGGAAAGTATAACATTCTTATACTTCCTTATTTGTACTCTGTTTCATTTAGATTCGATACGCTTTAAGGTAGAATCTCATATTGTAATATTTTGTTAAGTTTCTATTTCCAGAACCATATTTTTGGAACCTACTTTTGGAATCTCTTTCCAACTTTTCATTTGGTGATAAAGTTGTTGTGAATTTCCTTAGTGTAACTTTGATAAACTTAGTTATTCATAACTAACTTTAAAGGTTACAAAGGAATTTCTAAAGTGTACAATTCACCCCCCCTCTGGTATATTGAGCATCTACATCGTTATTTCGATCCTAAAATTGGTATCAGAGGAGGTCTCTGAAATACTTATACTTACGAATAAGTTTTTCTTTCTCATTTATTCACATTCCGAACATTCCGATTCTGAACTTTTCCATTCCGAAATTTCCCAATCCGAACCTTGTGATTCCAAACTTTTGCAATGAACAAGTTTGTGTATCGAAGGTTGTTTTAAGTATGGCAGGAGTCAATGTTGGTTTAATTGATAATCTAAATCCTAAAAGACCACCAATGTTTGATGGTAATGACTATGAATACTGGAGAGATTTAATGAAGACTTTTGTTATCAATACTGGAGTGGACAACTTTGTTATGCTTACTGGACATTATAAAATTCATGACAAGGAGGTCAGAACTTTCACTAACCAGGAAAAGCAAGAATATCAACTCAATTATAAGGTACACAATACTTTACTTTGTTCAATGAACAGAAATATATATAGCCAAATTTCTTCTTGTGAAGCAGCTAACTGTATCTGGATGAAGTTAGAGGTTACACACTTTGGGACTTCTAAGGTGATTGAGACTAGAAGAGCTATGCTTAGAGCTGAATATCATGGCTTCAATTTTCCTTATGGTGAACCAATATGTAAAGTTCAACAGAGATTTATGACTATCGTCAACAGTCAACAGTCTATGGGAGAGAAAGGTTTAGATGATGAAGCTCTTGTGGATAAGATAATTGATATTATGTCAAATGAGTGGGATCCAAGAGAACAACTATAGATGAGAATAGGAAGGTCACTCAAATTACTATTGATGAGCTATTTGGAACTATTCTACAACATGAGACCAGAATGAAGAGAGATGTTGACAACATCAAAAAGAAGAATGGAAAAGGTACTATTTCTTTTACAACAACTTCAAATCAGATGAATGCTAAGACTCCTGAGAGAGTAACCAGATCCAAGTCTAAGAAAGTTATTTTCCAATCCGAATCTAGTGAGAGTGAAGTCTCTGAAAATGAGTTAGCTAATCTTTCTCGAAGGATAACCAAGATAGCTGGACAGAGAAATTTTCAATCTAAGTATAAGAAAAAGGAAAGGAAAGATAAGAAAGATGGAGATGTTACTTGTTATGAATGCATGATAGCTGAACATATTAGACCAGACTACCCTTTTCTCAAAAAGAAAGAACGAAAAGAAAGGAATTCAGACAGGAACAGAAAGAACTATTATAAAGCCATAGCTAAGAATGTTCTGAAATCTAATGACACCTGGAGTGCCAGTGGTGGTAACTCTTCAGATGAATAGTCTGATTATGAATCTTCAGGACAGAAGAATCTTGGTCTTATAGCAAGATTACCTATTGATAATCATTGTTTTATGGCTAAGGTACGAAATGCTGAATCATTGTCCAATGTTTCTTTAAATTCTAATGATAGTAAGTATTATAACTCTTCTGATGAAGAATCATCTTCTGATAAAGAAAATACTTTACCTACTTATGAAGAAGTCTCTAGGATTGCTGAACTTCTTGAAATTGAGAATTCCAAACTCAATAAAAAACTTTATAAGGAAAACTCTAGGAATTCTGTTCTTACAAAAGAGATATCAGATCTTTCTAAAGATCTTGATAGGAAAAATTCTGATTTTGAAAGTATTTCAAAAAATCTTGAGGAAGTAATTTCTGAGAAGAATAAACTTTATAAAGAATTAGAAAAAGTAATTTCTAAGAAAAATGTTTTCGAGCCTAGCTCTAGTTCTAAAACTAATGATTTTGAGGATAAAAACTTGGTTATAAAACTCAAGTACGAAATTTTTTCCTTAAAGAAGTGTTTATAAAACATTACCCATGGTAAGGAAAATTTTGATAAAATGTATTCCCAAATACGACCTTTAAGAAGTAAATCTGGATTTGGTTATACCCATGCAAAACCAGTTTTCAGTAACAATTATTTTGTTCCTCAAAGTGCCCCATTCTGTACCAAGTGTCAATGTGGTGGTCACTAGGCAAAGAGTTGTTCCTTAAACAAAACCCAATCCTTAGGTTTTCACAAAGCTTATTTCTCTAAGAAGATGTGGGTACCTAAAATTTTATTATCTGGAAATCTCGGATCCAAGTATGTTTGGATTCCGAAAGTCTAATTTTCTTCTTGATTTCAGGAAAATAAAGAGAGTACCGGCAACAACACATGGTACATGGATAGTGAATCTATCTGTATTCTACTTGGCTTTGCAGAATTCTTCAATTTCAAACTTTTTCAAAAGGATGTGAAATGTGCTTTTCTTAACGGTTATGTTCAAGAGGATGTTTTTGTTGAACAACCTCATGGCTTTGAAGATACAAAACATCCGGATCGTGTTTTTATACTTACCAAAACTTTGTATGGTCTTAAACAAGCCCCACGAGCCTTGTATGATAGACTTACTGGATTTTTGCTTCAAAATAACTATGTTAAGGGAAATCCAGATCCAACACTTTTTATAAATAAAGATAAGAAAATTTTTTTGATTGTTCAAATTTATGTTGATGGCATCATATTTGGTTCAACTCATCAATCTTTGATCGACTCTTTTGCAAGTCTAATGAAATCTGAGTTTCAAATGAGTATGATGGGTGAGTTAACTTTATTCCTTGGTTTTCAAATTTCTCAAAAACCATAAGGAACTTATATATCTCAACATAAGTATATTAGAGATCTTCTTAAAAAGTATGGTTATGACAACACTAAGAGTACAAGTACTCCTATTGGTACCTCAAATTCTTTAAATCTTGATGAAGCTGGGAAACCAGAAGATCAATCATCTTTTAGAGGAATGATAGGAAGTCTACTTTACTTGACAGCTAGTCGACCAGACATAATGTTATCAGTATGCTTATGTGCAAGATATCAATCCAATCATAAGGAATCTCACTTAATGGCAGTAAAAATAATTTTTTGCTACCTTAAGGGAACCATGGATCTAGGATTATTTTATACTTCTGGAAATGATTTTATCCTTAAATGTTTTTCTGATGCTGACTTTGGTGGATGTAGAATTGATAGAAAAAGTACATCTGGAACATGTCATTTCTTAGGAGATTCACTAGTTTCTTTGTCCTGCAAGAAGCAACATTCTGTATCACTCTCCACTGCTGAAGCTGAATATGTAGCAGCTAGAAGTTGTTGTGATCAAGTGTTGTGGATGCAACACACACTCACAGACTATGGCTTGAGTCTTACTAAAACTCAAATTTTGTGTGATAACACAAGTGCCATTGCCCTTAGTATGAACCCTGAATATCACTCTTGTGAAAAACACATAGATATTAGGCATCAATTTCTTAGGGATCACACGCTTAAAGGGGATATTATTCTTCAGTTTATCGGAATGCAAGATCAACATGCTGATATTTTCACAAAATCATTGTTTTCTGAATGATTTGAATACATTAAAAAGATGTTAGGAATGATAACTATAAGGTAATCCTTCTTAATAAACATTCTGTTGAAAAGGTCTCCTTATAGTAATAAACTCCTTTTCATAGGGGGAGTACATTTGATTGTTACAATAACAAAAATTTTCAAAATTTGTTTTCAATATTTTCAGAACTGCAATTTCGGAATGGAATTTCCGGAACTCTAATTTTCCAGAATGAATATTTTCATATAGAAAACTTCTCAAATGGAAATTTTTGTATTGAAAACTTTGGGAATGGAAAATTTAGTACTGGTATTTTCATAACCAGATTTTCATACCGAATCTTTCAAAAAGAGTTTTTCGTTTTCGAATTTTGTAAATGAAATTTTCATACTGAGTTTTTCGTACTGAGTTTGTTTTTCATAGTGAGTTTTGTGAACTATGTATTTTCATAATAAAGATTTTTCGTAGTCATTTTTTTATATATTATCCATTACGAATAATCCTCCTATGAAAATCCGAAATGTTTGATTTCCTTACTAATGTTTTCGTAGTCATATTTTACTTGCTGGAATTTTCTTGTATTATGTTTTCAGATTATAGTTTTCTTAATTCATTGTTTTAATAAAAACCTCAAAAGATCAGATTCAAGTTTTCTTGAGAATTTGTTTTCAACCGTCAGATCTGATCTCAGCTTATCACAACCGTTCAATCAACCGAGGAAGTTGAACCGTCGTTTCATTGCCTATATAAAGGGGACCCAAATAGTTGTCCCACATCGATTTTCAAGATCTTGCATCCCGAAGCTCTGCCTCTCTGTTTTAAGGTCGTTTCGAACTTCAGTTTTCTCAGTTTTGAAATTCTCAGAGGTCTTCAGATCCGAATGTCTGTGGAAGTAGCTTCTCAAGACATGTCTTCTTCTAAGCCGATTTCGAAGTGGTTAGTATATAGAAAGAGGCTCTTTCATCTGGATTTCATCAACAAGTACGATTCTATTATTTCAAAGAATATCAAGCCTAATGGATGGGAAGATATTGCGGTGTCAAAACCCGGGAATCAAGATGAAGTGTATTCAGATTTACTTATAGAGTTCTTTGAAACAGTGTCCTTTATTAAGGAAGATGGAAGGTAGAAGATGGCTTTTATGTCTTATGGTAAGACCTATAAACTTTCTTATGCCAAGGAAACCAGCTTGGTAGGGTTGAATAAAAAAGGTGAAGCTGATTTCATATCTCATGTGTTGTCAGATTCAAAGGGTATCTTCAACAAGGAAAAAGCTTTAGAATCTCTCGGACTGGCAGATGACAAGGCTCCGAAGATTGCTAGTTTATCTACGAATTTCCGGATTCTAGAGTTATGGGTACGAGGCCTTAACGTACCAAGAAAGGGTGAAAAAGATATCTTAAAGAAGAGTGAGATCTACATCCTAGATTTTCTGATAAATCTGTGGAAATTTAACCAGATGAAGCAAATTCTCATTAATCTTGAGAATGTTAAGAAAGGAAATCTGAGAGCTCAGATTATAATGTATCCAGCAATCCTCTCCAAGCTGTTAGTTCAGTGCCTTGAGTCATTCAAGGAGTCATGCAAGTCTAAGCCCAGAGTTTGTAAAATTATACTGGTGAGTGATGGTACACTCAAAAGGATGGATGTAGCCTTTGACAAGAAGTCTGGACAATTTATTGATCTACCTGCTCAAGGAGAAACGGTTCCAAAAGCTGCTGATCCGGAATCCTCTAAGCCAATAAGGGAGAGTAAGTTGAAAGAATATGAAGTATAAGCATAGAATCCCAAGTCTAAGGAAGTTCATTCCGCACCTCCAAAACCAATGAAGAAGAAAGCTTATCCAGATGAGGTAGTTTCTAAATGGAGGGAGATGAAAGAGAAGAGAGTGCAAGGGGAGCCTCAGTTTGGCGTGGACCCTGCAGAGGCTAAGGCCTTGAAGGAAAGAACTGTGGATGAGCTAAAAAAACAAGAAAAAGAATAGAAGCTCAAGAAGAAGATGTATGAGGATGAGATAACTCAGGTTTTGTTAATGTTTAATGAGATGGTTTCATCAAATATCCCTGTTCCGAGATCTTTTTCTCTAGAATCTCTACCTGAGACTCTACGAAGAGACTTTGTTGCTCCGGAAGAGGTAGTAGCTAAGCCTGTTGAGCAAGGTGAGCAGATTGAGAAAGTAGAAGAAGAATAATTTATTGCTGAAGGAAGTGGTGAAACCGGAGATGTTCTAAAACAAGTAGATGATTATAAGGGGACACCTTCGGAACAATTATCGCTCCAAACCTCAGAAGCTGAATCTTCAATGCTAGTTACTCCAGTAATGGAAGAAGAGAAAGGAGAAGAACAATTAGCTTTCCATGCAGAGGAAGAAAAACTTATACAAGATATTTCTCATATGGAGAATGTAGAGGTTGGTGCTCAGGAAGTTGCTGATGAAGAAGACAATGTTGTCCAAGTTTCTGAGAGTGAGAAGAGGACTCCGGAACAGGTATCTATTCCAAAAAAGGACAAGGGAAAGAAAATTCTTGCTGATACTCCGAGCTCAATAGTGGTTAAGAGAAAGGAAGCTGGTAGTTCTTCAAAGAGAAATCTTGACCAAGTTGAAGGAGAAAATTCTCCAAGCAGAGTCTCAGATTTGGAGTCATCTTCGTTGGGGCATGATTTTGTTGTTCAATCTTAAAAGAAGCTGGTAGGTTCTATTCCGACCTTCTCAAGCATTGATTCAAGATGCCAGATTCCCTAACATGATTTGAATCAGAAATCAGACTCTGTATCCATGGTTATGGACAAGTGTGTTGAAATAGAGGCTCAGTTCAAAACATTCTTTGTCGGCTACGAATCCCATAGAAGATCCTGCAAGAGGATGAAAAACTGGTCAAGGAATACTGTGGAAGAGATGAGGCTATTTGATGAGTTTCAAGAAAATGTTAAATATGCTTTTGAAATAGAAAACAGGAAGATAAATGAGCTGACGTCTTCCTTTGAAGAGAAGCTGACAGATGAAAAGAACTTCCGGATTCAACAAGTCAGAGATCTGAATGGGAAGCTGAATGCTGTTTCTCAAAACAGGATATTTGAAAGGGACCATTGGATTGAGTTTGATGAAAAATTGAAGGCTCAGGAAGAAAAGATCAAAGCTTAGGAAGAAAAGCTTCAAACCCAAGAAGAAAAGATTGAAGCTCGAAGTGCAAGAATAGTTGTCTTAGAAAAGCAAGACTAAGAAGACCATAAAGACTTTATGAAAATAAAGAATATTCTTAAGGGTCTCATGGTGAAGGAAAAATATCCAAAATAGACTGATCCAATCTTTTGTTGTATCTAAATTTCTTTTTTGTTTAGATTTTCCAACATACTGAAATTTTCTACTTGCTCGTTTCTTTGGTTGTTTCTAATTTTTCAGGTACTTTGTTATATTTTCCATTCCCTTGTATTCTTTTTGAAAATCACAAAGGGGGAGAAGGAAAAGAATTCTAATGAAAGGGAAAAAGTATCCTAACAAAGGGTGAGAAAGAAAAAAAAACTCTAATAAGAATTCATCTAAGGGGGTGTTTTTCATTAAAGAAGACTTTCTTATTCGTAATGAATTGTCATTCTTGAAATCTAGAATACGATCCTTAGAGTTTTAAAGCCTAAGGGGGAGTTATTCGTATTCACCAATATCCTTAAAGCCAAGGGAGATAAGCTTTAATGTTTTTCTTTCTACTTAGAATTTCTTTTTCATAAGGATGTTTGTGCTTTCCAAAAAGGGGGAGATTGTTGAGTCAATAAGGTTTTTCTTTATGACTTTTCCATTCATTCTTGTTTTGAAAATCACAAACACCTTATCTTTATGAAAATTGATTTTATAAGGAAAATTTCTTTTATAAGGAAAATTGCTTTTATAAGGAAAATTGTTTTTATAAGGAAAATTGTTTTTATAAGGAAAATTGCTTTTATAAGGAAAATTACTTTTATAAGGAAAATCTCTTTTATAAGAAAAATTATCCTTATCATTTTTTCATCCATAGTTTTCTTAAGTATAAGATTCGGATTCATTTCTATATTCTTGGAATCGTTGAAACTTTACTATGAAGCATTCTGTTTTAGGCTCCGAATTCTGGATAAGAACTGTAAGGAAGTTTCACTCCGAATTCCATATGAGAACTGTAATAAAGTTTCATTCTGAATTCCGGATACGAAATCTGATTAAGTTCTAATCTAGATTCAGGATACGAATCCTTATAAAGTTCGATAACGAATTCTCATTACGAATTCTGATGAGGAATTCTCATTACGAATTCTGATGATGAATTCTCATTCCGAATTCTCATTCCGAATTCACCTATTAAACAGAATCTGATCATCTTTATTTTAAACACTCCGAATTTATTTAGACTCCGAAAATTATTTTTGGTTAGACTCTGAACATTCATCTTGCTTACGATGTTATAATCAGTCTATTCTTTAATATTTTTTCTCACTCCGAACATTCACTCTGAATCTTCATTCTGAACTTTTGAGTTAGAATTAAAACGATGTTGTACATTCTGTTACACTTGTTTCTTTATAAAACGATGTCGTCCATTCTGTTATAAACTAATCATTGGTTAAGTTACAAGTGTACAGGTCCCTCCAATTTTTAAGGAAGATAAGACTGTTGGGAAGGAGGCCAACCTTACCTATAAATAGGAGCTCATTTGAAAGAGCTGAAGGGATGAAAGGCTGACTGATCTTCGACTCATGTGATTACATTCTTGAAGTGATTCCTAGAGAGAGAGTCACTTATTAACTCTCAAAACTTTGTGCGACTCCGAATGTTGGTGATTACATTCGAGGACTTCCGGGGATAGGAAGACAGAGGTGCCGACTACCTTGAAGTTGAGGGCTTCCTTGCTGAGAAAGACAGAGGTGGCCAACTACATGAAGTTGAGGGCTTGCAGGGATAGCAAGACAGAGACTCCGATCTTCGTATCGACGGCTTACCCTGGTGTGGGTAAGACAGACTTTCTTGAAAGTATAAATAAAGGGACCTTTATCCAAGGTTGTTGGATACCCTTCTCTTTGGGTTAAAAGACTTATATCTTGTTACTTATAGTTCTACTACTTGTTTATATTCTGCTACATATTGTATTGTAAGGAAAGAATAACTTTCTTATACTTCCTTATTTGTACTCTGTTTCATTTAGATCGATACGCTTTAAGGTAGAATCTCATATTGTAATCTTCTGTTAAGTTTCTATTTCCGGAACCATATTTCCAGAACCTACTTTTGGAATCTCTTTCCATGTTTTCATTCAGTGTTAGAGGTGTTGTGAATTTTCTTTGTGTAACTTTTTTAAACTAAGTTATTCGTAACTAACTTTAATGGTTCCAAAGGAATTTTTAAAGTGTACAATTCACCCCCCTCTTGTATATTGAGCATCTACATCGTTATTTCGATCCTACAATATCTTCATCAATATCCCTTGATACCAATCATGTATTTTATGATGATTATACTCATTATATATTATTGTTAAATCAGGAATTTCAAAAATCTTTCCTAGACATTTATTGATGAACTTATATGATTTTCTTTTCTTTGTGTAGACAAGAAATATCCCTTCATCTTCATGAGATTCAAACATCTTATGTTTGTATTTATTGAGAATAAAACACTCACTTTTTGAGGTTAGAAAGTACTATAATGATGGATTATTTCAATACCATATATCATATATATTCCTCTCTTCTTTTGTACACAATAAGGATCTGTTTTATGTGTAGACTTCTGTCATTAACTTTTTTCAAAAATTTCTCACAAAGATCATTCTCAACGAGAACTGTTCTATTCTAGTTTTCCAAAATTTTATTTCCTTTCCAAACAAATACATTCTAATAAGGATTTCATACCTCCAAAATGCGATTCATTATCCTATGTTTCTCAAGACAATCCTCCACATGGCTATTTTTGAACTATTTTCCATTATAGATTCAAATCTTCTAGATTTTCTGTCCAAGAATCTTTTCACATTCCCACCAATGTAATGTAATGAAACTGAACACCTCATATTTTTTGGTAACTTTTTAGTGGAATAGGATTCATACATATGGAATGATATTTCTAATCAACAAATCACAGGAATATAACAATGAATATCGAGGTTGGTTATAATAATCATATAAATGTATCATCAATTGAGATGAAAATGAAACATTGATTGTCAGCTCTACAAGATCAATCAGGACCATCATATTCTATGGTTGATCCATGTTTCTGATTTCATACATGGTATGAATTGAGAATCATTACATTCCTCAGAATATGATGGACCAAAATCAACTTATAGAGATACTAATTGATATTTAATTTTCATCTCATTTGATTGTATACTTTTCTACATCTTAAAAACTACCTCAGTATACTTTAAAACAGTCCTTTGTATTGGTGGTGAGAAATATATTTATATGTGTCTGAATCATCCACCCCTAAAATAGTGACTATAAAACGACAACCTAGAAAATTGAGCTCTATATGACTGACTTTTTTGGTTCTATTCACTTTGCTATCACTTTAATAAGGAGAGTTGTTTTTCATGTCCCATATTACAACAACAATAACATCTTAAATATGGTACATTCCTACTTGAAAATAATGCACCACCATTTCTCCCTTGGGTTATTTGAATCTTCCTATTCTTGTTTTTACCCTAATAAATTTTCAATATTAGAGTGGGTGCTTGGGGTGTGACTTCAAACACTACTTCTCTCTATTTTCGATCAAGCCCTGTATCAGTCTTATCATTTGGATTTTATAATTGCTTATGTTCGGTTAGATACCTATGTTCCAATTTCATCTTTTTTCCTATATTATCTGTTTTCCCGATGGTGTTCTATGAGGCAACAATTTTTCTTTATACTTGACACTTAATTGTAGGCCAATGGAATACTCTTCAGGTTCTTTGATATGTTTGATTTTTCATTTTCCAATTATAGTCAAACAATAAATCTTCCTTATCTTCTCTTAAATTTTGAGTTTGTAATCAATGAAATTTTCGGAGATTTTTTGCATTGATGTCCTCATCATTCCAATTTCTACAATCATTTTAGAATTATCTTTTTCTTGCTGCTATATATAGTGTTTTGAATCATGAAAAACATTGTTACCTTTCACTGTTTTTTTCTCAAAATATCTATCTCTTCACTAAAGCTTCTAATTCATCCTTCAGATCAACTATTCCTTCAATTTCTCATTCGTTTTTTTCACTTTCGTCTATTGTTAAGTAATTTCGGACCACAACCCACAAATAGTATACTTTAATATCCTTTCACTTATCGAACTATTCTACCTCAAATTATTTGGAAATTTCGTCTTCTGGTGGAAGTATATTCTTTTTTATGAAGAACTTTATATTTGTACTTATCAAAAGTTTCATAATTTATGAATACATAATTGATGAATTTAATCATTATCTTCAATGTCATACTCAAACTTCTTAAGAAAATTTATTGAAAATTTCCCAATCTTTCCGCATTGAAATAATGAAAATGGAAGTTTACCTTTCAAACTTCCTTTCCTCAATTTGCAGATTTAAAGAGATAAATGACATAATGTGATCCAAATTTTCCCCCTCATGACTATCTTCAACAGAGTGATTCTTCATGTCCTTGAATGCCACTTCATTGGACATTCAATTTTCCACAACATCATTTTCATCATTTCTCATTTATTATGCAATGAGAATACTATGGAAGTTATCCAACGTCATCTCATTTGGATCATTTTATTCTAGTACAGAAACCTTCATATTAAACTGAGGATGATGTTTTATCAGATGTGGTTGAAAATATTTATATCTTCAATAATTTCCCCAATACCGCACATGTATTGCACGATAACATTCACCCGATCAAAGAATGTATCAAAAGGCTCATTAGGGTGCATTATGATATCCTCATATATTTTTCCTAGAACCTGTAAATTTGTTTCTCTCACTTTTGAGTTATCTACATAAATATTCAACATTTTTTCCTACATATCATGTGATATTTTACATGCCATCACATTCATGTAAATTTCATTTAATAGGGATCCCCCTAAAGCATTGGCCCTTTTAGCATTATCATTTGATTACCTCCTTTCAGTTTCTGATAAGGAACCATTATTGATATCGACTAATATTCCATGCATAGATGCTGTTAAGACACCTATTCCTAATGATTGGAAGTGGTGCTACATCCAGTTCTTCCATAGTTGAAAATAATTTATGTCGATGACTTGATTTTTTTTGTAAATGAACACCTCTATTTCTTCTGCTAAGAGGAAACCATTGACCCTTAAGCATTCATTATGATACTATTTGATAAGTCCATTTGGTTGAATACACTGACGGGGGAGGGGGGGGGGGTGAATTCGGGTATGGAAGATTAAAATTTAATCCCCTTCATATCCGGTTTCATTGTTAAACCAAAATCTCTTCACTATTGTTCCTATTTCAAAGTATGAACAAAATTTAAATCTTTCATGAGACACAGTAATTTTTACATGGTTCACCCTCACTAGGCTACATCAAATGATCATACAACGATGATGTGTTGATGCAACAAATTCAATAAGGCTCACTTCTAATAATGATTAGAAGGTTCGGGACATATCTTATATTCCTAGGCTGACTTCCTTTACAAGTTTTGGGGTATTCTCATAACATTCCCAAGGGTTACTCCATGTGAATATTTTTCTATCTCAATACCAGTGGAAAGGGTCACCATATTATTTATCAATATCTCACTACTCTTGGAATGGAATCCACTAACAATTTATATACTTTTATGTCAAACAAAGTTTATAGAGATGTGGGTCCCCTTATTTTCATGAAATCATGTATCCTCAACTTTAAGTATATTCTCTGTTGATGTACCATTATCATCCTTTGATTATATCCACCTTCTCAGGTACTATTAGATACCGAAAACTACTTTTGAAAATTGATTTGAATCTTTCTCTAGATTCCATGAGTGTTCTGCGAACCACTCATTCATCAAGCATACTGTGTAGTGGGTTTTCTACATGGAATGTCTCCTCCAGGTACTGCTACCTATTTCGTGAACTACCTCCATCTACATACCACTTCCATGTTCCACCTATGTGAATTACCTCAAGGTAATATGTTTGCTTAGCGCATCTTTGTACCACATCTCCATATCGATTCTGATTCTGTGATTTTCCATTTGTAGGAAAATTGTTCTTTGTCCACGGACTGCCTTCACTTCCCCGTACCAAAGATCCCCCTCCATGCACCACATTCTCCTTCTCTAAATGTTCTTCCTTTGCAGCCTATAATTCCTAGAAGAAACATTCTACAGAATTACTTCTGCTCAATCCGCTTCACATCATGGAATCATCCTCACGAACCACATCTCCCTATGCGTGCTTCAGTACGTCACAAGAACCTTCGATATAATTGCTTCTGCATGAACTACCTTCTGACATCTCCAAATTCATGGAGCAAAGAGTTTTTTCTAATGATATTTTATCTCACCTCTAATTTATGGGATTATTTGTCCTTATATAGGAAATGATATTTTCGAAATTCCTTAATCCAAGATTTACCAAAGCATTGATTCGGTACAACCTCCACCGCATACTAATCCTCTTGTCATGAACCGTAACCCTTTGGCCCATCATTTTTCCAAGGTGGTCCATGTAAAAAATATATCCATACAAGGCATACCATTCCAAGAACCTCCATACCTTCCACATACTAGGATCTATTCGCTATGAATTATTCTGCATATTGTTCCTGTCACTTAGTATGCTCCCACGAACCATTTATGGACATGGTACGCGATCCATGTTCTATGGTAGATGGTTCCCTTATTTTTTGGATTTTCATCACAGTTCATCATTCCATTCACCCCTATGAGGAATAAATTCCTTTTCCAAAATCAAACACATGATTTTGGGGCCCAAAAAATTGGAAATCACTTGGAAGCTGCACCACCTTAAAAACATTTCTTCAACAATCACCAAATGTGCCCATTTTCGATAATCTGGCTTTGTCAACAAACACAATCACACCCAAAACATGTCGAGAGGAATCCTTGTAGGTTTTTTTACAACAAAAAGCATATGAATGAAATGCATACCTTGTGAGTTGAGAAGAATATATGTAATTTCTATCCATGAAAAGAGAAAACAATTTATGGAATAATCATATGGGTCACTTGATCCAAACTTCCCTGGAAGATCTGCTGAAGTATGATGTTGCTCGTGACCTCCCTTGGTTATCATGTGGTTGTAAACACATTTGTGATTATTTTCAACAATGGAAGATGTTTATAATGACATATAAGGATAAAAAATTTCAACAAGATTATTTATCTAGTGTATATTGATGTGTGTGGATCTATTTCAACAAGGTTTACTAATGGGAGGAGATAATATGTTCTCTAAATTAATGATTTTTTTATAATAAAATTGTTATAAATTACCACCCACAAGTTTTAGGTGTTTAGTTTCATTAAATGATATCATCCATAAGTTGAAAAGATGATAGGTTCAAAAATCTAGAAGATCATAACTGAAATTGAACTTAGTTAACACATAGCCGCGTGGTGGATTATCTCAAGAAACATGGGATAAGAACCACATTTTATTAGTAATAAGTCCACAATAGGATGTAGTTGTTGAGAGAAAAAATTGAATTATCAACAAACATTTCTATAATAATGCTCATTGATAAAGTCCTTCTGGAGAGTTTTTGGAAAGAAGTAGTGATGAAAACAGTATATACATCAAATAGAGAATTTTTATGTTTGAAGGAATAAGAGACTCTAAATGAGCCATGGTATTGAAAAAATATATCATTTAACCAAATTGAATTCATTTGAAATAAGTTTTTATTCTCAATAAGGATAAACATAGGAATTTTTAATCTTGTGGAGATTAAATGATATTTCATGGAAACTCAAATAAATGAAAATCATATAAATTCTTTAATAAGTGGCAGACAAATGTAGTTTAAATCCATGATGTAAATATATTGGAGAATGAGAAAAATATTCAGCAAATACGTGATCATTATTAAGAAGATAGTGATGATGATATAGAAGATCGGGGGATGCTCCAATTCTAAAGGCTAATTCATAAGAATAGTTAGATAATTAAATGGATCATCACAATTAAGTATCAATACAAATGAAAACAAGAAGATCTAAATTTAATAAAAAGAACATAATTGGTCATCAAACAATTTTAATACAGATATGGGGGATGAAGACTCTATAAAAATCATCATACTTATCACAAATAGAGAAAAAATATTTTGATATTGTAGCTGGATATGTGAATTGGGTTCAGGCTATGAATTAAGAGCTTAACATAATTGAGAATAATTATAAAGGGTAGATTGCTTTGAGGGTAACCAATAACAATGTCATTTGTAATTAATGGGTCTTTTATAGATAAATGAATTAAAATGGTGTGGTAATTTGAAACTAATAGAAATTAGTGTGTCGATGGTAATCTCAGATAGAGGGGATCAATGTTGATATAACATTTTTACATATTTCAAGGCTAGAGACAATCTAATTATTCTTTTCCATAGTAGTGAAAAGAAAGTTTAATGGTTTCTAGATGGATTTCAAGTCATCATTTAGAAATGGGGTTCAATAAACACAAGTTTATATTGATAATCCATATGGTTTTATCATTCATGAATATGAGAGCAGAGTACTTTGGCTGAAGAAGGATTTAAATGGTTTGAGTCAACCACCAAGAGCATGGTATTAAAGGCTAGATCAGTTTTTAAAGAAGCACATTTTTTCACGTGGTGGAGTTGATTAAAATATTTCTATCAAAAATATAAGTAATCAAATTATGATTCCACTTGAGTATGTGGATGACATAATATATAGTGGATAACATGAAACATAGTTCAGATAGTTTTACAAATTCATTAAAAGTGAGTAAAAAATGCCAATGAATGTCGAAATGATGTTTTTTCTTGGTTTACAGGTAACACAAAGAATGAATGAAACATTCATTTCTCAATCCAAATATTCTATGAAGAATTTTAAAATATTTTTAATTTATAATTCAATGGAGATAAAGACTCTAGTGGATACATGGATGAAACTATCACTAGATGAAGAAGGAAATATTGTTAATGTCACAAAATATAGGATGATCATTGAAATCCTATTGAAATTAACAACTAAAAGACCTGATACTATTTTTTTATACATGAAAAGTATCACTATATCAAATTAATCCGTAGAAATAATCTTTATTTCAGTGAAAATAATACGTTGGTATATTAAGGGAATAGTGGAATTTGAATTTCTATACAATGAAAATCTCTTCAAGAGTTATTGTGCTATAATGATGCAGATTGGGCCAGATCAACAGATGGTAGAAAATCAATGTCAGGTAGGGCATTATCTCTTAGTGGATTGTGTATTTCATTGTTAATAAAGAAACATGATTGCATTGAATTGAAAACCAAAAAATTTGAGTATATTTTAGTAACTCAAACATGAACACTGTTATTTTCAATGAAGTAGAAACATGATGATATGAGAGTTAAAGTGAAGCCTACGATCAGAATCAATTCTGATAATGATTGTGCAAAAAATATTATTAAAAAATACAATCCATAAATCAAGGACAAAAAACATTTAAATCAAGTGTCATTTAATCAAAGAGAATGTGGAGTAATGGATTATAATGTTTGATTATGTGCCCATATAACTATAAGTTGTAGAAATTAAAACAAAGGTGTTACCAAAACAACTTTTTTTAAAGGCATCAAATGAATTTGAATATTCATTTGACTCCCCACACATGAAAAAGTGTGGATATGGAACCCCCTCTAAATGGGGAATGGTGCATGCTTTTCCAAATTTTCAAATAATTTTTTTACCCCGTTTCATACAAGAAAGGAATAGCCTTCATGTTTTCTGAAAAATTAGGGAGGGGAATTGTAGATTTAAAATGGGATAAAATGCCTTAGTCAATACGCTGGGAGAAGCTAACATGTGGATAAGTGAGACAAGGGGGGTATTAAATTTGATGATGATTATTGTGATCTATAAATGTTTATATATAAAAAATGATGAGATTCGTGATGAAATCTGTGGAATGGTTTTATAATGAAGTAATGCATTGATGAAATTTTCATACTAATATTGTTTCTCACATCGAACATGGATAATGTGTGATTAGAGTGTGTGTTTAGTAAATCCATGATCACTATTTGAATCAAATGAAGCTAATTCTAGTAGAAGTTGTATGAATCTTTAACGATGAATCAAATTGAGAAGCATTTTCAAAAACCCAAAAGGGGAAGCTTTTTGGGAAGAAATACCTCAAAGTAACATTGAGGACTTATTTAGTTGTTTGTTTTTTTGGAAAATGTGATATGACCCCGTGTTTTCCAAATTTTGGTCCTCAAAATTGGGAGTTTAGTTTATAGAAAATGAATGTTTTTGTGAAAAATGTGTTTATGGATTGCAAAGAATAGTTCGAAGACCCCAAAAAGGTGTGTATAATGATAAAGGAAATTTGATAATGGAGGACTTCTACCTAACAATGCTATTTAGACCATTAATTATGCTACATGAAATAAAAAA
Organism: Viscum album; assembly: GCA_963277665.1. Lineage (NCBI taxonomy): Eukaryota > Viridiplantae > Streptophyta > Magnoliopsida > Santalales > Viscaceae > Viscum > Viscum album. The sequence continues at coordinate 301,263,684 of OY728151.1, forward strand.
GAGAAATAGTTTATTGGAGGCTTGGAGTCCATAGAAGGTTTACAATTTATGGGATGAAATTATGTATTCAAAGTTTTGTCAGGATTTTTGGGGTTATAGAGGGTTTCTTTCATGGAAGACATTATTCCCCCATAGGATAACACGCTATGCGGACCACATAGCACAGTACGGGGTGAATGTTGTACCACATCAACTATTTGGGTGATTTAGACTAGTAGGTTCATTGGATATATTTTTCTATATAAAATCTATAAAGTAGATCCTTATTTAGATTGATAATTCACAGAGAAGATTATCCCTATGGGGAAAATTTGGCGGAGTCTAAAGTGGTTCATGGGAAAAAACTTCCTTGAAGGAAGTAGTTCATGAGGGAAGATTCCATGAAAGTAGAATAATTCTGTGGTGAAAGTTGAAGGAAATAGGTTTGTGGGGATTTTCATGTCATAAAGGAAAAGGATCTATGGAATAATATGTAGTCCACAAAAGATGACGTAATCCCTGGAAGGAAGATGGTATGGGGAAAAATAAATGGTCCATGGATATAGTTGTGGTCCATGGAGGAGAAATTGTTTTGCAGAAGAGAGGTGGTCTATGGAAGAAGTGAGTGTTAGAAAAAGAAGCGGGTTTTCATAAAGAACTCCCGCAACGCATTGAATGGTAATTCAATGAGGCAGAAAGGAAGTTTGTAAAGAGACAAAAATAGTTTGTGAATGTAATTTCTACAATATAATAGTTCCCAAAAGGTGGATTCCATCTATTGGTGAAAATAGGACTTGAACAGAACATCTATCTATAGTTGAGAATGTGAACATTAAATCAAATGATGGGGGTTACAAGTCCTTAAGAAGTGAGTTATCCCTAAAACCAATATTTTGGATGCGATCCTTAGTGGATTTGGTACATCATCACATCACCATTTTATGCTCCTTGGACATAGCCCAGCGAGGGTAAACCAAGTAATATTGATGTGTGTCATGTATGATTTCAATTATGTACATACATTTCTATGGGAAGGAGAGATAAGAATGGGTTTTAATGATGCAACAAGATAAAAAGGGGTATGCATTTTAATCAACCATACCCTGATTCACCACCCTCTCACATTATGGAACCTAATTGGGCTAACAATTCCAAATATTGATTAATTGAGGAAATTATTAACTTAAACATATAACATTTATTTGTAAGGTGTAAATACCATATTCTAAATTATCTTGATTGAATAATAATTACAATTAATATTACTGAATTTATTTGTATAATATTTTATTTTTCAAGGATATATCAATCTATGATTATTCATGGAATTATGAATTGTTTTTTATTTTATTCCACTTAAAATTATATTAAACCCAATTTAATTACATCGGTTATTTGTGATATGATTAATAGTTGATTTTAAGTTGTGCTCATATGAATGAATGATGATGGGATTAGACATATATCTCCCTCCAATGTACTATTTATGTTTGATATCTCATGATATTTTCAGGCACTAACATAATGGGTTTTCTTGGAAAGGAATGGGTAAAATTTATTCTCTCACATTTTAACACGAGGAAATAAAAAGCATTCACATAATGGTATAGGCATAATGAGCATGAAAATAAGGTTTAAAATGCTTATGATTATACCAAATTTCGATGTTTTTTTTGTTTCCATGCTATATTAAACTATATTTTTATACAAATTTTATAATATATACTATACATTTATTTTAGGCTACCATGATTTAGGATTAATGTTTTGTGCATCTATGCTGTGTTATTATTAATGTTCCTCTAGATATGTGAAAATTTCATGATATATTAATATTTTATAAAATGACTTTTTCATGATATTCTTAAATATTAATTGATGGATTAACATTTCATTTTTGTCTCGATTATAATCATATTCTCATGTTAAGAAAACATATGATATTTGATTCTTATCACTTATGTTTAAACTGACTAAGAATATTAGAACAATCCTTTATAATGTTTCCAATTTTCTAGGATATAATGAAAAGTTTTACATATGTTGTTTCTATAAAGTTATATAATATGTAGAATGTTTTTAGAGATTTTTAAGAATCATTATTGAATACGTAGTTTCTTATATCGTGGAAAAAAGTACTTTAGTTGGAGATGAAATCGGATTTGTTAGTTAATGTTTGTTACTAATAATATAAACCATTAAAACTAAATGTTTTGGGGGATTTATTGTAATTACAAATTTTATTTATTCTTGGTAATTATTTGATGGTCACATCTGTGGGGCATCATAGGTGTGACTTTTTGTAAGTACAATATAATATTTAGAAGACTTTTATCTAACATTAATCATGTTAATAACAATGAAATATTTTTTATAAGATGGAATATGAAAATAATTATGGTTTATGTGGTTAACAATATATATAGTTAATGTGATAAATTATACAGTAGAGTAATAGATATGAAAAAATAACTATTGATAATGATGCTTGATAGGAATTTTGAATATTCTTGGGTAGTTAAAAGGATATTTCGATATTAACAAGGTTAATAAAATTAATTATTCTTCAAGATTTTAGAAAAATTATGAATCATGATTATTATATATTTATGTAATGTTTTTATAAAAAAATGTGGCATAATAGTTTTAGCATTTATTAGATGTATATGTTATATAAATAATTAACTTATTGTATCATTTTATATGAAACTTCCATCAAATAATTAGGTTTTGTAAATAAAAAAAACCAAAATTTGTAGTTTTGATATTTTATTATATAAATACATTAGTTTAACCCTAAAATTACTATAATCATGCTAAATATGAGACAAGATTCTCTATGAATGGTAAAACATGAAAATGGGTTAGTTTTGGTGATAATGTGTTTTAGTTTAGATGTGTATGTTATTGATCATATGAATAATTTATATTATAAATAATTAATTAATTAAATAAATATATATATATATATATATATATTTAATTATAGATATATAAATGTGTTTTTGTTTAGAGAGGATGTGTGTAAAAAAATACGGGCATACTAGGAGAACATTCGAAATTTCAATCTCTTATATTCATCAATTCATGTATCAGTTGGAATTCATTATCAACATTTACATATGATTTTCTATGGGAGGAACCTAGAAATTTTATTAATTATTTCACATATTTTATGTTAAAACCTGAGATTTGAAAAGACTAAAATTTTGTTTTTTGGGATTTTTGATATGTTACCCTGAGCTAAGATGATCTGAAAAATATATTTCTTTAATTTTATTTTCATCGATAGCTTCTTATATGTGCAACCCCGAGTAAAATTCAACTATAATATAGTATACCATTTTAAATTAGTTTTTATATTATGAGATATGAATAGGAAAAATTTAATTATAATATTAATATTTTTTACACATTTATAAAATAAATTCAATGATTTTTACTGATTATAGATAAAATATTAAGCATTTATGGAAAATTTAATGTTTTCTAAAAAAACATAATTTTTCTAAAAGGCAGTTTCATCATGCTTTGCTAATATATATTGAAATTTATATTTCTAACATTAAGAAAATATATTTTTCAAAACTAAATTTAATTTTCCTATCATCATTTTAAAATTATCTTTTAGTAATTTTTTGGACTTTTTCTAAAAAGATTAATTTTTCATTCAATAATGAGAAATATTGATTTTTATTGAACACTTCCATTTCTTTTGAATCATTTGAAAGTATATTTATGATTTACAATTGTTTTAATATTAAATTATTTTAATTATGTTATAATTATTACAATATTTGTTCATTTTAATCTATATATAATTGAATTTTAATATTAAAACTATATATAATTAGGATAAATTCTCATTAGTAAACTACTTTTTCATCATTTTCATAAGATCAATTTCAAATTAAAAGTTTATAATTATAGGAATTGAATTTCCAAAATGTAATTCTATTTCTAGAATAATAATATTTAATATTATATAATATTCCAAACATAATTTTTTTCATAAAGAATAAAATAAATAGTTGAAATTAATTACTCTTGTTAAGGTAAAATTGGGTTTACAATGGTTAAACTAAAAAGATAATGGATAAAATGTCTCAAAAATGTGTCTGGTTTCTATTTTATGGATACATTTTGACACTATCTTATCAATGGTTCTATAACGAATCATTTTTTCCTTGTGTCATGTGAAAAAATATGGTATCACACATTATTTTTAAAAATCCCAGTATGTCCTCTCCCCCATTTATAAAAAGAAACCCCCTATCCTATACTCTTTACGCTCCCAAATACTTTTGGTCTAGAAAAAACCTTCCAAAAAATATGCCTTAAATAATACCCCAACATATTATAGGAATTCTTTTGATCAGAAATATAACATATAAAGGCTTTAGGTATAAACCTAAAGACATTTCCTCAAGAAGAGGTAAAGTTAATAACCTTATGTTATCATTTTTCTACTTATTCACAATCAATATAATATTCTACAAAATTGATAAAATTATAAAATTTTTTATCAGCTATATATTTAGATATTTTTATTTTAATGGAATAATTGATATCTATCTCTTCTAACATCAAATGTGAAATAATACAATCAATCAGGTATACAACGGAGTACCGCCATGCAAATTGATGAAATTTGTTTTCCATCACTTACTCACACTAGTAGATGTATCAATGGATTTAAAATATTTAATGGATATTTCTAAAATTATTATAATTATGGAATTATAATATCACATATATCTCCTTACCTTCTAGTACATTGAAAAACAATAACTTTGATCATGCATACCTGTGGACTACCACCTCTACATAGCGATATGAAATATTTTTTTGAAATGGATAGTAATAAGGATATATTTATTGAATATAAATTAAATTGTTGATATAATATTGGTTTTTAATGTTTAAATTTAATTTACCTTTGTAATTTTTCATCTTTTTGAGTACAAATAAATTTCATTCATACGTACGACCTACCATCTCGATGAATGATGTAAATTATTTACAATATCTAACTTTTATAAACTACTATAAATACTTATATAATGAATAAATAGTATATTTATATCATATTTAATATTATGGGATAAATTTAGCCATGAAAAAAATAAACAGTACCAAAGTTACCATACCAAAACATATATGAAAAATGAAGCAATTATCTCCCAAAAGAGTGATTTTAACAAATTAATTTTATTAAAAGGGTCTTAAAATAAAGTAGGATAATCATATATTGTAATAAAAATATTATTATGTTTATTAATAAATGTATAATAAATTCTATATTAATTTTTTAGGAGGTGAAAACATGTATGAAGGAAATCATATCCATGGTAAAGGTTTCTCCTCTAACTTTTACTTATATGAGATATATTCTATAGTCTCCACTTATTTATTTTTTATGTTTTATTTAATACCCATTTTATATTTTATATCATGAATCCATTTATATTAAGATTATTTAATGTTTTATTTTATTTCATCTCTTTAATAGGGCCTTATAATCATAAAATACCCAAGTTGTAACGGTTTATTCATTAATGATATTATTATTCATGATTGATTATTTTTAAGAATCATATGGGAAAATATTTTTTTCTTTTTATATAAATCCCAATATATTATCAACTAAAATTTTTATTCATGAAAGTTTTACATGATATTACATTTTTCCTCTATTTTTTACATAAAATGATTGAGAAAATGATATTTAAGAAAATATGAGTTTATTTATCTCTTCAGTTGAATATTATTTTTCTCAAAATTTGTGTTTTGTAAAAATATTTTCATAATTATTTTTGAAATGATAAAAATGATTTATTAAATATATTTTTTACCTATGTTACAATTATTATAAATTGTTGTTAAAATTAATCTTTTGGTTTTTTCTAAATGGGGTTCTTTTTTATTTTTACTAAGAACATAAAAAATATTGATTTTTTAATATAGTCTTCATGTGAGAAATTTACCACCATTACGACCACTCAATAACTTGAGTAATCCTTTAAAAATTTATATGGTTCTTTTCAATTATTTATTTTCACTAATAGTATATAAATTTTTAGTTTTGGAAGTCATTTAAAAAGTGAAAATGATATTTAGTTCATGGATGTTTTAATGATATATTAATGGAATTTATGTTTGTTAATGGAAAAAAACATTTCCTACTTATTCTTTGTTTGGGACACATTATAAATATACCATACATATTATATATAATAATGGGTTTTTTATTATTTTTAGTGAGGATATATTATTTTGAAACTATTCACTATATTTTTCTGGATTCTTATGATTATGTTTGTTAATTAGAGAAAGTATTTATATATCAAATGATATTTTATCAATATAAATGTTTATTTTGATTATGTTTCACCCCTTTCATGTGAGGAATGTATTTGAATTTGTAAGTGATGGGTGGGGTCCACTAAATCCCCTCAATGCATTGGTAGGTCACATGATAGATGATAGAGTGGTTATTTGGTTGAGGCCATGCACATTTATATATGGTGTCTTGAAACAAGGCCATGATGATAAGGTGATGAAGTTTGGAATTCTTAATTTCCTCATTATGAGATTATTTATTGATTTCTACATGATTATTTGATTCGTTTTAATATCTGTGGATAAATTTCTAGAATATTCAATTATTTTTATGGAATTATTTTGATCATTAGTTATTCGTACCAAATTATTATTCATATTCAATTTATTTATTAAATATAATTTTTTTCATTTATTTACCTTTCTATAATTATTTTTATCTTTATTTATGTCTTTTTTTGTATACATACCCCTATTGGACATTATAGATCACCCATTTCATATGTTTCATTCCCTTAGGATTCCAAAAAGTGTATTATGATTGATATGTACGGATATTGGAAAGGGAACAATTGTGTTATCAATGAAAACAATATGTTGTATTTTAAGTTTTAAAATGTAAATTGAAATTTAAGTATTCATCTAGTTTTCCAATAAAACAAAACTATTTAGTCCATTAGGATCAAATCACATGTATCTAGCACTAATGTAATAAAGATATCACTTACTCTTGGCTAAAAGTGTTGGGGTATTTATAGTTGGTATACAAGGAAGTTAAGTAGAAACTGTGGGAACTAGATTTAAGAAAGAATATAGTAGATAACATTAACCTATGATATACTTTAATGATATGCATATAATTATATCATAATATTTTTGTGAGTAAGATATTATATGGGTTTTATTAAAAATATACACATATATCGATACTAAAAGTGGAAGTGGATTTGTAATAGTTTTACCTAGGGGTAATAACACCATAAAAGGGAACATTGGTATTAGACTTTTTCTCTACCTAGTTCATAAAAACCAATCTTATTGTGCACCTATTTTGAAACTTCTGGAGGGATATTATTAGGGTAATTCATATTTTCTTTACAAACCATTATGATTCATTTGAAAGTATTTTCATGATTTGAAAAGTTTCCCAATGAAAATTTGTTTATTATTTTAAGATCAAATATGTATAAATTTTTTAATTTCTTATAAGTATTTTACTATTTTGGAGGTTATAAATTTTTTCATATTGTTATGATCTAATATATATATTTTAATATTTCTAAATGGTTCCTAGAGGATGTAATTGAAACAATGTCAACGCATATAATCCATAAAGGGATTTCCCTCTTGAGAAAGATAATGATGCTTGAGATGGATCTATAACCGTATATGATCAAATTATAACTATATTGGGACATCTGACTTAGGTTATGAGAAATTAACTTTTACATATGGAGAATCATTCGGATCAACCATGTATTGTAACCATGTTAGATAACTTCATGCATCTGTAACATCCATTTTTTAATAAGTATAAAATTCATTTGCACCTAAATAATGGATATGTTCCTTAGAGAAGATATTTATCTCTTTGAAGGATAATGAATGTGAGAAATATTTCATGGAAGTTTTCCATCTATCATGAGATACAAATAAATGGTGGCAATTAATTCAAAAGACTATGTATGAAAAATAATTAAAAAACATGGAGTGGAAGGAATTTAAGGTAATATTATTAGAAAAATATTTCCATTATGAGAATAAATAGGTTAGGGAGAGACATTTATTGAATCAATTAAAAAAGAAAGAGGAGGATGTTTCTATGTATAATGAAAACTATGCATGGTTAATAATTAATTCTACTGACTATATGTGTAATCTAAAGAGTAATATCAACCATTTATTTAATAAGTTTAATACAATCTTTTAAAAGGGACTACTATCCCAAACCTTCTCATAATATGATTATATAATATCAGATTCTATCAATATAGATAAATAATTATCCATATTAAATGGCTTTGAGGTTATGAAATAGAAGAAGAGGGAAGTAGATAAAAAATAGATAATGGGATGAAGAGAAATAAAGATTTTACCATATGTAATAATTATTAAAAGAAACACTATGGTAGTTCCAGAATGGGAATGTGAGTTTACTTTATTTATGGATAGAATAGTCTCTTGGAATGTGAATTAGTTAATATGAAAAAAAACCTATAGTGTTCAATGATTCAATTATATGAAGATATGGAACTATGAAAATTAATTCCCTAAGAATAAAGGGTATAAACCACTTAATAATTATTCTGATCAAGGGAAATATCATGACATTAGTATAGGAGAAATGGATTGATTAATGTGATTGAGTATTTATATACAAGAAATATTTTTGAAAAAGTATTTATATTAAGAGTATTTATGATATAAAATTCACGAAACATCTAATATTGAGTTATTCGTAGAAGCATGTTTATATTCATGTAAGATTAACTTAAGATTTATGGATACCATAATGGGTTAATGCATTTAAATTTGATCATAATTTCAATGTATTAAACACCCCTTTTATAGGATTTATGTATCATATGTTTATCAAGATTAAGGATATTTTTGGAGCCATTAATGGTAATAGAAAACATTGGTTTTGAATATATTTTACTAAAAATTTTATTTTGGGAATATTGAACTTACATTTTTTGGACATAATATTAAGGTTATTGATAATGTTTATAGTTAATATTATCATTGGTGTTAAGATAATAATAGTTCACTAGGATTAATTAATTAAATTGAAAAGAATTGTATAGAAAACCATTACTTTTTATAGGTGATTTGATTACCAATTTTATTCTTTAGGATATTTATAATATAATTTAAAAGGATATAAGAATTATATTAATATGGTTTTATAAAAAGGAAAACCCACTTATTGGGTGACAACTTGTCGCATCCAGCAAGGCTATAGAGCTTGAACCCAGAACTGAAAGATAATAAGGGTGTAACACCTACCACTAGCCGATGTGATGTTCCAGTTAACATGAAATTCTTTTTATATAAATGATTTAATGGATGGATACTAGTGGGATCAATTAATTTTTAATTTGGGTGTAAATTTTTAGGTTTACTGATTGATGCATTATATTGGATAACTCATTCTAAATATTTTTAGTTTGGTAAATATTTAGAGACATTCTGATGTAATTGTAAATCTTCTAAGAATCATATGATTTTTGAAAAGATAATTTTAGTTATTCAGGCATAAAAAATTCATCTTGTTTATTCATTTCTGGGAGTAAGAATTTATGGTTAATTTAATTGTACAACACCATAAGGATGAAATTTATGTACATTTTCAGGTTTTTTCAATAATGATTTTAAAGAATCCCTCATATCTAATAAAATGATCTTGAAAAAATGTTATCCTATTATATTCATATCCAATGAATCAATTTCATTTTAAATAATTATATATTTGTGGTATAATTATTTTTAACTTTCACTTGATCATTCAATTTATTTCGATCAATGATCTCAATCACTCTACATAATTATTTAATTTTTTTCATATATATATATTAATTTCAAAATACTAATTTTGTACTTGAATCATAGATATGTGACTTTCAAAATGACCATTTTACATCCATTTTATATTAAGTAGAATTAGTTTTTGTAACCATTTTTATAATGTAGGTTTTAAACAATTCTATTTTTAGATGAAAAAACCCTTGTTTCCAAGAGCAATTTGATTTTGTGAGGATAATATTTATTGAATATGGGAAGTATTTAATACTTAATAGTTTAAAATAATAAATTTTCTTAATGGAATGTGATACATTAAAAACCAAACTCAAATGGTTAAAAAATTATATTTATATAAATTTTATCTCTTGATATCTTTCAGTACACACAACTGTGAGTCTAAATGAATAATAATATAGTATATCATTATAAACATGCCAATAAATATTTGGGTATGAATATGAATAAATAATTTATGAAAATTATAGGTGTTAAATAGTTAATAAAAAATTCAATTGTTATATACCCATTTCAAATAAAATAATAACCATTTAGAGAAAACAATATTTTATGGAAAATATTATTTTTCTAAAAGGATATTTTTTTCATGCATTGAAATCATAAATTAAAATGGATTTTTACTCCTATTAAGAATTTTATTTTTAAAAAGAAAATTCATTTTTGAAATCAGCACGTAAAAATTACGATATTTTGATTTTTTAAAAATATTAAAAAAATATGATTTTTCTGATGAGTAGTGTGAAATTCCTATTTTTATTGATAGGTGACATTAATTTAATTTATAAATAAATTTATAATTCATTTTAATTTTTTTAAATTAAAATTAGTTAAATTATATTAGAATATAAAAATTTAATTCACTAGAATAAATTTCCTATTTAATTTTGATATTAATATTTTCTATACTCATGGATGATTTTCTCTGAAAACCCACTTTTTCATTATGTGTGTGGGATTAATTTTAAATTAAAATTTTCATCTTATATGAATTAAATTTGTAGAAACGTATTCATTATTTTTTATAATCATAATTAATATTATATAATATGATCAACTATATATTTTTTCATAATGAATATTAAAAACATAAAAAATTAATTATCATTGTTATAGTTAATGTTAATTTATCATGTAGATAAATTTAAAGGGGAAGCATTAAAATGACCTAGAAACTTGACCAATTACTATTTTATAGAACTATTTCTGCCTTATATCATCAATGGCTAAATAATGATCAATTTTGGATCCTTTTGTAATGTGAAAAATGTGGGTGTCATTTTTTCTTTTTAAATACTTCTATTGTGTCCTCTCCCCGACATATAAAAGGCTACACCTATCGTCTCCTCTCACACTCGAAAATTAATTTATGTCATCCAATAAAACCTAAATTATCTTCTTTTAATCACTCCCTTTATCCTATATTCGTTATTTTATCAAAAATCTAATATAGTAAGGCTTTAGCTATAGACACGAAAAGGTTTTTCAAAGAAGAGGTAATGTTATTAACAGTGAATTTTCGTTTTACTTATTACTATAACTCTTTTAAATCTTCTAAAACAATAATAAAGTTAAAAATGAAATATATCTATTATATTGAGATATTATGATGTTAATTTCCATAAATAAATATGTCTCATCTTCCATCAAATGGGAAATCAAACCACAGACCGTGTGTATGGTGGACCACCCACACATGGACCATTAAAATTTGTTTTTCATCACTACCTTTCAGGGATGGATATAATGATGTATTTAATATATATATATATATATATATATGATATTTAGGCCATCAATTTTCTTTCTTAATTCTTGTAAAAATATTAATTATTACATCTAATTTTTTAAAGAATAATTACGTCAATTGGGCATATGTGTGGACAACCGCATCCCCACAATGATGTGAAATATTTTTAGTTTAATTTTTAAATAGATAGTAACAAGGATATATTCAATAATTATACAATAAAATTTTTATATATTAATTTCTCTATATATTTGAAATTTTATTTACAATTCTTACTTTCCAACTGTTAGAAAAATAAAAACAGCATTCATGAGTATGTACCACATACCATCTCCATGAATAGTGTTACTCATTTTCCTATCTCTTAATTTTACGGACTGTTATATATAAAAATATAATGATTATATAAAAAATTTATAATATGGTTAAAATTATAAAAAACACATAACCATGATCAGGTAAAAATGGAAAAAACTACCAAATAAAAAATTACATGAAAATTGAAGCAATAATCACCTAAAATATAAATTTTAACAAAGAATTGTTAATAAAAATGTAAACAAATAATATAGGTAAGTATTATATTGTATTAAATACATTTTTATGTACATTTAATATATTTTTAAAAAAATTTTATTTATTATAAATGAGTTTGAGTTGCATATGACGGAAATTGGACCTGAGGTAAGCGTCTCTCGTATCCCTTTTTCTTCCATGAGATATATGACATATTCAACACATATTTAATTTAGGTGGTGTATATAATTACTATTTTATATATTATATCATTAATATATTTATCTTCGTGTTATTTAATGTCTCATTTGAAGTAATTTATTTCATATGGATAATGATTGGAGACATACCAATGTGGTAAGGGTTTATTTATTCATCTTATCATTATTCGAGATTACTTCTATTTAAGAATATTTTGGTGGAATAGTTTTTTATTTATTTCATAAACCGATATATTTTTTCTACTATTTTTATTCCTGCTATTTTTAAGTAGTAGTGCCATTTTCTCCTTTTAGTACAAAAATTGGTTGGAAATGTGAATTTTAATAAAATATGATTTTAATTATCTGTTCGGTCGAAAATCATTTTGCTCCTGATTTTTTGTTATCTAGAAATTTTTTAAAATATGTTTTTAAAATTATGAAAATTATTTAATGTTGATTTTTTCCTATTTTTTACAATTTTTTTAAATTAATTTTTTTTCATATTTTAAAATGAGGTACTTTTTAGCTTTTACAAAAAATATGAAATCTATAATTGTTCTTTTAACATACTTGGCATGTATGGAATCTACCACCATCATGAACAATCATTACATTAAAGATTAATTTAGTTTTATACAAATTACTTTTCATAGAAAATATTTCTCTTAATAATCTATAAATTTTAGTTTTATAAATTATTTTCAACGTGAAAATAATATTTTGTACAAGAATATTTTTAATGAAATATTTATTGTATTTCTATTCATCAAAGACAACAACCATTATATTTAAAATTCCCTAATAGAGATATTATGTAATGATACCATCTATATTATTTCCCCATATGGTTGATGAAATGTTTTATTATAGATGGACATTTTTATACCATTCATTATATTACATTGGGTGGTTATGGATGTTATTATTGATTGGTGAAATTATCAACATTTCATATGACAGTTTTTGAACATGAATGTTTATATGAATTATTTTTCACCACATTCACATATGGAATCCATTGGAGTTAGTAAGTGATGGGAGGACCCTGCTAAATCCCCTCGATGCATCAGTGGGTATCCTGAGACAAACTATCTTGGGTGGGCCTTACCCATTTTATGTATGATTCCTCGACATAGGACTGTGATGATATAGTGATGATATATATAATTATTAATTTCCTCATAATGAGATTAGTTATTGATGTCTATGTTATTATTTGATTAGTTATAATATACATGGATAAGCTTCAAGCTTATGTGACTATTTATATGGAACTATGTGGATCATTAGATATTCCTTCCATATTATTTTTCATGTTCATGTGGTTGATTAAATGGAATATTCTTTAGTTATTTGACATTATATATTGACTATGTAATTGTTTTATTACTTCTATTGTATTCATACCCTTATTGAACATCATATACCACCCTATTATCATTTTTCCTTTCCCGACTATGACAAGAAGTGTATTATAACTAAATTTTAGAGATATTAAAACAGTAATTATGATGTTATTAATGAAAATTCTAGATTGTATTTTAAATTTTTAAAATTTAATGTGAAATTGAAGTATTTATCAAGTACTCCAATTCAACTAAACCATTTTGTCCCCTAGGATGTGATAAGTTTTATCTAGCACCAATGTAAAAAACCCACCACTAAATATTAGATACTGGGTTTGGAATCTTCAAAATATATAATCATTTTTGTAAATTATTTTGACTATAATGTATTTTATATCTGAGAAAAATAGCACGCACATAGTGTGATATCAGTTGTGGACTTGTAATAATAGTTTTTAATTATGTTGAGGTATATTAGGGTTTGTTTAATATTTTTTACACTTATGTATAAGAAATAGTTTTTTTATAAAGCATAATGTTTATTCATAAAAAATTATTTTAAATAAAAATATAGACATTCATATGTCAAAGTTTTATAATTAGAGTTTAATTTCCCTCATTCAAATAACATATACTCTTAGATATATTTAATAAAACATGGTATATTCGAGGTATATTTTATGAGGGATACTAATCTGTCTCCTATTTAGGTCTGTATTGATATCAATTGGGTTCAAATATGAGATGTAAAAGGAGAAGCAAGTCTAAGACCTGATATAATTGGTCCTATATAATCTATTTTTTTAGGCGATTTAGATTTTTTATTATCAACTATATAAATGAAAATGTATATTTAATGATCTTACAATGTGCCTGAGGTGAATGTTTAATAAGAATGTTTAATTAGATCATGAATTTTAAAATTTCATTGTAATTCTTATTTTCCCTTTCAATTTAACACAAGATTTTTTATCTTAAAATGTTCTATTTTTATAATTATATTTTGAAAATAAATTATATAATATTACATATGTGGGATATATGTGTTTTTTAGTTACAACAAGTTGGATTATAATTTCTCATTGATAAAATGGCCCCTAAATTCAATGTGTTCCTAGATTCATAAATCTATATATCACTTCAATATTTATCCTATAACCTTATCATAGCTAATCATGTTATGATAAAATGTTTAAAATGTAAAATTATTTGAAAACAAATGGGATCCAAATATTTTTTTGGTAATGTAGGGGTATATTTAGGTGACACAAAAATTAGGATTTATTTATAACTAATTTTCAACATTCCCATTTAAAATATATATAACCCTAGACTTTATTACACTATATGAATATGAATTATAAATAGTTGGAGGGAAATATTTTATTATCGATGAGTTATTGGAAATTAGACATTACTATTTTCTATATATTCTATCATTTCAATTACTCTATAATTCTCACAATGTGTGATTTTATAAATTATTTATATTCTCTCACAAATTCCAAGAAAGTATATCTATATCACTTAGATCCCCTAATATCCCATACTCATGACGATGAGTGAACGAATCTAGGACTGATCATTTTAGATAATTTTAATGTTCCTAAATTATAATATTTCAAATCTGAATGTTTTAATTTTATTCATGGTGAGGGAATGATTAGTGATGTGGTTTGGTGAATCAATCCTCCACAACTTCTTTACATGACTCTAACAATCATTTCATTCTCAAATGAATTTTCATTCACTCAATTGTATTTGTAATTCTCTTCAAATGATATAATTATGTATGTTTCATGGATGAAACAATATATGGTGGAGCATGGACTCAGAACGTTTCATGCACATGATTGAGTGTGTTAATAATTGTAAATTTGAAGAGGTGAGGTTTGGTATATCAAACTAATTTATTTGGAATCGTATGATTCAAAATAAAATAAATTTATAAAAGTTAATGTATGATAGGAATGAAAATCAAATATAATTTATACAATAATAATAAATATTGATGGAACCTATGTTGAAACCCCCTAGGACCATGTTATTTCCTTCTTCCTTTATGCATTATGTCTAAATTTTTCTTATGATAGTTTCTTTCCTATATTTCATTAAAAAATATCAAACCTAAATTTTTATTTTTCTTTATAAATATAATAAATAAATAAATATGATAAGTATATAGAAGTATTGAGTGATTGAATGAAAAATATTCTCAAGATATATGACCATGGCCATCTATATTGATACACTATGGGAAATAAAAACAAGGTTTTACAACACTTATGATAGTGCATTATTTGGTGTTGAAAAATATTTTATTAAATGAATTTTATTAGGTGGTGAAAAATATTATTTATATTTTTTCTAGTTCAACAATGTGGAATAAATTGTTTAAATCTCTTGAAAATATTTTTCAATCAACCACTCAGTACTCATAAACACTCATTATATTTTTTATAATTTATATTAAAAAAATAAAACATGGAGGGTAGGGGGTTAGAATAGGAATAAAAGTACATAAAGAAACATGTATATGAAAAAATAATTCTATATGAATTTGGTTAACAAGAATAAACTTTTTCCTAAGGGTTGGGTACTTTAGTTCCTTCATTAATCATTAACACTTTCTAAATTCAATTTTATAGTCTATCCTATAGTACCAAAACTAATAACCATTACATTGAGTGTAAATATAGTAATTCCTAATTGATCACATTGAAACATCCTACCTCACATAATCTAGTAGGTAATAATGATGACCACACACAATTATATATGTGACATAATCCATGATCTAGCTCCGACATTTGTCGTATCATACCTTTAACACAATTAACACTATCATATGAATATCATTCCCATGAAAAATAGGTATTTATTATTTTTAATGAATATAAATAGTTCCAGATTTTTGTAAAGGGCGGTGGATGGTGGTCACACCAAACCATAATAATCAACTCTCTATAAACACAAAAATATATTAATGAATTAAAAACAAATAATTTAGAAAAACTATTTAAAAATCCACTATGTTTAAGCCACATCTCAATTACTCATTAATTTTTTGTGAGACAGATCATAGTTGATAAATAGGAAAGTATAGTGTGAGAGGGAAAATCTAAGAAAATGAGAGGGAATATAAATTTTCATTATTAAAGCGTATAATATGAGAGTTATAGTGTGATATGAATGATATATATATATATATATATATAACATAATCTACCATTTCATAAATCTATAAAATCCATGGATATTCCCAAAAAAATTTTAGTAATAGATATTGACTGAGTGTGGGGGAGGCTAAGGGTAAAAAAGTTTATAGGGAATGTTGAACCTAAAGACAAAATAAATCCCAATTTATCTGATTTTACATTGTTCCTACAAGCAATAAAATATATGTGTATCCTATGAAATTAATTATGATATCTCAAGTCCTTTAAATCATGTAAATATATTATTCTAGCCTAAGGAATGGTGAAATTTTTATTGGAAACAATTATAGTAATGTCATATGTGATGAATCCATTCCAACACTAGATTCAAAAACAATTATCTCCATGAAAAATTGCCTTCCAGCACATGGTATGAAAATAAAATATATAGAAAAAATGATTAATATTCATTATTAATATTTCAAATTATGATTTAAAACATATTATATTTTATAAAAATTACTGAATAGAAATTGAAATCAAAATTTAGGAATTTCCTTGTAATTTTAAAAATTCATGATCAAATTAAAAATTATGAATAAATAGTCACTTAAAACTAAATTTTAGATCATTAAATTTTTATCATATAATGTGAAATTTATAAAAATGCAATCACATTAAATTCCCTAACTCTTAAAAACTTTGGTCATGGGTAATCATCTTATATAAAGATAAAATTTGATTTATCAGTATATTAATGAAATTGATTTCATATTTGTATTGAAATGAAATATATGCCTCATATATGGATCATAATTATCCTTGTTCTGAGTAAATAAAAAAACTTCATAAAATTTCATGGTAACACCCAAGCGTATTTTTTACCTTACTCCAACAAATTTATCTATCTCAATAAATGATTTTATAACAGAACTTTTATTATTCTGAAGACCATTATTGATTTTCATAGGCTGGATACCTTCATAGAATATCAATTTCACAAAATAATTATTATGGGTCAATAATGAGGACAGTAACTAGGATTTTCTATGGATAATGTTTTTTTTAGTTTTTGATTATAAAAACTCTTCTTTTAGAGTGAGCGGGGTTTGGATATTATGTGAATGTAATACATGAAAAAAAATTTATACTCTATAATGGAAGGCT
Organism: Viscum album; assembly: GCA_963277665.1. Classification (NCBI taxonomy): domain Eukaryota; kingdom Viridiplantae; phylum Streptophyta; class Magnoliopsida; order Santalales; family Viscaceae; genus Viscum; species Viscum album. Next base: position 301,281,685 of record OY728151.1, read on the forward strand.
TGTTGAATTCTTTGGTTGGAAATTTAAACATCAATAATATTTATTTTCCCATTTCCCCTTTCTATATAAATATTATTTAGACTTTCATATGAGTAATTTTGTAATTAATTTTATTTTTTGAAGGAATGAAATGAATTTTTTTTCATCATGTAGCTGTGTATTACGAATCCATCGATGACTTTTGTATATATTTTTTATGGTTTTCTCACATAGTGTAACAAAGGTAGGATAAAATAAAAATAAAAAAACATTATTCCATGTCAGCGACCTCCTGCCCAACACACTTGAGATCAATAATAATCATGAAAATAATTCGAGAGTAGGTTTGAAAAGTATAAATTAATTTTCATATGGTTTTCTAATGAGTAATTTCATGGATACTAGGGACTTAAAAAATATTGTATAAGGATAGTATAGAAATATATGTTTTTTTAAAAATTGTATTCAGAATAGAACCTCAGTCATGTTTTATACAGTTCATGAATTCTAATAGCTTGGAATAGTATAAAAACAATAAATTATAAATTTCAAAATATTTATAAGGAATCCATAGTAATATAAATATAATTAATATTTCTAATAGGGTTTGAAACTTTTTAATTTGGAAAATTAAAATTCGAGAAAGATAGTGTATTTGAGAATCATATTTGATCAAAAATAATTAAATGAACTTATTTAAACTGAAGATGAAAAATCCATTTTACGAAATATATTGAAACTAAGAAATTAAAACCATGATGTTTTTTTCAAAAACACTAAGATGGTATAAAATTAAGATACTTATATAATGATGCTCAAATTTCAAAAAAAATACAAAGAAAAAATAAATAAAGAAAAGAAAAACATAAAAACCAAAAACCTATTAATAATATTCGAACATAATTGAACTATTTCCAATATTTAGTGATTTGGTGTATTATTGTACCACTTCTCCACGTTTTGTTGAATAAAAACAAAAAATATAATATAAAGGAGCAATAAAACCATACTGATTTAATGTGTAAAATTTGAGTTATTCTCCAAGGTTCTACCAAAAAAATGCATACTTGAAATAGATATAAATAAAACATGATAAATTTATTAAATTTAAATTAAATTGAAGGGTGGGAAAATAAAAATGGTAAATATTTGTTTTTACCCATAAGAAGGTACTTTTTTTTACATCCCCTAGCTAATCTGTTCTAGATGTCTTCCATAATTATTGGGTTTGTAGGTTTATTTTGAGATAAACAACCACATATTTTTATATAGTTCTCATTAATATTCATTTCTTGTATAATATCACATATATTGATTATATTAGGTATATCCCCATTGTAATAAGGTAAATTTTTTATTGTGGGGTAGGAGAAAATAGGGGTCCCCAATATATACTTTTTCCAAAAACAATATTTGGGTTCTTAAAAAAATATCTGTATTCCCAAGATTTTTTTTAAAAAAATTCAAGAAAGGAAGAGTTAATGATAAATTATATTTGAATAAAAAATAAATAGTATGAGTTAATATTTTATTCTACCATATGGATTACTTCTCAAGAGGTCGTTTCATTATACACAACCTCATGAATCTTTATATAATCAATTTTTATCTTAACCCACTCTTCAAATATGACTTCTTCAAGTCCCTCAACACTATCCAAGGGAAGTATAGGTGCTTATTATTAAAAATAAACATTAGTTTATTAATTTTTTGTCATTGTTTTAAAATAATAAAAAGATAATCAAGTGTTAAATTCACACCACTCAGTTGAACATCATCAAGTGTTAGTTATTCTTTAAATTAAATATAAAGTAATATAGAATTTTGTGGGAGAGAACCTGTTTTCAATTTATTTTATACTTTTATTATTTCTTCATGAAATATAGGATGGATAATTTATTCTTATACTTTTTTTAAAGGATGGGGCTGAAGCCTCGTTTTTATTAATAAAGCAAAGAAAATACCTCTTTTAACTGTGTAGAGGGAGACCCGTTACATAGCCCGAAGGCCCAATGGTCTTGTAGCCCATTACATAGGCCGTAGGCCCGTATTTTTGGCCAAATTCTTATTCTGTGAACAGTAACCCGACTGCTACAGTACCCGCTAAAATATCGATGAGAAATAATAGTAAGTTATTCTTATACCTTGAATAAATATTTTTTATCTCGAAAAAGTAGGGTGAGAATTTAATGAGATCATTGGATAAAGATTACAAAAGTTTTTGTTCAAGTTCCTCCTTCAAATTCTCAATCATCTACTTGAATTCTAACTCCCCAAAATTCTATTTCTAAACTCCAATCATCTAAATAGCATAAAAGGAAACAATATCACTTATAGGAGAGGGTGAGTAATAATGGTTAGATTTTTGATTATTTTTTGGAAAAAAAATTTAAAAACACTGAAATATTTAAAAAATAAATATAAATAATGAGTGAAAGATCATCTTATATCTTTATAAATGGTTAAAAAATTTTACAACACTATAATAATTGGGGAATAAATATAATATATATTTTTCATATGTAACAATGATTCAGACCATGGTCATGTCTCTTGTGGTGATTTCGAAACTAGTCACCCACTACCCCAAAGTACGCAATGTATTTATTAATTTTTTATTTTTATGAAAAAATACAACATGGACATTAATAATTTTAATGAAATACTAGAAATAAATATGCACATGAAAACTATTGATAAAATGAATTAATTTCAAATAAGAAACTTGGTCTAATGTGTTGTCTATATGGGTTCCTTCATTATTCATTATTATTAATGAAATTATATTTTATAGTATATATTATCATACATGAACTAATATCTCCTAAATTTAGTGTGGAGATTATTATTCATAAGATATTACTTCATCAAACTAATCCCCACCTCCCCCAACAATAAATGATGATGAGCACTGTCCATCATATGTGTGAAACTTTTAAAGACCCAAATTTTTTGTATTTCATTTAATTCCATGAACATATTAAAAAATATCATATAACTATCATTAAAATGATAAGGTAGGGTTTTAATAATGGGTATAGATGAAAATGAGTTTGACATTTAGGTAAAAAATTGGTGGATTATTTCCATACTAAAACTTAACACCGAAATTTACTTACCACAAATAGAATAAAAAGATAAGGAATTAAATGGATATAAACCAAGAATAATGAGAAAACAATTTCAAATTTAAATACCCATGTTTCTCACAAACCATTATGAGGGTAAGAGTATATAATAAGTAAACATAAAGAGAGTGGGAGATATAGATACTTGGAAATTGAGGGAGAAGAGAAACAATTTTTTAAAGCATGAAGTATGAGAATTGGAGTGGCATATAATTGAAAACCAAATATAGAGAAAATTAACCTAATATAGCCAATAACTCCAAAATCCATGAAATGCCACTTTTAAATGTACATAATACATTTTTATAGTGTGGATGATAGGCTATTTTTACCAAACAATTTAATTTTAAAATAGAAAATCGAGTCAAAATAAATTAAAATTATTTCCCAAATCATTTTCCCTAAAAACAAAAAACTATATATAGGTCCAATTGATTGAAATATTATTTTTTATTCATATTTATTTTCTTGAAATTATGTCACAATGTGATAAAGGATGAAATATTTATGGTCTTATTTTTAAATTGATATCCAAGTTATTGAATCTAGCATAACATTTAATGGATATCACATTATCTCTATTAAAATGTGTGATGCAGCTCATGGAAATTAAAAAAATATATATCCCAAAATGTTTACTTTTTAGGGAAAATATTTATAATTAATTTTTAAACATATAATATTTTATGATAAAAATGTATGAGTGAAATTAAAATTTAAAACAATATTTTCCATTCAATTTCAAAATTCATCATCTAATTATAAATTAATATTAAATTTTCGCTTAAATCTCAATTTGAGATAAATAAATAACTAAAATAAAATGTGAAGTTAAATAAGTGTTTATCTCTTTCAATATCCACATATTCACGCATATATCGATCATTTATTAGAAATAGTTTTTCTCCATTTTTATATACAAAATAACAACTCTCATAATCAAATTATCTATTTAAAGTTGGCAGCCATTCTATTTTTTTAAATATATTTCATTAATAAAAATTAATATCCTTCCCATAAAAATAAGAATTGTTTAAATAGGGATAAAAATATTTAATTTTATATATATTATTAAAATAAGATATTAAGAGCTTTTTCAAAATATTTATTTCATATTTTTAGTAAGAAGCATCGATTATAATGATTTTGTACATTTTGAGTGATAATGTTTATCTATTTTTCATATTTTTTTTTAAAATTATATAAATAAATATTTTAAACATACATTAAATAATAATAATATAAATCTATATACTATTGGTATATTATTGGTTTAGATTATTTTTATATTTTCCATCAAATAATATTTATTTTTTCTTCAAGATTTTAGATAATAAAATAATAATACCCAATGGAGACTCAATAACGAAATTTGAGATAACATGTGCTCAAATTTATTTTTATATGAAATAAATTTTCTCTGAGGTATAATTTTTTATCAGTTTCATATTGAAATCTAACTTGAGAACCCTCAAAATCTATATATAAAATGATAAGAATAACAATTTCAAATAGAAAAACATTCAATTTGTAAGGTGTTGTGTTATTTATTTAATGGGTTAATATTTTAATTATAATCATATTTTATATGTTTTTATTTGTTGAATTTTTAGGGTTAAATGGAATTTAATTTAAATAAGGATGTTTTTAGAGGAAGGTGGTTAAAGAAGAAACGGGGATTGTGGTGATATATAAAGAACTACAATTTTGGTTCTTACCACTAAACATGAAATAGTATAATTAAGGAAATTGGATGTATGGTGGTAACCCACTAGAGGTTCCATAGTTCTTCTTGGAGACAAATATTGAATGTAGTGCATTCCCTAGTGTCACATATTACTAACTGTAGACTTCCATGGAATGACCTATGGGTCTCATGCCATAATTTATTGATCCATGTCCCACAATTGGACATGTATTGGTGTAGGTAATGAAAAAAATGTCACAGGAATATCCCTCCCCATAATAAGGCCTTTTCAGAGATTAGATGTGGTAGTGAACCTCATTTTGGAAAGTGATCCCTAATAATGAACTAATCCATGAGGCATTAATCCAAATTGAGAAATGTTTTGACAAAGGGGTTTGTACCTGAACCTAAAATCCTATAAATCTTATAGGAAGATAATTGAGTTTGTAATACCCTCCATCACAATAATGTCCTCTTTGGATCACTACATCTTGATATTGTTCTATAGATAAGATCATAACACATTGGGGGACGGGGGCTCATTGAAACTCCCTTCTTTGAAAATACCTTTTGATGGATAATAAAAAACATGGGTATTATATACCATGCCAAAAAAACTCCATGCCTCGATGTGGGAAACAATTAAAAGCTTTATAAAATGATGTCAATGTTCAACATCATGGAACTCTACTTATTTTAAAGAATGATTCTATAGTAGACACTATATTTAATTTGGGACTCAAATAAATATCTCACTCAGTGCTTTAAATATGAATCAGAGGCCAAATACCAACTCTAATACCAATTGTAGGTTATCATTTGGTGATGGAGGACCCTCCATCAAAATACAATAAACTTTGGATCACTGTATCATGGATTTACTTTTCAATAGGGTAGGCTACTCCTGGGGGGGGGGGGTCACTACTACCTCTCATCCCTAAAAGGGACTTATGATAGGGCGTTAAAACCATGGTAAATATATTTCAAGACCAAATGAACTTGAAGACCTGATGTGGTACAAAGATCAAGGTGTCACCATGTGACACCCGTATTTCATTCCATGACACTGTACAAACATCTAACAATGACCCTTGGGAATACAAATCATCCCATTTTGGACTCCAAAAATCTATCCTTCAATTATTTCCAAGCGAATTATAGGCTATCTAGCTCATATGATATGTTTTTTAGGATCACAATTTGTGATACTGGTCTCTCGATCTCAATATTTTCTTCTTTTCCTCAATTCCTGATGAATTTTTTATTCACCAGAGATCTCCTAACATAGTTAGGATCACTTCTACCTTATATATCTGTAATGGACTTGGGATAGGGATGGAAATGAATGGGGCTTATATTCCTTTACCACCATCACTCTATACCCTGATGTGGGACACATATTTGGGCATTTTGGCGTGACACCCATATGTTACTTCATGAAACTCTTCATTGAGAAAAGTATGAACCTAGGAAATACACTACCATAAATTTAGGACTCTAATAGTGTTTTAATATATTATTTTTAATAAAAGGATAGAATGATCAATTTATCCTAAAACCCTAAACATTCAATGAGATTGGGATTTCATTTTTTCCCAAGTTATTGACCCTCACTATATAGTTATATTCCCTCTCTTCTTCCTATCACGAAGATCCTTCTCATAACTGGCTCTAATAATTAATATAGACTATGTGATTGTCTTTTATTGTTGGATTTAAGGTTTTGAGAATCATTAAATATTTTGATTATTCTCTCTACAAGGTTTTATTAGAGGAATGATTTGATGTTGTTTAGGAGAATGAACATATGTTTTATATTGATTTCTATTTCTACCATGAGAATAGAATTCAATTTCTTTTTCTATTATCATAGTTTAAAATTAATTCATTTTGGTGGTGTTTCTTTTTGATTTGGATTTGGGATTTATATTTAATATATATTTTGTTAGGTTACCCATATTCTCTTCAATATATTTTTAGTTTTTGGGTTTACCATGGTGTGGGGTTCTATGATTTTTATTTAAAAGAAATGGTCCTTACTAGAAAATGTTATTCCTAAATTTTTAATTAAACCTGATAACATATTTGAGTTAAAAATCCATATTTTCTAATGATCAATCATCGTTTTCTCGATACTAGTGACTTAATATACATTTATCCTATTTTATATTCAATGTTTTGGTTTCAATTAAATGTTAAAAATTATTAGTCTTCAGACTATTTTTTAATTCATCACATATCATGTTTTATATATTGTTTGATTTATTAAATATATCATTAATACATTTATAGTGAAATGTTTTATATAATATAATTCCTATTGTATCTTAAAGATTTATTCTTATTGTATGAAAATTATTCCAAATATAGAAACAGGTAATTACTATCGTAAATTTAATTATTTTTTAATTATAATTTTTTTAAATATGATACAAAATATGCAATGGGATAATGTTACCCTATGTTATTTCCCCCTTTCCACTTCCCTAATAGGATGAGATGAATTTTTAAATTGTTATAAAATATTCCCTTTACCCTAAGATGTGTTATACACCCTAAATATATTATATTAATTTTCCATGTATTCTGAGCTAGTGTTAATGTAGGTAAATACATTTTTTGATTCTATTTATATATAGATATATTCAAAAATTTTATCACTCAAGTTTAGCATGATATAAGAAGCATATTTTTTTATTTATTACTTATATATTATATAAATGTCATTGTTTAGTTTTGGTTGAGTACTGGGTAAAATATATTTGGGATCTAGAACCATAAATCACCAAAAGAAATAACAACAATATCTTAAAATGTTTAATACAGCTCTAAAACATCCTTTACTAAAGGAAACCTTATGTATTAATGTACTAGAACATAATATGTTAAGAAAAAACCAAAATCACTACACTGAGAAGGAACTATTTTCCACACTCAAAAAAAATCCAATATAGTAAAAAAACATTAAAATATAAATTAATGAAAATAATTTCAACAATGAAATTATGTAGTTTGGATATAAATATCCAAATCCCATGTAGGATATTGTTGGTTTCATTTTAAAAGAAGGATGCTTTATAAAGAGTGTTATTTGTGTCATTTAGTTTTATAATAAAATTGTAAAAGTGGTCTCACACCACCTTAATTTTAGAAAATTAATGTTCAACTAGTTCTACAACATTTTCCTATTTCTTTTGAACCCCCCATTTTCCATAATTACCTCTGATTTCCCATATTCCCCTTTGATGTGAGAACAAATTTTTAGTAAATAGTATATGCATTCAAATACCCCAATACCTCACGATTACATAAAATTATGAAGAAAAAAATAAATGAACATCATTTTCAATATGCAACACTGGTATATTTTGATAATTCTCCTTTAAGAAGACTATTTCATCACCACACTTTCATCATTGAAATCAAGAATAGTTTTCTATGTGTTTTCAAAAAAGAATATTCAGGCCACTATATCTACCATAATTTTCTTCTACAATCCATAATCATGTTTTATAACATATTTTCTAGAATTTATAATTTTTTAAATTTAGATGTTTAAATATGAAAGATTATCTATATTTACTAAAAAAATTATCTTTGAGAATACACTTCTAGAAATATGAAAACCGTAAAAAATTAGAAGAAAATAATTCCAACTTCAATGAAATAAATTCAATGTCTCTATTTTCTTTACCTCCATCCTAATCCAACTGAGGTTGAATATTACCTCAAAATTTCAAGGACTAAAACCTTGATAAACATAGTAGCTATATTCTCACATCCTCCAATTTTATATATCTCTAACAAACTATCTTACATGTATTCTAGATGAAATTATATTTTAATTGAGTGTGAATTTACATCTGGTAAAGCAATAGGTTATTTGATATAATAATTTAACTCTAAAAAACATAATAGTGAAATCCATTTTCTGGACTATTTTGTAGTTCCTCTAATAAAAATATGATGGAAATCAATTCTATCCCAAAATTCATGATAACCATATATTTTTCATAAATTATGTATATTATAAAAATGGATATATCTTTGACATCTATCTTGTGGTTTCCCTCCAAAGATAAAGCAAAAATACTATAATACTATTTTTGTTAATCCTTATATCCATTAACGTGTATATCTATAAATAACTATAATAAATTATATATTAAAAAACACAAGGATATATCTTCCAATACAATTTGACATTATATAATTGATATCAAAACATCCCAGTGTTAATTTCCTAAATTTAAAAAATATTGAATAAAATATAACACATCATATGAAATTTTAAGCATGACAAAAAAAATGGCGCACATCAATCTATCTTCCAATGATGTTACCCAAACATTGTTAAGTACTTATCCTTATCTTTTATTGTTGGTGCTTTATTTTTGGATAACATGAACAATCAAACCAATGGGGTTTACATTGGTTTCTATCTTGTGATTCTAGGTCTCTTAATTTCTATTTAAACATCTTCTTTTTTTGATAAAGAAAACATCCAATAATCTTGTCTTTCAAAATATTCAACCCAAAAATATTCTTTACACTCTTAATAAATCTATTCAAATTTTTTTTGTAAAATTCAATTTTCACATCTTGGATCCATTTAATTATTAGGCCATATAGGGGAATGTATTCCCCATACATGATATATATGATATAACTCTAATCCTTATAGACTTTTAAGTAGAAATAATTATATGAGTTACTTCGAAATAACACATTAGAAATTTTAATGGTATAAAACATCTAATTCCACTACATTGGTAGTCATTTCAAGCCACAAAGTTTTTAATTTCAAACCATGACCACATTCTATTTATAAATGAATAATTATATTTTATTTATGTATATTTTCCCTTCCAAATCACAATGAATGAATGTGATATCTATATCTATATATTTTAGATGCATTATTTTGTAATAAAATATATGTAACAAACTATGTATTGTTTTGTGTTTGGTAATTAGTGATAATATTTAAGATAAATTTACTTATTTCTACTGTCAAAACCATTTCACAACCATTTTTTATTATAGCATTATATACCATCAACATATTAATTCATTTAAGAGACCAATTTTTTTAAAAGAACTATTGAGTCTACCCAATAATTACATACATAAATTGTATAGCATTTTGAAAAAATATTTAACAAAATACCATAAAAATACATTCCCCAAAACCATAGAGGTCAAGTGTATTTTGAAACTAGATATAAAATCATCTTTTGTCCTGAAATATATTTGACATAATTCATAGATTTATCCAAATATATCACCCATATTATAAATACCCTACATTATAACATTATTGATAACCAAGGGAAACAGAAATACAAAAAAGGTGAGTTCATGTGATCAATAAGGGTAAACATGTGAGATATAAATAAATTAACATAAGTGAAAATTATAAAATCATGTGGTTATATAAATAGGTTCATAACATAAAAAAATATTACCAAATAATTTATAGATAATTAATCATGATTCATTGCATGAGGCTCTATGAAAGAAATGACTTGAATAATATGAGTTATGAGTAATAAATCATGTTTTATTAAAGAATATCATTATCATAATAAATTGGTCATTAGAATTAAAATAAACATAAAAAATAATTTATTTACTCAATTTTCACTTTCAAAACATCCATAGTGGAACGGGCTCCCTAGTAGACTGGGGTCACTCCCTATTCCATCATTTTCATATTCAAGGATCATCCCTAAGATTTTAACAATTGGCAAAGTCCCATACTCTGTAAGGTTTACTCTCTATTCTAGTCCATATTATCTCAGGTTATATAAATCATTATCTAATAAATTTTTGGGAAATAAAATTTTAGGGTCAACATTCAAATAATAAGAACATATAAAGTATTAAACATGATCATAAAAACAATCATCATAGAATAACCTGTTTAAAAGGAATTGGTTTAATAAATATTTTATCATAACATAATTAACATGGAGAAGGGAATGTGGTTTATAAAAAAATTATTAAAACACCATTATCATAATAAATATAGAGAAAATTTAATCATATGATCATATCCACTTTGAAGCTTAACAATACTTTAAGGATATTGACATAGATAAAAAATACATTTTATTAAATCATTAAAAACATGATTTTAAAATCAAGGGAAATGTCCCATTTATATTTGAAACATTTTAAACTCAAAATTCAAAAAATTTATAGAAATTGTTTTTCCCTGAAAATATTAATAGAAAATTTAAAAGGGAACATAAAATATAAGAATAATCAGGATTAATGGAAAATCAATTAATGCAATATATGTTAAAAGAGAACATTATATTCACAATTTTTTAATGTTGTCAAATGTTATTAATTAATTAAACCTTTGTAATGATCACTTTAAATAGTTAATAAATAAATTAAAAAGTAATAAAAGTAATCATTTATAAAAATGTATGTACAAATAAAACATCCATAAAACATTTTGACTAACATGGATAGGGAATAAATGGTTCATCATCCAAAGTGGAAATAATGTCGGCTTTTCTTAAAAAATCCCAATAATTAAATGTACGAAAGAGAGTAAAATGGTACCAATACTTGAAATTTACACGAATAAATAGTGGTGAAGAAAATATATCAGTTTTAAAGGATGTGTATCATATATTTTCCCTCAATTGATATTTGTATTTTGAAATCCCATAAATAAATGAGACTGTATCATAGACCCTTACCACTTTGGTATATTTTAAATCACAATACCAGTGAATGAAATAACATAAAATGAAAAAAGTAAAATTAATGAAACATATCCATGTTGTAATATGTAAATTTATCATTACATTAAACTAATAAGTAAAAATAGGTGTGTAACATGAATGATGACATAACAAAACAATATTGAGACGACGAACTGTTACCACAAGTTTCATCTTACTTCATAACAATTAAAACCTCATTTGTAATAAATATAAAATTAATATATATATATGTATATTGGAACCATATTAATATTAATATTAATATATATAATTACCTTATAATTTCCAATTACCCTTTTATTAATAATTCATCATTAAAATCATTAGTTGGGTAAAAACTAGTTTGTTTCCATATATGTTTCAGTTCAATGATTTCAATCTATTCCCAATGGTCATGGTATCGAAAAATTAATTATATTAACATGTTTATAAGTGTAATAATTATTTTTTATATAATATTTTATAACCATAGATAAAAAATGATAATGAAAAATGAATTACACCTCTTTATGACGACGATAGTCTGTAGCTTCACACGAGTGATGTTTTTTTCATTTTCACTAGAAATGAAAAAAGAAACTAAAACACTAATTTTATGTTATAGAATAATAATTATACAATAAATATCATATATATTCATTAAATCTATCCTTATAACCATTCTTGTAAATATAAAATGAAAAATAATTCACCTCACTTCATGGATGTTGAAGTCCACAAAAATAAAAGAGAGACGTCATCATTTCCCAAAGAATGAGAAAGAGATAGAAAAAGGATATATCATTAAAAAAATAAATCACATTATATAATATATGCTAATTCCATCAAGTTAATTTGGTTACATAAAATTTATAATATATTTTAGATGAAATAATAGGAAAAATATTTATAAGAACACATACATCTTATTCACATAACCTATGTTGAATATCCACTTATGTCATAATAGTTGGGTCTTTTGGGAAGACAATATCATAATTATAAAGGATAAAAATGCTGGGAGAGTAATTGGATAGATATTGTATGATATCAAGGGCTTGAGTAGTGTGGATAAGTGAGAAGGGTATGTTTCCATTTATAAGTAAGGTGGGTATAAAACATCTAAATATTATAAACATTAAAATATAATAAAGCCACAGTCCGGGGATGGTGCTTCATAATTTGATAGATTTAGAATATGGGATAATATAGGTTATAAATCCATTAATCCAAAAATATTTATAAATTTTTGTATGTTATTCTAAACATAATATATTTACTTTAAACCCTCATTAATATTTTAAGGGGTTACCACAATAATTAATATTTAACCGAGTTACAATTAATTATGACCCAAATTAAATTTAATACACAATTAAATTTGCACAATATTATTGAATATATGATTTTTTTATTATTTAATTTTAATAATTGGATTAAATTCATTTCAAATTATAATTCAAAACAGAACAAAAATATTTTTTTTTAAAAAATTACTTTTAAGAATTAAAATTGAATTTTTTATTATTCCATTTATATTAAATATGTTTAAATGAATGATAAAATATTTTATCGAATATATTATATACACATTTATAAAATAATTAATCAATAGTGAATTATGCAATTTATTAAAATAGAAACACCTTGTGAGTATAAAATTTTTTTTTTTTAAAAAAAATATTTTAACAATAAATTACATTTATTTTCATTTGAAAAATATTTATAACCAATTAATTTTTTTATAAATTTTTAAAAACTTGTTATAATAATTTTAATAACATCAAACAATTTTTAAATAAAATATAAATTACAAAAAAAAGATCTTATAAAAAAATTATTTAAATTTTTTCTTTAGGATCAATAATTATTCTTAAGTTTATTAGAAAGTATTTTCAATAATTATATTTCCTTTAAATTATATATAATGTGATTTAATTTATAATTTAAATGTATTATTAAAATAATTTAATGGTATTGTACTTCCAATTTTTTCAAGCACATTGTTTTATTAATGTGAAATATATTCTAAAATGTCCATGTATTTCATTCTAACCCCTTATAAGTGGTTTTCCCCAAAAATTATTTCACTCTAATACATATAACAAAGAGTACATCTATTACAACACATAATCATGTTTCTATATATCTTGCATAAATTTATTGTTTTACCACATATATTTTACTAGGTGAGTGGTCTTTTCATGTATCACTTTCTCTATTAGATCTATAATCTTTATTAGTTGTACCTCATAAAAATGATCATGCTCCGGTGGCATGACCACTGAGTTGAGTACATGGAAAGGATTAGTTATGTAATTATAATAAAGAGATACATATGACATAGTTTTAACTAGTGAGGGCTTTGAAAGAGAATTCAAACAAAAAGATACCATACTGATATGATCAAGAATACATAAGGGGTTGACTTATCTAGAGCTCAATATTTTCTTCATTATAAGTATCATAAACTTCTCCCATAACGATATTCTTAAGAATAAATTATTATGTAATTTTTAATCTAGAACTCGAAGGTTATTATACACTTTAAATGTTTCTTAACTATCAGCTATCGTTATGTGTTCCAAAATGGATCTAACATTCTCTTCCATTTCCTCAAATGTCCTATGTACCAATAAATTTTGTTTCCGAAATTCATCCACACATGTTGGAGTCCAACCTTTCATTTCATAGAGTGATTTTTAAGGAGATATATGAACACTCAAGGGAATTTATTGTAATAAAATTTAGAATATTGAATTTTTTGATCCCAAACTGATTTAAAATCCATATACTAAGCTCTAAAAAAATCTTCTAGGGTTTGAATGGTCCTCTCATACTAAGAATATGTATGAGACTAATATAAAATGCTAAATCTCAACTCCATATTCAAATATTACTATGGAAATCTCAATAACATTAAGGAAAACCTCAGATCTTGAACAAATATTATTTATATTTGTAATCTGTGAATCCTTACCACTTTCTATTTGTATAATGTAATGAAATAATCAAGATATAAATCTTATCTCATATAAATTAAATGTTTTAGCTTCAAAAGGACATTATGTATAAAAAATTTAATTATATAATTTTTTATTTCAAGGATCTCCCCACGAGAAAATTTGTGATGATGTTTCCAATTTCTACTCAGGTATGAAAAATTTAAGCAACATACCCATAGTGTTTTGTCTCTAAAAATTAAAAATATGTAAAACCAATCACTAAGATAAAAACTAAATAATAACTCTCTTCATTTTATACGAATATAAATGATTTTTTGGTCAGAGTGGATACTCAAGAGGGGGGTGAATTGAGTTCCAATTAAAATTTCTATTAAAAATATTTCTCTTAAAATCCCCCAAATTAAAAACAAAGTTAAACAGTAGTGAATCTATGCAGAGTGTAAAGGTTCAATTAGTTTCTCAAAGATTTATTAGGTCTCAGTTAACTTAATCTGAGGATTATATTAACTTTTGAAACTGACCTACTGATTTACAATAAGTATAAACACTTGCTAATTTAATAATCAAAGTAGATTTAAAATAGTTATGTATTTCAAAGTAATAGCAGCGGTATAAAACAGAGTAATAAAAGGGGAACACAACAATTTAAAAAATAGGTTCAGTCTTAAGATAAGACCTAGTCCTCTCCACTTGGTGATCACATACCGCCATGCAATTATATTAAAAGTGATACACAGCCTGTATCGGGCTATACAACAGCTTCACAAACTGTCCAGGTTTTGCAACCTCTACCACAATTCAATGTTGGCAAATAAACTTCCAAGACACCCAAGGATTCTTCAACAATTATACGTGGGAAACAGAAATAGAGTTTAGAAGGGGTATTTTCAGTATCCCTCAGTTCATGTACAAGAGTCAGTGTGTATAACACATATACACTACTCAAAAATGTAAATTATTTAAACACAGTAGAGCTAAAGAGAGTTGTGATGAGTTTAGAATGCTCTGATGTGTTGGCAGATCTACTCTGGACTCATTGGAATGAATGAGATGATGTTTTGGTACTTCTCTACAAGTTGTCTCCAAAACAGAGAGTCGCAACTTCTAGGTTATAACTTCCCAAATGTAGAGATGATTTTCTTTTTGGATGTCACGCTCTTTGTAGAACACCATGACAGATTGAAGAAGATTATTTCAATAGATCTTGATGAGGCTCTATCTTCTTCTAAATGAGTGACTGAGTGTTCTATGCTTCTTTCTAGTATGTTGGGGTACTAATTTTGTGTCTCTCCTGTATCTTCTATATAGTATCTTGTTTTTCATGTTTTTTTGTTCAGTAGAGGCTAACAAGAGAAATGTTTCAACCACGTGTGATCTTCCTCGTACATTGTACAATCTCCTGATATCCATGAAAATAACATTAATTATTGTTAAGAGCATGAATTTGTCCAGACATGACTGTTACAGTAGTATTAATAAATCGCTAAAGAAAAGAATAGAATATCATTATACTTTTAGCAGATGCATGTGACATGGTAGACTTCAACTGTGGTCTTTCCAACTGTGGACTTCATCGGTGGATAACTGTGGTCTTTCCAACTGTGGACTTCATCGGTAGGATCTTTGACTGTAGGCTTGTAATGATTGACTTTGTCCTTAGTGGATGTCTTGTAACGGTAGCTGTTTAATCTATGTAACAGTTTCTCCTTATTAGTGAACTCCATCGGTAGGCTCAACAGTAGACCTTTAATAATAAGATTCCAAATACAGATTTGATCAGTGAAGTTCTCAACAGAAGACTAGAGAACGAGTCAGATAGTGAACTTCTAACAGAAGCCTTGTCACATCAATGACCATGTGACAGTAACTATTTGTCTGTTAGATTTTATAAGAACATCATCGGTAGACTTGTGACAGTAACCTTATATCGGTAGCTTCCAACAGTGACTATAAAGTTTCAACGGTGATCTTCTAGTATTTGTGACATCGAGTGACAATGAGCTATAACGATGACTATAAACATAAAGCTCTTACCAGTAGCCTTAAATAGTGAACTTATATTTAGATAAGTATAAACTGTAAGATGATACAACAAAGTCATGAGTCTTAAGAGTATAAATTGATTAGAATAATATAATTATAAATGTGGATTAAAATGATTTGTAACTGACTTAATGTATCATGATCAATATTTAAACATGATTTGGGATTATCAAAATAGATGAGTCCAACAATCTCCTCCTTTTTGATAATCACAAATTATTTCATTATGTATTAAAGATAAGTATCAGAGATTAATAAGAGTGTAAAACCAGAAAATATTAGTACATGGTAACAGAGAGATAAGAAGATAAGATTCAACATAGTATCATAGTAGCATATTAGCATATTTTCCCCCAATCATATGATTAGTCTAGAATTAGCACAGTATTTCTCAAATTAGCGCAATAGTTCCCAAATTAGAACAATATTTCTCAAATTAGCACAATAATTCTCCAATTAGAACAATATTTCTCAAATTCGCACAATAATTCTTCCCCTTTGTGATTAGCAAAATGAAAGTCAAATGAGAGAACATATAAAGCTTTTATTAATAAATAGTTCAGAACAAGACCAAAAAGAATACATAGTCCCTATCAAAAGATAGAAATAGAGTCAATTTACATCAACCTCATTCAAGGGATCTTTATCTTTGGAGGAAGAAGAGGGAGGATGAGCTGTTAGAGAAGTATGCTTAGGAATGGCTGCAGGAATGACAAGTGGGGAAGCAAAAGAAGCTCCAATAGGTCTGTAATGGGTAGATGGTGAATGTATCAGTGGAGTAAGGATTTTGATACCTTCAGTAGAAGACATCGTAGAAGAGCCAATAGGTTGAGATGTAGGTAAGGTGTGAAGGATGATGACAGGGGTGCAGTATACATAGAGATAGGGTAGAAGAAGGTTTTTGAAATACATAATAATGCTTCCTCCTCCTTCCATAGCAGATAAAAAATCATCTTTATTCTCCAAAAACTTATCCAAAGTTGGGGTCAATTCTCTAAGATTGCTGACCTACTCCCAGAATTCCTGAGTCACTGGAGGCAACATCATATTCTCAACCAAGATATTGAAGTGGTTGGTCATTTGATGCTTGGTATAGAACTTCTCAATGAAAGAATATACCTTATTCTTCATGGCCTCTTGAGAAGTAGTAGCTGCCCGTAGGTGGTCATGAATAGAACTGCTGACTTCCCTTGTGGTAGCAAGTATTTGAGAATCAGAGGTTCCACTGGTACTGGTCTGAGAAAGCTCCTACTGGATCACAGTCCTGATCTGGTAAATGGTCACAGAGGAGCTAGATGAGGGAAGGGGATTGACCGAGAAAGCCACTGTCACTTTGAAAGACTGAGCCAAGTTACCAATCACCTTCTGAACAAGTGCATCTTGATTGTTCATATGATCTTTGACTGATTTCTTAAAAGCCTAAAAAACGTCCACAAATTTCTTGACTACTTCTTTGATATAACGAATATCAGCATTCACTTGGTTTTGAGAACCAATAATGGCAGTCAATGAAGCAACTGATTGTCTTAAAGAAACCACTGCTCCTTTCTATCTCTCAATTTGAGTATGGCATACTTTAACTTCGTCCATCATTTCTTTCACTAGACTAGACACAACACATCCCAAAGATAGCTCCAGGGATTGCTCCACACTCATCAGTTCTTTAACCAGGCTTTTCCTCTAATCTACCACTGATTCTCTCACTACCTCTTTCATTTCAGCCTTTAAGGAATCAGGGTCCTCCATGGTTGGAAAATTCTCAGCAACAACAGTTAGGATAAAAAAATCCTTTTGGGGCTATTCTTCCTCATCAAAATCTCCATATTTGAGTCCATGTAACACGTATCCTTGATCTGATGACCAAACTTTGAGGTCATACAACACAGAAACTGAACCAAGATGCCCCCCTCACTTAGAGCTCTCTCCTGAGGAAGCTCTTCTACCTGTTCTTCTCTAGGTAACTCCACAACCTCTTCTGTAATTCCAGCAGATTCAACAGCCACTTGATCTGTAGGGTGTGTCTTATCCATCTCTAAGTCATTAATGACTCCCATATCAATGGAAATAGATGCCACTCATGTTTCCTGATTAGACAATATATTGTGTGCATTATCTATCAGAGGGCTCAAACTAAGCTCTTCTTCTTCATTGTTCTCATAATTAGCTTCAACAACAGCCTCTTTTCATTAATCCCTATCACAATATTCTTCTGCCTCATCCTCTTCAGAGGTGTCCTTGAAAATATTCTGATATTCTTCTTCTTCTTCCTCTATGGTCTCAGTGTCACTGTCCTTTAGTATAGTCTCTCTTCTTGGAAGTTCTTTTGGAGGGCTAGTTGCTCCGAACGCTACTGTCCTAATAGGACTGTGAGGTAAATCAGGATCACTCCCATTATCATTGGTAGTGTTCTCTCGTTTTGGGTCCACAGATCCTTCAGCCTCCTCCTCATCTGAATAAACCGGTTCTGGCTCGTCAGGCTTCAGGCCTGGATCTCTCTTGTCTTTTGGCCTAGATGGGTGATTAGTAGGGTCAAACTTTTCATACACCTTTCCATCATCATTAACCCATGCCTTCTTCTAGGGATTCCAGCTAATTTTCATGAAATCACAAATCACCTTGGAGATACAGACACTGTTCTTGGCCACTACCATTTCTTTATTATTTCCAGCCACACCCTTTATTTTTAGCATAACTGAAATAAGATTAGAATGTTATAAGGCATTGGACATTGAACATTCCTTAGTCATATCCTCCAATTGTTCTATCAGTGACCTACGTAGGTTAATCTTCTTTCCATGCTTCAGTAAGTACATTTGGATTATGTCCTGGTACTTTAGTACTGCAAATTATCCTCTCCTTGGACTAATTACATGCTGAATACACATGAATAAAAGCCATTCTTATCCATTCATCTTAGCTGTAATGATCCTCCATGATTTTCCATCTCCTGTGAGTTCTTCCAGAGCTTTTTCATATTCAAAAACAAAACTATCCGGAGGAGCCACTCCAGAGTAGTAATCATACACTCCTTCATGAGGGACTCTCAAACAGGCATCCCACTCAGTAGATGTGAAACATACATCATTTACATTGACTTTGTATATTAGTTTATGCACATCATCTTTCTCTTCGAACTTCAGATATTCATAGAAATATTTCACAAGGTTCGGGTAGTACGGTTCATTGTTGCGGGGAAAACATTCAGTCCATCCTTGGGCATCTAGTGCTTTCAGCACTAATGACTTGCTCGACAGCAGCCATTCTTCACTTAACTCCTTCTCAGCAAAGATTTTTTTCTTGGTCAGATGCGGGTTGATAGGTCCCGTCAGATAATTACTGTTGCCACTAGATTTGGCTCGAGTCCTCTTTGTCCTTGGCGCATCCTCATTGATAGTCCGGGGTCGCTGTGTTCTGGCCATAGAGACTGAGAATGGTTCGAGAGCTCAGGTGAATGGTTAGGGTTTAGGAATCTTGAGAGCAAGGTTCGAAATTGAGAGAGGAAGGTGAATTGAGATATGTTCATTGCATTTGGTTTTATCATTTAGGGGTTAAAACAAAATAAAATGTAAATAATAAATAGAAATAAAAACGGTTCGAATTCCTGAAAAATAATGACAACTAGCGAAGTATCCAATATTGAGATGTACCAGTGAGGTGCACTAGTGAGGTGCAACGGTGAGGTATAACAGTGATGTCCATCTATGATGTCTAACTGTGAGATTTGACTGCGAAGTCTAACTATGAGATTCGACTGTGAAGTGATTAATCATACCTAACTCATGTTTTATGTAATTTAACCTCTCAGAATTTAAAGGCTTTGTGAATATATCAGCCAATTGATGTTTAGTGCCAACGAATTCAAGAGTGATATCAACCTTTTGATATTGATCCCTCAAATAGTGATGTCTCACATCAATATTCATTTTCCTATCATGAGATACCATATTTTTTGAAATTTTAATATCACTTGTATTGTCACACTTTATGGAGACAAGTTTGAACTGATATCCATAGTCCAGTAAAGTGTGTTTCGTCCACAGAATTTGAGCAGAACTACTACCAACAGCTATGTACTCAGCATCAATAGTAGACAATGGAACAAAATTCTGCTTCTTACTACACCAAGATACTAGTGACTTTCCTAAAATGTGACATGTCCCAGAGGTGCTTTTTCTATCTAACTTTTAACCGGAAAAATCAGCATCAAAATAACTCAACAAATCAAATGATTGTCCTTCTGGATAAAATAATCCTAAGTTAGGAGTGTGTTTGAGATATTTAAAAATTCTTTTTACAGCAGTTAAATGATATTCTTTTGGATTGTCTTGCAAGAGAGAACACATGCAAACACTAAACATGATGTCACGTCTACTAGCTGTAAGATATAGTAGACTTCCTCTCATACCTCTATAGTTGGTTTGATCCACTGGTTCTCCAGCTTCATCAGAATACAACATACAAGTGGTACTCATAGGAGTCTCACTACCTTTACTACCATCAAAATAAAAATGATTTAAAAGATCCTTAATATATTTACTTTGAATAAAAACAATGCCATTTTTATTTTGAAAGATATGAAATCCAATGAAAAATTTGTTTTATCCATTTAAACTCATTTCAAACTCATTTTGTATCATTATTGAAAAATCCACAAATAATGCATTTTTAGAAGATCAAAAAATAATATCATCCACATAAATTTGCACCATCAAAACATCTTTAGAAATATATTTAATGAAAATAGTAGGATCAGCTATCCCTTTGGAAAAACCATTTGAACGAAGAAAAGAGATGATCCTATCATACCATGCTATTGGAGCTTGATTTAATCCATATAAAGCATCAGATAGTTTAAAAACATGATTGGAAAAATGGGGATTAGTAAAACTAGGAGATTCTTCAACAAATATATCCTCAACTATACAAACATTTAGAAAAGCACTTTTGACATCCATTTGATAATGTTTGAAATTCATATGAGATGCATAGGAAAGTTGTATCCTAATGGCTTCTAATATAGATAAAGTTCCAAAGGTCTCCCCATAGTCTATTCCTTCCTGTTGAATATATCCTTGTGAAACTAACCTGGTCTTATTTCTAACTATATTCCCAGACTCGTCTGCTTTGTTCCTAAACATCCATTTAGTGCCTATGGTCAAGGTGTCCATGGGTCTTTCAACTAATTCCCAATCACTGTTCCTTTCGAACTAATTTAGTTCATCTTGCATAGCCATTACCCAAAATTCATCATTGATAGCATCACTAACATTTTTGGGTTCAATTGGTGAAAAAAAAGTTTGATGTTCAACCTGGTTTCTTAGAGAAGCTATAGTTTGTGTTCCTCTATTAAAATCGCCTACAACTGAATCTAGAGGATGATTCCTAAGATTCCTAGTACCTCTTGGAATGGTTGAAATAGATTCTTTATTGTTCTCTATTGGTTCATAATCGGTAGGAGCCGATTTTGGAAAATTTCCATAACTGTGTACTTTTACAGGGGATTCATTATTTTTATCATTAAAGTTCAAATTTGACAAATCTTCTTCAAGATTTTCAAGAGAGGTTTTTGGATCATGCGGACCAGTCTCATAGAATTTTATATGAACTTATTCTTACACACATTTGGTTTTCATATTGAACACTCTATAGGCTTTACTTGAAATAGAATAACCCAGGAAGATTCCTTCATCACTTTTGGGAGCAAATTTTTCACGATTATCTTTAGTATTAAGAATAAAGACTTTGAAACCAAAGACTCTAAAATAATTAACCTTAGGATTCCTATTATTCCAAAGTTCATAAGGGGTCCTGTTTAGAATAGGTATAATTAAAACTCTATTGATAACATAACAAGCTGTATTTATAGCTTCATCCCAAAAATAAATTGGTAAGTCATTCTCAATAAGCATAGTCCTTGAAATTTCTTGAAGAGTCCTATTTCTTCTTTCTACAACTCCATTTTGTTGAGGTGTCCTACGGGAAGATAATTTGTGACTATAGCCATTGTGTGAGAATTAAGATTCAAAATCATGATTCTCAAACTCACGACCATGATCAATTCTCAGGGTCTTAATTTTAAGTCCACTAATGTTTTTTACAGACTTGGAATATTTGAAAAAATAGGAACAAGCTTCACTTTTGTGTGATAGAAAGTATACCCAAGTATACCTAGAAAAATCATCTACAAGAATATAAACATAGTAATTTCCATTTAGACTTGAAACTATTGATGTTCCAAGCAATTCCATGTGAACCAACTCAAGTGGTTAAGAAGTTGAAACTTCGTTCTTTGGTTTAAAGAAACATTGTGTTGTTTTCCCTTTTGACAGGGATTACACACATTATGATTAAAGAATTCCAATTTAGGTTGGTATCTAACTAAACATTTTTTAGATAGCTTCCTAAGTGAGTGAAAATTACAGTGTCCTAATCTTATATGCAACAACCAATACTCTTTATGAAAATCATTTAAGCCCGAAGCATTATGTTTGGCTATGGAGTTTGAATCAACTGAATATACATTCTCATTTCTATATACAGTGAAAACTAAATCATTTTTTGAATTAATAACATTGCATGAATCATTATAAAATTTAACATTAAGGCCATCATCACAAAACTGAGATATCCTAAGTAAATTATATTTTAATCCATCAACAAAATGTACTTTAGAAATTAATATTGTATCAAGGTTACCAATCTGGCCTAAGCTAATGATTTTTCCCTTTTCTATTGTCAGCAAAGGTGACATGCACACCATCATCTTTAATTAGACTCTTGAAACAAGAATAGTCTCCTGGCATATGTCTTGACCATCCACTATCCAAGTACCATAGGGTGTTACAAGAAGTCTTTAAGAAACATCCCTGCAAAAAAGTTTAAACATAGGATAATTTTGGTACCCATATCTTCTTGGGTCTAGAAAGGTTAGACAATAAAACTTTGGGAACCAATATTTTCTTTATAGTTTTTCTAAAATCAATAAACATATTGTGAGGCATAAATACATTGTTCGGTCCTATAGAAAATTGTTTCTCAGGAGTTGATACAGAATTAGAAATGAACTCTCCAGATTTTGGAACAAATTTGGTTTTGATAATTCGCCTCTGTCCATGCTGATATCCTAGACCAGTTGTATATTTTGGAGCAATATGTTTTCCTGGAAACTGTGTCAAGGTATCCCTACCAGCAGTGAAATTCTAAATATCCTTTTTTTAATTGTTTATTAGATAATTTGAGTTGAGTGTTCTCTTTCAATAGTTGATCATTCTTTTCTTTTTTACACTTAGATCTGTTTTAATATTACTAGTCAAGACATGCTGTTTCTTTAATTATTTATATATATATTTCAGTTCATTGTAGGTATCTTCCAGTATATTGAAATATTCAAACAGTTCGTCCTTAGACATATTTTCCTCATTATCTGAATCACTATTATTTCTAGAATAATAATCATTTATAATAGGGGAAATAGGTACTTCAGATATGTTAGTCATGAAGCACATGTTGGCATGATTCTTTTCAGAATTAGTGGCTTCTGATTAACTTGTGCTCTCTTTCGAAGCAGTCCAAGTTTCTTTCATGAATTTCTTATACTTATTTTCCTTATAATCATATTTCTTTTTGAATTTTAACTTCAAACAACAAGCCTAGATGTGTCTTTTACTCTTTCATTCATAGAAGAATATATTATCTTCTTTATCAGATTTCTTCCAATCCTTCTTCCACTTACCTTGTTGATCATACTTACCCTTGTAGTTTGGACTTCTGAAAAACTTCTTCTTCCTATAGAAATTCTTAAATATCCTGGCTATTTGAGCCATTTCTTCATTACTAACTGAATCTGAATTTTCACTAGCTGAACTTTCAATAGATACATGTATTTTCTCCTTGTCTTTGATCTTTGAAGAAGTAGACTTCAATGCCATGGATTTTCTCTTGGGTTCATCATCTTCTTCTTTGTGCACCTTCAGTTCCTCTTTATACATCATTAGTTTACCAATTAACCCATTAACATGTAGCTTACTGATGTCACATGACTCTTGGATAGACACAGAAGTTCCTCTCTATATGTCAGGCAAACATCTCAATATTCTCATGATCTGATCCTTTTTTGGAACAACTTTTACTAGTGAACTCATGGTGTTGAAAATCTCATCAAACCTAAGGTACATGTCAGAAATGGGTTCATCGAGTCTCATCTAAAAATTATCATATTTAATAGTATTAGTATTTAATCTCATTTCCTTCACGTTGGTTGTTCCATTATGGGAAATAGCCAAGTTGTCCTAGATTTCATGAGCTATTTTAGATGCAGAAAATCGTTTAAATTCCTCATCTCCTAAAGAGCAGTAAAGGGAATTCATAGCTTTACAGTTATTATTGTAGTCAGATTTTGTAGCATCATCCTAGGTAGATCTAGCAGTTTTGGGGATCTCATATTCTAATTCTATAGCACACCGAATATAAAAACCAATAATTTCAAAATGAATATTAATTTTGATTTTCCATTGAGCATAGTTCACACCATTAAAGAAAGGTGGACTATTATTAGCAACACCTTCTAGTTGATTGTCCATAACGAGATTGTAGAAAATATATTAAAGAGAGAAAATTTAGAACTAACTGAAATTTAAGATCAATAAGATAAAACTAAAATCACAGTTTAAAAACAGAGGGTTTGAAAAGATTTTTATAAATAACAATGAATCTTCTGATAGAAAATGTTGTTGAGAGTGGCTACTGAAGAGGGGGGTGAATTGAGTTCCAATTAAAATTTCTGTTAAAACTTTTTCTCTTAAAACTCCCCATATTAAAACAATGTAAAAATGTAGTGAATATATATAGTGTGTAATGGTTCAATCAGTTTCTTAAAGATTGATTAGGTCTCACATAACTTAATATGAGGATTAAATTAACTTTTGAAACTGACTTACTGACTTAAAATAAGTATAAAAACATTATAATTTAAATATCAAAGTAGATTTAAAATAGTTTTGTATTTCAAAGTATTAGAAGTGGAATAAAACAGAGTAATGAAAGGGGAACATAAGAATTTAAACAAGAGGTTCAGTATTAAGACAAGACCTAGTCCTCTACACTTGGGGATCACCTTCCACCAAGAAATTATATTAAAAGTGATACACAGCCTGTATCGGGATTTAAAACAGATTTAACAAACTGTCCAGGTTTTGAAACCTCTACCACAGTTCAACATGGGAATATAAACTTCTATGCCACACAAGGATTCTTCCACAGTTATACGTGGGAAACAAAAATAGAGTTTAGAATGGGGATTTTCCGTATCCATCAGTTCAAGTACAAGATTCAGTTTGTGTAAGACATACACACTGCTCAAAAATGTAAAGTATTTAATCACAGTAGAGCTAAAGATAGTGGGGATGAGTTTAGAATTCTCTGTTGTGTTGGAAGACCAGCTTTGGACTCATTGCAATGAATGAGATATTGTTTTGGTCATTCTCTGCAAGTTGACTCCAAAATAGAGAGTCGCAGCTTCCAAGTTATGACTTCCCAAATGTAGAGATGATCAGATTTTTGGATGTCAAGCTCTTTGCAGCACACCGTGATAGCTTGAAGAAGATTCATTTAATAGATCTTCATGAGGCTCTATGTTCTTATGAATGAGTTCTTGAGTGTTCTCTGCTTCTTTCTAGTATGTTAGGGGTACTTATTTTGTGTCTCTCCTATATCTTCTATATAATCTATTGTTTTTCATGTTTTTTTGTTCAGTAGATGTCATCAAGAGAAATGTTTCAACCATATGAGATCTTCCTCGTACATCGTACTGTCTCCTGATATCCCTACAAATAAAATTAATTAATGTCAGGTGCATTAATTTTTCCAGACATGACAGTTATAGTAGTATTAATAAAATTGGTAAGGGAAATAATAGAATATAATTAGACTGGTAGCAGATGAATGTCACACGGTAGACTTCAACCGCGACCTTCCCAATTATGGACTTCAATGGTGGATAATTGTAGTCTTTCCAACTGTGGACTTCTTTGGTAGGCTCTTTGACTGTAGGCTTGTAATAGTTGACTTTGGGATTAGGGGATGTCTTGTAACGGTAGCAGTTTACTCTATGTAACAGTAGATCTTATATATGAATTCCATCGGTAGGCTCAATAGTAGACCTTTAACAGTAAGCTTCCAACTGCAGACTTGATCAGTGATGTTCTCAACAGAAGACTGGAGAACGAGTCTGACAGTGAACTTCTAACAGAAACCTTTTCACAGCAATGACCTTGTGACAGTACCTCTTTGTCTGTGAGCTTTGATAAGTAGACTATCGGTAGACTTGTGACAGTAACCTTGTATCGGTAGCTTCCAACAGTGACTATAAATCTTCAAAAGTGATCTTCTAGCATCAGTGACTTAGAGTAACAGTGAGATATAACAGTGACTATGAACAGAAAGCTCTTACCAGTATCCTTCAACAGTGAAATTATATTTAGATAAGTATAAACTGTATGTTGATGCAGAAAAGTCATAATACTTATGAGTATACATTGATCAGAACAATATAATTATAAATGTAGATTAAAATTATTAGTAACTGACTGAATGTATCATGGTAAATATTTAAACATGATTTGGGATTATCAAAACAGATGATTCCAACATGATATTTAATATCATTATACAAATTTATAATTTTTGGATGAAAAGATAATATGAATAATTATTTTCATCTAATAACTCATTAAATTTTGATATTTTTGGGACATATACCATATTAATAAACCTTATAATTCCATCACTACCATAACTGATATTAGGAACATTATTTTAATTCTTTTACAGCTTCATGTCCATCATTTTCACCTATTTAATCTTAAAAATGAATAGATGCTTAAACATCCAAATAAGAATTATATGATATTTCTATGCTAAACATTATTTTTATGATTATCCTTTGAAAATAAATTAGAATTGGATCTCTTTAAATTCACATCAATGATGAACTACCATGGTCCTTCAGACTGAAAAAATCAACCACCAAGTTATCTTTACAAAGGTGGTAATTTATTGATCACACACAATCATTAATTAGTTTGAACCATATTATTTTGTTTATATTCAATTATTCTACTTTGAATATATACTTCATGCTTTTATTTTCCATATATATGTAACACCTTTCACCATATAGTTAATTACTTTATATGTTAAAAATAAAAAATTATTACTACCAATTCCCTAATAATGAATCATGTTATTTTCCCACGAATCTTCAATTGGTATGAGACACAGTCCTATTCAATGTAATTATATATGAGAACAAACCCCAACACCTTCTTTAATGCATGATTATAGATCATAATCCCTTCTACACTATAATGTATTGTGAATTAATATTTACTAATACAGCTTCTACTCCGCTTCTCAATTTTTTTTTCTCACATTCGTCTATCCAATGGAACTTAACTCGCTTTTGAGTAAAATACGCCATCATATTTGATATTGAGATAAATTTCTAAAAAATAATCAATAGTATCTAGAAAACCCAAGAAAACTGTAGATCTCTATCACCATAGTTGGTCAAGGATATTAATCTATAAATTATATATTAGAAGGATACACCAAAATACACTTTCTTGAGATTGTATAACCTAAAATAAAACTCTATATAGATATAATTTATACTTGATAACTTTTAATACAAACAATCCTTTATAATGGTATTTAACAATTCGTCATATAATATTCAAGAGATTCATTTACCATTGAATATATAATAAAATAATTTAAAAAGTCTATAAAAAAAGATCAAGGTTATATAAAAATAATCTATTTATTAAATCTATGATTATAAAAGTGTCATTTGTATATTCAAATAGAATCACTATAAATTCACAAGGTTCATATCTCATATAGAAGGCTATATTGGGAATAACTTCCTTCTTCACCGTCAATTAATTATATCCAAAACATAGTTCAATCATTGATAAATATTTTCCAACATGAATTGGCCAATAAAGTCATAAATAAATTTTACATAGTTGTTTTTTATAGATATTGATCTTGTTAATTTCCCAAAAATCAATTACAATATGAATTAAAATATCTTTCTTCTTAAAAAATGATAGTTGAAACCTATAGTGATGCCCCCGTTTGTGTGAATATATTTTCTAGATTTTAATTGATTTTCATCTTCAATTATTATATATTAATTGGGTATTTTCTATAAGGTGTATTTAAAATATATGTAACAATATGTTTGAGTTCTATTGAATACTCATCTTCATGATTCAATGGAAACTAGAAAATCCATTAGGACATAAATTAGCATAATCATAAGAAATAGAGATATATTTAATGTCGAGTTTATCCACATTCATTTAAGATAAATAACCTTTACTAATATGTTTTAACACCCATGTAATACATTTAATTTCCTTAGAAAGATAATATTTACTACCACATGAAAATAAGATAATAACTTAATTTAAATAGAATATGTGGCATCCCATACTGAGAAGTTGATATGGGATCTATATAAAGATATCCGATCCATTCCCAAAATAATATAAAATTCAGTAAGATGGAGAATAATAATATTTACAATAATCACATTCCCAAAGCCATTTATTAGAGAGGAGATATATACTTTAGAGGCGATCATCATAAAATTTGGATTTTTTACTACTTACTCATCTATTAATAATCAATGTGATGAGGTGATACCATTATAAAATTATTTATATATAAAATAGTTGGTAGATCCAGAATTAAATAATATATTAGTATTTCAATAGTTGATGTAAATTGTACCTTTCACCACTTTATTCAAGTGGCACACTTCAGCAGTTTGTGATCACCTGATATTTCCTTTTATCTATTTGCTTAAGAGGTTACATGAATGTTTTTTCAACATTAACCATTTCATTCCTACAGAAATTGGAATAATTTCTATAGTACCTGAAATTATATAACTGGAATGTGTCTGAAACATTCATTTGGGATTTTTTATTCATTTCATCTAATCAAATCTAGATATAAAATTATCATTATTTTAATTGTGGACCATTTTTTCCATAAATAAAATATTTATCGTCCCCTAGAAAGTTAATTTACCTCATGCTTCTTTCAATAATTATTGAATGAAGAATTATTAATTTTAACTCTTTTATTATTCATATTATAATAATTATCCCATAATTACATATTTACAATATTGAACTCGAAACCATGAAAAAAATAAAAGTCTAAAACCACAATTTTTATCATATGATATCATCTCAATATTTCTTTATAAATATGAAATTATTTATATTAAATTTATTTTAGATACTTATTTATAATACACTAAATAATTGATCTAATGTTTTTTGGGGTCAATGATAAATACTAAAGTGTTCCTTGTTTGTTTGGTAACATTTGTCTCATTGGTACTAAATTTTTCATCATCCCTCTCCTTCCATTACAGATATTATATCTCTATCATATAATGAAGAGTTAGAGAAAAATATTTATTTAGTAATATCTTTTTGAACTTTTAACATTTCAGGGATTAAATTTCACTTATTTGCTCATATTATTGATAATATTTTCATATAGATCATCCATGCCTTACAAATGATAAAAATCTTAAAAAACATCTAATGTTATAAGAACTAGAGAACATATAATATATTTTCAATATAATTAATCAATTTTTTAGAAATAAGGGGATTAAAGGAAGTATAAAAGAATGGGGTGACTTTTCCTATAAATAAAGCAATGGTGTGTTATTCAATCCATTGGTCATTTAGAAGTTCAGTATGATTCAAGTTACCATTCATTTATTGAGAGGGATGGTGGAGAATAAAAAAAATAATTAATTTCACATCACCATTTCATTTGGTTTCTTTGGAGGATGATCATTTAATTGGTCATTATATTCTTTATTCACATAATTTCTCATGGTTTAAACCATTGAAAAAATAAAAGATTATTTGTGTGATGTTCTAAATTATGAAACCTTCATTCAACCATTGATTTTTAAGTTCATATCATGTCACTATGAGTTATCATAGGTTTTCATATATTGTATCCACTCATTCATCCTAAAGGCTCATAAAGATAATTATATTGAACCAAAGTATATCCCTCGGTAGCATAACAACAGGTATACAGTTATGGATCATTTTTCTGAACATGGTGAAAATTAAGTCGATACCTAATAAACTATTTCAGATTTATTATCACTAGGTGAATCAATGAAATTTCCTAAATCCACTTTTTTATCTATACTATGATTTAATTTGTAGGAAACATAATAATCATTAACTAAGAAAACATAAATATGATATAGTATACTCTGGCCTATCCCAATGGGTTTTACTTGTCCTTTCTTATCCTAATATAAAAAATTAAGTAAAAAATAATCTTATACACACTATGATGACACAATAAATAAATAAAAAAATATTAAATCATTTTAAATGAATATTAAAGACATATAAAAATTATTCCCACCCTATAACTGTGAAGTTTTAGTTTATTTAGAGATAACATAAATAAAAAAATTATTTTATGAATGATCTTAAATAACTTCAAAAAAGTAATTTTCACATATCAAACATAACAGAAAAACCATAATTAGAATATTTATTCATAAAACTGTGAAATGTAAACATAATAAAGTTTGATATTAGATGCTATTTAATAATAAACACACGAGACATCAATCAATGATCATATGTGAGAATATCGAAATCAGATGTGTATGAGAACACGATCATTACTAATGAAATTCATACACAATCAATAAAATATAATTAATCTTGAGTCATGGAATAAGGAATTTTCCTAAAAAAATACATGACTCATAAAATTTGGAATTGTCAATCAGGATCCAAGAGGGAGTATCATTAAAATTATACATAAGTATGCAGCATACACATAAGAAAAGAAAATGATTTCCTTAATAAAGCTTAAACTCCAAGACTAACACAATGGAAAAAGTTAGATAGTTCTTTGGGTTAAACAACCATTCAATCATTTCCTTATTCTTGTTTCACTCCCAATACAATCATATAGGAACAAATATATTATAAAACTAAATCCACTCCCCATTCCTATCCATATTTTTTTTATAAGATCTCAATCTAGACCAATTACATTACATGTATATATATATATCATAATACACCACTTAAATAATGAAAAATATACCTGCATGTTTCATAATATCATACAATAATTCATCATATCATAACCCTTGGAAAATTAATAGGCTTTATAAATATTTTATTCTTAGTTAATTAATCATCAAAAATAAACATGTATAAAAATATAATAAAAAACATAACCATCATAAGCTATCCTAGGAGAGGATGTTGATTTTTTTATATGATAATATTACAAATGAATCATAAAAAACCTAAAATTATGTTTTCATAAAAGAAAAATTAAATTTTATAAAATCATAAAAAATAATCTTTGAAAATCATGGGAACAAACACCTTTTATTTTGGAAACATTAAAAAAATACAAGAATATTGAGAAAAATATTTTCTTTGAAAATAAATTTTAAAACAAACAAATGAATCTTCAAATATAACAATGATCATGAAGATGTGAAAATATGTTCATGTTGTATATGATAAAATAGAAAAATATTTTCACAATATGGAATAAAGTCAAAAGTGAGTCCTACTGAAAATTTATAAAATATTACTTTTAAATATTTACAGTGAATGTTATAGGTTATGAAAACAAATTATTGTAGAATTGTTTTTGTATATATAAAAACCCATATCCCATTTTCTTGAAAATTTAAATGGAATAAAAATGTCATCTACCAAATAGAATATAAGGTCTACTATTATTAAAAATATTTTATTGATGATTTTAAGTATAAATATTGGAAAATGGTATTAATCGATGAAAATTATATGAAAACCCAGTCCATAATAAAATTTATTAGATTTAATTGATAACAATTTACTAATTTCCCATAATGGAAATTTATCATAGTTAATCCCAAATAAATTTGAGATTGTAATATAAATCCTTACCACTGGAGTATCTTTTGAATAATAATCCCCATGTAATAAATAAAAAAAATGAAACAACCAATATGATTAATATAAATAGATTTATGATATAATATTTTATAAGGGATTTATATAAACATATAAACATAAATTGGTGAATTACATTAATCATGTCTCAATAACACAATATTGGGATGAAGAATCATGACCTCATGTATCATATTTCATTTTACCCATTCAATACTCTAGTATATAAATAAGGATTTATAATAAATATATCCTTTAACCATATTCATATAAATATAAATATATGTCATTCCATTATTATTTTCATTTACCCTTCTATTAATAAACCTTTTCCAAAATAATTATTCAGATGAAAACATGTCACTTTTCAAAGCATGACATGACTCGATAGTTCCAATCCTTGTACATTTGTTATGGTTTCATCATTTCCAGGATATTAATCATGTAAAATTTAGTTTATATAAAAAATATATACAACTCTATAACCATTCCAAAAAAGTTGTTTAGAAAAATTAATTTCATCACTTCATAGAGATGGTTGTTCGTACGTACATACATGTGATGTTTTTACTTTTTCTATGGATAAAACAAAAAAAGAGAAAAAAATTAATTCAACATTATAGAATAATAATAATTATATATATATATATACTCATTAAAATTTTCCATGTGACTTACCATGTAATGTGGAATGGAAAAATGGATCATGTCGTTTCCATGAGGTGGTAGTCCTCACGTATGCAGAAACGACAATGTCATTTCCCAATGGATGGGAAGGAAGTAGAAAATAGACATAAAATTAACATAAAAACATTTAAGTATATTAAATATTCTTTTTAAGACATTTTTATATAGTTATATAATACATATATTATTTTAAGGAATAATGAAATATGAAAAATATTAGTAAGACTATATAACATTCCATTAGATATCCTCGTTTAGAAATATAGTTATGGATTCTTAGATGGGTCTTTTAAAAATAAAATATACTCAATGCCATTTATAAGAACTTTTGAGGATATTTGGGTAGAGATTTTTTGATCTAAATGGATTATGTGATGTGGATAAGTGATAATTAAAGGTTTCATTTTATAAGTGAGACAGTTGGAAAACTTGTAAGATTTAAGATCTTTATGAAAAAAACTCAATTTCATGAAAAAATTGTACCAATGTGCCTCTATTTCAATAATTGGATGATATAGGGTTAAAATATATTTGAAAAGTAATATTTAAAATAGTATTTATTTTATTTTAACATTCATCCCTTTAGCTTAACCCCACGTTAACCCTGTTAACCTTTACCTTTTAAGGAATTTTACCATGATTACTATTCATTGTGATAACCAAAAAAAAAGTCAATAATAGAAATAAATTTATATGATTAATTTAATATTAGATCCATTTTAAAATATTTATTTACTATATATATTATATATTCATTTTAAAATAAGCATTAAAAAACAATGAAACTATCTTAATAAAAATGCATTTAATGAATAACACTGAATTAATTCTGCTTCATTTCCTAGTCACAGCCAATAAATGAATGATAAAATATTTTATTGAATATATTCATTATAATTATTATTAAAATAATTAATAAGTAATGATTAGTTAATTTATTATGATAAAAATACCTTAAGTTCATAAAATATGTTTTTTCAGAAAAAATTTATATTCAAATGATTTAATTTTCAATTATATAAAATTTATAACATGTGAATTCTGATTTTACATGCTTATAAAATAATGTTTCCTATGTTTAATAATTTTTTATTTATTTTTAAATAATCTATATATGACCAATACACTTCTGAAAATAAATATATTTCAAAATAATACATTAGGATCAATTGTATTTACTATGTGAATTAAATATTATTTTTTCAAAATTATATTTCATTTAAATACCAAATAAAGTGATTCACTTATAAAATATAAAAATTATGCACATAATATTATTGTTTCATTCTTTTCAACCTATAAAATAATAAACTTATTTTAGGATACATATATACTAAAATATCAAGGTGTTATATGTTTATTCCATTTGGAATTTCTTTTAGCTACCAGGTTCCATTTAAGTGAAATGAATCTATTACATATTTAATGGAAAACATATAATTTCCATTATTATTAATACATTACAAAAATTTTGGTCACTTTTTTTATCATTAATCTATAAAAATGAAATAATTAAAACCAGTTACAAATATCTAAAATAGATTTATGATTCTTGTATACCACCATAGTTAAAAATACAGTTATAATATTTTCAGAACCACTACATATGGAGAATAATTTTATGTATCTCTTTATAAAGATTTCATAGTTCATAATTTTTATGATATATCTTCTGACCTCAATGAATCTTCCACCATACGTTATATGCTTCATGGAATACCCAAAACATATGTCATTCTTTATCTTTTTTCAGATATACATGGATATGGTATGTTGATGATTTTATATCAAAAACATTATCCACTAAGTTATGGTATATACACAATTTATTTTCAATGAAGAGAAGATTATAGATTATAGTGATGTTATGAGTTTTAAAATATAAAATACAAAACCATTGTTTTCATCATTTTACTCAATAAAAAACATCCTTGTAAGTTTCCCAAAGGGTTTTCTCGATTATTAGCATCATCATGGATATAGGATAGACTTATGAAAATATGAAATTGGGTAAATTACATTTGGTTATCAAACCAAAAATATTATAAAATCTTCTAATTTAATTGTGTGGAGGGACTTTTGTTTATAATAAAAGGAACAAAATTGACTGCTTCTAGTCAGACTTTGTGAACATTGTATAATAAAATATCATCCTAAAAGAATTATCACCAAATGATAAATCCACCCACTTTTCTAATTAATTTTATTTTTTTCCTACGAATAGTATTGTTGAACCTAATTTATTTCATCTAGAATAAATTATAAAAATCATTGTTATTTTATTCTCTTCCATTTTCAGACTATAAGAATTTGATCTTTCTTCACGTATATTTTTCCACCATTTCTGCCAATTGAATGGACATATTGAACACCTTATATTTGTGATTTTTTTAAAACCATACATTAATTGTTGAATCACTGATGAATGTGACAATGTATAATATCCCACCTTGATAATGGACTGGTGCATTCCCCTTAACATTCGAGTCAACAAGTTATAACTTTTGATACATATCTATCCTTCTATTTATATCAAACGATGAATTTTTCTTGATAATAGGTACAAAAATATCATAATATCTTGAATCTATGTGAATGACCTCTAGAATAACCATATATAGTAAGACTAACATGTTCTTCTAAAATGTTGTATGAGTAGAAAATTAAATAAATATGGAATTTAAGATTTTTTGAATACATAATTTTTTCCTCCATATGATACTTAGATATGATACAAATTACAATTTTTCACACCATTGGAAGAAAACATTGAACCCTGAGAAATAATAGATATTCCTTTTGTAAATATTGTTCATAATCCAAATCTATCTAGATAATAAAAAAATTTATGTTATCTTACAAACCTATTTTGTTCTAATATACAAATAAATTTATATAGATTTAATTTTTATTTCGTATAATAACATATCCCTTTCCCATTATCTTTATAGACTCATCATTATCTAGATAGAAATGTAGAGAACCAAAGCTTGACGTACATGGACATTACATTACTTTTTCAGAATACTTAATACATAACAAAAACTGACACAGAAGGACCGTAATAGTTTAGTGTCTTTGGAAACATGGAATATAATATTCTAATCGTGGTAAAAGATCATTAACATCTCCCATAAAGATCTTCCCCTTTTGTTTTCTTACCTAAAAACTTTCATTATATCCTAGGGAAAAGAAAACATAAAAAGGGTGAGCCCAAATTCTTAATAAGGGTAAAAATAGAGAACATAAAAAAATCCATAAACATTTGAATGCAAAGAAATATTGAATATAAAATCTAAACATTAAATTCGTGAGCAAAGACAGAAATCTTGGAAGTACATAAGGAATATATTATAAAGGAACTTCAATCATGATAGAATATAATGGGAATAAAACATGTAATTCCAGAAAACCATTAATCACATGATATTATTTCCATAATAGCCAAGGAATTGCTTCCAAGACCATCTTAGTGGACAAAGTCCCTTTCTGAATCGAGTTCACTCCTTGTTCAAGTCCTGTATAACTGAACCGAATTAGCTTACTGTTATAGCCATGTCTATCTCATGAGATATAGATTTTTACCCAATTTATTGTAGGGAGATATAGGTCCCACCCATCTCATAATGAAATCATTCTAACGTGTTCCACAACATAAACATAAATCATTCATCATACCCCAAAAAATAAAATGGGTTTCAAAAACATCATTCCATCATAACATAATCCATATTAAATAAATGGATATCATTTCATCATAAGAGAAGTGAAACCATGTATATCATATGGACATTTTACTTGAAACATATACATATGAAATAATATCATCTTAGAGAGAAAATGGTTTTGATAAAACACTTGAAATAATTTATTGAGGAAAATATCCTTTCTTATTAAAAATTATTTTTCTTTTCACAAAATTCCATGAAATTTTAAAAGAAGAGGATTTTTTTGAAAATATTCATGACATCTTGTAGAGTAAGCTTCATAAAAATATGGTGTTATGAAACCGTAAAAATCCGTTCATGACGTATAAAATAAAAAAAGCTTCTCCTCATACATTTTTCGGAAGGGTAAAAAAGATCCTTGTATGGTAAAAAAAGAAATATTCCTTTTATAAAATGTGGTAAAATTAAAAAATGGGTAATAAGGACTTTAAACATACATAAAAAAACTTTTAGAAAACATGGACATGGATGATAACAATATCCCTAGTAAATACTTACGAATAAACAATCTCGGAAAACAATGAGATTCTAAAGGTTATCCCTTACCTTAGGTCCAATATGCTTCATACGTATTCAAACCGCCTGTATAATGATTTAAATAATGTCATTGACTTATTAATGAATCATATTTATTGTTATGTTATCATATATGTAACACCCCAAGCTTCTATGGTACGTTTCCCTTCGAATAATGCAATAGCGTGTGTTATACGCAACCTCGAGCTCTAAAACACACCACAACTAATTAAACTAGCCGTTTTGAATAGTAATACCTAATTTTTGAAATTTTATAAATTTTCTTTATCAAAATGGACTTCATTTTTGGATTCGAAATATCAAAATTAGCCTATGTTGAATTTTTGGTGTTTTTTTGAGAACTTCTAATTTTTTATGAATAGTGAAAAATACTTAAAAACAACTTTTTTAATCAAAATAATTTATAGTGATAAATTATACTATTTAGTGGTTTTAAAATATAATTAGAATATATTTTTACCATTTTATCCAATGGTGGTCATTATAATTAATTTAACATTGAAATTGGATATAAACAATTGCCAATCTTTTGATATAAATTGTTTCTTAGAAACACGCTATTTTTTTTGTAACAGCGGGAATTAAATATAAAATTAATTAATGCAACTTATATGTTTGGAATTTTGTAAAATAGATATCATTTTTGAATTTGGAATATCAATTATAGCATAGGGTGAAATTTTGGAATTGTTCTGAAAAACTTCAATTTTTGATGAATAGTGAAACCACTAAGTGGTAGTTAAATAACTGATTTTTCGTTTAAATGAAATATTACCACTTCTGTGATTTGATTTTCAAAAATACTACATACATGGTTGTCATTAAGAAGTAAAATGTGGTTCAATGAGATTAAAATAATTTTTTGGTGAATAGTAACTTTTAAGTTCTTAATCGCGATTAGAGGTAATTAGTGTAGTTTAAGGTACAAATAAGGTTTTAATAATATGAGGTGAGCATGAAACATGTCCTACTCCTATTGGATGAGTCATGGACGACCAAGAAAACCCATGGGTCAACTTGGGGACCCCATGGAGCCACTTTTGTTGGAAAATGACATTAATATATATTTATTTAATGATAAAATTAAATTGACACAAACATGAGTTGTTTTACTAAAACATTTTTTATGTGTGGTTACACAAGTCCAAAATTTGACTATAAATATTCATTAGAAATATAAAAAGATTTCCTAAATCATAGTAGTTTGTTTATAATTTTTAGACATTAAATAAATTAAATTATTTATGACATCATTATGATGCAGCGATGACCTCATTATTTAACGATTTAAATAAAATGAGAAGATAATGAAAAATACAAGGCTTACACTTGTCCAAAGCCTATTGGATGAGGAGATTGCGAACCCTTGTCACCTTAGCCACGAATTATATAAGTGTGGGACCTTTAGAATCCGAAAAGCATTGTATAATAATGTAACATTTCAATCTTTCCAAAAGAGCCCCTCCTCTACTCTTATAAAAGGCCCCCACCACTACCACCTTATTCACACTTTCAAGCCTTTTGGTTCGGCCAACATCTGCCCAAATACTCTCCCAACTTCTCTCCCTTCATCCTAGAAGCTTTACATTAGTCAGAAAGCCATCCTAAGGAGTCCTTTTGATCAAATCAAAAGGAAGAACCCGAAGAAGAGGTAACATTTTCATCACCCTCTTTCATGTTTCTTTCTTCTTCCACTCCCTCTTTGTTTAT
Organism: Viscum album; assembly: GCA_963277665.1. Taxonomy (NCBI): domain Eukaryota; kingdom Viridiplantae; phylum Streptophyta; class Magnoliopsida; order Santalales; family Viscaceae; genus Viscum; species Viscum album. The sequence goes on from OY728151.1 coordinate 301,320,909, forward strand.
TATTTCAATTCTAAAATTATAACTCCAGTATCATCTATATACTGTGATGTTATTATAAATATGGAACAACCATATTCAGTATTCTACCCATCATGTGAATGACATGTCACCATACGTGCGTACGTACGACTTACCGTCTCCACGTCGTGGTGTAATTGTTATTCAATATATTATTATTTAGGTGGGTATAATAATGATATGTAATTCATGTAAATAATAAATATAACATGATAATGATTCTGTATATATGATATACTATCCAATTATATATTATTTTAATATCAAAATAATGATATTGTTGCTCGTGCGTACGTACGGACTACCGTCTCCATGAACGCGATGAGATTCATTCTCCGTCGTATCCATTCAAGTATAATTATCATTTGATGATTTAAAGATAATGTTTAAGGACATGATATCATTCTGTATATGAGTAAGATACAACCCATCCATGAAGAACACGACATACGTAACAAAACATGTAAAAGAAAACGAGTAAGTTAACACCCAAAACAACGATAAATCTAAGATATTGTTAACAAAGCAATGTTAAAAGATCATATATGATATCATATGAATTTATATGATTCTTGTATAATTTAATAACAATTATTTCACCATTATACAGGAGGTTAACCTACCCCAACCAAGGAAAAGTACAAGGTAAGGGAATTTCTTAACCTAACTTCCATTCTTTGGGTTAATCTCCTACTTTCAAATTATGTCATGATATTATTATATCCTATTTTGTTTTTTTACTTTCGTTATGTGTACCTATAGTGAATACACATAATAGAACTATTTTATTTTAAAAATGATATTTTTAAGGACTTCATCTCAATCCCCTTTCATTGAGGCATATTTGGCTTTATACACAACTTTCCTTTTATACGGTGTATAAAACCCTTTGTCTTTTACGTTTATTCAAAATGAATCTTTTTATACGAAGCGTTTTGCTAAATGAAAAAAGGGAATGTTTTTCTTTCCGTACTTATGCGGCGACAACGACTTCTCCACCGCCGTGACCATTATTTGAGTTTCGGCTTCCTCTACAAGCCTTCACATTTTTTTAATGAAAAATAAATACAAAGTTTTAACATTCTTTTATTTTGGTATTGAAAATGGTTTTGAAAGCATTTTTACTATATCAATGTGTTCTATTGATATCTTGTGATTGAAATGTGGAAATGTTATGTTACCTTCATGCATGTTTTATGTGATACGAATATGTTATGGTTTATGATATGTTTAATCCTATTCATATGAGGAATGCATTGGACTTAATAAGTGACGGGTGGAGCCCGCTATAGCTCCTCGATGCATTGGTAGGTATCATGAGACAAACTAGTGTCTTGGCACAAGGCCTTGACAAAATCTTATTTGTAGTCTTGGCACGAGGCCTTGGATATGTGGTTATGATAGTCTAGCATTATGAATTCCAACATTATGAACGTGGTTAGTGATTTTTCATGTGATTATTCGATTAGTAGAATATCCATGTGAATGAGTAAATGGCATTATTTCGTTTTATTTATGCCATACAATGTTGAAAGTTAATGTTTGAAAGGCTTTTGTTTTAGTTATACATTGCCTTAAATGTTTATTCTTGTTTATGGAAGTTTCCACTATATTGTTATCCTTACTGGGCACTTGAGCTCACCCCTTTTCTATGTTTTATTTTTCCCAGGAAATGAAGAAGTAAATTATGAATGACCTACAGGGATATTATGAGGGGATAATAGTGTGGACTGTGGAGACATTATGTTGTTGTTGTAGTTTTTCATTTTATGATGTAATGTAAAACTTATGAATATATCTAGTGTTTCCAAGGCTACTAAACCAATCGGTCTTTCGAGATTTGATCTTTCTTGTGATCATGCCAATGTTATGTAATAATGCACCGACTCTGGGTAACTAGGGTCGGGGCGTTACAGTTGGTATCATAGGAAGTTTAGTAGAAACCTTGGAAGCTAGATTTAGATAAACTCTGATTAGATCACGTAGACCTAAGATGAACTTTGAGGATTAGTATAGAAGAACTTCCTAGAATTTTGGTATTGTAGAGATTTTGTGAGTTTTCCGAGCAATACATCCCTGTCTGGATACGAGCAGGTAGAGGCGGCTCTGGCACAGATGTTTCTAGGGGTAAAACCCGAAAACACCGCTTTGAGCTAGACTCGAATGGGAACTGGTGCACGACAACGGGCCTTGCTGTACTCTTGGTTACGACACTCCCGGGGGATATGCTTAGGATAACTCTCATTTTCTTTACAAATAATTATGAACGTTTTAGGAGTATATAAATCCTCAAAGAAAACATTTTTATGATTATGGATTATATCCATAAATAGTTCAATTTATGTTAAGTGTTTTATAAGTATGGGATTATGTATTTTGATTCATAAACTGATCTATTTTATGCCATTGTTTAGAAATGGTGCCTAGTGGAAGAAATTGAAACCGTATCAATGCACGCACTCCATGTAGGGATTGCCCTCCTGCTCAAGATAATTATAGTGGGGCTGGTGATGCAACTGCTGCCGATCAACTAATCACCATACTGGGACAACTTACTCAGGTTATGAATAATAACCTTACCCGTATGGAGCACCCTGATCCACAGCGTGGAGGATCAATGTTAGATCGATTCATGAGGCAACAACCACCAACGTTCAATGGGAGTACAAATCCCTTAGTAGCCGAGCAATGGATAAATTCCCTAGAGAATATATTTCAGGCTTTGGGGAGCAGTGAAAGGGAAAAAGTTATCATGGAAGTTTACCGCCTCACTAGAGATGCTGATCAATGGTGGTCATTGATTCAAAACATGAAGGAAGATGATGAAGTATCAAATATGGAATGGAGGGAGTTCAATGATCTGTTTTTAGAAAAATACTTTCCTCGCGACCATCGAGCAGATATGGAAAGGCAATTTCTGAGTCTGAGACAAAAGGAGGATGAGAATGTCACAAAGTATGAGGCTAACTTTACAAGGATAGCAAGGTATGCTAGAGATTATATACGTAACCCAAGAAATAAGATTGATCGTTTCTTTGATGGTTTAAAACCATTTCTTCGTCGAGCATTAGTCTCACAATCCTTTTCATCGTACGAAGACATTGTCTCATGTGCTATCAAGACAGAAAAGGAATTCCCGAAGTCTTATGACTTTAAAGAAAAGCAAGAGAAAAAGAGACCTGCTGATCAATCTGGGAATAGAAATAAAGGGAAGAAGGGAAAGGTTGAATATCCATCTTGTGGTTAATGTGGGAAGAAACATCCTGGTACTTTCTTGAAGGGAATGGGAGTCTGTTACAAGTGTGGTGAAAAGGGCCACCAAGCTCGTGATTGCAAGGGGAAGAAGGAAGCTACCAACGTTCAGTGCTACAATTGCAGTGAGATGGGGCATTATGCAAATGAATGTCCTAAGCGTCAAAAGAACATACCTCAGAAAAGGCCAAGGGATCAAGGCCGGGCTTATGCTATCACTACTGCTGAGGTAGAAGCTCCGAAAGACGTGGTGGCAGGTAATTTAATGGTTTCCTCAAGCTTAGCTAATGCATTATTTGATTCTGGATCATCGCATTGTTTCATATCTTCCCAGTTTGCTAAGAAAATTAGATATTTCCAATTTGATTTAATAAGGGAGTTGTCAGTTAAAACTCCTAAGGGAATTATCATTGCAACAAAGTTTTGTGAATCAGTCCCCATTAGAGCACATAAATGTTCTTTATCTGCTGATCTCATCGTCATACCTATGATTGATTTTGATATAATCCTCGGTATGGACTGGCTTTCGGTCTATGATGCGAAGATTTATTGTAAGAAGAAAGAGGTTATGATTCTTGATGATAATGATAAGGAACACCTTATCTTTAAAGCAGAATCGTCACCACCTAATTCTTATTTAGATCCACCATCAATAGCTCAACTAAATTCAATTATTGGGGAGGAAGAGAATGAAATAACTATCAGTGAGGAAAGGAATGTTTGAATAGAGGATGTACCTGTGGTGAAAGAATTTGTAGATGTATTTCCGGAAGATTTACCTGGACATCCTCCAGAACGAGAAGTTCAGTTTTCCATTGATTTAATTCCTGGATCAAGGCCTATATCGAAGACCCCTTATAGAATGGCCACTATAGAATTAGTTGAACTAAAGAAACAACTAGAGGAGTTGAGTAATAAAGGATTTATTCGCCCTAGTGTTTCTCCATGGGGAGCCCCTGTTCTTTTTGTTAAAAAGAAAGATGGATCTATGAGGTTATGTATCGAATATAGGGAGATCAATGCTATAACGATAAAGAACAAGTATCCCCTACCTCGCATTGATGATTTATTTGACCAACTGCATGGAGCTCAATACTTTTCAAAGATTGAACTTCGATCTGGATACCATCAGTTGTGTGTGAAGAAGTAAGACATTCTGAAGACAGCATTTCGAACCAGGTACAGGCATTACGAGTTTATTGTAATGCCATTTGGATTGACTAATGCGCCCTCTGTATTCATGGATATGATGAATAGAGTTTTCAAGGAGTATCTCGATGAATTTGGGGTGGTATTTATTGATGATATCTTGGTATACTCCAAAACCTACGAAGATCAGGAAAATCACTTGCGCATTATCTTGAAGACTTTGAGGAGGCATGAATTATATTGGAAGTTTAGAAAGTGTGAATTCTGGCATCATGAGATTTCTTTTCTTGGCCATATTGTCTCTAAAGATGGAATCTCTGTTGATCCTTCTAATACCAAGGCAATCCAAGAATGGCCAGCACCTTTGAGTATAACTGAGGTACGTAGTTTTATTGGTTTAGCAGGTTATTATCGACGTTTCGTCCAGAATTTTTCCAGATTGGATAACCCATTGACGAAGCTCCCACGTAAAGGGATTAAATTTGTATGGACAAAAGAGTGTGAAGAATGTTTTGAAGAACTGAAGAGAAGATTAGTCAATGCCCCTGTGTTGACTCTACCATCGGGGAATGATGGGTTTGTTATTTATAGTGATGCATCGAAGAAAGGACTTGGTTGTGTCCTTATGCAGAATGATAAGGTTATTGGCTATGCATCACGACAGCTAAAAATTCATGAGAAAAACTATCCTACTCATGATCTTGAGTTAGCAGCTGTGATCTTTGCTTTAAAGATATGGCGACATTACCTCTATAGTGAAAAATGTGAGATTTATACTGATCACAAGAGTTTGAAGTATATTTTCTCACAAAAAGAACTCAACATGAGGCAAAGGCGATGGCTTGAACTACTCAAGGATTATGATTGCACGATACATTACCACCCGGGGAAGGCAAACAAGGTGGAAGATGCTTTGAGTAGAAAATACCATAGAGTTTTGAATGTGATGAGAATTGAAAGGGATCCAATTTTCATGGATCTAGTAAAGATGGACATGGGAATAACTAGGGAAGGTGAAACATCAATGCTTTTTCAAATGGTTGACAAACCATCATTACTAGAAAGGATTAAGAGTTCTCAGACCAATGATGAAGAATTTCAGAAGAAGATTAAAGATGTGAGTGATGGAAGATTGAGGGACTTTGTGTATAAGGATGGAATTTTGAAATTCGGGAAGAGACTTTGTGATCCCGATATACCTGATCTAAAAAGGGAATTGCTGGATGATGCTCATAGTTCCAATTTCTCTATACATCCTGGGAGCACCAAAATGTATAGAGATTTGAAGGAACATTTTTGGTGGGACAACATGAAGAGGGAGATTGCTGATTTTGTGTCAAGATGTATGGTTTGTCAACAAGTGAAAGCTGGAAGGCAACAGCCTGGAGGAGTCATGAAACCTCTTCCCATACCAGAGTGGAAATGGGACAAAATTACGATGGACTTTGTCACGGGGATACCAAAGACTCCTAGAAGGAATGATGCAATATGGGTTATTGTTGATCGTCTTACCAAGTCATCACATTTTCTTTCTATAAGAGAAGATCTACCCCAGAACGTCTAGCAAGACTATATATTAATGAAGTTGTGAGACTTCATGGAGTACCCCTATCGATCGTTTCTGATCGTGATACCCGTTTTACTTCAAGATTTTGGAAAAGTCTTCAGAAATCCTTGGATACTGAACTTCATTTGAGCACTGCTTACCACCCTCAGACAGACGTACAATCATAACGGACTATTCAGACCTCAGAAGACATGTTGATATCTTGCTCACTTGACTTTCGGGGTATGTGGGATCAATATTTACCACTGGTAGAATTTTCCTATAACAATAGATTCCATTCGAGTATTCATATGGCACCATATGAAGCGTTATACGGAAAGAGATGTCGTACACCAACCTGTTGGGATGATGTTGGTGAAAGGAAACTTGTAGGCCCAGAACTGGTAGAGGAAACGGTGGAAAAGGTGAAAGTAATCCAAAATCACATCAAAGCAGCTCAAAGTAGGCAGAAGAGCTATGCCGATAATCGAAGGAAGGATTTGGAATTTCAAGTCGGTGATCATGTTTTCCTGATGGTATCTCCATGGAAGGGAGTCATACGTTTTGGTAAGAAAGGTAAATTGAGTCCCAGGTACATCGGACCTTTCGAAATTCTAGAACGAATTGGGGCTGTAGCTTACCGATTGGCAATGCTGCCAAGTCTCTCCAAAGTTCACGATGTGTTCCACGTATCTCTGTTGAGGAAATACATCCCTGACCCAACGCATGTACTCACCTATGAGGAATTATAACTGGAACCCGATCTTTCCTATGGTGAAGAGCCCGTCAGGATTCTTGATGTGAGGGATCAGGTGCTGAGAAACCGGACGACTCGTCTGGTAAAGGTTTTGTGGAGAAATCATAAAATGGAAGAGGCAACGTGGGAACCTGAGGAACTTATGATGAAGAACCACCTGAGTCTTTTTATGCAGTAATACCCTAGAAATTGCGAGGACGCAATTATTTGAAGGAGGGGAGAATGTAACACCCCAAGCTTCCACGGTACGTTTCCCTTCGAATAATGCAATAGCGTGTGTTGTACGCAACCTCGAGCTCTAACACACACCACAACTAATTAAACTAGCCGTTGTGAATAGTAATACCTACTTTTTAAAATTTTATAAATTTTATTTATCAAAATGGACTTCATTTTTGGATTCGGAATATCGAAATTAGCCTATGTTGAATTTTTAGTGTTTTTTTGAGAACTTCTAATTTTTTATGAATAGTGAAAAATACTTAAAAACAACTTTTTGAATAAAAATAATTTATAGTGATAAATTATAATATTTAGTGGTTTTAAAGTATAATTAGAATATATTTTTACCATTTTATCCAATGGTGGTCATTAGAGTTAATTTAACACTGAAATTGGATATAAACAATTGCCAATCTTTTGATATAAATTGTTTCTTAGAAACACGCTATTTTTTTGTAACAGCGGGAATTAAATATAAAATTAATTAATGCAACTTATATGTTTGGAATTTTGTAAAATAGGCATCATTTTTGAATTTGGAATATCAATTATATCTTAGGGTGAAATTTTGGCATTGTTCAGAAAAACTTCAATTTTTGATGAATAGTGAAACCACTAAGTGGTAGTTAAATAACTGATTTTTCTTTTAAAAGAAATATTACCACTTCTGTGATTTGATTTTCAAAAATCTGACATACATGGTTGTCATTAAGAAGTAAAATGTGGTTCAATGAGATTAAAATAATTTTTTGGTGAATAGTAACTCTTAAGTTCTTAATCGCGATTAGAGGTAATTAGTGTAGTTTAAGGTACAAATAAGGTTTTAATAATATGAGGTGAGCATGACACTTGTCCTACTACTATTGGATGAGTCATGGCCGACCAAGAAAACCCATGGGTCAACTTGGGGACCCCATGGAGCCACTTTAGTTGGAAAATGACATTAATATATATTTATTTAATGATAAAATTAAATTGACACAAACATGAGTTGGTTTACTAAAACATTTTTTAAGTGTGGTTACACAAGTCCAAATTTTGACTATAAATATTCATTAGAAATCTAAAAAGATTTTCTACATCATAGTATTTTTTGTATAATTTTTAGACATTAAATAAATCAAATTATTTATGACATCATTATGATGCAGCGATGATCTCATTATTTAACGATTTAAATAAAATGAGAAGATAATGCAAACTCCAAGGCTTAAACTTGTCCAAAGCCTATTGGATGAGGATATTTCGAACCCTTGTCACCTTAACCACGAATTATATAAGTTTGGGACCTTTAGAATCCGAAAAGCATTGTATAATAATGTAACATTTCAATCTTTCCAAAAGAGCCCCTCCTCTCTTCATACAAAAGGCCCCCACCTCTACCACCTTATTCACACTTTCAAGCCTTTTGGTTCGGCCAACCTCTGCCCAAATACTCTCCCAACTTCTCTCCCTTCATCCTAGAGGCTTTACTTTAGTCCGAAAGCCATCCTATGGAGTCCTTTTGATCAAATCAAAAGGAAGAACCCGAAGAAGAGGTAACATTTTCATCACCCTCTTTCATGTTTCTTTCTTCTTCCACTCCCTCTTTGTTTATTATTTCAATTATAAAATTATAACTCCAGTATAATCTATATACTATGATGTTATTATAAATATGGAACAACCATATTCAGTATTCTACCCATCATTTGAATGACATGTCACCATACGTGCGTACGTACGACTTACCGTCTCCACATCGTGGTGTAATTGTTATTCAATATATTATTATTTAGGTGGGTATAATAATGATATGTAATTCATGTAAATAATAAATATAACATGATAATGATTCTGTATATATGATATAATATCCAATTATATATTATTTTAATATCAAAATAATGATATTGTCGCTCGTGCGTACGTACGGACTACCGTCTCCACGAACGCGATGAGATTCATTCTCCGTCGTATCCATTCAAGTATAATTATCATTTGATGATTTAAAGATAATGTTTAAGGACATGATATAATTCTGGATATGAGTAAGATACAACCCATCCATTAAAAACACGACTTACGTAACAAAACATGTAAAAGAAAACGAGTAAGTTAATACCCAAAACAACGATAAATCTAAGATATTGTTAACAAAGCAATGTTAAAAGATCATATATGATATCATATGAATGTATATGATTCTTGTGTAATTTAATAACAATTATTTCACCATTATACAGGAGGTTAACCTACCCCAACCAAGGAAAAGTACAAGGTAAGGGAATTTCTTAAACCAACTTCCATTCTTTGGGTTAATCTCCTACTTTCAAATTATGTCATGATATTATTATATCCTATTTTGTATTTTTACTTTCTTTATGAGTACCTATAGTGAATACACATAATAGAACTATTTTATTTTAAAAATGATCTTTTTAAGGACTTCGTCTCAATCCCCTTTCATTGAGGCATATTTGGCATTATACACAACTTTCCTTTTATATGGTGTATAAAACCCTTTGACTTTTACGTTTATTCAAAAGTAATCTTTTTATATGAAGCGTTTTGATAAACGAAAAAAGAGAATGTTTTTCTTTCGGTACTTATGCGGTGACAACGACTTCTCCACCGCCGTGACCATTATTTGAGTTTCGGCTTCCTCTACAAGCCTTCAATTTTTTTTTAATGAAAAATAAATACAATGTTTTAACATTCTTTTATTTTGGTATTGAAAATGGTTCTGAAAGAATTTTTACTATATCAATGTGTTGTATTGATATCTTGTGATTGAAATGTAGAAATGTTATGTTTCCTTCATGCATGTTTTATGTGATACGATTATGTTAACGTTTATGATATGTTTAAACCTATTCATATGAGGAATGCATTGGACTTAATAAGTGACGGGTGGAGGCCGCTATAGCTCCTCGATGCATCGGTAGGTATCATGAGACAAACTAGTGTCTTGGCACAAGGCCTTGACAAAATCTTATTTGTAGTCTTGTCACGAGGCCTTGGCTATGTGGTTATGATAGTCTGACATTATGCATTCCAACATTATGAAAGTGGTTAGTGATTTTGCATGTGATTATTCGATTAGTAGAATATCCATGTGAATGAGTAAATGGAATTATTTCATTTTATTTATGCCATACAATGTTGAAAGTTAAAGTTTGAAAGGCTTTTGTTTTAGTTATACATTGCCTTAAATGTTTATTCTTGTTTATGGAAGTTTCCGCTATATTGTTATCCTTACTGGGCATTTGAGCTCACCCCTTTTCTATGTTTTATTTTTCCCAGGAAATGAAGAAGTAAATTATGAATGACCTACAGGGATATTATGAGGGGATAATAGTGTGGACTGTGGAGACATTATGTTGTTGTTGTAGTTTTTCATTTTATGATGTAATGTAAAACTTATGAATATATCTAGTGTTTCCAAGGATACTAAACCAATCGGTCTTTCGAGATTTGATCTTTCTTGTGATCATGCCAATGTTATGTAATAATGCACCGAATCTGGGTAACTAGGGTCGGGGCGTTACAATATATGGTTCACTTTTGACTTTATATTACCCATTCTTTTGTAAATTCCATTTTAAAGCTGCGTTTTGGGTAAAATTATTTTATTTATCGTACGTGTTTGGACTTGTTGTTCTTGATATTATAATTACTTATATCTTGATTTAATTACTTCTAGAATGTAAATAATGATTTATATATCATATATATTCAGTATATATATAAACATTAGAGATAGATAAATGAAATTAAATACACCATTCATGGAGACGGTAGGCCGTACGTACGCTTGAACGCTGTGTTCCTTTCATTATTGACTTGAATTGAAGTAAGTATTTGAAACAAATATATATATATATATATATACATAAATCCAGTAGCTTTATCATGCCATATATTTCATTACTATTCATTCTATATACTTTATAATCATTCATGAGTGGTTAACATGGAGAATGAATCTCATCGCGTTGTGGAGACGGTAATCCGTACGTATGCATGAGCAATGATATCATTCCCATAATTATTTAATGGAATTGGAGTGGATGATATAATATCTCATAATCAGTATGATGTTATAATAACCATTTATAGTTATTTTTTACACCATTATACCCATCCTAGTCAGGTGGTGGTGGAAAAATAGATTACACCACAGCGTGGAGACGGTATTCCATACGTACGCACGCACGTGATTTCTTTTTCCGAAGGATAGAGAGAAGGTGAAATGGGGTTTTTTCATATTTATAATAACATATCATTATATTAGTGATACTTTTGTTTTTTACTTTATAATTAAACAATAAAATAAAAAGATGTTGAAGAAAAAAGAAACATGAAAGAATCGGTAGAAGAGATTACATCTTCTTCGATGCACCTCTTTTAAGCTCCCTCTTAAGGAAATAGGGTTGGTCTTTTGAGAAGACCAGAACCTCCAGAATGTGACTAGGGAAGTGGAGAAGATAAATGGTCAGGGGTTGGGTGAACTTGAAGTTGCAATGTTTTGTGAATAGAAGAGGGAGGAGGAGCCCTTTTATAAGGGAGGAGAGGGGAACCTTTGGAAACCTCAAAAATATTAATTTATAATAAATTAAAACCCCGCATAAAAACATCAAAAAATGACTCCCATCAGAATATTAGATTATATAGGGTTGTAATATCATCATCCAATAAAATTTATACATATTTGGAATTTATTTTAAACATTATCAACTTTATTTATCCTTATTTAATCTATTTAATTTTATTTGTGGTAATAAGATTCTAAATTTTAAATTGTTATAAATAATTACTTATGTGTAGTGAATTGTCCATAATTGGATAATTTATTACATTTTTACCATATAAATTATAATTTATAATTTTTAAATATATTTGTGATTTTTAAACTGTTTTATGTTATGTTATTTTTATAAAATAAAAATAGTGTCAATTTTGACACTATTAATATATTTGAATTTTAATAAAATACTCACAGAATATATGTTCAAAATAAAATCATTAATATATTAATAACATATCATATTTTCCTATAAAATTAGTGGAGAACATTATATTGTTCATATAATATATATTTTAATATTTTTAAAACCATTTATTTGATATTTGAATCAATAAAATAATTTCAACATCACTATTTTGTCACCATTAATGATAATTATTTAATCAATAAAAATTCTAAATAAATTCACATGATGTAGATAATTTTATTATATTTCTAGAGACTATTCATGTTCGATTTTTCATAAAGTTTATCACTAAATTAAAATTATTATACTTATAATATTTAAGAGAGTGACATGTTGTCACTTTCTTTGGTTTTAATAATAACTAAATTATTTTCATGGTTAAAAGTCCATAAAATTAATCTATTCTGACCCTTAGGTGATATTGGTAGACTTTTAGTCATCCAATACAATTTTTTCAGGTGTTATGGTAATGTTATAATCTTATTTTTACCCTTAATTATCTGATTTACCTTTAACTATAGTAAATAAAAATTACGGTAGTTACTATTCATAATATCAAAAAAATAAAAGTAACCTATTAACATAATTTAAACCCACTTAATTCAAATATGGAATCCATTTTTCAAAATTAAAAACACAGAAGTTGCAGTAATTAATTTAAAATTAATCTTGTTGTTAAGAGAATGGGTTTTAAAATTTAAAACATGGCCAAAGATTGAAATGTTTTTACCTATGAATTCAATGTAAAATTAATAATAATGAGATAAATTATACTAAAGAGTAAAAAAATATTCTATTTATACTTTTAAACCATTCAATATTATAATTTAACAATATAAATTATTGCGATGAAAAATGTTTTTTTAACTTAAATATAGCCTGTTTTACTATTCATTAAAATATGAATGTTATCAAATTATATGAAAAACTTATCCAATGTAAAATTTTATATCCTTATTTAAAAGAAGAATTATATTTTTTCAAATTGAACTTATAATCCTGTAAAAAACTATATTTAAAGTGGGTGTGCCATCAAAAGGCGGTAAAACTGCATTTTTTTGAAAATACTTATTTTCCCTGCAAATTTTATTTTGCTCACATACCATGTTTTAGAAAATTTGTAAGATGAATAATAATGTTATAAAATTCAAAATTTAGTTAATAATATTCATAACTCATTTTTTATAATAATATTATAACAATATATCATTATTTAGTGAAGCCCGGTATTACGCACTACACACGCTATCGAGGAAGGTCGCGATTGTGTGTAACACAAGCCAAGAATAGTGTTTGCATATAATATAAGCTAATAAAGTGTTGCGTAGAGAAGAATATATCTTTGGTGTAATGTACAATAGAAGGCATTAATGAAATTAAAATTATATTTTTCATAAAATCTCGGGGTGTTACATTCTACCCCCCTTAAAATGAATTTCGCTCTCGAAATTCGTAAGTGTTATAAATGGTTTACTACATGAATGTTTCTTTAATAGAAACCCGCATCATAAAAAGGAATACCAAAACTGAACATTAATAACTAAATTATGAAACATAATGGTTACCCAAATAAACTAATCAATGGGTTTCCACATAAAAGAACATAGGTGAAAATATGGATATGGAAAAGAAATCTAACCAAAATGTTCTGATGGAGAGTGGTATAGAACAAGGCTATGAAAAATCCAACAATCATAAAGCCATAAAATTGTGATGATCTAAGGTACCATCTAATTCATCGGATATGAGAACATTAGGGCATCATTTTTGGTTTTAAAGATCATTCCCCTAATATTTAAGAATAATTAAAAGAAACACTTACTTGATTTTGGAACAAACAAACTGTTTTTTGTTCCATGAACAATTTATACATCTTCTCTTAATGAAATGAAGTTGAATTTGTCTTCCGTGAAGTGTTAGAAGATCATGTGTTAGAATGATTGGTCATTCCATCTGTCTCAATCTTAAGGATATGAAATGTTATCAAATATACATAAGTCCATCTATGGTGAGGTTAATCGTATATGATTCAAAAAATGGACTTATAATTCATCTATCATACCTCTTAATAAAATAAAACTAGTTTCTACTAACTAGGGTGTTCCTGTAGGCTAGTCGTATGTGATAAAGGCCTATCATACTTTAGTTGTGGGTTCGATTCCCACAACCTTGTCTGACACGATGGGTTTTCTCCCATCCTGTAGGTTGTCCTTTTTCAAAAACTAAATTATTATAACATTCCATTAATAGTATCAAAAATTGTTCTAGCCTTAAACAATACTATATAATTTCTAAATTATTCTATTCCAATCTTTAGTCTTATCCAAACTCACAGTATAAGGAAAAATATTGATAGAGAGGTCATCTATGAAGCATGTAAATACCATCATTTATCCTCATATATCATAAGATACGTCTTGTTGGTCACATTACAAACATTCGAATTCCTTAATCATGTTTTCTCATGAAAAAATAATACCCATTGAACCTTAGTGAAAACATAAAGGCTATCAAAATTTAACACTTTCCACAAACCAAAATAAAAAAATATCTATATACTCAAACCATGATATAAATTTGTCCCTATATCAGTAATGAGATCATTTAATTTTTTATTTATACCATCATTATGTGAATATCATATTATTTTCAATAATATTTCAATCACATTTCATGGTTTCCGGTACCATATAATTATTGAAAACCAATACATAGATATTCTATAATTCCACGATAACATAAATGAGATTCTATGATACTATTTTGAAATCCCATTACATAAACACTTAATCATTACACAAAATCATTGTCATACTCAACATCACAAATAGTTATCACATGTGACTCCCCTTTATCCTTTTCCTTAAGATGTTTCTCATGTTGATAATCATTAACCCTTGGATTAGGGAATTTATTAGCATAATGCCCCATTTCCTTGCACTTAAAGCATTGAAGTGTTGGTGGTGTGTTCTTTACAGTATTTTTATTATTCACATCATTAGAACCCCTATTTCCATTAATTCGACACTCAGCTGCTCGATGACCTTCTTTTCCACACTTAAAACATTTTCTAGTCCCATTAAGACAATCTCCACCATGCTTCTTTCGACACTTTTAGCATAAAGAAACATTCATATTCTTTTCACCATTATTCTGAGATTTCTCCTTGAACACGATCTTTAATTTTTTTTCAAAACCAAGTGATGGATATGTTACACTAACATCCAGTTCTAACTTGATATCACAATGTATAATTTCTTCATTGCTACTGAAGTCACTTATAGCTAATTCCCTTCGATGACTTGGTTTTAAGCCACTGAAGAATCGATCAACTTTACTTTCAGGTTGGATGATAAATCCAGATTTATACAATGCAAGCCTTGTAAAATTTGCATCGTATATACCAAAAGATTCATCATCCTTTTTTTAATCTCAAGGAACTCCTTTTCCATCTTTGTTCAAAGAATACGAGGGAAGTACTCATTGAAAAATAATTTCTTGAACTCATCCTATTCCATGGATTCAATTTCATCATAGGGCATCATATTATTTATAATAGTCCACCATTGGTTTGATTCACCTTCTAAACGGTAAATATCCAGAATGAATTTTTCATGTTCCGAACAGTGAATTATGGAAAATATAATTTCAATAGTACTTATCCATTTTTCAGCAACAAGTGCGTTAGAAGACCCACTGAAAGAAGGTGGGCGTTGCCTCATGAAGGGTTGAATGAAATATTGTTCCCTCTCTGCTCATTCGAGAGTCCAGAATGATTCATAGCATGTGTAAGTATAGTAATAAGATTTTTCACTCCATCTCCCATAACATTGGTTTATTCAGCAGGACAATCATTTCATTGTCCATTACCTTGATCAACATGGTTCCTTCGGGTTCCAGCCATCATCTAAAACCCCAAAAGAATAGTGTGAGAGGAAAAAATCATGCTAGGGAAAACAACTTAATAAAGGGGGAGTGCCTTCAATATATAACATCTTAGGGTCAATTATAAGATTTTAACGTAATTATAGGTCTATAATCTATACTTATACTTAACCTTAGGGACATCCCTAGACAAACATTATAAATATGTCTAGAGATCTCACTAAAGTTTTCGCATGTTAGTTTCCAAAGGTTAAATTAACCATTACTATGATACCAAATGTAACAGTCTGAAATTACTTCCAGTGGACTATAATTGATACCTATCAGGGCACTCCATGGGCAGCTACACCCCCTGGGTGGGACACACCACTATCCCTAGTGTCAGCCATTTCCTAATGAAGCCCTTGGGAGGAGATCCATGCTTCATCCAATGCACACATGTGAGAGTTCCCAAGGATCAGATTCATTCCTACCCTCTTTAACTCTGATACCAATAGTAGAGACCGATAGCTTGACTTACATGGACAATACAGTACTTTTTTGGAATACTTAATACATAAAAAAATAGACCCACAAGGACTGTAATAGTTTAGTGTCTATGGAAACTCGGAATATAATCTTCTAATCATGGTGAAAGATCTTCAACATATCCAATAAAGATATTCCCCTTTTGTTTTCTTACCTAAAACATTTCATTATATCTTGGGGAAAAGAAAACATAAAAAAGGTGAGCTCAAATTCTAAGTAAGGGTAAACATAGAGAATATAAAACAGTCCATAAACATTTGAATGCAATGAAAACTTGAACATAAAATCTAATAATCAAAATATTGAGCACAGACATAAATCTTTGAAGTACGTAAGGCATATATCATAAAGTAAATTCAATCAGGATAAAATATAATTGGAATAAAACATGTAATTGTGGAAAACCATTAAGCACAAGATATGATTTCCATAATATCCAAGGCATTGCTGCCAAGACCATCTTAGTGGAAAAAGTCCATTTCTGAATCAAGTGTACTCCTCGTTCCAGTCCTGTATCACTGAGACAGATTAACTTACCATTCCAGCCATGTCTATCTAATGACTTATAAATATTTACCCAACGCATTGGAAGAAGATATAGGTCTCACCCATCTCATATTGAAATCATTCTTATGTGTTCCAGAACGTAAACATAAATCATTTATCATAACCTAAAGAATAAAATGTGCTTCATAAACATCATACCATAATAACATAATCCATATAAAATAAATGGATATCATTTCATCATAAGATAAGTAAAAACATTTATATCATAGAAACATTATACTTTAAACATACACATATGAAATAATGTCATCTTTGATGGAAAATGTTTTTGATAAAACGCTTGAAATAAATTCTTGAGGAAAATATCAATTCTTATTCAAAATCATTTATATTTTCACAAAATTGAACGAAATTTTCAAATAAGAGGATTTTTTTTGAAAATACTTAGAAAATATTTTAGTGTAAGCTTCATGAAAATAAGGTGTTATGAAACCGTAAAAATCTGTTCATGCCGTATAAGGTAAAAAGACATTCTCCTCGTACTTTTGTCGAAAGTCAAAAAGTTCCTCGTATGGTAAATAAAATATTCCATTCATAACATGTGGTAAAAGTAAGAAATGGGTAAAAAGGACTTTAAACATACATAAAAACACTTTTAGAAAAATTCATCATGGATGATAACAATAACCCCATGAAATACTTATGACTAAACAATCTCAGATATGAACGAGATTGGAAAGGTTATCCCTTACCTTAGGTCTGATATACATCATACGTATCCAAAACTCCTGTATAATGATTTAAATTGTGTCATTTATTTATTATAGAATCACATTTATTGTTATGATATCATAGATGGTTCACTTATGACTTTATATTTCCTGTTCTTTTGTAAATTTCATGTTAAAGCAGCGTTTTGGGTAAAATCGTTTTATTTATCATACGTGTTTGGCAATGTTGTTCTTGATATTATTATTACTTATATAATGATCTAATTACTTACAGAATTTAAATCATGATTCATATATTATATATATTTAGTATAAATATATATACATAATAGATAGATAAAAGAAATGAAATACACCGTTCATGGTGACGGTACGACGTACGTACGCATGAACGTTTTTTTTCCTTTCATTATTGAATTGAATGGAAGTAAGTAGATGAAAAATATATATATATACATAAATACAGTAGCATTATCATGTCATATATTTCATTATTATTCATTATATATAATTTATAATCATTCTTGAGTGGTTAACATGGAAAATGAATCTCATCGCGTTGTGGAGACGATAATCCATACATACGCACGAGCGATGAAATCATTCCAATAATTAATGAATAGAATTAGAGTGGATGATATAATATCATATAGTAATTATGATGTTTTAATAACAATTTATAGTCATTATTTACACCATTATACCCATCCAAGTAAGGTGGTGGTGGAAAAACAGATTACACCACG
This sequence comes from Viscum album, assembly GCA_963277665.1. Lineage (NCBI taxonomy): Eukaryota > Viridiplantae > Streptophyta > Magnoliopsida > Santalales > Viscaceae > Viscum > Viscum album. The sequence goes on from OY728151.1 coordinate 301,339,229, forward strand.
ACGTGGAGACAGTATTCTGTACGTACGCACGCACAGTGATTTCATTTTCTGTAGGATAGATAGAAGGTGAAATGGGGTTGTTCCATATTTATAATAAAATATCAGTGTATTAGTGATATTGATGTTATTAATTTTTAATGGAACAACTACATAAGAATAAGTTTAAGAAGAAAGAAAATTGAAAGAATCGGTAGAAGAGATTACCTCTTCTTTGACGCACCTGCTTCCTCTTAAGGAACAAGAGTTGGTCTTTTGAGAAAACCAGAACCTCCAGAATATTTCTATAGAAGTGTAGAATAGAAATGGGCATGGGTTGGCCGACCTTGAAGGCTCAATGTTTTGTGAATAGGAGAGGGAGGAGGTGCCCTTTTATAAGGGAGGAGAGGGGCACCTTTGGAAACCTCAAAAATAGTAATTTATAATAAATTCAAAAACCACATAAAAACATCCAAAATGAATCAAATTCTAATCCTAGATGAGATAGGGTTGTAATATCATCAACCAATAAAATTTATACATGTTTGGAATTTATATTAAAAATTATCAACTGGATTTATCCTTATTTAATCTATTTAATTTTATTTGTGGTAATAAGTTTCTAGATTTTAAATTGCTATAAAGAATTACTTATGAGTAGTGAAATTTCCATAATTGGATAATTTATGAAATTTTAGTCCACATAAATTTTAATTTATAATTTTTAAATATATTTGTGATTTTTAAATAGTTTTATATTATGTTATTTTTATGAAACAACAATAATGCCAATTTTGACACTATTCATTTATTGGAATTTAAATAAAATCATAACAGAAGATATGTTAGAAATAAAATATTTAATAAATTAATAACATGTCATTTTTATGTAGAAAAGTAGTTTATCACATTAAATAGTTCATATAATATTTATTTTAATATTTTTAAAACCATTTTTTTTGATATTTCAATAAATAAAATAATTTAAACATAACTATTGTGTCACCTTTAATAATATTAATTTAATCCATAAAAATTATAAATAAATATATATTATGTAGATAATTTTATTAGTCTTCTGGAGACTATTCATGTTCGATGTTTCATGATGTTTATCACTACATTAAAATTATTATACTTATAAGAAATAAGAGAGTGACACATTGTCACTTTCTTTGGATTTAATAATAATTAAATTATTTTCATGGTACAAAGCCTATAAAATTAATCTATTCCGACCCTTTGGTGATATGGGTTGACTTTTAGTCATCCAATAGAATTTTGGCAGGTGTTAGGGTAATTTTATAATCTTATTTTTACCCTTAATTATCTGATTTACCTTTAACTACAGAAAATAAAAATTACCATTGTTACTATTCATAATATCAAAAAAATAAAAGTAACCTATTAAAATAATTTGGACCCAATAAATTCAAATATGGAATCCATTTTTTAAAAATAAAAACACAGAAGTTGTAGTAATTAATTTAAAATTAGTACCGTTGTTAAGAAAATGGGTTTTAAAAGATAAAACAGTGCCAAAGATTGAAATGGTTTTACCTATGAATTCAATGTAAAATTAATGTTAATGAGATAAATTATATTAAATGGTAAAAATATATTTTATTTATACTTTAAAACCATTAAATATTATAATTTAACCATGTTATTTTTTGCAATGAAAAAAGTAGTTTTTAATTAAAATATAGCGTGTTTTTATTATTCATTATAGTATGAAAGTTATCAGAATAATATGAAACATTTATCCAAATTCATTTTTTATATCATTATTCCAAAGAATAATTTTATTTTGTCAAATTGAACTTATAATCCAGTCCAAAACTAGATTTAAAGTTGGTGCGCCATCAAAAGGCGATTAAACTGCATTTTTTGAAAAATAATTATTTTATCCGAAAAATTTATATTGTTCACATACCATGTTTTAGATAATTTTTAAGGTGAATAATAATGTTATAAAATTAAAAATTTAGTTAATACTATTCATAATGGCTTGTTGATAATAATATTATAACAATATATCATTGTTTTGTGAAACCCGGTATTGCGTAATACACACGATATCGAGGAAGGTCCCGATTGCGCGTAACAGAAGCCAAGAATAGTGTTTGCGTATAATATAAGATAATATGGTGTTGTGTATTTCACAATCTATTTTTGGTGTAACATACAACACAAGACATCTATGAAATTAAAATAACATTTTTCAAAAAATATCGGGGTGTTACATGAAATTAACAAATCATTCTAGTATATAATTCTACATTCAAACTATCTCAATCATTGAATTAATCAATTAATGAAATCATGATTCTAATAGAATAGTAATACTTAATAGAAAACTAATCCCACCACCACATGTGGATTTTTTAAAACATGAACATTTTTATGCTTCCCTTCAATAATTCATGATGAAATCTTTGAAACCTATCCATTGGTGCCTCATCTCCCTATAGATCCAATATATTGTTCTAGGCCTAGTCCATCCATCTAAACATTACAACATTAATATATCTTTGATTTTTGAAAAAACATTATATTGGGGAAATGTACTCTAATATATTAATTCGATATTATTTTGGTTAGTGTGTGTACTTCATTCGACATGGGGTGTTTATTAATATTGAGATATCGAACATCCTCAAACAAAAGATTATTTTTCCCATGTAAATTAATTATAATATCCACCATCATAACCAATGATTTTGGTACCAATCATAGTAGTATCAATTCCCAAGAATCATCCCAATATATTTTTTAACTCATTTGATAGGATTATGAATTTTGGAAATTAATTCACATGATCATCCACTAGACTTATTTATAATATTCTCATGATTAATATCGTTAGTATCAAAACAAAATTACTCATTAATGTTTAAATATCATTGATGTCTTCTAGAGTCTTAAAAAATTATATTGTGGCCTTAACATTCCAGATATTATAAAAAATATTCCATACTAGTGAAAACTAAATCAAGCTTTGTTCCTTGATATCCTTCTTTTCTTTTTTATTTTTCACTGTTACTTATAGTTTAATTCCATTCATTTGAACCTGATGATAAATTTAAAATAAATAATCCCTTATATTCATCATCAAAAATCATAAGTTTATGCTATAAAATTATTTTAGATAGACATTGATGTATCATAATTCTATATATTCTTAAAAAGAAGACACCTACCGAATCAAAAAATCATTTAGGTAAGAACACTACATAATGTTTCTAAATCAGAGTATACTTTTTAGCCATGATAAACCAAATTCTTAGAACAAAAATATTTAATAACAGTTGTTTTGGATCTTGAACCACTAATCATTGAAGAAAAAATGAAATAGAATAATGAAATGGGAAACAATTTTTTTGAACATCATTGACTAGAAAGAATGTCTCTCACAATTTTATTATAACTTAAGAAGTTTTTCTTAACAATAAATAACAAAACATACTTGACACATAGATATAAACGTATATATTTCAAACAGTTGGAAACCAAAAATACAAATTGAAACTAATGTAAATTGAAAAAAAAATTAAATGTTTCAAACTTTTATTTCTACATCCATAAGTGATCATTATTGAATTTCACTTAAATAGAAGATAAAACGATTAATTTTTATACACATTAACATAGTTTTATAGTACCCATTTATATGTTTCCCCACTAAACATAATGGAATTACATTGATAGTTAAATAGTTCCATAATTTTTAAATATTTTTGTGGGACCAATAATTAGTCACATATACCATTGATTTCATATAGTTTGTTCTTCAATGAACTCCAAATTAAATGTAATAGTTCTTGAATATGAAGAATCTTATTGTTCAAAATTATGTAAAATTTTGAATAAATTTAATTACACCACTCAAAACAAACAAGAAATCATTATGTATCTTAAAAATATCCATTTTAGATGTATTGTTTCATTTCCACCCCCTAATCTTGTAGAAAATGACCAATTTACCACCTAGTTTCAATAAAAACATTTCCACCAATATCTATAACACACCTTCCCCATGGAAACCTTCATCATGTTCTAGAACATTTGTCTTTGAGTTTCTCGTACGAATATAGAGAACTATAAAATGGATGTTTCATCCTATTTCATAACACATTCCTCTTAAGATTCATGAATATCGTTTTCTATACGATCTATGAATGTGTGAGGCTTCAGGGAATGTGTTTTTATTACCATAAAAATATTAATTGGGGTTAGATTGTTTTGGTTCTTATGATTGATGATCCAAGTCGGTATAATTTGGGCTATCCTTTAAAATTTCATAGGTTATATCTCCCACATAATATTACACATTATACATTTTAGTATTATTTTGGATAACTGGGATTTTGTATATATCAGTTGCAATCTGTTTTTTTTGTTTTTTCAGGTATTATTTGTTTTTATTTTTCTATTTACATTTTAATATATATTTATTTCAGTATTTATTGTACTATCTTGGGAAAAATATATTTTTTAGTGTAATGGAGAAATTTTAGGAAGATAGGTTTATAATTTTCATTTTTCATTTATCTACTAATGTCATAGTATATTTCGTTCACTTGAATTATTTATTACAAAGAATAATTCAATGAGATAAATATATTTAAATGTTATTAATATTTAACTTTAGTTTTTATTATAAACTATTGAAATTTAGAGGTTGATCTGAGGATATTTATTTACCACTTATGGTACCATTAATTTATTTGTGTCATCGACAATACATAAGTGCTTCTTCATTTGTTCTACTTAGGATTTTTCATTAATATGATACAATTTTGTTATTTTCATGAGGAAATATACAACCTTACTGGGAGTATAAAAGGATAAAACTTATAAAATAATAATATTATCTACTATTTTGGTGCTCTCTCTTAGATTTATGAGTACTCATGAAATCTTTCACCAATGAAATACCAGTTAATATTTTCATGAATGTGATTGATCAAAACCAACAATTTATAAGAACAATGCATAAGGTAATTTTATTATATTTTTTGATTCTAAACATAAATTAATCTAGAGTTTTAAGCCTTATAAGATAAAAATATTGAATTTATTTCCATGTATGGAGGCATACAGTGTTATAGGGGAGGGATTTCAACAATAAGATGGGATTCCTTTTTATATGAAAAAAGGGAATAAAAATTGATGTTTTTAATGAGTTTAATGATCAATGCACCATATTATATGTTTATTTTACAAGGAGTGTTTCTATTTCTATTATGATCATGAATCTAGGATGTATAGAGTTCATTTTAAGATAATTCATCCAAGATAGCTATGTTTTATTTTTTAGGGTTATATGAATATGATGACTAGGAAATATGGGACTGAAATTTGGTTAGTATGGGACATATTCCCGAGACATTATATGGATTATCTATATAAATTAAATAGGTAAAGGAAAGAGGAATTTACCCTACAATGGTAGCCCATTTATAACTCAGTCTCATTGAGTGGATTAAGCGATGTTGATCTGATGCTTGGCATATAGGTGATAATACAGAATACACAATATGGGAATGATGTCCTTGTAGGGATATCATTAGTTTCCTAAACACAAGGGATCTGTTTTTATCAATGGAATACATGATTCAATATATTTAATTTATCCATATATAGGTAGGAAATCTACTATAAGATCTTTTGAACAATTAATGATTCCCCTTATCAATGAGTTGCATAAAAAGATGGCCACATGAGAATAGAAAGTAACCTAATCATTTATTTTGTAAAGCTATGGTTTTTACATATATGAAGTTGAATTTTTTATATGTGGACCTAGATGAAAGGGTTTTAATAAAGACATGGAAACTATTAGGGTAAAAGGATGTAACAAAATAGTGGTAGGTGAATTGGGTGAGTAAGGTGGAAAGTGATACCTCATGAACTGGGGGAAACTGATCCAAATAAGAGGGATATGGGATTCTTGGATTTTCTCAATTATTAATATCATTTATCTTTTTGTGGGATCTTTATCCCTATTTTGTGTGAATACATGGGTGTAGTGGTCTTTCATAAGGGTTGTTTGAACAAAACACATGGTTAACTAAAGTACCTCTCTCCTCTATTTCATTACCATTGGTCTTACAATATAAATCACATATAAGTGTTTGTTGAGTGATTTTGGACTATGAAATATGTTTTTTTGAACTATGATGCTAAGGGGTAACTCTATGTGGTGAATTTGGAGGCATGATTCCTTCTATAGGTAAGAGAGGGATGTCCCCATTTACTTAGGAGGTAACCAAATATGATCTCAACTATGACTATATGAAAAAGAATATGGGATAATTGAGGGAACATGAAATGATTTATATTTGGGTGTGTATACAGGCTCTCATTAGGGAATATGCCATTTTGATTTAATTAAAATTTTACGTACTCAAATTGATTTTTTTTTATTGAAAAAAATAAAATTTGGGTCCTAATAAATATAACCATTTGAAATGGATTTTTTAGACTTAAATGATTGAATTCAAAAGAGAATATATCATGTTCATGAGATCTATCTCAAATAAGGACACAAAATTTGTATTGGAGAATTAGGGAATGTAATAAGATGAATGAAGTCATGCACAATACTCCAACTTAGAGAAAATTAATTGCACTATCATGGTTTATAATATTTGATTTAGAGAACCATTACCACATTTTATAAAAAACGCAGAAATATTGGAAGGGAATACAAACATGGGAGAATCCTATAAAATCTGGATATCTATTTTCCCTATTTTGTCCTAATTGTGCACTCTCTTCCCTCAATATTATAAGAGAGTCACTTCGCCCAAGAGACCTTGAGAACATATCAGTGGGCAGACTAAGATAGACATGCTATTATAGGTTTATTTATCTGGGTAAAATCAATTTCATAAAATCACATATTCTAAACAACTTGGGTGGGTGAACATTGGAAAATATGGTTGGGTGATAATATATACTTTATTAAAAAATTATCAATTTTCTATAAGATCTAATTTTATTTTCTACTAGTTATTATACATTTTTACCATACATTTTTTAATTTTTTAACAAAATTATTTTGAGTAAAAGTCCTAACATTTAAACATAATTTTTGATATGGCAACAACAACATATTGTAACGTTACATTTAAAGATTAAAATCCAAGATAACTTATCCAATATAGATTATATGTGAATTTTCTTACACATTACCTCTGACTGTATCTTCAAAAATACTTCACATCATAATTAGATTGATTATAGAAAAATGTATTACTAATTAATAAAAAATTTATATAAATAGATCACACCTTCAATATTCTAAGTTCACCCATGTATCATGGTTGGAAAGAAAAAATATTTTTATTGGTTATTCATATATTAAATAATAAATTGTTGATATGAAATATATTATATTGTATATGAATTCCAATCATGATAAAAATTATTATGATTTTACCACATTCCATTAAACTATCTATCAATTTCACCCTATTAATTTACATTAAAGACATCAAGGATAAAATAAATGACTAGATATATTCCCAATAAGGGGATCATGTGTGAGTGAATTTTAGAAAATTGGGTGTAGGAAACATGTTCCAAATATTAGGTCTACCAAATTTTTTTGGAGACATATAAATCCATTTGGATCTCTAAAACATAAATTTACAATAGGACCTTATATGTGGTTTTAAAGTTTTGTTTTTTGGTTGTTTAATATTAGGATATTTTGAGTTGAATGGAATGATTTTCAATGATTTTTTGACCTATCACAGGTGAATCATTATCATTGGAAACAAATGGGATTACTAGGAATACATGAAGGGTGTTTGAGAGATATATAGGGGTTGGAACGCCAATGCATGGTCATCCAAGAACACGTGGTTGTGTGAAAAAATAACACAAACATTCTTTTAAAACCCAATAATTTCTATATTTTTGTGGTTCCAATATCATTTTACCCCTAACATAATGATATATCATCCTACGGTGACTTGGCCAAAATGTTTGGAAGGATTTCGTTGATAATGTTTTGATCTTATTATATTAATAGGTTAGATCAAAGGTATATCACTATAGATCTTCTTATATCCATTTCATTGATGGTTTTATCTTGGTGAAACCTAATAAAGATGTGGTTTGGGTGAGATAGAGTGTTTTCGTTTGACTACATTGTGGATTTTTGTTTTAGGTATTTGGGATGGGGAATGGAATCATAGATATTTATTTTTCTAACACGGTTTTATAATATTTATAGTTTTATTTTGGTGGGTTTTTATTCTATTGATATTCTAGGAAATTCATAGATCTAGAATTTTTCGTTTTCATTTGGTTTATATTCTATGGAAAATTTTTTATTGATGTTCGAATTCAATTTATGTAAAATGATTTCTCTATGAGTATAGTTTTTGGAAAAAACAAAACGGCTGGCTTTTTGAGCACATGAATAATTTCTAGAAATTATTTGAATTTGAAAAATATATGTTAAATTATAATTATTTCGGAGTTGGTATGTTTTTTGAGGAATGTAGAACTGAATTACTAATTTATTATTTCTATGATGCTATTGATTGGGATGGTTAGGTGCGGAATATAGAGTGGGTTTTGAGAATCATAATTGGGTATAGATAACCTACTATAAGTAACCCTTCAAGTTGGTCTATGATAGTACCCATGGTTGGTATGTGCCTCTATATTCATTTGAGAACATTATTTGGTATGTGTAGTTTGGAAAGGTATTCATTTTACTTTTTTATTGATTCATATTGTTTTTAATACATATATATAAACTTTCTTACATTTAATCATTATAAAATGTTATGTTTGGGTCAATATGTATAAAACCCATTGAATCTTTGTTTCTTTTTAAATACATGGGGTGAATATAGTATGTCTTAGGGAAATTCAATTAGGTTTTCTACTCAACCTATATTTTCCCTTTTTCAATGATCGGTATATATTTCCCATCTTGAAATAGGTAAGGGATAGGAATTGTAATTTACTAATATAGGGGTGTATCCATGGATTTAAAGATACATGGAAGAAGGGGTAGAATTTATTATATGAAATAAAGGGTTTATCAGACGTTTAGAATAACTCATGGATATACCTTTTGGGGAATTACATTTTATGCCTCATATTCCTTACTTTCATCTATATATCTAATTTCATTCCTGTTTGTTTTATTATATCAACTTTAATAGTTTTTGAAATGTTTCATCATGTACAATATGTTATTTGATATGTATTTATAGAATGTTATTTATTTTTTATATGTTTGGAATGCTTGTGGAATAGAAACATCATGATAATGTTTTAGTGATATGTTTTCATGAGGTAGGTGTTTCTCATGAGGGTAAATCATCCCACAATAGTATTTTCTAAACCCTAAACATTTATTCCCTACCTTTTTTGAAATGAGGGAAACAAATAAGGGCTAATGACCTTCTAACATGACTCGAGAATGGTCGAGGGGTGAAAAGTTGTGTAGGGATGTTACAGATGGCATTAGTTTTCATTTTTTTATGATATGCATGAAGTTTGGATGATTGAGAATCATCATATAGTAATAAAAAATTATAGCTACGTGATTATAATGAATCAATAGTTACCAAGGTTTTGTGGGTAATCCAAGTGGTTATTGAAACACTTATAAATATTGTTGGAGATAATATTTTCAGCTATATTGGGTCATATAAATTATTTGTCTCATACACCATAAAGGAACTCATGAATAGAAAAACATTCTTAGTTTCATGTTTTTGAGAAAATGGTTAAATATTTCAATGAATTGGATTTTAAAATAATTAATTTGATATTGATGATTTAAATTTTTTTTTTCAAAAAGGGTATTTTTGTGAGTGCAATTGGATGGGACCTTTATATGAGGCATGGTATGGGGAAATGTAGGTTTTTCAAATTAAGGTTCAATTTTATATTAATGTCTAGAAATTATTATTTTCTTTTGGGGTGACTTGGTAAGATTTTATGGTATTATTATAAGATTAAATTCCTAGAAAAATATTAATAAATCATATGTATCAGTTGTAAATCTATCTCTAGTTAATCTTATGTTATTTTGAATAGGTTTTTCCCTTATCATGGGAGAAAAATTACACAATAGAGGTATCATTGTAATCAATACCAAAAAATACACCATGAATATGGTACATGAGGACCTAAAATTAGTTAATAACATACAATGTAAAAAGGTGTTAAATGAGTTGATGATTGACTAAAAAATGTATTATAAGAGTTTCTCATGAATAAAATATTAGTGTGGATATGATATATATGTCCTCCGAAGATGTATGATGATGAGACCAAGTAGGTATTCCAAGAGTTTGTGACATAAAACATAGGGAACTGAAACATTGAATGTGTGAATTATATAGCAGGGGTATTTGATAATTTTAACTAGAAATAGGATATCATTTCCATGATCTTATAAGATAGATATATTCAATTATATAATGGATATATTGGTGGATAAATCATATTACTAAAATGAAACAGATGAGATTCGTGATTTTATGATGGGTTGAAGGACATAGACTAATTAGGGTAATTCTAAAAAAAAGAATGCATGGGTAATAATTTTTATGTGAGATGTGACCAAAAAATAAAGAAATAATGGTTATATGGTTAGTCTCATAAACCTCATATTTTAGGTATATAAATTTTAATGTGATGAGTTGATCTAGATGGAAGGGAAATTCTTGTGTCTACGCCTCCTCTAGAATAATATTTCAGAGAAAATGATATAAATCATTCACCGTTCTTAGATTGGTAAATGATGACTGTTATACTATAGAGGATAAGATATTTTTTAAGAAGATATTAATTTAAGGGATAGTGTGGATTAGAGACCAGTCATGAAAGTGTAATCTCATTACGGTATGAATAACCTAGGATTGATTATTTTAGATGAATATTTAAATATATAGATTAATATAATGGGGAATAGTATTTTTCTAGAGTCAAGAATCTATTTCCCCTATTATTTCATGGATGTAGGCTAAAGAATTATAGTGAGTCAGAATGCTTGATCATATTTAGGAACTGATCTGGGAAGGTAATAACATGTGGAAAGGTATAAGAAACCTTTTTTGTTTATATAGGGATAAATGATTAATTCCTTATTTTGATATATCATGTGTATGTGAGAGTAATAATTACTCTGATAATATTCATACATTGGTTAAACTATGGCGAATAATGTCTAGAGTCATGAATGATATAATGAATGATACCATTGAGGAGTTTTGGTCTTATTCAAATGGATATAGAGGATCATTAAAAATCATGGAAAATAAGCTTATATGGGTGGTAATCCAATATTCATATGACATTTGAAGGCTTTTTAATGATGATAACATGAGTTTCTAAATGTGGGTATTGATGGAATACAAATATTATATTTGTTTTGGTAAGTTATATACTAACAAAAGTTATGAAAATCATGTGGTAGAAGTGAATTTCTTTTCAATTGACCTGAAAAGTATTATTTTTATTTCCAAATCATTTTGTAGAAATGTGGGAAAATACAGTAGTTTAACACAAATGATCGTTAATCACAATTAGAAATCACAAAATCATTAAATATAAGGAAACATTTTTTGGAATCACTTCCCTTTATAGGTAAAAAATAAGTGAATTTATCTTCATACCAAGATCATCCTAGATTATTTTCCTAAAATGATTGGCCATCTTGTCCCGTGTTTGGATGTATTCCTCCACAATTACCTTCCTTTATTAGAATCCATGTATTAAAATTATATCTTCTTTTGTTGACACTGACCCTTTGATCTTAATTAACAACAATTCAACAATTTTTTTCTAATATTTATTTTATATCATACATGGGAGAATTTATCCAGAAATATCATTCCTACATGTATTCTTTTTAAAGGAGAATGATCTCAAACAATTTCTCTTTTTCCCCATCCAACATTCTTGCCACACCACCATTCGGTTGTTCTATATCATCTCAACAATTGAGCTTATATTATCAACATCATATATCAAAAAACCAATTATTCTCTAGATCATGAACCATTAGTTCAAATTCAATCACCTTAGTACTTCTATATGACTTTATTTCCACTAGCCCAAGTAGATGAGAATAATCTATCTGACCTTTTTCTGTATTTAACATAACCAAAATACAAACCCATATTCCTTGGTGCCCCTTTTATATATTATTCTTCCGTATAAAACAAATTCTTCTACCTACCTTTCCCCCCAAACTATCAAATTGATAATTTAATTGAAAACTGATCATCATATTCATCCTCAGAGATGACCTGGTCCACAATGGGGTCATACTCTAGTAATGGAATATGCATGTCAAATTCAGTTGGATGAAAATCCTCTTATTACTGAACCAGGTACACAACCTCCAGACCTACAAGTAAATGGGAATGTTGAATAGTTGTAGGAGATCATATAGGTCTTGAACTACTCATTTCCTTAACCTATCCCCTATTTATGGCAGGGTTTTTTATCTTGACCTATTAGATGCATTCTCCCAGACTCTAGGTTCATCCTCTGCTTCTTGGATTAATATTTCTTATTTCTTGCACCTGGATTGATGTCCCTCACATGCTTTCTAAAGAAAAACCTCATGGCTAGGTTCACATACAAGATTCACTACCTCTGCATATGATAACAGTTTCAATACTTTACTCTTTGGATACAAAAAATATTCTACATTTACCCCTCTATACCCTATAATAGAAGGTATGTATATTACATTAATATGGTCGACCATATCACTCTTAAAATTATAAAAGGTGACCTCAATATCTTGAAAAATATTTTGAATGTGATTTTCATGTATTGACATATTTCTACACAACACAACTGTTAGGGATCTTCAAGTATTTTTCTCTAATTATTTTTGTGATATCGATTCAAACTGCAAGTTCTTGTCTCTATGAAGTCAAGTTGAAACTAGATGGACTAGATGTATGCACAATGAGAAATAGTCAGTCTAGGACTAGAATACCCCTACATTTTTACAATGATATTCTTCTCTCATTTAAATCCAAATGCATTCCACTAAAGGAAATGAGACAACCACTTCCACATAGATAAATGGATAAATTTGATGGAAAAATACCTTTTCTATATCAGGATAACATATATAACGACATACCAAATTTCCTATCATATGTATAATAGTGGTATTTTGTGATGGTAGTGGGAGTTTGGGGATGATTGACCAAATTTCTATAGTAAGAGCATTACACATCAATAGTAATTCATATAAGCATTTATGAAGGTAGAATCCACACTTGTTTCATTTCTGCAGAGCTCTAGGACAGACAATAATCGAATCATCCTTTGATGTGAAATGAATCATCATATGTATTTTATCATGAAGACAATCAATCAATTTATCTCATAATTCCAAGGTTCTGAGGATTAACTAGTAAAAATCATACACCAAGAACAAATGATTGCATAATCAAGACACCATGGTTATATTTATAATACCTAAGCATTTAAAAATTCATACATCAATACGAAAGCTAAGATGATCCATAAAATAGATCAAGAACATTTTGGAATAACAAAGTACCTAGGAATTTCTAATGATACTTAGATAACAACTTGTATAATCGATCTATTAGTTATTATTATTAGTTATTGTTAATAGATAAAATATGCATGATGAAATAATTCATATGGGGAAATACTCATTGTATAAGGATGAGAGAAATAAAATGGAGGGGAGTAAATTATTTCATATTTAATGTAATGAAACATTTTTTACTAGTATTGGGTTGTAACGTAGTATTAGAATTTATGTTGACCCAAAAATGTTTTTTAGTGGGTTATCACTAGGATATACTAGAAAAATTAATATACATAAGAATTAGAATAAGTTGATAGATAGAAAAAGTTATCCCCACCATTGACAACTGTATTGATATAGACAATGAACAAGCATAATAATATAATTATTATAGTCATTACTCTTTAAATAATCAAATAAATAATTATTATGATATATATTCTTATATATTTATGAATCTATAACTTTTATTGATTCACTAAATATTTGGGAATTCTTTAAAGGGGAGTCCAAATAATTTGAGTTGGCTTTATTATTGAATGATTTTTTAGGTATTGTTTCATGAATGAAATATATAATCGAAAATAAATTTCATTATTAAATTGGAAATTTCATACCTCTCTAAATGGAATATGTATAAATATATAACATTAATGTAATTTCATCATATAAGGTGTTATTTTCTTTATTATATTAAATAAGTAACATTCATATCACCTGAAAATGATAAAATATAAAAGTCTATACATGAAGGGTTTATTTTTTTCCCATTCAAGTTTTGTTGTTTGATAGAATATCTATATATATAAATGATGATTAAATAGATATATTTAAAAGTAATGAGTGTATCAAGTTAATTAATGATAAAGAATAAAAATTATCTAATCTTATAAATTTTCATTTTGATGGACAAAAAATTGTATTGAAAGAGAATAAAAGCATGAATGGTGTTCAATTTGGTACAATATATATTTTTTTGTTGAAAATGAACCCATAGTTTAGAAAAGTGTATTGAAAGTGATGTTAATTAAATTAATAATAACATATTATCTTTGGATATAAGGTTAATACAGTAAAATTATCTAGGAAATGGGAAAAATTCACAGATATTATAATATAAATGTTGGCAAGAAATGACAAGTACATATTTATCAAGATGACTTTTCATATGAAAATAGTCATCATAAGATTGTTGTGATGGAATTTCAATATACTAGAGCCATGGAATCAATTATATTGATGAACCTTTGAGAGGGAACTATAATTGGATTCTTTTACTATCTTATTTAGTATCAATTAAAGGTTCTATAAAATGATTAAAACATGTGATGATAATCTAATTAATGTTTATTATGGTGTTTCATCCAAATACTGATAGAAAATTTAGTAATTTATATAGTTATTAGAAGGGATTCATAGTGAATGAGTTACGGATTTATGCAGTTTATATTAGGACCATATTTCAACAGGTCAATTTTTATAGAATATTAGTCATTAGAATGTGTTGTTGATGGAACCCTTATAAGGATTTATAAGTTACTAAGTAATTATCTTCCATGTGGGGAAAATAAGTGAATCATATATGGTTATAAAAAGTATTATACACGAGTAAATGATATATATTCAATAAATAAAAATTATATGAATATACCATTGAATAAATAAAAGTTATTTTTGAAAAAAAATTAGTGTCCTTTAGATTTTTCAATAACAAATGTAGGGGTGATGTTGTATTCAAGTTGTGCCAATAATATACTTATATAATTGGGAAAATAAATTATATAGATAATGTAACGAATTAAATTGCTACATTGTTTCCGAGGACTCTGTAATCATGTAACATACCCACTTAAAATCCTATAGAAACCCCCATTTACCTATTTTTTGGGTTCCATACTGGTTTTTCCACTCCCACATAGATAAATAAATATATGTTGATTTAGATGGTTATTTTTGGTGGAGTTCTCTCATGATAATGGGATATTATATTATTGTGTTGTTAGATCAATGTAACGTTACTCTATATGTTCCACTATCTTCTATATTATTGGTTTTATTCAAGTAAATCCATAAATGAGTAGGTTTGGTTTTAATAATGGGTGACCAATACCAAAATATTTATTAATTATTATTACTGTATCATCTATATAGTTATATATACATGATTTATTTTTACCATTACTGTAGATATTTCTGCATCCATTATTTAATGGTGATGTCCATAAATTAAATGTCAATTAAAATGGATATTGAAGATCCCATGCTATCTTAGATCCTCAAGATACACTTCTAATAATATTAATCATATTACATATGATCAAGATACATATTATTGATGAGACATAGTAGAGGTTTGACTATTAGGTTTTGGGGCATCATAAACATTGAGACTTCTTCCGATGAAGTTCTCACTTGGTGATCTCTTGTAGTGAGATCATGAGGATGGATTTCCAGTAGGAACACCACATTATTTAGGTGTCATTGTTTGTTCATATATATGGAAATGTTTAATGGAATCCAGAATTGAGATCATTACCATGGTGTACCATTTGATCGCATTATTTGATGCAAGGAAATAACAATGGTAATGAAATCGTGGAGAAGTAGATTGTGTTTGGTGCATCATTGGTTGTATGGAATTGGTTGAATGGTCAAAATGACTTTTTAATGATAGGTTGAGGAAGTTATATCTCAGGATAGGTTGGTCAAGATGGTAATACATTCATAGGACCACGGAAATTGATGTTGAGGGTAAATATTTCTAATTAGATCAAAAAATAATAATGAAATAAAATAGCAATGACATATGTGTGTGTCCTTCATTATGAGATATTTATTGACAATGAGATTATATTACATAGTGCATGTTTATAGGTTGGTTTCCATTTCATGGACTATCCTTATATCTTTAGGTGCCGGGATGGATTGCTAGATCCCTCCATTGGATTGAAATTGGTATTAACTTCTATTGAAGTAAGGTCCAAGAGGGAAACTCAAAATAAAGTATTAAAAAGTCTTACCTATTATAGTTAATAGGAATGTTGGACAGGGTGGTCCCCATTACTAGGGTTTGAATTTTTCTCAATGTTGTAAGTTCACCAATGGAATAAATAAATTAATATTATTAAATGTATAAAAAATTGGTATTGAATTTATTTCTCATGAACTATATATTTTTAATGAATATTATTGTAACAGATTCAAGGTTCATTTAATATTTGAGTGAATGGAAAGTCAAGTTAATGTCCATGGTTTTTTCATGTAATATATTTATTATATTACAAGAATGTGATAAAAATATAAATGATATTTATTAATTAGTTTATTAGAAATAATATATTTTTATGTAGTGATAAATAAATATTTGGGTATCGAGAGTATATTTCAGATATTTATTAATTCACAATATATAGAAGAGGAGAGCATCTCACCAATTACTATTCAATAAAGAAATGGTAAGAGAATCTACCTCTTCACTCTCTCTCAATTTTTAAAGAGAGATGCAATGGTCCCAGGTGATTGATCAAATTTATCTTTCATAGATCAATAGAAAAGAGTGGCGGTGATTATCAGAATGTTGAAGGAGTCATATTAACTACACAATAGCACATAGATTCTGATGATCAACATTCCTCCTGTCCCTCAATGCTCATATGGATGATCTAGATGGATTTGAATTTGGTGCCATGAAGTAATGATGACCTGCGATGAATATACCTTGATTGTGGTTTCATATCTAACAAGGTATTTATGGGTTTTTGTGCTGAAAAAGCCTGACACAATGATCAGTTTGCTCATTCTAGGTAGAATTTCTCTTCTGATGATGTTTTCATATCAAATATTGATGAAATTTTTTGAAAATTCTATTCTTTGGCTTCCTCGGTGTACCTGGTACCTTCAATATTTATCATAGTGACACGTGAATATTTTAAGCCAAAGAGTAATAAATGTTTCATTAAATATAAATAGAGCATTGTTCTTGTCCCAACCCTGTAGACCATGAGTGAATCTGACACCAGATGAACAAGTTAGGACCACTCAAATTTTTAAATATTGATTGAAAAATCAATTCATAAGTTAATAATAAAGAGCATATATATTTATAAATATATTGAAATTATTCAAGATAGTTAGATTTATAATTTTCAGTGTACATGCTGCCTAAAAATACAACGTTTCCTAGATGTTTAGTGACCAAAATTGGATTTTACCGAAAATTGTATTTTCCTATAATTTGTTAAAAAAATTAATTTATAACAATAATATTGTTTTTATAAAATAATACATTAATAAAATAATGATTTTGAGGGATCACAGGGTAAATAATAAAACAAATAATGTGGAATTTTGGGATCCTACAACTTGATTTCTCAAATGAATTTTTTTTGTTTGAAGAAATAGGATTTCATGGACCCCTAAATTATCCTCTACAGATGTAGCCACATCTACTCACATCTCCAAAAAAACAACAGAGCACCTCCTGGAAACCAACACCACCACACCCGATCGGCCTCCCATATTAGGACCCCTTCCCTCTCTAATTTATGTAGGTCACCCCTTCCTCGGAATCCACCCCTGGTGATGACCTCATTCACTACATCTAGAAGTAGATCCTATGAACTACTATGAGAAAGATCGACCACCAGCCTTTTGTAGCTTCACAAGCTTCCACCGTCGACCATATTGGCATGGTTTTCACCTCAACCATGGATTCCCTAGACCGGCCTCCTCCCCATGGTAGAACTCTCAATGGAGGTGTCTCACATAGTGAATTCAACATTGTCTTTCTGTTCCACTCGGTCCGCATCCACTGGGTACGATAGTGTTAGTACCTCCACTAGAAACTATCGCCGCTCGAACCAAACTTCTCTTTCACCAATGATCTATCCTCGGTTGATGCTATGAATTATGCTTATACATGGTGTCCTTATCCCAGACAGCTCATTTAACTAAATACATATTGAAAGACACCCTTCCCTCGTCTGGTGGTCAATCCACCTACCATCTTCCTCGATTACGTAGCTCGTTAGTCCCTTGCTAGAGACACATGAGTGAGATAACATTATATTAGTTCATTTGTACCTTTTCGATCCCAAATTGGAGCTTGGAAGGTGAACCCAACCCAGAATGGGTGTTATCAGACCTGTCTAGTCTAGAACACCCCATCAGTGTCTGCACTGGCCCAAAAAAGACTGCACAGGTTTACCCCAAACCACACAGGTTCTTCTCATAGTTTTGGGGTACCAAATGTTTTTTAAAATAAATTAAATAATAATTAAATAATAATATTTTTATAGATTTTTTGATCTAATTTCGTAATTAATTTTATTTTTTTATGAAAAAAATTATAGTAATTTATGGTGCTTAATGATGTAATTATTGAATTAAAAATAAGTGAATTTTTAATTCTATATAAATTTATTATGAAAATATTTTAATGGAAGAATAATTTAATTCTGAATTTATTTTAAAATGTAAGTTTAAATCATATATACTAGTCATGACTTTTGGACCAACAAATGCATTTCTGGTGTGTTATTTAGTTATTTTTTAATTTATTTCAATGGTTTGTTATAATTAATTATTAAATGGTAATATTTATGTGGTTTTTCTGTTATTATATTTATAAGGGATCAAATTTCATGTTCTATGAGATATATTTTATACTCATGAGACCCCCTCGCATGTGTGTGAGTACTGATGTGTAATGATTAAGATGAGTAGTGACACTACACATACTAAGTAATGGAGACACACTAGACAGTATCTCAATGAAATGGATGGGAAAGTGCCATAACTCGAGTCGCAAATGACACAACTCAATGTATTTCCCTTAGGGTCAAGGTTTTCTCGTGATTCACTCAATGGATGAACCTCTTGTATCATCTCATGATCATGTAGTCATTTATTTTCATGGTTTATTATTTTATGAATGTGTAGTTTATGTACAATCACATAGAATAATAAACTAGAATGCCCAGATAAAATAAAAAACATAAAAAATATATATTTTGGTACATCTTACATGGTAAGTTGTGAGTGTGATCACATTGTATGTGGTTAGATGATATAAAATAATTTCTTTCATCACATCAAACAAAAAACCCTCAATGAAATTTTAATTTGTAACCTCCTTCCATTATTAAAATTTGGACAAAACATGGTGTTTGTTGTACTTGGTCATCCTTAACTACAGGTTACTCTTACATACAGAGAGTTCATATAATAGTTATAGGTTTATATAAATAAAAAATTAGTAACAATTTGCAATATGTAACTAGCTATCATTTTAGAAGAAAACTTTGAGTAAATCATGTTATGATATTAGAATCATGGACTTCACTCAAAAGATTAGGGAACCATGAGTTAATGCAGTTGGCCAGTCAAATGGCTAACTTGAACCCTCTATGTTATTGTGTACTGATATCATTTAAAATTGGAGGGTATTCATTGTGATCATTTGCAGTAGAATTGTCAAGGGACAGAGTATTTAGATTTTAATATAGAGTGTACTTAGACTTCGATAAAATAGTAGGATGAATTTAAGGATCTAATTAATTAATCATCAATGTCTAATTTGGTAATCAATATAAAAATTTATAATTTTATATAATTTTATTTTTCAGAAAATATAAAGTAATACCACAAGAAATAATGTGATAAATATTTGAAAAATTAAATGTCCACACTGGGTCTAGTTTCTATGTGTTGTATTGGAACTTGTTCATAATACTACGATATGTGAAATTCAAGGATCTAGTATTCCACTATACATGTTAAGCAACATTAGGAAGATAAGGTGAATAATTTATTAATTTATAATCATGGATAAAGAATTTTATGGTTGTGTCATTATTCTATAATCAATATTTGATATAATTTTTGGTCACTACATTAGGACATGGATGATACAACATATAGTCTTATCTCTAAGAAATATGCGAGGTGAATGTAAATCATGATATGAATAAGGTGATGATTGCAGTTGACATGTTTTAATTTAAATATGCATCATGATCTTTAAATGGATCACTTTATCATATCATATTCACCCATTTACTCTAGTATCATATAAGGTTACAAAATAGATTGTATTAAGTAAATCATTCATTACCTGTTTTGGTCTAGTGCTCCAAGTAAATAAGAATATAATGGACATAGTAATAATTAATTATTATGGAATAAAAATTTAATGATAATTTATAAATAATAATAAAAAGTAACGCGAAAGGTACTTTCACATAATTATTCAATAAAAGAGGTAATCTGCCTGAGGTCATTTAATTTTCATGTCATGAAATTAAACAATAGAAGTGAAAACTGAATTAAAGAAGAAATTTACCACTAAATCAAGAATATTAAACACATAAAAGTAATGATTCAATGCTACATATTGGTTATTAAATATAGTATTACTTTCATATATGTGTATTGACATATTGTAACCAAGTATGTAATAGAAACATTACAATAAGTAATGTGTATTATTCAAGTGGATATGAAAGGGTGATTACGAAGTTTGTTGTGGGAAGTACATGACTTCTATATTTCAAAATAAATTATTCTTGTAAAAATATTACTGATTATAACCAAAAATATTTATCTCTCGTTTCTTTTGGATATAAGGAGACATTTTTCTAAGTTCAACAATTAATGTTATTTGTGGTATTTTATATCAATCAACAGTTCTGTAATACATGAATCATATGAAATTCTTGATGAATATCACATTAAGACTTATTTACCTCGTTATGGAATGAAAAATATTTGTGAAGAAAAACTGATGTGGACATCCGGAATATACCCAATTCTGTATATTGGATCATTAAATCAATACACATTTTTTATTTTTGGTGTATTTAGTTTTGGATAAAAGAACCATTAAAAAAATGGTAAGCCACAAATCATTCAGAATTAGTTTAATAACAGAGTGTGAACTATTAAAAGGGATATATAGTGGTAAAAATACTTTATTATATCCCTTAAGTGATGTATGATATTTTAATGTTCAAAATATATAAGGTCATGGTGAATAATATCATGAACAATCCATCGTTGATCAAAATAATGTAGCACAGAGTAATTCCTATACACACATTTCCTTATCTACATCACGACATTGATGTTTATTAGGAGGATATGTGATGAATCCTTTCATGTTATCATTTATTATCAAAATATAGCATATAGATGTTCCTAATCACACATTTTATACATTATAGTTATGATGTAAAGAGTACTAGTGTTGTAACATGAACTAACATCCATTATATTTTAGGATATGCTTCACAAATAAAAATGATGTACCATAATCATATTCAAACTATAATTAAAAATAGATATAATATGAGTAAATAAATGATAGAAATACATTATGTTAAAAGGAAATGTGTTTGGATGTAATGATTTTGTTTGTACATAAAAAAACATGCATCAAGATAAAAACATTATGAATTTGTAATAATTATCCTAAAAGTGTCTTAATATATAACGAAAAAATATCTATGATATAAAATTCGTAGTAAAGTGATAGAAACAATAAATATAAAATTGTGAAAATCTATATTAGAGAGAGTGGATGAAATATTGAGTTGGTATTAGTGAATTACATAGATTCATTTGTAGTTGTCATAGGAACTAGTTCCATAAGTTCATGTGGTATAAGAATGTTCTATAGACACTACATTGGAAGGATAAAACTAGGATGATGATTTTGAATTCACTATGGTGGGTGATAAATTATTCAATGGGAATCATATTTCATAAAAGTAAATAGTAAATAGAAATAAGATAACATTGAAAAGATCAATTAAAATTCCATAATTGATTCTAAGTATCAATGAGAAAAGGGGATTATTATTTTGAATATCGTGGTGGGTATTAGAGTGAGATAATATGTGGATAGTACAAGAGGGGTATAAATAAGGCTTCATTGTTAATACAATATAATTATTAATAAATTAATTAACATTTTAAATGTCAAATCTAATTCATAAGGCCATTTAATTGGTCAATGGATTTCAAAATCAACTTTTGCAGACAGTGTCTATGCGACACAACCAGAAGGGGATAATGATCCCATAAGATGCCAATAAGGGATGCAATTTACTGAAATCTAATTTAGGATTAAAGTAAGAAATAAGATATTAGATCATTAATTATTAATGAATATATTCCATGTCACTACTATAGGGAGCACCCAAGTTTTCCATGTAAAATATGTTAGACAAGCTATGGAAAATGTACATTTGTTTTATATTTACTTAAGACATTGATGAAAGAATTTTTTCAGTGATTAACTTAATGTATAAACGTATGTTATAGGGATAAAGACCATGTAAGGTATATATAATGGTTTCTTGGTCCTAGTCACATATTAATATAGTTAGATGGTATTGAAAAATACAATTTGGAACAATTCAAGATAGAATTTTTTCCAGTGTCACGTTGTATATATCTCTCCAAGATGACATGTATGTGACATTGAAGGAGACTTATGTGGCAAGATAAAATTCATACACTTTAGTGAAGGATTTATCACATATGTCATAATATTTACAAAAAACTAATATTTACAAGATATAGTTTATAATAGGAAAATATTAGTTTTATCTTGGTGTACTGTAAGTGATGTTGTCAGAACTATCTGATTTCTCATCAGCAACTAAAAAAGATATGTGACTGGTAAGTGGATAAGAATGGATACTAGTTTTATTAGGCGAAAAATTGTATTCCATAGGTCTATACAATCTAATATCGTATCCAAGATCTAGTGATGAGTGAGAAAATCTAAAATAAGCTAGTGGTGTACATGCCTAAAAATAATGAGTATGATACAAATTCTGAAAAAGCTAAGAAGGAGTTATTAAATGATTTGTTGAGGTTATTATAATCTATCCTATTTGGTAAATAATTATCATAATTTAAATTTTGATATATTTAAAAGATAATATCTCAAGTTAAGAAAGTGGAAAAAGGGATATATGGAGGGATACCATCTCTTGAGGAGCATTAGTTAAGGAGATGAGGTCCCATATAACTAAAATACCATGTGGTGGAATCGAGGCAGATCCCAGAACTAAATACGCGACTTTTTAGAAATATGATTTTGATCATATGAGAGATAAAAAGATTTGCATGAAACATGGATCTATTTCAAAGGGGAGTTTTGTAATAGTGGGTTCCCTAGACCCAACTATGTAGTACTTTTTATTACCATATGGTTTATATTGTTAGATACACAAAATCTATTCTTAACATTATAGTGTATATATTTCAATGTCCACTATTTAATTTCAATGTCCATAGATTAAATCCTATATCAAATGGTTATAAAGAATCCCAAAATATAATGATAATCTTTAGATACTATGAAATTAATATTAAAGATATGTATTGTGGTCTAGATGCATCTTACTGACTGGACACATTATATGTTTGAAAATTAGGTGTAGGGGGCACATAATAAGTGATACATGTTATCATGAAGTTATCTCTTGGTGATCTCTAGTAGGGAGATTATGAGGACTAACCTTGCAATAAGACCACTACATGTTTTCGGGGTCATTGGTTGTTTCTATTTATGGACATGTGTAATGAACTTCTGACTTGATAACATTACAAATGTGTACCAGTTGATCACATAGAAGGATGAAAGAAAAAACCCTATATAACTAAATTATGGTGAGGTATCTTTTGTTGGTTGAATTATTGGTTCTATGAAATTGGTTTAATGGTAAATAAATTATTTTTTACTTATATGATAAATAAGTTATATCTCAGGACTGGTTTATCATGATGGTAGTACCTTCACAAGAGCATATCCATGCAAGTCAATGGAAGATCCATCTAGTTAGATTGAAAGATAATAATGAACGAAAAGTTTGATGGCATAGGTGTGCATCCTATTTTATGAGATATTTAAATACAATGAGATTATATTACGTATTTTATGTTTATAGGGTTGTTTTCAATGTTGTAGATATCCTTATCTATTTAGAGTATATGATGGATTTCTAGATATCGCTCTTGGTATATAAATGGCATTCACCTCTATTGAGATAAGGTCCTAGAGGGTCACACACAATAGCATATTAAAAATTCTACCCCTTTCAGGTGAATAAAAAATTCAGACATTGTGGGCCACCCAGTTGGGGTCTGGGTTTTGTTCAAGAATGTATAACCACTAAAAGAATAAATAAATTGATACTATTTATGTTCAGAAAAAATGTTTTTGATTTAATTTAATATGAAATATACTATTCAAAAACATGTTAATTTAAAATATTCAATGAACATTGAATATTTTTCGGAATTCTGATTCAAGTTAATGGCCCGGGTTTTATCACATATTTTGTTTATTATATTAAAAAAATGAAAAAAATATAAATGATATTTGTGGTTCAATTTATTAGTCATAATATATTGTTTTTTTAGGTAGAAATAAATATTCGCTTATCAGGAATATATTTTGAATAATCATTGATTTAGTATATTTAGATGAGGAGAGACTCTCACTAATTAATATTAATATCTAAAATGGTGAGATAATCTATATTTAATATCTCTCTCAGTCCATAGAGAGAGATTCATTGGCTCCCGGAGATCGATTTCAGTTCTTATTCAAAGATTGTTAAAAAAAAGTGACACTGATTATTAGGATGTCTAATAAGATTTCCAATATCCACTCCAGCACCAATATTTTAACGAAAAACATTCACTTAGGTTTTTGAAGCATTTGAGGATGATCTTGAGGGATTAAACTTCAAATCCTACAAGAAATTATCATCCGAAATGAGAAGATGTCTAGAACTAAATCTAAACTAAGTATATATTTATGGTTTTATTTTATTTCTTAGAATTCCTCACATGAACATCCTCAGGAACATATTTTATAGAATTCCACTTACAAATATGTAGTAATGTCAAATGTTAGTTAATTTTTTCTAAAATACCATTTTGAGGATTCCGATGTATGCCACGTACCTTCTAGATTTTGGTGACATTACGAGGGTTGTTAGAATGATTTAGGGATTTTGGTTTTAGGAGATTGAGTAGGTAACAGGATTTATGGATTTCATGTTCTGTATCATGGTTTCATGGAATATATAGGTTGAGGTATTTAGATTCATATTCACTCGGTTTTGTAAAAAATTTACACGTTTTTATGTAATGATTTAATATTGAGGTTTTATACAATGGAAAATTTTATTTTGATGATGGTATCTATTTTTTTCAAAAAAAATATTGATAATTGTTTCGTGAAAAAACATAATGGTTATTTTTAACACTATGTGACTGTTTTTTTTGAAATTATTTGAATGAGATGAAATATATGGTAAAAATTCATTATTAATGAATTATGATATTTTTAGGTATGCGTAATTGAGTTTTAATTTATTTTTTATGATAATTCTTGTGATGGTAGGGTGATGTCTTTTGTATAATTTCAAATCACCCTTGGGTTTAGGTGGTCTTATCAAAATAGGCATGATTTCAATTTCTCCTTATGTGTCACTGTCTCATTATGATTTAAGAGGATTCTAAATATTTATTGAGTAGTGGTTTCTTTATGAGTAAGACTTACCATTGTAGTTATTTATGATAGTTAACCATGTTTTTTATTTCCACCAGGTCATGTTTAGGTACTTTATTTTGGTATGTGAGGTTTGGAATTGTGTGTATTTGACTTGTTATATTGATTTAAATTCAATTTTATGATCGTTTCATTCAAAATTGTTTACTATTGGTATTTATAAAATGTTTTGGTTGGTTAATTTTTTTATAAAACTTAATAAATAATTGTATTTTCACATAAATGGATTGTAAAACTCTATTAATTTATAATATAATCATTTTTAAAAAAATGTATGCACTTTGATAGATTGCGGTACACACAACCTAGAGTTTGGAAGAAGCATAAAATAACATATCATTATAACCATTCCATTAGATTGGTGGGGATAAATAGGATGAAATAAATTAAATAAATTATATATATTCCTAATTTATAAATAAAATCATTCTCCATCAATTTATTATAACTAAAAATAAAAAAAATTTAAATAAAAAGAAATTATTTTTATAAAAACTATATATTTTCTTTTGAAATAGGTTTCATTGCATTTTACACTATTATTTTATAAATATTTTGACAAATTTAATAATATTTAATTGAAAATATGAACTTTATTTTTGATACAATCATGTCAAAATTATATTAGAGTTATTTTTGGATATTTTTCTAAGAAGATAAAATTTTAGATGAATAGTGAAAATACTGTTTTTTGTTGAAACTACATTTCTGTTTAAATAATTTAAAAGGTTAAAATTTATTGAAAAATTATTATATATTTTAAATTTGTTTATTTATATTATAATTAATCCAATTTATTTTATTTTAATCAATTATATCTTTATTTTATTGTAAAAACCTTTTATTCTTGGGAAAACAATTCTTTGTAAAACATTTTTCCTAATGTGTTTTTGGGTTTAATTTTAAATTAAATTATGAAAAAAATAAAAAAAATCTGGTAAAATGGAATATATATTTTTTAATTATAATAATTAATATTATTTAGTAAATTAAACCTTATTTTGGCTTCTAATAAATATTGAAAACTATAAAAATTAATTATTGTGGTTAATGTTAAAACAAGTTTACCTGGTATTTAAAACAATACTTTAGCATAAATTTGAAACTTAAACTTGTCAAAATACTATTTTATGGAAATATTTATACACTTTACTATCCCAAATATATATATATAATCATTTTAAGTATTTTTCTTGGAAAATACTTCATTATTATTCCCTATTTTGGGAAATTTCTATGTAATTCTAAGAAGGTCCCCTACTTATAAAAATAAACCCCTATCATATTATATAAACACATGAAGAGACATTGTTTTCATCCAATAGTCACCCAAATCAATTCTTTAACTCCCCAGCCATGTACAAGAGGCGTTAGTATGACTATCAATCGCTTCAAGGAGGTTTTTTTGGTGAAAACCTAAAGAGGTTCGTTCTAAACCAAGATTTTTTATTTAATTTATTCTTCCACCTCATTATTTTTTTTTCAAATGTGATAAAATAATTATACTAGTATCTAACATATACTAAGAATATATTTTTTTATTATAATAAAAAATATTCATCTCAAATGTGAAATGAAACTGTCTATCTTTTTTGCTACAGAGTACCTTCTCATGAACACATGTAGTTCATTTTCTTTCGTTTCTTCACATGGATGGATATAATTATCAATTTAATCAATATGAATATATATTTTGTATATGAAATAATAATAATTAAGGAATTATAAAATAATATCAACATTATTTCCTTCTAATCCACTGGACAACAAATACATCACTAGTGTTTTTGTGTAGATTACAGCCTCGACAATGAATTGTGATTTTTTTCATTTTTTATTAAAATGGATATAAATTAGGATATAATTAATGAATATATATATATATATGATATTTAAATTATTTAATATTGTAAAAATATTATTTAATTTTATTCCATTCCATTCACTGAAAAATAAAAAAAATATCAATATGTATATACGCCCTACCATCTCCATGAATACTGTAATTAAATTTAATATCTATAAAATATTGACGATGATTAATATGTTTATAATTTATAAAAATTATATTTAAATCATGATTAAAAATTTTATATTTATTAATCATGATTATTTTATAATATTTTAATGTACCAATCCAAAACATACATAAAAAAGAAGTGGTCATTACCCTAAACATGGATTTTCACAAATTATTTTTAATAAGAGTATAAGAAAATAATATATGTTAAAAATATATGGAATGATATATATGAATTTAGTTTTGGAATATATGGATAATAAATCATATTATTTTTTTAAAGATGACTTGGACATCTTCTATGGAAATTGAACAAGAGGTAACAGATTCCATCTCAATTTCCTTTAATTGTGGCATATTTTAATGTATTGAACAAATTTATTTTATATAGTGTATACAATGAAATTTTAAATTTTATATAATTAATACTTCATATTTCATGTTTTTTTAATTTTCATTTCATATTAGTCCATCCAAGGAGAATTTAAGTGAATTTTAAAATGTTACAAGTGTTTTGTAACACAATTTTGTTCTATTGGATTATATTACTTATTCAATGTAATTTATAATATATTATTATTTGTGTAATTTATTTTTGTTATATTATATTTTATTTCAAATTTTTTTATATGGATTTACATTAGGTAAAAATAATACATTCATGTATTAATTCTCACATCAATGTTACGACAATTATAACGACTATTCATCTCAAATTATCATATTTGGATCATATGTTCTTTTATACAGCTATATTATTTTATGAGGTGTATCTACTACTACATTGATAAGTTATATCATGAATCTATTTAAATTCATGGTATTTAATTTTACTTTGATTTATTTTCTATTATGGGGTTTTTATTTTAATGTTTCCAAAGTGGAAAATGTTCATTTTAAAAGTCATTGTTAAATAGGATTATTTATATTTAAGTATACACAATGGTAATTCTATGATATTTTTATCCTAATTTTTTTTTCTTCTCATATACTTATTTTTTAGAAATTAATAGTTTTCATTTATATTTCTTCATTTATTTACATGAAATAATACTTTTTAAAGGAAAATGGAATTATTTCCTTTTTATCCAAGAAACTTTTCTTCATTTTCTATGTTTTTTTAAAAAAAATTCATGATTTTTGTAATCTTCAATGATTTATTATAAAAATTTATAACCTTGTTTTACTTTTAAAAAATAGTTAAAATATAATTTTCTTATTATTTTCGGAATGTGTTATTTTTGAATTTTCATACAGAAATGTGAAAGGAAACATTATTTCAATGCACTTGGAATGATTTGATTTCCAACCAACATGAATGTTCAATTCTTTTAATCTTACGTTAAAACATCACATGATTCTTTTTAATGAATTTTCCCCCACACACTCTAAAAATCAATGTATTTGAATGTTATTTTCAACAGGAAGAGGTTATTTTCCTCAAGAATATTTTTATTGATATTTTTATTGAATTTATATTCATCAATAAAAAACCATTTTAAAATTAATCCCTATTAAGGATATGTTATTATAATACAATATAAATTCTTTCTCTATATTGTTTATGATCAGTTTTATTTGGGATGTAATATTTTGATACCATTCACTATATTACTCTGGATGCTTTATGATTATATTTATTAATTGATGAAATTACTAAAGTATTTACAATATATTATTAATAATAATATTTATGTTGATTATGTTTCTCCCATTTCATTTGTGGAATGCATTGTAATTAGTAAGTTATGAGAGGTTCCCCATACATACCCTCGATGCATTGTATGATCTCATGTGCCAAAAAAGATTACGAATTTGGACAAGGACATACCTTATTTGTAAGTTTACCTGGTATAAGGCCTGGATGGTATGATTATGATGTCTAATATAATGAATTCTCTCATTATGAAACTAGTTATTTATTTCCATGTGATTATTTTATTAGTTATGATATCAATGGAATAATATCAAGATCATGTTATTACTTATGTTCAATTATTTTAGGATAATTAATTATGGACATATTATTCTTATGTTATTGATTGAATATATTTTTTCATTTATTTACCATTATATATTTATTATTCCTTATTTGGTCATTATAACATATTCTATAAACATACACTTATTGATTATATAAGATAAACCATTTCTTATTTTATTCCCTCAATATTCCAGTAAGTATATTATGATTGATATTCATGGACATGATAATGGTAATAATGGTGTATGATAAAGATTTACTATGTTATATTTTATGCTTTCAATTATAATGTGAGATTCAAGTCTATATCATGTTTTCTGATACTACTAAACAATTCGGTGCATTAAGATGTGATACCTCATATCTAGAGCCAATATAATAAAGTAACCACTGAGTTTGGGATACTAGGGTTAATGTATTTAATGTTGGTATCAATTAACATTTTGTAAAAACCCTTGTATCTAGATTTAAGAAAACATATATTTGGTAATATAGACATTTGGATTATGTTGAGGATAAGTATACGTATAGGATAACATCCTAAAGTTTTTTTGTGGTAGAGAATATGTTTATTTCTTATAAATAAATACCCATTTGGGTACTATAAGTGGATATGTCTCTGAAATAATTTTACCATGGGTAAATAGATCCAAAAAGTGTGAATTCAAATTTTATGAATTGAGAATATTCTCAAAGATACCAAGTTTATGATTTTGAGATTAGTTATACATATATATTGAATAAATGTTTTCTGTTTCACTAGTAATGAAATTATACATTATGATTCATAATGTAATGAATCAATTTAGTGTATGCCATTTTTTTAGAAATGACTCATAGTGGAAGGAATTTTAATCAAATAAATGTGTGTAATCCAGGTTGGGATTAACCTTATATATAAGATAATGTAACTAGAGTCATATCTAGAGATTTTATTGAATAAATTATAACTATACTAGGGTAGATGGGATAGTTTATGACTAATAACATACCCCATATTGAGCATCCTATTGATCAAAAATGTTATGTAACACTGTTAGTTCATTTCATGCATCAGCACCAATAATCATTCAATGGGAATAAAAATATATTTATAACTAATAAATGTTTAAGTTCCATAGATGATATATTTCTTCCTTTGGGATATAACTCTCTTAATAGAGTTTTAATGTAACTATATCATCTATTAGGGGATAAAAATTGATGTTCATCATAGATTTAAAACACTATAGATGAGTAAGAAATAAAATATTACAAATTGATTGATTTGAAAGAAATTTTTGGGAAAAATATATTTCTCAGGAATAAATTATAGATATGGAGTGAAAATTTCTCAGTCAAAGAAAAAATAATGATGATAATGTTGAAAGTATGAATTTATCTTTACAAATCTATCAAGGAATTCTTCATACTACTTACATAGTATAAAGAACATGATTGAGAATTACTTTGATCGGAATAAGACAATACATCTAGTGGAACAATTCTAAAAAAATCATCATTTGAAGAAATTGTGTGATTTAATATAAATATATTGAAATAATTTTACATGTCATATGGATTTGAATGAAATAATGATAATAAATGGGTGGATGATCACTCTATAGAATGAAATTTAGAAAAAAGGTAACATTGAAATTTTATATATATAATAAATTTGGAACGAATCACTATGGAAATTTTTTTTATGGAACAAGTGATTTATAAATGTGTAGAGAAAAAGGAAACCATGCTCGACATTGCAAGGGAATGAAATAAACTTCTAATGTGTTTGGATTCATCTATATGGAGATGGAGAATTATTAAAATATTTTCCCTACAAATCAAGGAAATTTTCACTATAAAAGGATAAGAAAGAATGTTAAGATTATTAGGTCAAAAAAACAGAGGTTAAAGTTTCTATTAATGTGGTGTATTTAATCTACTCATATATTAAAATTTATATAATTAAGTATTTTATTATATATATTCATAATATATTATATCATCATTTATTTCTAAGAGATAATGATATTTCGATATAATCATAATAGCGATTTTATTAGTCAAGACTCCAAGTGTTGGTCTCATGAAATTTTATTTGTGTTAGCCAGTTCCTAGTATAACACAAAAATATTCTATATTTTTTAAAATCATTATTATACATATATTTGATTTTGATATATTCATCGGTATATACTATATTTTAAAATATAGTGTAAAAATTTAGTGCATAGAAAAGGATGTTATGAATTTAGAAGAATATGTGGAATTACTTATTTTAGAGAGGATAGATCATCATATAAGTCATGTAAAGATACCCTAGTAGATCTTCTAAATTATATTCTTGGTAAAGAAGTGGAGACACAATCTATGGATGGAAAATGTAATATTAAATTTGATGATTATGTATTTAATTGTAATACATTGAGTTATTTCATTAGGAATTACTCACGTCTCCATGATATCATGAATTTAAGGTTTTCCCTGATTTAATCCCCAATTAAATAATAATATCAAATTATATATGTACAATGTCCACTATGGAGTTAGTAAAATTGGGGAAATAACTAGATGATTATTGTGATAAGGGTTTTTTCTCACAACATCTTTATCCATGGAGACCCTTTGTAATTTACTTTAAGAAGAATGATGGATTAATGAGGATGTGAATTGATTATAGGTAAATGAAAAATATTACGATAAATAAGAATTTTCATCCACCACACATTAATGACTTATTCGATAAACTTGATAGATCTAAATATTTTTGTTAATATTGACCTATTACTTGGGAATCATAAATTATGAGTAAATAAAGAATATATTCCAAAGATAACATTTCATATGAGTTACGGACATGAAGAGTTCATAATAATCCCATTTATATTGAGAAATTAACTATAAAACATCATAGATCTAATGAATAGAGTATTCAAAGAATATCCTAATAATTATTTTTAGTATTAATTAATCATATCCTGGTGTAAACTAAGATCTATGAGGACCATGAATATCACTTAAGGATCATTATTGAAATTCTTATTAGAAAATATTTATATTTTATATTTAGAATGTGTTAATTTTTTTATTCAAAATATTTATTTCATTAGGAATATTATCTCATATGGTAGAATCATAGTTGATTTTCTGTTGAAAAATGTAGTCCAAGAACATCCGACAACATTGAACCTAATTATGGTGCATAGTGTATTTGGTATGGCTGGGTACTATTGCAATTTTTTTTAAAAATAATACCAATTTTATAAACTATTAACATATATTACTATAAAATTTGATATGTTTATTTTGAAAAATAAAGTGAATAATGTTTTAAATAAGTAAGAGGAGATTTATAAATAATTAATTTTGAATCTACCATCAAATAATGATGGGTTTTTAATAATTAGTAATGTATCTAAGAAGGGACATGGTTGTGTGTTTAGGAAAAATGATAAATTCATGGACAATAAATCAATGAAATAATGTATTCATGAAAAAAAATTATAATACATAATCATAAGGTGGTAGCCATAATATTTTATTTGAATATATAGATGCATTTTCTCTATAGTGAAAATTTGAGATAAATATTTTTTATATGAGTTTGAAATAGAACTTTTCACAAAAAGATTTCAATATGTGGTAAAGGTAATGACTTGAGTAGTAATGGGATATGATTTCTCAATACACTGCCACCCATGGAAGAAAAATAAGGCAATATATTTGATGAGCTAAAATGATCATAGATTCAAAACTAAAATGAGGATTAACAAGGATCTGGTGTTCCTGGATTTTGTGAAGATGTATCTTGGATGTTTTAAATAATGGGTTACCCACTCCTTTTTCGAATGATTGTAAAAAAATATTTGTTGGAAGAGATAAAATGTTCTTGAACTAGAGAGGATAATTTTATTAAAACAAATAAAGTCATGAAAAATTGAATATTTTTAGTTCTCATTTGAGAATATGGATTTCCAATATTTATAAAGTGTCTATGTGTTCCATCTGTACCTGATATATAGAGGGAATTGTTGGATAATGCATGTAGGATGAATTTCATAGTACAAACAATTGTCACAAATATGTATAGATATTTTAAGTGATTTTTTTTGAGATAATATATAACACCCTTATAGTTTTTGAAATATATCTTTTAAATAAATTTATTCTTTTTCGATTTCTTTCATTACACACAATAACATGTTTTAAAAAACAGTGATATAATATTATAATTTTTTTTAAAAAAATGACCTTTATAACCTAGATATTAAACATGGATATATGAATAAGAATACGTTTATTAAAATATTATGTTTAATGGTTTAATATAAATAAAATTTATTTATAAATAAGTACTATATTTTTGAAAAGTACATATATTCTTTAAAAATAATTTTTTCTAAAAAAATATGTTTATATATATTAATGAATAAATAATAAAATTAACTTTTAAAAAAATTATAAAAGTCACTATAATTTATAATCTTGATTTTTATAATCATAATTTTAAATTATCTTATGGTGAATTTTTGGATTTTTGTGGAAGGAGTTATTTTTAAATGAATATTGAAAATATAGGTTTATGGTAATAACATCCTTTTTGTTTAATGAATCTATTAGGTTAAAAATTGTTTTAAAATTATTTCAAGATTAAAAATTTCAATATAGTATTATAATTAATCCCATATATTTAATTTAAACCAATTTTATATTTAATTTTTACATAAAACCCCTATAAAAATTTAAAACTTTTCTATTTGGAAAACAAATTTTTATCATGTATTCCTTAATAATATTAAATTAAATTAAAAAAATAAATTTATTTTATTTCGATAAAGTGGATTCTGTATTTTTAATGATAATAATTTTTAACATATAATAAGTTATAATTATTTTTTGGTCAAAAATTTTAATAAATAGAACAAACAATAATTTCCACGATTAAGGTTAAAGTGAGGTTTTATGAGTTTAATATGCTTGTGTTAGAATTAATTTTTGATCACACAAAATATTTATAGATAATAATTTGGATTTTATATTTATAAATAGTGGGTCTAAATTATCTCATGAGAATCATTTTAATTTTATTCTTAAAACATAAATTATCTATGTAAATAAAATGACATTAGTTTTTGTAGTGAAAACAAAAATGAAGAAATTAGGTAAACATAAAGGATAAGGAATAAAAATTTTAGTTTTTTTGTAGGAGGTATCTCTTGACCATATCTTTCATAAACTCCCTTATTTATCAATTTTTAGGGACTTCAGGTGAGAGAGACTCCTCATTACTATATTTTGGATATTTACAAAAATACCATGGCCCACATTATAATGGGCCACCTACACCCCTATCATATTCACACCTACATAGTAGCTCTGATAAAAAACACATTCCAAAATATAATCCCAACATATTTATTCTATCCAAAAACCCCAACCCTAGTGTTCATAGTATGATATCCAAAGGGGGTTGTCCTAAGAGAAATTAATTTCCCTTACTAGACACTATCTTTTTTAATTTTTCTCTTACCACATAGACTAATGTTATATTAAATAATATATAATACCACTATAATAAAAAATAAATACTAATATATTATTATGTTTTTTAAATAACCTATATCCATATCATCATCCATAGAATAGAGAATGACATTTTCGACCTTGTGAACGGTGGAAACTCCCCACGCAAACAGATGTTATTCATTTTCCATCACCACCTCTAACAGATTCATGTAATGATTTATTTTTTGTTTATATAAGTATTTATGAATATTTTATAATTTTTGATTCATAATATCACATATACCTTCTCAATTTCCATTCTATGGGGGACTGGATAACATCAC
Source organism: Viscum album (assembly GCA_963277665.1). Taxonomy (NCBI): domain Eukaryota; kingdom Viridiplantae; phylum Streptophyta; class Magnoliopsida; order Santalales; family Viscaceae; genus Viscum; species Viscum album. The sequence goes on from OY728151.1 coordinate 301,375,211, forward strand.
TCATATTTATGGAGAACTATCACCATACAAAGGTATGTGATTAATTTTACAATATCTCATTACATGGAAGGTAGTAAGGATAAAGATTAAAAATATAAGATATATATATATATATATATATGAAATCATACTAATTCTCAGAATAATAATAATTATTAACCTTTCTTTTGTTCCACCTCTTAAAAAATGGGAACAACGTTCATGCATACATACATCATACCTTCTCTATGAATAAGGTATGTCATTATATATTTCATAACTTTATGGATTAATAATAATAAATATATACTTAATAAGTTATATATTTATATAATAGTTAAAATTCAGAATATTATGGAACCAAACTGATAAAGAAAACAACAAAACTTTAAAATCAAAACAAACAAAGTAGTTATTACCTGAAACATGATTTTAAAAAATAAATTCTAATATATGGGTAAAAAAGGTAAAAAAATAATATATGTTATGATATATATAAATATGGATATATAATATATTTATAATAAAATTATATATATTACATAGTAGGTTCAAATTTTTATAAAGGAAGTCGGGACTTTATCGTAAGGGATTTCCATATCAATTTTAGGATATTTGAGTAATATTCTATATTCACCATGTATTTTTTTATGCTCTGTATATACTACCACTATTTTTTTTATGATTGTAATCATGTTTTTTTTGGAATTACATATCTATGAAATGATCTATCTTTTATTGGGATTATGAATCAAATATTACAATATGGTAAGTGTTTTGTGATACAATCCCATAATTTATCAATATTGTTTATGTATATTCTTCTAATGATGAAATATTATTATACATATTTTATGAAACTCATTAATTTTATAATCCTATAGTTATGTACTGAGAATAATGTTTCCATTTAATTTTTCTTTCTTTATTCACTCACTATCCCTATAAAAGTTTTTATGATAACTGAATTCATTTCTCTTTGGTGGAAACACTTTTCATTTATTGTCCATGTTTTCAAAAAATATTAATTATTTATTAAATTTTTTATATTGTTTTAATTAATTTTAAATAATGTTTTAAATTTTAAAAAATATTTTATAATGAATCATCATGTTATTTTCAAAAAGAAGCCTCATTCGTATTTTACTAAAAATGAGAATGAAATTTATTTCTTAAACATGTATGAAAGGAAAAATATTTTTCCACTATCATAAACACTAAATTACTTAAGTATTATTTTATATGTTTTGGAGTTTATTTTAATATAATTATTTTTAAAAATTTTAAATGTTCAAGGGATGGTTTCATTATGAAATATTTTAAATGATTTTAAAGCCCACTTTATATGATTCCAAGGTCATTTAAAAGAAAACTATTTTGAAAATGTTTTATTATATTATATTATATTTTGATATTTTCATAGGGGGGAAGTATATTTTAAGAATTAATTGTTCGGAGTGATGTTTGAAAATAATTTTCCATAAAATAGTATATCCTTCCATGCTCCTAATGCTTTAATGAGGACATAATCTATAGATACCATTTTTATTTTTTTATCTAAATAGTTTATGATTTTGATGATAATATTCCCATGAAACCCATTCCATTCTAAAGGGCTATTCAATGTTAAAATGATAAAATGTTTATGAAACCCATTTTTTCAATTAGTTGTGATATGATGATTTTTTTATGAAACCCATCTCTTTACCAGGGTTCTAAACTGATTAATGGTTTATAAAACAATTTGTTTTCATGGGTTATGATATAATGAATGTTTTATGATCCTGTGGCACACATATGTATTATTTTCACTATTTTATGGGTAATACATATATCTCCCTCAAATTCATTGGGTAAAGTGTGATATGTAATGAAATAAATAGTTATGGAATGGAAAGTTAACCCAATTTAGTAAGAAACACTTTCAACTATGATAATCTTGAGAGTTATACATGAGTACTATAATTATTAGGGGAGTTAATCCATTCCAAAATGATAGCTTTGGAAATGGTCATCGACTACTATGGAAAATATATTTCATACTTATTTGTATATGTAAATTTCATATATTTTTTATATCTTACGATATCATGGCTCAATTACATTGATTTCACTATTATTCATGTCTAATGAAATTCTAATATTTATTCCATAACTCATGATTATTATATTTGATATTTAGGGTAAGGTCTTTAAAAGTAATTATCATGTCCACATACCCATATACAAACATTGTGATTAGGTATTTCAATTTTTTACCATTAATAAGAATCTGATATCAGGATATCTTATATTTATTTTCCCCATTTTATGATGATATGTTTTACATGTGATATATCCAATAAGGGTCCTGTTTATAAGGTTGTGAGGGGGATATGATATAGAACTCTTAAGAACCATTTTTAGGTTTATATGTTCCCAACTTCAATATACCTTTAAGATCCATAAGTGTGAGATTTTGTAATGTAATGAATATTCATTTAAAAAGATATAATATTTATGTTTGAAAATTCTGGATCATTATAGTTAGTATCAGAGGAATTTTTTAGTTTTCCTTTAGAAAATAGAATAATAAAACCTTGGTGATATACTTGGGGATATGTCTATGGATAATTCAATAGATTTTTCTATGAATCAGAAAATATCCAAGAATACTGGTAAAGGATAGAGAGAGTGGTTTTTTTTGAAATTAAATTCACATCTAGATACAACAAGTGGACAGGGATTAAGAACATATGTAACATGAGATAATAACAATGAAAATGGTGATTAGGGATTTTCTAGATCATTACATGGTACTAAAAAATGGGCTTAACTATGTACATAGTTTGAAAATTAGGGGGTATTGACTTTGATAATTAAAAAACTCATTACAAACAGTCTTGAAGGATTTGAATAAAGAAAATTGATGGCCTATTTTAACCTTAAGGAATAATACATTGAAAAAAAGTAATAGTTATTTATACATATTATAAGTGATTTTAAATATTATGTCTTTTTTATCTATGTATATTTTTTATGAAACTATGTTTTTTATTTTTATTTAATAGAAAAAACAAGAAGTAACTCGGTATAAATTTAATGTGATAGATAATGTGTTGCTTAGAAACTAAATGGGATGATGAACGGAGTGAAGGATATTCAGATTATTCCTAAATTTTTAATGCAATATATGATTAACAAATTGATCCTTGACTAAATCTCACACTCAACAATGAAGAGAATGATAGAGTTTGTTGACTGTTCAGGTGGTGGAGAACATGGATGAAAGAAGACAAAATTTCCTATATCTAGATAATGCAGGAAGAATCACTCTGAGGAATGTATCAAAGGAATGAGAATATGTTTTATGTTTGAAGAATAAAGGACCAGAGTATGGCACTGAAGAGAAAAAATGAATATTTTATTTAATGTAATGGATGGGAATAAATGTTTTCTTAAGGAATCATAAATGGTTGAATGTAAAAAACATAAAATGAATGGGTAATATGGAAATTGATATCTAAGGTGGAATACTCATAAAGAGGATCAAATTTTTTTTATAGGTAATAGGTTTTTGATTGATTATGAAGATACTAGAATGAAATATGAAGTAAAGGATGTATTAAGGACTAATATGTTGAATCATAGTAATTAGTTTAAGAACGAAATAGAATTATAACACCCCCAATATTTTAAATTAATAAAATTTTCATCAATAGTGTTTATGTAACAAATCACCAAGAACTAGGAGGAATATAAAACCCCAATAGTTTAAAATATTCCCCTTTTTTAATTAATTTTTTTATATATATTACAATACACACAACCCTGAGTTATTTTTTGGTTCCTCACAACAATATTCTTAGATATCATGTATTATACAAAAAAAGTAAGTTTTACCAAATAATATATATAATAAAATTTATCCCCTAGACATTAATTTTTTTATTTATAGTATTTACTAACTTATAAAATTTTAATTTAATTCATTTGTGAATAATTAATTATAATTGAAAACAAAAACCAATTATATATAAATGAAATGTTTTATAAAGAACTATTTTAATTCTCTCTAAGGTAATTTATCATAAATTAATTAAGATTAGTAAATTATAATAATTAATTTTTTATATTATATAATCGGTAAAATATTTTTTTACATTAATAGAATAGATTATATATGAATAAGATAAGAAATATATCTAATTTTATGCATAAAAGATATATTTTTCTAAAAGGCAGTTATGTTGCCTTTTAGTAGATCACATATTTTAAAACAAAATTGTGAAAATTTTAAAAATTTTATTTGAAAGAAAATGATTTTTAAAAAAATCATTTAATATTAATCATATGGTAAATTTGTGGTATTTTTATAATACCATTCATTTTTCGATAAATTGGGAAAAATACTGATTTTTAATTGAAAAATACATATTTATATAAATAATATATAATGTTTAATAGAATTTTTATTTGATTTTAAAGTTTTATTAAATAAATATTTAATCTATTAATACAATTTTTTCATTAGAACCAATTTCACAATGACATATTATCTAAAAAATTTTAAATATTGGAATAATTTCACTTTAAAACCCTCTTTGTCATCATGAATATGGGATGAATTTAAAATTCCCTTATGCCACTTCTGTGAGTTAAATTTTGAAAAATATACATCATATTTAGGATTAGAATAATTTATAATGTAAAATTTTGTAAAATTATTTTTTACCAATGTAATTCTGGAAAATAGTTAATGTTAATCATATTGATTATGTTAAAATGTGTTTACTTAGCAGTTGATCTTAATGGAAAATGTGTTGAAATGACCTAAATTATTTCCAAAACCTATTTATTCACCATATATCTACCACATAACCCATATAATTTAAAATTTATCATTATAGGAGTCACATTAGGTTATGGATATCTCCCAAAAGTGTTTAATTTTTGTCATTTATAAGAATTCAACTCCTCATCTATAAATTGGAAATCACTCCCCTATATTATTCACACAAACCAATACATTTGAATCATGAATAACTACAAAAATCACATAAAAATTCACTCTCCTCAACATAGAATCCATAATATGGTCATAAATCTATTTAAGGAAGGCATTTTTTGAAAACCCAAAGATGGTACCCGAAGAAGAGGTAACGTTCATCAGCGAATGTTTTTGTTTTATTTATTACTCAAAAACATTTTTTCACATTATATAATTATTATATAATAAAATCAAGAACCTAAATATTTTAATATTCTAATATGTTAATGGTAATACCTACAACTTCAAACACATCAATCAAAAGATTTATGAAATAATCTTTCGTGCATATAGCTGACTACCGCATCTCAAATAGGTGTTGTTTGTTTCTCCATTACCACATATCAATATTGGGAATAGATAAAAATATAGTATTATATTTTATATATGATTTATCTATCCTTAAATAATTATCATCTAAAAAATTCCTTCATTATTTACTTTCTTTAGGAATACGATAACGTCATTATTGTGTACAATAGACTACCACCTCGCGAAGCGATCTAATGTGTTCACACATTACATGGAATGAATTAAGGATTGATTTGATAAAAATATGTGGTATACTAGAAATAAATATGATTTTGTATTTATAATATACATATATATCATTCACAATTCTCTTTTATTATTAAAATAAAATCGAAACAGCGTTTATACGTACATACAACCTATGGTCTCCATGAATGGTGTATTTAATTTTCCATCACAACATTTTATACATTTCTATAAATATTTAAATAATGAATATATATAATATTTCATTCATTTTTAAAATTATTGATATTCTTAAATCATGATATAAGTAGGGGAAACTAAAAATAAGAATTCAAAACATACTCGATGAAAGAAATTTATTAGAAGAAAAAATGAAAATAAAAAAGGATCATATATGAAACCATGAATATTCATTTGGTTTTGGTACAAGTTCAAGACATGTTTAAAACCACTATACGCAAGGTTATGGAATGTATGACCAAAAGTAAAGCGTAAGGTAATGGATTTCATCTCAATTTATATTTGATTGTGAATTTGTTTTTATAATAAACCAGTTCAATTTTATATTGTTTATATACTACAATATTTACATTTAATATTAGTAATAATTATTAAAAAAATAAATTTTCTATTTTCTATTTAAATTATTTTATTTATCAGTATTTAAACATATATTTACCTAGTGGTAAAGAATTTCATAACTCAATTCCTTTTCATTGGGTTATATTACACCCTCATTGCCGTTAATATTATATGATTATTTTTATAATTAATTTGGAATAAATATTGATTTATTTACAATTATTTTATGTTTATTTATAGATCATACACATATTTTATTCATTTTTAATTCTAAATTAAACATTATGACCATTTTAATGGTTTATTTCATGATCTATTTCTAATTGAGATTATTAACTCTTGAAATTTCATTAATGAACATTATATGGACATTTTTTAATAAATCCTTTAATATTATTCAACTTTTTATATTCATGATCCTTTTTATGTTATAGTATCATTTTTCCTCACTGTTGTGGTTATTGTTATTAAAAAATATTTTTAATGAAAACTCACTTAATTTCTCTCTTAGATCAGAAATAATTATTTAAAAACTATGTTTTAAAAAATTGTTTTCAAATTGTTTTCATTATCATTTTAAAAATTAATTTTATTATAAAGTTTTAACAATATTGTTGTGTTACAAAATCTTCTCATCTGTTTATGAACAAGGAATTTTTCTATCCTATATTTAAATAAATTTAAAATTAATATTATTTTTACATTATAAAACATGTATGGAGTTACCCAATTTCATTTCAATGAAACTATTTTTTCATGTTTCTGCGGGTATTTTTGAAGAGACTGATTCCTTATAATTTTTTTTGATGAGAAATATTTACAAAAATATTTTCAAAATGGAAAGGATATTTTTCTCGAGAAATTTTTTAAATATTTTTTTCATAAAAAACATCAACCGTTATTCTTACTCCAATGGGTATACATTATATTGATATAATCCTCATTATTCTTCTAAATTCCTTATGATTATTTTTTCCATGTTTTTTATTGAAAATCACTTTATGAAAAAATATTTGTAGTCATTATCATCCTATTGAGTTATTCACCTTCTAATGACCATCAAATATTATATTTCTACTATATATATACATTATGCATCATGGATATGATTATTTCATAAACCATATTACATTTTTACATATGGTGATCACATTGAAAGTTTTATTATTATCTAGGGAAATATTGATAAATCAATATTCCATACTCAATATAGATATTTGAAAATGCATGTTTTTATGAATTTAATTTATTATTCAATATATGAATAATTATTTTGTATTGTAGTGATAGGTGGGTCACAATGTTATAGTTTCCCTTGATGAATGGATAGGTATAATGAGATAAATCAATTAGATAAATAATATTGGGTTTTAACTATATTTTTAACAAATATTTCGAATTATATAGATGGTATTGGTTTTCATGCACCTCAGACATGACATCCAGTTATTATGAGTTTTCTACATTCAAATTTTAGATATTATTATTATCCATGACATTTTCACTATGAAAAAATATATTGACTCATTTTATTATTAGTTTATTAATTAAATTGAATGGTTCTTAGTTATTTTCTTTTATATATTGATCATTCCTTACCCAGTTAGTTATATGGAATGTGCACTCAGTTATTTACCTTACCTTATTATTTACGCATTCCTTATCACTTTATAGATTACATGGAATGCGTTTTCAGTTATTTACCTTTTCAAATTGATTATTTTCATTAATTCATTATTGCTTCAACTATACTTATCCCTTGGTGATAATTTGAGCTCACCATTATTTTTTCATTTCCCTAGGATTCCATGAAGCATACTAAGATATTTATGACTTAATATTCTTGAAGAAACAATGTTTTTATAGGAATAAAAATATTGTTTTATTTTTTATACTCATTGGAAATACAAGACTCTTGTATATATATTGTTTTACAAGATTTTGAAATTGATCATTACGTTGGGATCTTAATCATGTATCTTTTCCAATATAATGATATCAAGGGTATAACTCTAGGCTAATAGGGTCGGGGTTACTACATTAATAATTTATCTGTTCATGTATTAGAATTCATAAATTGTGAAATATATACAAAATTTTTTATTGAATTTTTTCATTAAGGATTATTGAGAATATGTTGAATGGTACTGATGACCTAGAAAATTAATATAACGATAAAGTGATATTTTATGGAAACCTTATGATTAAGGCATAAATAAACATAAATATTTCCATGATGATGAGATAATTATATTGGGATAAAGAGATGATTGATAGGGATAAAGTAAATTAAATTGTATTTATGAACTTGGAACTGATTAATGAATTTTTAACAACATGGGGTATGTTGCCATTGATGGAATTTAATTTTTTTATTTGTAGAATATATTCAACAATATATGGTTTAATTTAAAGACTTATGAAGCATGTTTGTTTATAATTAGTTTTTTTTGTAATTATGTTCATTACCATGCTTTAGGAGAATTTATGATAAAGTAATTCACTAATATTTTATGTGACCATTAAGATATACTTAAAGGTATTTGGGGGTTTTAATTTATGTTGATTTTAGGAAATTTATTATCATTATTTATATATTATTAATTTTGTGGGGTTCATATGGTCAAAAATATATATAATTGAATGATTTGAACATTGATTGATGTTTTAGACATTATTGTATTACTTCACTATATAATGATTTGTGTATATTAGATTACTTATAGAAACTTTTTTGTTATAATGATAATAATAGATTGAAGTAATGATCTACGATTTTTTATAGATAATATAATCTTTTAGTGCTTTAGGAATAAAAAATTCTTTTTCCTTTGTTAGAGTAAGATATTATATAGAAACCAATCTATGTACATGAAAGGGATTAAATTTTTATTATGATATAAAAGAAAACTGCTCCATATGTATATCAGTCACATTGAAATTATTGATTTTATTGAGATATTATCCTATTTATTTGTTCTTTCATCAAAGCTCTATCAAGATCAAGATTTGTTCAATGTATATCTCCTGAGAGAGACCATAATTTACCATTCACATGTACTGAACTCAGTGATTGTACAACTGGAGAAGGATATTTATTATAAGGAATGATCTATTGAGATCATGGATCATACCAATAAAGAGCTACATAACAACTTAATGTTTTCTGGTAGAACCACTAGCTTATAGAAGCTATATGGGAATATGAGAATGTAATGTGGTATATGTCTATGCGATTGTTGGTATTAGAGTGATGGAATTTCAATAGAAAAATAAATTTCAATTGGGGTATAATGTAACAACCCACGATTTTGTGAAATATATTTTTATAATAAATTGGATATTTTTTGATAGATTGCATTACATGCAACACATAGTTTTAACTACCACTTATATTTAATGAGTACTATATTTTAAATATAAACTTTATTAAATATCCATTAAACGTGGTGGTCTAAATATAGATTAAAATATTTTAAATATTAAGTTTAATTTTTTAAGGTAAATAAAATATTGTTTTAATAAGATCTTAATTTTTTGTAATGTCTTTATATGTTTTGAAAATAACATTTACTAAAAATATATTTTTGCATGATTTTTGTGAAAAAATAGTAAAATTATTTATTGAAAATTTTATAATTTTTATTTTTAAAAAATAATTTCATTTTTTTAATCAAAATATAATAATTATAATAGAATGACTATGATAATTTTATAAAAATATTAATCTTTTTATAAATAGTGAAAAATATTGGTTTTTATTGAAAAATACCTTTTTATTTAAATAATTTACGAAGTTACATTTTGTTTGAAGATGAGCTTGATTAGAACTAAAAATAATATATTATAAATAATCAAGTATAGTTGATTGGAATTAATTTTCTATGGAATTCCAAAAACAAAAAATTTCTAAACTTTTTAATAATTTCTCTTTGTATAACCTCCTTTTCATTACATCCATGAGAATAATTTATAAATAAATGATACCAATTTTATTATTTAAATTTCATAAAGTGGATCCAATATTTGGAATAAGAATAATTCTTATTATATTATAATGTTAAATTAATTTCTGGTAGTACAGATTAATAAATACAATAACAATTAATTACCATGATTACGATTAAAATGTATGTTTGTTCATTTCATTCACATAAGTTATAATTGATATTCCTCACACCTATGATTTTTATTTTATAAATTTAATTTTGTATTTAAAATTAGTTTTTCCAAATTATTTTATAATACTATTTTTATTTTTATTCTTAAAGTATAAATTACCTATGATAATAAAAACATATAACATATAATGTTGATAAATAAAATTGTAAAATAATGTAAACATAATAGATAAGGAATACCATGTTTAATAATTATTTTTTTATTTTATTTTCTTATAAATAATATAATACCTATTTTATATTATTTATTAATTATTTTTCAACTTGGGCTATTATATACTTTCCATTATTGAACTGTTTTGGGTATTTACAAAATTTTGCACCTCCCCCATTATAAAGGGCCACATCCTCCCCTCACTAATATAGTCCATTTAATCCATTTTCTTAAATACCCATAAATCAATCCCTCAAAAAATCATTATTCATGTTCTAGAGCTATTGTTTAGCACAAAAGACCAATCCTAGGGTCTTTAATAATATATCTAAATGGGTTTTCTCTAAATGAAGGTAATTATCATCACAATTTTTTTAGTTATTATCTTACCACATTTACACAAGTTAAATTAATTAAAATATATTATCAATAGAATATATAACCTAAAAATATGTTGTTATTTTGATGGAATAAACTATATCCATCTTCTCATTCATGAAATAGAAAATGAAACTATTGATCATGTGTACGATGGTCTACATCCTGATGAACCAGTGCATTTTTTTCATCCCCACCTCTCATGAATAGATATAACTATGTATTTAAGGTTTATATAATATATTTATGATTTTATTATACTTCTGGAATTATAATTTCATATATATTTTCTTACTTTCCATTCCATGGGGGATATAATGACATTGTTTGTTTGTATGGAACATTGCCTCCTTTATAAGCATGTGGGTCATTTTTCAATGTCACTTTTCCTAGTAGTAAATAAGGATAGATATAATTTATGTATGTGATATATATGAAATAAAAATAATTTTGGATTATTGAATTTTTATTTACCAATATTTGTTACATCTGTTAAAAATGGAAACAATGTGTATGTGTATGTATAACATAATTTCTCCATGACGGGTGTATATAATTTTATATCACTAAATTGAATATATTGATAAAAGTAAATTTATAATGAATACATATGATATTTATAACCTGGTTAAAATTCTAGAGATAATGGAGCCATGATACAAATGAAATGACCAACAATACCAAAGAAAAACATATAAATCTATTATTAATAGAAACTTGATTTTAACAAATATTTTTTAATAAATGGGTAACAAAATGTCATATATAAATAATATATGGTATGATATATTAATTTATGGTAATATAATAGATATATAATAAAAATATATTTTTTATATAGGAGGTTAGATCATGTATGAAAGAATTCAAGACATATAGAATAAAATTTCAGTCCCACTTTTATTTTTTGTGAGAAAAATTCCATATTTACCTTTTTTTCTTTTATAAGGTGAATATACCAACCTTGAATGTTTTTTTGTTATTGCTGTAATAAAACTTTTTGTGATTTACATATCCATTTGAGGATATCTCTTTTATGTGGATTACTATTCAATGTTATAATTATGGTAAGGGTTTTATTATAAAATCCCATAATTTATCAAGATGTACATATCCATTGGAAGATATTTCTTCATAAATTTCATGATAATAATTTTTTCACCTTTATTTTACATTCATTATGAACTCATGTTTCCAAAATATTGTTTTTTAATAAAATTTTATTTACTAATCTCTTTTTTGGGAAACCCTTATTATTATATGTCCATGTTTTCTAATAATATTTTAAAGAAAGGATTCACTATTCTATAAAGATTTATTAATTCCATTTTTAAAAATGTATTAATTTTTAAAAAATATTAAAAATATGTTCTTTATGTTGTTTTCAAAAAGTAGTTCCAATTGCAATTCCCTAGAAATTTAAATGGAGTCTATGTTTTTAATACATAAATCATGACTATTATATTCTAGTTGTCATGACCACTAAATATTTTAAATATTACTTTATATGTTTTCATGGTTTCTTTAAAAGAATAATATTTTAATTTTTTTATTTTGAAATGGGGTTTTAAAATATAAAATTATATTTTACTCAATAAATGTTTTAAATGTGTTTTAATGAATCAATTATATATTTCCAATTTTATTTTCTAAGAAAATGATTTTGAATGTTTTTTTAAATTCTTTAAAAAAATTCATTTCCAATGTAGAATGGATATTTTATTCAAAAAATGTTCTATGTTATCTTTAAAAGTAATTGTTTAACAAATATTAAATCAGTTAATGTTTATTATGATTTTATGGGGATATAATCCATAGATACCATTAATATTCCTTATCAGTATGGTTTATGATTATGATGATAAAATGTCCATGAATCCCAATTTATTATAATTTATTTTTCTATGATTAAATGTTTACATAAATCATTTATTCTCCATGTGTTATGATATAATGAAATATTTATGATACCCATTTCATTTCATGGTTTATCATTCGATTAATTCTTTATCAAACACTTTTCATTTCACAGGTTTAGAAATGATGAATATTTTTGATCTTGTGGAACATTTATGTATGATTTAAATTATGTGCTGTGTGGGACCTATATCCTTATCCAGTTCATTGGATAAATATTGTTATATGAATAGAAAAATAATATTTCAGTTGGAAGTGATCCCAGTTTAGTATGGCACATTGTCTGCATTGGTATTATTGAGAGTTAACCTTTACTAATATGATGGTTTGGGGAGTGAACCCATTCCACTATGTTAACATTGGAAAGGAGCCTTGAATACTATTGAATGTATTTTCTATAATTAAATTTATGAAAAAATTCCTAATATTATTTCAATTTTATAATATCATGTACCATGTTTTTTAATTTCCTTATGATTTGTTTCTTATGAAATACAATCCTTTATTTTAGGACTCAAAATTTTGATCTTATATATGAATGTTATAGTATCTATATTTTATGATCATGTTCACATAAACTTATGCTCACATTATTCGTTTGTATTTCCCTTGTTTACCCTTAATGAGAATATTATCTCTCCCTTTATTATGTTTCTTTTACCTATTTTATGATGAAAAGTATTACATGTGATATATCTAAGAATGGGGATAGTTATGATAAACTAATTGAAAGATGTTATATAAATCTTATGGACCATTTTTTAGGTTTCCATGTTTCTAAAGGAAATATATATTTTCGATCCTCTAGAATGTGTTTGTGTAATTTAATATATATATTCTTATAAAAATATGTAATATCATTGTATGAAAATGCTTTATTATTATATGATATGAAGTAGGAAATTAATGACCATGTGTCAAACTATTTGTTTTTTAATAGATGAAGGCTGAGAGACAATATCCTAGACAAGATAGGAAACTAATTCATATCATGATTAAAATTAAAAAGATGGGTATGTGACATAAACCTAAGAATTATAGTTTGGTAATAAGGTAAATGTGATATTTAATTATAGAAGTATAATGATATCACTGATATCATATATTTATACATTAAATCTATCATTATATCCATCTGTGAGAGGTTGTGACAGAAAACTAATAACATTGGTTCATAAGGTGGAAGTATTATGTACACATGAATTATAGTTTCATTTCCCATTCAATGTATTATGAGATGAACATACATTATAAAATTAAATGGACTAAAACTATCAAACAAAATCTTACATAAAAATGAAGTATTTATTACATAAAATAAGGTATTTAAAAAAGATTTTTTAAAAAAATGTGCTAAAATATTATAAGTAAATAATATATTGTATGATATATATGAACATTCTTGTGTAATATATAAATAACTAATCTACAATTATCATATAGGTGGTTCAGACACGTTTTAATGAAATCGTGTGTGATGTGAGGTATTCCATATCAATTTCTTTTGATAAAGGTGAATTTTAATATATTTCACCAATTTATTTTATATAGTGTATAAAATTACGGTTTTCATGTTTAATCATGAATCATTCAATATTATTGGTATTTTAAATTTTAATTCATATTATTTTATTCAATGAGAATTTATCACGTGGTAAATGTATCCTAAATCAATTTTTTTCATTGGTTTATATTACTTCTAATTTTTACTTTATATTCTAATATTATGTATGTAATGTATTCTATTTATTTTATTCTAAATTTATTGTAGTTTTATATGGACTTATATTTAATAAATGTAATAAATTTATTGATTAATTATCAATTCAACATTATGATCTTTTTAAGTGATCTTCATCTCAAATTGTCTTCTTTGGTACATATGTTTTATTATGAAACTATATTATTTTATGAGATTTATTCACATTACCTTTGATAATTTATGTGAAAAATTTATTTGGATTTATTCTTTTAATTTTCATTTGATGCAATTTCTTTCATGTGGTTTATGATTTAAAGTTACAAAAGTGTGAAGGGTTTATTTTACAATCTAATCATTATTTCGGAATTTTTATGCTTAATAATCCAATGAGGGAGTTATATGATATTTAAATCTTAAAAAAAATTATCCGCATATTTTTATTTTTGAAAATTTTCTTTTTTACCTTCATTTTCCTCTTCTATTTACCAAAATGTTCATAAAATATTTTTAACAGAAATAAATATTATTTACCCTTTAGTTTGGAATCATTTCTTCTACGCATATATTTTAATAAATAATCAAGAATATTTATTACTCTCAAATGATAAATTAATTATATATGCATCATGGTATTACTTTTATAATATATTTTAAAATGAAATTTCATACCATTTTTAGAATGAACTAATTTTGGAATTTTCTTAAAAACATGTGAATGAAATATCTGTTTTAAAATATGTGCCATGAAAACAATTTCCTACCATCATGTCCACTCATTGCATTGAATATTATTATATATGATTCAATGATTATTTTTAAAGAATAGTTTACAAGTTTATTAGAAATTTTTGCTTCAAATTTTCATTTTAAAAGAGAAAGTTGAATTTCCCTTATGAATATTTTAAATTTAATTGTTATGGTATTTATATTGATTTATAAAAAAACATTGTTTTATATATAATCAATTGAGATATATTTTAATTCTAAAATCATTATTATTTATTCATATTGTTTGTGATAAGTTTTTCTGGGGATATACTATTTTGATATCATTCTCCGTATTACTCTACATGGTTTATGACGATGTTTATTAATTGGGAAATTATTAACATTTCTTAAGCTATATTTTCAATACAAATGTTTACATTGATTCTATTTGTCCTCTTTAATATAAGGGATGAATTTTTTTTAGTAAGTAATAGGTGGGGTCCACAATATCCCCTTGATGCTTCAGTAGGTGTCTTGAGAGAAACTAGTATAGGTTTTTTGTCAAGGAGTTACCCATTTAAGTATGATTTCATTGCACAAGGCCTCGATGGTAGGATTATGATTTCTATAATTCTGAATTCTCTCAAAATGATACATTTTATTGATGTTTATGTGATTATTTTATTAGTTATTATATCCATTGAATTGTTACAAGATCATGAGATTATTTTTAGGGAATTATTTAATAATCATTTATTCCTACCATATTACTCGTAGTGATAATGTTATTGATTGAATGTAATTTTTTTTAATAATTTACCTTTATATATTGACTATGAATTATAAAATAATGATATCTCCCACTATACACATACCCTAACCAAACGTATGTGATTACCCCTTCCTTATGTTTCCATTCACTATGATTCCCCAATGTGTATTATGATTGATATTAAATGATTTGGTAAAGATAATAATGATGTACTAGAAGAAAATTCTATGTTATATTTTATGTTTTCAGTTTTAATTTGTGATTCAATAATATATTTAGTTTTCGTAATCTGATAAAATATTTAGTCCTTTTAGATGTACTTAATTATATCTTCTCCCAATGTAATAATGTTTTCACCGAATATCAGATTCTAGGGAAGGGATATCTACATAGAGTACATGGAATAAGTGTTGTGGAAATCATATTTCGTCTAGAACTCATCCACTATTCCCCCATTTTTTTGGACTGATTGGAATTTTATAGTATGAAACAGGTAAGGGAAAGGAATCAAACATCACTAATGGATAAAAATAACCATATCATTGAAGATAATAAGGATTATTAGTTACATTTATGGGATAATTCATGATGCTATTATGATGATTAGAGTATATTATGGATCTTTATTTAATATAATTACATGTTATGGCCTTATAATACCCAATTTAATTTGTATAATCTTACATGATTGTCAATATTTGTTGTATATACGTTATTAATTTTCAAATTTTTTATCAGGAAACAAATTATCCTATATTTGTATTTATACAATGATTTTTATTTCATATATGTTAAGACTATTCAAGGTATGATTACATCATAAAATATTTTTGGTAACTTTTTTGAATTAGATATTTTTTGTATAGGATGGTCAACCATACCCCAGTATTATTATATAAAATCTAAAAATTTATTTCCAGTTTATGATTAAAAATATAATCTTAAGTCCAATAATATTTCTAAATTAACTCATGTGTGGTTGAGGGGTGATGGTTCTGGTTGGATTTATTAGACATAAGGCCAAGAACATTATAGTCGACATATTGAGTCACTCGAGTCCCCAAAAACCATCATAATTATTACATGGAGAGTTATGTATCATCTTAGGGGTTAATTATAATATCTTTGGCACACCAATTATTAGGGAGAAATATGATATGTTTCTATGGAAAAATTTTTACTGATAGGATGTAAAATGAATCTCATTGTTGGTTCATAAATTCCTAAGGTAATAAGAAAATTGATTTAAATATATACACACACAATAAGGATCAGGGTAAAATACTAATCACTAAACACCCCATCAGATACCCTATAACGCATAATAGGGTCGATTAGATACATATTATATGTATTTAGAGTTGGGCTGATATAAGGAGTGGTGTTGTAAAATAATTCCATAATTTGACCATCATGGACTAATTAACTGATATTATAGCCATGAAACTAATTATATATATATATATATATATATAATATTCATGGATCTTATACTAGAAGACAATCAGACACCATCATATCATAGGAATGGATATTGGAATTGTGGTTAATCTATTTGGAAGTGAATATTTTGGATAAATTTTATCCGTTTGTGCCAATCATATTCTAAAGAAAAAACCCCATTCATATATCATGATATTTTAAAGTATTATTTTATGGATATATGTACATTAAAAAATAGAGAACCTTAAAAAATTACTAGAGATTTTGTGGTTACAGATCAAGAAATACACTTAGAATTCTTATGGGCTTCAAACAGCTCCAGTAAAATAAAATAAACTCAAGTACCTGTAGATATCATAAAAGTTTAATTTTATTTTATATATTGAATTTATTATTAATATCATTATCAATTATGGATTCAAGTGGTTTGAGTAGTGGTCATAGAAGATAGACATAATTGACAATGTCGAGTCAGTGTAGATAAGTTGCAACCTTATTTGTGAGATTTATTCTTCATATTGATTCCCATATCAATTAGAATTCTTGAAAAGGTATACAACAAAACCATTTGTATATGAAATAATCGAGAAAAATCCTACGGTGTCCCAAAAAATATGGTTAATGATAATCTAGTAAGATACCGAAAACCATGTCAAACAACATTTTATAGATGTTGGATTTTGTTTGTGACCCAATTATAAAAAAACATTGATATTCTATTTCACCCATGTCATATATATAGGGAGTTTTTACTAGTTTAAAAGTTCATTAACCTCATAAAAGTATATGTGGTATATTAGAAACTATTGAAAATAAAGAACCACATTCGATGGGTTTGATCCTCGAGGCCAATAATGGGAAAGATATTTTTGAAATATCATAATTTAAGAGCTAAAATATGATTTTCCTAATATGAGAAAATATATACATAATATGCATGGTGATTTAAGCCCCAATGGTGAGAGGCTAGTATAACATTTGAAGATGAAAGAATCCAACAACTCTTCTCTACATGAAAAATATTATTTACATATAACTATGATTTCTATATAATTTCAAGGGATAATTATTATGGGTTGAATTGGGCCAGGTTTTTGTCCATGAAGATTTATGGAACTCCCTCTCCAAGAAAAAATATAAATTCCTCCAATTATAAAATTTATTTCAATATTTGGAATCACTGTAAAAATAACCGCACTAAAATTTTTATACACTTTTGAGAGGTAAAATCATTCATATATTCAACTAAAAGAGACTTTACATTCACTGTGAAAGTACATAAAAACATAAATCCTAGTGATCTTGATGTAATAACTATTCTGGCAGCCAAACAATAATGTGAAAAGCTTTTATATATAACCGATTTTTGGAAATAAACTCTTTTAAATGACCACATAATTAATAAAAAAAACTATTAACATGATTTATATTTCTCTATTTTTAGAGAGTAGAGGTCATGTAGAGCCATGTAACATATCCTTCAAATATTGTATTCAACACACCCTTTATTGGTATAAAAAACTAGGTAGTTTAGTAGGAGTGTTTTGACTAATAGAGTGGATAGTGAACATATATGAAATAGTAAGAGACAAATTTTATTTTTTCCCTATAAAATTTCAGTATTAGTGTATATCTAATATTGGTAGTCCAAAAAAATTAAGGACTATGAAAGAAAATTTATATATTTTCCATGCACAGTTTTTATGACGAAAGGGACCAATCATTGAATTTGTTTTAGAGAAAAATAATTTGTTCTAAAATTATTTATGTATCCAGATTCTCAAAAAGAGATCATTGTACAACAAATGTTGGAGATGAGGAAGAAGTAGTGTATGAATTACTAAATATATAACCTCTTTTTAGTGAACATGATTATAATCCAAGGCCAAATATCCCACCTCATTACTATAAATTCTATGAATGGTCAAATTCAATGATGGAATTCCTTTGTTTGGGTAACAAAAATTAGTTATTGAATTAAATTCTCATTTATTATTTAGATATTCTAAATATAATGTTATATGATCAAAAAATTATTCTGATGGAAAGAATTACCTCATACAACAAATATTGAAAATGTGGATGTGGAGTATCCTGACATCTTAACCATGCACAGTTATGTTGTGGAGACCTCAATTACAACAAAACAAATTCCAAGACACTTTTTGGAATCTTATATTATTGTCAAAAAATATCTCAGTATGATACCATGTATTTATTAAATGTTTCTTCATACTTTAATATAAAACTAATATGGTAACTATGGAATCCAATAGTTTAAAAGAGGATGTTAACAAGGATATTTTGGGATATTTGATTATATTTCATACTACATTCCTGGTGGTACACCTAATTCCACTATTAGTCAAGGTAAATCCCAATAGTTATATTTTAAATGATATTATGAGGTAATATAATGATTAATTACATTTTCCTATTATATGCTCAAAATAGATTTAAAAATTTACATAGCATATGAAAGGGGGACAAGAGATATTATAAAAAATAACTATAGATTTTCCATCATCCATTTTAGAGTTACAAAAATTAAATGAATAAATAGATGGATTTATGGATACTCTATGGATGATTTCCCTTTTTTGGACCAAAAAGGATCATACAATGAGATAGGGGGTTGAATCCTGGTATTCCAATTTTAAATTATATCTAAATTATGATCTTTTTTCACTTATATTATGGGGTTTTATTTCGCTCCCAGTCAATATGGAGTAATAAATTAGAAAAGATATGCACTTTAATTTTTACATAGTTCATTTAAATAGGATCATATATATAGCATGCATGGGAATATACCTAAACACAAAAATCACTAAGTTAATTAATTTGGTTACAATTTTGTTATGGATGGACTGAGACATGTAGTTTACATGATTGAATAATGAAAAAAACCTATAAAAACTCAAGGATAGAACTCCTAATCAAAGAGTTGTCATCTTCAACCTTATAAAAAGTGTGTAATCTTACCCCAATGGATGTGTATCAATTTTATCCACATTTTTCCTATAGAACATCATAAAATCATCAAGTGATAAATCCAATTTAAAAAATTCATTATCAATTTTTTAAATACAAATGAATGCCTAGAATTAATCCTCTCTCTCAATAAAAGTCATAAATTATTCTTCCTCCTCAAATATATAGTGTAAGACTAGAATAATTCTTCAGTTTTATCAAATAAAATTAATACTTTTCTTCCCTATATATATAAAAATTCTTTTCTTATTACAAAATATTTTATCTATAATCATATACTAAAAAATATTCATCTAAATTATTATTTAACATTGAATATATAGAATCATATTTTATTCGTAGTCATGAGTATTTTTTTTTACGATTCCATTACTCTATATCTTTAATTCTCCACAAAATCTTAAGAAATACACTCCCAAATATTACCAAATTATTAATTATTATGTACTATTAATAATATTTCCATGATTGTTGATATTCATAGCATGATATCCTAACTTTGGTGGGATTTAGGATCCACAAAAGTATCATTGATTTTGTATTTTATTATTTATTAATATTATAACATTTTATTCCTTCACCATCTCCTTTATTTTCTATTTAAATTAATGATAATATTTATAATAATATCTTAAAAAAATATAATATTATTATTCTATGATAAATAATTCTTCCTGAAAATAATCTAATGTAATAAAACTTGAGAATTTCTCAAGAACTTCTTATAGAGTATCTATTTTTTAAAAACATATGAATATTATAAATACTTCTATTAACCATACATAGTCTAGAAAAAAACTAAAAAACATCCATAAACCATATATAGTCCCCTTTATGATCCTTATGATGTTGGGGAAAATAACATTATGAGATCTGATGAACTTTATAATGATCCTTATAAATTCTAGATGGACCTCTAGAAATTTTAATATACATTAAAAGATAGTTATTCAAACCATTGAAGCTTTTTTTTACCATAAAAATAGAATTATATGTTTTTAATGATTGATATGTAAATTTAAAAATCCTGATAAAATCAAGAATTTAACATTAATTTTGTACTTATCCATAATTTAGAATCCAATACAGCCTAGTGTTTAACAAGATAACTCTTGAATCAACCCAACTCACCTCCAACATGTTGTTCAATAGATCAAAAAAATTTAGTATGAACTTTTGGGAATTCCTTATATAAACTTGTTAACCAAAGCATCTTAAATACACCATAAAATGTTTTTCCCAAAATCTCTTCTCTAGAGTTTTTTGACATCTCCAAAAAATATTAACCCAATATTTAATAAAAAATACATAAATTAATAAATACGATCAAATAGTATACATGAGTCCCATTATTTAATATATTTTATCATTGATTCACATAACAATAACTCTAATCCCACTTTTTTGAATCACGATGTGCGAAAAAATATTAAATTAAATAATCCACAAGAAAACACTTCTTTGTTAATCATGATCATAAAATCCTTCACAAATAATATCTATACGATTAGATAGTTAAATATTACCCAAATCTTCAAATCACTATCAATGAATTTTCCCCCTTTTCTAATATAAATTTTATAATAATATTCCACTATGACATCTAGAAATATTTAGGGCTTCTTCCATGTAGAGAAATATGAATTCATATCCCAATTCGAAAAATAACCCAAAGAGATTTTTTTTGAAAGTTACCAAAATAGTAATATATATTCATAAAACTACTTAATTAGGGTAACCATATATATAATTGGAAATATCCCATACTAGTGTATGGGTCCCTTTTACAATAATTTTAATTAAATTGAGATGGTTTGTCTCAAAGGGGTAAATTATTCATTTCAAAAAATTTATTGTGTAGTGCCTTTGACATAATATCTACAACATGATTTTTTGGACACAAAATACAATTTCACCAATTATTGTGTAACCATATCCTTTTTAAAGTGGTAATTTATCCCAATTTATGTTATCCTTTAATAATTTATGGGATTTCTATTTTATATTTATAAACATAAGTTATCATATAAGATAATAATAGATGATTTAACATCAACTCTAATATCCTCATCCAACTATCTCAAAAATAGAAGTTTAGTATATAATTTAGTATCCATTATGAAGTTATACATGGATTTTTTATATGAAAAATATTTTTGTATATTACTCAGGTAATAAATTCAAAAAATTCCATGGTAAAAAGAATAACATGATGTTTAAATTTGGTAATTAGCTTAAATTTATAAATCTCCATCTATATAACCAATCAACTCTTAAAATAATGTTATAATGAAAAACAGAACGAAGTCCAATGTATTATTGATATAATTAAGAATCTTATTCACCTAAATCATGTTAATTTCATTGGAATCAATTTGGGACTGCAAAGCATTTCATGTGGAAAAAACATATCTGATTATATGGCTATTTGATATTGTATAATCCCAGTATCTTTTTTTTATGTTCTATAACATTGACCATATTTCCACCATTATCCCTTGAAAATTTCGTCCATGTAGCTAATAGAGTTTTCATTTACTTAGAATCTTATATTAAAAAACTCATGCGAGCTTATATTGTATATTTTGATTAATAAATAAATGTTCCATCATTATTCGAGTCACCTATAAATGAATGAAAAATTTTCATTCTTCGATCACATTCATGTCAAATTCTAAATTAATATAATATGAAAATATAATACATTATGTAATTTCCAAGAATCTAAATATTATTTCATCATTATAAATGTGATCAAACTACCTTGGACGTTTTTCATTATTGACGTAATGATTGTAATCCAATTATCGTGATTGGAACCTAATCTTATTCAAATATCTTTCCAGAAAACATTACCAATCCCTTGGTTCTTAGTTGAGGCAATGAAATTACTTCTTTAACTATCTCACATTTTAATCATATTCATCAACATGAAATATATTTTATTTATCAGTGTATAATTATTCTTGAAGGGACACATTGATGAATGTTTACACACACACACACTCACAGATATATATATATATATATATATATAATTAATACAACTTGAATCCCCATTATATAAAAATGGGAAAAAAGTATTAGATATTATTTAATGTGGATATGATTATAAATTTATCAGCCATATCAACAAATTCAATTTGGGAATACCCTTTGAAAATAGGTTTTGTTTTGTCCAATTTCACATTTTAGTCTTCATTGAGTATATTGTAGAATACCCACATGGTTTTAACGACGTTCTTATGTTCTTTCCTTGGAATATTTTTCCATATTTTGTTCTTTTATATTTTTCCAAGATCTTCATGGATATAATTGACACAATATCTTCATTAACATCCTATTTTAAAAAATTAGTATATTCATTAGGTTGAAAAGATAATTTTTGTTAATCCTTCATCCCATGTGATTGAACTGATGATTTTTTGTCAAAAAATAAATATTTCATGAATTTCAATTATTTTTCTCCTCATATTGGATAACACTAAACCAATTTTATATTCCTGATCATTAATTTCATCATCTAAGTATTCTTAATATATATATTTATATCCTTGAGCTATTCCTAATCCACTCACCTCAACCTCAATTTCGTTAGACATGTCATCACTATTTTGTTACAAAATCCTATTGTCATTGTGGAAAATATGATTACATTCAACAATAGCCACATCTTTAAATTCAATGAATTTTCTAAGAAATTTTGATAGTATTATTATTCCTTGATTTCCAGTGATTACTCAAGGAAAATAACAATATACCCATGAGGCTCAAACTATATTTTTTTATCATTGATGTTAATAAAACAATTAATTCTAAAAAATAAAAAACACTTCAATATAATATTCTTCCTATGATATTTCATTAATGTGGTTTTATCTTCATTCATACATAGAAATGATATATTTGAAATATATAATTATGTATGCACAAACACTACCAAATAATTATCTCAGGGGTTTATTTCAATGATAATTTCCAAATCAATGTTTTTATAATTACATTCATTCACTTACTGATTCAGTTTTGTTGATTTGTCCTCACCACAGAGACTTGATACCTTATCACATGCTTCCTGAGACATTATTACACCATATTATTATTGAATTATGGTCCATTATTAATATATAAAATTTAATTTTTTATTTGAATCATCTTCCACACTAACCTATTAAAACACATAATATATTTAAAAAAGTTATCTTTATTATTAAATCCCACTTATCATTACATATTACAATAATCATTAATGGAAAATTCATAATTACTTTCTCTATCTGTGGATATTGTTATCATAGGACCACAAAGATTGACACACACCAATACTAAAATTGTTTCATATTTCATCTCCTATATATTGTATGTACTCTGAAAAATATTTCATTTTTGATAAGTTTCAAACATATCTGTGTGATCACGAGATAATTTAGGTATATCTCACACACCATGGTTTTTTCACCAAGTCCATAAAAGGCTTATGGATAAAATTACTAATCCCTTTTTTCAAAAAACAATCTTACTCTTTAGAAAGAAAATATCTATCTTCTTCTCCATTAATGAGATATCTTTTTTCTTTTAAGTTCCTTTCTTTTCTATGTTTTTAGTTCCATAATCTCATTTAATGATCTAGGTATTCTTTTCGAACTTCACTACATTCCTCATGTCACAAAACAGACACACACTTAGTAAGTTTTGAGTATGTGCATCAACAAAAAAGATGCCAATGTTCATCAAAAACCATACTCATATATTATCCTTTTATGAGATGATGATATTTATCCCCATATCACTTCCCAATAAAACATCACTATATTTTTTATTCAATACAATGATCAAAAGTTATTTATTTTTCATCATATATAGAGTATACTGGCTCTCTATATTATATGTTATATTTCATTTTTAATTTCTTCTAAAATAAATTTCATCATTGTTAGAATTTGAATATTTTATTTTCTTAATACATATATGTTAATTCACTTCATTTTGTTGTCAATAATATTCATCCACCTATATCTCCCCATATTTTTCCTCATTTTATAAGTTTGGATATTGATTTTTATTTTTATCCTTTCTTATGAAGCATCTACTAACTAATATTAATTTTTCAGATTTCTTTTTTATACCAACCATTGTTCCTTTCTGTTAAATACATAGACTTATATATAGAAAAAAAAACAATAAGAATAAATACAAGATGAGTATAAGAAAATTTTATTTTCATTTTTTTGTTTCTATTTATGAACAAAATTTATATTTTTTTCTATGGAACACATATATTGAATGTTTCCTATCATTTCAAAAAAAATAACACAAGATATTAGTTTCTTTTTTTGTCATTTTTAATCTAATTTTTTAATTTTGGGATGTTTATTCCACAAAAAAATAAGCTTTCTTATCAAGAGT
The DNA here is from genome assembly GCA_963277665.1 of Viscum album. Classification (NCBI taxonomy): domain Eukaryota; kingdom Viridiplantae; phylum Streptophyta; class Magnoliopsida; order Santalales; family Viscaceae; genus Viscum; species Viscum album. The sequence goes on from OY728151.1 coordinate 301,400,954, forward strand.
GGGTGGTTTCAACTTTTATTCAAAAAGAAAAATCCCTAATTTTAAACACATTGTGATAACAATACTCATGCAATCAGTATTATACTCAATTATTTTGAAAATATAATCATGTTAGAAAAATGGTGGTGTATTAATTTTCACCACTTTCATCAAAATAAATAACATCTCAAAAATATCCTGTGAGATGTCTTTGGAAACACATTATTCATTATTTTAAAATTTTCCAAGAAAGACTATAATTCAGACTCTCTCCTATATGAGGTTTAAAATTACTAAAGCATATTTAGAAATAAAGTTTTATTATAGAATTATTCTACCATTATTTCAAATAGAAATAATATATACAATATCTCTTGGAATAACAATGATCTTCTTATTATGACTTAATTTTTCCAAATCTAATATTTTTACAAAATATTAATATGAAATAATATTTTATATTCAAAAAATTGAAACTTCATTTAGTCTCAACCATTTGGGTTTTCATTCTTTCTACTGTGTTTGAAAATTATCAATCCATAAAAAAATTTAGGCTTCATCATTCAAATTATTCTGAATTATTAATTTTAATATATTATTAATAATATTCTCATAAATTAAGATATTTAAAACACGATTTCAACCCTTGTGGAATGATTTCAAATCCACTAAATCTTTATAATTTTTATCAAATATCTAATAACATTACAACATAATCCTCTATAATATTAATTTTTATGTTCCACTCACATGTTGGATCAATTTATTATTATTTTTAAATAGTAACCCACTATTATACTTCTTTTGATAATTATTCTCATAAACTTTTCAAAGGAATGAACCTTATAATGTTTTCTTACACTTCTTGTAGAATAATGTTTTATAAAGGAAATAAAAATTATAAAGAATAATATTAACCTTATAAATTCATGTAAACAACCAAACTAACTTCCACCGACCTTGTGAAGTCTCATTTATCAACATTACTAATATAAGGAATATATGATTATGAAATTTGATGAATCATATGATGAACCATAGAAATTATAGATAGACCTAAATAAATCTATTTAAATATTATGAAATCATTATTCAAAATTATAATGACTTTTTACCATAAAAACAATATATTTTTACAATAAAAGATAATAAATATTCACCAGAAATCTAAAAATTAATGTGTACCTTAAATTATAGACAAAACCAAAACTCACAAACATATACAACTACATATTTGACCAGATCACTTTATACTAAACCCAAAACATCTCAAAAAATCTTGTAAATATATATATAATACTTATCTTTCATTTTTTGACATCAATCACTAAAATTATAAATGAACAAAACATAAAAAAACCCTTAAGGGGACATATTATAACTCTTTTATTCCAACAAATCATGTGATAAATTATATTCAAAACTTAAATAGATATATTTATAGAAGATATTGGGATGATTTTTATTAAAATTGGAGTTCTAAATATTTTTCATCTTTAGATAAATATCTTAATCATTGAAGATATGAAAACAAGTTCAATAATTGTAAATTCATGAGGGATAGTATCTAAGGATCTTAAAAGGGACTCATCACTAAGGATATCCCAGTTAATTAATATCATGGATTAAAAATGCAATAATATGTCAATGATTTAATAATTAAATTTTATTAATAATGTTATCATTCATAACCTTCTATTTATATTTACGAAAACACTATTTTACGGTTTTTTAGTGGTTCTATAAATAAATGGATAAATATGTGGAAAATTCCTCTAATTCATCCTTATAGTTACTAAAGAGGACAAAATGCGAAATGACTCTAGACTTAGTATACATAGGGAATACTAAAATTGTGTATTATTTTTGAAGGATTTATCTCGTTTTTGTGTACTATTTCTTGTGATGAATTTTTATTCCAATATATAGTTGGTGATATTCTATTGAATATTTCGGTAATGATTATACTGGAGTACTTGTAGGATTATTAATTAACACCCATTGATAATCCATGTGATAACCTGAATATTATCCTACGTATGGTTAAATTTTTTTGGTATGGTAGATTTGATTATTAGATAATCTTTATAGTGGTCGAAACATAACTAGTTAATGTGGGTTAATAGGGGAACTATAATTATATTTCTATATACAAGGGCCTATGGATCATTTTTAAAATCTCAATGTTGGGGTACAATATGCAATATGTCAATATGCTTTTGTGGTTATATTTTTAAAAAATAATTGAATGATAAAATAAACCCAACAAGTTTTCTTTCATTGGGAATTATAAAAAACTGAATCAAAGTTATAAGATCACTATAAGCTTATAGAGTTTTCTTATACGGCATAAAAATTTGTTTCTCTAATGGAGGATGAATCATAACTCAAGGAAGTCATGAAAACCATTAATTTAAATGAAATTTTATAGGTTTTTAAAAATTAAAATTAGTTATACATTCAATTATATTAATTTTTTTAACATGTGTAATAAATGATTATATGATAGGAACAATGTACATATTTTGAATTATCCAACACAATTTAGATAAATTAATAGAATAAATGTTTTTATATAAGGAAATTGTTTCATATCTTCATATCAGTTTCCCTTTAAATATATGGGAACGATTAATTCATAAAATATTTAACTCTAATTTAACAAAAAAAGTACAACATAAAATTATATTTATAAAACATTAAAAATCACAAATATACTAATGTCATGGATATTGAATTTTCCATAACATTAAATTATAAAAACATTTTTAAATCATTATTTTATATAAATTTTATGTAAATGGAAAATATTTTCATTAAAAAGTTACCCTATATGGCATGTACTATAAGATGGGTATATGATATAAATATATATAGCACATTTTCCAATATCATAGACCAATGTTAATATAATAGATAAATCAAAACATAGTTTTTACTATAGTAATTTTCCTCTTTTAGGGGTATAGGTAGCCTATATATGAAGCACAAGTTTCATCACTATAGTCCATGGTTGGTTCATTTGGGTACAATTATTTGTGTAAACCATGATAAATAAAATCATGGAGGTGTTTTATATGAAAGGGTTTTTCTATTAGAAGGGATTAAATACCCTGAAATCATATTAATATTTTATTTTAAAAAATTATCTAAAACCATGCATGTGAGGATTAGAGTGGATTTTAACAATTTTTTATATATTTAAATCTTGAAGGGATATATTAAAATTTTATAAGGCCATGATTTAGTCAATATATTCTTTATGAATTTTTATTTTACACTCTATATTATTCATACTCCATAGAAATCAATTTATTAGCATGAAAGTCCTATTTTTCTGAATTCACTTTTTTTGAGTTTTTATCAAATAAGAGTAATGCTTCATTCCTTTTCATTTTACACAATAATTTTTTTCTAATCCCTAAAGGGTAGTATTAACATTATAAACCATAACTTTTTCTTTGGAATCCCTTTTTGGGATTTCATCCCGTTATGTGTCTTTTTTTTATTTTAATATACTGAAATTCATATAAGTTTTAGGATTCTTTAGATTACGTTTTTATATCATTGACGAAAAGGATAGATTATAGTATAATAGGCATAGGGATCATTCTAAAATATGCATGAATTTTGTGGTCATACAAACTTGACTAAGAATTTGGATACATGTATGGGGAAAATATAATGATTATTTCATAATGAATAATGATATTATTTATGTTAAAGAAAACTATAGAGGGAAATTGAACCCAATTTTTTTTCCTATGGCTCACATAAAAAGGGGTTGAGGTTTCCAATCATTCTGAAGGGAATAATTACATAATGTTAATGAAGATACCAGTTCTATATGGAAAAAATTATAAGGGAGCATGTTTATATTTTTAGTCTAAACATCAGGGAAAATATTAGATATATAATTTTTTAGTCATAAATGTTTGAATAAATAGTGTCACATGTTTTAATGTTATTGGTCTTGGACCTCAATGGGGGGTTAAGTGTAGATTTTTGTTTATTGATGCAGTGGAATAACTTACCATGCATTAATTTAATTTCACATGGTATGAAGAAATATAAAAAATATTTTTTTTGGGGTATGAATTAAGAAGTTATTTTATAATTATATAATATTTACAGGTATTATCATATATTTGAACATACATATGATAAATGATGAAAAGAATAAATTTTATGTATTTAAAATTTTAATGGTGGAATGGTTAAATATATACTAGGATAAAAAATAAATTTATAAATTATAGGTTTATTAAAAAGGTTTATATAAAAATACTGAGGATGACCATCGATAGAATTATAATAATGGGTTATAGTATTATTATTTCATAGAGTATAGTGTTATAGAGACTTTTCCTTTAGAAAACAATTATATCTCTGAATAAGTATAAGTTATTCATATATAAAGAACATGTTCCATCACCATAAAAAACGGAAATATTTATATTTTATGTACATATAATAATATCTATGAATTATTTTGGGTAATCCAAAAAACCAGGACAAGATGATTGGAATATAAGTAATAAATGTTCATATTTTGTTGGAATATTCTGAATTGAAACCCATTAAATAAACTTGATTTTGTGTGTACAATATGGAATGAATATTTATGGTATGTTTCAAATTTTCCTCGGATAAGATTCCATGATTTACTAAATAAAAAATAAAAACATGAATCCAGACACATATCTCTAAGTGGTTTTATAGTTTTCTATCCTAGTAGTGGTATATTTGAGGAATCCTTTCACCAGTAAGGATAAAAAACAAGGCATGTTCAAATAATTTTATGTAAACAATTTTCAGAAGATCCTAATATATAAGAACCCAAATCCAAACCCATCAATTGGTAATATGTATTTATCCAAACATAGCTCTTAAGAGAGGGAGTTATATCCCTATGTTGTGATCATTAGAGAAACCCAACATGAATTGGAAATCAATAAACTAGTAACCTTTGTGTGGATCATAATCTTACATAATGGGGGTAAGGTCATATAGAATATACCACTCCAAATTTTTTAAGTTCATATTTGACAGATCATGTAGTGTATATTTTTTAATATAATGAGGTCTGTATTCCATATAGTTTACAGTCATGTGGTAAATACCACATATATTTTAGTTTAATACTTGTGTCAAAGACTCTATACCATATATTTTTAGGTAATAAAATAAATACTATCTATCATTTTGTTTATTTTCATATGAAAAAGAATTTAAAATCCAATATGAAGTTATGAGAAGCTTTTCTTGAAAAATTCTGTCATTTGTGGGAGGCGTACTATGATTTTTCTCTATGGTATTCAAATTGTATACTATATTGTATTAGAATAGGCTTTTGATGTAATTTCATTCCCATGTATATTATAACTTCATTAGGGGGTTTTTAATGTTCATTGAAGTATTAAAATATAATAGAAATTATTCTCGATCAAATGAATAGAGTGGAACATTTTTATTAAATGAACATGTTATAAAATTTTTGTAAACATAAAATATGTGTAGTGCCTACACCCCTTTTTCATCAATATGACCCAATTAATTAAAATATATTTTTTATAATTTACTTATGATCAATTGGTCTCATGTTTAAGATCCCTCTTTTTCTAGGCACGTCACTCATTGAGTTTTTTCATTTGAGCCCTGTTGGTCGGGTCTTGTTCGAAGACTGAGATCCTTTATTGGGGAAAATTACTTAATGTTGAGGGATGTATGTTTATTGAATTAATGGATCTTGGTTATAAACTTGTGAAATTGGTTTATGAGGGTTTTCGAACCATGGGATGGATTTGGGGTGTTTCAAGTTCTTTTGGTAGAATAGGATTAAAATTATCTATAGAACAATTACATTTCATGTAAAGGTAATAAAAATGATGTATATTTTTAAGAAATGTGTCAAGAATTGTTACAATATATGAACTAATTCATTACATTAATATAATACACATTTTAAAACTATATAAAATGTAATATAACATTCAATCAAGATAAAAAAAATAACCCATGGAAAAGTTTTCTACAACATATCCCTTTTAAAAGGAATGCACAATGTGTAAATGAATTACAAGACGTGTATTTATCATAAGAAGAAATTTTATGTCTATAGTGCATTTGATATTTTCTAATTCTCACATGTATCCTTTAACTCTCAATGATAAGGAAGTTTCTAATTGTTTCTAGAGAGCCTATTTGGGTTTCAGATGTTCTGATCACACATCTGATCAATGTTGAGTGGTTTTACATCCATTTTCCATCATTTTGTTTTTGTTCTCCAGACAAAGCGGTGTAATAATTGACTATATTCATTGTTGGTTTTTATCTTGATTTTTTTTGATCTAGTATCCTTATTTTATTTAATTATTCGACCATTCATGTTGGTGAATTCTACTAGAAGAATTATGTGATCGCCAGTTAATGGTATATTTCATAACAACAACCATATGGTTTGATCATTGAAAAGAATTTGGATTGTTAAAATTGAATATACATAATTTTCACATGAATATTTTTGAAGATTAATTCTGGTAACAACTTTGTATCTAATTGTTTATTGAACATTCTTATGGATACCATTCGGTTGAGAAAACCCTTGATTATAAATTAGTTAAAAAATGGCTTAATGTTTTTTTAGAATGACATGGGTTTTGTGTTGATTTCTTTATATGGTTCACGTTGGATATGAATTTTTTTTGAGATTAATTACATGATATTGTTTTATGACCAAATGATAAATGAAATGTGAAATTGAATGTTTCATGTTAATTTTCATAACTAACCATTAAGCTACATGATGTGATATCACTATATCATTATTTCCATAACCTGTTTTGTGAGTTTCTATATTGAAATGATTATATGGGGATTTAGCCCATTTTTATGCTAAAATTATTATATACCTAGCATTAACTGGATATTTGATGAAATTATTTTATACTGAACCTCCCCTAGTCATTTTCTAAAATGCTTATATATTGGGTTTGGCCCTGGCACATACTGAAATGCTTATATATCAGGAATTTTCAAAACATATGATGTAATGATTATATGGTTTTCATGGCCTTGATACATGATATAATTCTTATATAGTGGGATTTCTCCTTATTTATTAGTTAAATGATTATATTGTGGGTTTTGACCCATATTTGTGTGATTTATTCCATGGATATGTGGTTATGTTTGGCATGGTTGCGAGACACGCTCAGAGACATTACGACATGGTGTTAGGGTAGGTTACATTTTTTCATTTTTATATGGTATTGTTTGGAATGTTTGAGAGACATTCTCAGAGATATTCTAGTATGGTTCTAATGTAGGTTGATGTGGTATTAATTTGATTATTTAATTAATTATTATACATGTTTAATGCTTTGTTGAATGAACTTATTATCAGAATGGTTATGTTTCAATAGAGCGATGTCAAACTATTGAGTTATACTCACACATATTTTCCCCCAATTTTGAACTGTATTTGATTACATGGATGCAGATTTGGATAAGAGAAAGGGACCCTCTTGTTTAACGTTATTTGGTATATGGGCTAGAGTTTGGAAATGAGCCCAATATGTCATTCTGGACCAGGGACTTCTGAGTCATTATTTGAGTTTATTTTTATTTTATTTATATGAATTAAATAATGACATTTAGATTAATTCTATGAAAAAAATATATTGTTAGGTTATTATTTATTGAATTATTTAGTTCTATGTTATAGTTGGTATTTCAATTTATTATTGTTTTATTATTTTCTACTAATTTGATATGATCTATATTATTTAATTCTATTGTGTTATTACTCTATAACATAGGGGTATAGTATCCCCAATATACACATCACACCCTCACAACTGGTTAGAAGCCTTAGTTGTATGCGGAGTTGAGCATGATGTCCCCTAATCAACCCTTTCTGGACACATGAAAGAGCATTGGTTTGGGGGATGTTACAGTGTTGTGTGAGAGCACATTTTTTTATTTAATATTTGGAAATGGTATAAAAGATAATAGTATTTCTCATGATATTTTAATTAGATATTTTGGGGTATCCAACCCATGTAAAGAGGAAAATCTAAGTGCCTGTTTATTTTATTGATAGATATACTATTCTCATATAACAGTTGATGTTATTTCATCTCGGGTGATTAAAATTATTTGAATGATTATTTTATGATAATTTTTTTAGTTATTGATATTGTACTCCTGTCTTGGTATGGAAGTAGATGGGAATGTTTTCAAAATGATATGGAACATAGGGATATATTAGCATGTGTTATTCGTTATAGGGACATATTTATTTCATGTGATTTATACATGCCTATTTGAATAGTGATTAGAGATACCTTTTATATTTTATAAGTGAAATGAAATGAATAAATTGTTACATCTGGTTGAAACACTTTTTATCCATGTTTATATTGACCTCAAGTCGGTGGTTCTCTATTATTTTCAACTGTTGAGTTTGACTTTGTTGTTACAACTAGTTCTCAAAGTAATATGTTTCTTTTAAAGAGAAAATTCATTCTCATCATCTTTAAATTTAGAAGTCAGATAGTGCTAATAAAAATGATCCTGATATAGATTAGTAATATCTTTTTGTAGGTCCTAATGATCATACGTATTTTCATCGATGTGATGAATTCCAGAGGATCATGTGATCCACATAGAGGGAGATTGTTTTCATTATGTCTTACATACCTGAGATGAAAAGAGAGTTCAGTTTTAGCATCTACTTATGTTTAGTGGGGAGGGAGGCCCATTGGTAGAAAAGATCTGAATAGAGTTAGTCTAGATGATCTTGAAGGTTGTTTACCTAGTTTTAGATAGGATGGATTATATTGTTCCATATATTCTTCCTCGACCTGGAAAGAGTAAGTAGAACATTCTAGAGAAATCTATCCAGTAGGATGAGCTATCTTGGATGGAATTGAAAACGATATTCCTGATCCATTTCTATCCTGATACATTAAGGGATGATAAGGATCATTTTTTCATCCACCTCACATGGGAGGGTTTTTCATTTATGGAGAACGAATTACATTTCACCAAACTATAGATATTTGAACAATTTTTAGCATCTGATGAGATCTGCAGGGCGAGACTTCATTATGATGGTCTTTTCTTGGTGATCAGGGCTTATGTTAACATTTTATGTCTAAGAAGTTTTATGAATGTGATGAACCATACACTCATGGAGAAACGAAAGATGAGAGTGGAGTCAAACAACAAACAAACTATTTCAGAATGGTGAATTATGAAATATTCTTCTATAAAAAGAATCATTATTATGACATTTTTCACGATGGAAATAGTTTTAAGATTGGTCAGTGTAGTGGGAATCTATCTCAAGATAGTTTTCCATTATAGTGATACCAGTGTGGAATGATGGGCCATAAATGGCCTTAATATGTTTACCGTACTTTGGAGTGTTGTGCTTGCAGAATATTGGTCAACCTACAAAGGTGTTGCAACAGAATGTAGCAGTAGAGAACTATAAGGAGATCATGACAGGTACCAGAGTATAGAAAAAACTCAGCTACTCCACAACATATTTGTATCTAGAGTTTCTTATGATGTTCTGGTCCATAGAGGGGATGCATTACCACATCATATAAATGATAATACGAATCAGGGGGTATAGATCAGGGGATTTAGGGTGTATCCTAGGGTAGAGGGGTTAGTTAGTTGATTGTTATGCAGACTACTCCAACTATAGTGGAATCTGGACTATCAACCTTCAAAGGTAAGATTCTAATATCATCTACCTTTTCTTACATATTTTCATATTATAAAATCACAATCAATTTTAGCTAGTTTTGGTCTTAATGGTTTTGAATTGGATATGCAATTATTTGATGGTATTTTGACATGGATGCGCCATTGGGAGTATGGTTAGAGAATATAAAATGTTAGAAGGTATGTTATCTATATATTTATGGTTACCATTTACTTAGGAACTATTTTACCATAAATTATAGAATTCAATTTGATTCATGGTATGGATTGGTTAGTTCTATACTAGGCTCATATTGATGGTTGTTAGAGGAGAGTATCATTTCTATATCTAGAAGGAGGAAACAATTCTCACCAGGGTGAGTGGGATCTTTTGGCTGGTCGTATTGGACCAATTCATTGTAGATTAGATTGAATAACATCTCAGATAAAAGATATCATAATAATGATGGTGGAATGAAGTACAATTCCTTTCCTCCAACGGTAGACCATTTTCATCATGTTGTTACTAACATGTTTTATAGATTAACACCCATGAAATAGATTGATTTGAAGATTGAGTTAGGTCCAGGAGAAGATCTAGTTTATATCTAACATTATAGAATAGACATAGAAGATCTTTAAGAGTGGAATTTTCTATTTTAATACCTAGAAGCTAAAGGTTTCATATGGACTTGTACATCTTCTTGGGGTTTCATAGTTCTCTCTTCCAAGAAGGATGATGGGACTCTGCACTAATGTGTGGATTATTGGAGATTTAACTGGTTGAAGGTAAAGAAATGGTATCCCCTTATTGGAAATGAAAATATTTTCAATCTTATTAGATTCATTAATATTCTCTATAAGATAAATTTGAGACTAGAATACCATCAATTGAGGGTCATACAAACATATATACCCCGAACAACATTTATAATGTGGTACACATTCTATGAGTTCGTAGTGATGTCATTTTGTTTGATAAATGAATTGGTGGTATTCATAGAATTTATGAATAAAATAAATCATAATTTTATAGATATTTAGTGATTTTGTTCGATGAAATATTAGTGTTATCCTATTTAGTAGATGATCATTCCCAAGATCATGGAATCGACCTCAATAAATTGATAGAGAATTGTCTTTCTGCTATGATAAACCAATGTAGTATTTGGATTAATGATGTGCACTTCTTTGGCCATGTAATATTATTGGATGAAGTGTTCATGGCCCCAAAGAAATTTTTATCCATGTAATAATGTGTGCATCCCAATAATTCCTTTGATATTTAGAGATTTTTTTCTTTAGTAATTTATTGTCTATGAATTATCTAGGACTTCTTCAATTTGGAAGCACTAATGTCAGGAACAACTGAGAAATGGGTGATGCATTTTTTAGTGAGATTCTTGAGAGAGAAATTTTGAAGTGATGAAAGGTAGAATGAATACTTCACCTATAATCACATTAAATATTTTGGGTAAATCATATACAGTGTAATGTGATTTATCTGATGTTGGAATCAGAGCAGTTTTGAGGTTGAAGGGTCGGGTGGTTGCTTATAGCTATCGAAAGATGATATAGCATGACAATAATTACCATACTAATGATTTGGAGTCAACAACATTGGTACATCCCTAAGATGATGTTGGAAGTTTCTCATGGGTGAGAGGATTGTGGAATAAATGGACTACAAAAGCATCAAGTATATATATTCTTACTGGGACCTAATCCTTTGTCCAATCAGGTGGGTTGAGCAGCTATAGTCAATCGACTTTGGGTTGGCTTATAAAATAGGTGACAAAAATATAATTTTCAATGCATTGATCCAAAACATGTATAAATAGGTAGCGAGAGAGTCTTATAATGATTGGTGGATGATTCAAATCTTAGAAAACATGCATTTAGATTTTCAGATGTCTTAGGGATGAGTATCCCTGACATCAATATCCATTATACCCATGATATTGGACCAGATCAAAACCAATAATTTTTCTGATTCAGAGGGATCAGTTTTGAGAGAGAACTTATATGGGTGGGATACAGTATTGAGATGATCTCATGGTATAAGTAATTCTATTCTTTTCTGTGTCTGAGTATTGGTTCATATGAGGTGTCCTGAGGTGGTTATGTGAGAGTTTTATTATTATAGAACGGTGGTACTTCTTAATTTAACAATGATGTATCATTATATATATAGAAAGAATATTGGTGTCCTGAGGTGGTTATGTGAGAGTTTTTGTGAATTGTTGGAACTAGCAGGAATTTTTTTAACAAAATATATGAAAGAAAATTCGGTGATTATGAAAAACCAAATTTAAAGATTACTGATGTAAATGATTGTATGATTATTCCAAATTAGTTATCATGATATATGACTAACCATCTATACCTTAACTAACACTTGGACTCACCAAATTAGAGAATCATGGATTCTAATAAGTGTTTGTGTGAAGGAATCCATGTATTAAAGAAGGAATCATTTTATCCGTGTTACAAATGTGTGAAACTACATTCATGGGAATGTATAAATGGTACAAGATAATATTTTATGCATGAAAAATAAGGGTATAGAAAATATAATTTCATAGAAAAAATGAGGAGTTCAATGAAAATTAAATAAATTTCATCATAGAGATCCATTTATAGTTTGTTGTATATAATGTGGGGGAACCTAGGAATTATATAATTCAATTAAAAATTCTAAAGGCTAAATCCTAGAAAAAGGAATAACCTATTTTATAATAACCATTATGGTATATGTGTAAACATATTCAGTTTTATGAATTATGGTTTAAATTTATTTTCATTATTAGTGATTTTGGTTATAAGAATCATGAAACATCTAAAGATTGTGATAATTTTTGGATGAAAATATGATTTAAATATTTAATTTTGTTGATTATGGTTATTTACAAAAAAATATTTTATCAAATATTTTCAGGGAATATATGCCTTGTTATTATAGTTTAACAGTGATTGATTTTATGTGGATATAAATTTTTAATTTATCATTGAAGAATCTATGATGAATTAATTGTAATATTTTGGTTTCAATCTCACTATATATTATTTTTAATATTATTATGGTTATTGATTCATCAAATGATCTTTGTTTAACTTTGGGTGTTTTTATTGAGGGTTTAATGAATAATATTGTATTTCTCCAAGGGAGGGTTTATTTATTTTGTAAACGATCTTACATTTTTATTACTATTTTTATTTTGGGGAATTTATAAATATAGGAGGAATATATTAAAGTTCTTTTTTGTAATTATGTGATATGTTAGAATTTGATTTTAGTGCAACAAGAATAAACAAATTCATATTGAATACACATCATTTAGAGAAAATGATGAGATAGTTGTGGAAATTGAATACATGGTGAAATTATACATATAAGTATGTATATTTTCATTATATTAAAAGGATATATGGTAATGAATTTTTAGACTCTAGTAGTGGGATCCTGAAATAAAAATTTTAATATATTATCCACATATCCAATGAATCGATGTCCCTTTTCACACCTCTTCGGTTTTCAATTTTGTGACTATTAACGTTTCCATGGTCCTTAATATTCTTGTGATCAATGATCTCTATAAATATCTATAATTTTTTGAACATTATGATTTTATTCCATGTCTATAATTTCACTTTCAACCAATTTTCTCCTATTTCGAAGTGTAGTTGTGTGTTATTCAATATGACATCCATATGTCTGTTTTCCTCTTATGAATTGGAAGTTTTATTAACGCTTTTTACATTGTGTGAATTCATGAATGGTATTTTCAATTGTCAAAATTTAAATTACAAATATTATTTCTAAATTTGGAGGACATAATATATTATTGGGATGAATATAGAACCTTTAAATTTAGAAAAAACAACATTTGATAGTATATATGACAGACAACACTAAGCCTAAAAAATCATGAAATATTTCTATTTAAATATAACTATTATAAATTATCCATTACATTGGTGGGTATGAATATTACAAACTAATTTATTATATATATATATACATACTAATAAAGCAAAATTTATTGATAAATTCTAATGAAATAAGCACTCAATTTTTTTTATAAAGACATTTTATTCTTAAAAACATTTCTTCAAAAATAATTTTGTTGATTTATGTGAGAAAATTATATAAATAATTTTGGAAACCATAAGAAAATTTATTTGATAAAAAAATTATCTTTTAATTTATTAAATAAAAATTAATATAAGATAATTTTTTTCATATTGCTAAAATGGTTTATTTATTAGTAAATAGTTAAAATGATTGATTTTCAAACACAACTATTTTTTTAATTGAATTAAGTATTTTAAAAGTACCATTATATTTTTTATTTTATATTAATGTTAAATAAAAAATATATATTTTTAATAATCTAATTAATTTAATTTTAATAATAATTTTTTTTATTTTGGTACAAGTATATTTTTATGCATAAATAGGTAGTTTTCTACAAAATATTTTTAAGTAGCAATGTTTATTCATTTTAATAAATAAAATAATCCATATAAATGATATATTTAAATTAAATTTATTTTCTTTTAAATTTATATAATTATAATTTTTCGTTATATAGTTAATATAACATCATTTACTAGTGAAAAAATGCATTTTCTATGAAAACAGATTTTTATACTATTTTGTTGTCATAGTATTAAAATAAATTTTACCACTTATGTGAATTTAATTTGATAAGAATATTTAATATTTTAATTCATGATAATTAATATTTTTTAACAAGGTAAAATAAATTTTTTTAATAATGAATCATAAAAATAATATAGATTAATTACTGATATTAATGTTTAAATGGGTTTTTTTCACACTACATGTTCTATTGTTATAACTAATGTTCCACAAACATAGGATTTTAAATAGATAAATTGGATTTAAGTTTTATAATTATTGGTTCCAAATTATCTAATTAGTATCATTTTATTTTTTAAAACAAATGATAAATTACATAGGTGAAAAAATTGCTATTATATAGAAAACTAAAATGGAAAATGTGGGTAACCTTAAGAGTAAAAGGAATGACATGTTTAATAAAAAAAATTATGTTAAAGGTTTTTATAAACCATATACACTAAATAAAACATAATTTATAAAATTTTTAGGATTTTTTCTTGAGAGTGACTTCCCATTTTTGAATAGTTTTTGGTATTTACAAAAATACCACAACATTTCACTTATAAAGGTAGACATAATCCCATATTTTATTCACAAATAAAAGACTATTAGTTATTTAAATCCATACCAAAATAACTTACATAATTCTCCTAACATGTTCTAGTTTTATTGTATTGATTAAAAAACCCTTCTTGGAAATATGTTGGTGCAAACCAAAAAAGGATTTCTGAAGAAGAAGATTTGTTTTTAACCTGGCATTTTGATTGATTTGTTCTCGAATCTCCCTAAAATATCATTAAACCTTGATGATATGTTGAAATTACTATATACTATTTAATGATATTTTATTTTTTTAATGTAATAACAAACATTCATATCCTCTTTAATCAAATAGGAAAATAATCCATCATTTGTATGTACAGTAGATCAGCACTTCACAAACTAATGAAATTTATTTTCCAAACTCACATATAATGGATATTTATAATGAAGTATTTAATATATATATATAGGTGTGTGTTCTATTAATGAAATATTAATAATTTTTTATTATTAATATATCATATAATTTTTAAATTTCCATTCTCTGAGAAATGATAACATTGATTGTGTGTATGTGTGGACCACCACCTCTATGAACCGATGTGATTTGATTTTCATAACCACATCACATGGATGATATATATATAAATATATATGAGTATTTAAAATATTAATATTGAATCTAAGATATAATTATAATTATTTAATGATAAGATAAGTCTTATATTTTTTTATGATTATTGTTGAAAAATAGAGACACTACTTATGAGTACGTATGACTTACCCTCTCCAAGATTGTAATGTAGTGTATTTTTTATAAAACAATGTCATGGTTGGTTTTAATTGTATAATTAATTTATAAAAAATATAATAATTTCATTATTATTTGTCTATATTGGATATAACAATTAACTCTTTTACCATATTCACTCTACCAAAGTCATTTTTGTCAAATGAACTGAATATCATCAAATATGTCTGACATGAACTAAACTGATTAAGTAAGTAAATATAAAATGTAATAAATAAAATAAATAGAATAAATAACTTTAAAAATATTATTATTAAAATTTAAAATTAATAAAATTATTATTAGGGAAGAAAATGTATATACATGATGACTCGAACACGAGGTAAGATATTTATCTAAGCCACCATTTATTCTGTTATATGACCATTATCTATATAACTCAATTTATATATATATATATTGTAAAGTAATTTTTATAAATTATTTATATATTCCTCTCACATATATAACAATCCTCTTATTCCTTATTTTGATGGGTTAATACATAGATTATTTTCATTTTTCAAATTCATTCATTATAAAATTTCCATTGATTATGATAATTATAAAGATTATGAAACCCATTTTCACTACCTAGAAATTGTTTATTTTTATACATCATGATTTGTTTATTTTTTTCACACATCATCATGAATATCTTATGATGGGTTCACCCAGATAGTTCTCTAATACATTGGTAATATATTTTGTCTCATGAGATATTCTGTATAGGATTAGCGAGTAATCCTAGTCCACTATATGAATTTCCACCATGTGATATTATCTAATAAGTGATAATTGACTCATGTTTATATCATGTTATATGTCACCACCATATTTCCTATGTTTCAATGATCTTATGATGCAATGCTCATTATGTTATGATTATATATGATTATAAATGATCCTTATAATTTATGATATTATGTTTTACCTTTAAATCACATGTCATGTTTCATTATCATTTTTCATTCCCTTATAACTTTTTAGGTCACTTTTTTGGTTTTATTCTTCATGTTATCCTTTTGTATTTTAGGAGATAAAATAGATTTAGGAGACCATTTTGGAGAATAAAATAAGGATGTTTTATTTTAAGTTTCCTATTGATGTTTTATGAACCTATTGTTCCAAATACATTAGGAATAATCATAATTTAGTTGTACTTATTGGATAATTATGTTTAAAATTTATTTAATAAAATTTGAAACAATCTTCAGTTACTATATGATATGACCATAAAGTGTTAAGGATATATTCGGCCAATGATTTTACTCATAAATAGTATTTTTTATGAAATATTTGATACTAAATTATTTAGGGAATATACTTTCTAATTAATAACCATGGGAAGTGATATGAATGTTTGGTCTACTAGTTATACCCAAAATAAATTCTCTTCATCTTAAATTCAGAATGTTTTTCTAATTTTTTCTAACAAGTTAATGAGAAATAAAAAAATTGTGACTATATTTGACTATAAATAAATTTTCAGGGAACTCATCAAATATAATTCAGGGGTAAAGACTCATCACACTTAGTGTAACACCCTAATAATTTTAAAAAGTAATATTTGATTGATAGAGCACAAGTCACACAGTACTGAGTATGAACGAATGAAGAAATAATATATTATTTAAATATTACAGTCATACCATATTTGTTAAAATCAAGAATAAGAAAAATATTAAGTAACTTAATATATATATATATATATATATACTTCAATACTTAATATAAATTAATTTGAATATTCTTACTAAAAAAATAAATCAAATCTTAACAAATTAATTTAATTTTTCAAAAATATGTTTTCGCCAAAAATGATTTCTAAATAAATCATTCATAAACTCCATGAAATCCATGTTCAGACTGATACAAAATTATAATTGATGTTCATTTAAACATCAACATTTCCCTTATTATGCCTGTGTCAGTTATGTTTTGATGTATATTTAATTTTTAAATAATCGGAGTATAAATAATAAATTTTGTCATGTAAATAAATTCTACAATTAACCGATCAACTGATACCTTGTTACATATATTTTCTTTAATTTCTACAGGCATCTCGGATATATGAGAATTTATTTAAACTACACTAGTCCCTTATATTTTTATTCATACTAAAAATATCATATCATATGTTCAATGGAATCAAATAAAGGCGAAATAACTTTTTTTCCAGTATAAATACAATTAAAATAAAATAATCTTATAATCTACTAAATGAATCATAGTCTATCATTGCCACATAAATTTATTAACAAAAATGTGATATTTATGTATGTTTATCCAAAATGAAAGAAATAAAAAATTTGATAAATACAATTGGTAGAAATATTTCTATTATAACATGATAATCACGATTTTTAATCTATTAATATGACTGTTTCTAACTCATGTAGTAAAATTTGAAGCATCACCATCCGATTTAATAAAATTCTCAATCCCCAAAAAAATATTAAATGATTTAATTTTGAAACTATTTAGTATCATTTTAGATTAAAAAACTTATGTTATCTATCCTTTCCAAAAATCTCATGTTTTGTTCACCGAAATGTTTTTCCATGATCTAATCATATCTTTACATTATCTTTTATATTATATAGTGTGTCTAGAACAATATAAAAAAATTAAAAATAATATTCTTATATATATGAATAAAATATAATATGTGACCTAAAAATAAATAAAACCAATATATAATAACCCATAAAGTACGTTGTTTTATCTAATAATTATTTTTCCAAAATCCATATATTTTTTATTGGTTTCTAGTCAGCCCCAAGGTAGTGGGAGGTAACAAAGAGAAAATATATTTTAAATCAATACCTTAGATCATTCCTAGAGGTCCAACTTATTCAATTGTACTTTTGAAAATGATATCTTTTAATTCAAAAATGGTATTGAATAAGATGAAATTAATGTTGATAGCTGATAAAATATGGATTTCTCTCATTGACATACAAAAAAACAATAATGTCTCCCAAAAAATACGAACATGATTTTGGATCATGTGGTGTCTACTTGGAAAGCATTCTATACGGTTGAATGTCAAAAATTGAACAAATTCAAACAACTTTTTTAGGAAATTCCTTTTCACAACAACAATATTTGTACTGAAACCATTACACCGTAATAAATTTATCTCATCAATAAATTGGTTCAAAAAAACATTAATATTATTTTTTGGATGTCCTAGAATTAATAATTTCAAAAAGGTTTATATATAATTTATAAATATAAATGGAGTTATGTTGTAACCAATTATTAATTTGGGAAACAATAATATTTAGCACTGTAAGAACCAAATGGATAAAAACAATTAGTAAAAAGATCCAATAGCATGTTACAGGATTCTAAAATAAATTAATGATGTATATTTTAAAAATGATTCCATGAATCACCATACTAATGAGGTTGTAAAACTTTATCAGTTGAATTACTTAATTTCGTCTATGAAATGAATCAAGATGTCTTTTATGAAAAAAATAAACACTACAAGCTTGGTGTAATTGGGAAATAAAAAAATTGATTCAGGGGAACCAATTCAGACTTCCCTTATTGAGCCTATTTGTGCATCCATTTTCAATAATTAGTATAACTAAATAACAAATCATTTTAACTATAACATAATATGGAGTCATTTTAACATACATGAATCCTCAGATAACCAAGACCCAAATTATGAACATGCCTCTTTATCTAATTAAAATTGATAAGAAACATATTTCTTTCAAGTAAAAGAGATTTAATCAAAGATAATTTATAATAAAAAGGGCTATATAACATTCCACTATATAATTTAATAGAAACAAATTTACTACTTCAAATGTGATTATCATGAATCTAACATATTAGGAATATTCAATAGACATCTATAACTCATGAAATTGATATTTTTCTAACTCATGAGTTATGTTAACATCATTTGTAGTTTTCATTTGTTGGAATGATAGAACAAAAAAACCATGTACTATATTTTTCAACCATGATGGATCTATAAAAAATTTATTAATATATTATCTAGAACTATTTCCTCCATGTTGATACGAAAAAACATAATCATTCTAAAAACCATATTGATATAGATGATGTAAACATTGTGAAATGTTTCAAATATCCTTAGATCACAATTCTTAGATAGACATTAAATTTATCTATTCTAAATCATATTATATTTTAGATGATTCAAATGAATAAAATTCCTCAACACCTACAATATATAAATTATTTGAACATGAACCATTTGGATTCATGCATTGATTTATCCAATCATGATCTTATAATAAATAATGTTTGTACTTCATTGTTTTAAACATTTTGATAAAATAAATAATAAAAATATTTCATATGATTAATCTGAAATAATGAAGAGATTATCTTGAAAAAAATAAAAAAATTAAATATTTAAAAATTACTTATTGATATCATAAATTCATCTGATTAACCCTAAATTATTGTAAATCCAAAACTTACTATTAAGAGAAATAAATGGCCATCCTATGGGTTTGATGGAATCATGTAGTGGATATAAAAAACATGTATTTTAATATATTGATATTAAATATTTTTATATGAATATTAATTACATTACACAAACACCTTTTCGATGACATTAATATTTTAATTCCTTTTGAAATGAAGAACACATTCTTCTAATTTTTTTAAAGATCCTCAATATCTCCCAGAATGTTATTTCCATTTATCATTCCTACTTAAATCCTTTATTTATAACTTGGGGAAAGGAAATATAAGAAAGGGTAAGATCAGATTCTTAGTAAGGGTAAACATTTCAGATATAAATTTATGATATTATATAATAATAAGATAATGATATGGATATGTGAACATTCACATATCATAGAATGTCCATACGCCACCCCATAATGAATCCTGGAATAAATCATTAACAAGGACCATGAGAATGAAACATCATGATAATTTATTCTTGAACCATATGTTAATGGCATAAATGTTTTTGGAATTATAATAATTAATTAAAATAATTTCATATTTCGAGGTTAACTAACAAACCTCTTAGATCGGGCCCTATCAGTTCTTTCCCCTAAATGATCAAACACATATACTTATTTCCCATCATTGATCAAGAACATCGACTTGTTTCTCTTAGATATCTCATGAGATTTGATTAATTTACAAATTCATTTGATATAGATATTGGCCCCACCCCTCACTAAATAAAAACTATCTATATGTGTTCCACAGAACCATAAATCATTCACCATCCCAAAACCAATGTAATGAAATTAGTTTCATAAAAGCATAATCAAAACATAACTCATGTAAAAGAAATGTTTTTCAGAAATATCACGCCATCATTAACATAAATTTTTTTAAATACTATGTATGGTTTTATTTCCTTATATCCCCATTAAATAATAAGTAACATCAAATAGTCATCTTAGATGGAATTTTTTTTTGAAATGTCATGTGGAATAATTCTTGAAAAAATTACAAATCCTTTATGAACCCATTTTTCAAAAAGATGTGTAATTATAAAGGAAAACATTTTCTTTGAAATAAACTTGTAATATTGTATTGTAAGATTCAATGGAGTGTGGAATTATTATGGAAAAATATTTAATTCATACCTTATAAGTTAAAAAAATTCACGTTGTAAATACTTTTCTAGTAAAGTCAAAAGGAGCCTTGTTGGGAAAATAATGAAAATATTCTTTTCAAACCATTTCATAAAAAGAAAAAAATAAATAAAAATAACATTAAATATTCATAGGATAATAGTAAAAACATTTTTGAAAACATTTTTTGTAAACATGGATGTTGATGATAAATAGTGTCTAATAAAGACTTAAAATCAAACAATCTTGAATATTGATGATATTGTGAAACAAACCTTTAACACATTATAATCTGTTGTATCATATATACCATAAAAATGAAAATTATATGTATATGAAAACACTATAATCATCCAGATAAGACTCATAAAATTCATTTATGTGTAGTATATAAACCACACAGAAGAAATAATTATTTTATTATACAAGTGTTCCAAAGAAATAAAAGTGACTCAAAAATCCCATACACCAAGACTCACATTTCCTTGTTCACATTCGAATCTAATGAATAATAAATATGGATTTATTAAAAAATTCCCATATAATTATGACAATAATACCATTTATGATTTTTTATAACATAATATAACCTATTTATTAAGAATTTGTATCAATTTTCTAAGTGATATATTTATTATTTTTCAAACATATTATGATTTGGAAGTCCCAATCCATATAAATTTATCATGGTATCAGGATTTTCAAAATTATTATTATGTTATATGTATATATCATATATATTTATAATATTTATCTTTATAACCACCAATGTAAAAAAATAGATGAAAAACAAATAACATAACATCGTGGAGATGGTAATCCATATATACGCACGAGCGAAATTATAATTTCCCAAAAGTATAGTTGTTAAAAAGATATATACGATAATTTCATTCTATAATTATAAATATTTGAAAAAAAATTTATTGAAAATGAATTGTATGGCTATGTGGATATGGTAATTCAAACGTATGAAAGAGTGATACATTCAATTATTGTTTGATGGGAATGGGGATGTCTAATGGTATATTAATAGTCATAATAACATTTCAAAATATTTATAATGATGAAGATATTATTTTATGATATATATAATCGATTTTTATGGGGTATAGAAGACAGAAAAAGAGAGTGATCGGTTAGAGAGATTACCTCTTCATCAAAACTACTACTTTAGATATCCTATAAAGGACTATAGAGTTGGTCTTTTATATAGATCACAATAACTAGAAGGGTTTTAGTTAATTTGAGAAGATACTATGTTAGTGGTTGGTCATTATAGAAGACTCAATGTAAGGAAATTAGATGAGGGATGAAGAGTCATTTTAAAAAGAAGGTGAGGGGCCATTTCGAAATTTCTCATAATATTAAATTATAATAAATTAAATATTAATCCAAATACATCCAAATGTACTTTTATTGAAATATAATGTGGTATAGGGTGGTAATACCTTTTGTGAATATATTTTAGACATTTTTTGTTGTAATTTAAAACCTTATATTTTTTTTATTAAACCTTAGTTAACATAATTTAATAATAACTATGGTAACAATATTTTCAATATTAAAAGATTGATATTTTTAATTAAAATGTTTCAATTGAACTATTTTATTGAGTGAAAAAGGGGGGAGGCCAAAGAAACCCCGGATTAGGGGGTCTAAATTAATGGATCCTGAGGGCATTTCCTCGAATAAGATTAATCCCCTCAGACTTGAGGGAGGCCGAATTGTGGAGATAAGTCACATTGGATCATGGGGCACCCATGGAGGAAATATATTCCACAACCTTGTTCCCCGGTCTCCACATTTTTTTAATCCAGATATTTTAATCTAGGAGTTGTTTTAACTTTCTCATAGTGTATGCAATAGTCTATAGGGTGGAGTCTCTACCCATGAGGGATTCCAAAATAATCCTTGAGGTCGTTTCCACTTGAGAGAGACTAATGTTTTTCTAATTTTATAAAGTTATCATAGTGAGTATTATATTATACATGATTTCATTATTCATTATTTTTATGATTTTTATATAATTAAATAAAATATCATTTTCATAAAATATTAATAGGGTAAATTTTTGTATTAATCATTGCACTGATAATAAGAAAATCCATACAGTAATATGACATAAAAAAATCATTAAGTACAAACCATAAATGAGATATTCTACTATAAAATTATTTTATTACCTTATTTAATTCAAAAATTATTTATTTAAATATTTTTAATGTCACTTAATTGCGTTTTTCATTAATTGAATAATCTCCACATCATCATTATGTAAATATTTATTAATATTATTTATTTACTAAAACTTCTAAATAAAATTCAATGATATATATAAACCATTTATATTTAATAATAATATATATAGAATACAATATCTTATATTTACGTTTATATTACAAATATTATACTTATTAAAATTAAATTTGGGACATTTTGTCACTCTCTTTGATTTAAATAATATCAGAGTCCTTTTCAAGGAAAAGTATACATTAAATTATTTAATTTACAACATTATGTTATAAGGGTATATTTATATTCATCCAATAATATTTTTTCATGTGTTAATGTAATTTATATAATATTTTTAACATTATATTTTCCCTTAGTTACCCGTTTCAAATTATCCAAAATATAAAAGGGGAATATTTAATAAATTTAGAACAACTGATTAAAAATAAGGTAACCATTTATTATTATTCTAATAACTAAATTTGATAAAATAAATTTAAAATTACTCCCATTAACAGAATGAGAAAATGAGATTCTAAAGTGAAAAAGTCCAAAAGATTGAACTATTTTTATGTCCATTCTCAATGTGAAATTGGGTCAAAAGACCTAAATTAAATTAATTAATATAAAACTTTACTATTTATAATTTAAATAAATTTAAAAATATAATTTAAATACATTTATAATTTAGATGAAAAAGAAATTTTCAAATAAAATGTAGTATTTTTTACTATTCATCAAAACAGAAACCTATCTGAAAAAACAAAAAATTCAACCAAAGTAATGTATTATATAACAATTTTAAAAAAGTACTTTAATTTTTAAAATATAAATTTATTAAACTGGAAAAACTACAATTAAAACAATTGCACCATCAAAAGACATAAAATACATCTTTTATGCATAAAATTAGATTTATTTTCATATAATATATAAAAAAGACATATAATGAATGCTAAACATTAGATTGAATAAATATAATGTATATATATATTCATAAAATAATGATCTATTTATTTATTGGTTTAAAATGTACTTGTGCCCAATTAAATATTTTTCCAAATAAAAAAGTCCCTTTTATATTCAGAAGGAATTTTATTTCAATTTATAATTAACCCGTGACCAAGAAATTAATTATATATAAACATATAAAGATTTTTTATATTCTAGTTAATAATATTTATACCCTTCATTCTATGGGAAAGGTTATAAACTAATTTTTTAAATAATTATAATAATATGATATTTCAGAGAAACATAGTGATTCACGTAATTCAAGATAAGTCTTATTGTGTGTATCACAAGTTTATATTGATGTAGTGTAAAAATCAAAACGTCAATGAAATTAAATTTACTCATAAAAATATTCATAAAAACCTATGGTGTTACATTATAACCCTTAAAATGAATTTCTCCCTTGGTATTCATTATTCAGATAGAAAATAATGTGGATACATATGCCTCATCCCAGCCTTATGTCACCATGTAGCTTCCTCAAATTTTCACCACAATACATTAACCAGATGAGTGGTCTTGTTTTATATGAATTTATCTATATGGTCAAAAATCTATACCAATTGTTCTTCATAAGAATGTTATTCTTCTAGAGGTACTACCTCAGAGTTCAGTACATGTGAAGTATGATGTATGTACATAATAATGTGAGATAAATTTAAAAAAATGAACATGAGAATGATTTGGTGGAAGTTCCAATAGATAAGATACAATTCCAATATTATCAAGAATTTTTAAATGAAATCGCACCCATGAAATTTGAAATTTCACTTCTAAAATATAAGGTGGATGATTGAGAATTTATTTGTGCTAAATGAAATCATACAAATGGTTAGTAAAAAAACCTATTAAAAATAGTTAATGTAGTTTGAAAAGTTCACCACATTATTATGATAATCGGAATGTGAAAATATGGGAATGGAGGAGAATGCTGAATATCATGTTCTAATGTAGAGAGATAGAGAACATGGTCATTATAAATTCAATCATCACAGAGCGACAAATATTTAATGATATAAGGGATCATTTAATTCATTGAAAATGAAGTTAATATGATAAATTTTCTATTTCAAGATACTTTTCCAAAAGTTGAATAATTTTCAAAAGTAGATATACTTACAAGATTTTTGGACTACCTAACCCAATTTTCTGCCTTGATTAATTTCCACTTCATCTCTTATTCTAAGAACAGATGATGTTGAAATTGTAATGCAAGAAGAAATAGTTCATTATAAGATCCATAGTCTGATGATCCTTTTTTCCTTATGTCTCTATTTATCATCACAAAAAAATCATGAGCATATGTTATCCAATATGAATCAATATTTATATTACAAAACAATTATCTCTTAAACCTCATCCAACTTTCCATGTAAACAATTTCATAAATTTTTACCCTTATGTACCTTCCCAAAAATTAAAATTAAATAATTTATAATAAATTTTACTAAAATTATCATTTATCACCCAAGAAACAAGACATAGCTCTTAATCATCACCTACCAAACATGTGAAGACAATCATCATGTATTCTTCTGAAAAATACTAATAAACTGAATTACAAAAAAAACACTCAGTAAAAACATACATGATTTAAAAAATTAAATCTTTCATTATAGAAGATATCCAAAAATTCTATAAGCCTAATAAATTATATCATAAACCATCATGTTATCTTATTAGTCACCAGATCCTAAATATTGTCACATTTATTTTTTGACAATAAAACGCCTCATTATTTAATTATCCCAACATCATGAACATATTAATGGTTATATTTCCCTTAATAATATGTTTTCCAAAAGTATCACCTTATGACCTCATTCACATTTCATGGTTAGTATTACCATTCACCATATGCTCTTAAATCAATAATTAAAAACAACAATGGACCAATACTTTAATGTTTCATAATTACAAAACAATATAGAGGTACTTATACAACATTATTATCAAATGATATTACGTAAACCCTCAATAACTCCATTACTTAATTATCATAATCCATGTAACCAATAGTTATCACATGATATTTCACTTTTTCTTTGGATTTTAGAGGATTCTAATGTCGATCATCATTATTAACCATTGTATTTAGGAACTCATTAGAATAATGCCCATTTTTATTACATAAAAAGCACCGAGGTGTGGGTGCTGTATTATTTAGAATCTTATTTTTTCTATTTAATTAACTGGAATATTAATCACCTTTCTATGTTCATGAGATTTATGTCTTACCTTTTTTGTTTCAACCAAATTTACACTACAGGTAGAAGAAATTATTTTAGTCTTGTTAGGGATCGAATCCACAAGGACTGAAGAAGTGAACATGAGATACTCATGATTTAGTGGAAGGATTAGAAATGAAGTGGGAAAAAATTGGATTGATTTCAATATGTGATCTATTCAGTTAATTTATTTAAAAAAATAAAAGAAACACAGTTACCTGAGTTTAAATAATTTATGATTATGGACCGATCCTAGGTTGTTGATAGGTAAATAAGGGATGTAATTTTATATATATGAATTTTTCATTTTGAAATTCAAGAGAAATTGAATCAATGAGATAAGTCGACAATATAATTATTTGATCTAATCCTAACAAAATTACAAGGATATTAAAATATTCACATATAGGATCAATTTTATGACAACTTTATGTAATTGGACCGTACTAGTAGTCAGAATGTGTAGACATTTATGTTGGTGACGATGATGAAGAAATAAGTCAAAGAATGGAACTCTCAAACCATAGAATTAATTATAGGAATTAATTAAATCAAATATAATCTAATCCACACCATTTAAAATCTCTTGGATCAACCCATAATAGGGTTATCCCTCTATTTATTATATTATACCAATGGAACCATGATGTATACATATAAGGGCAGAATTAAATTATAAATACATTGAAATAACGAGCACTTCTCCATTGTGTGATGAATATAAAAATATTTGGTATGAATAAATTCACACCTTGACTCAAAAGTATCAAAATATTATAGATTTGGATAGAAAATATGAATTTGAAAATTGGTATGAAAAACATTTATTAAAAAACAAATGTGATTGAAAGAACATGAATTGGTAAAATGAACAAAAAATTGATAAATGAGAGTGAAACATTACAATTGAATGAATTAACTTGAACCTAAATAACTACCCCACCAAATCCTTATAAAGTAACATTAAGATCCTAGGTCATATACCCCATCAATAAATTCCTTCTTCATTAATTAGGGGATTCAAAATTAGGGTGGGAAATCAAAGGGATTGTGGAATTCTCATCTTTGACTAGGAAAATAGAGCAGATTCATCCACCTTTTTGGGTGCAAGTATATCATTTAATATGGACAAATATGGAGGTCTCATATAATATAAAAATGATAAAAAAAAGATTCTTATAATAGTTGGAAAAATTTCATTCCAATTTGATCATCCACTTTGAATTTATGATCTTAATGTTGGGATGTTTTTACGGGCCTTCAAATCTAGTCCACAAATTAAATGTCAAATTGAGCTCCCTATATATACTAAAACCCATCAAAATTTTATATATCCATAGTTAAATGAAATTATCCCCATAATTTTCTCTTTATATAGAATCATTTTTATGTTATTTGGTATTGAATTGCAGGATCCACTTTTATTTGATGGGCATGAGGCCCATTATGATTTTTACATAAATTCCAGCGTTCATTACCAAAAAAATCCATCTTCCCTTGTTATAAATCCATTGATTCAAAAATAGAAAATGTTTCAAAAAAAATTAAATAATATCCCATGATTTAATATTAAAATTTATAATATAATATTTCCACAAATAGATGATTTATTAGGGAAAGATATTCCCTTTATACGTGAATTTCACATGTGATGGGAAATTAAGATCAATTTATTAAATTCACAAAAATTAGAGTTAATGGACTTTGAAACAAATGAATATTAAAATATAATAAATTTATATTTTCTTATTTTAGTTTATAATCAGACACACTAACTTGATTTTGTCTAGTCCTCAGAAAAAAGTATCTCAAAACTACAATATATTATTCCCTTTTTCAAAACCTACAGTACTCACCAATAGACATGATTCCAAAATATAATTAATCATATCAGAATAATGTCAATGAACCTATTTTCACAAGAATATACCAATCCCAAGCCCATTCCTTTTTTCCAATTCATCATCAAATTTCATCAAATTTCAATTGCATGATGGTGTGTTTTGGGTCACAAAAGACATGAGGCCCGTTTTCATGTTCATATTGAAAAATGGGAGTGATATGTGGAAATAACATTAAACCTTTTAATGAGTATCCATTTTTTTTATTTTTAACCACAATAGAGATGAAAAAACAACCTTGTGGTAAGAAATTTATGGAGTCACAATCCCTATGTGTCGAATACGATGCATTTTTTCAATTCCATACTCTATAATAGAGATGTAAAGCTTAACCCTAGACAATAAAAATAAAGAGTCACGATCCCCAAGTACGAAACAACATGCATTTGGAAAAACAATTTATCTTATGCAATCATATTTTTTATTTTTTAGATGCCAAAATTAAATTAAAAGTGACCCAAAACACAATTTTATGATGAAAGGGGACGAAAAACTAAAACATAAAGCAAAAATCCTATAAAAGTGAATTTTGGAAATTTGATTGAGAAGATGAAAATAAAAAAATCGAAAAATCATATCAAGCAATAACACATTCCCAAAAATATTCTCATCAACATAAATGTAAATTAAAATTATAATCAATGTATTCAAAATCATTTGACATTCATTTATCTTGTTTATGATGTATGATAATGCATGAAAGGATAATGAATTGGAATTTTTTAGTTTAATTGAATTTTTATCATCAATTATAATTTTTTAAAAAAAATAATAGATTTTCACACCTAATAGAGAATAAAACTTCTCATAGAGATGTATTATATGAATAGTGATAGAATATTATTGAGAAGAAAGAGGGGGATAATGTGATTTGAATTAAAATCATGGAACAAAATAATAATGTTTGATTTTATTTACCCATAAACAATAAAATGATCACTTTCGATTCACATCATATGTTGAGTCACTAGGGATGATTGAGGGCTGGGTTTGAACATTAAAAAGAATGGTCTTAATTTTGAAATACTAATATTCTCATTCTGCTAAATCAGACAGAAAAGATTCATTGGATAACATTTGAAACCTCAAGGGGTTCCCAAAAAACATAAAAATTAAAAAAACAAACAAAAAAAAAATAAAAAAAGTAAAATAAAACACAAAATCCGGGTTTCCTCTCAAAAAGAGGCTAGTTTAAATTTGTTAGCTCGACTTGGACCCCCAAACTTTTCTAATAATTTTTTTATCATTTCATGGATTCCATATTTCTCCACTTATACTAGATTGATATTTAGTATCCCTTGAGGTTGACACATAGGTTCCAGAATTCATTCATGAAAACTCATATAGGTCCTAGTGAATGAGCTAATCACATTAATACTGAAAGGGTTCCATAAAATTTCATTCTTAATCATGAATAATACATCATGGACAAATTTAACATTATTATATTAAATAGATAATGAAATTATGACAAAATATTTTTGATTATCCCTTATGAAGGAAGAGTTTAGAGAGGATATATAAACCTGGAATTTCTTCTCATGTTTGATAACACTTTTATAAACAAGTGGGTAATATAAATATAACATACTTTCATTTTAAACATTTATTAAAAAAATTGGTTCCTCAATAATTAATGTTTCAACCAAATAATTGGGCGGATTAGTGTTAAGAATGGTTGTGGTCTCAATGTTTGTGATTCCTCCCAAATGGTTCTGTGATTGGTGTTTCAATAAATCATCAATGGATTAGTTTTTTGGAAAGTCAAATATTTCTTTCAAATAATCCACTTTTGAATATAGAAAATAAATTTCCTTGGGAATTAAACACCCATTTATTGACTCAAAATAGTCCTCAGGTTGAAATTTAATATTCCATAACTTATTCATCCCATTATTCAACTTTTATTTCATACATTATAATGTAGGTTCTCTATTAAATTCATGACATGTTTGTTTGAAACTAAACCCTCTATATAAGGTTGTTGTAGTTTTATTCAGTGTAGCGGTGGGTTGATCACAAGTATTAATGTTTTCTAGTTTTAAACTCAAATATGAATCCTACTAATTCAATATCTCTATTTGATTACTTATGTTTTCAATCAATGTCTAGGTAATAGAATTGGTATAAGGCTGAACATTATGGACTTCATTAAGTTTGACCTCTTTATCCATCCTTGACAGGGATAAAAATGTTTCCTTAAAACATTAATTATCCCAATGATTATTCATGTCACCAGGTGTGGGGTAGTAATTCAACATTTGATCGATGACATAACCTATGTTAGGGGATTAACAAGATGGATTCTCTAATTGATTTCATCTTGAGTTTATGATAGGATATTTTTTATGATACCCCATTGGAGTAGACTCAAATTTTATTTTATATGTTTCAATAATATTAATATCAAATAGAAGAATAACTCAATGTTTTCATGCTTCCCTTATGAAATAATTTTTAACCTAAATAGAATGGTTAGAAATATTTGGGGTGTGAAATGTCATGCATAACTATAAATGGGAGAATATAAGAGAGATTTGGGGGAGAAAAAAGAATTTGTGGAGATTAAATTACGATAGAATCTAATTTATTTACTTGGGTCCCTAGAAATGATGCAAAAAAATTGTAGCGCAAAAATTAAACCTACATTCATAAGTGTTTGTCATAGTTTATGTATGGATCATATCCATTTGGACTGAATACCTGAACATGAGAAACATAGATTTTATGGAAGTATTAGATATGATGTGGAAAATTTTTTGGATTGATTCTATTATATGAACTAATGAGTGAATTTTAAAAACAAAAAGGGAACACAATTACTTGGAATTAAAATAATTAAATATGATTGAAATATCCTCAGATATTGTTAGGTAAAGAAGGGATGTACTTGTTTTCTTATAAACAATCCATTCATAAGATAAAGAGATATTCAATCAATGAGATAAGTCAACAATATCATTCTTCAATTTAATCCTTATAAAATTCCAAGGATAATAACCAATGTATATATAAAATCAATTTGACAATAAAGTCATGGAATTTGATCATAGTCAAACTCAAAATATGTAGTTTTCTATATTGGTGAAGATGAATAATAAATATTTCGAAGAATGGAACTCACAAACCATATAATGTATTAACGATTTTAATATCATAAAATAACATCCAATACATACACGTTCCACACCCTTTGATCAATAAATAATAGTTTTATCCCAAAATTTATGCTAATATACTTATGTAAGTAGGAAGTAAACTTATGAGGGTGGAATTGAAGAATAAAAACATTGAAATAACAAACAATCCACTTTTGTGTGGGGAATTTTATAATGTTTTTTGTGAATAAATTCACTACATGATTAATTCGTATCAATTTGTTAAGAAGAAAAAATAAAAATATTAAAGAATAAAATGGGTGTGAAATTTTTTTATTAAGAAACTAACATGATTGAAAGAACCTAAATGGGAATAATTGGTAGGAGATAACAAAATGAGAAGTAAGCATTACAATTTAATGAATAAAAATGATCCTAGATACATTCACATTCAACTCATTATATAGGAATATTTTGAGCCTAGGGTTGATCCCATAATAATAACTTAGTACCAATATAATTAAGCGATTCAAAAGGATGGTGAGAAACTAAATGAAAAGTGTAATTTTCCTTTTGACCAGGAAAATCGACTAGATTTATACCACTTTTTAGCATTCCAATATGTAATTTAAGATGGCTGAATATATACAGGAATTATAAGGGAAATTTGATTCACCCAAGTGTAATATAAGATCTTTCAAACATTCATTCCAATTGTATGATTCCTTTGGAATTTATGATCTAAATGGTGGGATAATTTTATGGGACTTTAAATATTTCCCACAAATTAAATTTCAAATTTTACTCCTTATATCCCCTTGAAAACATATGAATTAGGTCTGATAATAGTTTAATTAAACATCCCCATAATATTAAGTTTCAATAGATGACATTTTAGATTCACTAGGCTTAAATCATGGCTCCACTTTCATTTTATGAGCATAAGGACTATTATTATTTGTCTAGAAATCTATGCTTTCATTGCCAAAAATCACTAGCATAACTTATGAATCACCCATTGATCATTATAGACAAAATTTTTCAAAAAAGTGTTCAATATTATCCCACAATATGAAACTCGAATAATTAATATAATTTTATCCACAAAAAGATGATTGATTGGGCCCTAGTTTTCAATTTATCCAATAATTTCACTTGTATTGAGAAATGAAGTTCAATTTATAAAATTAATTGAAATTTGTGTTCATAGACTTTGATAAAATTAATATTAAAATATAATCAATTAATATTTTAATCTTTCAGTGGATAATAATTTTCTAAATTTTAATAACCTCCTAGATCCTTAAAACACTTCTCATTTGGTTTCTTCAAACATTTTTGGCATGTAGATGGATGAAATTTACTTCTACCATGTGATTTATTCATGTTTTGATGAGTCCTCGTCATTCTTTTGTTATCAAAACCATGTGAATGGTGGGTATCTCTATTTTTTGTTTCTACTCAGAGTGTATGTAAAAAATTTTATTCATTGCTACGGAAGTATCTTGTGGATAATACCATTCCAAGATATGGTTTTATGCTATTGAAGAATTGGTCAAACATACTTTCATGTTGGATGATACTATAGAAAACATAATTTTCAGGTATTTTAAAATTTCTTTAATAGTTTCGAATGAATTCATCATCCCTTTAGTTTTAAAAAATTAATTCCTTCTCTATTTGTTATGAATAATATATGGAAAGTACTTTTTGACAAATAAGTTATTGCACTCTTTGCATTAAATGTTGTAAAGTTCATCTTATTTCCTCATATTCTTTATAACATTACAACATTTAACTGATTAACCGTCCAAATAATAGATAAAAAATTACCTTCTCATGTTTGGAACATTGGGGAACTGAAAATATATTTTTAGTCATACTGATCCATTTCTCATCCACTATTGGATCAGATGACCACCTAAAATAAGGTGTACACTACATCCTTAAGGACTCAATATAGTGTTGTTCCCTCCCTTTCTCATTTAATTGTACAAAATTATTCATAGCTTGAAAACACTATGTGGGAATAATAAGAATATTTTTAATTCCTTCTCCCATAACATTTGGTGGCTCTGGTGGACGATAATTAAATTTCCCATCACATTCATTATTAACGTGATTGCTTTAGGTTCCAATCATTGATTTAAAACCAAGAATAATAGAGTGAGAAATAGTAATCATATTTGTAGAACCACATAATCAAGTTAAATTACTTATAATATTTCTATATATGAAAACATAGTTTTAATTCTATGTTAATCATGATATTTTTAAAAACACTATGATTTAAACATATAATTAGACATATCCTTATGGATCTTACTAATTTTTTCTCATCCTATATTCCAAAGGTTGACTAAACATTTTCTATTACACTAACCATAATTAACAATAATTTTCATACATGGATATTAAATTTTTTAATTGAATATTGAATGATTTACACAAAAACATGCCTGATGACTATAAAAGTTTAGTGAATTTGGAAACGGGGAACACATTCCACTAATTTGGTGAAAGATCATCAAAATCTCCCATAACAATCTTTCTTTATTGTAATCCTACATAACAACTTTCAATATAACCTGTGGAAATGATACATATTAAATGGTGAGACTAGATAATTATTAAGGGAAAACATAGAAGATATAAATTTATGATATTATGTAAACATAAGATAATGAAATTAGTACGTGAACATGAATATAACATACAATGATCATGCCCAACCATTCATGGATCATAATCATAATTCATGGCATAAAACGTTAACATGCACCATAAGAATGAAACATCAACATATTTCCTTCTTAAACAATATGTTCTAGTCATAAAAGTGGGTGGAATTATCAAATGTATTGATGAAAATATCATATGTTAAGGTTAACTACAAAGACTCTCATATCAGGCTTTATCATCTCTTTCCCTAAAAGATCAAGCACACCATTATGTTTCCCCTTAAAAATCAAGAACATTGACTTATTTATATTAACCATCTCAGGAGATATAATTCATTACCAACTGAATTATAGGGTGATATAGGTCTCAAACATAACATAATAAAAAATATACATATGTGTTCTATTGAACCATCAGATATTCACCATATCATAAACCATTTAAATAAATGAGTTTCATAAGCACTTCATCTTATAATAACTCATGTAAAAGAAATATGTTTCATAAATATCATACCATCATAAACATAAACCATTATTTGAAAGAATAAAAATGGTATCCATGTGTCATATAAACCATTCTATGATGCCCTATAAACCATATAATAACATTCAAATTTCATTTCATAATCTTTAAAAAATTATTCTTTATTAGATAATATTTTATGTTTTTATCCGATATGATTCTTCATTTTCTCCTTTCAAAACATCCATTGAGGAGAAGTAGGAGGCAATTTATAAAGAGTCTTTTATGATAATATATGTCTAGAATTCCACTCAATGTGATCTTAATATATTTGTTGATTCATGAATTTTCAATACAGTAGACTATATGTTTTACTATAGGGATTCCCTTAAGTAACAGATAAACTTTGTTTAACTATTCAAGACACCCAAAATGGCCCGTCAAAGTAAGGCATAATAAAGATAAGGGAAATAAATCTCGTACATAAAAAAAATACATACAATTACAGAAAAATTTGGATAAAAAGAGATTCATTCAAATAAAAACACATTCAATCCCAAAAAACTAGCTAAATAGGAAAGTTTGAATGGATGAGATAAGTGAGTCTCCATGGGACCTACTATCACCTCTAATCCAAACAAAACATATATCTGATAAGATATGAAAATCTAAAATACTACCAGATGTTGTTCCCATTACTTAGATCCTTCAATACATCATCTATGAATGCCAAAATGAAAATAAATTGGGTACAGAGCCTGGTAGAATGCCACCACATTGTCTATATAAGGTATAATATCAAGAATGAAATAATTTTATCTTATAAAACAATAAAAGTTTTATAAATTATATTTTAAATCCAAAACCATTTTTAAATCAATTTCCTTTTTTTCATAAATTCCTTTCATTTTATGAAATAAATAAATATTACAAGTATACATGATAAACCATGAAATCATATCCCTACACAAAGAGGTAATTCAATAAAAAAATATGAATAAAATAACCCATCAAGGAAACCATGTGTTATAACATCATATGAAAACCTATGATAAATATTCCATGATAAAAATTATTTTATGATAAATAAATATAAATAAAAATGCACAAAAAATTAAACCCTAGACGTTGGGACTTCATACTGGACATAAAAGTTATTATACTTGGAATATGTTGGTAGCACCCATTATCATGTCCTATCACAACCCATCAATATCCCCAAATTAATCCCCAGTGGTCTCACACTCACTAAGGTTACTCATGTCAATTTCCCAACACTCCCAAGGTTCCTGTTGTGCCATGATTGTCAAAAACCTTTTCAAAACCATTCTAATGG
The DNA here is from genome assembly GCA_963277665.1 of Viscum album. Taxonomy (NCBI): domain Eukaryota; kingdom Viridiplantae; phylum Streptophyta; class Magnoliopsida; order Santalales; family Viscaceae; genus Viscum; species Viscum album. The sequence continues at coordinate 301,437,196 of OY728151.1, forward strand.
TTTATAATTAATTTTTAAAGAAAAACTAGTTTTATTCATAATTTTTATGATCATTTATATTTAAAATCCAACCAATAAATAATGTAATAAAATAGTAGTTTTTAAAAGATATGTTTTTATGAAATTTCCCTTTAAGAACACAAATCATCCGAGAATTCCCTTGAAACCAAAAATCACTTCTGTTCAATAAATAACGCTATGTAATTTTACAAAAAAAATAATCAAGTCAATTAATTCAAACATTTTATTGAAAACCCAAACTCATGAATGATATAACCATATCCACATTTAGAAATGGATATTAAAAAAATGGATTAACCTTAAGAAGATATTGATTGATGAGGAATTTCAATAGATCAATAACAAAGACCAATCAATCATAAATTTGATTCATGACTACAACCAATCCCATAACTATGACCAAAGAAATGGAGGGGATGGAATGAACACTTACATTAAATGGTTCACCAAAACCATAACAATGATCAACCACCAAATGAGTGTTCTAGAGGTGTCAATGATATAACGAATTTCCCAAAACCACTTATGGGTTCTAGAGGTAGGTATGAGGATCATATAAAATTAAAATTATTTTAGAAATATCCAAATAAAAAACCACTATAAGTACTTAAAATATAATCCCCTTTCACATTGTGTAATCAACTAAACCCAAAAACACCAGAAAACCCATTACCTCTGTTAAAAAATAATTATTTTTCCATTACATTCCATGATTTAATTTGATAGAATTTAATCTGTTCAAGATAATATCCAAATACACAAAATCTACATGGTCATCATTACATGATGTGTAATCTCATTACATAGTGTTTTATCTCCCCTCAGACTAGAAACATCCCATATTCTTAACAATATCCCAAAACCTCCTTTGGGATTCTATGAGCATATAGAGAACCTTACAATGCCCTTAAATAATTTTTACATAGACTCCATTAATTAAAACAAAAATACATCCCAAATATTTATGTCTCTTTCCTCAAAAAAATATCACCATTCCTGATTAGCTTATGATGATCCCAAACAAAAAGGGAAACAAAAAACCTTATGAAAGGTAATGAGGTGTAACAGTCTCCCCACCAGAAACTCATTATGTCCCCAAAAAATATCTTAGATTCCTAGAATTTCAAAAACTGAAGGCCCCTTCTACCGCATCAATGATTCATGATCGCATATCTAGTGGATATACCATCTAAAATATTAGGATATCCAGACTGAAAGGATCATTCTACTTAGAATTACCATCACATAGAGATCCATAATATAAACTGGATACTTAAACACACTGGTGTCAGGCTTTCGATAAATATTTTCTCATCCAATCATTTGGGAAGGAACCAATCGATACCTCTTTGCCTGGGAAAAATAAAACACATCATGCATATAATTCAAACCAGAATAATATTACAACTAATAGGCCACCTTCCATAGTCATTCAATGATACTAATGTGGACATAAAACCATAGTGATAGGTAAGGTTTCTTACCCAACTAATGATGTCACAAATAAATGGAAAAATTTAAGAAATACTCGATCACCCACTTAAAACTCTAGAGGATATTGATAATGGTTGATATTATATTTATGATGAATCTATATTGTGATTAATATTTTCTGTTTCAACTACATCATCTCCATTATCTCCTAAAAAATACACGACCAACCAAGGACCACTCTCCCATCATTTCCTATAATTAGTGAGATATACTTTGACACCCATATAATTCTCTAGAGGGATCTATATTTATTGACTCATGATAATAATGGTTATGGGAAAACATTACCAGATGAACATGTTTTCCACAAGATCCTCCTTATCAAGCACACAAGATGAAATCATATCCTCATGAACCTGGATTCCCCTCTCTGTGTATCAATCCATATGTGGATAATAAGACTTCCTCAATTTCACTTGAAAATAAATTTCCTCCAATAAACTTGTCTATAAACTAGATGTAAACCATGAGTCCCTATTAGAAAAAATCATAGAGGGAACCCCATGAATACTCACAATAACTTGAAAATTCAATTCCCCAAGATATTCTAAAATTTTGTCTCATTAATAGTTAAAAAAATGAACTGATTTCATGATTTAATCCATGATCATCTACATCTGATCATTCCCAGAAGGACCAAATTATATTCTAATTAAAAATAACATGTAATTATAATTCCACTTTCATGTAAGAATTTTTAAGGGTCGTAAAAAACACACAGGTCTCTGGGGTTTCATATTGATTCTCTGGAATGTAATAAACCACGATATAAAATCTATAATTGAACATCTCATATCCTTCAAAAAATAATAATGTATCATATCCTCATACATCATGGTATCCCTAGGGTGACTAGATCAATAATAATGGTATCCACTATCCATCAACTCCTACCTTAAGTAAAATAAAACAGTCATCCAACAATGAAAGGTAAAAGTGTCATTGGGACTCTGAGATCACTCACCTAAGGTCTCCCCACATTAACGGATTTTAACCAATAATTAACACTCAGTGTCTGTCACCTTCTCAAGCCAAAATCACTCATAAAATTTTGATTTATCTTTCTTGAAAGTGGGGAACACATGTCCACAAACATCTTATACTCATAAGGTCATCATAATAAAATAACCAATCAGATCCCACTCCTCAATCAACTGCTTCAATGACTATTTTGGTAATTTTCAACTCAATACATTAGCAAACCCATTTCATTTATCAAGAGTTTATGAAATATCAAAATCCTGTCTAAAGATAATTAACCTGGGGTGTCTGCTAGATGTTCAGATCCCTTTGAGTAAAAAATAAACTTGAGTATCTTATGAAAAAATATAATATAAACGAATTCCCAAAGAGATAGTGACACAAAATCTTATGTGCATGCATAATTTTTCCCAAATAAAGAACATGGTTAGCATATCTCTTCTCATTATGTTGTAACTGGAATGAGAATTATGCAACCAAATATTTACCCTACATTAAAACAAATCCCAAACGTATACTATAAGCATCACATAATGCATCATATACCAAAACTAGTTTTCATTTATCTAAAATTGGTGATAATTTCAACTCACATTTTTCTCCTCAAATTATCGCTGAAATTTTTCATTCCATTCAATATATACACCCTTATGGGTTAAATATTTGATCAAAGATGTGATCTTATAGAAATCCTAAAGAAACCGTCTATAGTAACCAATTTAACCCAAGAATATTTGAATCTCATACACATTTCTAGGATTCTATTAATATATAAAAGCTTGTATCGTTTCAGGATCCACTAAGACACCCCTCTCATATATCAAATACCCCAAAAAAATTCACATCCTAGATAGAGAACTCACAATTAGAAATCATACCATATAAATAATGTCTATTCATGGTTCTAAGAATGACATCCAAATTTTATATATTCCCTTCCTCTATATTGGAGTTCACAAAAATATCATTCATGTACATAATAGTGAGTGAGTCTAAGACATTTGAAAGATCATATTCATCAAATCCATTCATATAGTAGATCAATTTAAGACTAAATGGCATAAATAGAATCTCATAATTCACATATTGTCTCTTAAATTGTTCTGGGTATATCCACTTCTTAGACGCTTAATTGGTGGTACCCTAATCGGAGGTCAACCCTTGATATAAAACAATCTTGAAAAAGATATTAAAAAAGATCATCAATCCTTGTAAAATGGTATTTTTTATAAAAAATTACGAAAATTAACTCTAATAGTAAATAAAATGTTTCAGGATCCCATATTCCTTCTTTGAAAATATCAATGGTGAATACCAATATGAAATTCTAGGATGAGAAAATCCTTTATCTTCTATTTCTTCATGATTTACCTTATGTTCCACAAACCTAGTAGGATATATTTTATAAGAAGGAATAAAAATGATCATGGAGCCATTGAGTATATCTACAGTAAAAATGTCCTCTATATAAAGAGGTAAATAAAAAAATCCATAAATAACTCATGGAACACACTCAATACTGCAAGAATTCAACCATCCCAAACGGTGTTAACTGTATCATGTCAAATCTCTGACAACTAACATGAGATTAACCCAAGGTAAGGAATAGGATTCCCCTCCTGTCTCGATCTAGAGTCCCACTCGCACTGAAAACCCCAAGTGACTGCCTCAAAATAAAAAACTGAAATATATTTTGAAAATATTTTACTCGAGCTTTAACATTGATAAATAAATACGTTCTGATTATCTAGTAAATATTGTCAGTATCATGTACTAAAAATTCATACACCACATCGTAATCATCAATCATGACCCAACATGTAGGTTTGTTAAAACCTTATTTGGACCTCTTTCTTAATGTCATGGAAATATCCAAAATGTATGAAAAATTCTCTGAATGTAATACCAAAACCTAAACCAACATTGATGACATAAGAGATTTTGTAAGACCTATATCAGACAAAATGATCACCATAGAATGAGAAATTATCATCGTAACTCTAACAATTTTTTCCCTACTATATATTCCTATGGTGCATACTCCACCACATAATGAAGTATGATCATAGCCACATGAACACCCCCCCTGGATTGAGGATTAGATCCACTACTCTTTTAAGAATCGGTACAAATAGTATTAAACCTTCATGATAGTGGTTATTTCCTTAGTAACATGAGATATCCGTTCAAAAAAATGTTTTTATGGCCAATTTTTTCTACAATGATGATTTTTTGGGATCCTCCAGACAATCTGGCATGATATGACCTATCCACCCACACTGATAGAAAAAAAATATATTTCTGTTCTATTGACGAACCCAAAACCATTCTGGATGAAAAATGAGTACCTTTAAACTTCTTTTTCTTATTAAAAGATACACATAGAATAACAATTACACCAAAGAAAGATCTACCCAAACCTCCCTTCTCAATTATGTCGTCCTGATCCAAATTTACATTGTTGAACACCCGCATGATGTTTGAAAGGAACATAATAATAAAAAATAACTGAATATTAGTCCTCAGTCTCAACTCAAACACATGATCCTTGAATTACTCATTAGGGATGAGCTTTGGAACATGATGCGTTAGCTCAACAAAGTGGGGGGAATACCATATAACAATATTCTCCCCCTACTCTAAGGTAAGAAAATACTAAGTCTTCTCCACATGTATCATCTATGTTTAAAACTTATGATTGAATATTTTAATGAAATAGTCATAGGTAATGTCCTCATACAACTTATCTTACAAAATAGAGACCCACAATCTCTTTCTTGGTCTCTCAATAATGTGTGTGGAAAGAAAACCATATACTATTAAAGATTATTCATGAGGTTGAAGATCCTTCTAATCCACTCAAGTCACTCCTCGTATTCATATAGCCCATTATCTTCCTGGAATAATGTTTTAGATTCTTATTAAATTCAGTGTCATGATCCCCCAAATGTATTAGGTTCATAAAACCTTGTAGACCTAGAATATGTATAGTGTAGATTACAAGTCCTACTAAAGAAGGGACCACTAGAGGATTCACCTATGGATCCTATTTCGCAACTTCGACTCTTGGATTTTAAAGAGATATTTTAGGAGCCATTGTATAATAAATGCACAACAAAAACCAATCCATCATGAGAAAATTCAAAAATCATAGTACCAATAGTATGTATCGATATAAATTCATTAAAAAAATAAAAAAACTAAACTAAATTATCATATCTTCCAATAAAAAGATAAAAATATTGGAAATAACATTTCCATTTAAATAAAATTCCCATAGAATTCATTAAAATGACCTCAAACACCAAGTCTCAAAACTAGTAAAAAAATTTCAACCATAGATGAAGAAAAGAGTTCAAATACAGAAGTGATCTTTATTTGAACACTCTTGCAAATAAAACCCAAAATACTGATGGTTTTAACTCCTGTCTACCCCAAAAACAGAAACAACCTTAGATAGTGTTATCACACTTCATGATGAGGAACCCCTTTGATACCAAATTTTATATAAACATTCTTTGTTAACTAGACATGGAAACCAAGAGGGACAATCATGGTGACACATAAGAAAGGATAAATGAATCATGTATTATATTTAATAAACAATAAAAAAACTAGCGTACAAAATGGTAGAATTCATCTTGTGAAACACCATGCAATTCAAGAGAGACCAGTTAAACCATAATGTATGAAAGGAAAAGACCATCAATTCTCCATGTGACTAATCGTATCCTATAAACAAACCTAAACAAATTAATAGATTGAGAATAGATTTCAATATTATTTATGATGTCCTTCCATTTATCTCGATCTTACAAACACCATTTATAACCACCCAAAGGAAAATTGTAGTGTGTGATCACAATGCCATGTAGGATACCACCACAAAGTCTATTCAAGGTCTATTTTTAAGAATGAAACATTTATACCATTTAAAAAAATAGTTTAAAATTTAATCTATATAAATATATACACATTTGTAAATAATTTTCATTTTATTTTTCAAAAAATAGTTGCATATTCTAAAATATAGAAATATGACTAGTAGAAGTTCTTAAATAGGAAATCTTATCCATGCACATAATCTAGTAAACAACTATCAATGAAATAATCTTTCACGAAAATCCATTTTCTGTTACCACATATAATAACCTATAAACTACAATCCATGTTAAAAACAATCACACATTAAATTACCATAATTTTAAAATAACTCTATATTGGGACCTCGCTTATGGGACTATGTACTAGATGTAAATGATCTTGTACAATTAATAAATTGGTACAATTCAATATCAATTTATACCACAATCCATCAATATCTAAATAGTAACCCGCAGTGGTCCCACACACTCTAAGGTTGCACAAGTCTATTTCCCGATGAACCACAGGTTACCAAAGTTCAACTCTTTTCAAAAACCATTTCAAAACCATTTTTTACAATTTATAAAAAAACTAAATCCAATCCAATTCTCTTTGGTGCTTGAAAACCATTTCCAATTCAAAACATTGATTGAATTATGGTGTCAAACACTTGTATTGAAAAAACCATTTAAAAAACCTATAAAAACATTCACCTTCCCATGAAATACCTTGAAATCAAAAATCACTTAAATTCAATGAAAACCTAAATGAAATTTTCCAAAATAATAAGAAATTATTATAATTAACCCTTTGTAGAGAAACAACTACCTCAATAATGACATAACATTATCTTCCACTTAAATTTAGTTTGGGAAATCACAGATAAACCATCAGAAGAAAAAAATGATAAGAAACTGAAAGCGATTGATAAAAACCACAATCAATAAGAAATTAGAACCACAATCAAATCCATCACCACATCCATTGAAAAATTCTAATGAGCAAAAAAGATGAAATATTACCCATCTTGAGACACCAAAATAATAATGACGGTCAATCAATGAACGAATGAGATGGAGGGAGTAGAGATCTCCAAAATCACCAAAAATAAATTAAGGGTTCGAGAGGGAGAGATTCATGCTAAATGAAATGAAAATTATCCTTGAAACATCCTAATAATTTAAAATATGATAAGTACCCAGCATGTAATCCCCTTTAACAACATGTAATATGTAAAAACCCAAAATAATAAAGAACCCACCGCCTCATGTCAAAAATACCTATTTAATCATTACACAATTTGAACTATTTTCACACCATGTAAACCTTTCACTCATTAACACAAATTAAATACATCTTCTGGGAGACTATGATACAAAATTTTGTCACACTACACAGTGTGAAATTTCTCAAAAGACTGCAAAAATCTGATATTTTATAGAAAATCCCAAAACCAGCTTCTAAATTATCCAAATGTTGGGGAAAAACTCTAAGGATTTGAAACATTTCTACCTAGAATACAATAATCTGAAAAAAAACATAAATAAATGAAAATTAGGTAATTTTATCCAGGAAATGATCTCCATTCACAAGAATCCCATGTTGCAGCCAAACGGAAAGGGACACAAAAAACTAAAGTCAAATCATATTGAATGGATGATAATGAGGTGTTACACCCTAACATTAAGAGTACTGATTTCATAAAAGTAGTGACATCACTGTCTAGGGTGACTTATCCTTAATTGATTGTTAATTTTCGGGGTTCCAGAGGGGAAAAAATAAAACCAATCATGTGGTGTTGGGTTGCCTTTATACTGTTGTAGTTATAATCATAACTATTTTTTCTCTAGTATTTTAATATTTTATGTGATTAATGTTAGATATTTTTAAATAGATCTGATTTGGTAATTCTAAACAAAGAAGTAAAATCCTAATTTTTGATTATAGAAGACATTATGTTTGTAATCACGATTTATGGTTGTTCATATGGGTGTACATGTTGCTTGATATGTAATGCTCCAAATTATCCATATCCTAATGAATGAACATGACGATGGACATTCTTGATTATTTAACACATTATATTGGGTCCACTTATATTTTCCTACAGATGGAACTCAAGCTATCTTACATATCTGGGATTAGGTTCCACTAGGATAATGGTGTGTTTAACATGGATACATTGGTCATCCATAACAATATAGTGGAATTGATATAATTTACAAGGGTTGTTTTTTTACTAATGATTATTAAATTTTTTTCTATAGATTAAAAAATTATAGATATAATTTTTTATTCTACTCTCTTAGAATACACATAATTGGATGTAGCAAGGGTCTATAACATGATTAATATTATTTTTTATAACAAATTATTCCCATATTATCTTAGTGTCTTTTTTGTATTCCATTAAGAGATTATAAATGTTCTCTGAACAAAAAGGTTTCTTTCATAAAAAATTTCAAATGAGACGGAAGAATTTAAAAAATCACTGAATCTATGGAAAATTTCATGTTTTAGAAGAGAATTTGATAATGATCACCATATATGTTCACTCATTGATTGGGATGGAATATTTCAATTTTATATTCTGTTGAATGGTGTAACAAGATGTTCTCATGTACGAACATTTCAATGCATAGTTGGTTTTTGGAAAACGAAAACTTGATGAAGACCTTTATGTTGAAGTGGAGAGATTACATTAGGAGAAGCCTCATGACATGAACTATTTAAAGGACTTCAATGGATATTGTGTTATTATTCATGGTGTGGACCATTATGTTTGATAATTTCATAGATGACAGTATAGAGAGGGCATCTGTGATTGTCATAAAATTTTAATAGGGTGGATCATTGTAGAAATTTATATTTCTAAGAAATTTAGGATAATTTTAAAATTTACTATAGGGGGAACTCATTAATATGAATCCAAGAGAGTACCTCCATAGATATTGATTTATTTATTATTGGAATCAAAAATACCTCTGTGCAAGATTCCATGGGAAAGGCCATTACAGTTGTAATATTATTGATAGATTGAATGGATATTACCTCTATAAAATTATGTACTTCAATCATTGGGGGTAAATTTTTGAAAAGTAATATTTTGACGACCTTAAAAAGATAATACTTGTTAGATGTAATGTTATGGGTGGTCCTTTATATCAATTAAATAGTTCATTATATGGAGGACCACTATCTCAAATACCATAAGGGAGGTCCCATATGTGTAATAATCATGTTGTAATAGGAGAGACCTCATCAACGAGTACTATATAGGGGACCTACAGAGTTATATAAAAGTGAATTACCATGTGGATGACCTCTATGGTTATTATTTTCTTATTGGGTATCATAGAGAGGTAATATATTGTCCTTATGAGTCTTCTATATATATTTTTCATCATGTTTTCATAGGTATGTATACCAAGATGGGTATTATAGGGAGGACCTATAGATTTATTTTACATTTCATTTTAAGGAGTAAATCAATAGTTTCTTTTGTTATCATTAAAATCCAAGGAATCGATTGATATAACTAACAATATTGAAAATTGAAAACATTGGCTTCTTGTAAATAGTGACAAAAAAATTAACGTCATACTAATGTCAAAAATCTATCATTGATTCTTATGGAGAATAGTTATAATATTGGTTTATACGTAGTCTAGAAAACTTAGTAATTGGTTTTTCTGAGTTGGATATCATATTGGGATACCTATTATGGGTGAACATGATCCATGCTGGTACCTTAGTGTCCTCATATGTTTTTTTGGTTTTATTTGGATAATGATGATGATGTTTGACATATACAGACCAAAATATCTATGATGTAGTTGTTATACATATGATATTCCATCTTTATGCACATCCATATGAATAATGTAAACATTATATCACATTAGTGAGAGAGACACCCAATGTGGTGAGATGTTGTATTAGGGGTTACGTACCCCCTGTTGTCTAATCTCTAAGGTGAAAACCCTTGTAACCTCATCCCCTTTTGATTAAAGTGAGTTATCTCCAATATGGTAATAATTATTTTATAGAGCTATTTTCATATTTTGAACTCTACACATGTGCACGAAAACACCTGTTAATTGATAGAATAATTTTTTTCCTTAGAGTAGAGGTAATTAGAATAATAGTAGTAGAAAATGTTTGGGGTGCCACTAGTCAATGGATCATTACAAACCTAGTCAATGTGTGATTACCCCTAATCAATTAGGGATCATAATCCCTCATGCTATATCCAATGTATATGTCACCTCCAATATTTTAATTAATCTATGAATCCATTGGTGAATTATCACACATGCCCATGCTAGGATGATCAAACACATTAATGAGTAAATTATTTCACAACAATTTCTCCCATTACTATTTCAATTTTATCATTATCAATGACTGATTATGTTATTTTATTTGAAAAATTGGCATCAATATCAAGTGGATGAGTTTTCCAATTAGACTATTAAAGGAGATTATATCCTAGATAGAAACTCTTATAAATTTATGAGTATTGATGATTTTTTAGCACTATTATTAGTTATGATTTTTATATATATCAATTAAAACCACTCTTTGAAGATAATATTGAATAATGGAATTATACCATCTTTAATTTGGCCTAAATATTTTATTACATAATTGTTTAAAATCATATATGAAGGAACTCTATAATTTATTTCCATATTCGTCGGTATAAGATATTATCATTTATAAATTGAGACTCAGAATAGAGAATATTATATATCACTATAAAAAGAATAAAAATCCACATTTTTTGGTTTCATGAATTAATTACAAGAATAAAATTTTATTTTTTTGAAAAGTTTCATTGAAATAACATTTATTGGACTAGAACCAATAGTAATCATCTTATGATCTATCATCCAAGGTTGTTGTATTGTATAGTTTAGATCCATAAAAAAGGACCACTAGACAATATGTTTCAAGTACTAGTTCAATTTCGGATTACACATGAGCTAACCATTATTTATAATCCAAAAAGATGAATACGGTGAATTTATTAAAATATCATACCAAAAATGGTATCCCATTTATACATTTGGTCCATTTATTAGACTAATGTTGGGAGATAATATTTTTGAAATATAGTTCCCAATACATAACAACGATGATGTGAAGCTTAGTCTTGGAGGGATAAAACCAATTCCCTGAAGATGGATGATCTTTTTTCATCTAAAGAATATATGATTGAATATATTCCATGGATAAATATTTATGTCCTAAAACTAGTGTATATATCTTATAGGATGAAATATTCCCATTATCAATGGAATACCAGATTGAAGGGGCCACATGGGTGTAGAAAGTGATTACATCTTGTGTATTAGGAATCCAATGTTTAGGCTTTGGTAAATAATTTTTTTTTTGTTATGGATCTAGTTTAAAGGGTTCTAATGAGATTATAGAATTCATAATGGTGAATGGTAAAAAAAATTCCATTTAGATGTTGGATTTGGTTCCCAGTAACCAAATACATTTTACTTTATATTATATATATATATATATTCAAAAAGGTAAATAATTATTAAAATAATTAATCACATACTATATTTAATTCTACATAACATTGAGGTGAAAATGTCCTTGTGTATATGTCCCATCGATAGATTCATAGTAGATCCCCTATATGATGAGAATTGCAAAATACTATGAAAATATTCATAAATATAGATTCAATCTTGGATAATGTACTATGATAAGGAACATAATATATAGTATGTCAGGTAAATATACACATCAATGGATGATTTTTCCTCTCATATTGTTCACACATGGTAATCTATAAGAATAGAGAGTATGAGAATTGACTTGCCGGTAGGAAAATTGAATGTTTTGGTGTCATAAATATTCTTATCTATGAGCATGTAGCTAGAGTACATGTCATCTACCAAACCACAATACACTTATCCTTTTTGCAGGATACATGAAACAAAAAGAAGTAAATTACATTAACTTCGCTTATTGAACCTGTCTTGTTGACTAGGCCGACATGGAAAATTTCATGTCACATTACACAATGTTTAGCCAGTTTACAGACCCTGTAGTATACATGGTTTAGTCGCAAAATTATCATATATCATGTGGTCATAAACATGACAAACTACATGAGACTATCATCTTAAAGCATTAATGATATAAAACATGTGTATGAAGTTTACAAAACATGAACATCATCATTTACCATGTCAAAGATACATGTTAATCTATTATGTGATTAAAAAAGACACATGACAAGAATAAAACATTGTGTGTATATAGCATATACATTATGTGGTCCCATAACTAAAGATTACACTAAGACCTTCAATGAGTTACATAGACAGTCGGTAGGAGTGACACATGGAATGAAACTAGCTTGTACATGTAATGTAGTCTAACTAAGGGACACACCTAATTTCTAGGCTTGTAACACAGATACATGGACACCAAGATACATTGCATGTAACATGAAAGTACATTCCATGTATTCTACTAATTAATGGAAAAATTAAATTACATTAAATAGATAATTACACCCTTAAAACGTTTTTTATTGATTGCAACATATTTTTTTGACAATTTGATAATTTCATAGAATAATATTAAATGTTTAATTTATTTAGTTTAATAAATATATTATTATTTGATCTTACATTTATTTCATATGAATTCCATTAATTAATGGTATCTCAAAATAATATTGGATGGTCATTAAGATGAATTGGAAATTATTTATTTATTTACTAATACAAGAAATATTTTTTAATAATAAATTTTAAATAAGAAATGAATTTTATCCAGTTGATTTTCTATAGGATTCATGTATTATTGTTTATGAGTTTTACTAACACCTTTGTATGTTTTTTATGTTTAAATATAATTAATTTTATTGTTTTTAAATTATTTAATATTAAATTAAATATTATGGTCAGCATGTTATCCCTCCCTCCATTACTTTTTAGGAACTATGTGTCTAATGATATTTATGTAATTTGCCTTAAAAAATTCGTTGGTTTCCCGCAAACACATGTGATTTATAAATACTTCTAATTAATGGAGTATCCTATGGAGTGTGAATGTGGGTTTTGATTGATCCATAATGATTCCAAATTATGTGATACAAAGGTGGTTGGAGGAATGTTGCAACTCTAGACAAGTCTAGTAAAATGAGTTATTCCCCTAGGTAATTTGTTTTTTTATTTTCCAAGAAATAAATAAATAGTTTAGATATGAATGTTTATGGGTTATTATTTATTTATTTATTTATTTATTTTTATCTTATTAATTATTATTTTTATGGATGCAATAGAGGTGTCACATGAATAATTTAATTAATGTCAAAAGATGCAACAAAATTAATGGATTATGGATGAATTTTTAATCTAACAAGGGTAACTAATAAAGTAAAATATAGTTAATATTAACATGTTATGTAAAGGATAAAAAAATAAAATTTACATAAAATATAAATGATTGAGGATCTTCCTCCATTTCCCCTTTCCATTAATGGCATAGGTGGTTGTCTGGAGACCCTATTATCACCCTCCACCATTTTAGGGGGAATCATTCCCGACCTCTCCAACCTAGTTTTACTGTTATTTATTCCCTTTGAATGTCCATCATCTTCTCCCCATCTTCTTATAATATGAAGTGTTCCAAAAATTATACTCACAATTTGATGGTGTTCTTTCACTATTAAAATATTTCATAGAATAGTCATTTTATTGTTCACTAGTTTAAATATATTTAGTGGTTTGTTTTATTATGTTTCTTATAACGTTTGATTTCATTGAAATGTACATTAACAATTCAGAGGTTTTCCTCACTCTAGAGGTCGCATTGATTTTTGATCAGCTCAAATTTTTTATTTTGTTTTCATTGGAATATGATATCATATATTTCTTATCAAACACTCAAAAATCAATTTCTAGTTTTCTCTTATCCATATATTTTTGGATACGCTATTTTGAACTAAAAAAGGACTCCCACACCACTATGATTTGGATTTCAATACCCAACCTTCTTATCCTATTGAATAATATGGTAATTTTTTGTCATATTGGAAACATGGTGGGTAGATTATGACAATCATATATTCTCTCTATATCTCTAAATCACCCATTATCTCCTCAAATTTTTGTCAATGTGGACATCTCAGGTTATCTATTGTACACCATTTTTATTGAGATATAAGTTAAATAACATCGGAAGAAGAATATTTTCTATGAATCCGAGGTTGACTTATATTCATCATGTAGGGAGTTGGGTCACGAATCAACTAAATAATTGAATAGGGGAAGGCAATTTATTCTATAGAACTATTATTTTATCACTCATGTATTTTTGATTCAGATATGGTATAATTTCGTCATAAAGAGGTTAGGTCTATGAACCTATACCCAAGGGTTCTATAGTTATTATCAAGATTGATGAATTACCTAGGTGGCTCCAAGCTAGCTATGTAGGTCTCATATTTGGTTTGGAAGAGTTTTAATATTAATTAACAATATTTCAGTTAGGATGTTATAGATGGAGGTGATAAAAAGGATAAAATATTGATGATGTATCTTGTTGTCTAATAGCCTATGAAATATTGGTTGATTATACTATGAAATTTATTTATTCAAGATTACTCACATCATTTCAAGATACTCCTGAACTAAATAAAAGGTATTATAATATGTGGTGTTATTCATCCTTGAGGAAACCCCCAATCTCGATATAGTTGAAAACCCAATTCACATCCATAAATAGAATTATACTGGTTGATTTTGATAATGAAGGGTGGTGGTCAGTCATTCCAAGATGGATGTGAAGGTTGGTTAGGTCTAGGACCCAGGTGGATCTTGATCACTATCAAAAATAAGAAGACTATAACATTTCATTGAAATTTGAGTAGGATCATCTTGCGATAATGGCCGTTGGGTGTGAATCATAGAATGGGATGTAATGTAAAATTAAATCTTAAAATTTTCCAGTCAATAAAGAGGAAAATCTAGACACCACAATGGCAACTGAAATCTATTGAATCCCATGGTAGTTAGGTCAGTTGGGAAACTATAGAATACTATGGATGTGGAAATATTGGTGCAAGATACAAGTGAATATGAATTTAGTTAGTAGATTTTAAATATATACAAGAAAATATAAACATTTTTGTATGTGGCCAAAAATGAAAAAGGTGATAAGATAGTCAACCAAATATAATTATTGGGAATGGATAAAACAAAGGACGTCTAAGTGAATATTGTATGGCAGGAAGCCGACAACACTAATGTATTGGTTCTATGAATACATTCAAAGTCAGATATGTTTGACAAGTCATTCAATATAAATATACCTAATAATGAAGTTGATAAAATATTTGAGAGATATATCTTAGTATATCTCAATGAGGATCATTTATTTTGGATCAAAAAACAGTATAGAATATAGACTAATACAAACAATGAAGTGAAAACTAATTTGGAGGAGTATATTAAGTCCTCTGAAAAATAGAATAACATTTTTATGACTTCATCATGGATGATAAAGATAAGGAATTATCCTCTATATATGGAAGCTTATAAATGGTAAAGGATTAAACAACATTTAAATTTATATGGAATGGAATTGTAATTTCTTATATTATTTGAGATTGTACTTGGCTGAATTTTATTTGTTCCCACTTATCACATTTTAAAGAGATTTTTAAATATAATTTTATATTTTACTATAAGGTATTTTTATTGGAAATGATTTTCAATAGAAACATATGGAATTTTTATGATCTACATTGTGATATAGGAAATAAATAAATATCCCGTAGTATAATGTTGAGTTATATATCCTTCTATCATTTAATTAATATTAAACCATAGATTATATGTCAGTATGACTTTCATCGGGTGGAATTTTAATTATTTGTATGTCATAAATAAGATAGTGGGTTGAGATAACAAAATTTGTATGTGTTTTAATGGACTCTATCTATCCAATAATCATTAAGAGGTAAGTGTTAAGGAAATTTGAGTTAGGGATTCTTGATTGGAGAGTTCATTCAATTAATAGAAGAGTAGCAAAATAGTTGTTGGAAATTCTTATTAACAGAATACTATATAGTAATTTTCATGGCCTCAGTTTGAATAATAAGAAAGTTAATATGGATGCATTACACTATAATAAAAAATCCACAAGACATTTTGAGTTAAATAATGAGGGCTATTGAGTCTTAAAAAATATTGGGTTATTTTAAAGAAAATATTATTACTATTTCTCACATAATTTGTAATAAAGTGATATACTAATCATCTACTTTAATTATTGTATAAAATTTCATGAGAAACAAAAAATAAAAAGTGATAATTCTATAACATAGTGTATGTCCATACAAATAACAATTTCTCAATGTGGTATAATCGCTTATGAGTTCCATTATTATAGAAATGTTTGTATTATGTTATGGTACTAACGAATTTTATTCTTCCACCCAAAAAGATGAGTATAGGTGAGATATTTTCTGACCAAATTTATGTTGAGGATGCTTCTTATATCTAATGTATTATAATATCAACTATTTATGGAGAGTTGATGATAATACATAAAGACATGGATTCTTTCACTATAATATCTCACCTCCATTATCTTGAGAAAGAGAATAAAATCATAGAAATAAATTATATTTCTAATGCACTATATGTTAGTTTAAACTAGAATAATGAAATATATATACTGATCATGCTATGAAGATTATGGAGTATATTGATCGGTTAGTGAAATTGGGCCTCCACTGGGAAATGAAATTATCTTATAAATTTATCTTATTATACAAAACATCAGATTATCCATATTTTTTCAAGTCAAAATAAATAAAAATTGGTAAATAACTTTGTAAATTGTTTTTCATACTCTACTATGAAAATAAGGATGGGATGAAACATATTCATCCACCACATTAGGTTAAATGTTTGAAATATAAGGTTAAAGATCACATGGAAAATCTGAATCCAAGAGATACTTTATAACATCCTTTAAAGTGAAAAAATATTCAAAGGAAGAATATTTAACATGATGTTATTTTCCTATTATAATTAAATAATGGACACTGGAAATAAAATTTCAATGAATTGAAGACTCAAGAGACTACTTTCAAATCTGGTTTAGTAATCATGTTTGTATTAACTGCTTGTTTATTAAATACAACATACTTACAACATAAATGTATTTATATACAAGAAACGATAAATAAAATAAAATTTATAGAGTGAACTCAAAATGGGTTGAGGAAGGGTGATTACTATGACATACCAGGGGAAATGAATATTTCTCATTACAAGATCAAATAATATCAAGTTTCTAATAAGTTTTACCAAAAAAATTATCTCAGGGTCAGGAATGAAATAATGGGACATTATGTCATTTTTTAAAATAAATTTTTTATTTAATAGTAAAATAATACTATAGTAACTCTTGAATAATATATGTCCATTGCCATTAATGATGAATATAAAACATAATAATCTTATCTTATTATGTAAAGATAAATCTTTTCCAATAAAACTAAAATTATTTGACCATATTATACCCATAAAAGAGTTTTACTCTCAATTATTCTATGATACTAGATATATGAACAAACTACTTATCATGTATTAGATAAAGAAACCCTTATAAATAAAGTTACATCACAAACCTTTTTGAATTTTTTCAAAATGACCATGTGAACTATTTGTATGCTAAAGGATACTTCAAATATTTCAATAGATATCATTATGAAATATTATAAACACTCAGTGAAGTAAATGAGTGTACATGGTAAATATTGAGGGATTTTAGTTATAGATTTTACAAAAAACAACATATCCATGTAATCAATATGATATATGTTGAGTAATGGTAATTACAAACTCAAATTTCCAAATATACATCAATGGAAGGATTGTATTAAAAAGAAGATAAATGATGAGTCTTATAAATATTGAAATATTTCCATCATTCCTTCATAAAATTATTTTGTAAATAATATTTCAATAAATAACCATATGCAAACCATATTTTCTAATAGATATCATATAAACATTCATATTGTTATAAACTATTAATAAAATATGAAATGTGTAACTTGAAAACTATTTTATTAAAATCATGGCTTTAATAAAAATGAACATCCAAACCCTAAGTTTCATATGAGATAATGATCCTATAGGCACTAATGATATTCATTTATAGTCAATATTATATATATGAATATAAATTAAGCCCAGATAATTTAATATATTTGAAGAAGAATTAACTCCTATGGGTTATGTATTAGGATAAATATGAGTTGGCGTAGGAATATAGGAATCCATAAAGCATAGTGGGAGGAGTAGTTCCAGATAAACATACTCGAAAGGAATTTATAACCAAAGAGGAATTTTATGTTCACCATGGTGGTTGATACATAAATTATTAATTTTGAATAAATATTCCTAAAATACAAAAATGGTAATATGATATGGTTGAAAAATGTGTATAAATTCAAGTAATGGATCTATGTATACGGATTTAGGATCCATGTATTCTGAATTTTTCAATGAATTGATACTACTGATGAGTATTAAAGAGAAACTAGAAATGGATGCTACAAGATGGTATAAAAAAGAATAATTTATTTTTGAGAGTTCTTATCTATGTCAAGTCATATACACCAATAATCATGAATAAAATTTTTCATGAAATATAATTTAACAAATCGTATTGCTATGATCATCATATTAGAATATATAATTTCAAAGATACCTCACATTGAGGAAAAATTATGGTAGAAGCCAATATGTCACAACCAAAAGGACGCCCTTTGGTATATGTATACAAGAAATAAATTAAATAGTCAGTGACATATTAAATTCCAATATGATATATAGATTACCTAAATTCATTTATGAATAAATCATTCATAGGTATATTATAACATTCATTTAGAAATGACTGAGAAACATGTGTATATCTCTTGTTAGTGGGAACATTATATGTTTTCAAGAAATATAGATTGTTTAAAAATGTAAAAAATTTCAAGTCTTACAGTTTTGTTAAATCAAATGGATAAAAATTCTCTAACGTTAACTTGAACAACAACTGTGTTCAATAGAATAAGATCCACAAGATAGATTAATGATTTTTCTTAATTTATTTATAATATATATTAAATATGTATTGAATAATATGAGTTATTACAATATAAGACCAAATTTTTTAGGAATATAATACTTCCAGTAGAAAATTCATAAGAATAGGAATATATTATTGAGATTAATATAATTTCACAATATTTAGTTATATGAATTTACCTCATGTTTCCTAATATGTTATAGAATTTTATATTACTAATGGATGGTGGGTAGTTTGAAAATTTCTAATATATCAAATATAAGTACACTAAATTTCATTTATTACAAACTGAATGTACTTATAATATAGAACTAGATGATTTCTTGGTGTCAGGGGAAGTGAGAATACTAGTTATCAAAATAAATATACACATTTCTATACATGGATTAATTTGATCTTATATCATAAAAATTTATAAGGTAATATGAATAAAAAAATTATTTCATGTATTGGTTCCCACATTGATAACATCTAAGTCTGTTGCAGCTAATGATGCAGCATCATAAGAGGTTTAAAAACATCATGTTTTGCTTTTGGGTTATAAATAGCAGAGATTAATAATTTTATAAAAAGCATTGACTATGGATTTAGTTTATATGTATGGATTCATATATGAGAACAATATGTTCATACTCAATTACATCACTACGTGATGGATTTTCTCCAGTTGGTAATGTTAAATTAAAGATATTCCCAACATAGACACATGAAATTACTAAACCTATCCACAGAAATAGGGAAGGCCTGGAATTTGTATCCATACATATTTGAATAATGTTTTCCATGTGAGGACCAAACATTCATGAGTTGTTATCTATTGTGAATGTTGGAGTTTGTTGTAGTTGGTTCCCTAGAACAATCTACAATGTATTTTTAATGAAATACATATATGTATATATTCTATGAATAAAATACTAATATAAATATCTAATTGACTATTGTTTTTTATTCTACATGAAATTGATGCGATAATGTCATAGAGTATCTATTTCATTGATAAAGTCATAATAGTTCCTCTCTATGATAAGAATATTAAAATTCTATGAAAATATTCTATAATATAGTAACGCAGTTCGATAATGTACTATGATTGGGAACATTGCATATAGAAAATCATGTGGTAGTACTCGAAGAAGGATGAGGATTACTCTCATGAATTTTTTAATTAGTAATCTCTAAGATGTGAGATTATGAGAAATGACCTTCCAGTACGTATTCAACATGTTTTTTTGTCACCACATATTTTTATATGTGGTCATGTGTAATGGACAATAGATTTTATGACTATTATTAATTAATGTAATGACTCATCCTCTTAGATGTATTTTATAAAATATAATTATACTATTTCATGGAGAAGTTGGATACATTGGGTGAATCACAAATGAAATGATGTTAATTATTACGTTGAGAAATAATTTTTCCTTTTAATATTTATGGATATTGAAATATCATACCTTTTATTTAAATATAATCGTCATGTTAAATTCCACAACCATGGTGGAGAGGAATTTATTATAGATAATCAAAGAGGGAAGTGTCAAGTATATAAGTTAATTGAATATATGTGAAACATTCTTTAATGAGATATTGAGACAAAGGGATTATTTTAAATAGTGATAATTTGTATGTGGTTGTCTACGTTAAATATTTATTTTCTTTCTCTTGGATTCCATAAATTGTTGTTATATAGTAATCTTGTACTTTAAGGAATCCCACCTCAGGATAATGAGAAATGATATTTTTATATACGATCTCGAGAATGGGAGTTGTAGGGTTTCAAGATGGTGGTGAAGATTATCTTCAATTTTAGATATGACCTTAATTATTTATCATGGATTCATTCAATCAAGTTCAGGAATTCACTTTTTAGGATGAATATTTTTCTCGAATCTAGGTCAAGCCTTTGGATTTGAAGTATTATTTTCATAGAAAGTTGGTAATATCCATCATAGAATACTTTTTTTGTTTCAATGATTTATTAGGGGGATACACCTAGATCATTCAACATTAGTAGGCATGACGATGGTGGAGTCATAGTGGTAGAGGATCCAAAGTCTCTTCAATAAAGGTGAGATCTTTATTATTTTTAACCTTAAGGTATAATCATTTACTCAAAGGGAAATCGACCCTAGTGTATTAATGATATCAAAAATAGAGTATCTCACTGGTGGAGTAATCATAATTAAATCATTATTATAGTTGGAGGAGGTTATTTCCATATCATCTATCATTGAAAGAATAATTTCAATGATACATAGAATAATATGAATTTAAAACATCACCCATGGTTTATTACAACTTTTGAATGTAATTTCATTTTTATTCCACTTAACTAGAAGAAACACAATGACCATGTTTGAGTAAGACTTCATAATTTATGATGGGTTTATTGGAATCTGAATATTATGAATGTTCTAGCTTCTTGTATTTGTAATCTAGTCATATTGGATTAGTATACATTAGAGGGGTAACTGGTTTATTTTCTCACATTCCAGTGGACATTAACATGGATTATAATCATCCGAAGCTGAGGACACTGATTTCTAAGTACATAAAAATGGATTTCAATTTTTAGTATGAATGATTTCATATATTCTATCAAGTTTTACAGATTGTAGGTCACTCAGTTTTTTATTATAGGTTGACTCAAAGGTATTAAAAATAAAATCCTAATGGTAGGAATTGGAATTATGATAACAAAGGAAAGAAAATTAATGTCATTGTTACATAAAATGAAAGGGTCACCAAACCTTTTTTGAAGCAGGATGGTAAGATTATAAGTTCATATTTAAAAAGGGATAATTTGGGAATATCATGGGCCAATATTTCTAAATAATAGGAAGAGGGGGAATAATTTAGGTTCACTTATTTCTGGTTAATTGAAAAATAAAGTGTAACTTTATGAGAAAAATGAAGGAGTCGATGATTTTTTTATCACAATATTGACCTGTAAATCAGAAAAGATGTATTTGATGTGCTTTATATGATGAAAAAGTTGTTAGATGATGTTATTATTTTCATGGAACTTTCTCATGACTTTAAGGGATTGTTATATTCTCTGTCGGAATAGGATTTCCATTTAAAATTCATTAGAGACTATATTGGGGATGAACCTATTTTCAATAATATCAGTGGAGTGGGAATTAATTCCTCTATTTACAACACCATTCCTTTGAATGGTTCTTCATTAAATATGTTAAGTTATTGTATTGAATGTAGTGATTCTTGTATGGGAGTCATAAATAAGAGATTTCTAGAAAGGTAACCTTAAATTAAGGATATGAAAATAAATAAGTTAAATTAATTGACATAAGTATCCTACTTCATATCACTGTTTCGTCAAAGAAGAATAATGATAGGCCTCAAAGGTATATTAAAATGATTGAAAGAGAGGAATATAATAAGGTTTTAACCCAAGATCAAAATACAAATGAGGTTTCTCTTTTTGAATTTCCAAGGGATGACCCACAATGAAACTTCCAATTAACATAGAATTCATATTAAAAATCATAATCCTTTATAATTTTGTTAGATAAACCCAAGAGGATTTTATTCTATAAAGTTGGTAGTTTAGAAAAAAATCATTAATTTTCTAGGAACTAAAACATATTTGTTATAGGATAATAATTTGTGGGTAGTAGATCGATCCTCTTTGAATGGCCCATCCATGGTTAGTTAATGTAGTCAACATTTCACATGAACCTTTATTTTTTTTAGAAAATCAAAATTTTGTTCCTTCATTTATTCTCATAATAGATACCAAGATCTTAGAAGTCTTTGATTGGGTATTTGTTCCCTTAAGAAAATTATTGATGGACCACGTCCTGGGCTTGTAGAATTTAAATCATTTTTTAACAAAGATGTAAAAATGTGTGAAATGACTAATTAAATCTCTTTTATGGACATCCTATCCTATTTTTAATATAAATATGTTATATTGGTTAATCTGGTAGGTTCCAAATACACCTATTATAGGATTTGTTTTAGTGGTACGGTGGAGAGAAAAATTGGTAGGGACTTTTTAAATGGGTTTTCTTTAAATGTATTCAATTATATATCTTACATGACCATATGTAGGCTCAATTTAGACCATCATCCAGTCATGGTCAATATTCTAGGAATGGAATCTACCGTTACCTTTATTTTATATTTAATAATGTCTAGGTGACTCATTCAGAATGTTGGAAGCCTATGCATGGTATTTGGTGCTCAGTGTAAAAATTAAATAATGCTTTTTCATGCATCCTAAAACCTAAATTTCTTAAAGAGAGTCATAATAATTAGATAAAGGATATATTCAAACACATTAAGAAAGAAATATCCCCTCTCAAATTCTCTATTCCCAAAATTCATGAGCCTTTCACTCATAATGACTTTTCTAATGGGATTTTGAGAGAAGATGATTTGACATCAAATCTTAGTAATATCCTTAATAATATGTTTTCTATGAAAGTATATACCTTAAAATATAATTATATTATACATGGTGACATAAATTATTATTTATAACTCTCTTCATAAAACTCAAAAGGTTTCCAATCTATTATCTTTAATAAAAAATGGGGATCAGATCATGGACAAAAGACATTCTATCTTAGAGCATGTTATCTCTTACAACATGTTTATTTTTAATGTCTCATTCAATATATCTTATCCTATGGATGGTATTATTCCATGTCTGGTAGATGAATAGGAGAATACAAGGCCCATGTTTATTACATTAGAACAAGAGATCAGAGAGGCTTTCATTGGTATGATGCCCGATAGCTCACCTGTTTGTGATTTATTTAGCTTCATATTTTTAATACTTACTGGGACACCATTCAAGATGATTTTTGTAGGATGATTCTCCATTTATTTAAAAGTGGTTATCTTCCTCACAGATTGAATGATAAATTTCATTATCTTATTCCAAATTTAGATAATTCTAATGATTTCACCTGTCTAATACTGTTTATTTCCTCAATACCATTTATAAGGTAATTATCCAGACTCCTACTAACAGATTGGCTCAAATTTCGAGAATATTTATCTCTTTAAGTCAAATTGGGTTCATTAAGGGGTGGACCATTTTCGAATGTATATTCACTACATAGGAATATGTTAGTATTCTAAAAAATTCGATTATATGTGGAAAAATTACTCTCAAACATGATATTATACAGTATTTTGATACAATGGATTGGAATTTCATTTTGAGGGTCTTATTATGTTTGGTTTTTATGGTGCTTTAATTAATTGGATTAATCTAATTTGGGCACTATCTATATCTATGTTCTTATCACTTGATCCCTTGAAGGTTTTATTACTTTTTATATATGTTTCAAGAAGGATCGTCCTATTTCTACTAATATTTTTTTTATTACTAAGTATTATTACAGTTGTTTGTTGTCCTTCATGGATAGTAATGGGAAATTCAATCCTATATGTGTTGGTAGAGGGATTTATACTCCTACATGTCTATGTTACAATGATGATATTATTCTCTTCAGCCAAAGGGATATTAGAATCATTGTAAACATTAAGAATTAACCCTTTTATGATGAAATGTTTTTAGGTCAACAGGTTAGCTGGAATAGATCTTTTATTTTTTTTGGAATGAAAATCACTACTATTAGGAAAATTGATATCAGAAGATATTTTAGTATCAGAGAATAAATTTTTCCTTTTATTTATTTTTTCATACCGATGTTTTTAGAATGGACAAAATATTGTTACATTTGTGCAATTATTATTCATATCATAAGTTTTTTTACTCTTGGAAATGAATGTCTTTCTCCATGGAATTTGATTTTTATTTGGTTAAATCTACCATTATTTTTTAATTTCTCTATTCTTTCATGGAGTATTAGTGGACATTATATCTCATTTTATGAATCAATTTTTTTATATAGAATTTCATTTGGAGTGGAAACATCTTGGATAGGATATTAGACACTGCTTCATGGAATATTTGTTGTATGACTTTTGATGAAGTGGGTCTGAGAGTCATGATTCTCGTCTTTTTAAACTATTCCTTTCAAGATTCATTATTATAGAATCTTTTCAATGTAAATTTAGAATATGATAGATTTTTTCATTATAGGTTTCTTAGAAAACTCATGTATTGATATTTTCATCACATTGACTCTTAGGTTTTTCCTTCATTAAAGTATATTTTTCTTCCATAGTTGATTCTCAATCTAGAGGGATGGTCTATAAAGATAATTCTCTTAATATTCAGGGCACTAATTATTATGGTGTTCATTTTCTTGAAATTGTCACTAATGATGATGAAAATATTTATTTTTATATTTTGACAAAATATCAAATTAATGACATTATGGCTCTTTTGGGATTCATGGAGGAGGTAGTTCATGCTTATTTATTCCATTAAAATGAAGATTTATGGAAATAGGAACCTACTGGATGTGAAATTATAACGTGAAATCTATTCTACAACTATGTCATAGGTTATGCGATTGGTATGTAGTGGATTGGATATTTGGGAAGGAATGTGATTTATCCTTCTTTGTTAATTCCTTTCTAGAGGATGAATCAGTTTAGGATTAAAACATATTTTTTGTAGGTTTTTTGTATTTTTATGCTCATATTTTTCCTTTTTCATCAACCTAGGGATGATATAGATAACATGTTTTTGAGTTGTGTTACTGAATCAAACATGTGGGTGGAAGTTGATGATATTATTAAAGTCCATCTTCCGTGAACCATATCCATTAAGGACTTTATTAATGGTTAGATTGATCTATATCTTTCCCTAGATATTTTGATGCTCTTCCAGTTTTCTATAGCTGAACAGGTTTTTATATTTTTCAGGTGTGGAATAAGTGGATTCATGATGGAATTCTTATCAAAACTCATATTTATTTGGATCATCCTTTTACTATTGTGGAAAGTATTAACATCCACTAAAATTCCTATTTTAATAATTCAATTGAAGAACATTTTATTCTCATTATAATTCTCATTACCATTAATTTTCATCCTCCTTTTAGAAAAATTTAATTTTTCTAAAAATATACCTTTTTAGCATGGATTAATATTAACAGAGATGCACCGTCTAGGGGAAATCTAGGCCCACAGGGCTACATAGTTGTTTAAAATAATATTTATTGGGTGTCTTAGGGTGTCTTAATGTCTCTTATGGTGTTTTTTCATCACTAGAAACTGAGATGATTAGAATTATTTTTGCATCCAAGAAATAAAAGTAAAGAGGTTATACATTTTTTGAATGGAATGTGACACCACCGCTATCAATTATTCCATCAGGACAGGATCGTACCATGTATTTTGGTGGCATACAAATCAGTTGATCAATTTTTTGGAGTTTATATGATTCATTGATTACATTTTCCATCATGTCTATAGGGAGGAAAATTTCCAGGAATATAGTCTTATAAAAAAAAGGTGTAAATGGAAAGAATCTCATTTGGTCTAATCATATACATTTTGATTTATTTTCACTTATTAAGATGTGAAAATGTAGTGATCCTTTTAATAGACTCAAGTTGACATGATTTATTTTTATTTCTGATGGATTACTAATTTTTATAGTAGATGATAGTATTTCCATTAAAAAATGATAAATGATCCTAGAGGGTCACAAAATAAGTGCTTTAGAATATCTTGTTTGAATTATATTTGAATTTATTTATTAGGGAAAATATTATTCTCGTGAATGAGGAATAATTTTATTCATGTTCTGTAAATTGATAATATTTTTAAGGTAATATATAATTATATATTCTGTAAATTACTAATTAATTTTAGTATGACAATATTTAAAAAATATTTATTCATTATATTATGGATAAAATAATTTTATTTGAAATATTTAATAAATATTTATTAACTATTTTATGAATAAAATAGTTATTTAAATGAATGAAAATTTTATTCATGTATTAATAATTTTATTTTTAATGTCTCATTCAATATATCTTATCCTATGGATGGTATTATTCCATGTAAGGTAGATGAATAGGAGAATACAAAGCCCATGTTTATTACATTAGAACAAGAGATTAGAGAGGCTTTCATTGGTATGATGCCCGATAGCTCACCTATTTGTGATTTATTTAGATTCTTATTTTTAATACTTATTGGGACACCATTCAAGATGATTTTTGTAGGATGATTCTCCATTTATTTAAAAGTGGTTATCTTCCTCACAGATTGAATGATAAATTTCATTATCTTATTCAAAATTTAGATAATTCTAATGATTTCACCTGTCTAATACTGTTTATTTCCTCAATACCATTTATAAGGTAATTATCCAGACTCCTACTAACAGATTGGCTCAAATTTCGAGAATATTTATCTCTTTAAGTCAAATTGGGTTTATTAAGGGGTGGACCATTTTCGAATGTATATTCACTACATAGGAATATGTTATTATTCTCAATAATTCGATTATATGTGGAAAAATTACTCTCAAATATGATATTATACAGTATTTTGATACAATGGATTGGAATTTCATTTTGAGGGTCTTATTATGTTTGGTTTTTATGGTGCTTTAATTAATTGGATTAATCTAATTTGGGCACTATCTATATCTATGTTCTTATCACTTGATCCCTTGAAGGTTTTATTATTTTTTTATATGTTTCAAGAAGGATCGTCCTCTTTCTACTAATATTTTTTTTATTACTAAGTATTATTACAGTTGTTTGTTGTCCTTCATGGATAGTAATGGGAAATTGAATCCTATATGTGTTGGTAGAGGGATTTATACTCCTACATGTCTATGTTACAATGATGATATTATTCTCTTCAGCCAAAGGGATATTAGAATCATTGTAAACATTAAGAATTAACCCTTTTATGATGAAATGTTTTTAGGTCAACAGGTTAGCTGGAATAGATCTTTTATTTTTTTTGGAATGAAAATAACTACTATTAGGAAAATTGATATCAGAAGATATTTTAGTATCAGAGAATAAATTTTTCCTTTTATTTATTTGTTCATACCGATGTTTTTGGAATGGACAAAATATTGTTACATTTGTGCAATTATTATTCATATCATAAGTTTTTTTACTCTTGGAAATGAATGTCTTTCTCCATGGAATTTGATTTTTATTTGGTTAAATCTACCATTATTTTTTAATTTCTCTATTCTTTCATGGAGTATTAGTGGACATTAAATCTCATTTTATGAATCAATTTCTTTATATAGAATTTCATTTGGAGTGGAAACATCTTGGAGAGGATATTAGACACTGATTCATGGAATATTTGTTGTATGACTTTTGATGATTTGGGTCTGAGAGTCATGATTCTCGTCTTTTTTAACTATTCCTTTAAAGATTCATTATTGTAGAATCTTTTCAATGGAAATTTAGAATATGATAGATTTTTTCATTATAGGTTTCTCAGAAAACTCATGTATTGATATTTTCATCACATTGACTCTTAGGTTTTTCCTTCATTGAAGTATATTTTTCTTCCATAGTTGATTCTCAATCTAGAGGGATGGTCTATAAAGATAATTCTCTTAATATTTAGGCCAATAATTATTATGGTGTTCATTTTCTTTACATCCTCACTAATGATGATTAAAATATTTATTTTTATATTTTGACAAAATATCAAATTAATGACATTATGGCTCTTTTGGGATTCATGGAGGAGGTAGTTCATGCTTATTTATTCTCTTAAATTCAAGATTTATGGAAATGGGAACCTACTGGATGTGAAATTATAACATGAAATCTATTCTACCACTATGTCATAGGATTTACGATTGGTATGTAGTGGATTGGATATTTGGGAAGGAATGTGATTTATCCTTCTTTGTTAATTCCTTTCTAGAGGATGAATCGGTTTAGGATTAAAACATATTTTTTGTAGGTTTTTTGTATTTTTATGCTCATATTTTTCCTTTTTCATCAACCTAGGGATGATATAGATAACATGTTTTTGAGTTGTGTCACTGAATCAAACATGTGGGTGGAAGTTGATGATATTATTAAAGTCCATCTTCAATGAACCATATCCATTAAGGACTTTATTAATGGTTAGATTGATCTATATCTTTCCCTAGATATTTTAATGCTCTTCCCGTTTTCTATAGCTGAACAAGTTTTTATAATTTTCAGGTGTGGAATAAGTGGATTCATGATGGAATTCTTATCAAAACTCATATTTATTTGGATCATCCTTTTACTATTGTGGAAAGTATTAATATCCACTAAAATTCATATTTTAATAATTCAATTCAAGAACATTTTATTCTCATTAAAATTCTCATTACCATTAATTTTCATGCTCCTTTTAGAAAAATTTAATTTTTCTAAAAATATAATTTTGTAGCATGGATTAATATTAACAGAGATGCACCGTCTAGGGGAAATCTAGGCCCACAGGGCTACATAGTTGTTTAAAATAATATTTATTGGGTTTCTTAGGGTGTCTTAATGTCTCTTATGATGTTTTTTCATCATTAGAAACTAAGATGATTAGAATTATTGTTGCATCCAAGAAATACAAGTAAAGTGGTTATACATTTTTTGAATGGAATGTGACACCACCGCTATCAATTATTCCATCAGGACAGGATCGTACCATGTATTTTGGTGGCATACAAATTAGTTGATCAATTTTTTGGAGTTTATATGATTCATTGATTACATTTTCCATCATGTCTATAGGGAGGAAAATTTCCATGAATGTAGTCTTATAAAAAAATGTGTAATTGGAAAGAATCTCATTTGGTCTATTCATATACATTTTGATTTATTTTCACTTATTAAGATGTGAAAATGTAGTGCTCCTTTTAATAGACTCAAGTTGACATGATTTATTTTTATTTCTGATGGATTACTAATTTTTATAGTAGATGATAGTATTTCTATTAAAAAATGATAAATGATCCTAGAGGGTCACAAAATAAGTGCTTTATAATATCTTGTTTGAATTATATTTGAATTTATTTATTAGGGAAAATATTATTCTCGTGAATGAGGAATAATTTTATTCATGTTCTGTAAATTGATAATATTTTTAAGGTAATAAATAATTATATATTCTATAAATTACTAATTAATTTTAGTATGACAATATTTAAAAAATATTTATTCATTATATTATGGATAAAATAATTTTATTTTTAATATTTAATAAATATTTATTAACTAGTTTTTGAATAAAATAGTTATTTAAATGAATGAAAATTTTATTCATGTATTCAATAAATGATGAGGATTTCGAGCAATCCTCTAGATCTCTTAGAAGCTATAAAGTCCATTTTGTTTGTGAAATATGTTAATAAATTTTTTTAGTGGTAAAAATATATTTTATTCATGTTTGATAATATCTTATTCATTTTGTTTAAGGTTAAAAAAAATCTATTCTAGTTTAGATAAATTTTAAAAAGTTTTTATTTTTTAAATCAAAATTTAAAGGTTGATAAAAAAAATAATAAATTTATGTATTTATTTTTTATATTAACATATTTATTTGTTTTAGTAAATTGTTTATCTCATCATCTATATGATAGACATTTAAAAAATTTATTATGTCTTGTAAAACTCATTTATAAATCAAAATATTTTTTGAAATTTTTTATCCAATTACAGTTAATCATCAATCCATTGAAAAACATAGATAATTTATTTATAATAAAATCGAACATTTTTGGACATTGATATTTTGGAATTCAATGTGAAATCTGTTTTAGTGTTGTATCCAAGAACAAATATCATCATATTCTTAATGAAATTAATTCATTTAATAAATAACTAATTACAATAGCATTTTTTATTAGGAAATCATCAAATTAAAATTCTTCCTAAAATTTATTTTCAATCTAATACCCCCATGAATACATAAAATTAATGTCTCTTAATAAAAATTTGAATAAAACGGTTTAATTTATTTAAGACTCACTTTTTTTTATTTTATTAAAAGTTCACTTATAGAGGGGGATTAGAATACAATGATAAAAAAATACACAAACCACGAGGGAAAATAAATTAATTCCCACTATATAGATGACAGTTAACTATTTAAATCATTTTCAGATCCCTCAACAAAATCATTTTTCTATTATTTTTTAAATCCAATAATAATAAATAAGTTACAGTTTTAATGTCCTAGTAATATATGTATTACACATGAATATATTCACTAATTTCCCTATTTATATTTCCTAATTTTTCTGATGAATGCGGAACACATAGGGTGATTACTATTTCCTTGGTATTCAATGTGAAATAAATCATACATATAGATCAAAAATTTCAACTTCAATGACATTTATTTTTAATATATTTATATATTAATAATCATTTTTAAAATTGGTATAATTATTATTTTCATTATGTAATAATTATCTAATATTTATATTGTTGAATAAAAACATGGGTTTTTTCTCTATGGTAAAAGTTAAATGGTACCCTAATACGTTGGACAGTTTGAGGAATAAAAACTATATATTTTATTATTAGTTATTTCTAGAAATAAATGCATAACTCTTGTCAAAGTGATTTTTAACATGACATAAATAATATGGAAATGTACCTTGATAGGATATTCCATAAAACACCATGTTTTTTTATAGTCAATAGAGGTTGAAGTCTTGCAATAATTCCATAGAATTAATCACTATGTAATAAATAACCTACTTAAAAAGAAAATGTAACTTAAAATTATCAATCCATAAGTATTCACAATATATAAAAACATTAAATAATAACTATAAATAATCATTTAAGCAATACAATACCTCACATTATTTTTAGAAGAAATTAATATAATAGAATGTTTAATTTATTATATAGATTGAATGATATTGATTTGTAATAAATAACCAAAACTCCATTATATGATTAGATATACAAAATAAAATAACATTTAAGTGAAATAAAACCATCCAATAATCCCCTTTTGGCCATAAATGAATTCCTCTCTAAGTCACTACAAAAATATATTAAAAAATGTTTCATAAAAATGTTTATATGTTCATCTATGTTCACTTGCTAGGTGTGAGTATAATCGATCAGTTGGTTGTCAACACCTATCCCTACATACACCACTATTTTTAATAAATGTTTATAAGTTACATTGTCCTAGAATAAAATATAAAATCCAAAAAATAAAAAAAAAACATTATTAAAATTCACAAGAATAAAACTATTCTAACTCTATAATGAGTTAACGACTATTCAACACATGAAAAAAATTAAATTTTGTTTATACATTACCACTAAGATTATAGATTTGTTAACATCCATAAAATCTATATATATTCTTGACACTAACTTGATATTATCAATTAACTCATATTTAGTCACTTCCACGTGTGAAATATATCACACGGTACTAATATAAGGTATCCCCATTCTCTAATGGAATATATCATATAGTTGTTATTGAGAAATATAGTAAACCTATGCCATTAGAAGAATATATCACATGGTTTTCCCCTAGAAATAATGTTAACTAACTAACAATGGAAATATATGATATGGTGATATTAAAGAAATATATGTGACCCCCTTTACTAGATAAATATTTACAAATATTCCCTCTAAGAAATTTACAAAACCTTCAACTCCATGAAAATATAACTCATATATAGTGTTTACTCTCCAGGATTATGAACCTTGTTATTAAATTTTATAAAAAATCAACATCATCTATAAAATATAAATAATATATAAATTATAATATGTAATGTAACTAGAAAAAAACCAAATCATTAGTATAAAAAATTAATTCCCAAAAAAAAATCATATTAAATATAAATATTACATTTTATCTAATACAAATAATGTATCAATGTACTTCATTTTTATTTATGTCTAACTCACTATCCAAAATACATATTGAAAAAACTATATATCATAAAACATATTTTTGTAAATACATTTGATCTAATAATTTAATATAATATATTCTTACTAGCATATTTATCTTAATACCAATATTGATTACTTTACCCTTATCCTTGCTATATTTATATAATATATAGATAAATTATTTTAAAAAGTATATCATCCATCCATCAATATAACTCCTTTAGAACATAATAATATTTATTATATTTTTTCTTGAAAAAAAATATCATTAAAAACTTCCATTATTTTTTCCTTTATTCACCAATCATCCCACACCAACCCCAAAACACCACTATCAAATTTTTGGTTAAAAATATTATAATTAAGATTCTATATTTAATACTAATAATCATGAACCAATTTTATCCATCAGAAAGAAACAAGAAGAGAATAAGGGCGTGAAAATATATTCTAAATGCATGCGTATAAAATAATAGAATTTATTTCCATAAAAACACTGATCATTAAACATCTAACATGTCATAAATATTTTTAAAAGGAATTGTTCATAGTAATCAATAAAATTTATGTATTGTATGTTAGTATTTATTAAGGGAAGCATTAAAAACATGTAGAAGGAAAATAAATAATGTTATTTAATCTTATAAAATCATTTTCATCACTCATGTTAACTCATGTTAAAAATAACTAGATCCCATTGAAATATATAAGAGAAACCTCCCTAGTTAACTCCCTCCTCCATACCATTATATTCATGGAACTTTTCCCAAAACATTGGAGAACTATATTGGACTCAAAAATCATATTGATCATAATTGGGATCACTAATCATCATTAATAATATAAAAGTTTTGTACTATAATATAATACATTTAGGATTTTACTTTCATCATGAAATATTTAGAAACTAATTTTATTCTGTCATAGATTGATTTAACTATTTAAATTAAATGGGGTTCATGGTAATCTCTTTATTATAATGATAACAAGCCATTAATATAAATAATATGGGTGTTATCATAAGATCATATTCCCATATAAGTAGAGTAATCATGGAAGGATGTTGAAATATATGAAATTATATTTAAAATAACATTTATAACATTTCATTTAAAAAAATAAAATACATTTTTCATTTGGTATGTATGAAAAGCTATTTTATAAAAATATTACAAAAAATGATTTTATTTCAAAATAACCCAAAAACACACTATAGGAATATTTAATGATTATAATAATCATTATGGCCAGAAAAGGAAATGAATATATATATATATCTAAAACAATTTATTTCAAACATTGGTAATAAAAGTAAAAATATTACTTATAGAAAATGATTAAAATATTATTTTTTAATTTTTTTCTAAAAAGAAAATTTGAGTTAAAAATGAGTTTTAAGAAATCATCTTATAATGGTGAATACATTCTAAAAAACATATTTTAGAAAAATGATATATAGGAGAAAATATTGGTGACAAAAATTTGAAATGAGTTCGATTTTTGTTAAAAATATTATTTTGGTAATCTTGTGTACAAAATATATGAAAATGATATAATATCATTTAAATATATGAAATATATAGAATGGAAGAATGTACATGTGGTTCAAGAAAACAAGATCATATAATTTTTCCTAATGTAATATTGAAATAATAATAATTTTTTAAAGAAAGAATATTTCCTAATAATGCATGTTCAAATTTGATAATAATTGATGAAAAAGTAATTAAAAGTAAGAAGATTATTTTTATATGAAAATCCCATGAATTACATGTATTAATATGTAAAAATTCATTCATTTTAAGTATATAACCTATATAAAGAAAAAAACGTGCATGAAAAAAATCATTTTTCATGAAAATTTAAATGGGAGGAGAAATACTTATAAAGATATTATTATTGATGTTAGAATTAATAAATAAAGTGATTATGTGTAACAATTATAAAAAAAAGTGGAAATTAATAAAAAATTTCACACATAATTTTAGAATGAAAAATTAAATGATACAAAATTATAAGATAATGAAGGTAAATTGAGATAATAACCACTTACCAGAAGTACGAAAATTCAATGTATGAACAGAAACTCCTCCTCTTTGAAGTGACTATAGGTTCTGGGCACTTTGCGAGGGAGGGTACAAAACAATTATTTATGTTGTTATTGATAATCAATTTGAGGTCTATTTTGATGAAGAACATATTTACCAACATAGTTGAATCAACAAACATGAAATGGATAGAGAACATGGAACCAAGAGAGAGTAGATCAAAACATATTGTTTAAAATTAATTTAATTAAATAATAGTTTTCTCCATGGTTATTCATTCTTCGTTCATGCACCCTGCCACAGATCTGCAGTGTGCCACTATTGTGTTGTAGAATGAAAATGTATAATTCCTCTAGTTGGGATCTACATGTGTTCACATATCTCCAAACACTGATGAAAGATTATATGTGTTCTAGCACAGAATATTCTTAGTCTTGTGATGTCTCCCTTTGATCTTGTTGAGAATTTGTTCTGAATTATTATCCTTGATCCAGTGGAGGAGGATCTCTCTCATTCATGACAACATTCATGAAGACAGATTAATTATCTTGGCTTCAGATCTTTTCTCCAATTCATTATGTGCAACGATTTTCTTGGATAGCACTTGGATAATAAAGGAATATCATAACTTGTAATTTATTTCACTAAGGTATTAACAAAATAATTTTCAGAAGTGTCTTAATTATTTTATTAATCCAAGTGAAATGCCCATGGAAAATTATAATATAAATATTATTATATCATGAAATGTCTTATCCTACTAGTTATAATTAAATATTATTTAAACCAATAAAATTAAATATTATTATTTATTCATAGATCATTAAACTATATATTCTAATCCTCTATTTTATTTAATAGACCATGGATAATGTATATTTATTTATAAAATCAATATCACATCATTGTTTTTCAATAAATATATACATATTATATTCACTAAATAGAAAATAAATATTTATTAATTAGTACACCCAAAATATATTCTCTCGAATAACAAGTGTCAGAATTAATGATATTAGACATAATTGAATAATTATTAATCCACAACTTGTAATAATCATTATTCAACTTATTAAATATAAATTATTTAACTGAGATACTAGATACAATTTGTGTGGGTCCTCTAGGCCTATTTCTTAGAGGAATTGGGAAGAGCGGCCTAATGTCCAAGGATAGAATTTAGCAACATACCAAGGAACCCATAAAGAATAAAGTTAATGTTGTAATGAAATGTCACCTCATACAAATGATTATCGTGTAATATAATCCCCTTATCATAATATCCCCAATCAAGTAGGTTACCTTCTAGTGCCATCAACCTATATGATTGATATATATTTATTTGAATTTATGGAAATATAAAATTCCTATTGATCCCCATGGAAATGGATTTATATAGGCTATATCATTTCCACAAAATAGATTGAGATATTATCTTCTATTAAATAACATAATGTCTAAATCATTTCATTCACTATTATTTAATGTAATTTTACCATGACGCGCCCACCATATCCGACCTCATCACAAACATCTATCATCACAGTTTAAATCAATATTTCTAAGTACATAACTCATAATACACAATTATAATAAACTCAAAGTCACAGGACCAATACACATGTCTACAGATAAAAACATCCAATGAAACATCGAAATATGGATTTCCTACTTGCGGTTCTTGTTCACATAATATCCTCTGAGAAATTACCAAGGGTATAAATCATGAGAAGGTGAATAAAATTCCTATGAGTCTCTACATCTGATGGCATGTATCATCTGTGTCCCTCAAATGATATAATTCAACTATAGAACATATATTAATGAATAGTGTCATAACACTTCTAGGTTCTAATCATAGTAGGGATCCACTAAGATGTTTTACTGTGACAGTAACTATTAGGACATTATCATATACAATGTTACATAGAAGAAAAAATCATTATGTGATATAAAATTATTTAATATTCAAAACCATGAATATAAGTTACGATAATTTACAAAAGATTTTGGATCAATGGAACAAACTCCAAAAGACTCCAACATTCCCTAGATCCAAATGATTTCAACCATTAGTACTCTAGCTCTGATATGATACTCGTGCTTCTAAAGAGATGGTCCTTTAGTCAATGGGTCTTCAATGTTCTCTTCTATGGATACTCTGATCAATGCTACTTTAACCCTTTGATAAAAATCCATCAAGAGGAGATACTTCCAGAGAATTTTCTTTTTTGTTTATGTGACCATGATTCTTTTACTAGATCCATAAATGAAATATTTTCATAATACAATGTGATAGGGTCTTGTCTAATAGGTACCACATAAAACATTGAGATAAAGTTACAAATATAGAAGGTTTCTTTGGCTGCATCAAAAGCCAATATGTACTTAGGATGCATTATTGAAATAGCTACAACTGGCTTCTTAGAACTCTTCTAGCTCAATGTGCCTCTATTGAGATAGAAAACATATCCTTATTATGACTTATTATCATTCTGATCTTTCAAAAAACAAGTATCATCATACCCTCTGATGATAATCTCCCCGTCTCTTACATACCCAAATAACATATCCTTAGTTATTCTCAGATACATAAGGATAGTATTAAAAAAGAATAATGTTATTTTCCTAGATCTAATTGATATCTTCCTTCCTTGATCAATTCATATTAAACATAAAGTCCATTACATTACATGTCATACACAATTGATCCTATTTCAGAAGTGTATGGTATCATGATCATTCTATATTTCCCTTGTAGTTTCTGGGGACACATTTTATAATAAATATATACTCCATGTGACATTGGAACCAATCCTCTCCCAGATTGTTCAATAACAAATCTCTTTAGTATCTACTCAGTATATATACTTTGGTTTAGTATATATAGCCTCTTGAATCTATCACGAATGATCTTGATCCCTATAATGTTGGTTGTTTATCCTAATTCTATTATAGAGAATAACATGTTCAACCAGTGCTTAACAGATTTTAATAATGTTATATCATTTCAAATATGTAATATGTCATCAACATATACTACTATGATAATGGAATCATTCCCATTAAATATTTTGTAAACACATGGATCACATTTGTTTATAATGAATCTAGTCTCTTTTATGGATTCATCAAATCGAATGTTCCATGATCTAGATGCTTGCTTAAATCCATAAATGTATATCAGCCACATGAAAATCCTTTTGGAATCACTAGGTGTCACAAAAACCTTTTGTTATGTCATAAAGACGTCTTTATGATGGTTCCAATTAAGAATGTATTTGTGAAATCCATCTTCCAAATCGCATATTCATTGTAACTTGCTATGGTAAATATGATTCTGGTGGATTTAAACAGGGAAAATTGTGAAAAGGTTTCATCATAGTCAATTCTTTGAGGCTTTTTAAACCATTTAGCCACTAGCCTTTCTTTAAAGGTAGTTATATTACCTTAAATTTCTATTTTTTTATTGAATAACAATTTACATGAACCAATATTTACATCAACTAGTGCATTAACCAAAACCAAAACATGGTTCTGATTCACGGAATCCATCTAAAAATTCAATGCTTCTAGCCATCTTGTAGCTTCTGAACTCTATACTACCTCTTTATAAAAGATAAGTTCATCATTTTCCAACAATAATGAGTCACCATCCTCAGTGGATAGATCACCGTAAATATCTATTTCCATTACCTTTATTGAGCTTCTATGTTGTACTTGTGTTTCAGGAACCACTTCTTCCATAGGTACATGTGGAACCTGTTCATATACCAACTCATGTGTATCTTACACATCCACTTCATCAAATTAAATCTTTCTCCCACTATATTCTTTGAGGATGTTCTCCCTCTCAAGAAAGACAATATGTATAGAAACACTCACCTTCTTTCCTGATGTGTTTTATAGGTAGTATCCATTTGTTTCATTGTGATATCCTATAAATATAAACTTTATTCCATGGGGTTCTAGTTTGAATCCTGGGAATGCCTTAACAAATTCCTCACATCTCCATACACGTGTATGCAATAAAGTGTGTTTCTTTCCACTCCATAGCTCAAAGGAAATTCCATTTTCCACTTTAGTTGGTACTCAGTTTAATGTTTATGTTGCATTTTGTAATGAATATCCACAAAAGGATAATTGAAGTTCTACGTGACTCATCATCAACCTAACCATGTTTGACAAGGTACAGTTCCCCCTTTCACTAAAACCATTCAACTGTGGTGTATAAGGTGGAGTGAGTTGATATATAATTTCAAAATCTTATAAAATATTGATAAACTATTGGTTAAGAAAATATCTACCTTGATACAATCGAAACTTTTTTATGTTCTTACCAAGATAATTCTCTACTTCATTGTTGAACTTCATGAATTTCACAAAGGACTGATGATTATACCTTATCATGTAAATAAACCTATTTGTACTTAAGTTCTTATTAAAAGATATGAAGTAATAATATCACCATCCAGAGTCTACTAAAAATGGTCCCCATACATCTATGTGTACAATACAAGATTCTTTGTGGCCCTTTTACCCTATCCAAAATATGGTGGTTTGGTCATTCTCCCTTGTAAACAAGTGTGATATCCATCAAGTGGTTTTATCTCAGAAAGAGTGTAGATATACATCTTCATAGATATTTTTCTAGTGATTTTTAATTACATAACCAAAGTACAGATTCCATGACAAGGTTTTATATGAGTCTTGTGAAAATGATTTGTTATTTGTTTCCATCCCTTTGTTTTCGTAATTAAATACATATAGACACATATTTAAATCTGTCATACCATAAAATATCTTATCCTTGTAAAAGAAATAACTTTTATTTCACATCATGGAAATAAACCCATATATATCTAAACATGATTTGGAAATTATGTTTTTGGTAGCATTGGGTACATAATAACAATCATGTAAAACCCAAATCATTCATGTCAGTAATGAAAGATGGTCGAAACTAATAGAAAGAGAATCCACCCTCTCACCATTGGTAGCTCGTAGATCCACCAATCGTCTAATTTTTATAAATGTACTTTTTTCATGCATTTGGATACATATGTGAGCACTACAAGCTATATCTAATACCCAATGTGTAGATATAGAAAGATTTCATTTGATAATAAACACACCTTTGGATTCCCCTTGCCTCTGAGAGTAGTTCCTTTTCCAGTGTCCTGACTTGCCACATGAAAAAAATATTGCATCCTTTTTCCTTGACAAAGCATTGGATTTATTTCATCTGGGTTGGATGGTTCTCATGGGATTTAGACTGCTTTTAAGTTTTGGTCCCATTTTCCTTGTCCCTCCGCTTTTATTTCACTAAAAAAATTGTACTTTTTTCATCCCCCATGTTCTTGTCAACATGGAAAATCATGTTTAGAACTTCTAATAGTCTCTTCTCATTATTTATCATATTATTATTCACAATACAGCTGGAGAAGTTTTTGGGAAGTGATGAAAGTATGTGATTTTTATGAAAATTATCCAGCAATTAAATCCCTATGTTTTCTAGATTCTCAATGTAGCGGATAAGCTTGACAAAATGAGGCCCAACGAGCACAAACTCTCCATGAGTAGTCATAAAAAATGTCTTGGGGATCTCATACATCTCTTGTCTCTTCTTATCTTGATATTGACCTTTAAGGTGATACATCATGCTAAAAACATTAATTTACTCATATTGCTTCAAGATATGATTGGACATTGATGATAGCATAAAGCAGTTAACATTTGTAGCATCATTCATGTGTTCCTCTTACAACGAGATCTCTTTATCCCTGACCTCATTTCCAAGTGAAATGGTATAGGTTTTTCTAGGACATACTATTTCCTTTCCTGGAGAAGGATGATCTCTAGGAATATTTTCCACTGCTACAAATTAGTACCACTGAGAATGTTTTTATTCTTGAGTATGCATCGAAACATTATGATTGATAATATTATTGATGTTTTTTTTAAAATAATATGTGAAAAATTTTATTACCTTATTTGATAATCCATAGACAAATAAATAAATAATATATTTATTAGTCTACCATTTTTTTATTGAAACCAAATATCCCTCACCATTGGATTTTTAATATCATATTTCTTGGATATTCTAGTGGTAGTGATCTATATTCCATTCTTATTTCCCCAACATTTTCTGGTCAAGAAACCCATATGGTTTTAGGTAGGCATTCCAACTACATTAACTTGTAGTTCCATGATCCATTGAGTGGACTCCCCAATCATGAAATCATTAATTTATATTTCCTAAACCCTTTCATCTCAGTTACACCAATTCCCACTTTGTTAGTAAACCCATGATGTCATCCATGTTATGTCAAGCAAATAAATTAAATTATAATTACTCGATAATTGAAGGCACCCCATCATTGGATGGTCAAGAACTTTTAACTATGGTTCGATTCTATATACTGTAACAAATGGCTATTATGACTTAATATTTTATTGAGGGATTTTATCATTTAGGCATAAATTTACAATTATTATCTTTTCACATGATTTTTAATATTATGTGGGATATTATCAAGTGATTAACCATGTCTTAGATAACATTTATGCACAAGGCAGTTTGTTTTAGTTCTGTCATTGCATGCTTGTTAATTCATTAATTATGTGATCATGAAAAAACACTCATAAGGATGTAACCATACAACTAAAAGAAATAAAATATGGGGTATTTTCTTGAAATTTTTTAATGTTTAGTTCATCTAATAGTTGATAAACTAGATACTGACCTTGGGGATAAAAACCTTGAATCATTTAATATTTATGTTTAATGATTTCCACTTATACTCTTTTGTATGTCTTTAGATTGGTTTCACCTCATCTCATAACTTGAAATTGCTCAACTATATTGGGAGGTCCATCCATTACATATTATTTTACTCACATGCATTTGAGGGGTAAAAGGGGGTTTACATAAAATAATCCATGGGAACGGAGGCCCTACATATTAACGTCGAGAGAAGGCACACATCCCAAAAATTTAATTTATAAATAAATTAAAATGAAATCAATCACATAAAATGTATTGGTCTAGCTCATGATCATCTACATTCATGTAAATAATTATGTATTTAACAAAACTAGCATAAAATTTTTAAATCGTTCTTATTTAACATAAATAGATCTCAAATCGATTATTTATTATATTTAATTAATCAATACTTTTATCTGAAACCTTTTTTAAATTTATTAGATATTCTCATCCATTGTAATTTGTAACAAATTAGTAAGTTAATTCAAAATTAACTATATGCATAACATGAACTTTAGAGGTATCCTGGTGAACACCCATCCTTATCTACCAAAAATCTATTATACTTGTATTCAATTTACTTATTATGACATATTGTATTCACAAAGAATAAAAACTGTAATACAAATCATAATTGATGTGAAGATATTTAATATTATGCAGATTTCAATAATATATATATATATAAGCTTATCTCATAGAATATCTAAGATTTATGTCAAAATTCAAGTACATTTCTAAAGGGTTACATTATATAATAAATTTCAAATATCCATAACTGGAAAAAGTGCATGACATGTTGATCTGATCTACAAGGAAGTACATTCTTCACCATGTATCCAATGTACACACCTAAGGACTCCGGGTGTGAGGAATAATTCATAAATATTTAGACTACACAACATTTCTAGTGGTCCACACATCGTGTTGACTCTACATTAGACAATCACCATTCTAGTATGTCATTTATGGAATATACAACCCGACCCTGACCTGAAGGATCTACAAGCCATGTCTAGTGGGCCAC
Organism: Viscum album; assembly: GCA_963277665.1. Classification (NCBI taxonomy): domain Eukaryota; kingdom Viridiplantae; phylum Streptophyta; class Magnoliopsida; order Santalales; family Viscaceae; genus Viscum; species Viscum album. The sequence goes on from OY728151.1 coordinate 301,480,357, forward strand.
ATAGCTTAAAGTCCATTTGACCATGTTCCAATCTATCCTTCTTATCACGTGGTGTTATAATTAATTACACCGTATGTCATTAATCCACAATGGTTGAGTAATTTATGAATTAACTCATGGTTTAGGGAACATGAGTACACGATGTATAATGATGATTGCTCAGTGTGTACTCCTATGTTATCCAGTTAGAATCCATGGCACCTCCAGATGAGTTTGAAAATATTATTTTAATCATAAAATTTATTGTTTATAATAGATATGCGAGAAATGATGGATGAAGAAACATATCTCACAATTTAGATTAATATAATGATTAATATGAATTGAAAAACATAATTATGCATGTTTAAATAATCAAGGAATCAAAGTAATTATAAATAATTATGTGACCGTTAAGATACAACATGTACGTTCTGGGTGAACCAGAAGCACATGAGGGATGTTTCCCAACCATTATTTTCCATTATTTACAATCAGTTTGTGGTCTATTCCAATGATAAACATTATGACCAACAAAATTTAACCAAAGAACAAGAAAGGGATAAAAAATCCATAACCAAGAGAGAGTATCTCAACACATGTTGTTTAAAACTAATTTAATTAAATAATAATTTCCTCTAAAGTTATTCATTCTTCATTAATGCATCCGACCACATATCTACATTGGGAATGCATTTAATTATTGAATCCATGTGTAGGATTCCACTACGGGTGATCCACATGTGTTCCATGTATCTCTAGACATCGTCGAATGAGTATGCATGTGATAGCATGGATGATACTTTCCCATGCGATGTGCACCATCGATCGCCTTGAGAGACTCTTCCAAAGCATTTTCCATGATCTGGTGGAGGATGATCTCTATTATTCTTGAGTGTTCTTATAGAGGGATAAACTATCTATGCCTGAGATATTTTCTCCAATTTGTTGTCTAGAACCATTTTCTTGGCTAGCGATTGGCTAATAAGATAATAATATAACCGTTCATTTATTTGTCCATGTTAATAATAAAATAATATCCACAAGCGCCTTAATAATTTTTTAAATCCAATTGAAATTCCCATTTCAAATAATAACATCAATATTATTATTTCATGATATGTTCTTAAACTGCTTGTTATAATTAAATAATATTAAATGAAATAATATTTAATATTTTTATTTCTCACTAGACCCTTAAACTAGGTCAAAAAATCATCCACTATATTTATTGGACCTTGAATAATGTCTATTTTTTTATTAAATATATATCACCAAAATATTTTCATATAAATATATAAATATTATATTCAATAAGTAAAAAATAAATATTTATTAAATAATCTTCCCACAATATATTCTCTTGAATAACTAGTGTCAGAATAAATGTGTTAAGGAGTCAATGAATAATTATTAAAACACAATCAAGAATAAAATTTATTCAACTTATTAAATATATATTATTTAAATGAGAGATAGAATACATTTAGTGTGTGACCCTCTTGGCATCTTTTATAGTGTCATTAGGTGGAGTAGCCTAAAGTCTAAGGTTAGCATCTAACAAGTCACCAAGGCACCCATAGATAAAGTAGTTGATGGCACAACATCATTTCACCTCATACTAACACTTACCATGTAATATAATCTTTTATCACAATATATCTAATCAATTAGGTTTCATGCAAATTCCATTATCATATCTGATCGATATCTGTTTCTTTGAATTTAAGGAAACAGAACTTGCCTATTGATAACCATTGGCCTAGATTTATTTAGGCTATATCACATCATTAAAAGGGCCTAAGATATTATCTTCCATTAAATAATAGAAGGGATAAATCCATTATCACGTTATTCATTAATGAAATATTACTAATGACCCCTCTAACATATCCTACCTCACCACAACTATTTGTCATCACAATTTTCATGAATACATCTTTGTTCAGGACTCATAATAATTATTAATAACAATAATAAAATATAAGGAAAAATAATCACATCTTTAGATTGGAATATAGAATAAAACATAGAAATTTTTATTTCCTACAGGCGGGTCTGGTTCTCATAATACCCTACAAGACATTATTAAGGGCGTACACCGTAATAAGGTTCCTAAAACTCCAATGAGTCTCTACCCAAGATAGCCTTTATAATTTGAGTCCATCAAATAATATCCTCTGGATATAGAAAAAATATTCATTAATTGTGTCATAGCACTTTTGGGTTCTCATCATAGTTTGGATCTTCTATGACTTGTCAGTGAGACAATTACTCATAGGATATTATGATATACAATGTTTAGAAGAAGAATAGTAATGATGTGATAAGGAATTTAGTAATATTCCATACCATGATTATATGTTATCATAAAGTACAAAATAAGTTGGTTCTAGGGCACTAAATACAACATAAACGTGTAATTAAAAACATGGGTCAACAATAAAATTATCCCAAGAAGGTATGCTATAGGATTACCTATAATGAAACATCTAAGAAGTCTCATATTTAATAAAAATAATGAACTCAACATTGGGGAACAATAAATAAATAAAAGATATATCCAGGAGACATAAAGAATAAATAAAAATGGAAAAAATTGAAGGAAATATTTAACAAAGTAAATTTAACTTCTATTTGACCATATGTATTCACCATACTATTCCATTATAAAGATGAAAATAACCAACAAAAGTAGGAAAATGACATGATTCCTTTCCCTTTACCAATGTCCTATAAAATTTAATCTATAAATTCTTATAGGAAAAAAGTAGGGTGTGAGCACAAAGACAAACATGATTTCACCAATTAATATATAAAAATTACAATATCATGATAATGGTAGCATTAGATTTAAAAAAAATCTTGTTTATGAGACATATTCACATGATAATACACTTTTATAAAACATTCTTTACTTTTCCCTAAATTAATTCCATATTCACCCAAACATGAATATGTCAAGTATATATGATATAGGATAAGAGAAAAATAAAAACCAAACATGTATTCTATATAATATAATAAAATTAGAAACCATCGATGAAATATATAATCATTTGTAAAATCGATCATCAATAAATAAACAACATTTGGGCCCAACACTATAGGAATAAATACCTAGACATAAAAGAAATTACTAAGACCAGAATAAAATGAATCTTACAAATTTATTGTCCTTTCATAGCTTTTCAATATAAAACCTCTAATGGTATCACACACTAAGAGTGAATAGTCCATTTCCAAATACACCCACGAATTCCAAATTTCTATGTTTAGAAAAATAATTTTAAAATCATGCTCATAACTTATAAATTATTGTCCTAGAAATCCTGACCCACTTACATGCTTCAAAACCCATTTTGTAATAAAAACACTCATAAGGAATTTTGTAACTATGGGACCGTAGTAGGCATTATATCTCCCCAGGTAATGTAGAAATAGTATTCATTGAAGGGCCTTTTGGACAAAAATATGGGCCTTCATGTCCAGGTAATGTGATTTAATTACCACTAGGCCTATGGGCCACGTAATGGGTATCCACTGCCCAAAAAATAGGTTATTTACTTTGTTTTAATAATAAAGTGGCTTGGAACCCAAAATAAAAAAAATAATTCTTAATGAAAACCCCCTATAAACCTATATCCCTTAAATAAAAAACACCTTGATAGAAAATATAATCATTTCATCAAAAAAAACCAAGTAATTGAATGATAAAAAAAGTTATTTAAGAATTAGGAAATCTTTAAGATACACCTTCCTCAATAATGGAAATGAATCACAAATAATTGATCTCTTAATGACTGAGGTTGAACCTAATAAAAATGGTCATCAAGGACATAAAAAACCTTTCTTTTTCCCCAATGGCTCAAGATGGAAAGGCGGAGGATTGTATGAATTCATAGTTCAATGAATATATATATGAATTATTTATGTTAGAATACCACAACACAACTACTTCGACTTTGTAATAGTGCCTCAAAAGTGAACGGTAGATCCCAAATCTACAACACAATCACGAGATTATCAAATAATACTATAGAAAATCGCCTAGAAGAATGCCACAATCATTCTTGACCAAATGGTAACTGGAATCCATAAAACATATCTCAGCCAGATCTTACAATCCTTGGGAAAAGATACAGTTCATCAAAAGCCACCAAATGTTAGAACCAAGGTACCCATAATGTGGGAACCATTACATCTTAGGTCTACACTATCAAGGATGAATATTTGAAAATACCAACCAAATTACACCACTTTTCCAGTAAATCATATCCTCTTTCTCTATATTGTCATAGCTACATTTCCTATGTCAAAAAAATCAGCACAAAAAAATCCCACCCCCCCGGACACTGTGCTAAAGTCATCTCTTCCAAGACATAATGATACTACTCCACAATGTAGATTCTAACCTCCAAGGTGAAACACCCTAACAATTTCATGGTAAACTAAAAATGACATCCAAAATTCATTGAACATTATGTAATAACTCTAAAACCATAAAATAATGAAAACCAAAACATAGAGGTTATCACAATTATACCCACTATGAAATCTTTATCTATCGAGAATGTGATCAAGATTATGGAGTAGAAAAAAGAGAACGATAATTCTACCATTCCAGTTATTATCCTTCTCATAAATCATGGCTATACCATATTTACTAGAATAAAACACTGACCATGAATATTGTTTTACCCTATAATACATTTTTTAGGTTAATTATAAAATGAAATGGTTACTCAACCATAGTGGTGTTAGGCTCAATATCTACACCCTCTAATTAAATCACATGGGATTAATCTATTGTATACCTCTTCAATTATTAAATATAATATTTTTGTTTATTTGCATCATGAGATATGGAATTTTCAATCAATAAGACAATGTTAAAATTTATTTAATGATATCAATATTTCCTATAACCCTAGGTGCCAAATTATTCCTCTTAACCATCCCATGGTTTCCTAATTGAGGTGAAACTCTTTGAAAAACCCAATCACCAACCCAAAAATTTAGTTGGAAATGACTACTTGATGTATCAGATTTATGATAACCCATTTCTCGGACTAATATCTTTCCATTCACTTGCACATTCTCTATCATCTCTTCAATAATTCTCGGTCTAACCAATGATTGATCTTCCAATTTCTATTATTCTAAGAGAGATCCACAAGGATGACTATAAAATGATTCAAAGGGTCAAATTTTAATCAAAAAAATAATAAGCATTGTTATAGGAATATTCAGGAAGAGAAAGATTCTCTTCATATAAAATATCATAGTAAGTCAAAAATTATAATAGTATATCCTTAATAATCTAAATATATCTTTATCTATCCTACATTTATGAATGATATGTCATGATTAATTTCAACAGGTGACTAAAAACCTCTTTCAAACCTATGAAAATCCGTGATGTTAACCTCAATTCCATATTAGAAATAATCATAGACAGAACCCCACAATGTATCACAACCTCTATGATAGAAAAGTTCCAAATCTATTCCATTTTAGTCGCCTCCATTATTTAGAGGAAATGAGTCAATTTTATAATTAAAATAATGATAACCCAAATATCATCCCTCCCACTTGGAGTCCATGGAAATACATCAATGAAGACCAAAAATATATCATCGCACAACCATATCATAGTGGGTAAAGGCTTGATAAAACATACTTGTCTTTGGTGTAATGTATATATTTTTTTGAAATGCGAGGCAATGTGATACTATGTCTATAATCTACCATTTCATCCCATAACATCAATAACATAGCCTCAATTTATGATACATATTTTTATACCCATGGTGAATGGAACTAAAAGAGTAGTATTCACTATCCGCCAACTTCTACCTCAGCAAAATCAGAATGACCAACCTGCATCTGAAACGTAAAACTCTAAAAATAGACTTCGTCTTATCACTCAAGGTCTCCCAATCATTTAAGATATTACTAGAGATCTAGAAATCCGTTTTTGACACTTTATCAACTAAAAATCAATCATAAAATTATAAATCTTCCTTTAAAAAATCTAATAAAACATGGCTACCATTTTTTAACTTTTAATATCATATAAATAAAAATTCATTAAAGAAATATCTTCAAAAAATTACATTTTTTCTTCATTCGGTAGTTTCATTATTAATGTATCTGAGAATAATTCCCATTTACCTAGAGTATAATAAATATAGAAAATGAATTTTCTAAATATATTCAACCCATTTTCACTATCAAAAATACAAATTCCTCTTTGAAAAAATTTATATCAGGCTATTATGATAAGAATATATAGTAAACTTCTCCCCAAAGAGATTATAACACAATTTTTTTTAGTGAATACGTAACCACTGATAAATCAATATCTTGTTTTTGGTAGTTATTTTCATATGGGGACAATTTTCATGATCCATATTCTGTGACCTATATTCCCTTCATCATGACACATCCTAATCCTATACCTAGCACAATTAAGGAAACAACAAACCTATGCCCAGTTTTGAGAGAATTAAATATAGAGATGATTTCAACCAGGCCATTAATTCCTCAAACGTTATCTGAAATTTGTGATTACACTCAAACATTATACTTTTTCAAGTCAAATCTATCATCAATTATAAAATCTTATAAATTTAATGAATAAAAGTCCTACAACAACTGTCCAAAAAAAAGAAGATTAAAATCTAAAAAACATTACTAGGTTGCTTCATGGACATTTCAACAAAAAAAACTTCAACATCCAATAAAGTATCTCTATCATACATTACATACCACAGAATCATCAGTTACGAGACAAATAATTAAATCATTGAATGATTATGATAAAATAAGTGTTCTTTTAGTGCTCCAATAACGATATGAAAATGATCTCAATAGTCCTCCTCTGACCTGGAGTACACCAATCTATAATCTAAAATCCCAATTATGGAAGTGTATATAAATGAATTAAATAAGTGGTTAATCAATACCATCACTACCATAAGAGCATCAGTGAGACTAAATTTCATAACCCGAAACTCATAATTCTGACACCGACTCTAAAATGATGTGTTAGGTGTATCATCTTGTCTGAATCTCAACTGGTGTTACTTATATAGTTGATCAAAAATTGAAAACAAAAGATACCATCTAATCCATGTATGAATATCTTCAATTATTGTCAGTAGATACATTTTCTTAATGGTCGCCTTATTTGACACTCAATGGTCAATGAAAATTATGAGTCTTCTGTATAGCTTCTTAGTAAAGAGGATAAGTGAATCCCATGGTGACACGGTAGGATAAATAAATTCAATAGCCTCAAGGTCTTTGATATGTAATTTTTGTTTCATTAACCAAATAGGTATGATGTGATATTATGGAATTATATTGGTATCAAACCAAGAAACATTTCAATGGTAATCTCAATCTCTCTCTATGGTAGAAATCTAGAAATATATTTAGGAATGGACTTGGGGTATGAACTCAAAACTAAAGAATGTAGACCACTCAAACAGTTTTCATTGGAATCAAGGAACATATCTGGTAACTGGAATGTGATCACACTCAAATTTGTAATAACATTCCCCTCTCTCCATGATCTAGAATCTCACTCACCTTGAAAGACATAATCAACTACCTAAAGTGATAGAAGCTGAAATCCATGATTAAAATTGTTGATTTGAAGAATAAATATGATCCTCTAATCCATTAAAACAATGAAGTTTAATATATCATCATCTAGATTAAATAAATACAACACCGATTTAAAGTTATCTATCATTACCTGATATATGGGGAATCTGAAACATTGTTAGGATGTATTTTACAATGGCATCAAATGATATTACAATAATGGAATATGTTCCTTATTCAAGTTAAGACATCAACCAAATTTGATGATATAATATAATTACCAACATAGTAATCAAAAAATATGTCACCCATGATTTTGAAATAGTCCTCATATCTCTAACAGTATTCTAACCTACGTCATATTACAATTGTGTATAATACATTGTTTAAAGACGTCCATCTCATTTACCTCATAAAATTTCTTAGTAGAATGAACATCCCCCATGGAAAGATGTATGAGAACCACCACTCGAAGATGAATCATAATAATCATGAAATAACATTTTGGGAGTTGATATTGAGTTACACCCTTGGGACATCCTTTATCATTTTTTAAGATAACTAGCTTGTATAATATAAGTAAATGGATTAATATCATCTATACGGTTATTCTTTGTATGGATAGGTCATCAAAATTGATATAAAATAACCTATTACTATCCTGGTGAGGTCCCTATAATTATTCTTGAAGAAAAATTTCTATCTTTACACTTCTTTTTCTGGCCAAACGACACCCCTTGGAAATTAAATGCACAAAGTAAAGATCCAACTAAACCTATTTTACCTTATATGTATTCCTATTTGATAACTACATTTTTCCATATCCTCCAAAAATTTTAGAAGGTACATGAGAACAATCATTAAGAGAATATCATCCCTCAGTACCATATCAAATATTATATCATCAAGGTAATCATTGGTAAAAATAACTGGTTTTATGTGTACTAACTCAAAAAACAGTACAAATACTCAAAATAAAATATATTCTCCATTTAATCAAGGATAAAAAACTAAGGGTTATTTCCCATGAATAATGTTTTATGGTAAAACATATATTTTAAGATCTTATTAATGGATTTATAGGTATGATCCTCATTAAATTTATCTTTATTGATAGAATCCCATAACCTCGTTCTGTGTTCTCCTAGAATATACCTGAAAATCCATATTAGAGTCTTCTAGGGTTTTAAAAAGTGGAATAACCTGTCAATATTTTCATGAAAATTTTTAGATTCATGGGGTCTTTTATCAAAATTGAATATGGTTTCATTATTCTAAGTAACTTACGATCCATGATACACAACTTGTCCCTTGTTTCCAACACCTTCATGGACAAGAGTCTATTTAATTAATATTAAAACATCCACCAAATAATGGTCTACTGGAGGAATTTTATATGGACATTTTCTTATATATTCTTGACACATATTTAGAAGATCTCCTCTATGAGTCATTATATAATGAAAATAATAAAAAAATAAATAATCACAATAGAAAATTCCCAAATCATGAAACCAACTACAATAATCAATATTAATGCCCTAAAAGCAAGACATGAAAAGAAATCAGGGATACCATGTATAAAATAATTTAACATAAAAATAATAGTTTCATTAAAAGAAACTTGAAATATACTCCATTCAATCAAACTCAAATAATACATCTCGATATTGAAAGAAAAATCTCATGTTCAATAATATAAACTTAGGATCAAACACATAGGTGAGATAGTCATGAACCCCCCCGCATTACTCTCCTAATTCTGATGGTCTTATCTGTAGTCCACCAACAACCCACAACCAAATCCATGTAGTTTATAACACTTTTGGGTGGGTATTCTCTTTGATATCATTTTTCAATGATCCAATCATAGTTAACTATAGAATCCACCAAATAAATCCCGCAATAGGGTGAGGTGTAAAAAAATATCAAATAAGTATCTTGTAAAACCAAAATTTCTAGAAGTAACATTACAATATAACAAAAAAGTAAAATATACAATCCATGATAGATAAAACATAAATATATATATCTAAAAATGAATCCATCCAATAACAGATTAAAATAATCATCCATGTGACCAACCATCCCACTATGAATATGATGACAACTAAGATAAGCTGGAAAACTATGTAATATCATTACCTTTATATGAAACCTAAAAAACAACATATATAAAGTCTCCAAGGTAAAAGTAGGGTGTTATCACATAGTCTAGTTTGATTTCGCCAAATAATATATATGAAGTCTAATATCTTGAAATATTTAGATCAATTTTAAAAAACAATCAGTTTATAAATCATTTTCAATATATAATTTTTTTTTGGAAAAAAATCAATGATTTTTAGAAAAAGCCATCCATATTAAAAAATAAGTAATTTGAAATTTACATGTGAGATAACATGATAGCATAATCAAAACCAACCATGGATACACCATAAGATAAGAAAATGAGAATGTAACCTTGAAATATACCCTCATGGTTAAATCCAAACATCAATGAAAAACAAACCATTTGGGATCTAAACTATGGGAATAACTACTCAGAAATAAAATAAATCATTAAAAAGTAATCAGGTGAATCCCATGGTTATTGAGTCCTATTATAGTATATCAAATTCAAACCTCTATTGATATGATAAATAATTAGTGATAATTCCATTTTAGGATGCACACAAGGTTCCCAAAGTGATACATTTTTCAAATTCCTTTGAAAACCATGTTATCTAATTAGAAGTTGGTTTCATCATGATTAATACTCACTTATTTTATTGAAATCCCATTTTTTTAATCAAACCCATCTTTAAGGCATTTAATCAATACCTTGTGTGTCAAAAACTATTCTTAACGAAATTCCATTTAAAAATATATATATCTTGAAGAAAATACACCATGACATAAAATAAAAAATATTCTTAACACAAACTATGTATCAGAATAATAAAATCAATTTATTCAACAATTAAAACCTTTTTTCTAATACACCTACCTAAAGAATGGAGTAAAACTTTCATGAATTTATCTACCAAAGTATAGAGTTGAACCTAATAAAAAAAGATATTTATGGCCTTTAGAAACCTCTCTTGGGAATATATGGTATGAGAGAGAAATGAGGAATAAGGCTTGGATTTGATTGGATTTGGATATTTTTATGTAGTCTTCATCGTCCTAGACCATTTTATAGAGCTGTCAAACAACACTGTAGAGCCCCATTCTACACACCAGTTATTAGGTTATCACATATTAACTTGATGTAACTCATGGTATTACTATACATTCATTCCAAAGAAACTACAATCTAGTAACACTTGTGTATACCTCACTTATATCTCATTCTCTCAATGAATGGTTATGGTGAAACTAGATCCACTGCACTATGGAACCAAGACACCTAATAAGTCGGTGATGTAGCATCCTAACTTCATTTTGTAGGGGTATATAATTTGGATGAACCTACCAAATCCCACCCCAAATAGATGATGACCAAGACTCTCATTTTATGATGCGTGAATTGATTTTCTAATGTTTTAGCCAACCTATATTGAGCAACTATGTTGAAAAATGATGTCTCAACAAGATTATCCATCCATGACTCTATAAAGCAATCATCATTTCCATGAAATAGTGATCCCACTTCATCCCATATAATATTCCAACTATAGTGGAGCTCAATATAAAATTATAAGAAAACATTAATTTACCAACCAAACAAACAAAACTCAATTTTCTAGCTTTCAAACCTTAAAAGATAGCATAATAATACTTGGAGGGTGTCCAAAACCTTATTTCGTTCTATCATTAAGTTAATTTAAGAAGCTATTTTATGAAGAAAGTAAGAAGTAACATATAGACATGGAATTTAAGAAGAGGATTTAGAAGGGTTATATTAACATATGATTCTCAAAAAATTTGATAATTATATTGGAGGTGGTGTCTTTTGTATAAGTGGATAGGGAACCCCTGTAATTATTTAAATATTAAATTAATATAAATTAAGTTTCATGTTTATGTGATATAAGATTGATATATTTTGAAACTAGGATTAGGTTGAGTAAACATACTCTTATCCAATATAAATTATATTACCTTAGGTGATTGTTTAATACTTATAACTTCTTTTAAACCCCATTAACCCCTTTGATGATTTCAATTATACTAATATTTCTACACATTACAATTCAATAATGTTACTATATAAAAAACTGACCAATAAACAAGAAATTTTGGATATGATCAACCATATTACATTCAATGGGAAAATTATAATTTTTTTTGACTTTTATCTAGTTTGATAAAATATTGATTATTTTAAAATACTATTAAGTTAATTCATTAGAATATTCAAATAATTTCAATTATAAAAAATATCAATATTGTAATGTAATTAAGAGAAAAAGTTTAAAACCATTTATAATAAATTATATTAATTCAAATAATTCATAGAACACCATAACAAACCCCCAAATATTACATTTTCTATATTTGAAGTCATATACATTATTTTTCTATTGATTGAACAAGAATTGTGACATTATTTTGTAAGTATTTATTGTAAATATTTTATCAATGAAGATTAAAAAAATTACGATCATAAAGTAAATTTATTATTCTTAAATTTAACATTTTATAATCTTCTATAAATTTTTTCTCCTTTTAAAAAAATATTCTTTATATTAAAATAAATAAAATCAAATTTTTGAACATTACATTATTTAAAAAATATAAATGTATTTATCAAAGAGAAATTTCTCCAAAATTATATATTTTAATATATATAATGTTTTTGGTAGAATTAAATTCAATCAATTAAATATAGTAAAGTCTATAGTTGATTTTAAATCGATATTTCATAGTTTTAACCTTGTTCTATAGGTTTTTCCCTTAACAAGGTGACAACATTTTTACCAAGGATACTATTCATTATGACCAAAAATAATTTTTGACATATTTTCCTAACATGGAAATTATTATTGACAAACTATATCATTTTTTCAAATTTAATTCCAATATATTTTAGAAATTACATTTAAAATAAACTCACAAAATATGATAAAAATAGTTTTTCCATAAAAATGATTTTTAGGTATAAAAACGTTTTCATAAAAAAATTTCCATAATTAAGATTATAATGAATTTAAATAGAATATTTTTAATAAAAAATAGCCAATTAATATTTTAAATTAATATTAGAAAACATGGAAAATTTTAGATACTTTAATGTAAAATAAAATTTTCCTTTAAATCGGTATTTTTCACTCTTAACTGAAAAATTAATATTTTTTAAAAAATAAATAAATTTAATCTTAATAAAAATTTGATATAATTATTTACGAAATGATATGATTTTTATGAAATTAAATTTCTAATATTGTAAAAAATTTATTATAATATTTTATCATACAATGTAATAAAAATATTTTTTGATATTAGAGTATTTATTATGAAGAAAATAACTTTACTAAAAATATAATGTTTATACCATAATAATTATATACATAAATTATATTGATTATAAATATATATATATATATATATATATATATAATTAGGTAGTTACACTTGTTCATACATTCCAATTAATAGACTATGTTATAACAATCACACTTAATAAAATAGTATTTCATTGTTTTTAATGATTGGTATTTCATTATTTGTATGCTCTCAAACATAGTTTTCATTTAAAATTTAAGGGTATTAATTTTCCTCCCACACTAATAAACTGTATCCCCGTGATTTTATATTGATCCTAGTAATCAATGGTTTAACATTTGATAACACCTTGTTTGAAACCCATATTGTAGAGAGGGTTAATAAAACATTATTTTGAAAATAGTGAAAAAGAAAATTTATGGTCATATATAATAACACTTAACTAGGATCACAAATAGAAGAAAATTGGTGGTATGATAAAAATGGAAATAGAAAAGGAAATAAAATTTGAAATAATTATATATAGTGAAACTAAACATTGATCACAAGAAGTTGAATGAGAATAAGAATGTCATTGACAAAAAACCACAAATGAATGGGGTGTGAATAGGATAATCAATTCAACAATAATTTTTGTATTAAATATAAATGGTTTCATTTTCAATATCATTTATATAATGTTTAGGATCTGATTACCACAAATATTAAGATCATAAACAAATATACTTATATGATTTTTATAAATAAATAAATAAAATTTCATCCTTTGGTTGCATGTTTTATCACATTTCAATCTCAATCTCATCCCATATTCTAAGCGATGAGTGTCTGTGATGAGTCATTATTATTCTAAAATAATTAAAATTTAATATATCATACTATATTGAAAATGATGAAAATTTAATCCTCATGTATTTTCTGAATCCAAACTTGTTCCCATGCGATAATATAATACCTTTAGTGAATAAACATTCACATTATGAAATAATATACATATGTATTTTTAAGAGGGATGTATTGTCATAATGGACAAGATTAATTTATAAAATAAAAGTATTATTACATGAGTCTGAAATAATGAATTTTATTACAATATTTCCCATAATTAAGGTTCATGTCTGAAGGAATATCATGAAACCAAGTGAGTTCCTTGTTGATTCCTTTTTTATCCAGCCCAGCCTCCACATAGTTATCTTCCTGGTAAACATAAGTGATGGTGTAGTTTAAATTAAAGAGGGAGGAGAGATAGTTCATCCATTTTGCAGTGAGTTTCTAAGACAATTGTATCACTCCATTTCTAATTTGTTGCCCCACATTGTTGGAATCACTTTCCAAATAGGATATTATTCATTCCTTTAAGGTGAGAAAAGTAAATGATATGAATGACCCTGAGAGTTTTAGCCTCATGAGAGGAAGAGATATCACATGTACCAAAGAGACATCCAGAGAAATTACCTATTTGATCCCAATAAATATCTCCACATCCAGAAGGTCCTATTTTTTCATTTGAAGAATCATTAATAATGATCTTAATAAAATTTTGATGAGGTTCCAACAAGAAAACAATGAAGAAACCTGATTGTTTTTGTATTTCCATTGAACTCCGATTTTCTGATGAATATTGATGTCCTGTATAGTATTTTAACAACTATCTTACTAAATCATGTCGTCCTCCTTGCCCGAAGTGATGAAAAAAATTAGGCCCCCATAGATGTAAACACATGACCCCCTTATGTGATGCCATTATGGATAGAATGCAGAATATGAACGACATATTATGTAGTGGCTATAAGAAGATATTTTAGTTTAGGAACAATCTATAATGTGGTATATAACTAGATCCAAGAAGCCACATAACAACTTCCAAGAAGGTGAACCTCAAGTATAACATGCAACGCATTCTATAAGGCCAAATTAGTGGCACATGACGAGAATAAATGCAATATTTCTTCCCTGTTCTAGTTACAAAACCTGCATTCTGAACATAAATATATATTTCATGATTATATAAAATCATCAATATATAATTTATGGTGGGTAAGTCTCCAATTCACGGTCATCGTCGGATGCTTGATCATAGACTTATGATAAAAATTGAGTCATGAAAACTCATTGATATGTTAAAAAATTGAAGTTATTATAGACTTTGGAGTTGAAAATTCCATTTAAATCAAGCTTCTATATTAAAATATATTTATAGGGGAAAGTGAATTTTTTTATGAGGATGATGTGGTTCCCAAAAATTTACATGTTATAATGAGCCAAAAATTCATATATAGAAGTAAGTAATCCTATATCCCAAATAACCTTTATAAAAAAATATGAAACTTAAAGTCTTTCAAATAGAACTCATTTTACCAACCCAAAATGTAAAAACATTATTCCCATATAATCCTTCATGTTAATCTTATGGGTTATATAGACCTAAATCGAAAACAATTCTCCCAATGTATCATTAATCACCTTAAAATCATATATCATAAAACTAAAAAAGGGGAGTATTTTCCTTTGAACATACGATAAAACATAAACTAATTAATCCTTGATGGTATCCAAAAATTATAAGTTAGGATCACATGAAATCATTATAATATGTAATGTTTTCTAAACCCTACTATGATAGAAACTATAATTGTGCTTAACCTGTGCTCCGGGATACAATGATGAAACAAAATCATTGCATGTTCTACTTTGATATCAATAAACAAGAAATCATCTTTCCCATATAAAATATAAAAAATCAAATAGAAATATTTTATAAAAATTCTAACAAATTAACTTTTCATTTTAGTGTTATATAGAATTATTAAAAATACATAAATAATAAAAGACATGTATTTAAGTGAATATTTTTCCATTAAAACATGATTTTCCTATTCAACAAATTTATTCATAATCAAAAACATGAAACAATTACTAATATATATTAATTTTCATATAATTTATAAAAAGGTATAAATATATAAATTATTGGCGAGATCAAATTCTCTAAAACGGTTAACATACAAATTAATAATCCAAACACATTGGTTTAAAAATATGAGTATAATGGGATGAGAACATTTTCAATGTGCATTAAAATTAAATAATATAATTCATAATAATCACAAAATAGTTCATTAAATATTTGATATGGAATAATGGTTTAAGAAAGGTAATATTCATAAGAATCTATAATCATGAGCATTGTGATTTCAATGTAGATCAACGAAACCACTAAAACATATAGAAAGAATAGATGAAATGTGTTCATATATTGATGTAATTTCAACATCATCTATATTCAATCATGTTATCAATGACTATTTTATAATTAAATATATAATGGAAACCACCATAGTTAACCGCTTATATATTTTTGTAAAAGTCTAAGAAAATGACCTAATGCATTGGAGATCTATATCAGGCACACTAGATATATAAACATTTTCAGGATCACTTATTATCCTGATTTATATCAGTATCTCCCATTATAGTCAATAATATCTATGAAATGTAAAATAATGTTACACGTGTAAGATTTCATTTTTATCGTAAAAATTATAAAAATAAATTTCATTCCATTGTAAATTGATTTAACCATCGAAAAGAAATAGGTATCTTTGGAATAATGATAATAATCCATACTTAGATAGAAAATTGTTTGAATTATATGATAAAATTCTTAGTGAAGTAGATTAATCATGAAAATATGTTATCATAGATGAAAATTACTTTAAAATAACATTTGAAACATTTAATTGAAAATATGTGAAAATAACATTTTCTTTCGACACCATTAAAAAATAAAAATTCTTTATGTGTTGGAAAAATTATTTTCTTTGAAAATAACTATGGAAATATTTTAAGGAATATTCAAAAAAGGAATAATTGTGATGGAGGGAAAATGAATTCATGTTCTATATACTAAAAAATTCCTTTTACACTTTGGTCAAAAAAATTTAAATGCATCTTATAAGAAATATTTAGACAATTATTATATAAATATTTTCTATTAAAATTTAAAAATAGTTAAAACATTATTTTTAATCAATAATTTGTGTGTTATGATGAATTTATTGAAAAAATATTTAGAATATTAGATATATAAGAGAGTGGATTCCTGACTATATTGAGAAATATGTTCTGTTTTTTCTAAAAATAGTCATTCGACCTTCTTGATTACCAAAGAGAGAAAAATAAAATAAAAACATATAATCTAAAGAAATAAATAGTTGATATGAATAAGTATATGATTTGATAAATTTAGATCTTATAATTTATCCTAATGAAACCTTTAAAACAAAAAATCCTGAAAACAAATGAGATTGTAAAATGAATCCATTTACACATTGGAAACATTCAAACCAAACATTATAAAATGGAAGAATATGATATGGATCCATATATCCCATGATTTACATGAATTAATATGTAAAAATTAAATCATGTGGATTAATTTATGACATAATATGAAATAACGGGGCATGAAATTAAAAATTCCTCATAAATATGATAATGAGATGAATAATCTATATAAATATCATATCTCTAAAGTAGGAATTAACCCATTTAGTGATGACGTGTAAAAAATGTAAAACCACAAAAAACATATGGAAATGAAAAATAATACATAAATATGATATTTCACTTATTATATTGGAACTATATAGTTCATTAAGTGTAGTTATATCCCAATGAATTGAATTTTAGTTAAGAAACCACTTACCTAAAGTCCCAACATTCTATGTATGTCCTTAAACTCCTTTTAAATAACCTCATTTTAATATATTCATAAGGATTACTGAGATGGTATTTTAAGAAAAAATATACCTATAAATTTTATCTAAGTGTGTTAACAAGAGTTTTTTATAGGGTCTTATCATGTTAAATGGATTAATAAGTTTGATTAAAATAAGATAGGTGGTGTACATTTACAATAGAAGAGAGAGCAACTCTTGGAATTATTTAAAGTATTGAATTTATATAAATTCATTTTCATGTTAATGTGAGACCAAATTGATATATTTATATCATTTGAATATTATTAGTGGAAATACTATCATTGAATAAAAATTATAAAAGTTTGGTTGATTTTTTAGAGCTTATCTCTTTGTTATAACCCTAATTAAAAGTTTTTATCTTTACCATGACATCAATGTTCATTAAATATTAGGGACCAATAATGATTCAATAATAGAAAAAGATACCTATAAATTTATATTGGTTTATATTATTGACCATATCAAATTCAATTGTCCTTGGATATGTTTTTTATAAAATTGTAAACATTTAATGAAATATTATTCAACATAAAATATGATTATAGAAATTTTACAGAATATTCACATAATATGTCTCTAAAAATATATAAAATCACTATTTAAATTTAAATATAAAATTTTAAAACATCAAGTATACATTATATTAATCTAAAAAATCATTTAACACCATAAATTACTCAAAAATATTATTGTTAGTGTTTTTATAATCATTTACCTAAATTTTTTATTGTAACATCCTAGGAAAATGAATAATAAGATATTTTCATATTCATTAATATTTGTGAATTAAATATTAATTTTTCTTTAAAGGGGATTATATGTTTGAAAACGTACTCGATACCCAACAATGAGGTTCTTTGAAATCTTACATTGCACACTAATAATATAATATTATTTTTTTAAATAGTAGTTAACTCTTAGATGTTGTATTGGCATGAATGAATGAAACTAACTACAATATGATTATACATGATTGTTAAATGTATTTATGTTTGTCCAATAAAATGTTATAGTCTTAAAATATGAATGAATCTAATTTTAAGCATAATTTAAATTTAAAGACCGATTTACCACCTTTTAATGGAGAACCATCTTTAAATATAATTTTGGATAATTTAATACATTATATATGACCAAATATAATCCTTCTTTATAATAGGGACAAAAAAATTTACTTTGTGTATATTTTTGGAATTTTTCCGATAAAGTTAATTTTTTAATTAATAGTGGAAAATATTGTATTTTAATTCAAAGGTTCCTTTTAATAAAAGTTATATATATTTTTATATTATATTTTTAATTGGTTTTAAAGTGAAATTAAATTATATTTTTACCATTTAATCCAATTTTGGTCATTGTAATTAATTTCACTTTTAAATTTCACATAAACAGGTATCAATCTTTTGATTGTTATTGTTTCTTAAAAACATGCTATTTGTTTTGATAACAGGAATTCATTTTAAAATTAATTAATCCCACTTCTATTTTTTGAATTTGGATAAATAGACATCATTTTTGAATTTGAAATATCAAATATAGCTTAGGTTCAATTTTTGGTATTTTTCTGAAAAACTATAATTATTGATGAATAAGAAACCACTTAGTGGTAGTTAAAAACCTGAGATTTTCATCTAAATAAAATTTTACAAATTTAATGAATTGAATTTAAAAAATCCTACAGACATGGTTGTTATCATTAAGTAAAATGTGGTTTATTAAGATGAAAATAATTTCTGGAGAATAGTAACTTTTGACTTTTATTTACCACGGTTAAAGGTAAATAATGTAATTCCCGGTTAACGGAATATTATAATTATTCAAAATTACCTTAAAACATGTCCAAATCATATTTTTTGAGTAATTTAAGACCATGGGAATATTTGGGTTGATTTTCGGACCCCATTGAACAACTTGACAGTGATAATGACAATTTAGATTAATTAACATAATGTAAAGGAAAATATGAAAAAAGCAAATATCTTTTAGTAAATTAATTTTTAGAAGGGGTTATATAAATTATCATTCTGTCTATAAATATTCATTGGAAATATAAAAATATTTCCTACTTTATTGTATTTTGGTATAATTTATAGACATAGAATAAATAAATTAATCATGACACAATAATGATGGAGTATTTACCGCATTAATAAATGATTTAAATAAATAAGATTATAATGATTAAAATATTATCCAAAACATGTCAAATTATGATTGGATGGTTTTATTCCGACCATGAGTCATCTTATCATCATCTATAATGAATTTTGTACTTTTAGAAAAAGAATATAATTATATTATAAAATAATATTTTCACACTTTCCTAAAGAACCCCTCCTCCCCCTTATAAAAGGAGACCATTTCTAACAAATTCCTCACACCTATCAACACATTTGGATCGTCCAAACTCTGCCCAATTAAGCTTTCTATATCCATCTCCTCTTCCTAGAAGCCTTAACATAGGCAGAAGGCATTTCAAGAAGTCCTTTGGTTCAAACCAAAGAGAGTTACCCAAATTAAAGGTAACAGTTTCTCGCAAATTGTTTTCTTTTATTTTACTTCTACAACACCTAAAATCTTTTTTTTTATTTTCTTTTTTAAAAAATAAATTATGCTCAATATATTAGGATGTTGTTATGAGAAGGATTAGAACTACAAATACACATAACTTTATCTAATGGATGAAGAACATAATGTTTCTGTGAATGGAAAACTAACGCCTCACGAAATGATGATTGTTCAATTACATCTTATCGCCTCTCATGGTGGACATTATGATGGAACTATATTAATATATGATATATATTATTTTTATTATTTCATTATTCTTCTATACTTTCCAATTATATCAAGCCTTTATGGTTTCCATATTGGGTAAATACGATAATCTCATTTGAGGAAGTGCAGACTACCGCCCCATTAAAGTGATGAGACTCGTTAATGCCTTATGTGTGATGTATAAAAGATAGATTTAATGAAATTATATAATATATAATACTGTAATTATAATATAACCATGTATCATTATGTTTTAATTCCATTACAATAAGAAATAGAAATGAAAGTAGCGTTCATGCGTACGTACGACTTACCGTCTCCATGGACGGTGCATTTCATTTCTCACCTCCAAATGTTATGTACTATTATGTGAAGCTCATAGTTCTCCTTTTTCAGATCTTCCTGGAAGTACTAATATATAAAGATATCATCAGGAGTATTACTGGTGGGATAGAATGAAAAGAGATATTTCTGATTTTACTATGAAGTGTGTGACTTGTCACCAGGTTAAAGCAGAGAAATAGTTACCCAAAGGAATGCTTCAGCCTTTTCCGGTGGAAGAGTAGAAATGGGAAAATATATCAATGGACTTTTTTTGGGGGATTACCAAAGACATCTCAAGGTAATAATTAAATCTAGGTTATAGTTGAACGATTGACTAAATTTGCTCATTTTCTTCATATTAGAGATACTTTGTCTCTAGATCAACCTGCCCAGTTGTATGTTAAAGATATTGTGAGGTTTCACGGTGTGCCCCTCTCCATTGTATCTGATCGCGATCCCAGGATCACTTATAACTTTTGGAAAAGCCTTCAGATGTTATTGGATAATGAATTAAATTTTAGTACAACGTTTCATCCTCAATTAGATGGACAGTCAGAATGAAAAATTCAGACCTTGGAGGAAATGTTACGTGATTGCTCGATGGATTACCAGGGAAGTTGGGACAAAAATCTTTCTTTGGTTGAATTTTCTTACAATAATAGTTTTAATTCTAGTATACAGATAGCTCCATTTGAGGCATTATATGGAAAGCGTTGTCGAAATCCTACTATTTGGGATGAAGTTGGTGAAAAGAAGTTGATGGGACCCGAATTGGTAGAAGTGATGGAAGAGAAAGTTCGGTTGATTCAGAAGCACAAGAGAACATCTCGGAGTAGACAGAAAAGTTATGGAGATAACCGGAGGAAGGATTTTTCCTTTGAGGTAGGTGATCATGTCTTTCTCAAAGTTTCTCCATGGAAAAGTGTGATGTATTTTGGTAAGAAGGGAAAGTTGAGTCTGAGGTTCATTGGACCTTATGAAATTCTAGAGAATGTTGTATCAGTTGAGTATAGAGTGGATTTACCTCCATGTTTATCTCATGTACACATTGTTTTTCAAGTTTTGATGTTGAGAAATTATATGCCAAATCCATCTCATGTTTTGATCCTAGAGGTAGTTCAGTTGGAAGAGAATATTTCTTATGAAGAACAACTAGTCCATATTCTTGACCACATAGAGAAAGTGTTTCGGAATAATGTAATTCACCATGTAATGGTTTTGTTGAAAAACCATATAGTTTAAGAGGCAATGTGGGAATCTGAAAATGAAATGAGAGATTAATACCCCCGATTATTTTGATAAGTGAATAAAAATTGTGAAGATGCCTTTTCCAAAAGGGGGGAAGGATGTAACATCCCAGGTAAATAATGAATAATATATTTTCATATTCATTAATATTTGAGAATTAAATATTAATTTTACATTAAAGGGGTTTCTATGTTCGATAGAGTACCTGATATATAAGAATGAGTTTCTTTGGAATCTTACGTTGCACACTAATAATATAATATTATTATTTTAAATGGTAGTTAACTCCTAGTCGTTGTATTGACATGAATGAATGAAACTAACCACAATTTGATTATACATGATAGTTAAATGTATTTACATTTATCCAATAAAAAGTTAGTGGCTTAAAATATGAATGAATCTATTTTTAAGCATAATTTACATTTAAAGACCGATTTACCTCCTTTTAATAAATAACCCTCTATAAATCTAGTATTGGATACTTTAATACATTCTATATGACCAAATAAAATCCTTCTTTATAATGGGGACATCAAAATTTACTTTGTGTAAATTTTTGGAATTTTTGAGATAAAGTTCATTTTTAATGAATAGTGAAAAATATTGTATTTTTATTCAAAAGTTCCTTTTAATAAAATTTATTTATACGGTTATATTATCTTTTTAATTGGTTTTAAAGAGAAATTAAAATATATTTTTACCATTTAATCCAATTTTGGTCGTTGTAATTAATTTTAATTTTAAATTGGACATAAACAAGTATCAGTCTTTTGATAGTTATTGTTTTGTAAAAACACGCTATTTGTTTTGATAATGGGAATTAATTGTAAAATTAGTTAATTCCACTTATATGTTTTTAATTTTTAAAAATAGCTTCATTTTTGAAATTTATAAAATAAAATAAAGCTTAGGCTGAATTTTTAATATTTTTCTATAAAACATCAATTTTTGATTAATAGTGAAACAACTTAGTGGTTGTTAAAAAAACTGACATTTTCATCTAAATGAAATTTTACCACTTCTGTGAATTTAGTTTCAAAAATCCTACATACATGGTTGTTATCAAGAAGTAAAATGTGGTTCATTATGATGAAAATAATATTTGGTGAATATTAACTCTTGACTTTTATTTACCGCGGTTAAAGGTAAATAAGATAATTCAAGGTTAAAGGAATATTATAATAATTTAAAATTACCATAACACTTGTACAAAGCTTATTGGATGAGTAGTTTACGAATATTTTCATCTTTGGGTCGATTTTGGGACCCCACTGAGCAAGTTGGGAGTGATAATGACAATTTAGATTAAATAAATCAAGGTAATGGAAAATATGACAAAATAAAATATCTTTTTGTAAATTATTTATTATAAGGGGTTATATAAATTATCTTTTTGTCTATAAATATTCATTGGAAAGCTAAAAAGGTTTCCTACATGATAGTTTTTTTATAATTTTTGTACATCGAATTAATAAATTATTCATGACACAATAATGATGCAGTATTTTCCTCATTAATAAATGATATAAATAAATACGATTATAATGATTAAAATATTATCCAAAACATGTCCAATTATGATTGGATTATTTTCTTTAGACCACAAGTCATCTTATCGATGACTATATTGATTTTTGGACATTTATAAAACGAATATAAATATATTATAAAATATTATTTTCACTCTTTCCTAAAGAGCCGCTCCCCCCTTATAATAGAAGACCATTCCTAACCATTTACTCACACATCTCAAGCCATTTGGCTTGTCCAAACTCTGACCAATTAATCTCACTATATCCATATCCTCCTTCTAGAAGCCTTAACGTAGGCAGAATGAATTTTAAAAAGTCCTTTGGTTCAATCCAAAGAGAGTTACCCAAATTAAAGGTAATGGGTTCCCTTAAATTATTTTCTTTTATTTTACTTCTCCAACCCATAAACTCTTTTTATTTCATTTTTTTTGTGACAAAAACAGTATCATAAATATACTAGTATGTTTTATGAGAAGGATTAGAACTACACTTACACACAACTCTATCTAATGGATGAAGAACATAATGTTTCTGTGGATGGAAAACCAATGCCTCACGATATGATGATTGTTCAATTACAAATTACCACCTCTCATGGTGGCCATTATGATGGAACTGTATTCATATATGATATATATTATATTTATTATTTCTTTATGCTTCTGTACTTCTTAATTATATCAAGCCTTTATGGTTTCCATAGTGGGTAAATACGATTTTCTCATTTGAGGAATTGTAGACTACCGCCCCCTTAAAATAATGTGACTCATTAATGCCTTATGTGGGATGTATAAAGGATATAGTTAATGATATTATATATGATATTATACTGGAATTATAATATACCTATGTGTCATTATGTTTTAATTCCATTAAAATAAGAAATAGAAATGAAAGTAGTGTTCATGCGTACGTACGACTTACCGTCTCAATGAAAGGTGCATTTCATTTCTTACCTCCAAATGTTATGTACTAAAATAAATAAATGTATATACTGGATATATATGATATATATTATATCTACATCATGATTATCATTCTAGAGATAATAGATTTTTGACTACATTTACTACATGTAATTATAAGAAGTCCATTTTTCACTCAAGTGCGAAATATTGACAAAACGAACGTTATTAACATAAATGTTTGCATAATGTTTATAACATGGTAATAAGTGATATAAAAGGAATAATAAACTTGAAAAGGGTTCTTAAGAAAGTAGAAAGTAACTTTAGTTTATTATTCAGGATATTAAAGAATGATCGAGTCAAGTCAGACACGAGTTAAGGGACTTCGTCTCAATCTCCTTTCATTGAGGCATTTTTAGTTTTATACACGACTTTAGTTTATACGGTGTATAAACCCATTTGAAATTTAATTTTATTCAAAGGTAATCTTTTTATACAAAGTGTTTTACTAAATGACAAAATGGAATGTTTTTTTAACGTAAGCAGTGACAACGACCTTTCCGCCGCCGCAAGTATTATTTGATCTTTGGATTTCTTAACAAGATGGAATGTTTTTAAAAGGAAAAATAAATACCATATACTCATTTTCGTATTTTGGTTTTGAAAATGATTTGGGAATGGAATTATTATTTCAATATCTCGAAATGATATTTTATTTTTGCAATGTCTAAATTTCATCTTTCCTTTATTCTTATGTTATGTGTTATGATCAGGTTATGGTTCTTGGGCATTATTTCTTATACAGGTGGTTCAGTGATAAACCTACAGTGGGTGAGCCCCAGATAGCTCTACAATGCATTGGGTAATGTGACAGAGGAAAACGTGATTTTTTATACTAATAGATTTAGGGAATATACTGCGATGTGTATTCCAAATTAACTCCGTATGTAGTTGTGATAGCTACAATGTAAGTATGATATGGATGCCACAAGTTACCATTATGATTTATGATTTCTATGGGTCTTTCATAAATATTTTGATTTCATGAGTTAAGTAAGAGATTTCATTTTTTGAATCTATTTATGAACAAATGTTTTAATTATTTGTTTTATTACCCTTACTGATCCATTTATGATCATCCCAAGTTTTGAAATGTTTTCACAGGACATAAAGATGAATAGGGTCAAGGATGGGATCAATGAAACGTCATGTTGTCTTTAACATGGAACTAGACAGGAAACTTTTTTTCAAGTGTTCATGTTTTAAAAAAATTGTGTAGAAGTTTCTACTTTCTAATATTTGGAGATGAAATACTTATGTCCTAATTATCTAAAAATATAAACCTGAAAAGATCCTCATTGTGAATTATTCATTTAATTCAATATTATTAAAGGTTTCAGGACAAGTCTTTATATTTATTGTCTGCACAAGTGTTATGTCGGCATTGAGTTAGTATTTATGGTAATTATATCATAATAATAATAAAAAATAAATTTTCACCCTAAAATAAGTATTTTCATCATAAAAAATAATATTTTATAACCATTCATAACTTGTTTTTATCTCGATCATACAATATTATAGATATTAAAATCAAGGAAGACATATTTTAGAATGTTCGTTTACATAAAATAATATAAATTTATTTATCAACGACAAGTTGAAATAAAAATAAATATTTAAGAAAATATATATAAGTGGAATGATTTTATTCATCCAATTAAATATAGACATGTTTATGGATTATTTTAAAGCTTTGTTTTATTATTTTACCTATTTTCTACTTGTTTTAACTATACCAAAATGACAACATTTTTACCCAGGTTATTATTCATTTTGAAAAAAATGACATTTAATATAATATAGAAATCTGATTACAAATATGGAATCAATTTTATCAATTTAAATACATAAAATCTGCAGATTTTTTTTTAAATTTTAAAACATGATTAAAAATGATATTTCTAGGAATGAAATTTTTTATATAAATGTTTTTATACTAGAATTGATAATATTTAAAATTAAATGCAAATTAAATAGAATATTTTTAATAAAAAATAAACTAATAAAATTTTAAAATGAATTTAAAATAAAATGGTAGTTCTAAAGTAATTTAATGTAAAGGTCAATTTTCTATAAAATTGTTTTTTATCAATATTCGCTGAAAACATAATCCTTGCAAAAAATCTCAAAAAATCACTTTAACCTAATCATGATAGGATAATTTCAAAAATAATATCATTTTTAAAAAATATAAAATATAATATTATTATAAATTGATTATAATATTTTCTCATAAAAAGCAATATAATACTTTTTTTTTGAAAAAAGTAATTTTGATGCATAAAATCAATTTAATAAAAACTAATGGTTTATTCCCAAAGAAATAGTTTATAATTTTTTTATGTAGGTTCTTTATATATATGTATCATAATGAAGTTACTTCAATTTATAGCCTCTAATTAAATGGCTTGGTCACAATCATTTACTTTTAAAAAAAATTAATATTTTGTGTTATTTTAATCAGGGCGGTGCATGTCCAATACATTATAAAACTAAGTCTAACATCAAAATATTACAACATTAAATTATCATTAATACTTAAAAATAGCAATTAAAATTATCATTCACTATTAATAAATTATTCATCGCTTACGTGACTTGAGTTAAATTTAAACATGTTCTCCTCTTGTGAGTCATGATATATATTATGTATTTCAATCCACTTATTTTAATTTTTATACAATACAGATACTATTGAAATCCCAATGGTTTATTGAGGCACCATTTCCATGATTTATCTTTTTTAACACCTAAAAAATATAGGAAATTTTATGTGAGAAATAAAACTATTCCCCTAATATACTTTTATAATATTTAATGGTGATTTAAACGATTCTATCTTATTTCATGTAAGTGAAGCATACTTTCCAGAAGACCGTTGATAAAAATATATGAAAAAAATAATGTGGATTATTTTTTCCTATATAATAGTGTGGTAGTGATACATAAGACTTGTTATTAATGTTTATAATCCCACACTAACTACAACCACCAGAAAATAGGTCACTAGAATAACATTGGTAGAAGTAGATTTTGAACAGAACTCTCATGGTATTGGTATTCTCAAGCAAGAATGAAATAAACATCACACTTATCAGCACATTGATTCAAACAAATTTCAATGTTTCACTTAAAAAAATTAAAACTAATTCTAAAATAATGGATAAAAAATTACATAGATGTTTTATACGGTTGGAACTTCTAGTCCAACATTCATAAGACAAAAATCAAAAATTTCATTTCAATGGAAGATTAACAGTGTTTAAAATCCTAATAAAGAAGATTCCACATAGATCCTAAAAATTAATTATCACATGTAACATAACTATGTGGTCCCACGAACCTTATATATTGTACCCCATCCAGTCAAATGGAAACATTGGCCTCCTATAATTTTAGTGGTTCATCTATTCCAAACACTGACTAAACATATCATATATCACCACCAAGCCTGACTACCAACATCTGAAAGATGAAACCATGGACATTATGATCCAACCATAAAAAATTAGTATAAGAATCTTTTAACCAACCATTATCCACTAAATAGATCACCATATATCTATACATCAAATGATGTCTCATTCTAACCAAACAATTCCACTAGATGATTACCTATTATAGCCACCTTCATAGGATTGAAGAATCTTACATAGTTTCTCAATCTATTCATCTGAATCAAAAACATTAGGAAGTATTTATAATAAATAAATTACTAAATTAAATAATTCATCAAGGACATCCCCAACATCCTCCAATAATTTGTTTTACTTCACCTTTCTACCTCCACTATAAGAAAAATTCCACCACATTCTTTTATTTACTAAAGTCCCACTAAGGTATAATATTTCCTCAGAATCTCCTAGAAGAAAAGCATGTTGAACAAAATCAATATATATTTTCTATAAATATTTTCCACTCTAACTCTCCATCATATGATATCTTAAAAAAATATTGGTATTTTAGATCAATGTGAATCATCCTTGATAGAACTCAATTTTTTATTCCAAGGAGATGACACATTAAATATCATAGTAATGTATTCTGCATTATAGGATACCTATGAACTCTTCAATTAGATTCTTATTCGATAATAATACCTTACGTAGTTTCATTTCCACCATATACTCTTCATTTATTGAAGAGATTAAAATAACTAGTTGAAACCATAAAATCCAACATATCATAACTCATCTAAAAGTGAAAATATATATATTTTAATTCTTTTCTAACATCTGATTCACCACCAATATCCATGAAAATTTATATTTTAATAAATCATCCTCCATAAAAAAAGATTTATATCTTATAAACCGTTTACGTATCGAATTATAAATATTATAACTTACCAATGATCTTTTCCTAGATTTTTCATGTATTGGATAACCACTCAAAATAAATGTGCCATGTTTGTTTGACTTCACATAATTGAATATATATGACTTATTAATATTGATGAATAAAATACCTTTTCTATGGGATTTCTTCTTTCTCCACCATTAGTTGTTGTTCATTTAAATGTTTAATGTTTCCACCAATAAGAATTGAGACAACATTTCATTTTATTACCATTAATTATTCAAAGATGTTATGGATATAATATATCTATTACTAAACCAAAATTATGTTCCTCCCATATTTCTGAATCTACCGACAGAAGATCAGCATTTCGTTATATTGAAATTTCTTTTGAAATATTACATAAATTTTCATATTAATATCTTAAATACATTGAATTTATGGAGCTACCAATAGCATATCATCCACATGTAATAGTAAAATGATGAAGTCCTCTGAATTACACTCCTTCTAGTTTCAAAAATGTTTTTCATTTCTTAACATTAAACATTTCTCTTCTATTAACATTACAAACAAAATCTTCCACATCATTAATTATAGTTTGAAATAAATGGGACTCCTAGTATGTTTTGACATCAAGCCCTTCATTAATTCATAACAAACAAGAGGTTAGATCATATATATATTTCTACCTCAATATTCCCTAGATTAAAATCATGACGAACTTACATTTTATCTAAATGCAGTCCTTCAGCAAGAAAAACATTTGAATAGTTTTAATGGTATTATGTTAATGTAAAAGAGTAATTATTTCAAATATATTAATGCCTTCCTTATATTGAAACCATATTAGAACCAGTCCTTCTTTATAAATTATTTATCCCTAAAATATTTTTTTTTTGTTTTAAAACCTAATTTTTCTTTTTGTCACATCTTTTAGGTGGTTGTATCCTTAAATTCTTGGTGGTGTTCTCAAGAAGTGAAACCATGTAATCCTTCAAAACTAACATTCTCTTAACAGAATCACTATTATTAGAAAAATTTTATAGGCTCTATATTTTCTCGAGTATCTATTAATATTATGAAATAAATGTCTTCTCCATTCTTATATACTAATCAACTACCTCTATTTGACATCTATAATTATACTTTTGACACTATTGTTTCTAGAATAGAATTTTATAGAATTTTATATTTCTGATCTCTAAATTATGATAAAATAGCTCTTAATATACTAATTATATATTTTTTTGATTTAATCTAAAACTCTCTATGATACCCTCTAAAATTACCTTCTTAACATGTTGAATTTTGGTTGACTTGGGGCCACCGCAAATCATTGGAATGTGTATCCCTATAGAAACTCTATTAAAATAATCTAATATTGAAGTTGATTCACCACATCAAATGTCCTTCTACGAAATTTTCAATTCATTTCACTTGTTTTTATCATTAAATACAAAATTTTAACTCTAATAACTTTCCTTTTAACAAGATCCCAATGTCAAAATTTTATATTTTTGTCTCTATAACCTATAAATAATCGCGTTTGAAATTTATCCTCAAGCATGTATTTATATTTTGAATACATATAAAAATTATATATACTTATGAAGACCTAAATATGATATAATTATGGTGTTTTTTCTATCCAAATGGGTTTTAATAGCTCATGTGGCATCAGTGTTAAAGGGATCCTACTTATTAAGTATGATGTTGTGTTCACTACCTCAACCAGAAATTCCTTTGGTGTTCTAAAATGTAATATCACACCTCATTAAATTTTTATAAAAACTTGATCTATCATTTTAGCTATTCAATTCTCCTTAGGAATCCCATGGACAATCATCTCATACATGATACTCCAATGTTTCAAGATATTTTGATAAGTTCATCTAGTAAACTCAATATCATTTTCTGGATTCAATTAATTTAAATTATTTCATGTATACTTTTCAATCATAGATTTCCACTGATGAAAAAATCTAAAAACATAATATTTATGTTTTAGAATGTTAACACAGACTTTATCTATATAATACTCAATTAATTTCACAAAATATTGTTATCCATTTTGAGATTTGACTGGGGGTGATCCCCAAACATCCACATATACAAGTTAAATAATTTAACATTTTATTTTTCAACATCTCAAATGGAGTGAGACATTTTACAGCATATGAAGTATAAAATATCATAATTTTTTATGTTTCAATTTTATAGATTAATAATTAATTTTTTTATTAATAACTTTATACCCTTATCACAGAGGTTTTAAATGATGATATCCTAAAATTATATACTTATAGAAGATGATTTTATAGAATGTTTCCCTTTCATCCAGTCTATTAGATAAATAGTTTTTCCTTGACACCACATTCTATTAACAGGTTTCCGATAGTGATTATACACACTACTTCTAAAAATCCTTTTTCATAGGTTTCTTCAACTAACTATCAAAATTAAATCATATTCATTTGTAGACATGGAAACTGTATTACATCCTTGAATTTAATGAAAATATTATCCTTCATCTAGAGTTTTGTATCCCCCATCCCCAAAATTTCAAGAGCATCATCATCCACTAGATGCACTATTCCAAATATTCAAAACATTTAATTTATCATAAATCTTTTTTCACCATTTGAGTGGAAATATGATTTCGAATATATAAATCAAAAAAATTTCCACAGTAATGACACTAAAGAATGGATTCCCACCACTCAAAGTTATTAGGTTCATGAATCTTAATCACCCAGATGTTGAATTTATAGAATTTTATTTTCATAAAAGAAAAGTTTCATAATACTAGTCTTTCATCCAAAATTCAAACATACTAGTCCATGTCAGATATATTTTCCGATACAATTTTCTCAATAAATCAAATATTTTTTTCTTATACATCAATTTTTTGAGTTCTCTATTCATGATATATTTAATGAATTTATTTATGGTCATTAAATCTACCTCTTATAAATCTCATTAAGAAAAATAATGGTTTAGGCATCCCCAAAATTTATGTTTGGTTTTTTACTAGAGTTACTCACTATTTTTACAATTGTATTCTATATATCTAGTAATGATAAAAATACTTTTATATTTCAAATATTAGTGGTGAATTTCACATTCATAAACTCAAACTTTTTCTTTATAGTGTTTATATCATTACAATTATAAATACCTAACATTTATTTTGATATCCAAAATTTAAAAATTTATATCCTAAAACTCACTTTGTTAAGTGAGTTAATGATATCATATATATCATTATAATCATCAATCTATTAATTTATCTTATCCTTCTATAATATGTTTAGATTAAATTTTTGGGATAATTATATTAAAGAAAATACAATCCCTTATTATAAAACCTTTAATATTCTCTGTCTCCATAAATTCCATCCAAAGACACTTTAATGGATCCTAAAATTTCTTTTAGATAATGTATTACTCAAAATTAATCTACTAAAAAAATTATCATAAAATTTTAATAACAATAACATCATATACTTCAATTCCATAATTTCAAATATATTAATCCCATTAAATTTAAAAAAACATCCATATAATAGGAAATGATTTTAGAGTTATTACTGAGTGAACTATTGATCCTATGTGAAAATCTTAAATGATACAAAATTTTTAATATCCCACACCAAAATCAACTATTAGTAGTTAGTTCACTAGAATTACATTAATATAACTAAATTTCAAAAGAAACTATCATTAAATTAGTTTATCTTACCATGGAAGTAGATTCCTTTATTCGTATCACCTTACTAAGTCTTCTCAATTTATAATCGTTAATTAAAGTTAAAAAAAATTTATAAAGAGGGAAAAAATTATAAAATTATAAAAAAATACATAATATAATTTCAATTGATTATAATGTAAGACTTATATTAGCATGATATACATTTTGACATAATTTTAATATATTATATTTTTTTTATAATGACAGTTGCATATAAAAAATGTATATCATTAAAATGAGTTTTCACCTGAAACCTCGAAATGTGGTCTCAAATACCATATATAGTGAGTCTCAACTACTTATCCAATAATTTTAAATTCCTAAATTGAAAATTTTTTATCTTTTCCCAATAGTGACGGATGATCTCCTATAATAACAAATAGATATACCCCATACATTGGAGGATAATACCACATCCCTTATGATTAGTCTGACGAATCTAGTTTTTCTACATATTTTATCCATCCAACATCCAATAACCATACCAATATTAATCCATACATTTGAAGATGGAACCTTATGAATAAAAATATCCACATACTAAATCCTTATTGATGCTGCCTGTAAATTACTGAAGTATCATATGGTGTTCCTCTTTCAACTCTACGTAATAATTTACTTGATGAATAATTCAAAATCTATATAATTATACCAAAAATTAATATGAATTTCATTAGAAATTTTTTTATGAAATATTATTTAAGGGTAGGATAATTGTTTTTACCTAGAATATAAGGTGGAAAAAATATTAGTTGTTTAATAGACATCCCCACCTAAAATAAAGAAAATACATATAAAAAATAATTATATCAGGACTCATATTTTGTGGTTCATATAACACAATCCTTATATGGATCCATGGATGAAATTTTATTCCACAAAAGTCTTTTCAAAAGTAAATACCTTGTTTAATTGAGTATTGTTATAGTATCACTAATCTTAGAATGGGTTTCTATAAGGGTCAATATGGTATTTAACTTTTATATGATTCATTGAAATCTTTTTGAACATTTTATTCTCATAACCTTTAATTAAATTCACCAATTTTTTTAAAATAACCATAAAATGTATTTCTATAAAAATATAAAAATGGGGATTACAAATCATTATTTCATCTAGAGTTTCTTAATTATAAACTCTAAGATTAAAATTTTTCATTGTAAATTTATATCAATTTCATTCTTATAGTTTGAGAATGAAAATAATTAAAAAAGTAAAACTATCCCATTTTCATGTGGTAATGTTGATTAATAACCAAATAAATTTCTAATAAATTATATATTAATTTTCATTATATTATTTTATTACATTTTAAAAAAATTAAAATGTAACATCCCAGATTAATAAAGAATATGATATTTTCATATTTATTAATATTTTTGAAATAAATATTAATTTTAATTTTAAGGCGTTGTTATGTTCAACAGCATACCTGATACGCAACAACAAGTTTTTTTGAAATCTTTTGTTGAAAAATAAAAATATAATGTTATCATTCTAAATGGTAGTTAACACATAGCCATTGTAATGGGTCAAATTAACAGAAAAAAACTAAGTCAGGGTTTTTCATCTCACTTTTATTCATGTGAGATTCATGTTGTATTGGCCACTATTTCCTTTTATGTGGAATATGTACTGTCTATGATTTTATTCATTGTTTAATATACTATAGTTTCATTTTGGAATTTACATCTTCATTGAATCATACTTCTTTGATGTGGTGTATCTTTCGTATGTTACCCAATCTGTAAGGGAACCTTTCACCCTCCTCTTTTTAAAATTCATCTTTTTATTATGTATTTTAATTTTCATATTATTATGATGGGATATGTTCTTCTATTTCCTTATTGATTTAAACATTACATCCAAGTGATTAGATACCCTTTTATCTCATCAACTCATTTTCTTAATTTTAATGTGACGCTGTTATGTTGTCGAATTTTTACCAGGGAACTTCTTGACCCAATTTCAATTCTTTGGGTTCAACTTGTAATTCTTGAATATGTCATCCTATGAATATGTTTTAATGACCCCTTATTGTTTTACACTTAATATCCAATTATATTTGGTGTATTTATATTTTTCACACATAATCATGTGATTTATTTATCCTTAATTTAAGAATACCATCTTTATAAGGGATTTCATCTCAATTTACATTTCCATGAAGACTTCGATGTTGTTATGCACCAATACACTCTTATATGGTGTATATACTATCATTTAACGTATTATATCACGAATACATTTATTATAATTATATTATAAAGTTATTATTATATTTTATCCCTCAATTATTTTTATTCAAGCGTTCTTATTTTTGTTAAAAAAAAGTCTTTAACTAAAATATCGTTTTAAATGTTTTAAAGATTTATTCTTCTAAATATTTCACATTAATATCCATGTTTAATAAATTGGTTTTAGGATTTATTTATATGGACATTAATGTTTTCAAATGATAATTTATTTAAAATATTCATAGTGGTATGGGACAATTTGATTTAAAATCTCTTTTTAAAAGGTTTTGAAAATGATTAGATAAAGAATTTTTTATTTCTATATATTGATTTGTTATATTGGAATGTGGAAATGTTATCTTTCATTTATACTTGTGTTATGTGTTATGATTATGTTATGGTTAGTGGGAATTGATTACTTATACGAGTGGTTTCATGAAAAACCTAGGGTGGGTGAGCCCGAGATAGCTCTCTAATGCATTGGGTAACATGACAGAGGTAAAAGTGTTGTTTATCCTAATAGATTTAGGGAATATACATTGTTGGGTATTACAAGTGTAACTCCCTACATAGCTGTGATAGCTACAATGTAGTTCTGAAATAAATGCAATATGTATCCTTTATGAATTATGATTTGTGTATGTTATTCGTAAATACTATGATTTCGTAAGGTATGTT
The DNA here is from genome assembly GCA_963277665.1 of Viscum album. Lineage (NCBI taxonomy): Eukaryota > Viridiplantae > Streptophyta > Magnoliopsida > Santalales > Viscaceae > Viscum > Viscum album. Next base: position 301,515,970 of record OY728151.1, read on the forward strand.
ATGATTGAAAAGTATTGTTTCCTTGATTTTAATTTATTGGTGGGATAATGTTTTCCTTCCTTATTTCATAACCCTTGCTCATCTTTTTATGCCCATACCATATTTTTTAAATATTTTCCATAGGACTTAATGATGAATAGGGTCAACGATTCGATCAATGAAATGTCATGTTGTCTAAAACATGGAACAAGACATGTTTCTTTTTAAGATTTTTTTATTTTTTTATAAAAATTGATATTGAGTAGTAGTTTCTACATGTAATATTGAAGTTGTTATGTAATATTTATAGCCTAATTATCTAAAACTCTAAACCTAAAAATATCATCAATGTGAATTATTCATTTAATTCCATATTACATAATGTTATAAGGTCAGATCCTTATAGTTGGTATCAGAGGTCGGTTTATATAACATTAGAGGTTATGGTATTCATTAATCATAAGTAACATTACCATAATGGTTAGGATTTCAGAAAGAGTCATAGTTTTGTAGATAAAGTCAATGAGTTTAAGATAACATGAATAATTATATCCTAGTATTTACCATCCTCATAAGATATTATATGCTAATTTTATTGATATACTCATACTGACCTTTTTGGTTTTATTAAATGGCTAGATCTAGTAGGAAGCAATGAAAAACTGGATGTGAAGAATATTGTGATGGTTTTCTAAACAAGAAACTAAATGATATGGGAGCTACAATTAGAACTCTTTTGGTTATTCTCAACCAGCTATCTGGAGTCATGATTGACCACCTGAACCCTAGTGATTCTTATACGGTGACATATATATGAAAAACAAATCCCTATATAAGTTCATGTAATAATCATACAGGTAAGTATTTTAAAAAAAAATTGTGAAGGATGTGGAAATAAACACCAGGGAAAAATATTCAAAGGGACATGAAGATACTTTAGATGTGGAAGTGAAGGTTATAAAGAAAGAACATTCCATGGAAAAAGGAAGCCTCCAATTGACTCTAGGAAAGGGAAATAAGTTATTTCTGAGGGATCAATTAAATGTTTTAAATATGGTGTGCATGGTCATTATACAAACACATTTCCTACGAATCTTTTTGGGAATGGGATCACCAGGATCGTACAAATTCTTTTTACCAATACCTAATTCCATGCCGATTGAGGATGAGGGAATTTACAATGACCAATGAAAGGTATGGATTATTTCTTAACATATGTTTTGATATTATTTAATCATTGTATAAGATTCATGATTTTGTTTTTAATAATGAAGTATTTAAGAATAATTTGAAAAGGAATGGTAAATGTATCACGGAGAATGTTGAATGAGTAAGAGGTAAACATATAAGGGACTCAAGAGTTATTATAGATTTCAGAATGGTGAAATGGTTAAAAGTATAAAGTTTCTTTTGATGATGGGAATTACATTAGAAATCTTTTTATAGTATGTGTAACCCTGATGTTTGATATATGAAAATTTTATTCAAGGAAAAATTATCTTTTCTTTTGTGGATATATTTATAAAGAATCATTTGGGTTTATATGATCCTTGAATTTTAGGAAATTACAAGTTAATACATTTTTGGGATGCAATATGAATGTTATTAGATAAACTTCATTGTTAAAATATGTTATGGTTATTTTTGATGAATTTATCTCCTTTTGGGAATGTTATAAAATTATATATTTTTTTGAAAAAAGAACAACACGCAGGCCGTGTGACAACTCGTCGCATCAGACAAATCTGCGGGAATTGAACCCACAACTAAAGTGCGACTGGTATTTATCGCCTACCACTGGACTACGTGAAGTAACAGGTTAGTATGACCAATTATTTTTAGTTATATTTTTTTTGAATCAAGAATACATTTATTTTGGGTTCTCTATGGAAATGATTAACCTATCATGAAGGATATGTGATTAGGTTAATTACTTTTAAATATGAGATGTTAAGAAAAACTGATGTTATTTAGAGATAAATATTATGATTTATCTTGGAAGACTATGTTATTAAATCCTTTTGAGATTTGGGTTTGAATATGAGTTTTTTATACATTGAAGAATTTTATGGACCACTTTTTATTGAATGTTCTTTGATGAACATTTAGCTTTTTTTTGACAAATTATGGATATTAAGAGTAGTTTTTCTTTTTGTAAAAGATTCTCATTTTTGTGGATTATCTGGTTTGGTGCAAACCATTTTGGTTTTGGTTAAGGTCTAATGACCTGGGAAATATATAGTTCATCTTTTGTGGAATATCTGATTCTCTCAAAGTTAATTATAGTGCTCTTAATGTGAAAAAATTCATCCTAAATACCCATTGTTTGGGGAAAATATAAATATGTGTTAAAAATCTAGTTAAAGATGAAAGTATAATGACACGTAAGTATGTTTCCTTGTGTATTTATTTAATCACATAAATAAACTCCTCAATTAAATGTAAATTAAAAAAACCTTTTCTATTATCTTGTCCAACTGGAGAATCAAGGATTATTTATCCCATCACATGTTTGTGATTTATCGGTGGTTAAATTTCTCATAAACATGTTTTCTATCACTCTCCATCAGAACGTGGTGGTTTTGTATCTCCTCCATATCCATGTTTTCATGGAATCCTAGTATCTGTTGTCATGGGTACCCATTTTACATCTATTCCTTTTTTAAAGTGATTTTCTAATGACCATTTCTTCGATGTGGGGCTTTCAATGAAGTTTCTGAGTCCAATTTTTAAATTGCGAGGACGCTATTCTCAAAAGGGGAGAAGAATGTAACATCCCAGATAAATAACGAATATTGAATTTTTTTTATTTATTAATATTTGTGAATTAAATATTAATATTAATTTAAAGGGGTTGCTATGTTTGATAGCGTACCCAATACACAACAACGGGCTTCTTTGAAATCATACATTGCAAACTAACAATATAATATTATTATTCTAAATGGTAGTTAACGCATAGCCATTGTAATGGATTATATTAATAGAACTAATTGGAAAATTATTATACATGTTTTTTAAATGTTTATACATTTATCCAATAAAATTTAGAGGCTTAAAATTTTAATGAATCTAATTTTCAACAAAATATATTTTAAAAGGGTGATTTACCGCTTTTTGATTGTGAAACCTCCTTAAATATAGTTTTGGTAAATTTTATATGTTCTATTTGACAACATAACGTTCTTCTTTATAATCAGAACATTAAAATTTAACTTGGGTAAAATTTTGGTATTTTTCTGATAAAATTCATTTTTAATGAATAGTGAAAAATACTGTATTTTAATTCAAATATAATTTTTAATCTAATTAATTTTTATGATTATATTATCTTTTTAATTGGATTAAAAGTTTAATTATATTTTATTTTTATAGTTTAATTTAATGGTGGTAATTAGAATTTATTTCACTTTGAAATTGGACATAAACACGTGTCATTCTTTTGATAGATATTGTTTTTTTACAAACACACAATCTGTTTTGACAGCATGAATTAATTTGAAATTAATTAATACAAATTTTATATATTTAATTTGGTAAAATAGAAATCATTTTTTCATTTGGAATACCAAATAAACCTTAGGCATAATTTTACGTATTTTTCTGTAATGCTTCAATTTTTGATGAATAATGAAACCACTTAGTAGTAGTTAAAAAACAGATTGTTTCATTTAAATGAAGTTTTACCACTTCTCTGAATTGAATTTCAAAAAGGAATCCTACATGGTTTTAATTAATAAGTAAAATGTGGTACATTAAGATAAAACCAATTTTTGTTGAATAGTATCTTTTTACTTTTATTTACCGCGATTAAAGGTAAATAGTGTAATTCAAGGTAAAAATAATATTAAAATAATACAAAACAATCTTAACACCTATCCTAACCTTATTTGTAGAGTTATTTACGACCATGGGAATATTTTGGTAAAATTGGGGACCCCATTGACCCACTTGGGAGTGATAATGACAATTTTCATTAATTAAATCAAAGTAAAGGTAAAAATGACAAAAACAAATATCTTATAGAAAATTAATTTTTACAAGATGTTATATAAATAATCGTTTCAAATATAAATATTTACTGGAAAGATAAAATGATTTCCAACATCATGGTATTTGTTTCATAATTTTTAGACAACAAATAAATTGAATTATTTATGACACAATAATGATGCAGTATATACCTCATTAATAAATGATTTAAATAAATAAGATTATAAATATTAAAATAACATATAGAACTCATCCAATTATTATTGTATGATTTTATATCAAAAATGAGTCATCTTAACTTCAAAATTAATTAGTTTTGGACCTTTAGAAATCAAATATCATTATATAATAATATAATATTTTCACACATTCCTAAAGATCCCCTCCCCCTTATAAAAGGACATCACTTCTAACCAATTCCTCACACCTCTGAAGTCTTTTGTCTCGTCCAAACTCTTCCCAATTAAGCTCCCTACATAACCCTCCTCCTCCTAGATGACTTACCTTAGGCATAAGGCACTTCTAGAAGTCCTTTTGGTTCAAACCAAAGGAAGTTACCCAAATTAAAGGTAACCATTTCTCTTAACTTTTTTTCTTTTATTTTACTTTTCCAACCCCACAACTCATTTTATTCCTTGGTTTTATAAAAAACTATTATCCTTAATATACTATTATTTTTTTATGATAAGGATTCAAAATACACTTATGCACACTTCCATATAATGGGTGAAGAACATACTGTTTCTGTGGATGACAAACTAACACCTCACGAAACTATGATTATTCGATTATCTCCCACCGCCACTCATGGTGGCCATTATGATGGAACTATAATTATATATGATATATATTATGTTTATATTTCCTTTTTTATTTTATATTTTACATTTATATCCTACCTTTATGGTTTCCTTTAGGGGTAAACGCGATAATTTCATTTGAGGATGTGCAGACTATCGCCCCCTCAAAGTGATATGACTCATTAATGCCATATATGGGACATACAAATGATAAATTTAATGATATTATATATGATATTATTTTATAATTATAATATACCTATGTATCATTATTTTTTAATTCCATTAAAATAAGAATTAGAAATGAAAGTAGCGTTTATGCATACATAAGGCTTACCATCTCCATGAACGGTGCATTTCATTTCTTACCTCCAAATGTTGTGTAGTATTATAAATACATGTATATACTAGATATATATGATATATATTATATCTAATTCATGAATATAATTATATATATAATTAACGTTTGACTCTATGAACAACTTGTAATTATGGGACGTCCATTTTTGACTCAAGTACCAAATATCAACAAAATGAATGTTATTAACATAAAAGATTTCCTAATGTTTACAACATGGTAATAAGTGAAGGAATAAATAACTTGAACAAGGTTAGTAATCAGGTATAAATTAACATTGGTTTATTATTCAGGAAGAACAAGGAACAAACGAGTCAAATCGAACACGAGGTAAGGGATTTTCTTATCTCACTTTTAATTCCGTGGGATTTCCATTGTTTGCCACTTATTCATTACAAGTGGTTTATTTTATACTACCATTTGTTATATATTATCATGATTCTGTTTTTATTCATGGTATTATGTGATTAATTTGTTGGTTATTAAATTTTGGTCATACGACTCGATTGATTACAACGAAGTAAGGTTTTTTCATCTCACATTTTATTCCCGTGAGATTCATGCTATATTGGCCATCATTTCCTTTTGTGTGGCATATGTACTATCTATGATTGTATTCATTATGTAATATACTATAATTTTTTTTGAGTATTTAAATCTTCATTTAATGATCCTTCTTTGATGTGGTGTATCTTTCGTATGTTACCCAATCTGTAAGAGAAACTTTCACCCTCCTCTTTTTAAAATACATCTTTTCGTTATGTATTTTAATTTACATATTATTAGGTTGGGATAAGTTCTTATATATACATATTGATGTAAAATTTATTTAAAACTGATGAGATACACTTTTTATCTCATCAACTCATTTTCTGATTTTAAAGTGACATCGTTAGGCTATAGAATTATTATAAGGGAACTTCTTAACCCAATTTCAATTCTTTGGGTTCAAATTGTACTTCTTGTATATGTCTTCCTATGAATTTGGGTGAATGGCAACTGATTGTTTTACACGTAATATACAATTATATTGGGTGTATTTATTTTTTTCACACATAATTATGTGATTGATTTATCATTAATTTAAGGATACCATCTTTATAATGGATTTCATCTCAATTTACATTTCCACTGAGACATCATTGTTGTTATACAACAATTCACTATTATATGGTGTATATACTGTCCTTTGACGTATTATTTTATGAATCCCTTTTTCCCTTGATATTATAACATTTTGAATAAATTTTATTCATCAATTATTTGTATTCCAGCATCTCTCTTTTTGTTAAAAGAACCCTTTAACTAAAATATCATTTTAAAAGTTTTAAAAATTTATTCTTATAAATATTTTCCATTAATGTCCATGTTTTCAAAATCGGTTTTAGGATTTATTTATATGGAAATTAATTTTTTCAAATGATAATTCATTTAAAAGATTCAATGCGGTATGGGACCCTTTGATTCAAAAATATCTTTTTAAAAGGTTTTGAAAATGATTAGATAAAGCATTGTTTATTTCATTATCTTGATTTGGTATATTGGAATGTTGGAATATTATCTTTCCTTTATAATTGTGTTTTTTGTTATGATTATGTTATGATTATTGGTCATTGTTTACGTGTACAAGTGGTTCCGTGATAAACTTTGGGTGGGTGAGCCCAAGATAGCACTCCAATGAATTGGGTAACGTGACAGAGGTAAACGTGATGTTTTTCCTACGTGATTTAAGGAATATATTTTGATGGGTATTCCAAGTGTAACTCCCTAAATAGTTGTGATAGCTACAATGTATGTTTGATATGGATTCCATAAGTAACATTTATGATCATTTATTTGAGTGTGTTATTCATAAATCTTATGTTTTTGTACGGTATGTTATAATTGAAATGTATGGTTTCATGGATTAGTATTTATTGATGGGCTAATGTTTTCCTTCATTATTTTATAACCCTTACTGATATTTTTAGGCTCATCCAATGATTTTGAAATGTTTTCCATAATACTTAAAGATGAATAGGGTCAAGGATTGGATTAAGGAAAATTCAGGTTGTATAAAATATGGAACTAGACATGTTTCTTTTTAAGAGTTTCCTATTTCATTAAAAAAATGGATACTGAGTAGTAGTGTCTAAATGTAATATTCTAGTAGTTATGTAATAGTTATGGCCTAATTCTCGAAAAATCTAAACCTGAAAAGATCGTTAATGTTATTTATTCATTTAATTCAGTATTATGTAATGTTATACGGCCGGGTCTTTATATAAAATATCCCATTAGATTTTATATATATTTATCAATTAATCAAATAACCTCTTTCGTTAAATAAAATATCTAAATAATATAATTTATAATTATTAAATAGATAATTTTCTGTGATATATCCATTCTTTTAAGAAAATACTATCTCGATGGTTCTACATGTCAAGTTTCTATTTTAGAATTCATGATAAAAAAATTAATTTAACTTATTTTCCAATTCACCAAAAATATCTCCAGACATTATTATTATAACATGTTTAGTAAATCATGTATTCTTCTGGAGTATAATTTATAATGGAAGCCTAAAAATAATTAATCTATATCTAAGTGTTTTCAAATTTCCGATGTTATCTAATATAGACTATGAAATCCAATAATAACTTGATTTATTGAAATAACATGATATGTTATTCCACGTAATTATTTATAAAGAATATATCAATAACGATTTTACATACTAAAATAAAATTAAAATGTATAACAAATAAATCCAATCTATGTGATTAAAAGATATTCAACCTTCTATAATCCACTTAGGTTGATAAAAAATCAGCATCACAATGCCTATAATAATATAGGTTGTTAATTAATAAAATATATTTATTCTTTATGGTTTTCTATTTATAATTCTATATTATAATGACTTCTATATTTTGATCATTGACTTAACAAGTCACATAATAAATGTCATAAAACAAATATATTTCTCTTTTCAATGTCAAATTTATACATTCTATTTTTTCGTTATTTATCCCAATATCCTATTGGTTAATTATTTTATGACCCCAACATTACAATTTTAACAACAGAATCTTTTTGAATTTAGTTTTTTATAATATTAAATTGGATAAAGTTTTGTAAACTCAACATCGATCTTAAATAGAATATGATATAATACAGAGATATTAATATTATAATGTTACCATTATAACCATGCCAAAAGATTATCAAGTATTAATAGCAGTAAACATGCTATCAAATATATGTAAAAATTTGTTTCCATTAAAAAATGATTAATCAATGAATCATTGAATTTTTTATTAGTAAAAATGATGATAAAATATTTTGAAGGTAAAAGATATATTTTTGATAAAACTGCTTTCATATATGTAATGTATTTTTATCTTGATGGGTTTAATTATTCACAATTGATAGATAATTATAATGAAATTATTAGATTATATATACATTCTAATAAAATAAAAAACATTTAACTGTGTTAATTATGAATGTAATATAGATAAACACATAAAATTCTTTAAAAATATTTTTTATTTAAAAATAGTTTTTATATAAATTCTGGTGTAGATATTGTAAATTTTATAAAACTTTTATAAATGATATTTTATAAAATGGGAATCAGTTTTCGAACTATCATGTAAAAATCATCAGAGATTTATTTTTTGGTATATCGAGAAAATATGTATCTAATAGCGAATATGGAACAATGTCTATTTTTAAAAACTATTATTTTTTAAATATATTTTTTAAAATTTCCCATTTAGTTTTGGATTTGGTATTAATTTATAATAAGATATATTTTAATAAAAATAATATAACTAAATCATTTGGAATAAAAATTATTCTTTATTTAAAACATGTATTTTTCTAAAAATCATTTTTTTGTTTTACAATATTATATTAAAATTAATTTATCTCACTTATAAATATGGATTTTTATAAAATGTATCCTATCTTTTGAATTAAAATATTATAATTGTTTTAATATTTGTTTCATTTATCGGTTATAGTGAAAATTAAACATTGTAAAAGTTTATAACCACAACAAGTGGTAATGAGGGTTTAAGTAGATAAAAAACCATCTGATAAGGTCTAAAAATAAACCCACCACTTTCATTTACTTAGTAGAAAGATATTATTGTATTAATCTTTTGTTTAAAATTATCAAAATTTGGTATCATTTTACTTTGATAATGACATTTAATTTTTTTTGTAAAATAGAATTACAAAATGTGTCTCCCTTTATTTGAATGACTCTAATTTCTTATCCAAGGAATAAAAATAAGTTATGAATGTTTATAAATCGATATTTCAAATTTGAATAAAATATTTTTTTGAAATAAATTTATATTAAATTTTTATGTAATGGTATATTTTCTTTGAACATTTATGAAACACTGACAAACCACTTTTGAAAGTAGTATAAAAATAATTTAAATTTTTTTTTGATACAGTTAATGTACTATGTTTTGGAAAAATTATTGGTTTTCAAAAAAGGATAATTATAGTTTATAATTATTTTTGAATGTGTTTATATACTAATTAAATTATTTTCCTGATATCAATAAAGTTAATTATTCAGAATCATCCTAAAAATGTCCCCAAATTATAATAAATTAATAAAATTGATTTTTAATTAATTATTAAAGAAAAAATCTTGGGATAACTAAATTGGATGTTCTTATTTTGATTCCATCGTGAATGATCCATTTATGTTCCACCTTCAATTTTTTTAATTATATTCATGGTCTTTAGATTGTGAATTTCTTGTAGCCCGGGTTATGGTTAAAAGGGTTAATGATGGAATTTAACTAAGGGATAAGTTCTAAAATTCCACTTAAAATTTTCCAAATTTTATTGGATGAAATTAATTTGAAAATAGAATAATTATATTAAAATATATGTAAATATTTCTTCGTTTTACATGAGTTAGACACAAATTATATATTAATATTTCATTCATTTACAAGATTTCTAAGCATGTAACCTAAAAAAAGAGACACCTCTCCTATCTTCCATAACTTTGATTGACCAATAACTAAAAAATACATTTACAAAATCCTTTGACATATCGTATATATTCTATTTTCTATAATATACCATTCTATAAGGATTAATATGTAAGGAAATGGTTGTTTTATGACTAAGAGGTATAACACTTTACCTAGTGTTTTTCTGTGTATTTGATCTTATACCTCCTTGAAAGATATCATAAGTGTGATGATATAAAATAATAAATATATAATACATAATTGAAGGTTTTTTTGTTTGTGAAATTACCATTTTCCATCTCCTTTTACATCCAATGGGAAAAATGAATCATCCCTCATGCATATGTAAGGACTATTATCATCACGTAACGATGTAATTCATCTTTCATCACAACTAAATATTGTTTCCCATTATGATGGATTTATTAAATATATATGATAGTTTTGAAATTAGTTTTATAATGTAAAGATAATATATTATTATCCTTCTCCCCATTCCCTATTTTTTAGAATGATATCATTGCTTGTGCATATCTGTGGACACCACATGCATAAAGTGATCTGATTCGTTTTTCTTTATCGCCTAACATAGATGGTCATAAGGATGGATATAGTGAATAAAAATGAAATTTATGTCATATTTAATATTAAATAAATGTAAAACACTCTCAAAATTTAATTTTTTACACAATATAATTAAATGTAAACATTGCCCTTGCGTGTGTACGGATTACCATCATTGTGAACTGATGTGATTCATCTGTTTGACTTCCTTATAGAGATGATTTTAAAAGATTATTATGTGTATTATGTGTATTAAATGATAATTAATAACATTTTTAGGACTCTGAATATTATTTATCCCTGATCACTTTTACCAAGATCATCCTACCATTTTTATTTTGGAGAGTATAAATTGAACACCCACAAAACGTCAGATGTAAACTAAATTATATTAGTAACAAAATAAATCAAAGTAATAAATAAAATAAAATTAATAATATTAATGAAATAAAATTAAAATAAACTCTTATTCAAGAATAAAATTAATACAATTTTTTATAAATAATTACAAAATATGTGTGTTGTGAGTCGGGAGATGATATAATAGATTTCTTGTGGCAATTTCCATTCTTCGAGACATATTCTTTTTTAACACATGTTTTATTTGTGTGCTGTGTAAAATTTTATATGGATTTCATTTAACATTAATTTTAGTAAAATATATTTTTTTAAATTCAATTCATGTTCACTCTAATTTTTTTATGTAAAACTCACCAAAATTGTATGGGTTTTCATTAATACCATATTCTAACATATTGCATTCCAATATTTCTCCACTATACCCATACTATTTTAAATATTTAAAGACTATTTTTATTTACATTTGAAGGGATTTTAAATATCATGTATCTTATTTTTAGATTCTTTAAAATGTTTTAAAAATGAATTTTTTCCCCTGTGGTGTAATGGCATAGACCATTTCAGTCAAATCCTTTGCATAAATCTGGTGTCTGAGTTGTTCTGAGATGTCCATGTGACTTATCCCCAACACTTTTCAAAATTTCTATATCTGCGAATAGTTCCATCGATTTCAATGAGTCATTTTTTGAGCAGTTCCATTGGTGTTAGTGATTCATTATGTGAATAGTGCTATTGGTGTTAGTGATTCATTTTGTGAGCAGTGTCATCGTTGTCTGTGAGCCATTCTATAAACAATGGCATTGATTTCAGTGATTCATTCTAGGAACAGTGTCCTCGATGTTAATTAGTCATTTTGTGAACCGTTCCATCAATTTTGGTGATTCATTCTCTAAATAGTGCCATCGGTGTCAGTGAGTCATTATGCGAACACTGCCATAGGTATCAGTGAGTCATTCTGTTAAAAGTGTCATCAGTGTGGGTGAGTCATTTTATGAATAATGTCATTAGTGTTAGTAAGTCATTCTGTTAATAGTTCCATCAATTTCAGTGAGTCATTCTGTGAATAGTGCCATTAGTGTCGGTGAGTCATTCTGTGAATAGTGCCATCAATGTCGGTGAGTCATTCTGTGAATAGTGGAATTGTTATAAGTCAGTCATTCTTTGAACAGTGTCGTCAGTGTCAGTGAGTCATTTTGGGAACAATGTTATCGGTGTTAGTGAGACATTCTCTGAATAGTTTCATTAGTGTTGGTGAATCATTATGTGAATAGTACCATCGGTGTCGTTGATTCATTTTTTTGAACAATGTCTTCAGTGTCGGTGAGTCATTCTGTGAACAATGTCATCAGTGTCGGTGAGTCATTATGTGAAAAGTGTGATCGATGTTGGTGAGTCATATTATGAACAGTGCCATTAGTGTCGGTGAGTCATTTTGTGAATAGTTTCATAGGTGTTTGTGGGTCATTTGTGAAAAGTGTCATCAATGTCAGTGATTAATTGTTTTAATAGTTTCATCCATTTCTATGAGTCATTTTTGAATAGTGTTTACAACATCGGTAGGTGAACATTTTGTCCAGCATCGGTAGGTGTGCATTGTTTCTTGTATCCTATAGTTAGGCCCCTTAAATATTTTATTTGACATAAAATTCATCCTAGGCCTTGTTTTAATGGATTTAAGGATGATTCTAATCTATAACTCCTATATTAATTTTCCTAAGGCCTGAGATTCCTTTAATTGTTTATACAATCTGGTTTAAGGCGATCCGCTTTTAAAGGAAAATCCTACGTATAATAAATCACTGCTACCTTAAATCGTCCAAAGCGACTAGATATCTTCTTCCATTTTTCTACCTTCATGTTCCCTAGTTTAATATGCTCGAACCCTTCCTTCTTCCCATAGGAGTGAAATGGTCGAACATTAATCCTTTGATCGTTTCCCCTTAACGTTTATTCCTGCTGCATGTGCACCACCTATTTTGGTGCAAGTTGCATGTTTCAATCTGTCATTGATAGAATGTATGTCCTACCTTTTTCTTTTGTTTTCTTCGACCCTTTTCCCTTTTTTTCTTCTTTCCATGTAATGATATGGGATCTCCATGATCTAATGTATTTTTCTTGGGTTTTGGTTAGTGCGGTTATGCTCTGGCGTCCTCTGGTGGATGCAGTTGTCCAAGGGGAAGAGATCGTAATCCATTGCGTGGATCACTATCATATAAAGAACATCGTATACTATTTGTGGTAGGGAATTAGTTTCATATCTATTCTTTTATGTGCAACTATATAGTTAGCTTGTTTTATCCCACTGTATTACAATGGAATTTGCATAATAAGTATTTGAACTAGATAAATAAATTGATATTAATCAAATTTTATTGCCTCTAGGTTTTCTACATAGTGTGATATCTTAAATTTATTTTTTTAGATTTTCTTTATTGATGGAAATTGATAAAGTACATAAAATGTGATTAATTTTAAATTATTTTTCATAGATAAATAGCCATGTAAATGAATTTGGTTCTTGTTGTAATTTTAGGTTAATCAACTCGATGCACTAAGCATGTTTAATTATTTGTGGTAGCTTACTGTTTATGTTTATTGTCATGGGAATATACAAATAATAAATCCTTTAATTCAAGATAGATTAAATAACAGGTTGTTTGACAAAAGATAATTCCTCATAGGGTTCTGAGTTACCATCTTTCTTGTTGAATGGCCATGAGTATAGTTGACATGCTGTTTGTTTTTCCGTTGCGTGTGTTGTGATGTGAGCCTCCTAGAATGAGATCTTGGATGGATTTTCTGATATGTGGGGGCAGGAAGGCCCATTGGTTGTGTCATCAGTTGACTTCTAGAGTGGAATGAATCATCCGTTTATGCATATGTTTGTCAGGGAGGACACCCAAGATAATGAAACAGGTTGGATGTGAATGTTTGGATTCTTAATGAATCTTGTCGTTTCTTTGTTTTCTTTACTTTCCCCACGGCTCTAGGTAGCTATTCAAACTTACCCACCTTCCAAAAGGGGTGAAGACACGTGGGGTATGCCACATGATTTTTGTATTTATCTTCTGGAGGGATGATGGGTCTACGCGCTTGTTATAGGTTTAAATGAATCGACAGGTAATTCACCTACTCACAATGTTAAGCTCCATCTGTTTAGTTTATTAGAATTTTTTTCAAGAATTATTGGGAATATGGGAAAGTAATTATGCTCTTAACAAATTATTTAATAAATTATGTTAACACATGCGGTTGGAAATTTCTAGGTTGCAATGTTGTGGTTGCAATTTTAAAGGAATAGTCGACGTTGGGTGTGATGCTAATGAAATATATTGTGGAATTTTTATGGTTAAGTGATTTTTAAAGAATTAATTAATGTAAAGTGAAAATGATAAAAATGGAATAACATAATGTAATAAATCTCTTTTAATGGTTGTTTCCTTAAAGTATGCCTAGTCATATAAGTGGCAGCCGGGAGTTTGGGAGACGTTTGCTGCAATTGAGTCTAATAATAGGTCATACCCATAGTGTGGTTGGGAGCTATTGTATATGATGTACTTTTTTTTGTTTTTTTATGCTAACCCATGTCGTTGGTTAGGGAAACTTACACCCTGGGGATTTTGATCTCTAGGGGGTGTTTTCCCCAACATTCTAGTGGTGGGGTGAATTGATGACTACCAACTTTGCTCATACTCCCTTCTTTTGGTGGTTACTTGTGTTGGTAGTCACAATGGTTGGTTTTCCCAATATATGAGTGTAGAGGGCTCTAATGGATTTTGGTTATTCACACACACATATTATGGATATATCTTCCTATAGCCTACAATATGTGTAATGTGTATTGTTAGTGATGGATTGAGGATACTTACTCGATGTATAGGATGTAATTGCATAAGGTTAAATATATGACATATGATATATGTTACCAGAGCTATGGTGTCTACCATAAAATACCAGGTTACTATGGTTACATGGACATGGTGGTTGTGTTTCATAAGGTGCATGTTGTGGTGCTACACCAGGTGTCTACGGGTAAGCCATTTTGGAGAGAGATTTCTTAAGACGTGAGATGTTGTTGAAATGTGGAAAAAAAGAAGGGAAGTGGTAGCTGGGTACCTTTGATATTCTTTATTATATTATATACTCTTGTATGTGATACTTTGTGAGAGTATCCATGGTGAGGCTGGGAACTTATTAGACCTGTTTAGGTGATGAGTTAGTTTCACTTTTTGTTCACTGTGCTTAGCATGCTTTTTTGACTTTTGCATGAGAGGTTATAGGAAGGATCCCAGTGAGTATTCTATTATACTCACCCTATGTATATAGAAACTATTTTTCATGTCTCTTGGATCAGTTTAGAGATCCAGCTGGTTACTACTAACCTGTGGTTGCAGGAGTTGTTTGGGCTTCATGGTTTTTGTAGTTTTTTACATTCTTTTGATACTTATTGTTTTCCCTTTCAGGTGTAATTGTTTTTTCATTACATTACATATGTGTTCTTGAGACATATTTTATATTATAGTCTGATTAGAAGTTAGTCATTGTATGTCTTATCTCCCCATCTCTCTCTTTCGTATGTGTTCTCTCGGAGGGAAACACCTCCCATTTTTGTGTTTATTATACCCTTGGTGCTAGACACCAAACCGGGGCCTACTGGAGGCAGGACTGAGGGGGTCGCTATCTCCCTTCTCACATTTTCAACCTAGGAGGGGTGCACCTTGTGGAAATGGGGTCATGATAGAGTGGTATCAGAGATCTGGTTGAGCTATAGGATGTAGATTGGTGTTAAGAACAAGTGAGGTTGCTTGGGTTCGTAGGGAAATAGTGTCAAATATGTTTATAAAGTAATGTCAGACTAGAGGCCACCTGAGACATTGGAATTTAGGGGCCCTTATGATTTGATTCATGAACATTTAGGTTTATAGTGTCTACTAAACGAGGTAATACTTGTTGGAGGGTAGATACCTAAGAAATGATCATGCATCATTTTTTGGTGCTTGTGTTTGAATGGGTAATCCTTCTGATAGGTTAGCCTAAAATTAATAAAACAAAATAAATAAATAATTAATGTTTAGTCTTCCATATTCCAGGTATAGGATCTCTAACTTTTTTTAATTTGTAGGAATGGCTCCAAGTCGTCATCCTCTTATGGTTCTCACAATATATTTCCAGAAGGTTGTGCTAGCAGATCGCCATAGGGTAGAGGTTAAAGAAGAAAACACTTGGAGGAGGACACTCCAAGAGTTTCAACAATGGAGTCTACAAAAGTATGAGGGATCCATTTCAGATGCTTTCATAGAATACTGGTTGGAACTGGTAGATATAGGATTTAGTTGGATTTGTGTTTGGAAGAAGAATTGGGTGTCTTTGGTTGTGGCGAACCTACATAGAGTAGCGAGGTAGGGGTGGTTCTTGTTTCTCGGGGATCGTGAGGAGTCAGAGATATCATGGGAGGAGTTTTGAGACATGTTCAGAGTCGAGTTTATTTCTTCGACCATGAATGCATCCAGTCTCTAGAAGCTTCTTACAATTCGATAGGGGAGCTCCAGTGTGCAAGAGATTGGAATTTGTTTCTAGAACCTTTTACGATATGCTTCAGACATGTTTCTAGATGAGGAGGTTAGGGAGAGGAATTTTGAGGAGGCATTGTATTTGGAGATCCAGCACCATGCCACCCCATTTATGTTCAACCCATAACTTGAGGTGTTGGCGAGGGAAGAGGACGTTGAGAGGACATAGTCCAGAACGAACTCATCACAAGAGGGGAGTCCTCATGATTCCTCAAGAAGCAGATCTGTGGTCTAGGGTTCTTGGTTTTCTAGGTATAATAGTTTTTGTTCAGCCGGGGGTAGGACCCATCCCTCAGCATGTCGTTTCTCTAGGGGTGGATCTCATTCCTTTTCTGAGGGATCATGCTCTTGTTTTTATTATGTATGTTGAAGTCTACATTATGAAGGGTGCTTGAACCTTCAGATCATCCATTGTTCACTAGGTGTTTCACTCCATGTTCCTCCATTGAGGCTGTTCCAGCCAATGTAGTTGTAATAGGTTACACCAGCTTGGGGTTAGCAGTGTGAAAATTGGGTAGGTAGAGTACATCCCCAAGATTCTACCCATCCTCATAGAGCAGAGTGCGGTCATGGTGGTGATCTTAATCAAGGTTAGATATATTATAGAGTATGTCTTGGTCAGCTTCATGATTATGCATTGCCAGTTCCAGGTGAGTCAAACATTGTTTGAGGTACCCTTTTCTTGTTTTATACTTGGTTGCATGCCTTGTTTGATTTTTGAGAGCCCAACTCTTTCATATCACCTGAGCTTTTCCACGCTTTTGAACATAATGTAGAATGTCTTTGTAACACCCCGAACCCTCTAGGATGGAGCCCTTGCATTACTTGTGATATTTTCATGGTTAGAAGGAATAAAAACCCTGAAGGAACGATCAGTGTATTAGTCTTGAAGAAACTAGATACATAGATGAAACTCAAATTATATTGTAAACGGTTACAAATTACAATACAACACTAAAAACTAAAAACTTCATCCACAGGAAGTCAAACGAGGATCTTATCTTCATCACCTGTTAACGGTAGACATTGAAAGGGGTGAGATCAAACGCTCAATAAGGGTTACGAATAGTAGAAGCATGAGTACAATAATAAGTGAATCACAAATAATCATACATAATTAATATGGCATAGTGAATAAATGAATAACCAATGCCCTTAATAAACTAAAAATGAAACTGCATCCATAGATTTTGTCATAGTGAAAATCTCATGGATAATTATAATAACCGATAATGAATAAAGAGAACTATTATTAATTGGACGTCATGTATCTATCACATGAAACCATAATATAGTTAAAAATGTTTCAGTTCTTTGGGTACAAACCCGTATAATTTTTGAAAACATACTCGAAAGGTTTGTCACCAAACTGTTTTTTCTCATGAGACCTACCGATGAATCAAGGGGATATAGAGGGCCCCATCCTCCACTGCATGTCCAAATCATTATTTAACCATTGACTCAATACAAGAGAAATATTCCTTATCAATATCGGTATATATTAGAGTATACAGATTTATCAATACTTCCATAATTAAAATAACATTCCAAATAAACACCGTATGTAAAATGGAATACGGTTTAGAAAAGAAACATATCCATGATATGAGAATATGGATATTTAATATAAACCTAATTTTAAATGAAAAGTAATATCAAATTGGAAGTAGGTACACCACATAAGGATTATTAGGTGCATAATACAACGTTACTCACAACGAAAAGGTAGTTGAGACAAAGTTCCTTACCACAATGTAATCAGTCAAATAATATGACCAGAACTTAATGATCATCAAATTAATCTTTTAATATCATAAATATAATTAGAATCATGTTATTATATATCAAATGGTACTAAAAATATACCACATACAAGAAATAAGTGGCGAACCTTAAAAATCTCACAGAAATGAAATTGAGATGGGAAACCCCTTACCTTTTTCTCTAGTGTGTTCTTGATTGTTCTCTTTGACCAGAATAATCAAATTTAGATTAATTAATTAATAATTCTATAACCAAATAAACATGTAATTGATATGATATAACCATATTATTTTAATTAATGGCCTTTTTTATGGGTTTAATAGATTAAATCTTATTGTTTTGGAAGCATTTTCTTACTTGGTTTCATGATTTGGTTACTTGTATTCATGAATGGAAGTTGGTTTAAAATATGGTTAAACATCCAGAATTGTTAGTATAAATTATTAGTGACATTAAATAGAATAAATGATCTTATAATTATTCTGGTCATAGACCATGAGGATGACTCATTTTATGAGTTAAAAAAAATAAACGCTTGGATTTTGCTTGGCAGTTTTGTGCTCAATAAACTTGTTTCGTATTATTATTCCATATTATGTATGTGTAAATATTACAGAACATTAATCAAGATAAAATAAAGATGTTATGACCTGGTTCAACCATACATATAGTTTAATGACCAGTAATGAGAGAACTATTGAAAAACAAAACTTCATCGTATACGAAGGTTAAAAAGAGGAACCTCATGGATATTGATTTCATTTATAAAAATAAAAGGGAGGGAGTAAGAATGTTGATGATGGTTCTTCCAGTCACGTGATATAAATCAAGTATGTAGATGATACTGGAGTTATCATGATCTTTTGGATAGAATAGGTGAGGAGAGGATAAAAAATGATGATAAATTCAAATGAAACTAAAAGAAAAAGAAAGGTCTTTTACCTGTTGAAATAACTTCTTCAAGAAGTTCCTTAAGGGAAGGGATTTTGGACTATTGGAAAGACCAAGAGCTTCCTGGTTTAGGGGACTTACTTGGGAAGTATATTTGGGCAGAACTCTGAGGATCATCAAGTCTTAGAGTAGTGAAGGGAAAAGAGAGTGGTGAGGGGGTTTTTATAGTGGAGGAGAGGAGGTATTTTTCATTTTTTAATCATTATTATAATATTTTTTCCCAATATTATGAATAGTCATAGTTCATGTGACCGAAAATAGTAATAATGGCATGTGAGTTCCAACCAAGTGGCCTTGCATCAATTATAATGTCATAAATAGTGTTTATTACTGATTATTTGTATATACGGTATTTTATCGTATTTCAATATTCATAAAAAATTTTAGAATTTCAGAAAAATTCCAATGAATTACCCTAACCATTTTTCGACATGTAGAATTCAAAAATGAACACTATTTTTTGAAATTAATTTTCTAAATATCATTAATTTAATTTTTAAATAATGTCATTGTTATTTTGAAAAATATCTATCTTAAAGTGCATTTAGTTTTATTTCTCATTGAAAAACTAATTAAGATCTCACTATATTGTTGCCTTAAGAAAATGAAATGATATTATATTTTACTATTCATAAGGGTCATATTACTATTCATATTACTATTCATAAGGGTATGTTACTATTCAATAAAAATTATGATTGTTCTATCAGACTCCAAATGACTTACTGATTATAACACTAGATGACCATTTTTTGAAATTCAAAACATAGAAGTGGAGAATTTATATTTAATGGATAGTTTTTTGACTATATCCTAAATAACCTAGTGTTGTTTCGAAGGAACACAGTGATGAATAAAATGTATTTAACAAAAACATACCATAAAATGTTTGGGGTGCTACATTATTTCATCCTTCAGAAATTCCGTCCTTGAAATTTTATGTACATGGCCCACCAAAAAGATGTGGGTGGTTCTTCTTCATGAAAGCCTCTTGTTCCCATGTTTCTTCCTTTATATTCTGGTTTCTACAAATAACCTTTATTAGACGAGTTGTTCGATTTATCCATACCTGCTCCCCTATGTCAAGAATCCTGATGGGATTTTCACAGTATGAAAAATCTGATTCCTGTTCTATTTCTTCATATTTGAGTACATGCGTTGGGTCAGGCTTGTATTTCTTTAATAATGATCCATGGAACACATCATGAACTCTGGAGAGATTTGGCACCATCACTAAATTCTATGCTACAACTCCGATTCATCCCATTATTTCAAATGGTCCGATGTACCTGGGGCTTAGTTTCCCTATCTTACCGAAGCTTAAGACGCCCTTCCATGGAGATACTTTTAGAAATACATGATCTCTCACTTGAAATTCCAAGTCCTTTCTACGGTTGTTAGCCTAACTCTTCTGGCTTCTTTGGGTTGCTTTAATATGGTCTTGTATTTTCTTCACCATCGTCGTGGTTTCTTCAATAAGTTCTGGGCCTATAAATTTCCTTTCACCAGCTTCATCCCAAAAAGTTGTAGTTCGACATCCCTTTACATATAATTATTCATATGGAGCCATTTGAATACTAGAATGGAAAATGTTGTTGTAGGGAAATTCCACCATAGGAATGTATTGATCCCACATATCTTGGAAGTCAAGAGAGCATGATCTCAGCATGTATTCCAGAGTTTGAATAGTCCTTTTAGACTATCCGTCAGTTTGGGGGAGATATGCAGTACTCATATGAAGCTCAGTATTCAAATCCTTCTGAAGACTTTCCTAGAACCTTGATGTAAAATGTGGATCAAGATCAGAAACAATCAATAGGGGAACTCCATGAAGTCTCAAAACTACATTAATATATCATATTTCTAGATGTTCAAGTGGTAGATCTTATCATATAGAAAGATAATGTGCTAACATTGTATGATGATCAACAATGACCCATATTGCATTGTTCCTTCTAGGAGTCTTTGGTAGTCCCATGAAAAATTCCATCATGATATTATCCCATTTCCACTCATGTATGGTAAGAGGTTGAAATACTCCTCAAGGCTGTTGCCTTCCAACATTCACTTGTGGACAAACCATACATCTTGACACAAAATCAGAAATATACATCTTCATGTTGTCCCACAAAAAATGTTCCTTCAAATATATATACATCTTAGTGCTACCAGGGTGTATAGAGAAATTGGAACTATGTCCATCATCCAAAAATTCCTTTTTTAGATCAGGAATATCAAAAACACAAAGTCTCTTCCAAAATTTCAAATTTCCATCATCATATACAATATTACTCAACCTCCAATAATTCACAGCTTTAATCTTATTTTGAAACTCCTCATCATCAGCCTGAGAACATTATATTCTTTTTTGTAAAGATGGTTTGTTATCCATTTGAAAAATCATTGATGTTTCACCTTCCATGGTTATTCCCATATCCATCTTTACTTGTTCCATGAAAATAGTTTCCCTTTGAACTCTCATCTTGTTTAAAACTCCATGATCCTTTCTGCTCAAAGAATCTTCCACCATATTTTCCTTCCATGGGTGGTAGTGTATCGTCCAATCATAATCCTTGAGTAGTTCAAGCCATATACTTTGCCTCATATCGAGTTCTTTCTGTGAGAAAATATACTTTAAACTCTTGTGATCAGTATAAATCTCACATTTTTCATCATAGAGATAATGTATCCATATCTTCAAATCAAATATTAAAGCAGCTAACTCAAGATCATGAGTAGCATTGTTTTGATCATGAGTATTTAGGTGTTGTGATGCATAAGGAATAACCCTATCATTTTGCATAAGGACACAACCAAGTGTTTTATTTGAAGAATCACTAAAAATAATAAACCCGGCATTCCCCAATGGTAGAGTCAATATAGGAGCAATGAATAATCTTATCTTCAGTTCTTCGAAACATTCTTCACAATATTTTGTCCAAAAAAATTTAACCCCTTTTTGTGTGAGCTTCGTTAGTGGGTTAGCCAGTCGGGAAACATTCTGCAGTAAACACCGATAATAACCTGCTAATCCAATTAAATCGCGTACCTCAGTTATGTTTGTTGTTGTGGGCCAATCATGGATAGCCTTTTTCTATGCTGGATCAACTAGGATTCCATCCTTCGAGAAAATATGGACAAGAAAAGAAACTGACTGATTCCAGAATTCGCACCTGCCAAATATCCCATATAATTGATTTCTTCTATGAGTTCCTAGAATAACATGCAAGTGACTCTCATGTTCATCATATATTTTTGAGTACATAAGGATATCATCAATTAATATTCCAAAATAGTTATCAAGATATTACTTGAAAACTCTATTCATTAAATCCATGAAAACATATGGTGCATTTTTCGGTTCAAAAGGAATCACTGTAAACTCGTAATGCTCATACCTGGTGTGAAATACTGCCTTCAGAATATATTCCTTCCTCACACTCAGTTGATGATATTCGGATCAAAGGTCAATATTTTAAAATTATTGACCTCCATGAAGGTTTTCAAATAAATAATCAATCCACGGTAGAGGATAATTATTCTTTATTGTAATAGCATTGATTTCTCTGTAATCAATGCGTAGCCTCATGGATCCATCTTACTTCTTTAAAAACAAGACTGGGGATCCCCATGGAGCAACACTAGGTCGAATAAATACTTTTTCACTCAACTCATCTAGTTGTTTCTTCTGGTCCACTTGCTCCACAGTGGCCATTTTATATGGGGTCTTTGATATAGGTCTTGCACTAGAAATTAAGTTAATGGAAAACTCAATTTCCCACTCTGGAAGATGTCAAGGTAAATCCTCTAGAAATACATAAATGTACTCTTTCACTATGGGAACATGTTAAATTTAAAGATTTCTTTCCTCTCCCATATATATTGGTTTATCATCCTCTCAATGTATTGTATTCAATAGAGCTACTAGGTGTGTCTCTAGATAATAACGAGGTGGTGACGTTTATTCCGTAAAGACAGTGGATTCTACAGCATTTACAAAAATTGTAACCTCTTTTTTATTGAAATAACTCCTAGAGTCATAATTTGATAGCCAATACATACAAAGAATTATATCAAATTCAGTCATGGGTATGGTAATAAGTCTAGCAACTAAAGCACATTTTGGTGTTTGGCGGGGGACTGGTCGGTATGCCTTTGTTGCAATGATACTTCCCATGGGATTTTTAACTGACAAATAATTTCATAAATCCAATTGGAAATATATATTTTTCATAGAAAAATGAGAGGATATAAATGAATTCTATGATCCATAATCAAATAAAGTGTTGGCTATGTTTGAGGAAACAATTAATGTACTTGCCACCATGTCACTAGGAACATCAACCTCCGCGGTTGTAATCGCATAGGATCAACCTTTATTTCTTGGGTTTTTCTGAGGAATGTTTCCTTCGATATTAGAAAACTAATTTTCATAGTGTCTCATCTCTCTGCAGTTGTAGCATTGAACGTCATTGAATTGTTTCTTCCCCTTGCATTCATTAGATCGATGACCCTTTTCTCCGTAGTTATAGAAAACTCTTTTTCCTTTCAAGCATTTCTTGGGATGATTCTTTCCACAGTTCTTTCATAATGGAAAAATATTCATTCCCTTGCTCTTCTTTACTTCTTTTACTTTTCCATTTTTATGAAAATGTCACTTTAAATCTTGGTTTCCATTGAAAAAATTTGATCTAGGAAATTCCTTCTCTGTTTTGATGGCACTTGATACAATTTCATCAGATGATGAAAATGATTGAGAAGCCAGTTCCATTCGAAGACCTGGCTTAATACCTTCCATGAAATGATCAATATTGTCCTCCGAGTCATGTACATAATCCACAACATACCTGGATAGCCTTGTGAAGGTAGCCTCATTCTCCGCAACACTGTCTTATTCCCTTTGTTTCAAGATAAGGAATTTCCTCTTCATTTCAGTTATTTGCTCACGAGGGAAATAATTTTCAAATAATATTTCCTTAAAATTCCCCCATTCCATATCCTCTAACTCTTCTTCCTCTATGGTATTTTGAATTAGAGACCACCATTGATCTACGTCTCCCTTAAGACAATATGCTACGAGTACTACCTTTTCATTTTCATTTCATCTTAACGCCATGAATATCTTTTCAAGGGACATGATCCATTGCTCATCAATCACCGGATTAGTAGTCCCATTGAAATATAGGGGCTTCTGCCACATGAAACGATCCAAAAGAGGTGTTGAATGGTTATTCTTTATAACTTGAGTATGTTGTCCCAATATGTTCATGATCTGATCTGCTCCAATGTTGACTGTGTTGACTTGCTCAGTCGGGGGATCCCTACCTTGACCTCAAGTATTGATTCCCCATCTTCCATTAGATTCCATTTCTAAATAATGGGTTACACTATATTAGTTTATAAATCTCAAATATAAATTCACTCAACATAGATTGAAATTCTATGCATAGCTAATCTTATAAACAAGGTTCCTTTGAGGAAAAATTTACATTAACTTTTTCATAATGGCTAGTAATGAAAATATGAATTATCCTAAGCATATCTCATGGGAGTGTATTAACCAGGAGTGAATCAAGGCCCATCTTTGTGCACCAGTTACCATTTGATTCTAGCTCAAAGTGGTGTTTTCGGGTTTTACCCCCAGATACATGTGTTCCTGAGATGCCTCTACCAGCTCATATCTAGACAAGGACATATTACATAAAATATCCACATAATCTATTCCTTAAAAAAATACCAAAATGTTCTTGTATTTTTATTCGAAAAAACTACCTTAGTGCCTTTTCCCTATTATAAATATCCTAGTCTTGTTTCCAAGTGTTCTACTAAACTTCCTCTGATAACAACAGTAACACCCTGACCCCTCTAGGCTTGACCCAGTGCATTACTTGTGATATCGGAATGGTTAGAAGGAATGAAAATCCCAAAGGAATTATAACTTTAGTTGTCTTGAAGAAACTAGATACATAGATATAACTCAAATTACATTGGAAAAGGTTATAAAATACAATACATAACAAAAAACTAAAAAATTCATCCACAATAACTTAAAAGAAGATCTTCTCTTCATCACCTGTCGAAGGTGAAAATGAAAGGGGTGAGATCAAACACTCAGTAAGGGTTAAAAATAGAGGAAGCTTGAGTACAATTATAAGTGAATCACAAATAGTATGACATAATAAATATGGCATAGTGAATAAATGAATAACCAATGCCATTAATAAACTGAAAAAGAAACAACATCCATAGATTTTGTCATAGTGAAAATCTCTTGGATAATAATAATAAATGATAATAAATAAAGATAATTTTTATTAATTGGAATTCAAGTATGTGTCACATGAATCAATAATACCATTAAAACGTTTTAGTTCTTTGGGTAGATACCCGTCTGATGTTTGGGAAAAAACTTGAAGGGTTTGTCACCAAACTCCATTGTCTCATGAGACCTACCGATGAATCGAGGGGATATAGAGGGTCCCACAATCCAATTAATGTACAAAGATTTATTTATACTTTGATTCAATATAAAAGAAATATGCCTTATCAATATCCGTATAGATTACTATATACATATTTATCAATAATTCCATAATTAAAATAACTTTCTAAATAAACACCATATGTAAAATGGTATACGGTTTAGAAAAAAAATCCATGATATGAGATTATGGATATTTAATATAAACAATATTTCAAATGAAAAGGGATCTCAAATAGTCAGTAGGTACACCACATAAGGATTATTAGTTGCACAATACAATGTTACTCACAACGAAAAGGTAGTTGAGACAAAGTCCCTTACCACTATGTAATCAGTCAAATCATATGACCAGAACATAATGTATGACAACCCTGCTTTTTATTACAACTTTAACATGCTTTATTACATAAAACTTCACTTGATTCAACAAAAAATATTGAGAGGTTTAGTGTCTTTGGGGCTTATGATCATTACATAAAAACTTAAAACTTCAAATAAAACATCTTTATTGAAAACTTCCTTTACATGACCACTACATTCCTTCGTAATTAGCATTGCATGGGATAACCGGAGGACATTCATATGAAAAGGGTGAGATATAAAGCCCAGTAAGGGAGTACACAATGAATAAAATGAGGAGTAAAATACATGTTATGCAATAGGAATGTCAATAGAGAATAATAGTAACATGAACATAAAGGCATGATAAATCATGATAAACATAACATGGAAATGTGGCGACAACAATTAACATTAAATTAGCATGATCCAAGGCTCATTGCACATGGAGCATGAGTAAACCCTCATTGCACTTGAAGCACGCGTAAACCCTCGTTGCACTTGAATTATCATGAGTCAACACTCATTGCACATGACGTATCAGGATACTATACTTTACCCAATGCATTGGAGCGCTATAAGGGCGCACCCTTCTTAAACATTTCATTTCATGCATAAGTATGCCACATGGATCATAAAACATGGATTCATAAAACATAATCATTTATTCTACGATAAAGGAATGTGGAATTCATACATGAACTTTACAATCAATATGTACATGTGCATAAAGGTGAATACCCTTGATAGAGAAATGGTAATGGTATTCACTACACAATGACATTGGCTTAGAAAATCAGTACGATTTCGGCAGCGTAACGGCGTGACATAAGAATTTATAAAAAGGTTGATGAGAGATAAAGGGGTTCCTCATCATATTTACATGTAATAGATAGTATGGAGGTTATATATATACATTTCCCAACAATTGAAATGGAATTTAGATTCATGATACAAATGTATTGCTTGAATGTAAAAGAAGAGAGAGAGAAGTTCCTTTCGAAATTTCGGCATAATAACGGGTGTACATGGGAGGCATTTAATGAGAGATAAAGGGTTATACCATCGTTCAAACAATAAGAGGTCAGTATTGGGGAGGTGCGAAACCATACCCCAATATTCATAATTGAAATTAAAATGGCAATACAACTTAATGAAAATTGACAAAAATGAGAAAGGATGAAAAAACCCTTACTTGGAAGTGTGCTTCCAAAGGCTAGAGAGAGGCTTGTGAGAGGCTTCTTGGGAGCGTGGGGCACCTTTAGAGGATTCCAGAGAGAGTATGGAAGAGTTTGGACGAACTCCAAGGGCTTTGAGTGAGGAGGAAGTGGGATCTTGGGTGGGTTTATATAGGAAAGGTTAGAGAATTCTTTATTATTTAGGTTTGGGGCCTCTTATATTAAAATAATCAAAACCACAAACCATCCCATGGTATTTTCCCATGGTATCGTGAAAAGGAAAGAGGAAAACAATATTTTACAAGGCCATGGTCCGAACTTATTAAAACATTAGGGTTGCTTATGTGGTGGTGAGTCACACTCCCATGGAAATTAATTTAAAAAGGAAAAGTGTTGAATAAGTCTTGGGGGCTCCATTAATGCTTTTAAAAGTAAGTAAAACAAACCCAAAACCTCATTATTTTAATGATAAAACATATATTTCCCTAACATAAGGATTATGGTACTTTATTAAATCACCATTGGGTCATTATGATGTCAGAAAACACATTATATATTTAAATGGTATTTAATTTTTACCCGAAAATTTGACTGTCTCAGAATATTATGAAAAATTCACCGTTGGATAATTTCGACGTCCTAATTCCAAAAAAAAATTCTTTTATCTAAATAATTTTTTAAATATGTGAATTTCCACTTTTAAAATAAAAACTGACATTTATAAAAAATTCACGGGTTTTGATAGAAATGGCTTTCAAACCATAATAAAAAATTTAATTACATTCATAAAATTATAAGATAATTTATATTTAATAAAAATTAATTTAATATTAATAATAATATTTTATTAAAATATTATTTAATTAAAAAATTCTTTAATTTAATTAAATATAATTCTTAATTAAATACTATCTAAAAAAACCATTTGTACTTTAAAATCTATTTACAAAGTATCAAAAATGACTAGAAATTATATTCATTATTATATACAAAAAAAATATACATGAACATGGTACTACTTATTTGTTACATAACCCCTTAAAATAGCCACATAAGACTTAATGGTAAGGTGTGCGATGGTGACAGACTCTTGGGGCGACTCGGATAACATTGCTCGAGTGGTAATCTCTATCAAATTCCACTTTTCCTATAGACAGTCTCGTTCAAGAATGAAATAATGAAGCTCAGCTTGTGCTTGGTCAAGGGCGAAGCCCAAAGATTCCACCTCTTTTCCGAGCTCCGACAAATGGGCTTCATATGGGGCAATTCTACTGGATGAGGCCATCGCTTCCTTTTTCTGAGTAAAATTGGGTTCGTTAAAGCCATTTATATATACTACTCATGTGATAACTGTTCAATGGATATAAAATTAACGGTCACAAATCTTATCATAAAACCAAAGAAGTTGACATATTATAAAAACATTTTTCATAAAGAGACATTTAACTAGATCAAGAGGGATTTTCATTAATGAAACTTTGGGTCGTCACATAATGAGCATCAAATGAATCATTGAATAACATGAATATAAAGATAATCATCTTATTATATATAAAATGTAAGTACACATATACCACATACAAGAAATAAGTGGCAAACAATGAAAATCTCACAAAAATGAAAGTGAGATGAGAAACCCATAACCTTTTCCTCTAGTGTGTTCTTGATCGTTCTAAATGACCTGAATAGTCAAATTTCGAATAATTAATTAATAATTCCAGAACCTAATGAACATTTAATTGAAATGATATAACCTTATTATGTTCATTAATGTCCTCTTTTATGGGTTTAAGAGATTAAAGCATATTGTTTTGGAAGCATTTTCTTTCTTGGTTTCATGATTTGTTTACTTGAATTCATGAATTGATGTTGGTTTGAAATATGGTTAAACATTCAGAACTGTTAATATAAATTATTAGTGAAATTAAAGATATATAAATGATCTTATAATGTTTCTGGTTATATACCATGAGTATGACTCATTTGAGGAGTTAAAAAAATAAATGCTTGAATTTGGCATGGCAGTTTTGTGCTCAATAAACTTGTTTCGTATTATTATTCCATATTATGTACGTGTAAATATTCCAGGACATTAATCAAGATAAAATACATATGTTATGACCTGGTTCAACCATAATTATGATTTCATGACCAGAATTGAGAGAACAACTGAAGAACAAAACTTCATCGTCCATGAAGGTTATAAATTGGAACCTCATGGACATTGATTTCATTTATAAAAATAAAAGGGAGGGAGTAAGAATATTTATAACGGTTCTTCCATTCATAGGATATAAATCCATTATGTAGATTATATAGAATTTATCATGATCATTTATATAGAATATGTGAGGAGAGGATAAAAAATGAAGATAAATTCAAATGAAACTAAATGAAAAAGAAAGGTGTTTTACCTCTTGAAATAACTTATTTGTGAACCTCCTTAAGGGAAGCGATTTTGGACTTTTGGAAAGACCAAAAGCTTCATAGTCATGGGGAGTGACTAGGGAAGGTATTTGGACTGAAAATTGAGGAGCTTCAAGGGATAGAGGAGTGAAGAGAAAGGAAGTGGTGAGGGGTTTTATAGTGAAGGAGAAGGGGTATTTTTCATTATTTTTATCATTATTATTATATATTTTCCCAAGATTATGAATAGTCTAAGTTAATGTGACCTCAAATAGTAATAATGGCTTGTGAGTTCGAACCAATTTTCTTTGAATCACTTATGATGTCATAAATAGTGTATTTTAATGATAATTTATATATACGGTATTTTATCGTATTTCACTATTCATAAAAAATTATAGAATTTCAGAAAAATCCCAAAAATTTACCATAACCAATTTTCTAAATTTAGAATTCAAAAATGACCTCCATTTTACAAAATTAATTTTCAAAATATTATTAATTTAATTTTTACATAAAGTCATAGTTAATTTGAAAAAATAACAATCTTAAAGTGAAATTAGTTTCATTTCTCATTGAAAAACTAATTAAGATATCATTATCCTGTTGCCTTAAGAAAATGAAATAATATTATTAATTACTATTCATAAGGTTCATAATACTATTCATATTACAATTCATAAGGGCATGTTACTATTCACCAAAATTTTTTTTATTCTATCAGACTCTAAATAACTTACTGATAACAATTCTAGATGACAATTTTTCGAAATTCCAAACATAGAAGTGGAAAATTTATATTTAATGGATAGGTTTTGACTATATCCTAAATAACCTAGTGTTGTTTTGATGAAACACAATTATGAATAGAATATATTTAACAAAAACATACCATAAACTGTTTGGGGTGCCACAGTCTTCCAGTTCCATTGTTTTTGACTACGCCAGTTGGAGGTCGAGCTCATTTGTTTGAAGTATATTGGGACTATGAGCTAGTGTTGGGGTAGCACTACTCTTGGGGTCATTTCCTATGTTTATGGATACAACCATATGATCTCATCCTCATCATGGATTGGTTTTATTCAGTGCAGGCTATCGTGGATTTATTTTGGAATAAGGTGGTGTTCTTCTATGCTGATGGAGAGACAATGGTGTTTGTTGGTGAGCGAGACCCTCATATGGGTCAGAGGCGTGTTCTGTCCTTATCAACCGTGATGGTTGAGATGATGTTGAGTTCATTTTAGGTTTACAATTGGTGTTTGGAAAGGTCTATAAGAGTACCTGGATGTCTTTCCAGAAGATTTTGTAGCATTACCCCCTCGAAGAGAGATCAAGTCTAGGATCGAGCTACAGTCAGGAGCATCTCCAATATCCATGTCTCCATATGGGATATCCCATTATGAGATACAAGAGATATTTATATATCATGAAGTTTTATTACTAGGTGGTTTTTTCGGCTAAGTGTGTCACCATGGGGTGCCCTGGTTTTGTTCGTGAAGAAGGCTAATGGCAGTTTCCGATTGTGTGTCAATTATTGTCACTTAGACAAAGTGACTCTGAAGAATCAATATCTTTTTATAAGGATTTATGATTTATTCAATTAATTGAAGGGTTCAATTTATTTATTAAATATTTACTTGTGGTCAATATATCATCAGATGCATGTAAAGGATGAGGGTATTGTCATTAGGGGCATTAAAAGTTAGTTATAATGTCGTTTGTCATGATGAATTCTCTAGTTTGGTTCATGGGATTGATGAACGTTGTGTTCAGCGTGTCCTTGGATATGTTTGTGGTGGATTCCATAGATAACATACTTGTGTACTCTACGTCTAAAGAGTAACATGAAGAGCATATACATGCTGTTTTGGGAGTTCTTCATCAACAACAGTTGTTTGGGTTGTTTTCAATGTGTGAGTTTTGGGCCAGAGAAGTTCGTTTCTCAGGTCATGTGGTTTCTCAGCAAGGAGTATTTATGGATCCGTTGAAGATAGAAGAAAATGTGTCTTGGGAATCCCCCAAGACAGTGGAAGTGGTGTGAAGTTTCTTTGGTCTCACAGGACAATACAGGATGTTAATAGTCGATTTCTCCTGGGATGTGACTCCTCTAATAGCATTGACCAGGAATGATCAGGAATTCGTGTGTACCTATCAGTTTTAGGATTCTTTTCACTATTTTAATGAGATGTTCATGAGTGATCCAATTCATTGTCTCCATCATGCTTTTGGTTCTTAGTTATGCCTTATCACTACTTTTCATCCACAGAAGTACAGTCAAAGAGAGTAGACCATTAGGATTCTTGAATACATTTTTCACTCTTGTGTCCTATAATTTTGAGGTTTGTGGATGAGGCACATACTCTTGGTAGTGTTCTCTTACAACAATATTTTTCAGTCCACCATGGGTATGGATCCGTTTGATGCCTTGAATGGCCGAACAATCCATTCTCCATTGTGATGGATTGTGGTCTAAGAGTAAGAAATTCTTACATACTAACTAGTGCAGAATATGACAGAGATGGTTCAAGAGATTCATGATAGTATGAAGACAGTATAGGATCATTCGAAATCACGCGTCTATCAAAGGAGGTGACCTTTAGAGTATGATTTTAGGGATCATGTGATTCTGAAGGTGACTCCTAGTCATGGGCAGTGACAGTTCAGTCATGGTAGTAAGCTTTCTACCCAGTTTGTTGGGCATTTTGAGGTGTTGTCTCATGTTGGAGTAGTGGCATATCGAGTAGCACTTCCCCCAATGATGAGAGATATACACAATGTTTTTCATGTGTCACAGCTCCGTCATTATCTTCATGATGACTCTTATGTCATCAATCATGGAGATATTTATGTTGATGATGATGTGACCTTCGAGTTGAGGCTTGTGGAGATCCAAGATCACCAAGAGAAGGTTTTTCACAGGAATTTTGTCCCCTTGGTTCATGTCTTGTGGTGACACAGTGGTGTAGATAAGAGTACCTAGGAATGTGAGTCGTAGATATGTGAATTATACCCAGTGTTTCTGGATGTTTAACACTTTTCATGTAACGAAGTTCACATTGTGGTTATAGTCCTTCCATGACTATCAGATGGATTTCTTTTATTGCTTCTTGTGACTTTATCTTTATTGAGAGGTATCTCAATGAGTGGTTGTTCATTCCCCTTTTCTGTTTCTGTTTTGGTTTTTTTTGAATTCTCAACGATGAGAATGTTTTGAGATGTATCTAATGTAGTGGAACCGACCTCATTGTTCTATTCCTTTGCTGAAATATGGTTTCTGAGTTTTTATGAGAGGTCCACGTATCCTATCCCCAACACTTTTCTAGATATATAATTCCTTAAACAGTGACATCGGTGTCGGTTATTAATTCAATGAACTGTGGCATCAGTGTTGGTGATCCATTTTTTTAATAGTGTTATCAGTGTCGGTGATTCATTTTGTGAATAGTGGCATCGGTGTTGGTGAGTCATTCTGTGAATAGTGCCATCAGTGTTGGTGAGTCATTCTGTAAATAGTTCCATCGTTGTCGGTGAGGAATTTTGTGAATTTTACCATCCGTGTCGGTGAGCCATTTTGTGAAAAGTGGAATCAGTGTTAGTGATTAATTCTTTGAACATAGCCATCGGTTTCGGTGACTCATTATGTGAATAATGTAATCAGTGTTGGTGATTCATTCTATGAACAATGTCATCGGTGTCAGTGAGTGATTTTTTGAACAGTGCCATCGGTGTCGGTGAGTCGTTCTCTGAACAGTTTCATCAGTGTCAGTGATTCATTCTATGAACAGTTCCATCAGTGCCGGTGAGTCATTCTATAAACAGTGCCATCGGTGTTGGTGATTCCTTCTATGAATAGTTCCATCGATGTTGGCGATTCATTATCTAAATAGTGGCATCATTATTTGTGTGTCATTCTATGAATACTGTCATCGATTTCGGTGAGTCGTTCTGTGAAAAGTTTGATCGGTGTCTATGAGTCATTCTGTGAACAGTGTCTTCGGTGTTGGTGAGTCTTTTTGTGAACATTGTCATTAGTGTCGGTGAGTCATTTTCGAACAGTTTCATCTGTGTCGATGATTCATTTTGTGAACAGTGGCCTCAGTGTCGGCGAGTCATTTTCTAACAATGTTTCCAGCATCGGTAAGTGTATAGTGCTTCTAGCTTCTTATAATTTCACCCCTTTGATATTTTCATTGATGTAAAATGCATTCAAGGCATTGTTTTAAGGGAATTAAGGATGGTTCAAATCGATAACACATATATTAATTTTTTAAGGCTCAAGATTCCTTTACATGGTCAACTCGTGTGGTATTATTCCATCTTCTTTTAAGGGAAAATCTAGAATATCTTAAACCACTACAACGTTAATTCTTCTAAAGGGACAATATATCTTCCTCCATTTTCTACCTTCTTGTTCCCAAATGAGATAAACTCAAACTTTTACTTCTTCCCATAAGAATAGCATGATCAAACCTTAATCCATGGATCGATTCCTCTTTATCATCCTTCCTACTGCATGTGCACCCCCTGTTTTGGTGTAAGCAGCAAGTGTCGATCTATCATCAATAGAAAGTGTGATCTACCTCTGTTTTTGTGTTTTCTTTGACCTGTTTTCCCTATTTTATCCTTTCCATGTTATGAAATTTGATCTCCATGCTCTAATAGGGTTTTCTGGGGTTTCAATTGGTGAGGTCGTGTCGCAACATCCATGGGTGGATGTAGGGG
Organism: Viscum album; assembly: GCA_963277665.1. Classification (NCBI taxonomy): domain Eukaryota; kingdom Viridiplantae; phylum Streptophyta; class Magnoliopsida; order Santalales; family Viscaceae; genus Viscum; species Viscum album. Next base: position 301,550,435 of record OY728151.1, read on the forward strand.
CCACATGGTATGAGATTGTAATTCCTTGTGTGGATTATTCTCGTATAAAGAATGTCTAAACCGTTTCAGTTAGTGGATTAGTTTCTTTTATATTTTTATGAGAAAATATAGTGTTATAATGTTCTATCCCACTAGGTCACAATGGAATTTACATAATAAATGATTAAACCAGATTAATAAATTGATGTCGATCTTATTTTATTGCCTCTTGTCTTGTTAGAAAGTGTGATAAATATTCTTTCCTTTTTTAGCATTTCATTCTTGATAAAAATTGGTAAAGAACATAATATATGATTAATTGTAAATGGAATTTCAAATATAAAGATTCCTGTAAATGAATATGGTTCTTCTTGTTGTAATTTTATGTTAATCAAATTGATGTAGCAAGCATGTTTAATTATTTGTGATAGCTAACTATTTAGGTTTCCAATCACTGGATCCTATGAATAATAAATCGGTTAATTCAAAATAGATTAATGAATAGGTTGTTTACTAAAATATAATTCCTCATAGGTTTCTGAGTTACCATCTTGCTTGTTTAAGGGACAAGAGCCCAGTTCACATGAAGTTTGTTTTCCTGATGCTTGTGGTGTGATGTGAGCATGTTGTGATGTGAGCCTGGAATGATTTTGTGATATGTGGGGGTAGCGAGGCCCATTGTTTGTGGAATAATTTAACCCCTAGAGTGGCATGATGCATCAGTTTATGTGTATGGGTGTTGGGGAGGTCATCAGAAACGATGAAATGGGTTGGATGTGAATGTTTGGATGCTTAATGAATCATGTTGGTTTTTTATCTGATTTACTTTCCCCACTGCTAAAGGTATCTAGTATTTCATACACTTCATCCAAAAGGGGTAGAGACACATGGGGTTATCCATTTTATTTTTTTGTTTAGATTCTCAAGGGAGTAGTAGTTTTCACTATTGCTATAGGTGGTAATAAATCGACGAGATGTTCACCTACTCACTGTGTTAATCCCCTTGTGTTTAGTATTTTAGAATGTTATTCTAGAATGATTGGGAATATGGGAATGTAATAATTATGTCAATAAATGATTAAATAAATTATGTTAACCCATGGGGTTGGAGCTTGTTGGGATGCAAGGTTGTGATTTCAATTTCAAAGGAACATTGGACATTGGGTGTGATGATAATGAAATATACTATGGAATTGTTAAAGGTTAATTAATGTTTAAATAATTAATAAATGTAAAGTTGAACTTATTTAAAGGGAATAACATATTGTAATAATGCTCTTTTAATGGTTGTGTACTTATAGGATACCTGGTCTTGGAAGTGGCAGTCGGGAGTCCGAGAGACATTAGCTGCAGTTGAGTGTAAGACTAGGTTATTCACATATTTTGGTTGTGAGCTAATGTATATTCTATACTTTTTATGTTTTTATATACTACTCCACCTCTTCATTTAGGGAAACTGACACCCCAGTGATTATGAGCCCTATGGGGTGTTTTTTCCAACATTTCGGTGGGAGGGTGAATGACTGACTACCCCTTTGGCCCCGCTCTTTTCTCTTGGTGGATACTTGTGTTGGTAGGAAAATGGTTAGTTTTTCCATATATGTATGTAGATGGTTTTAATGGCTTCTGTTTATTCACACACATATATTCGGGATATAGTTTCCTATGGACAAACATAGGTGTAACCTATATAGGTTGTGATGGATTGAGGATCCTTACTCAGTGTATGAGATATAATGGCTTGATATTTAATACCCAATGTATGCTACATGTTATGAGAGCTGTGGTGGATCTTGAAAAATACCTGGTTACTTTGGTTACGTGGATGTGGTGGTTTTGTTGCACGAGGTCCATGTTGTGGTGCTACACCCAGGTGTCTCCAGGAAAGCCTTTTTTGAGAGAGATGGATTAAGATGTGTGACGTTGGGGAAAAGCAGAAAACCAGTGGGGAAGTGGTAGAAGACTACCCATGATATTCTTTATTATATTATATACTCTTGTATGTGATACTTGGTGATAGTGTCCATGGAAAGATTGGTAACTTATTCTACCTATTTAGGTGATGAGTAATCATCAATTGTTGTTCACCGTACTTAGCATGCTTTAATTACATTATCATGAGAGGATCTGGGGAGGATCCTACTGATTAAGCTATTATATCCACCCTATGTATATATATACTATTTTTCAGGTCACTTGGAGAAGGTTGGAGATTAAGCTGGTTGCTACTATCTTGGGGTTTCCGGAGCTGTTCAGGCTTCATGGTTGTTGTCGTTTTTTTACTTTCTTTTGGTTCTTGCAGTTTTCCCTTTCATTTGTAGTAGTTTTTGTATGAAATTACATATGTGTACTTGGTATTTATTTTATATTACAGTCTGAGTTGGAGTTGGATAGTGTTTATCATCTCTCTCTGTCTCTCTCTCCTTCGCATGTTTTCCCTCAATGGGTGATGCCTCCTATTTGTGTGTTTAGTATACCCTCAGTGCTAGTTTCCAACCCGAGGCCTAATGAAGGTGGGAATCAGGGGTCACTATCTCGCTTCTCACATTGCTGACCCAGGAGGGGTACACCATGTGGGGAGGGGGTCGTGGCATGTGGTTTAACCTAGTGGTTACATCTTTGATTGGTCTCATGGGATGTATCAGGTTCGAGTCTCCATGTTTACATGTAGGTTTTATAGATTTTATTTCATTGTTATTATCCTCATCCCCCAAATATTTATAATGATTAAGAAGTAATGTTTTATCTATTTACCTATACGACAGTTTTGAATCTTTTTACCAGAGAGTAAGAGAATTTATTGTAATATATAAAAGAAGGAAATATTTACAGTGCCTTGTCTAATCATTATTATTAATCTTCTAATAATGTTATTTATGGTTTCAAAAAGTAAACTAAATTTCAATTGTTATTGTTTTCTTTAGTTGAAATTGATTTTTAATAATTGGATATTACTCTCAAATATTATGTAAAATTTTGAAATGATTTTTTATGCGTTCAAATGTGTTTTTATGGGTTTTATGATAAATAAGTTAAATATTATAGTTTTTATATTCATGATTCTATATATGAAAATCATAGATGGTGATTGGTGTGACTGATATATCTTATGATAATGGTAATCCTGATATAGCTCTCTAATGAATTCAGTTACTATTAGTCTTCAATGGGGAAATGAAGGAGATAACTCGGTAAGGTACTAATTTAGAATTAACTAGAAATTAGTTAACCCGATATAGGTTAAGAATGATCGTAAATGTTTTATGAAACAGATTCTCCATGATATTGATTTTATCCTTGATAATTGTTTTTTATTGAAATATTTTGATTTCATACAACAAGGAATGTTTTTAAATTATAAAGGTGAAATTATAGTTTTTTATAGAAATTTTTAATGATAATTTTATGTTTTTTCTATACATTCTATTGTGTTTCAAATATTTTCAATGAGAAATGTTTTATTTTTTCACATGGATATGTTTTATTTATGTGATCCAATTATTATTGTGAAAAGGTGTAAATTATAATTATTATTTTTAAATAGAATAATGGAATCTTTTATTTTTATATCCCTTATAATGATATTTTTTCATACCATGTTTTTATATTTTTTTACATTATTTAAGGATTTAAAGGATGTATATTGAGGTCAAAAATTCATATATGGTAGCTATTTTTAGAATATAAATATGTTTTTGGAATGAATCAAAGCATTAAATTCACAAATATTGTTTTTTTTTGGAAAATATGAATATTTAGTGGATGTGTTTACTTTGTATTGTATGGGTTTGATATGTAATGGAGTTTTATAATTTTCTAATAATCTAAACCTAAAATATCATTAAAATGAATGAAAGTGAAACACTTATTGTATTTTTTTAAATATGGGATTTCAAAGTCACATGGAATTACTATTGGTATTAAAGGAAATGTATAAATAATCATAGTGGATAATATGGTTTAAAGAGGATGTTTTATGACTTTTAGATTTTCACTAATAAAAATATGGCCATCATCAGTGATAGAAAAGGGCATTAACAGTGCTAGAAAAGCATTATTAATCGATGAGAAGATAAAGGGGGTCCCTTTTATCAATGTTCAAAAAAGCGTTGATAGAGGCCCTTTTTATCAGTACTAAAAAAGCGCTGATAAAAGACCCTTTTACGAGTGTTAAAAAAAGTGCTGATAAATGACAATTTTATCAGTGCTCTTTTTAGAGCTGATAAAAGACACTTTTTATCTACGCTTTTAAAAAGACTGATAAAAGATAAAAAATATTGTTTAATTCAGGGGGATTCAATAGCTTGAAGCTCCCCCTTCAACAGTGCACCACCCCCACCCCAGCCAAGACGCACCAATCACCCCCCATTACATTAACAGCACCCCACCCCCTTTAACAGTGCTAAGCCTTATTCCCCACCTGTTCATGCAGCCTTCCTCCCCTAGGATTCAAAATCGTGACCTATTTCCTGCAGTGCTTAAGCCTTTACCACTCCACCATATTTTTTCGGTCCATTTATTAATGTATTTATTTATATATATATATAGTTTTATTTACTCGTATATTAATGTATATATAAATTTATATTAACATATATATATTTATATTAATATATATATATATAGTTATATTAATATATATATATATATAGTTATATTAATATATATATATATATCTGTATATTAATATATATCTACATCTTTGTATATTAATATATATATATATATATATAATTATATTAATATATTAATATGTGTATTCAATATATTAATACATATTTACAAGATCAATTTTAAATACATTTATAACAGAAGATTTTTTGTGTGTGTTTGTTAATTACTAAATATATATATGCCACACACACACACATATTATATGTGTATTTTCATGTTTAATTATACATATTTATATATATGTATATTCAAATATTATATATTAATATGTATATATATGTATATATATGATTAGAATATATAGATAATATATATTAGTTTGTTGATAATGACGCACACAAATATATATACACACTCACAAACATATCATATAGGCATATAAATATTAATATATTTTTATTTTAAATAAATTGGATATTATTATTTTTATTTAGATAAGACTTATATTTTGGGAAATATATATTATATGTAAATATGATTAGTTATATATTTATGAAATTAATTTTTTATGGGTGAATATATAAATATATATATATTTTCATATAATTGATTATAAGTACCATTACAATATGAAAAATAATAAAATTTCAAATCCATAATATTAATATCAATGTAACCCCTAAGAATAAATTAAGTCCCCATTTAAAAAGGTCGAAAAGAGCCCTTAAAATGAGGCTGAAATTCCATCGAATGATAAAAAATTTGGGTATGCAGACTAAAAACTCAGTTTTGGAGGCCTTCTAAGCCTTTTAGCCTTGAAAAATGTGACAGAAGGTTCTTTTCAATCACTAGTGCATATAGCTCGTCGCAGACATTGATTTTAAATGATGTAGAGCTCAAACGAACACCTGGATCAAAATTTAATGTCATTTGAAGTTTGAGTTACATATTCAACTTATTTTAGATCTTTTGTTAATTTTTTTTGATTTTTTTGTGTCTTCAAATTGTTATTAAATGATTATTAGTTGATGATAATTGGAAAATTATTAATAATATCTTTGACAACATTTTAAATCCATTTTCACTAAATTTATTATATAATAAGTGTAATAGTTTAGTTATACTTATCCATAATTTATTTGAAAAATATATATTATATTTAAATTAATATAAATATACATAAATCTCAATATATATTTTTTCAATATTTTTTTTGAAATATACATTTTATCATCGCTAAGGAAAAGCACTGATGAAGCCCCCCATTTATCAGCGCTACTAAAAAAACGCTGATAAAGGGGTCCCCTATAATAATGCCAAAAAATCACTAATAAAGGGGGGTTTTTATCAGTGCTAAAAAATCCACTACACCAAATTGTTTATTTTGTGGTGGTTTGTTTTTTCGTTTAGTGGAGGTTTAAACTGCCGCTAGATCATTGTACGATAGTTTTTCAAAACTGTCGCTAAATCGTGTGTTGGGAAATAATTAGCCGTGGTTTTTTTAAACCGTCATAGAAATATTTAGGGGCTGTTTAAACCGTCACTAAATCATTTTTAATTTTTTTTAGTTTTTTTTAATTTTTTATATTTTTTATATTTTATATTTTCATTATGTATTAATTTATTATTTTATTTATTATTTTATTCATTATTTTATTTATTAATTTACTTATTATTTTATTTATTTATTTATTTATTTATTATTTTATTTATTAAATTATTTTAATTTATTTATTAATTTATTATTTTATTTGTTAATTATTTTTTTTATTTATTATATTTTTTTTTCATGCCCACCTCTATGCATAAGTCCATGTCCTTGCACATGCCCATGTAATATATAGAAATTCTATGTTGGGTGTGATTCGAACCCCTAACCTCATACTAATTCTCCAAAGAGTTTACCACTCCAGCAGGCTCTTCATGTAGTCAATAAATCGAATTTAAAATACGTATACACATATATAATAATTGAAGAAACAAGTAATACATAACAAATACATACACACTAAATAATTATTAATCTGTAATTATTAATCAATAATGATTAATCAATAATCATTAATTAATAATTAACAATTAACAATGTATAATATATAATATATAATATATAATTTATAACATATAATATATAATACATCGTATATAAATCATAAAACATAATACATAATACGTAATTCATAATATATAATAAATAATATATAATATATAATATATAATATATAATATATAATATATAATATATAATATATAATATATAATATATAATATATAATATATAATATATAATATATAATATATAATATATAATATTTAATATATAATATATAATATATAATGTGTAATATATATTGTATAATGTATATTGCATAATATAGAATATATAATCGATATTAAATAACATCTAATATATAATATATAAGTAATGTATAAATAAAAAATTAAATTAAAATTAATTTAATATATGACAAATAAATAACAAATTAATAAATAATTAATAAATAATAGATAAATAATGAAATAATAAATAAATGATAAATAAAAAACAAAAAAGAAAAAATAATTAATTACAAATAATAAATAATAAATTATATATAATAAATAGTAAATAATAAATAATAAATTATATATTATATATTTTATATTATAAAAAATAAAAAATAAAAAATAAATAGTAAATAGTAAATAAAAAAAAATAAAAAAAAATAATAACTAATAATAACTAATAATTATTAATTGTTCATTATGAATTAAGATTTAACATTTAATATTTAATATAAATAAATTTATAAATAATTAATAATTAATTAATTAAAAATTAATAAATATTGAAAATTGAATAAATAAATAAATAAAAAATGAATAATAAAAAATAAAAAATTAATGTTAAGTAAACTAAAAATAAATTAATAATTAATAAAAAATAAAAAATAAATTACAAAGGAAGAATAAGAGATAGATAAATAAATAAATAAATAAATAGATAGATAAATAAATAAATAAATTTAAATAATTAATAATTATTAATTAATAATAAATAATTATCAATATTCAATAGTCAATATTTTATATTTAATAAATAATTAATATTTAATTAATAAATAATAAATAAATAATAAATAAATAATAAATAAATAAATAATAAATGAATAATAAAATACTAAAAAATTAATATTTAGTAAACTAAAAATAAATTAATAATCAATAAAAAAAGAATAAAGAATAAAGAATAAATAATAAATAATAAATAATAAATAATGAATAATGAATCATAAATAAATAAATATATATATTAATAAATAGATAAATAAATAATAAGTTATTAAAAATTCATAATAACTAATAACTAATGATTAATATTTTATTATCAATAATAAATAATTAATAATTAGTATCTAATTTTTAACATAAAATATTTAATATTTAATAATTAAATAATAAATAAATAAAAATAAATTAATAAATAAATAATGAATAACAAATATATAAATATATAAATAAATATATAAATAAATCAATAAATAAATATTAAATAAATATTAAATAAATATTAAATAAATAAATAAATAAAAAAATCATAAAACATTAAGAACTTTTGAAAACCCTAAAAACACTGAAATGACCATAAAATATGATTTGAGATTATCTTTTTAGTGCCACAACTAGTCAAATCAGAGATCATGAAATGAGCTTCGATATTATATGTGGTACTGGCCGAACAGAAACCTGTATTGTATGTTATAACCATTTGAATTTTAAGAAATCGGTGAATGCAACTAAAACCTCTGTTTTGGAGGCCTTCTAGGCCTTTCTGGTGAAAAAATGGGTACAATACTCCATGAGGTGGTATTAGACCTTAGCGGTGTAGAGCTCCTTATAGGGTTCGATTTGATATGTGGTAGAGCCCAAATGAACACCCGGATTAAACGTTATGGTCGTTTGAAGTTTGAGATTGATTTTTTGACTTTTGAATTTTGAAAATATATTTTTTCCTTCAATTATCAAATTATTAAAATCTCACTTGATTTTTAATCATTTGATAATCATTGATTTTACTAGTTCTGAAACTGAAATGGGATATCGAATAAGAAGTTATGGTAATTTGATAATGAAGTCTGTTCTTCTACATATAAAAGATTTGTTTTCAGTTTAAAAATATTAATAACTAATAATTATAAATAGTAATTAATTGACAAATTAAAAATATTGAAAATAATAAATAACAAACAATATTTTATTGTAAATAATAAAAATAAAAAATATATAAATATATAAATTATTTTTGAAAAAAAGTAAATTATTTGGGAGGTTCTGAAAAAACTGCCGCAATTTCATGGCAGTTTTTTTAAAACCAACCACTAAAAACTGAAATGTTTTTCATTTAGAAGTTATTTATAAAAATTTATAAAAAATAATTACAGAGGTTTTTTTACGGCAGTTTTAAAAAATACTGCTAAATTTTTTATCGCAAAAACATTTAGTGGCGGTTTTAAAAACAACCGCGAAAAAACCACCTCTAAAACACTGTTTTCCTATAGTGAGGGCTGACAAAGGATCGCTTTTAATAGAAAATTTTTAGCTCAGTTAAACTTGCTCTTTACCAGAGATTTTTTATCGCTGATAAAGGCACACCCTTTATCATCTCTTTTTTAGTGCCGTGAAATGGTTGTTCTGTGAAAACCTTGTTTTGTGGTACTTTTTAGCTTACATTAATTTTTTTAAAGGTTGATCATAAGTTTAAAGGCATAGAAACTACTAGATTTATGTTTATTTGAGACGGTGTATTAGATACGGACTCCATCAGAAAAAAGTAATTTACAATGGGAGTCCGTCACAAATACCCCATAACAAATAACGGTAGAGCACTTGTGGTTATTTATGATAGATCATCATAAATATTAATTATTTCTCAATGTTGGATAATCCATCAAAAATTAGTGTCATAATATTTTTAAATAACCAAATTTGATATCCCATTGTAATTACTTCTTTTCAAAATTCTTTCCAATCTTCTCAAATAATTGATTTCTCAAAAAAAAATTATTAAAAACAAATTTATTAACTAGAAATTAATAAAAAATAATTTATTTTAAAAAAAACATATGTTTATAAATATTTTAAATTTATTAAAGAAATAATTAATAAAAAAATAAAAAAATATATATACAAAAAAAATTAAATAAATTAATTTATTGGAATTCAATAAAGAAATTAACAATAATTTTAAAAATTAAATATATTTTAGAATAATGAAAATAATTTAAAATATTAAATCTTTTACAAAATAATAAAATAAAATTACTTAAAAAGTTAATATATATATATAATTAGTTAATATGTAGGAAAATATATAAAAAAATTAATTCTTTGTAAAAGTTCGAATATGTATAATCATTAAAAGATACATAAAAGTAATAAATCAATTCAAAAATGATATATTTTTCATCCAAAATTACAAAACAATCATAAAACATCAGAAATCATCAACTGTCATTAGGTTTATTTGGATCACTCGATGGACCAGGGGGAGGATCACTCAAAAGACCAGGGAGAGACTCCACCCCGATGCCACATGTATGTCTCCACGTATACTTCAACGTCTTCTCATATCTCAAACACTACTACTGATGCTCCTCCTCCCACACTTTCAGAATCTTATATATCATCTCATCTTGGCCTCTCAGCCCCTCCTAATATTGTGTTACAGACAATGTTATCTATGATGACCCTCCTCGAGGTCCCTTTTCACTAACTGACTCCATCACAAAAGTACCATAATGACACATATGTGTTAGTCAAGAACCAATACTAATAACCTAGCCTTTATCAACACCATGAAAATTCACATGTATCCAAGCCCTCTTATTGATAACCAAATCACTAGTTGTATCTTGTTCACTCTCTCTATGACTCTCTTATGAATGAGAAGTCACAACCTCATATGCTAACTTTCAATACAATGGAAAATTTCAATAACAATAAAATTAATATCAATGAATTTTTTTGAATGATTACTAACTACAATATAGAACTGTCGGTCGCCTACAACTTGTACAATATAGGGAACGATATACATCTTATTATACACCTCCAAATTAAAAATAGATGGGTCAGATGCAGCCGGTATAAGGTAAAAAACATGTTGTAGTTAAAGTATATATACATAACTAAATAATATCAATTACCATATTTCATTGATGTATTCCTAATGTATGACTTCTAGACCTGTGTGTGAACTCTTTCCTCCCCCGGCTCTGATGTCCAGATGGTGACCTACTCTTAAAGGTCTCTCCTAGCTAGAAGTTGAATAATAAATCCCATAATAGAGCTATGATATAGTTAGGTCGAGGGGAGACACCCAACTAGTCAAAAATAGCATCAAATGATTTATCCATATCCTAATTTACGAGGTTGTGTAGAAAATCATGAAAGTGATCATGTATACAAATATCTCATTCCTATTGGATAGGACCACTCGAGCTATCTTGAATCAGAGATTTTTTTTTCAAGACTACTAAAAAAATAAGTTTGTAATTAATTTTTTTAAAATTGTATATATTATTTAATAACATACAATCCAATAGTCAAAAATATAATGACACATCATGATGGGAACCAGATACCATGACACCTATGGATCAAAAAAATAATTTCATAGAATCTCACCAGCCTACCCAACAACTAAAAGCAAAAAAACTGTGAAAATAAAAAAAATTATAACATTATTACAAAAATTAATAAAAAAGTAAATATACATTAATTACTATAAAGAAATAAAATAATCTCTATAAATGAAGTTCAAAATCAATAGATGGTAATCCCTTTGGAATAAGATCCTGAATCATCAATCAAGAAAGACTATGCCCCCTTCTAATAGGCACACCAGCATTAGGCTCACCTAAATTAGGCTCATCAGCAGGAAGTCTGAAATTAGTAAGAGAATGAAGTAGATCATCAAGATCATCTCCATCTATCAAAAAAATATACTTACCTATAAGAATCATTTATTATAGATGTCAAATATTAAAAACTATAAAATACCAGAATATAATAATCTTACCTATAAAAATTTGATAATTGAAATATCAAATATAATAAAATAATAAATATCTAACATTGATAATTACATGAAACAAAATATTTGAATATAATGCATCAATATTTTTCATATTCATCATTTCAATCAAGATCAATTTATTCATCTTCATATCTATCATCATCAACTTCTATATGAATTTGAGTTTCATCATCCCTTATTACTTAAAAAAATTATCTATATTTCCACACCTTATAACTTCATGAACATTTTCTATATCACTATCAACTTCCATATGAATTTTTGTACGATCTCTATGAATTTCACCATAAATAATACATCATTCATGATAAAAATAAATACAAAATTAAGTTGAATAAAAACAATCAAAAAATGTTTTTTGACATCATCAGCATTTGCTTCATTTAGACCCACGTGATTATTATTTAGAGGATATTCTGAAAAAAAATATGTGTAGAAATTTAAAATTTACTCTTACAAGTATGTTTTTTCAATCGAACCATTAACTAATTCTTTGTTATATAATTATTCACTAATTTTTACATACATATCACAAATTGATACATCCATCAGAATTTTACTAGCCCTCCACATTTATCTTCATAATAAAAATACAATATTAAATGTTCCATGGAATGAAAGAAGTGTGCTATGAATATTTTCTCCAATTTACATAATATTGAAACAAAATATTTTTCCACCAAACTCAATGCATCATAATCCAATGTTTCTGCACAAATATATCATTAACCAAATGATATTTTTGTCAAAATATCAAAAATTGAGGAATTAAATATCCCTCTATGACAAAAACGAAGTAATATTTCAATTATGGAATAATAGTCATAACATTTTAACTCGGTAATATATATCCTTTTCTGATATAACAAATAAAATTTTATGTATAGCCATATGGTAACCTCATACATTCAAATATATTTATAGAATAATAAAATATTTTCTTTAGTAAGTGAGTATGCTATTTTTGGCTTCATTAATTTGTGTGATCTTTTATCTACAAATAATTGAAGTTCGGGATGTTTGGATATCTAGGAAATATCTAAACATTACTTTTCAATATATTTGTTCCTAACAAGAGTTTCTAATATGGTATAAAATATGTATTCAATTTTTTTCTCAATATTCATTACATATATCATTTGATTAACCAAAAAATACAACTAATATGGAAGATCCCAAAAAATACTCCTCATTATCCAATTATGATCTATCCCAAAACCAAATATTTTTTATTCATTTATGGTTCATCTAAATTTAATAGAAGGTAATGCAGAGACAATTGATTTTAGCTAAAAACCTAATAGCACTGCAATAGGTTCATCAATTTCAATTCAACCTTTTGTAAAATTATTTTTGTTCCTTTGAAAAGGGTTATCCATAGAAAATATCTCTAATAATAGTCAAAATATCTAATCTTTCCCCCATCACCAAGAATAAATTATTTTTCCTCTTCCATGAAGTTGAAAAATGATTTTAGAGCATGTGTTCTCCATACAAAAAACATACCATATAGAGAAAAGTCACTGATCGTCCATAACAATGAATTTTTCATTATAAAATTATTATATTAAACTATATCAAATGTAGTCACATCATTTTTACATAATGAAATTAATTGATCAACTAGTGAATTCAAATAAATATCAATATTCTTCTTTTGATGTCATGGAATTAATAGCACCAATTCCATATATTCTTTATTCATCAACATCCAACGTGGTACGTTGTAAGGAGTATTTAAAATATGCAAACAAGAATATTGACTATAATTTTCACCAAATAAAAAGAAATAATCAGTGGAAAGTAATATCCATATGTTATGATGTTCTGAAGAAAAATAAGGACACGTCTGATCGAGGTGTATCCATGAATCATCGTCACATGGATGATTTGAGATTTTACAGATGAAAATATTTAACTATGTAATTTCATCATTCAAGGTATGTTATGAGACCTAAATAAATTTTGTAAATGATTTTTAATTAGAAAATAATTTAATTGTTTCATAGGAACTCTATACCTTCCTTATTATTCCTCATTATACCTAGATTCTTCACATGTTGGAAAATTATCCAAGAATTCATAATCCATAAAATATAATATGTAATCATTTGACCATATATTAATTTTCTAATAACTAAGACCCAAATTATGAACTAAACTATTCATTTTATAGAGAATTACAGGTTATGTATTTATGTCAGGAAACAAAAATTTAACCAATGATAAAATATGATCGAATCGACTATTTAACATTTTGAAATATGATTTAATTGCTATAAATTTTGTAATAGAATAATTTTTTCTTGTCTATAATCAGATATATAAGGCATCATTATTAGATTTCAATAAATTATTAAACTAATAAGGTTCTCATTCAGGATTTGGAATGTCACTATGATTTATTAATTTAGGAAGTGAAAAATCGGTGGCCTCATGTACTATATTCTAAAATTATGGATCCAGAATAAAATAATTTTTATTTAGTAATATAAATTTTTCTGCTTTTTTTTAACGAAAAGTATATTATTTCTGAACACAAAAACACTAGTGATTAATTGCATCATTTTAACTGTTTTAAATCTCCTAGGATCACATTTCTAAGATGGAAATTAAATTGTTCCTTAAGATATAAAATCATAATCTGACAATAAAAATGATTTTCAACACCTTCAATATAGGCAATATTATTATCCGACGCGTTAGTATTTTTCTGATGATTTATCCAATAATAATAGTGTAATAGAAACAGTTGTCTACTTTCTGAGTCTATGGTTATATAAAAATATTACACAAATAAGAATAATTATTATTGATAACTTTGACTGGTTGTGAATTATTATTATATTTGAACACATTGAAATATTCTGTGCAATATGATCAGAGAGGAGTTGAGTTAGCAATATATTAGGGGGCCCATAGAGGATCAAAACAGATAGTATAAAAATATTAAATATTGTATAATAAAAACACTATTTTTAAAAAATAATGTATCATCTCTTTATGTTTTTCTCATATGAGAAATCTGAGACCACTATTGGGACAAGGATATGGGGTTCACCCTAGGCACGGTATAACATTTGTGAGCTTTAGGTGTTTAGTTACATGGAATGTGTTGGTAATTCATTTAATATTTCTATTATAATTTCTTAGTAAAATTTAATGTGTCTCTCAAAATGGTTATTGTACGAAAAATTGGAGACCACAGTTGGGTTTGGCACATAGGTATTATCATATGCACGACATAACATTTGAATACATTAGGTGTTTGGATATATTTCATATGAGGGTATCATTTTTATTATTTTTTTAATATTATTTTTATATATTTTAAAAAATAAATAAATTATTTATACCAATTAATTTAATAAACATAAAATATAAAATATTTTTCCTAATATCTAATAGTAATTTTTGTTTATCTCCTTGAAAGGTTTGATAAAAAATATTATTTATTAGAAATAGATTTTCTGAAATTTTTAGTATATTAAAATATTATTTGTTAAGTAGTACTTACTATTTATGATATATATATATATATATATATATTAATAAATATTACAAATATTTAACTATTGTTGGTATTTAATATTTTTCCTTCACAAATTTTTACATATTTTCATAACTTCTTCAAAATTTGAATTTATTATCAATAATTTGCAACTAACACTAATATTTACAAGTTATTATTAATATTGGATAACTAATTATTAGTTATTATAAATTATTTAAATATTTTTATAAATTATTCAAAATATTATTAAATTTTTACTGATTAATATATATATATATATATATATATCGCAATTTCTTAAATAACATAAAAACATATAATATATATTCTATCAATTTTTAAAAGAAATATAGATATATCAAATCTATATATACATACATATGTATATATGTATAATTTATAAGTAATTATACTAATATATAATTTTTATTATAAATAAATTTTATTATATTGTACATATAATTTCAAAAAAAAATTAATAATTCTGAGTTATTATTTCTGAAATAATATTAATTAATGAATTTTATATTTTTTTTGAATTAATAATTTTTACCCAAGACACAATATAAAAGCTGTCTGCATCACATGTTTTTATATAATTTATATGAAATGAAATCAACTCTTGAAAGAAAAAATTGGAATCAAATCATACACAAAAATTAGCACCCAAATGAAATCTAATAATGTAACAAAAATGAAATCACAAAATTAACACCAAAATTAAATCAAATTTGGAAACAAAAATGCCTCAAAAAATATAATAATATAGGAATTATAAAAGTAATTTATAAGTTTGAAGTTTAATTTACCCTAAAATCATGTAATTGAAAAATTCATGTTTACACAGCCCAATTTATCCATGACACATGAAATCCAAAATTTGTGGGTCAATTATTTCAGTTATCTACTTTGGAATACAAGAATTACAAAAAAATGACAACCAAATATATATAAATATATTAATCCCAAATTTAAATGAAATAAACCCTTATAAAAAACATCCAAATAAAAAATAAAAAATTTATACTAACCCTAAATGTATGATTAATTTAAAAAAATTGGGTAAATTGATTTCCCTTTGTTTTGACCATACTAGTATTCAATAGATAGAAAATACGAAAAAAAATTAAATAGAAAAATTGGATTCTATAAAAATAATATTTGAGTGGGGAAACATGGGGTGGTACAACATCACAGTTGTGAAAGATATGGAACGGTGATACAGCATGGCAGAGTGGTGCGGTTGCGTAACATGGTAGCACTGGGTGGAGGTTTGGTGTGGATAAGGTAGGAGCCACTGACCGTGTAGTAAATGCGGAAGAGGAAAGGGTCCACATAGGTTAAATTGATTTATTTTTCTTTATGAATTATATATGATATAAATAAGTTCATCACAAATAGTATTTTAGTCAAAAGTATTTTTAAAGGACATTAAATTACATGACAAATACTTCTGAGCTGACAGGAATTTTCAATGGAATTAGTGGTCCATTGAAAATTATCATTGTAATTTTTTTTGGCATCAATCATCGGAAAGGTCAACCAAAACTATTTATGATCTAACGGTTTCTTCCATTGTAAATAGTGAATATTTTCAATGGAATAAGTATTCAATCCCAAACAATCAGATTCTAAATAATATTTGTGACAGGTCATTTTTTCCATCGCCAATGACCCATTGAGAATAGTAAATTTTACAGTAGTGAGATTCACTTATGATTTTTTATCTTATTGTAGTTTAATAGGATTAAGGATAATTTGGGAGAAATTTATAGGAAAACAACCCTTTAATAGGTGTTTCAGTGAAACAGATATTTGAGGAAAAGTGTTTCTTTTATTTTTTGGAAATAAGTTGGGAGGTATTGATAACATTTATTGTTAATACATTTTTTTAATGTTTATGAAATTATGGTTAATTTGGATAAAGGATTAATATAATCTTGTAAACTTATGTTTTTTAATATAGATATCCATGTGATTAAAAAATGATTTGGTGACTAAATGATTAATGTTATTTTTTAATAATTTTACTATATTATCGAGATAAATATAGAATTTATGGAAAGTTTTATATTATAGGATAGTATGTCATTTTGTATAAAATTTGTTGGTATTAATTGTAGAAAAAGGATTGTGTTTTCATTTGGATGAATATATGTTTTTTATTTTGGTTTTATGGTGATTCACTTTATTTATATAAAGGATTATATTATTTTATTGGAATATATTATTTGGGTATTTAATTTTGTTGGGTATGCTATATTATGAGGGATTAATATTGTTTAGATATAAATATTAAATTTAACTTAGAAGGCTATTTGATCGAATATGTTTTATTTTTTGGATTCAAATTTTATCTGGCTTATTTTGATTATTTTTAAGGCTATTTGTTTATAGAATATTTAAATTTCACAATTGGGAGTTATTTTTTGAGGATTTGGAAATTAATGTAGTACATAATAATTTGAGATTATAATAGACTGTGCTTACTATTTTTGTATTGGTTAATGTCTAATAATAATAGGAATAAAATCTAATCCTTTTGTAGATATTGTGTCCCATTAGAATTTAATTTCAGTGCTTCAGGTATGTAAAATTCAACGGGGAGATTCATTTATTAGAGTTGGGGATGAGATGTAAAACCCAATAGATGTTATAGTATGTCTTTTTTAAATAAATTCAATTTTTTAGATAACTTATGTTGTACACAACATCATGATATGATTGTGTTATATGTAACATTGAGTTTTCTTATGTTACACGCAAGCTGATTTTTACCAATAAACAATAAAATAATAAAATATTATAAATTAATATAATAATATGTAACCTTTCCACTAAGTTGGAGGTAATGAATAATGTTATCAAAATTTTGAAAATTTATGGTTCAATTCATTGTATAAAATTAATAATAATGGAATATAGGAACTAACTGAATATATAAGAACTATTTTTATAGACATAATTTTCTTCCCACAAAGTAGTTTTATCATATTAAATTAAATTAATTATGATTATCTAATTATATTAAATATATATATATCTGTTATATATTAAATAAAATATTTTTCTTATTAATTTAGTATATTTTAGAGGCGTAAGATAAGAAAAAATTCCAATATTACCCAAAAAAACCAATTTTTTTATAAACACAACTTTACTGTATTTTAATGGCGAACCTATTTTAAATATATATTTTGAATGTTTTTTACATTATATCAGAGGAAATAAATTTCTAATTTCAAATAAGAGTATAAAAATTTACTTTAGTTTATTTTTTTATTTTTGTGATAAGTTTAATGTTTTGATGAATAATGAAAATAATAAATTTAAATTGAAAACTACTTTTTTCATTAAAATATTTTAATTTTTTAAATTATATTTTTTAATGTTTATAATGTATAACTAAGTTTTTTTATCATTTATACAAATTTAGAAAATTTTCATTAAGTTTACAATGATTTTTTATATAAAAACGTTTCAATAATTTGCATGTTTAAACTATAATAACCCATTTTCTCATCATGTCAACAAGGTCAATTATAAATTAATTAGTAAAAGATATATTTTTTAAAATTTTGAAAAATATAAAAAATATTATGAATAAGGTATTAAGAATTAGGTAAATACTTATCTTTTATTTTTGGGCATATGAATAATAATTTTTAGTAATGTTTTAACAGCTGGAGTTAAGGAAAAATTAGGTAATTATGGATAAAAATAATATTATGAAATTACCCAAAAACATTTCTTAATTTCATTTTCTGAGTTTTATTCGTTAGAAATCATATATGGGACTAAATTATAACATTTTGAAGTCACTTTAATGAGAATAATATATTTATTATATTTTCCTTAAAGATAAGTTAAAAATTTCGTACTCATCTTTTTAATAATTATTAATTTTTTAATATATGGTTATAGAGAATATAAATTTGACAACAAATTTTCATATGAAAGCCAATAAATTTATATTCATCATGATAATTTAGTTTTTTTTATAGAAGAAATAATTTAATTAAATGATTTTATAAGAATGATGTAGTAATTGTTTATTAAATGGAAATATCATGTAAATGATATTAAAATTTTTAAAATAAACATAATTTGACATAATTATTAAAATTTTAGAAAAATATAATTTAGAAATTTTATTGATATATTATATATTTCTTTATGCCATCATGTTTCTAGTATATTTATAAAAGGTCAAATATTGAATAGTATAAAAATTGAAAAAATGATACTTTAAAAAAAATATTTTATTAAATGATATACAATTAATAAAAAATAAAAATTCTACCAAATAACTGTAATAAGATAAAATGTTTCATAAATGATCCATTTGGGGTTCTTTTTTAATTTTATAGTAACTAATTTAACCCTATAGATTAAAGGAGGAATGTTTTCATGGTAAGAGTTGAAGGGTTTAACAAACAGTTAAATCCCAAAGACAAGGTTAATATTGAGACCTAAATATGTCTAATAATAATTGGTTGAGCAGATTTAGACCCATAATAATATTATATTTTAAATAACTCACTTAGTATCTATTTATAAATTTAAAATTAATTTATATTATTTTATTATTTTTAAGAATTTGATAATGTGCCTCGCACCTCAATTATAAAAGGGAACCACTTCCCTCACTTCTTTACACCACTTTTAGCCTTTTGGATCGACCAACCACTAAATATTTCCCTTGAAAACTTCCTTGGACACATACTAGAAGTTATTTTCCTATAAAAATACTGACCATAGTGTCCCTAAAAAGATATCCAAAGGAGGTTCGCTAAAGAACAGGTAACCGTGTGTAATGACTCCTTCAAGTTCATTAATTATTAAACTTTTTATTCATGGGGTTTTCCATTATAAAAATATGAATATAGTATCACATATATTCTAATATTTTATTATTATTTTATGACTATATTCCACTTTTTATCCATGCTATTAAAATCAAAATCACCATGTGTGCATACATACGACCTACTTTGTCCACACCCTGGTGTAATATGTTTTTCATCAAAGCATTTTTTGTATGTTTATAATGGTTGATATAATAGATATAAATAATAAATATGGAATGATATTGATTATTCATAATTAATATACCAACTAATTACATACCATTTTTCTATAAAAGGAATGATATCGTCGTTCAAGGGTACGTACAACACACCTTTCCCACGACGCGATGAGATTTGTCTTCTACATTAACCATTAAAGAATTATTATAAAAATGTATAAAAGGAATAAATATTAATTATATTACCAAATAATTCTAATTGAATAATATATATATATATATATCATTTATCTTCTTCTATTCAGTATGATAAGAAAATGCAAACAATGCTAATGCATATATATGAATTATCGTATTCATAAAAAGTTTATTACATTTCATATATCTATATAATATATATATTTATATAATAAATATATATGATATATAAATAATTTTTTAAATTATATATGTAATTATATCACTAAATATTTACAAGGATCATGAATACTATGTCAAAACATGTACGATAAAGAAAGGAGTTATTACCCGAAATGTTGCATTAAATTGTAATGATTAATAAACGTGTAATATAATGTCATAAATGAATAATATATGATATCATAAATATTATTATTATACTGGTATAAGTTCATAATATTTTTAAAATCACTATAATAGAGTTTAAGACATATTTGGAGGGAATAAGACATAAGGTCATATTTATTTCAAAATAAAATTATTATTTGCGATTGTATATACAGTAGTATTAACTATTGAATATTAATCATTCATGTCCATGTATCATAAAAATAATATCAAAAATATTTTTATTATTATCCAATAAATTTTTACTATATTTTATGAATGTTTTTAATTTTACTTAATGGTTTAAAAGGAATCGTTTTTTCATTTTCCAAATGATGTACTTAATGAATTTTTCTATGTCAAGATTTTTTTTAACTTTTTTCATATGAGAGGAATTTTTTTCTATCATGAATCCTTAATGTTTTGATGCTTCCCTTTCAATATTACAAGGTTTAATTCAAATTAAAACTTTTATTTTTTAATTTAATGGATTTAAATAAATGAAGTCAAAGTGAAAAAACGTATTTCCCTTAATGGATTTTTTAATGACTTTGTTAATGTATTTTATTCTTTGTCAACATCCCATATTATATATTAGTATTAATAATAGTTAATATCTTATGATAAAATTTATCATATTTATTTGAATGTTTTTTGTTTTATTTTAATATTGGATGTGCTATTTTGATACCAATCACGGGTTATGGATTAAGTTTTAAAATTGAAAAGGATATTTTGGATAAAAATGTTTATATGGATTATGTTTATTCACCATTTTCATATGAGAAATTCATTATAATTATATGTGATGGTAGGGACTTCTATATCCCCACGATTCATCAGTAGGTATCACGAGAGAAACATGTTTGGGTTTTAACATATTTATATATGGTGTCTTGGTAAAATCCTTGACGGTATTTATGTGATGTTTGATATTATTCATTCCTTAATTATGAGATTAGTTATTGACTTTACATGTGATTGTAAAAATAGTAGAATATCTAGGGATAGTTTCATTCATATGTGGTTATTTATATGACCTTATTTGATCATCTTTCATTACTCCAATATTATACCTTGGTTATTGATTAAGTGGAAATTATTTTAGTTAATCACCTTTCCATAATTGTTTTTACTTGTTTTTGATAGACTCTTATATATGTATACCCCTACCAAGAATTTGATATCAACACTTTCTAATGTTCTATCTATTCCTAGGATACCATGAAGAGTTTTACTTTTGATATTAATGGTTTTGATAGGATAATAATTATGTTCTATAAGGATTTTCCATGTTGTATTTTCTGTTTTAGTTTTAATGTATGGTTATTGTATGTAATATGGGTTCCAAAACAACTAAAGTGATTGGTCTGTTTGTATTTGATTAATGAATATATATACCAATATAATAAAGTAAGGAATTGGATTTGGGATACTATGGTTTGGGTTGTTACATTTGGTATTAAAGTAATTTTAATAAACACCTTGGAAACTAGATTTAGAAAACCTAGATTAGTGAATATAACCCTAAGATAGAATTTGAGGATAAGTATATGATAACATCCCATAATTTTTGTACGGTACAAATTATGTGAGTCTTCCTATAAATATATATGTGTCTGGATACTTCAAGTGGACATGGTTTAGGCACATATGTACCATGGGGTAAAACTATGACAAGGTGTGTTAGGCCCGACTCATTGTAACTTGGTACATGATAATGACCCTTTCTTTTCACCTAGTTTGACACTCCCTGGGGATATGCTTAGGATAATTCACATTTTCCTTAAAAAATAGTATTAATTATTTTATTATATGATAAAAATGAATAACCTAGGTTAAATATAATGTGTTATTGATTTAAAATAAGGCTTAATGATATTATATAAAGGATTACACATTTTTATCACTATGAATATTGTTTCTAAAACTATGAAATCTAGTTTTAGTCAATGGATAGAACCCAAATATTTTAAAATAAAATTGAACATGATGGATATGTTGGTGGAGATTAGAAACCAAATGGAATTCGACTAGGAGTGAAAGATGTCATGTTTATGCGCAATCAATTTTCTCAAAATACAAATACCAACATATAACATAAACAAATAAAAAACTCACAAAATAAGATAAGCATTGAGTTTTCCAAGAGCCCTAGTAGTGTATACCATATAGAAGAGAAGGCGTGACTTCAATCAGGAAAGAAATGTGAAAGAACAACCCCATGAAATTTTTTCACTAGAACAAATAAATTAATTATGTATGGTAATGAATAAAATAAAATAATTAATTTAAAAGGAAAAATAAAGATTAAAATGGAAATAAATAAAACTAATCCTAAAAATCCATTTTCAATTAATTATCTTTATTTGGGGGAACCTAAGAATTACATGATTCAATTACCTATTATATATAATAAACTCTACACCAAGGAAGGTCTTATGTTGAAATAAATAGATGATTTATTTATGTATTGGGGTTGTATCGAAAACCATAGTTGAAAGTGTATTATTAGATTAACCTTATTTCCAGGATGTCTATCATATTTTATAAGGAATGATATATTAATATAGTTTTTGAAATAGTACAACCCATTAGCCAAGTGACATATCACCGTGTCTGGAAAGGAAACTGGGTTAGAACACACAATCAAAGAACAAAAAGGGTGAATAGCATACAACTAGCCAACCTGAAGTCAAGTTCAACATAAAATTATTTGTTTAGTTAAAATATTTTATTGATTAAGTTTAATTTAATTTTAGGGGCTTATTTTATCAAATAAATAACCATGGTATTAGAAAATACTTTGGTGATTGAGTGATTAATTATATTTCTCACGGGGTTCCGTTTTTTGTGAATCATATATGATTAAGGTATACAAAATATTTTGAGGAATAATGGATGAATTTTATTTTAGAGTAAGACATGATATTATTGTGGACTTAAGAATATTCAGTATATTAATAAAAATGGTTATCACTTCTTGGAGATTATATAAATTAGGAAATTAATTTTTGGTATGAAACATTAATAGGTATTAATGGTATTTGTAATGATATTGCAAAATACTTTTTATTTTTAGGTTTAAATATTTGTGTAGATTTTTTTTGGTATGAAAGTTATTTTATGAATGATCAATGTTTATATTTTTGTATTACTCTTGAATTTTTGATATTAAAGTTTTTTTCATCTAATGGTTATATATTTTTAGGGAATTAACTTATATTACCTTAACCATTTGGTTTTTTCTTTAATGTGATATGACAGGAGGTAAAATATTTAATCTTTTATGGATTATGTTAATCTCTATAAGTTTATTATTATTCTTACAGTGTGAAATTTTTATTTTAATTACTCAACATTTGGAGAAAATGATGAGTTTGTGGTTTATATTGTTTAAAGGATGAAACTATACTGCTCAAGTATGTGTCCTTATATTTCTATTAGTTGAATTAAATTAATTCTCCATATTTATGTAAAATATCTCAAATCAAGAAATGTTATCCTAGTACAATATTTTTTATAAATGAATTGGTCCCTTAAATCATTACAACTTTATTTCTTTGTGACTGTTAACCTTCTCTTGACAATGTTATCTATCACTCTCTATTATAGATTGATTATTATATTTATCACTTATTTTATTTTTTCCTATATGGAACCCTAGTATGTGTTATATTCAGTGAACATAAAACATCCCTTTATTTTTTTTTTAAATATAGGTCTCATTAATCCTATTTTTGATGTGGAATTTCAACAATGATATTTTAAAAAGACCAAACCCCCGATTTTGTTCCCGAGTACCAATTACGGGGATGCTATTTACTGAATGAGGGGAGAATGTAACACCTAAATATATTAATGTATGTCTATTCATATATAAATTAAATTTCATCGATATATTATGTGGTACACAACACCATGATATGCTTACAGTACAATCAACATTGAGTGGGCTTTCATTACAGGCATGACGTTTTTTTACCAAACAATAATATAATATTAAAATAATATTATTTATCAAAATAAGATATAACCAAGACATTAAGATGGTGGTGATTAATAGTATTAACTATCTTATGAAAATTAATGGTTGAATTCATCAGTTAAAAATTAATTATAAATTAATATTCGAACCAAATAAATATATATGATATGTTTTAAAATTACTCTTTTTATTCTCTCAATGTCAGTTTATCCAAATAAATTAAATTAACTAAAATTAGATAATTATATTAATTAAATATATATGTATTGAATTCAATAAATTATTTTTTATATTCATCTTATAGATTTTTTGAGGAATATGATAAGAACAAACCCAATATCACACATAAAAAACCTATTTTCTTTTTATAAAAAGAAATTTACCACCTTTTATTGGAGAATATATATTAAAATAAAGTTTTAAATCTATTATAAATTATATTTGAAAAAATTAACTTATCATTTTAAATCAAAATATAAAAAATTAATTTAGTTAAATTTTTTATATGTTTCTAAAAAGTTTCATTTCTTCATGAATAGTGAAAAATACTAAATTTGAATTGAAAACAAAATTTTTCCCCAAAATCATTTTTACTGGTAAATTATGTTGTTTTAATTATTTTAATGTAAAACAATTTTTTTTTAATATAATATAGCTCATTATAAACAATTTTACATTGAATTATGATGTCAAAACATTTCAATCTATATCATGTTTTGACTTTAATAACTCATTTTCTCACCCTATCAACGTGATTAAATTTAAATTAATTATTGAAACCTATGGGTATTAATATTGAAACATTGTTTAAATATTTGAAATTAGTGGATCCAATTTATTTAAATAGTTATCTTTTATTTATGGTGATATGAATAATAAAATTTAATAATATTTTTATTACCACAATTAAGGGTAAATTAGGAAATAATTGGTGAATTTTATATTATAAAACTACCCTAAAACTTGTTCTAATTTAATTGGGTGGGTGTGTTTCGAAAATAATAATAATTGAGCGGAAATTTTACCCTTTTTAGGCCCCTTAGATGAGAATAAAACAATTATTATATTTTATGTAAAGATAAGATAAAAATTTCATACCAATGTTGTTAATAAGTATTACATTTTTAGTACATTATTATAAAGAATATAAATTATACTATAAAAATTTATTTTGAATATAATAAATTTATATTCATCGTGAAAATTTATTGGAAATTATTATATGATAAATAATTTAATTAATGGAATTAATAATAATGATGTGGTAATTGTTTAATAAATTGAAATATAAAATAAATTATATTAAAAATATTAAAATAAATAAAGAATTATTTAATTAATGAAACTAAATAATTTTTTTGATAATTTAGACATGTTAATTATATATTCTAAGTGTTTTTTAGAAGTTATAATGTTGTTTGTATAATTTTAAAAATAAAAATATTTAATAATACCAAAATTGACATAAATGAAACATTAAAATAAATATTATTTGATTAAATGATATAATATTCATAAAAAACCAATATTCCCACTCATGATTAGAATAATATTAAATACATCATCAATTTTCTATTTTGGTTTTATTTGGAATTTTATTGTATATATATTGACCCTAAATATTTAAAAAGCCAAATTGTCATGAAAAGAGTTAAGGGGTTTAACTAAATGATAAAGAAAAATGGTAAATTTATTATTGTGACCTAAAAATGACTAAAAATAATTGGTTTAGAAGATTTAGAACCATAATAATCTAATATTATAAATAATTTACTTCAAATCCATTTTTAAATTTAAAATTAATTTTTACAAACTTAATATTTTCTTAGTTTCCAAAAGCACCCATCAGGTCAATTATAAAAGGAAACCTCCGCCCTCACTTCCACACACCACTTTGAGAATTATATCTTGAAAAAACCCTAAATATGTCACTTTTAAAATTAACTAGATACATCCTAGATGTTTTGGGCTTCTCAAAAGGCCAACCCTAGGGGACCAAAAGATTATCCAAATAATGTTCGTTAAAGAAGAGGTGGTCATCTTTACCGACTCCTTATGGTTAATTTATTTTTATACTTCATCATCCTGTGTTTTTTTCATTACATAATAATAACACACGTTTCTAATATTTTATAAGATGTTATTGTTATGTAATAAATATTTTCCACATTTTATTCATTCTATGAATAATGAAACCATCACATGTGCTTATGTATGACATACCGTCTCCACACAATAGTGTAATCTATTTTTCTTCACCGCATTATTTGGATGGGTATAATAGTAGATTTAATATATATAAAAAATAAATATGACTGGAATTTTATTTCATATTATTAAAATACCGTCTAATGTATTACCATTTTACCATAAATTGAATGATATCATCACTCATGCATACTATAACACCCCAATATTTAATAGTATGTTATTTTCTTTATATTAATTCAATAGCTTGCACTACACGCAACACTGAGTTCGAGTGCACTACGAATTACCAAACTAGTCGTTCAAAAGCGTTATGAATAGTATTTACTGAATTTTTTATTTTATATACTCCATATAATTTTAAAATCCATATTATGTGTTTCTTAGATAAAATATAAGAAAAAATTAATTTTTTATATAAAAAAGTACATTTAAAAAATGCAATTTTTCCACCTTTTAATGGAAACCATTTTTAAAACCAATATTTGAAACTTATATATTCAATTTAATGAAATTAAATTCTTCTTTAGAATCAATGCATAAAATTTTAGTTTGGATAAATTTTTGTTACTTTTCTGATAACTTTTATATTTTGATAAATACTAAAAAATACTAAATTTTAATTGAAAACATCTTTTTATTAGATTTAATTTATAGTGTTAAATTATGTATTTGATTGGTTTGGAAGTATAATTAGATATTATATTTATCATTCAATACAATGTATGTCATTATAAGTAATTTCACATTTAAACTTGACATAAACACATGTCAATCTTTTGATAGTTTTTACTTTTTTTAAAAAAAAACCGCTTTTCGGTTTTGACCTTAGAAATTAATTTAAAATTAATTAATGAAACTTATATGTTTTGAATTTGGTAAAATTTAATACATTTTTGAATTTGGAATATCAAAATTAGATTATATTAAATTTTAGTAATTTTTCTTAAAACATTCCATTTTTGAGGAATTGTGAAAAACATTGTGTTATAGTTTAAAAATAACTATTTATTTAAATAATTATTTATTTTATTGAAATTTATTTTCTGTAAAAATAGATATATAATACCTATATAAGTTCAATGTAATTAATTAGTGTCATTTTTTAATAAAATTAGATGTATAAAGTTTTATTGAACATTTTATCGTCTTTTACCCACCTCCTAGGAGAATTTGCAAATTTTGATAAAACATAATTTTACAGCTTCTATTAGTTTAATTTCAAAAATCTGAAAGACATGTTTAATATCAATAAGTAAAATGTGGTTCAATAATATGAAAATAATTTTTGGTGAATAGTAACTTTTGACTTCTATTTTCCACGGTTAAAAGTAAATAGGGTAATTAAGGGTTGAAATGATATCATAATTACCATAACACATGTATTAATTCTATTTGATAATATAATTAGAACAAAAAACCTGAGAAATAAAATATGAACATCTTTGGTCCACTTGGATTAGATTAGGACATTTATTTTTATTTAATTTAAAGAAGAGTTAAAAGAGTTAAATTCAATGTCTAACAACTAAAACATTTTTAATATAGGGTTACACACAACATAAATTTGAATATAAATATTCTTTAGAAAATTAATATTTCCTACATATTGGTATTTTATTTATAATTTTTATATATTCAATAATTTAATTTATTTATGACACAATGATGATGCATTCATTACCTTATTAATGAAATATTAAAATAATTGATATTATAAATATCCAAATAAATGTAAATTGAGTCTTATGATGAATTACAATAATTTTCTATGTTAATATGAAATTTTAAGGTATGTGGAATAAATTTTATTAGAAGTCGTAAAGTTTTTATGGGTTTCAAAAAAATCAAATACTAAATAGAGTCAAAATTGACATAATTGAGTTTTTAAAACAAATATTATATTATTAATTGGCATAATATTCCTAAAAATATAATTTTCAGACAAAGGATATAGGTAAGGATATATATTAATAATTAACAACATTGGGTTCTCATGTATTGTTATATTAATTTTATTAACCATATAATATAAAAATACAAAGAGATATGGTAAATGCAAACTATTTAACTAAGAGTAAAATCTAAATGATAAGGTTAATAAGATGACCTAAACCAATATAAAACCTATTTGTTGAGAGTTTTTTTACTCCCTCCACTTTATCCTTTATATAATTAATTTTGTAGCCATTAGAAACCGATACATATTTTATTATAAATTAATATTTCAAGCTTTTTTTAAAGTGACCCTCACCTCTCTTATAAAAGGGCACTTTTCCTTCTCTTAATTTTACACCTTCAAAGAATTTTTTCTCAGCCAACCCCTACCGAAATATCCTCCCAACATTCCTACCTTCATCCGAGAGGCATTTATTTGGTCAAAAGTCCAACATAATGAGCTAATTTGATCAAATCAAAACAAAGAACCTGAAGAAGAGGTAAATATTTCATCACCTCTTTCCAGTTCTTTTCTTCTTCCACTTCCACTTTCGTTGTTGTTTCCGTTATAAAGTAATAAATCCAGTATCTTCTATATATTGTGATTATATTATAAAAAGTGTACAGCCATATTCATTATTCTATCCATACTATAAATGAGAAAGTCACCATACCTGTGTACATACGGATTACCGTCTCCACGTTGTGGTATAGTTTTTTATTCAAACATTTAATTAACTTTATGGGGATAATAATGAGTATAACGGATGAAAATAATAAATAAAACATTTTAATTTTAATTTTTATATGATATACCATCAAATTACTTACTATTTCACCATCAATATAATGACATTGTCGCTCCAGCATATGTACGGATTACCGTCTCCACGAACGGGATGCGATTCATTCCCCATCATAATCATTGAAGAATAATTTTCATTTTATGATTTAAAATATTTTATATGAACTTAATATAATTCTGGATAAGTATAAAATACATCCTATCCCTAAAAACATGGCTTATGTAACTGAGTATATAAAGGAAAACAGATCAGTTAACACCTGAAAAGATGATACTACTAAAATATTGTAAACAAAGTAATAATATAGGATCATATATGATATCATATTTATGTATATAGTTCATGTATAGTTTAATAACAATTATTTAACTATTATACATGAGTTTAACGTACCCTAGACCAAGGAAAAGTACTAGGTAAGGGGTTTTCATCTCACTCTGATTCCCCTGAGATTCATTCTATATCTGATACTACTGCCTTTTGTGTGGTTTATGTAATTCCCATGATTTTATTGTTTGTGTAATATACATTAATTTATGGATATTTACATCATCATTGGATGATCCATCTTTCATGGGGTGTATGTTTCGTACATTACCAAATCGGTAAGGGAATTTCAAATTTCAATTTCCACTCATTCGGGTTTACGCAACCATCATTGATTACATTATTCCAATATTATGTGTGAAATTACTATTTATTTAAATATGAAGTAATTCCCACTCCCCTTTGTGTGGATATACTTTTTATATACATAATCACACAATTGATATATTCTCAAGTCCTCGATTTAAACTTGATAAGAGTAATTTTAACTCAATTTCTATTCATTGAGTTAAACATCCAAGTCACTGGTGTTATTTTTACAAGAATTTGTATTAATGTCCTCAAATTAATATACACTTAATATCCAATCATATTTAGTGTATTTATATTTTTTACACATAATTATGTCATTGATTTATACTTAACCTAAGGATACTGTCTTCATAATAGAATTCATCTCAACTTACATTCCATTGGGACTTCTTTGTTGTTATGCACCAATTCACTTTTATTTAGTGTATATACTATACATTGACATGGTATATAATGAATCCCTTAATTCTCATTATATTATAATGATTTTATGACCTAAATTATTTTTATTCAAGCTCTCTCATTTCATTAAGAACTCTAACTATAATATCATTTTAACTATTTTAAAAATTTATTCTTCTAAATCTATCTCATTAATTTCCATTTTTTTGAAATGGTTTAATGGTTTTATTTATTTGGACATTAATGTTTTAAAATTGAAATTAATTTTAAAATTTTAAAAGTGGTATGGTAAAATTTTATTTAAAAATCTATTTTAATAAACTTCTTGATAAATATTAAGACTTTTAAATGTTTACATGAAAAGGGATATTTCCCTCAATGATTTTTACTGATCATTTTCAACTATGTCAATATCCCTTATGGGATATTATTCTTGATCATGGTTGATTTATTATGATACAAATCTTCTATACTTCATTAAAGGTGTTGTGTTATGTTTGACTGTGGATTTGTTATTGTTACACCATTCATGATTTATGGATAAATTATTGACACTTCTTATGACAGTTTTAATATTAATGTTTATGTTATGTTTAAATATTTTCATATAATGAATGCATTGGACTTAGTAAGTGATGGGTGGAGTACAATATAGCTCTTAGATGCAATTTGTTGGTCTCATGAGACAAACTAGTGTCTTGGAATAAGGCCTTGAAAATATATTATTTCTAATCTGGGCATAAGGTCTTGACTATGTGGCTATGAAGTCTGGCATTATGCATTCCATCCTTATAAAAGTAGATATTGATACTGCATGTGATTATTCAACTATTAGAATATCCATGTAAAAAACTAAATGGCATTATTTGATTTTATCTTTTCCATATTGTGCTGATGTTTAAGTTTAAAAGGAATTTATTTTAGTCTTATACATTGCCTTAAATGTTTATGCTTTTTTATGAATGTATCTGCTATATTGTTATCCTTATTGAGCATCTGAGCTCACCCCATTCTATGTTTTATTTTTCCCAGGATGTGAAAAAGTATTTTATGGCTAACCTGCAGGGATAGACTAGGGATATAAGTGTGCATAATAAGGGGACAAAATGTTGATGATGTTTTTAATTCATGATGTAATGTAAAACTTATGATTGTATTTAGTACTTACAAGGCCACTAAATTTTTTCGGTCTTTTAGGACATGATTCCTTATATCATACCAATGTAATGTAATAATTCACCGACTCTATGTAACTGGGATCAGGGTGTTACAATTGGTATTAGAGGATGTTTAATACAAACAGTGGAATCCAGATTTAGAAAAAAACTATGATTTGAAAATAGTACCATAAGATAGACATTGCAGAATAGTATAGAAGTACATCAAAAAAATTTGGTAATGTAATTATTATGTGGGTTTTCCAATCAATACATCCATTTCTGGATATGAGCAGGTAGATGCTGCACTAGCACAAATATAACTAGGAGTGAATACTTTGACAAGGATTTTCAATTTTGACCTGAGGTATCTTGGTACACAACAACGGGCCTTGAAACACTATTGGTTATGACACTCTCAAGGGATGTGAATATGGTAATTCACATTTTCATTACAAACAAATTTGAAGTATTTTATTAAAATATGAGAATAAATAACCTTGGTTAATCATAAGGTGTTTTAGATTTAAAATAAGGTGTTATGATATTCTCTAAATGATTTTATGATTCACACTATGCTTTCTTGTATTAGTTATTGGTTGGATTCCAAGTAAGTTATAGTAACATTGAACATGATGTACAAGGTGGAATCGATGGTGGAAATGAGCAAGGAAATTGAATGTTGATGGGAGTAAATGATATTGTGTTCATACCGAATCAGTTTTCCAAAAATAAGATCAACAACATATATATTAACCAACTCCCAGACTCAACAAATAAGATAAATGCACTGATTGATAAAAGAACTAGAAGTAGAGACCATGAAGAAAAGAAATATCAATTTCCATCATGCAAGAAATGTGTAAGGAGACACCTAGGAATGTGTCTCAAAGGAACAAAGAAATTCTATATGTGTGGGAATGAAGGAAATAATGTAAATAATTGTCGAAGAAAAATGAATTGTACTATGGAAGAAAATAAAAATGATCCTAAACATCCAATTACAATCATTTTTCATAAATGTAAGGGACATTTGCATTACCTGAGTCAATGTCCAATTCTAGAATATAACCTCTAAGCCATGGAACAACCAATGTGGAAATAAATGTCTGGAGAAATGTTTAAAGTATTGGATTACATTGGAAGACTACTCTCTTGTATGTGTAACCATGCAGTTTGTCTTGCGAAAATGCTATTTGAGAAAGAATTGTCTTTTATTTTTTGGATATAGTTATGAAGAACCATTTGGGTTTATATGATCCTTGTTTTGAGGAAATTATAGGTTATTATTTTTTAGGATGAAAATACAAGGTATGAGGTAAAATTTGTGGTTAAATTATGTAATGGTTATTTTAAGGAATTTATCTCATTTTTTGAATGCTATAAAATATAGGTTTTAAAAAAGGACAACACGCAGACCGTGGGACAACCCGATGCGTCAGACAAAGATGCGGGAATCGAACCCACAACCAGAGTGCGGTTGGGATTTATCACCTACCACTGGACTACGTGTTGTCCCAGGTTAGTGGGACTAATTATTTTTGGCTAAATTATTTTTTTTATCAATAATAAGTTGATTTGGGATCTTATGTCTTATGAAACGGATATCCTTAGTATACAAAAAATGATTTGTTTATTAAGTGATAAATGTTATTTTGGAATCTGTTTGCTATGTTGTGAACACTATATGAATAAAAAAAATAGAATACTATGGTATTTTATTTTAGGAGTAATGGTGGATTTTTATCTATGTTTTTATTATGGATATATAGCGATTTGGGTTATTTATGGAAATTCTTAACCTATCAAAGAGAATATGTTATTAGGTTAATCCCTTTTAAGTATGTGAATTTAAAAGTAGTCAATGTTTTTCGGAGATACAATTTAACATTGAAGACTACGTAATCAAATTCTTCTAAGTTTTGGGTTTCAATATTAGTTTGGATCATACAAAAATATTTTAAGTGAAAATGTTTATGAATGATATTTATTGAACTTTGGGAATTGTTGGTTTAATTTTATAAATTAATATTAGTGTTTATTTCTCTAAAGGATTATCCTTTTTGGGGATCATCTGACCTTGTACTAACCATTTTGGTTTTGTTTAATCTCTAATTACAATTTAAATATATAGTTTATCCTTTTTAGATCATGTTATTCTCTAAAAATTGATTATAGCACTTCAGGTGTGACCAAATCATCTTGAAAACTCATCGTTTGGAAAATAAAAAGTGATGAGTTAGTGGTAGAAATCTGTTAAAGGATTAAACTCTACTAAAAAGTAATTACATCCCTTTATGTTCTTAGTCAATATCAAAAATATATTCCATAACTTTATGAAATGGAAATTAAAACAAAAAAACATTGTCCGTTTACTTTTCCAACTAGGAAACTAAAGAATATTTATCCCATCACAATTTTGTGGTTTTCTTGTTGTTATCATTCTACTGATCATTTATTCTATCACTCTCCATCATAACTTGACACATAGTTTATCTTACATATCTATGTTTTCCTACATGAAATCCTAGTATGGGTTATCTTGGGTGACCCTTCTACTTCTCTTTATTTCTTTTAAAGATATAGTTTTATTGACTCTTTATCCAATGTGGGACTTCCAATGAAGTTCCCTAGCCCAATTGTGATGTTTCAAGGATGCAATTTCCAAAAGGGGGGAAGAATGTAACATCCCAAGATTTCATAGTAACTTATTTTCATTAAAGTAATTCAATTTCTTGCACTATACGCAACACCAACTTCGAGCGTACCATGACTTACCAAACTAGTCGTTCAAAAGTGGTAAGGAATAGTATTAACTGAATTTTGAATTTTATATACTTCATATATTTTTAGAATCCTTATTATGTGTTTCTTTGAAACAATATCTGAACAAATTCATTTTTTTGATAAAAGAAGTATTTTTAAAAAATATGCAATTTTACCACCTTTTAAGGGGAAACCCTTATTAAAACCAATATTTGACACTTACATATTAAATTTAATGAAATTTAGTTCTTTTTTACAATCATGATGTAAATTTTTGTTTGGGATAAATTTTCGGTACTTTTCTGATAACTTTCATATTTTGATGAATATTAAAAAATACTAAATTTTAATTGACATCAACTTTTTTAATAAAAATAATTTATATTGATAAATATGTATTTGAAGGGTTTGTAAGTATAATTATATTATATTTTTATCATTTAATAAAATGTAGGTCATTATAAATAATTTCACATTTAAATTTGACATTAATACATGTCAATATTTTGATTGTTTTTATTTTTTTTTAAACACAACATTTCGGTTTTGAAAATGGAAATTACTTTTAAATTAATTAATGAAACATATATGTTTTTAATATTGTAAAATATAATTCATTTTTAAATTTGTAATATCAAAATTATCTTACGGTAAATTTTTGGTATTTTTCTGAAAACATTCAATTTTTGATGAATAGTGAAAAACACTGCGTTATAGTTTAAAACCGACGTTTTATTTAAATAATTATTTATTTTATGTAATTTTATTTTAACTCAAAATAAATACATAATAATTTATATGTTCAATTTAATTCACTTTAGTCATTTTATAATAAAATTAGGTGTATAAAATTTATTGAAATTGTTACGGTCCTTTACACACCTCCTAGGAGCATTTGCAAATTTACATAAAACATAATTTTAACTCTTCTATGAGTTTAATTTATAAATTTTAAGAGATATAGTTAATATCAGTATTTAAAATGTGGTTCAATAATTTGAAAATAATTTTTGATGAATAGTAACTGTTGACTTTTATTTACCACGATTAAAAGTAAATATGGTAATTAAGGGAAAAAATGATATTATAATTACCCTAACACATGTACTAATTCTATTGGATAAATATAATTCGACCAAAAACAACTGTATAAATAAAATATGAACCACTTTGGTCCTCTTGGATCAGATTAGGACATTTATTATTATTTTATTTAAATAAGAGTTAAAACAGTAAAATTCAATGTTTAATTACTAAACCATTTTTAGTATTGGGTTACACACAATATAAATTCGACTATAAATATTAACTACAAAGATAAAAATAATATCTAAATAGTTGTATTATAATTATAATTTTCATACATTAAATAATTAAATTTATGTATGACACAATGATGATGCAATAATTACCTTACTAAGGTAATAAGGAAATAATTGATATTATAAATATCCAAATAAATGTAAATTGAGACTTATGATGAATTCCACTAATTTTATAGGTTAATATGACTTTTTAAAGTTAGTGGAATAAATTTTATTTTAAGTGATACAGTTTTTATGGCTTATAAAAAAATCTAATACTAAATAGTGTCAAAATTGACATAATTGAGATTCTAATAAAATTTTATATTTTTAATTGATATAATATTCCTTAAAATATATGTTTCTTCCAAAGTACTTATATAAGGTTATATATATTAATAATGAACCACATGGGGTTCTCTTGTCTTGTTATAGTAATTTTATTAACCATATAATATAAAAATACAAAAAGACATGTTAAATGACTAACTATTTAACTAAAAGTTAAATCTAAATGATAAGGTTAATATGATGACCTAAACCTGTCTAAAACTTTTTTTGAGAGGTTTAGGACCCCTACCCACCTTATCCTTTATATAATTCATTTTGGAGCTATTATAAACTGAAAATTTTTTTATTAGAAAATAATATTTCAAGATTTTCGTAAAGTGACCCTCACCTTTCTAAAACAAGGGAACATACCCTTATATTAATTTCACATCTCTAAGTCCTTTTAGATCGGCCAAAACCTGCCCAAATATCCTCCCAACATTCCTCCCTTAATCCTATTTGCCTTCCTTTGGTCAGAAATCCAACCTAAGCAACCCTTTTGATCTAATCAATAAGAAGAACCCGAAGAAGAGATAAATATTTCATCACCTCTTTCATGTTCTTTCCTTCTTCAACTTCCTCTTTCCTTTTTATTTCCATTAAAAAATAATAAATCCATTATATTCTATATAATTTTATATTATTATTAAAATGGTACAAGCATATTCATTATTCTATCCATCCTATAGATGAAAATGTCAACATACGTGAGTACGTACGGATTACCATCTACATGTTGTGGTGTACATTGGTATTCAAAGACTTTATTATTTGGATGGGTATAATATTGATTATAACTGATGTAAATAATAAATATAATATTTTAATTATTATTTATATATTATATACCATAAAAGTAAATATGATTTTACCATAAGTATAATGATATTGTCGCTCGTGCGTACGTACAGATTACCATCACGAAGAACACGATGAGATTCATTCCCCATCGTAATAATTCAAGAATAATTTTCATTTTATGATTAACAATAATGTTTAAGAACTTAATATCTATAAGGATATGAATAAAATACATCCTATGCATAAAAAACATGGATTACGCAACTGATTATATAAAGGAAAACAGATCAGTTAACACCCAAAATGATGATACTACTAAAATATTATTAATAATGAAATATTATAAGATCATATATGATATCATATTTATGTATATAGTTCTTGTATAATTTAATGAAAATGATTTAACTATTATACAGGAGGTTATTGTACCCTAAACCAAGGAAATGTATAAGCTAAGGGGTTTTCATCTCACTTTTATTCCCGTGAGATTCATGCTATATTTTCCACGACTAACTTTTTTGTTGTGAATTTACTACCCATGATTGTATTGTTTGCATAATATTCTTTAATTTATGGATATTTACAACATTATTGGATGATCCTTATTTCATGGGGCGTATGATTCAAAATTTACCAAATCAGTATGGGAATTTTATATTTCAATTTCCACTCATTAAATTTTACACAAACTTCATTGATTACATTACTCCAAGATTATGTGTGAAATCACTGTGTAATAACTTATGTAGTATTTTCTAGTACCCTTTTTGTAGATATAACTTTTATACACATAATCACTCAATTGAAAATTATCAACTAATCGATATAAACTTGATAAGAGTAATTTTAACTCAATTTCTATTCATTGAGCTAAACATCCAAGTCATTGGTGTTGTTTTCAAAAGAATATATGTGAATGTTCTCTAATTGATTTACACTGAATATCCAATCATATTGAGTGTATTTATATTTTCCGTACATAATTTTTTCATTAATTTATCCTTAACCTAAGAATACGGTCTTTATAAAGGAATTCATCTCAACTTCCATTCCATTCCGACTTATTTGTTGTTATGCACCAATTAACTTCTATTTGGTGTATATACTGTACATTGACATAGAATATCATGAATCCCTTTATTCTCATGATATTATAATGTTTTTATTACCTCAATTATTTGAATTCAAGTGTCTCTCATTTGGTTAAGCACTCCAACTAAAATATCATTTTAAATGTTTTAAAAATTTATTCTTCTAAATCTATCTCATTAATGTCCATGTTTTAAAAATGGTTTTATGGTTTTATTTATATAGATAGTAATGTTTTAAAATTGAAATTACTTTTAAATGTTTCAAAGTGTTATGGAAGTGTTTGATTCAAAAATCTATTTTAAACAACTTCTTGATAAATATTGAGTCTTTTAAATTTTTTCTTGAAAAAGGGATATTTCCCTCAATGATTTTTACTAATCATTTTAAACTATGTCAACATCATTTATGGGATATTATTCTTGATCAAGGTTGGTTTGCTATGATAAAAATCTTTTATACTGTATTTATTTTTTTGTGATATGTTTGACTGTGGATGTGTTATTTTTATACCATTCATGGTTTATGGATAAAATATTGACGTTATGTAAGCTAGTTTTAATACGAATGTTTATTCTCTGTTTAATGATTTTAATAAGAGGAATGCATTGGAATTGGTAAGTGACGGGTGGATCCTCCTATTGCTCCTCGATGAAATCAGTAGGTCTCATGAGACAATCTAGTGTTTTGGATCAAGACCTTCACAGATTCTTATTTGTAGTCTTTGCTCAAAGACCTGACTATGTGGCTATAAAGCCTAGCCTTATGCATACCGTCATTATAAAAGTAGTTATTGATATTTTATATGATTATTCAACTAGTAGAATATCCATGTGTATAAGTAAATGGAATAATTTTATTTTATCTTTACCATATTATGCTGATGTTTATGTTTAAAAGGATTTTGTTTTAGTTTTATACATTTCCAAAAATGTTTATCATTATTTATGATTTTTTCTGCAATATTTTTATCCTTACTGAGAATCTGAGGTCACCCCTTTCTGTGTTTTATTTTTCCTAGGATGTGAAGAAGTATTTTATGGTTGACATATAAGTATAGGATAAAGATATATGTCAGTTTTAAAAATGGAAAAATGTTGTGGATTTTTTTATTTCATGATGTAATGTAAAACTTATGAGTGTATATAGTACTTCCAAGGCTACTAAATTGATCAGTATTTCAGGATATGATTCCTTGTATCATGCCAATATTATGTAATAATGCACTGACTCTGGGTAACTACAGTCATAACATTACACATATGTACTACATACTGTCTCTACGACGTGATGAGATTCGTCTTCCACATTAAACATTCACGAATTATTAAAAAATGTATACAATGAATAAATATTAAATATATTAAAAAATAATTCTAATTTAATTATATATATATATGTCATTTACCATCATCCATTCGGTATGACATAAAAATTGAAGCATCGTTCATACATATGTACATCCTACCGTCTCTATGAACGGCGTATTCCATTTCATATATTTACATTATATATATATATATTAATATACTAAATATATATGATATATAAATCATTTTTACATTTAGGGAGTAATTAAATCATGTTTTAATTAAGAGGATCAAGAATAAAAATTCAAAACATGTACGGTCAACAAAGTATTTATTGACCAAAATGTTTCTTTTAATTAGAATTAATAATAAATGGGTGATATAAAGTCATAAATGAATCACATATCATATAAAAAATATAATTATGTTTCTCATATAAGTTAATAATATGTTTTAAACCCCTAAAAAAGTGTTTTGGACATGAATGGATAGAATCATACCTTTGGTAAGGGTTATTTCACAATCTCAGTATTATTCGGGATTGTTTATACGTAACTATATACTAAGGACTGTTTATCATCCATGTCCATGTTCCCCAAAAAAAATTCCCAAAATATTTTTTTATTATCCTGAAAATTTTTAAATCATATTACCAATGTTTTAATTTTTATAGAATAGGTTAAAAGGAATATATTTTTCATTATCTAAATGAGGTAATTTATATATATCTAGACAATTTTTTTTTGAAATATGTTGTGTGATAGGATTATTCTACTACCATGAAGCCCTGACATTTTGAAGCCTCAGTTATAATATTACATGGTTATTTTCAATGGAACTTATTTATTTTATAATTGAACAAAATTTAAATAAATTATTTCATTATATAATGGTGTGTTTCACTCAGGGTATTTTTAATGATTTTATTAGAGTATTTTCATTTTTTTCAACATAATTTTTTTATAATATTCTTGACTAAGGTTGATATCTTATGAAATCATTTCAAATATTTCGTTGAATGGTTTATGATTTTGTTTCATTTTCGATGTGAAATTTTGATACTATTCATGGATTATGGTTTAAGTATTCACATTTTGTATGAATATTTTAATACAATATGTTTATTATGTATCATCACCCTTTTAATATGTTTAATGCATTTGACTTACTAAGTGTAAAAAAGGGTGTTCTTTTTCTTCTCAATGCATCCTTAGGTCTCATGAGAGAAACTATTTTGGGTTTTTATTCATTTATGTATGGTGTCTTGATCGAATCCTCAATGTTATGTTTTGGATGCGTGGTATTATTAATTCCCTCATTATGAGAATAGTTATTG
This sequence comes from Viscum album, assembly GCA_963277665.1. Classification (NCBI taxonomy): domain Eukaryota; kingdom Viridiplantae; phylum Streptophyta; class Magnoliopsida; order Santalales; family Viscaceae; genus Viscum; species Viscum album. The sequence continues at coordinate 301,591,293 of OY728151.1, forward strand.
ATTTTACATTTCATTATTTTACTAGTATAATATCCATGTTTATGTTTCATTCTCATGTGGTAATTTATATGAAATTATTTGATCATCATTCATTCATTTTATATTATGCACATGTTATTGATTAAATGGAAATTGTTTTAGTTAATCACCTTTTCATTATTGTTTATAATTTTTTTATACATATTTTATATGTATACCCTTCTTTAGAATTTTATCTCACCCCCTTATAACGTTTATTTTTTTTATAAGATAACATGAAGTGTTTTATAAATTAAATGACAGGTTATTCTAGTAGAATAATGATGTTATGAAAGGATTTTATAAATTTTATTTTACATTTTAAATTATAGTGTAAGGTTAATGTGTATAATATGACATCTAAAACTTCTAAGATGATCATTCCATTGGGATTAGAGTATTGTATCAATAATAATGTAACAAAGTAAGGCACTGGATCTGGTGTACTATGGTCAGTGTCCTTACATGAGATAGTAGTATAAATTTCATGAAGTACAATTATATGATAAAATTGTGATCATTGTATAGAAATAAATCAAAATTTTATATTTTGTTATACTCTATATCAAAATCGAAAAATAATTCACCAAGTCAATTTATAGGAAAATAAATATATTCAGTTTCATCACTAAACTATTAATTCATTTTTTAGAAATGAATTCAAATGTACAAGTATAATAATAAAAAATACATTGTTTAAGAAATAATTAGGAAATGATAAATTTCCTACTCTTAATATAGATATTAGATTTGTGATTCCACAGAACATCACTCCTTGATCTGGTTCTCATAGACACATATTTTATATAATTTAATTGATATTGACCATAAAAACTTGTATAAAACTATCCATAATTACACAATCAGGAATTATTATTTAATAAGGTAAATATAAATGATATTTTTTGGTTTATAACATTATGAAAAAATGAGACATAATAGGCTAATAAATATCTGGTCTTTCCCAAACAAAGGCAATTGTTACCTATTATATATAAAAAACTACTTAATTCATGTTAAGTCTACAACCTTTTCAAAAACTTCTTCCATGTATACTCTCCATCCAATCATTTCATGCGCTCTATATTTCTCCATAACCTATGTATTTTAAATTTAGAAATTATTGGAATGAAATTATTGGAAAGGAAAACATATAATTAACGAAACCGAGGGATAAGAATGGAATAAATATAATTTCCCAAGTAGTTAGAAAACATGAATCTATAATGAACATGAAACTGGGGCATGATATTTCCATGAAAATTTATAAAAATATGGATAAAAATAGAAAAAATCTAATACTGATGTAAATCATAATTACAGACATGAAATAGTTATTTTCAATGCCCTTCCCAAAGATATTTACTTACCATCGTGATTAAATTCAAGTCATCTTGTTGAACTGGGTAAGAATACACTAAGTACACCAACATGTTTTGTCTCATGAGACTTATAAATTCATTAATGGGTAATTTAATTATGTTTCCACCCATCACATTATTATGTAAAATTCATTCACCATAAGATTCAACAATACATTTTATTCCATCCCCTAAGGAACCTATTACCAAATGAAAATTGAAAATCTATATAATGATAAATATGGAAATAAAAGAAAAATAATATAACTGAATTATTAGTAAAAAATAAACAATTTAAATACATTACCCTTGTAATTAAATTGGATAACATAATCATAACCCATCTGTAGAAAGTTATTGGATGGTCAAACAATACCTAGTAAACCTACTAATAAACATCTGTATAGGAATTAGAAAATATAGAAACCCAATTAATTTCCCCATGTAAATAGAATAACATACATTCTAGTTGAAGAAATATAATCTAGAATTTTTAAATTATAATTTACACACTATATAGAAAATTAGAATGTCACTATGTCAATTTGGGAATAACATGATCATAATCCATCCCATGAAAGAATGTGGATGGATTCAAAATAATATTTCACAAAATGTGGGAATAATTTTTCAATGGTTTTCTGTGTCATTAATTATATCCAATAAAATAATAATATAATACTACTTATTGTAATCTAATGTCATAATTTATCCAACATAAATTAAATAAGTTATAGGGAATGACCATAACTCAATGAATTAACATTCTATTATAAAAATTGATCACTACATGGAAAAAACTGAATAAATAGTAACATGAAAAAGGGAACATGATATGGAAAGTATGTACCATGAAATTAATAGATAATGATAAACATATTTCCATTCACAATGAATACTCCATATAATTAAATCATAGTGCACAAAATGTATTATGTATCAAAGGATCGTGAATGGGACCATAAATCATTACAGCTTGAGTAAAACTTTAATCAAAAGCCATTGAAATAAATTCCTAATAATTTAACATAAAATAAAATTATAAAATTATAATTAATTTTATTATATCTCTATTTTTATTTATATGCACCACACAAGTGAAATCAAATACACAATATCAGACAAGTCTCAAAGAGTGGAATTTGAGGCAGATATCCTTACATCTTGTGGTGGCTTACATGAATGTAAATTAAACAAAAATAACAGAAGAATTTAAATATTTACAACTTAATTAATAACCCTACTCAAATACATTTTTATTTAATTACTTGATAATTACATATTTTCTATATGAATTCCTTTAATTTTCTACATCAATAATTTAAATACATTCCCCTTGCAATTAAATTGGATAACCCAATCATAACCCATCTATATAAATTTGTTGGATGGTCAAACAATACCTAGTTAACCTACTAATAATCAACTATATAGGAATTAAAAAATACAGAAACCCAATTAATTTCCCCATGTAAATAGAATAACATACATTCTAGTTGAAGAAATATAATCTGGATTTTTTAAATTGTAATTTACACACTATATAGAGAAATTATAATGTCACTATGTCAATTTGGGAATAACATGATCATAATCCATCCCAAGAAAGAATGTGGATGGATTCAAAATAATATTTCCCAAAATGTGGGAATCATTTTTCAATGGTTTTCTGTGTCATTAATTATATCCAATAAAATAATAATATAATACTACTTATTGTAATCTAATGGCATAATTTATCCAACTTAAATTAAATTAGTTATAGGGAATGAACATAACTCAATGGATTAACATTCTATTACAAAGAATGCTCACTACTTGGAAAACAACTGAATAAATAGAAACATGAAAAAGGGAACATGATATGGAAAGTATGTACCATGAAATTAATAGATAATGATAAACATATTTCCATTCATAATGAATACTCCCTATAATTAAATCATAGCGCACAAAATGTATTATGTATCAAAGGATCAGAAATGGGACCATAAAATCATTACAGCATGAGTAACACTTTAATCAATAGCCATTGAAATAAATTCCTAATATTTTAACATAAAATAAAATTATTAAATTATAATTAATTTTATTATATCTCTATTTTTATTTATATGCACCACACAAGTGAAATCAAGTACACAATATCAGACAAGTCTCAAAGATTTGAATTTGAGGCGGAAATCCTTACATCTTGTGGTGGCTTGCATGAATGTAAATTAAACACATATAATAGAAAAATTTAAATACTTACAACTTATTTAATAACCCTACTCAAATACATTTTTATTTAATTACTTGATAATTAAATATTCTCTATATGAATTCTTTTAATTTTCTACATCATTAATTAAATACATTCCCCTTGTAATTAAATTGGATAACCCAATCATAACCCATCTGTAGAAAGTTGTTGGATGGTCAAACAATACCTAGTTAACCTGCTAATAATCATCTGTATAGGAATTAAAAAATATAGAAACCCAATTAATTTCCCCATGTAAATAGAATAACATACATTCTAGTTGAAGAAATATAATCTAGATTTTTTAAATTGTAATTTACATACTATATAGAGAAATTAGAATGTCACTATGTCGATTTGGGAATAACATGATCATAATCCATCCCAAGAAAGAATGTGGATGGATTCAAAATAATATTTCCCAAAATGTGGGAATAATTTTTCAATGGTTTTCTGTGTCATTAATCATATCCAATAATATAATAATATAATAATACTTATTGTAATCTAATGTCATATTTTATCCAACATAAATTAAATAAGTTATAGGGAATGACCATAAATCAATGAATTAACGTTCTATTATAAAAAATGCTCACTACTTGGAAAAAAACTAAATAAATAGAAACATGAAAAAGGGAACATAATATAGAAAGTATGTACCATGAAATTAATAGATAATGATAAACAAATTTCCATTCACAATGAATACTCCATATAATTAAATCATAGTGCACAAAATGTATTATGTATCAAAGGATCAGAAATGGGACCATAAAATCATTACAGCTTGAGTAACACATTAATCAAAATCCATTGTAATAAATTCCTAATAATTTAACAAAAAATAAAAATATTAAATTATAATTAATTTTATTATATCTCTATTTTTATTTATATACACCACACAAGTGAAATCAAGTACACAATATCAGACAAGTCTCAAAGAGTGGAATTTGAGGCGGAAATCCTTACATCTTGTGGTGGCTTACATGTATGTAAATTAAACTCATATAACAGAAAAATTTAAATATTTACAACTTAATTAATAACCCTATTCAAATACATTTTTATTTAATTACTTGATAGTTAAAAATTCTCTCTATGAATTCTTTTAATTTTCTATATCATGTGTCATAATATCAATGTTCATGTGTCATAATTACGTTTAAATATTCACTCATTATATAAATTCTTATTATCACTCAATTGGGTCGTTAAAGAAACACAAATGTAAACATACCCTGATTTAATGAATGAATATGAGATGGTTTTGTTATAATATCACTATAAAATAATCCTAATGATCATATTCAGTGTTGATTTGGGTGAAATATTATAATTTTAATGGTTTAGAAGAATAAATAATTGATATAAATATATTGTGTTTTTTTAATAAATGGTTATCCTCTTTGGAAACTTATTTTATATAATTAAATTATTAATGATCAATTATTAATCATATATATAATATATTATCTAATATGTTATAACTATAAATTAATGATATAATTGAAATCATATTTATCCATTAATACAATCATTATATCCATTATTGTAAATAGGTGAATCAAAATGAATCATGTTATGTCGTGGAGGTGGTAGTCGGAACAACACACACACATAGAATTTGTTTTTTCTTAATCAATAGGGAAGGTGAATAATAAAAAAATTAAAATTAATATAGTAACATTAAAATATATAAATGACACAAATTTTATTACATAATACTTTCAAGAATATTTTTTAATGAAGATAATTAAGAGGAAAAACATAGTTGTTGATAATACTCATGTTAGAGACTTGAATTTTTCTTCGATGTCACCTTGAAAAGAAATACCATCTGCAAAATAATTGTGACCATAATCATTTGAATAAGGGATATAGTTATATTATATGAAAAATTTAAAATATTAATTTATAAATTTGAAATATTACAAAGACATGATGTTTTGGAGATGCTACCCTTTTCTAAGTGAAGGGATGGGTAGTTTTAAGAGTAACCATATCATTTTATATAATATATGGTTATTATTAAAATTTAAATGGCCAAAAAGTAGAAAAATATTATATAAAAAAGATATTGGGTCAGAAATCACATAAATCATTAATTGTTTTTAAAAAAATTATTTGATTAAGGATTATCTTATTGTAATTATATATATATTTACTCTTGATTTATTGTTACCTTGGAAATTAATTTAGAAAATTAGTTATTAATTTCAATGAAAATGATCAAGATTAAACTTTCTGAATTATTCAATAATTATAATTTCAATTTTTAAATTATTTTATTAAATATAATTTTTAATGGTATTATTTTTTAATTTTAAATTTTTTACACTTAATTAAGTACAAAGAGTTTTTTTGAGAAATAATTTTTTATCATTAAATTCATATAGATTATAAAAGTAACTAGGAATATGATTTTAATGATATAAATATATCTATTCTAAAAAATGGTTTTATTCTTTCAATTAAATATTAAACTGAATAAATTATAAAAATACATTATTAAACAAATAGATTCGAATTTTTTTTAACATATCAATTATATTTGATTAAAAAAAATTTTGATTGAATTTATAAGTTCAAAAAATATTTTAAAATAAAAATTACTATTTTTTAAAATAAATTTTTATTTATTAAATGACTTTATTAAAATATAGTTCATTCTTATATAATGATAAATCCATACAAATTACTGGTTTTTTCAAAGAAATATTTTTACTAAAAACATTCATTTGTGGAGAAAACTAAAAAATTCATAATAATCCAATTTGATTTGTGGAATTCAAATATGGGGTTAATTTTTATTATTTTCAAATTAAAATATTTGTGAATTAAATTTTTTAATAAAATCATAATCTAAAATGAAAACCAATTTTTATTGGAAAATAAAATTTCAAAATATTAACTATTATTACTCGTATTTAATATCGTTTACCTACTAAATATGTTCTAAACAATTATTAATGTAAAATATATTTTATCATTAATCATATGATTATTTGTATATAAATTCATATTTTATATTATCTAATATTAAGAAAAAATAATTTTTCAGAACAATAAATGATATTATTATTCATTTTAGGTTGACTAACTGAATTAAATTCATATTTAAAGTTACCTTTAATTTCTATGAACACATAATTCATAATTTAGTTACTCTAAGTGGTTCCCTCTAATTATGTGGTTTGGTTTTAATTATTATACTTAAATATTTATTTTTTTATTTAAATATATTGTTGTTTTGATGAAATTAAAAGTTTTATGTAAAGAAAGCTGTCAAACATATTGAATAATTTAAATGTAATCATAAATTAATTTTTCAGGGTGTTTCATTCTAGCATATATATAAATTTATTCCTTGAAATGTTTATTTATCACTTATTAATAAAATTATTCAAGGGTATCTAAAATATTTATATAACCAAAGGTATATTTTTGAATGATGTGTGTACCTTAACATCTTTTTTATGACTAAGAAAAACATTTTCTCCACCATGTTAATACAAATCAAAGGTTCCATATTTTCACTTTCTCCAAACCTAAAATATCTTCCATTTCATTCAATAAATTTCGTTGGGTGCTTCTGCCAAGATTTTTGATAATAAGAATATTAAATCATATTTCCATAATCTTGGTCACACAAATTTCAATAATATTGCATATTTATCTTCTTTGGTGAGTTTAATGATTCAAAAATTTTCATTTTGTTAATCAAAATTCGTAATAGCTGGTTGGTCATAATCAAATCAATATTCACCCTTTTCCTTATCCCATTCGGGTTTTTTTGGGTCAATTTTGGAATTATAAAAGAGCTACATTGTTTATTTGGTTCATTCATGATTCAACCCTTTATAAAACCAATAGACTTTACATGGGTGATGAACATAATATTTGAATTTTCCTAAATAATCATATTAAAATTTGAAATCATGATTTCTCACATTATAACACTATCATGTATGCTTATTGTTTATACAACATAACCTATATAAAACCTTTTCAACCTATATCACTCTAAGTTTAAAATATATCATTCATGGTTTATTCTATGTAACTTTTAGTTTGGTTATATCCACCTTATTATCATAATAATTGAAATAGAAATCCTAAATTACAGTGAACATTATTAAAATATTATAAACTAAAAAATCATTGAAATATACACTCTCAAAATCTATATCATCCTTCCTCAAACAACATTAGATATTCAAACAATCAAGTACCCATGTATGTATATTGCATAATCAGATACTCTCTATAACATACCATTCTTAAATTTGATTTGTGTATCTAAATTAAAAACCCCAAATTTATTATATCATCCTCAAAGAAATTAAATATATATTTAATCTTCAAATGGTATTAACCACTAGTTCATATATTCATAAAAAAATATACATATATATCATTGTACCAAAAATAAGATAAAAATCACCAAAATATGTGGGAATACTTTTTATTAAATAAATATTCAATTCATTGGAAATAAATAATATTTAACTGAATTTTATGAAAATCAATAACCATTTTACTACATTGACATCAAACAAAGACAAAACCTAAAACTCATTAATCTCTCAAAGATGTGTTCTTAAATATTTATCTCAAAAATTAAACCATTTCATAAAATCACATTTCAATTTTTTTATGCTATTTAATATATGGTTCTATGCCTTTAATGGAACAACCTAATATAATTCCTTAGGTGTTTAACATACTTCCATAAAAAATTAGAATATACCCAAATGTCATCAATTAATATATCTTTAATAATTAAAATGTCTAAGGGTATCACGAATTTAGTTATATTATGATATAACATAACTATAAATGGATAGACTAGTAAATTAATCATTTGTTCCTTAATAAAGATATACTGTAATTCTTAACCATTTATAGATGCTCACTTATTCAGTTATAAGATATATTGATTTTCTGATACAAACATTTCTCATCTTTATATTCATGATCCTCTTTCAACCAAATATTAAATAGAAACTTTTATGAAAATATCAAAAATTTGAATATGAAACCATCAATATTAATTTCTATTCCTATATGACACCCATATTTTAAACATATTATACATTTGAGTCAACCTATGAATCCCTTGTTAAATCATTTGTTATCCATGGCCATTTTTATCTTAGGATCTACAATATAATTTGTTAACAACATTCTTAAAACCATAATAATGGTATCGAAATACAATGTGATTAACCAATGCATGTCTCCTAAGAGTGTCAAACCATTTATATAGTAAATTTTTTTTATTATATACCCAATAAAGATCCTCTTAATAACCAATGTTGTAATTTTTGGTTTATTACTCCTAGGAACCTTTATTCCAGTTATTGGATCTATATTTAGTATCTCGTACGAGATATAATTTATAAGAGAACCAAACAATCTCTTGATTACCAAAATCAAAGAGTTCATCCTATACATATACTTAATACTAGGATTTCCACTAAAGTTAACTTATTTCAATACCAAAATAAATATTCCATTTATTCTTAAAGTTAAATCATATAATCATCCAAATGGGTTATCTATAACATTGAACATTTGATCAACCCTAACTTAATGACCCATAAATTATACTTAAACATATCCTAATATATAATGTTATATAAAAATATCTTTTAATACCAACTTTTATTCCAAAAACATGCTCTCTAAGAACAGGTACTCACATACACATAATTTGAATACATTCTTCAATACCATCTATAAAAGATAGGATATTATAATCCATAATTTCAACGTCAAAAATGTTTATTGAATCTCAAACATATGATAGATATTTCTTGGTTTAGATTATTATAGATTTTTGAGAATTTAAAAACAAATAAATCTAATGGTTTTCCATATATATAGGTATTTTTTCATTATATATAATCCTCAAATTCATTCATGATAAGTCTTCGACATATCTTATAAATTCATTCACACATTATATCCCTATAATCATGTCACACTTACGGATTTTATATATAAAATATGAAATAGAAATATAAGAAAGGGTTGATCTCAAAAATTCATTTAGGGAAATATATATCTCCAGTAATCATGCTTTAATAATTTTATAGATATTATAGAAGGTAAAACTCAACAACATAAAAACATAATCAATTTGTAACATGGATTATTTTATATCAATGAAAATAAATCAAAACATGTATATCAATATTACTAATATAATATTTATGAAATACATATTTTCGTATAAAAAAATATTTTCAAAGCCTTATACCACGTCATTTAATTATCATCGAGACCATAGTCAATACATCTTGCTGAATTGTTAATACATACTCAAAATAACCAATCTTATTTTTTCTCATGATACATGTTTATGCTTGAAAGGGATATAAAAATTTGGACACAACACTTCTTCTAATTAAGTCAAATTCATTCAATATAAAATCCATTAAGACCATTCAAATCATCATATAAGGAAACATGTTATAAATAAAAAACAACAATTTATACAATGAGAAATAAGGTAATAAAATACAAAACCAGATACATTTTTATTTCAATAACCATAAAGAATATCAATTATTTTCATATGAATAAAATAGATGACATGATCCGAACCTATCCATAGATAAAAATTTGATGGTAAAAGAATAAATAGTCAAAATTCCATTAATTTCTCATATTATAATTACAAAATATAAAATTCCAATACATTTCCACATGCTTAATGAATAAAACTCATTATTTTTTAAAAATGAAAAAAATAAAAAAAATATGTAAAATTTAATGATCACACCATATAGATAGATGAGTATATAACTAATTTAATATTGGAATAACATATTCATAATCAATCCATATAATTAAAATGGTTGTTTTTAAGAACATATCCCAATAGGTGAGAATTTTTTTTCAAATAATATAGGTGGCTTGAATTTATATACTAGAAAACAGTGAAAAAATTCCAAATAATGAAATGAAAATGAATTATGAAGATAACTTATATGAAATTATTTCAATATAATAATCAAACCTCAATGAATGGAAGTTGAGTTACAATAAATCTATAGTACTGGGGAAACAACTAAATCAATAAAAAAATGAATAATTGAACATGATTTGGTCAGTAAATCACATTAAATACAACGATAATGATAGACCTATAACCCTAGGTATTGAATTAAACATAAAAAAATATGGTGTCATAAATTTATTATGGCTCATAGAGTATTAATTAAGTCTAAGAAAACCCTTTCATCTAGAGTAATACTTCATTTAAAACCCCATGAAATTTAGGTATTGTGATTGAAAATAAAATCCCGCAATTAAAATATATTTCATGATAAGATATCTCAATTATATAATATATACAATAAAAATTAAACTAGTTCCATATTAACAAATATGCCACATTGATAGTAATTTGAGGTGAAAACCATACATCCTATCTTGACTTACATAAAAATAATAATACCTCATGTGTCACAAAAATAAATATATTAATAAATTTTTCTATAACCATACCCAAATCCATGTTCATTATTACACTCCAAAATAGTCCTTCATTATATGAATTTTACCAATTTTTCTGATCATGTTTTTATAGTTTTGATCAGGTTAAAATGTTTATAATATCACTGTCTGTGTCTATTATTATATAAAATTTATTCATCATTATATCATTATATTTAATTTAATTTATTATTTATAAATATTTATGACGTTACAAAACCCATTTATGAGAATTTCAATATTTAATGATGAATATGAAATTAATGATAAACATGTTTTAGTTAATCTTGACAATTTAATGGTGTTTTTTAATTAACAGATTAAATACTTAAATAAAAAATCCAGAACAACTAATCATAATATAATAATTTCTATCATACTATACTCGTATTTGTTTTCTTAGAGTAACTCATGAAATAAATACATTAGTATCATTCAAAAAGGTGGTTAGGCAGATCCAAACATGAACACGTCCTGAATTAATGAAGGATTATGAGATATTTTTGTGTGATCTAATTATAATAAAAGAATAATGATCTTATTTAGTGTTTATTAGGGTGATATATAAGAATTATAAATAATTATAATATGAAATTATTGATATTAATACATTATACCATTTTAATTAAAGGTTTTCCTTTTAGAATGAATATCTTTAATGATTAAATTAATAATGGTTATTTGTTTTTTATATCATTAATATGTTCGATAATTATTCATACCATAAATATAATTATATAATAGAAATAATATTTATCATTTAAAATCTTATTGAGTTCTGACCTTGTAAGGTGGTTAAGGAAAATGAAACACATTACTTCGTTGAGCTGGTAGTCGGCACAACACATGAACGACTATTTTGTTTTTCTTGATGGATGGGGTAGGTGAATAAACAAATATTATAACCTTAATATAATAAAATTAATTTATATAAATGATACTAATATCATTAGATTATATTTTCTTGAATAAATTAAAATAATGATAATTTAGATGAAAATATAAATAGTTGGTAATACTCACGTTGGGAAGATGAATTTTCCATAGATGTCTCTATAGAAATGAAGTCATTACAATGGCTAATGAAGAATAAAATATTTTTACTATGTGAGAGTGGTTTAAGTGGAGATGAATGGAATAGTTTATATGATAAATTACTAATGTATGTGATTATTGAAGTTTTGTAGATGTTACACTATTTGTGGGAAGGGAAGGTTATAATTGGGAGTAATTATTACATTTTTTATAATGTAAGATCACTGTTCAGGTGTCGAAGGATACAAAATTGAAAAAAGTGGATTTTAAAATATTTTTGGGTCTAATATCACCTCAAAAACTCCTTATGGGAACTCTGATATTTTAAGGTGGATTATTTAGTTTTATTTATCTTTTTCTATAATCTCTTCCCACAATGTCAATTTAATAATAACCTTGGAAATTAATTTTAAAAAAAATAATAAAAAGTAAATTTTTCATGAATTGATAATTAAAATTTAAAATTTAAATCCATATTTTAAAATACAATTTCTTATCCTATAAAAAGAATCTTTTTAAAAAAATACACACAACAGTGTGAAATAGATATTAGAAGAATAATGCTTTTATGATTTAAATTCGTTTAAAGGTGAAATTTTTTTGGCCAACTATTATAATGAAAAAATTGATATATTATAAAACAATAAATGGTGTAAGAATTTAAATAAAATCAAATCTTAAATCTCGCTTGAAAATACTTTATTCAAAGAAAATAATGAAAACAATATTTTAAATTAATGTAACATTTTAATTAGTTATGAAAATGATGAACATTTGATTTATAAGTTCAACAAATATTCCAAAATTATTAATATTATTCCTTAAATTCATATTTTATTAATTAAAAAGTTTTTTTAACTTAATGGTTAATATTATATAATGATAAATTCATATAAATTACGAGTTCAGTGAAAACTGAAATTTATACAAAAAAATAACCATAAAAAAATAAAAAACCGATACTAACTAAATTTAGATATGAGTAATTACAAAAGGAAGTCATTTTTTATTAATTTAAAAATAAAAAATTTATAAATTTAGTTTTTGAATAAATTCCTAAAAAATAATAATAAAAATATTATAAATTGATATTTTCATATATTAATTGTAATTTTTTCTATTTCATATCATTTACCAACCAAATTTATGTTTACCAGATATTAATATCAAACATAATTTTTCATTAATCATATGTTTATTGATGTGTAATGATGTATAAAATAAAGTGATTTTTTAGAAAAATACTTATCTTAATAATATGTGGTCTTAGAAGATATTTTATGTAAATTGAATTTTATTCAAATTAAATTTATAATTTATTATCTATATACATATAATTTTTAAATATGTTAATTTTATTCCTTCCCTAAAATTTTATTTCTTATTTTTAATTATCATACATAAATATTTATATTTTATCCAAATCTATTGCGAATTTTTTATGTTCAGTATTTCGTGTGGAGAATGATATTGAACACATAGAATTATTTAAAATGGGAAAGTTAACAATTTGAATGAATGGATAATTATTTCAACATATGTCTATTATATTCAACTCCATATAATTGATTCTCAAAATATATTAATCACTTTCTATCAAATATGAGATAAAATTGTGTGGATGAAATTTTATTATAGAGGATGAATGTAAAACAAAAATATTTTAGAATGTATTTTTTTAAAAAATATCACATTCGATGTCAAGTGGCATACAATGCACTATGCTTAAATGAATGACTATATTCAATATAAATATTATTATAGTTTCTCCATAGGTTTAGGGGGCATGAATTGTAGTAAACGTATTAAAAAATATATGATTATATTTTTTATTTAATAAAATAAAAAATGAATCATACATTTATAATCAATTTATTATAAATGAGGATAATTTATTTTTAAGGTAAATGATATATTTTTTCATAAAATAATTTTTTGGTGCACAATGTATTTTTATGTTAATAGATTAAATTTATCACTATTGATAAATGATTATAATGAAGTGATTGAAATTTATATACAATAATATTTATTATCCTTTATTTTATTTTTTTAATTTCGTAAGGAATGATGTTAAATTCATTTTATTCTTTATAAATGGGGTTTATTACGTATTTTGTGTATGTACAGTAATTTAATTCCACTAATTTTTAAATTGTTTTTAAAAAATTGAAAAAAATATATATAGAGGCTTTTAAAAATTAACTTTGGGGATGTTTTGATATTTTTATGAAATAATTGATTTTTGAGTGAATAGTGAAAATACCAATTTTTTTGAAAAACACTTATTCTTTTCATCAAAATAAATTATTTTTATAATCACAATTAATTTTTATTTGATTTTAATGATACACAGAACTAGTATTATTATGTATAATTCAAACTAATCCTATGTGAATCAAATTCATACTTGATATTTCTAAAATGAGTATATTTTCTCAAAAGGGTTATTTATTTCCACTTACAATCATATATCAATATTAATATCATTCTATTCTAAGAATTGAATATAATTAAAAAAAAAATTTATTCCGGACTATAATGTTCTAATTTTTTATAAGGATAGTTTTAATTTTCTTCATAATGAAAAGTAAATATGGAAAATTTTTATAAAATATGACATAATAAAGTGTTAAGGTGTGATACACTAATATTGGAGGAAAGAAGATCAAGATGAAACCATATATATCAATGATGGTAGCCTTTATTTATCAATATTCCTTATGGGAAACATAGTCCATGTGGCATGAATCAACAAAATATAGTATTATGTTGTGAAATTGTAAAAAATGTTGGAATATACTATAATTTAATCAGTGGGGTGGAATTTACCCAACATATATGAAATGAATTCAAGTGAATTATCATAACATAATGAATGAAAATCATGTTACGAAAAATTCTTATGACCGAGGTAACACTTGACTCAAAATATATTTAACGGGAATAACTTTATTTGGGATCATCTATCACATGAATTAAATTGAAACTACTTATAAACAATTTATGTGACAATTAATGTATAGAACACTATGGAAATGAATCATTGTTTATAACATGTATCTTTTCTCAATGAATTAGAATTTATTTCAAGAAAACTATTGCTGCATGAGAAACACATTAATCAGAACCCCTTGAAAGAGTTGTATTAAAATAGAACTAAAAATCACAATATTTTATGATAATTCATGAAATAATATCTAAAAAAGCTATTATATACACCATATAATGGAAATGAGGTTCACAATACTAAAATTATATTGGAGAGGCAAATTTGAGAAGTAAAGCTATACCATAGTAGATATTCATTCTACACTAATAATAGACATATGAATATTTATTATTGTTTTCTAATTTTGAATATCCATTGTTAGTAATAATTATCGCTTTAATCTAGTTCCATAAAACTACTGTTTATATAGATTATTTTCTAAAATTCAGAAATTATGAGACTGTATTAGGTTATTTAATATATGTTACATGATATTTTATAAAACTATAATATAATTTCATTAAATCTTTGATTATGATCCTATTTCATGAAATCAATAACAAACATGTTTGAGGTATTCTTAATAAATAATGGGGGGTTTCCTAATTAAGGATTTAAATTTTGATATATCCTTGCCATAATGAAATAAAAAACAATATTTTAATATTTATACTATACTGTCAAATTAAATATGGTATCATAGTCAATAATGATATAAACCCATTATTCTGTTCATGTAGCTGGTTAAACCAACCTAAACATTAAACTGGCTTGATTAATTGATTATTGTGAGGTGGTTTAGTTATAATATCACCCTAAAATAATCATTATGATTTTATTTTGTTCTTATTAATGTGATATAACCATATTTTAAATGATTATAAAGAGACAATAATTTATATAAATTCATTACTCAGAAAGAAAAGAACATTCTCCTCTTAATTAAAAAATTTTAAACTATTGAATTAATGATAAAAGATTAAAGATAAAATCATTTATAGGTTATATAATTTTATACACCAAAACATTAATGATATAAATAACACAATATTTATCATTAAATCCTATCCTCATTTCCATCCATGTAAGGAGGTGATGTAAATAATATTCAAAATTATTTATTCTATGGAGGTGTTAGTCCACAAAAAATCAAGGTTGGTGATTTAATTTTCCATAGAATGGGGGAAATGAGTTATATTTATTAAATTTTAGAATCATATAAATTAATTATATATATATTATTTATTAAAATCCCCTTTTATACTTACCTTGTAAGGTTTTAAAGAAAATTGGAACACGTTGTGTTGTTGATGTAGAAGTCTGCAGAATGCATGAATTAATGTTATTTTATTCTTAATATAAATAAAAAATGTAATTAATCATTATTCACATGAAAGAATAAATTTTTATATAACCAATTATTATTCAATTATTTAATTTATTTAAAATTTTTAATTGAATAATTGAAATAGAAATGGAATAATATAAGTAAAAACAATTACTCATGTTTAGAACATTGAATATTCCTTGGATGATCCATTGCAAATGGATGAAATATGCTAATATATTATAAAAATATGCTTTATAGAGTGTAAATATATAATAGGGTAAGGAAAAATGGTTGGTTATATTTTTGAAACAGAATTTTTTTCAGTTCATTGAAGGGGTGTATAGAGGACCCTTTTATATTTGGCGAGACTGGTATTTCTGTAGATATATTAGATTAATATAAAGGGAGAACTTGATAAACATGTCATATGAATCCAAAATTGAAGAATAATTGCGTGGGAAATATTTATGTTCAATACACACCTCATATAAACAATTATAGTCATATTCTTTTTTTCATATTTCAATATCATTACCCCTTGAATTATTACTTTTATCATTTTAGCTTATACCACGATAACCAGTCTTTACCAAAGGTAAATTAATATTATGTAAAACTATAAAGTGGTAAATATCAGATAATTTGGACCCAATAATTATATAATTTAAATACATTACATATGAATCAATATATAAATGTGATATAATTTAATTTTGAAATAAAAAATGTATATGGTATTAAAAAAAATCAGAAAATATTTCTTTTGTTTTAAAATATAAAATATGGGTTGGTAAATTAAATAAAAATTTCCAAAATTATAAATTCAAATATAAAATAAATTATTATTCATATAAAAATGATTCATTAATTTCCAATTTATACTTATATAATAATAATTTCATAAATTTTTTGTTTTTGCTAAAAATGAATTATTAATATATTGACCTAAAAATATATTTTTAATATAAATCTCATAAATTATTCTTATTTTTATATTATTATTCATAACATAAAATTGATACTCATTTCTTCAAATTGAATTTATAAAATTTGATAATTCAATATGAAATCCAAAAATAGGATGGAAAATTATTCATATTGGAAAATAAAATTTCAAAATGTTAACTACATTTTTTTCTTATTTCACATTCATAAATAATTTATTTATTTGTAATATATTATTTAATTTTTCAATATATTTAATTATTATAAAATCATAATATACTTTAATAAAAATAGAAATGTGCATTGTTAAAAATAAAATTATTTCTTAGTAGTTATAGCTTTACTAATTTAACATCATTCATATTAAAAGTTGGTGTTTTTTTCGTTATATAGATATTCCATAAAGATAATGCTAATATTCGTTCCCATTCATTCGTTTTCTATGTCTTAACTGTCATACATACATATTTATATTTCATTCTTATGTACCGTGATTTGGTATATGTGCGGTTTTTTTGTGGATTAAACTATCAAACACATTGAAATATTAAAATATAATCATATATTAAGATCATCCGGTGTTACATTTACTCCTATAAATAAATTATTAACTATATAATATACCATTGGAGTTTCAAAATAAGTGTTTAGTTATGCCTATTTATCATGAACTAATGGAAAAATTAGTTAATACACAATCCACCATTCTTTGGGTTGTTACAACTAGGTACATCTATGCCTGATCTTGAATTAACTCGTAGTTTACTGATCGAGATGTAATTTATTATAAAACCACATACTTAAAACTTCACCTAGACATTAGGATATCATCCTATACATATTCTTATTATTGGGATATTCACTGATTTTTTCTTATGATAATTCCCAGAATTGGTATTATTACCTCAAATAACCCAAAGGGTTATCTACACTTTTTTAATTAGGATATACCATACCTTATGTAACATTTATTAACACTATAAATCCTATATTATATTCAATTGAAAAAAAATCATCTCTAAAGTCATCTAAAACATTCCTTTGAAACTAAATATGATTCCCCTTACACACACTCCCGAATCTTGTGCGGTAAAACATAATTTACATAATTTCATCGATATTATTTATCAAAATATAGATATAACCATGCATAATTAAAAAATAATTATTGATTATTGATTATATTTTATATAAAGGATCATTTCAAGTTTATAAATTTATTGAATTATGATGCATTATAAACTATTAAATACGATGTCTTTCATAAATAATGGATATTTTTCCATTATATATAAGAAACTAATTAAATCATGAGAAGAATTAGTCATCCCCCATAAATTCATCAACAAGTGAAATCCTTTTAAACATGTCATGTTTTTTTATTTTCTTCATATCACGTGGAATAGATAAATATGAAATGGGTGAGATCAAACTCTCAATAATGGAAACATATAACTTCTATAATTATGGAAAAAATAGGATGTTGATATTATAAAATGAAAAGGTAAACAAAAAGAATCTAAAATCATCCTAAAATTGAAAGAATTATCTGAAAATGATAAGAAATAAAAACATAAATATAAATAACACAAATCTCATACTGATGAAATGAATAATTCCAAATATAAATAACATGTTGTTAAATCATTTTTCAAAGATAATTACTTCTCTTCGAGGTTGCAGTGATGGAATCCTGGTGAATTCGGGAGGCATACAACAATCACTGAAATCCAAATATGTGATGTTTTATGAGACCTATCAATTCATTGAAGGGATATATAATTCTTACCCCACATTTCACATGTCCAAGTCCAACACATTCTCCATTATAGTCAAAGAGTATTTTCATATAATTTTATAAGTAAAAACTGATGAAATAAAACATGGTTATCTATATAATGTAATATACAAATTTCCAATATATAATCAACCTATTATAGTAGAAAATAGTCATTTAGAAAATCAATTATTTTCCCCATGTCTATAAAAGGGATAAAATTATTAGAAACTATTTAGATAAAAAAGTTGGATAGTCCATGAATACATAGTCCAGGTTACAATAATTTTTTAATTATATTATCAAAAAAATGGAATGATGAAAATTTCCCCATTTCAATAGAGTAGTGTTTTTTAAATGTGAATACAATTTAATCAAAATTCTGTAAAAATGTGATATTCCCACCATATTGAGTAATGTGTATAAATCTATGTCAATAGTAGAAGTAAATTTTTATAAGTCATCTAGAGAAATATGGTGGATGGTTTCAAAAGATCATAACCCCAGTATAATAAAGAATACATAAAAGGACGTTTATATAAATGAAATACATCCTTACTGAAGCATTATTTTAATGGTATCACAAAATATGGGATCAAGAATCAAATTGATTGATATAATGATTCCAATACACCAATATCATATCAAAAATATATCAGGGTATAGATTCCCCTAAAGGGTAAATCATTTTAAAATGATAAGGTAATTGGATGTGACACATTAGGAGATCATATAAAAAAAAATTAGTATTAATGTGAAATAAATACTTTCATATTTATTTCAAATGTAATTTTAGAAAATGTGAGATAAAATATTTTAAAAAATATTTACTATTAAAAAGAATCATCAATAATTATTCATTGATAAGAAACAATGTTAATGTTTTTTAAATGATAAAGGGATGAAAAAACATGTGAATGTGAAATGAAGATACTCTTTTTTATTATTTTCAATATAAAAAAATTCAAATTTCACATTTTAGGAAGAATATAAAACATTTATTTGTATTAGAACTTTATTTTCCCAAAAAGGATTATAAAATTAATTAAAATATAATTTTTGGGTGGGATAAATAATTAATGGAAGAAATAATTCCATAAAAGAAACAACATAACTCAGGGATTGGATAATTTAGTTTTCAATATCCATTATAGGAAAAGGGAATTGAACAAGATAGTGTAATGTGGAGGAAATTCCAATCAATCTTACCCTTATGAGACACCACTCCGAACAAACTAGGTGTGAGAGAGAAGGAAGAGAGAAGTCTCCTAGAATCCATGATTAAATGTCTCGGCATCTAGATTGTGTCCATTTCACTCTCTCATGATTTTTATTCAGTGGATCAGTATGTAGCTTTGGTTCCATATACAGTGAAGGTTTATTCTCATGATTTTTTGTAACACCCCGACCCTATATTTCCAGATTCAGTGCATTATTTTAATACATTGGAATTATTACATGGAATAATGTCCCGAAAGACCAATCAATTTAGTGTTTTTGGAAAATATATTACATATGTGAACGTTACATTAAACATTCTAACATAAAAAAAATAAACCATTGAGAATTCCATTGTTCCCATAGATTAACCATATATCTCAAAAATGAAACACTTCTTTAGATCGTGGGAAAATAAAAAATAAGAAAGGGGTGAGTTTAGATGCTCAGTATGGGTAAATAATTTATCAAAATCTATAAACTCTTAATGCAAGATGTTTAATAAAAACAATATCCTTTTATATATAAACTTGAACAAAATATGGAAAAAATAAATCAAATAATCCCATTTACCTTTTTTACTTGGATATTCTACTAGTCGAATAATCACATGTAATAACTAATTTCATAATGAGGGAATGTATAGTACTAGAAATTAATTTCTATGTCAAGGCCTTGTTCCAGGACCTAGGGGATAACTGTAACCGCACCCCAACCCAGAGAGCCTCTGTAACGGGACTGCAACCCGTAGATCCTCTCTAACCGGACTCCAACCCGGAGAGCCTCTATAACAGGACTCCAACCTAGATAGCCTTTATAACTGGAATCCAACCTGGATGGTCTACTGTAACTGGACCCCAACTCTGAGGGCTTACTTCTACTGGTCCTCAACCTAGAACAAACTAGTCCTATACATTCATATTATAAAATGGCTTAAATATAACATAAACATTCGTATTAAAACTAGCATACAATATGTCAGTACTTTAACAGTAAACCATTAATGGCATAAAAATCAATAATCCATTATCAAACATATAACAAAACCTTAAATACAATATGGGATATTTGTATCATAATATATCAACTTCAAACAAGTGTAAAATTTATCAAAGGATGTTGACATAGATGAAATCAAAACTAGTTGAGAGAAATATCTCTCTCTATTTTGAAATCATTTAAGAGTAAAATAATTATAAATAAAACATTTATTTCAAAAATGTTCTTATAATCCATTAAAGGAATATTTGACGATGATATAATGCCAGAAAATTGCTGAACCCTCTGTATATGTTAAAAAAACATTCTTACCATAATTTTGTCAAAAAGGTCATCAAGTACCTTGTTTGAAAAATGATGGAATGATTCGTTTATAAACATCATATAAAAAGAGAAAAATGGGTATAAATAACTTTATCCCATAGTCATGTAAAAAGTAATAATGTTTTGAAATACATTTTTACGAAATCCTGGATGTGGATGATAAAGAGGTCCCATTAGATACTTCTGTAAAAACAACCCCAGATAATAGAGATTGTGAAATTAACCCTTACCCTGTACTTTTACTTAGTCAAGGGTATGTTAAGATCATGTATAATAGTTAAATCATTGTTACTAAATTATAAAAGAACTATATACATAATCATGATATCATATATGATCTTCTAATAATTCTTTTTTAATAATATTTTAGTATTATCGTCGTTTCGGGTGTTAACTGATTTGTTTTCCTTTATATTCTTTGTTATGTGAGTCATGTTTGTTATGGATGGGATGTTTCTTATTTATATTCAGAATTATATTATATCATTAAAAATTATTTTTGAACATCAAATTAAAATTAGTCTTGAATGGTTACGATGGGGAGTGAATCTCATAGCGTTCGTGGAGACGGTAATCCGTACCTACGCATGAGCGAAAAAATCATTATTTTGATATTAAAATAGTATATAATTGGATGTTATATCATATATAAAGAATAATTATATTGTTATATTTATTATTTTGAAAACTTATACATCATTATTATGCCCATCCAAATAATAATGTATTGAATAACAACTACACCACGACGTGGAAACGGTAAGTCGCACGTACGCACGTATGGTGACATGTCATTAATAGGATGCATAGAATAATGAATATTGTTGTATCATATTTATAATAAGATCAATGTATATATAATATACTATTCTTATTGTTTTACAGTGGAAACAACAAAGAAAGAAGAAGTGGGAGAAGAAGATAACTTGAAAGAGGTGATGAAATATGTACCTCTTCTTCGGGTTCTTCCTTTTGATTTGATCAAAAGGGCTCAATAGGTAATATTTATGACCAAGGGAATGCCTCTTGAATGAATTGAAGATATTTTAGAGGATATTTGGGCAGTTTTTGGTCGATCCAAATGGCTTTTATGGTGTTAATTTTAGAGAAGGGTGAGTGCCCTTTTATAAGAGGGGTAAGGGGCTCCTTAGGAAAAGATTGAAATATTATTTTATAATAAAATAATATGCGGTTCAGAATGGCTCCAAGTTGAGTTATTTTGAAGATAAAGTGGGTATTGTTAAAAATAAATTAAACCAATAGGTTTTATATAGGTTTAGGTTACCTTTTTATCCTTATCGTCTAGATTTAACTCTAAGTTACATAATTTTACTTTTAGCATGGATTACTGTATTCTTACACTATATTGTCAATAAACTTACTATGAGTATCCTAGAGAAACTCAAGTAGTTCCTTAATGAAATATATAATATTATTTAATCCCTTTTGAGTAACCTTAGATTATTAGTAATATTATATCGACCAATAATATAGATTTTGTTTTAAAAATTAATTTATGTCAATTTTGACACTATTAGGTATTTTGTTTTTATGAAAGTCATAACAACCTTATCACTTAGAAAAAAATACCTAATGACCCCTAAAAAGTCATATTAACCTATAAAATAAGTGTAATTCATTAAAAGTATCAAATTGCATTTATTTTAATATTTATAATATCATTTTTTTTAATCTTTCATTAAAAAGGTAATTACAACATCATCATTGTGTAATAAATAAATTAATTTATTTAATGTCTAAAAATTATAAATAAAATACCATTATGTAGGAAATATTTCTATATTTCTAATTAATATTCGTAGTTGAATTTATCCTATGTATAACCCTATATTAAAATGTTTTAGTTATGAAAACATCAATTTAACACTTTTAGCTCTTCTTTAAATTAAATAGTAATAAATTCCCTAATCTACTCCACGTGGACTTAAAAGGACATTTTTTAATCATAATGTTGTTTTTGGTCAAATTACACTTATCTTCTATAATTAGGACATATGTTAGGGTAACAATAATATCATTTTTACATTTAATTACACAATTTACTTTTAACTATGGTAAATAAAAGGCAAAAGTTATTAATCACCAAAAAAAATTTTTATCTTATTTAACCACATTTTAATTACTGATATCAACCATGTCGCTCGGATTTTTGAAATTCAATTCATAGAGGTGGTAAAAATATGTTTGATGCAAATTTGCAAATGCTCCTAGGAGATGGGTAAAAGACGGTAAAAAGTTCAATAAAAGTTTTATATATCAAAAATTATTATAAAATGAATCCAATGAATTAAATTGAACTTATATAGGTTTTATATATCTGTTTTTACCAAAAAAAAATTACATAAAATAAATAGTTATTTAAATAAAAATCTTGTTTTAAATAATAACTTAGTGTTTTTCACTATTCATCAAAAATTGAATGTTTTCAGAAAAATACCAAAAATTTACCCTAAGATAATTTTTATTTTCCGAATACAAAAATGAAGTCTAATTTACAAAATTATAAACATAGAAGTTGAATTTATTATGTTAAAATTAATTCCCTTTGTCAAAACCAAAAAAAAGTGGGTTTTTTAAAAAGTAAAATCTATTAAAAGATTGACATGTGTTTGTGTCAAATTAAAATGTGAAATTACTTATAATGACTAACATTGCATAAAACGAAAAAAATATAATCTAATTATACTTCCAAATAAATAAAATGTATAATTGAACACTATAAATTATTTGGATTAAAAAATTTGTTTTCATTTAAAATTTAGTAATTTTCATAATTCACCCAAATATAAAAGTTATCAGAAAAACACCAAAAATTTATCAAAACTAAAATTTTATGTCCTGGTTCTAAAGAAGAATTTTATTTTGTCATGTTGAATATATTAAAGTTTAAAATATTTAATTTTGAAAGGATTCTCCATTAAAATGTGATAAAATCGCCTTTTTTTAAAAATAATACTTTTTTTGAAAAATGATTTTGGTCATATATTATTTATAAGAAACACATAATATATATGTTGAAATTATATATAGTATATAAGATTCAAATTGTAGTTAATACTATTTATAACTGCTTTTCGAACGGCTAGTTTGGTAATGTTGTGGCATGCTCAAACTCAGTGTTACGTGTAGCAAAAGCTATTAAATTACATTACTGAGATAACGTACTATGAGATCTTGGGGTGTTACATTCTCCCCTCCTTCAATAAATTTTGTCATCATAATTTGAAATTGTTCTTCAAAAATAAAAGGTTAAAAATAGAGAAATACCTTTGTGGAAAACCCACCTCAGAAATTGGGTTAATAAAATTTAGTCATAATAAGTGGGAAAGGGAAATGAAAAAGTTAACACCAATTTATGACTTCAATTAGGAGAACATTTGTGGAAATTAAAGACACATAATTTGAGGGAAAATGTAAATATTTATAGGGAGTGATTAATGGTATCATTCAAAATATATCATTTAAATGTATTGACATAACAAATCCACTATCAAAACCATTTTCAATACCAAAATACGTAAAAAGAGTATATGGTATTTATTTTCATTTAAAAAAACATTTTAGCTTGTTTAGGAATCCAAATATCAAATAAAACTCATCGTGATAGAATTTTCGTTGTTATCTCCTACGTTAGAAAAAACATTCCTTTTTTCATTTAGTAAAACGCTTCTTTGAAAATGATTCTCCTTGCAATGAAAAGAAAAAGGGTATTATACACTGTATAAATGAATGTTGTTTATAAATCAAAGGATGCCTCAATGAAAATAGATTGAGACGAAGACCCTTAACTAATGTTCCCAAATTAATTTAGTCATTGAATAAGGGGGAATATATATATATATATATATATATATATACTTGACATGTAGAGTTATATCCTTGAACTAATTCCTGCCACAAAATCATCTTTCAGTCAAAAAGATTTCAAAAAAATATTCTATTTATCTTAATCGTATAGGTTTCCATAAATAATGAATATATAATTCACCTATCAGATCTTTTAGAAAAAAACTACATTATACAATCTAGGACATCATGTAGGCCAGTGGTAGGTTATCCCCCCTTGCCGCCCTTTGGATGGAGGTTCAAGTCTCGCGGCCTTGTTGGACACAACTGGTTGTCGCCCGACCTCGAGGTCGTCCTTTTTATGATGAACCAAAAATAACCTTAACAAATATTCCCAATTTAAATCATAATCCATTCCAACCTTTATAATTATACAAAATACTTATATCCAAACTCACAGTCAAAAAAATTTATAAGGAAGTTAAACACAATGAAGATCCTTTTTGCCACGTAATAACACGTTAACACATTCATCATGTATCCTTTTAAAACATGGTAACACCCTAAATTACCATAAAACCATATTGATTACATTCATGCTACATTATTCATTATAGAATACTAGATATATTACATATATCCTAAAAATATGAATATTCCAACAATGATGAAAAAAAACTATTAATCAATTCCAAGGAAGTAAAGAATATCCAATATAATAAATCCAAATCAATCATCTCTTATTCCAGAATCACTACCTCATTATCGAGACCATATTAAGGATTACCATTCCTTCAATAATGTATTTTCAGAAAGTGTAGCTTTCTATTAAGTCACTTTTTATATAACCATATAATCTCAAATCCTCAATAAAGTAGTACTTCAGTTCAATACCTATTTATCTTCATAATATATATAACCAGTATATTGTTGATACAACATTCAAATGAAATAATTCTTTAATAACAACATAAGAACACCAGTCATTCCTCTTCATCTTAGGTAGTATCATTACATTATTATTATCCAATAGCATCATTTTCGGTATACTCTAATGACTGGGACATTTCTTTGTGTAGGGTCCCAACACCTTGTCAATGAATAATTTTACATTTGAAACCTTTTTCTTACCCTTGAAATCACATACTTGGTGTCCTTTCTATCCAAACTTATAACAAACTCCCATTCCCTTCAAGAAATTACCAACATGATTCTTTCAACATTTATAATATATGGTTAAATCCTTCTTTCCTCTCTTCTCTTTTTCAATCTTTCTCTCTACCATCATTTTCTTCTATTGCGTCCCATCAAAGCAATAGGACTCAGTAAATTCTTTAACTATCTTATTAACACATGATATTAATTATCCATATGTTGAGAATACATGGGAGAATATTTCTCTTCTAAATGTCAGATTAATACTATGAATGATATGATCCTTCGTACTCTTTGGATCATACATATTTCTAGAGTGCTCATTCCTTCTTCTGGGTGCCATTTCTATACAATGGATTACATTAGGTATGTTTATGAATCACAATGAATAATTTCAAACTTTTAAAATACCTAACGTAAATTGACAAGTTTATGGATATAATCCGTAATCTTAAAAATATTTTCATTGAGAAGGTATATAATCATAAATCCATTCTAATGATTTGTAAATAAAATAAGAATTATCCTAAGAATATTCCATTGGAGTGTCATAACCAAGTTTACAACAAGGGTTGTTGTTGTGCAGCAGTTCCTATTCTAGTGTAGCACAAAGCGTTGTGTTAGGGTTTTTCCCCTAGGTACATGTGTGCCAGAGCCTCCTCTACCTACTCGTATCTAGACAAGGATGTATTTCTTGGAAAAACATGAAAAATCTGTAAATTACCAAAATTCTTGTAAATTATTCTATAATAATCCTCAAATTTGATCTTAGGGTAATGTTATCTAATCAGAGTTTATCTAAATCTATTTCCAAGGTTGTTTCTAAACTTCCTATAATTCCAACTATAACGCCCCGACCATTGACTTCCAGAGTCAGTGCATTGTTTTAATACATTTGCATGATTACAAGGAATCACGTCCCGATAGACCGATCAGTTTAGCTATCTTTGAAAATCGATTACATAATGAAGGTTATATTACACTTTCTAACATACAAAAAAAATTATCCTTCAAGAATTCCATTATTTTCATAGCTTAACCTTGAATCTCAACCATAAATCACTTCTTGGGATCTTGGGAAAATAAAACATAAGAAAGGGGTGAGCTCATATGCTCAGTAAGGGTAAATAATTTAACAAGAAGCTACAAAATCTTAAGGAAAGATGTGTAATAAAAAAAATTGCCTTTTAAACATAAACTTGAACATAATATGGAAAAAATAAATCAGATAATTACATTTCCCATTTCATATGGATATTCTACTAGTTGAATAATCACATGTAATAACTAATTTCATAATGAAGGAATGTATAGTACTGGACTTTGATTTTTGTGTCAAGGCCTTATGCCAAGAACCAAGGGGCTAACGGTATCCGGAACCCAACCCGGAGAGCCTCTATAACTGAACACCAACCCAGAGTGCCTCTGTATCCTGACTCCAACCTCAAGAACCTCTATAACTGGACTCTAAATTGGAGTGCCTCTGTATCCAGACTCCAACCCGGAGGGTCTGTTGTAACCAGACCCCAACCCAGATAGCTTACTTTTATCGGTCCCCAACCTGGAACATACTAGTCCAATACATCCATATTATGAAATGGTTGAAATATAACATAATAATTCACATTAAAACTAGAATTTGAAATGTCAATACGTTAACCATAAACAATTAATGGAATAAAAATAACTCATACATAGTCAAACATATCACAAAACCGTAAATAAAATATGAGAAATTTGTATCCTAATAAATCAAGTTCAAATAAGTGTAAAATTTATCAAAGGATGTTGACATAGATGAAATCAAAACTATTTGAGAAAAATTTCTCATTCTATTTGAAATAATCTAGGTGTCACATAATTATATAGAAAACTTTTATTTTGAAAATATTATTTTAATCTTGTAAGGGACGATTCAATGATGTTATAATGGTTGAAAATTTTTGCACCCATCTGATTAGTTAAAAAACATTCTTACCTTAATTTTATCGAAAATGTCATAAATTACCTTGTTTGGAAAAAAATGGAAAGATTCTTTTATAAATATATTATAAAAGTAAAAAATGGTATAAATGAATTTATCCCATAGTATAGTAAATAGTAAAAATGTTTTGAAATACATTTGTAAGAAAACACAGATGTGGATGATAAAGAGGTCTCAGTAGATAGTTACATAAAAACAACCTCAGATAATAAAGAAATTGTGATATTAAGCCTTACCTTGTACATTTCCTTGGTAGAGGTTACGTTAACCTCCTGTATAATAGTTAAATCATTGTAATTAAATTATAGAATTACCATGTACATTATTATGATATCATATATGACCTTCTAATAATGCTTTGTTAATAGTATTTTAGTATTATTGTCGTTTCGTGTGTTAACTGATTCGTTTTCCTTTATATTTTTTGTTACATGAGTCATGTTGGTTAGGTAAATGATTTTTCCTAATCATATATAGAATTATATCAATTATTTATATATTATTTTTAATCATAAAATGAAAATTAGTCTTGAATGGTTACTATGGAGAATGAATCTCATCGCGTTCGTGGAGACTTTAATCTTTACGTACGCACACGTGAAAATATTATTCTTTTGATATTAAAATCAAATATAATTGGATGGAATATCATATATACTAAATAATTAACATGTTATATTTATTATTTGCATCAAGTATACATCATTATTATACCCATCCAAGTAATAATGTAATTATTAACAACTACACCACGACGTGGAGACAGTAAGTCGTACGCACGCACGTATGATGACATGTCATACATAGGATGGATATAATAATAAATATGGTTGTTCCATATTTTTAATAACATCACAATATATAGAATATACAGGATTTATTGTTTTAAAATGGAAACAACAAAGAATGAATAAGTGGAAGAAGAAAAGAACTTGAAAGAGGCGATAAAATATTTACCTCTTCTTTGGGTTCTTCCTTTTGATTTGATCAAAAGGGCTCTACAGGTTAGCTTTCTATCCAATGGGAGGCCTCTAGGATGAAGGTAGGAAAGTTTATAGGATATTTTTGCAGGGTTTGTCCTATCCAAATGGCTTTGATGGTGTGAATTTGAGAGATGGTGGAGTGCCCTTCTATGAGAGGGGTGAGGGGAACCTTAGGAAAATATTTAAATATTATTTTATAATAAAAACATATTCGGTTTATAGTGGCTCCAAATTTATTTATTCAGAAGATAAAGTGGGAATGGGTTGAAATCCTTTCAACCAATAAGTTTTAGACAAGTTTAGGTTACCATTTTAACCTTATATTTTAGATTTAACTCGAGGTTAAATAATTTAACGTTTACCATGTCTTCTTGTATTCATACACTATATGGTTAGTAAACTTACTATAAACATCCAAGAGAAACTACAGTCATTAATTAAGGACATATATATTATTATTTAAGGTCTTTGGATAAACCTTATATAATTATGAATATTATATCAACCAATAATAGAGTATTTTTTTTTAAATATAATTTATGTCAATTTTGACACTATTTGGTATTTTGTTTTTGTGAAATTCAAAACAACCTTATCACTTCGAAAAAATTTATCTAATTAACCCTAACATGTCATATTAACCTAAAAAATTATTGGAATTCATCAAAAGTATCAAATTAATTTTATTTGGATATTTATAATATCAATTATTTTATTCTTTTATTAATAATGTAATTACTGCATCATCATTGTGTCATAAATAAATTAAATTATTTAATTTATAAAAATTATAAATAAAATATCATTATGAAGAAAATAATTTATTATTTCTAATTAATATTTATAGTTTAATTTATCTTTTGAATAACCCTATATTAAAATGTTTTAGTTATGAAAACATTAATTTAACACTTTTTATATCTTCTTTAAATTAGATAATAATAAATGTCCTAATCTATTCTAGGTGGACCTAAAGGGTGATATATTATTCCTTAGTGTGTTTTTGGTCGAATTGAACTTATCTAATCTAAATAGGACATGTTTTAGGGTTATAATAATATCATTTTTACCTTTAATTACTCTATTTACTTTTAACCATGGTAAATAAAAGTTAAAATTTACTATTCAAAAAAAATTATTTTTATCTTATTGAACCAAATTTTACTTACAGATATCAACCATTTATCTTATATTTTTTAAATTAAAATCTCAGAATAGTTAAAATTATGTTTTATACAAATTTTCAAATGCTCTTAGGAGGTAGGTATAGACGGTAAAAAGTACAAAGAAATTTTATATGTCTAAACTTATTATAAAATGACTCCAATGAATTAAATTGAAAATTTATAGGTATTATTCATATATTTTTACCTAAAAAAATTTAAATAAAATAAATAATTATTAAAATAAAATGTCAGTTTTAAACAATAACTTAGTTTTTTTCACTATTCATCAAAAATTGAATGTTTTCAAAAAAATACATAAATTTCACCCTAAGATAATATTGATATTCTGAATTCAAAAATGAAGTCTATTTTAACAAATTAAAGTCATATATGATTCATTTATTAATTTAAAATCAATTCTCATTGTCAAAAACAAAAAAAAAAGCGGGGTTTTAAAAAAGAAAATACTATCAAAAGATTGAAAAGTGTTTATGCCAAATTTAAATTTGAAATTACTTATAATGACCAAAATTGTATTAAATGATAAAAATATAGTATAATTATACATTCAAAACATTGAAATTTATAATTGAACAATATAAATTATTTTTTTTTAAAAAGTTGTTTTCAGTTAAAATTTAGTGATTTTTACTATTCACCCAAATATGAAAGTTATCAGAAAAACACCAAAAATTTATCAAAACTAAATTTTTATATCCTGATTCTAACGAAAAAGTATATTTTGTCAAATTTAATATATATGTGTAAAATAATTTATTTAAAATGGGTTCTCCATTAAAAGGTGGTAAATCTTCATATTTTGAAAAATACCTCTTTTATCTGAAAAAATGAATTTGTTCTTATATTGTGTCTAAGAAACACATAATATGGATGTTAAAATTATATAGAGTATATAAGATTCAAAATATAGTTAATACTATTTATAACATGCTATTAAATTACTTTAATGAGATAACTTTCTATGAGATCTTGGGTTGTTACAGTTTGACTCTTTTTATTTAATGATGGTCTGGTGATGATGCTTCATGTAATTTTTGTTCATGTTGGTGTGGTTTTTCAAACAACATTTTTTCAAATGGATAACTCTATAATTGAGTCCCTTGGCCACTCTCTATCTCTTTTAGTCTCATAAAACATAGAACATATCACTATTGGATAGATGTGTTGGAATCCAAAGAATTTTTGTGTTGTGACATGCATGAAGTTGATGGTGTTCCATGAACTTCCTTCATTGGTCGATCAACTTCTATTGTTCCTAATGGTGGTGTTTCGTATGGTATTTTTCAGCCTCTCACATTGTTGTATTTTGATGTTGAAGTCAAGGTTTGGGGGTCCATAGGTAGGGGTTGTTTTTCATTTCAATTGATTTCTCATCGTTGATTCTTGTTATTATTTTTTATCTACTTTGTAATTAATTTCTATCACTCCCCAATAATGTCATCTGTTGTGGTGGATCTCTAGGATGCTTTGAGATGTGTGGTGTGAGTAAAGATAGTGATCCCAGAGGCCTGACCCATTAAGGACTCCCCTGGTAATTCTTGTTTCTATTGGGGTCCATTGTGGATTTAATTGAATAATGAATTTATCTATTCTAGGTTGTTTTTCTTTAGAAGTGTCTAGTTATTTTTTCTGATGCATTTTACTTTTTTGGGAATGTTGTTATTTTTCGATGTGGTTTCTTTTTTTTTCTGTAAGGAGTTTCCTTTTGTGATGGTTCATTGGGATTTTATGGGGATGATAGTGAGTGTTCAACATTTTTGTGAGTAGGATAGCTAATAGTGGTTCTGGTTTAATGATTATAGCTAGTGTGTCAGGGTACAATCTCTCGTCTTATACTGGTCTCGAGGGTGACATGACTGTAATGGGTTTTCACGTTTAAATTTGAATGTTTGAAATTTTAATTTATATTAGGTTGTTTTCTTATATATTTTTTGGGTACCTTTTATGATTTTAGCATGGAATGATAGTTTTTTATATGGTTTCATATTTTTAGGGTTCTCACTTAACCCCATTAATGTGATATTATTTAAAATAAATATATTGAATTTTGATGGAATATCCCTTAAAAGAAATATACTATATAAGGAATGGAACATTTAAAAAGGGTTTTATGTGGTAAAAATATAAACAATGAGTCAAAACTGCATATTTTAATCATAGATAAAGAATTTACATAAATTATATGAAATAAACTAAAGTGAATGAACATAACTCGATGAATGAAAATTGAGTTAACAAAAAATACTATGATTGGGGTAACACCTTAGTGAAAATAAATTTGGATAAAACAAATTGATTTAGCATAGATTATCCCATAAAATAAATGGAAATAATTTATAGAAAATTAATGGGATAATAAATCAATATAACAACATACAACAAAAACATGGTGTAAAAGATGTAACAATTTCAAAAAGAATTATAATTAAGACCAAGAAAATTTGTATAGCTTGAGTAAAAGTTTAATTAAAACCCCTCACAATATTAGGCTTGTAATTTAACATATAATAACATTATTAAAGGATTATTAATGATATGATATCTAAAATATGTTTTTTATATACAATATAAATGAAAGTATGTTTATAATAATAAACATGTCTTAAAGAATATAATTTGAGACTAAAACTAATACGTGAGTCGAAATTCTATATATGATTGTACAAAATTACTCAATAATTAAATTTATTACATTAAATATATTTCTATTAAAATTATTCATAAATATAACCATTTATACTATTAATTTATAATTAATAGATATCTATTAATACGAGTTTTTTGCTTATTTTCCACATGGTGTGTAAGTTATCTTTTTCGATTCAAACTATCTTCGTAAAAGTTGTGTGGATATTCATAATTATACTAAATTCTATAAATCATTCCGTTATACGGTAAGAGAATATATTACACCTGATACATTATTAATATATTAAATCATTTCTCAGAATCATTGGTTATGATCTGTGAGGATGAAATCAGTGATGTCCTTCTTTTGTCGATACGTAATGAATAATGAGTGATTTATTAATTAATGATTTAAATGTTTACATAAACTAAAAATTATTTATTTACATATTTTTAACATATTATTCTAGTAAATAATCTCTCAAAATATTTCATGATATAAATACATTTTATTGTTCTTATATGTGGTTAAGCTGACCCCGACGGGAAATTATCAGGATTAGTGGATGATAATAAGGTTTTCTTGTTATAATATCATTTAAAAAAAGAATAATGATATTATATTTTTTTAATATTGTAATAAATAATAATTATAATGGATTATAAAGGGTAGATAATTTATAAAAATACATTAATTTTAAAGAAGATATTATTTTCATAAAATGTCACTTGTTTTAAATGACTGAATTGGCAATATTCATTTGTTAATCATATAAATAGGTTATATAATTTTAAATAAGATAAAATTAGTTATTTCATTAAAATAAGATATATTCAGTAATCCCATTAATATTACCAAGAATATAAAGTTGTGATGAAATGAAAAACAAAAATCAACCATTCTATAGAGGCGGTAGTCCACACAAATTTATGGTAGAAAATTTTAGTTTTTGTAGAATGAGATAATAGAATAATGTGAATTAATTATTTATAATGATATAAATGATATAAATAACATAATTACTTTTTAGATTCCCCATTTATGAAATCATTTAATGGTGGTTAAGTAAATCAATACATGATGCATCGTAGAGGTGGTAGTAAGCACACTGCAAACATTAAGGGTTTTTTATAAATATAATTGGGAAAGGAAAATTAATTATTATTCCAATAGCATAATAAAATTTTGTATATATCCAATACAAATTTTATTACAATTTTATTTGAAAAATAGTAATTTTAAAAATATAAATGATAATTGAATAGTTAATGTAGAAATGAGTAGTCATGTTGAACACATTGATATGTCCTTAAAAAGATACCTTTAAAATTGATGGAATATGTGAGTATCTTTTGATTAAAAAATTATGAGAGCTATTGAGTATTCTTGGGTAATAAAGAAGGGAATGATTTCATAAGGAAACATGTTTTGTCCTAACTAGATTCCACTATACAGATTCCTAGAGCTGGTTCACCCCAAGACCTCAAGCTCACCTCATCATTCTCTAGAGGCCACTATCTATTAGTGGGGACCTAAGGTGAAATTGTTAGGAGACTACTCCCTCATATAATATTTCATAACTAGATGTAAATACAAAAACATACACAGCATAGTATATAGAAAAATAAATAAACTAAATTTGACTATTTAATAATATAAAATTAAATACTATAAGGCCCAAACAACCATTTCACACATAAAAAACCTATTCCCCATTGGGATAAATTCAAAATGAATAAAAAAAATAAAAAAATATCGATGTTACTAAAGAAAAATAGATCCAAAACCCATTCAATCACCTAATAATTTTTGAACTATCCCACAAAACCATGAAAAAATCAACACGAGCCTCATCCCAAGCCTGTACGTGTAATAACATGTGAGAGCTTCTCGGGAACCCTTTTGCAATAGTGGTCCGATTAGGGTGTCAGTGAAACATAATTATAAACTAGAAATTGTATATAAATAAAACATCATTTTCAACAACAGTTTTAATATATATAAATATTAATTAATAAAAAGTGAAATAAAATAAGAAATATACATCTCAAAAGAAAAATGTTTTATCTAGTACAATAATGGCTCCCAGATTCTAGGGTGACACCAAGAAAACCCAATATTCATAAAACCAAAATTTTCCCCAAAAAATATAAAATAAGGTGATTTTTATAATGAATAAAAAAGGGATTTTAATTTATTATCCACATCTAGGAGGAATAAACATCACCATTAATAAAGAATGAAACCTCAGTCCAGCACCAAAACCGTATACAAACCCATAACTAGTGATTTGTAGAATAATTTCTATTAATATAATTATACAATAAAGAGATACTAATTAGATTGTTATTAAAATATCTATATGTATAATAAAAAATAGACGTTGGATTATCAGCCTATGAAATTAACCACGGATACAAAACATCGTGTCTGATAATCCCCAACTTTGATGTGGACCTCCATAGAAAACATACCAAACCATGGGTTTGGACCTCCATGACCAAACACCCAATAATGATGTGGAAAAACTTTACCAATCTCTTAATCCATGGGTTTGGGCCTCCATGACCAAGATCCCAATAATTATCCAGACCGCAATGACCAAAATATCTTTCCATAGGTGAGGAAACCCATAACAAACAATTTTAACCATTTGACAACAATCTCTTTTTATGGTTCAATATGACGACCATATAATACATTATAAGACCACAATGAAAAATTCTTGAAAAAAATTTCATTTAACAAGGTCCCTATGATCCTATCATACTAAAAAATCCAAAACGATCCATTCCATCAAAATCATTGAAAGATCCATCAAATCATTTTCCAATGTGGAAACCACTATCTTTTTTAAAATAAATATTTGAATCCATTAATATAACCCTTTTTATAAAACATGTGAATATAAACACTTTAGTTAAAAACAAGAACCATTTAAAAATATTCTTTTCCCATATAAACACCCAATATCACGTCAAAATCCAATTCACACATTTAAAACAATTTACAAATACTTATATTAAATTATATAAAATCATAACCCATATAATATCTCTAAATAATCCTTGAATCATATTTTTTTGAAACATTAATCCCCATGTCCTACATTGTAGACCTTATTCACACATTCAAACCTACCCACAAGCTTATCATGATTAATATTTTATCCCACATACTTTAACCAATACAATTTTGTTTTACCTTTTTTAGAAAATAACACATCCCATGTGTGGCTATAATTTTATTCTTTAAATCACCAATGGATCCAATGAGATCCATGAGAGGAGAGAGGTATAAATAAAAAAGACCCTAAAAATATTAAATAATCAAATTATGTAAACACATGACACATTAGATTTAAGGAACAACCATGAGACACATGAAAATCAATTAACACATATATCATTACAGTTATTAGACAATCAAACTTATTTAAAATCTTTTACATAAAATTTCTATAGAATGACATCACTTTCAAGGCCTTTTCATGTCCCATCAAACATCTTCAACATCTAGCCATGCTCTCCATGACTACTTGAGCACTAACCTTATGCTAAGAAACAAAAATCAATTAATTATAATAATTATAAAAAAATATTCTTTAAATCATAACATGGTATATTAAAGAAAAACACCCTCGGACCTCACCTATTTTAAAAAATCCATCAAACTGGCACATGAGGTCCAAAATGGATTACCAAAACCATTCCTAGGAAACTCCCTACGTTGTGATACCCTTCCAGAAACAATTAAATTAATTGACTAGGAAATACCTTAGAAAAATTTACTACAATAACATACTCTAACAAAATTCAACGAAACATCATATTAAATCCATATCATGACCTCCTCTTTCTAATCCAACCAAAATCCCCTTGATAAATGAATGATTTCACCATGATATTGTGAAATCATCAATAGAACCCTAATAGGAGAAGTAAAAAATTAGAGATAAGATTAAAGAGGTGTGAATAAAAACACTAGAGGTTGATTTATACCTCAAAACATAGATAAAAACCACCAAAAAACCACATTGATGAGGATTTAAGAGGGGGGAAATGGAGGATAAACCCTCTTATGGTTCATGAATTCAAGGGGAACATAAATTGGAGGGTCAGTTAAAATAATTGAGGTGGAAGTGGTAAAATAACTATTTTACTGAGATTATAGGTAGATACATGGTTTTGGACACATGGATTTCCAAACCGTGTGCCAACTATGGTTCTAGAACTATCCATGAAAGAACACCCAAATGGTTTTGGTACACGATCAGCCAAACCATGTGCCAACTGTGTCACACCCCACTATAATAAGTCACATGGATTGTTTTCACCCATGAAAATGACATTAAACATTTAGATGAACCCCTTATCCTCAAAAAGTTTCCCATTGAACACTATATTGTTTTTTTAACATTATGATAACCATGTTTCACAAACGTGCTTAGTTCAAACTGAGTGGAAAATAACTAAAAAATCATGGCATCACATGGGGTCTCTTAAACATGGAAAAAAACATTCACCCCAACAAAAAATAATAAATATTTCTGAGACTTCACCCAAGGCCTCTAAAACTTATCCATACAATTAATATCAAAACCCCACCTTCATAAATTCAAACTCTCGTTAATCAATTCTGAGTATTTATTTCTAATAAAGCAAGTCAAGTAATTAGAATTCAAAATTCTGACATAAATTTTCAACTCACATGGTTAAATGATCTTACAACCACCACAATATAATACTTCTCATCCCCAATAAGTCTCAATGATCATCTATCCACACATTCTGACCTACATAGGTTTATGATCCCATTATTTTCTAGGTACACCCCTCTCTGAGTTTTTCATTGAATTCCTTCCATTTGGGGTTTCCATTCCTTTATTCCTTAGTGGTCGAGTTTTATTTAGATACAGAGATCCTTTATTAGTTCAAATAAATTTATGAATATGGATTTTTCTGAATTATTTTATTTTAGGTATATATGTTTAATGGGATCGTGAGGGTTTTCTATGACTTCATAAGGCTTCATAGGGGGTTAGGATCTTCCCCAAAACATTGGATAAAAACTATCCACTAGAAAATTACACTCCACTTACATGCGACATAATATTTATCTATTTATAGACAATTTACATTAATTTTTTTGATGTGAATATGTTAGAGTTCATGTACCAAGTACGTATCATTTAATATTTGAGCGATGTTAATTTTAACCCAAAGCAACTAGTTTTTTGATGTATTTCAATGATCAAGAAATATTTGAGTGAAAGGGTTACTCATATTCTATTTCACATGATAAATTATTTTAATTATGTAGTGAATATGATTTTATTCATTCTACAATTTTTTCAGCCCCTCCTCTAACTCCCTAGGAAACTTCCTGCATTTTAGAAGTGATTTATTCACCATTAGATATTGCAGACTGGTGTTTGATCTGTGTCAGGTGCC
Source organism: Viscum album (assembly GCA_963277665.1). Lineage (NCBI taxonomy): Eukaryota > Viridiplantae > Streptophyta > Magnoliopsida > Santalales > Viscaceae > Viscum > Viscum album. The sequence continues at coordinate 301,630,247 of OY728151.1, forward strand.
TTATCTATGGTCTGCATTCCCATTAATCATTCTTCTATTAATGTGGTGTTTTATTTTGATATCTTATATGGAATTGGGTTGATCTTGTCCTAGATTCATCAAGGATCATCTTTCAATTATCTATGACTTCATCCATATTTTATAGTAATTGGATGCAATGAATTTATTTCTATACTAATGTATTGGGTTAAAAACAAAACCTTATGGTCATTGAAATTTTTATTTATCTAAAAAAATCATATTTTTCAAATATAACGTGCATATAAATTCATTAAATTATAAATTTGACCATTCCATGGACTCCTATGATCTAATTGATAGTGACCTATATTATAGCTACCCATTGGGTGAGTGAACCCTTGAATATAGATATAATTTGAAAAATGAATTAATGTGTATTTAGGATGACATTATATTTATGTGATTTTCTTTATATATTCATCATGGAAATTTACATGTTAATTTAAATAGTTGTAATGTTATTGGTTTAACAAATAATTAATAAATTAAGGGTGTAATTTAATGATTAATGAAAATTTGCAGAATTGACCATTTGGCCATATGATGTGATATTGTAATATCATTTTAGACTGGAAATGTATTGTGATTCTTTATATAATGATTATATTGAGTAGCCTATTCCCAGTTTCGTACTATAAAGCTTATATTGAGGGATATCTTCATAGTCCCATGTTTTAATAATTACATTGAGTAGTATCTTCCTTGCTCCATGATGTAATTCATATATTAGGTAGGATCAACCTCGTCCCATGATTGTATGATAATATTAAGGGGTATCTACCCAATCCCATGTTGTAATTATTATATTATGTGGGATCTTCCAAGTCCTATTCTGTAATGCATATATTGAGTCAGATCTACACAGTCCTATTTTATAATTATTATACTGAGTAGGTTCATCCAAATATCATATAGTAATTATTATTTTCACGAGTCTCTACCAAGTACCATTCATTAGTTATTATATTTAATGAGCTTCAACCAATCCATTTAATTCATGCTTATATTGGCCATGCTCTAACCAACACCATGCTATAATTATTATATTGTGTGGGATCTAGCCAGTCCCATGATGAAATTATTATATAGAGGGATTGGACTATATTTGTGTCTTTTTTCAAAGGATATGTGGTTATGGTTGGAAGTTTTTTCTACACGGTCAGATACACTCAGTCATGGTGTCAAAGTAGGTAAATTTTTATCTTATATTAATTGATTAATTAATACACAATGTTTTCAAATTATTATATGTATTTATTATTTATATGTTTTTGTTTAGGCATGGTGGGGTTTAAAATTTTAGTATTAATCACATGATATTTTGGATATCATTTGGTACCCATGAATATTACATGGATGTAGATTTGGAGTGGGGTAAGGGTCCTTGTTTTAGTTTGTTGCATACTGGATGGGCTAGAGTTTGGAGATGACACTGATACGGGGATTTGGGACAAGGGTTTTGAGTTTCTTGTGTCACATATTGGTTTTATTTTTATTTATTTCAGTTTGAAATTTAGATATGTCCCATATTTTCTTTAAATGATTGATTATTATGGGTTTATTGATTCCTCAATTTTCGTCCAAGTTTATGATATATTGTTTCTGCTATGTTTGCATTATTCTAGTATGTATTTATCATGTTTATTTTTTCTATATTTTAACTCTATAACTAGGGATATTGTATACCAATTATAATGATCACACCCTTGATTCATGTTGGAAGCCTTTGGTGTATGTGGAGGCATGCTTCGGGTCCCACGACCATCCTCTTTTGGCCAAATAAGAGAGTACCAAATTGGGGGACGTTACAATGCGGTATAAATGGATTAGGGTTCTTATTTATTTTCAATTAATATTTAGAAAATATAAAAAGGTAAATAGTATGTGTTAGGACATGGTAATTATATTTTTCAAGGGAGTAGCTATCCCATGTACATGTGAAAGTCCACGGGTTGAGGGATAGGATTACTATTTATTTTGTTTACTTGCTAAAATTTATGTTATTTTACCTATAGGGATTCAAATTTTGTGTGATGTTATTGATTTATTGGTATTTTTAATCATGGCCTAATATGAAATTAGACGAGTATGAATTCATTATGCGAGGAAAATAGGGATATATCTTGACAATCATTTTTTATGATAATGAAATATTTATTGTATGTGTTTAATACTTTCGTATATGAATTTTGAATTGATATACCTATTATATTTGATAAATTAAATGAATGAAATATTTTTTTGTTCTAAAACACTTTTAATCGTTGTTTGGAGAGACTAGGATTAGTGGTTCTTTGTGTCAGCTATTGATTTCCACCTTATTTTTATCTAGTGTTCTAAGGAGTGCATTTTTCTTATGGAGGGAATGCCAAGTCAGCATATATGAGATGAAATTTTAGAGAGAGGAAATCCAAATTCTCTTAACACTGCTACGTTGAAGCATCCTATATCTCTAGAGTATCATATGGATGGTCATCTTTTTTATATCTTTCTAAGGGTCATGTGATCCATCGAAAGGGAGACTATTCATATAGTACCTTCCATGTATGCATTGAAAAAAGAGTTCCAACTATAGAATCCACGTATTTTAAATTATAATAGAGGCCCCAATGCATTTTAATAATGTATTGTTTCATTGAAAATGATCTTCTACTATCTCGAGACACCCAGAGATAGGAGGTAAAATCTTGATGACTATATGCTTCATGTACTAGCCAAGAATTGGTTGTACAATATGGAGGAGGCTGGGAATCAAGGGAGACTATCATGGAAGTACATCGAGATTATGTCACTGATCCAATTATATCCTTTGATGTTGAGGAATGAGAAGGAATGTGAGTTCATGCACCTGACACAGGATGTCATGTCAATGATAGACCATATTGGACACTTAACTGAATTGCATCATTTTGAACCATATTTAGTAGTTGATGATATATATAGTGAGATATGATTTTAGGATGTGATGTAGGATGAGATTAGGTCATAGATGAAATTATTCAATCTGAGAAGTTTAGAATCTGCAAAGAATCTAAAACTCATCACAAAAGGTAATCAGAGAGAGGCCCCAAGCAGCGATCATGATGTTTTATTACGGTAAACTGGGAGCTATTATTCTAGTGAAAAAAATTTATGTTATGAATGTTTTTCCTTGTAAATAGTGGTAATATTAGTATGGTCTATGGGAAGCAATCACTTGATCACATTCTGTTGTAGTGATTTCAGTGTGGAATGTTGGGCACCAAGAGGTGTCACTGTATATATCCCTATTTGGAGTTCCATTCACATGATAGGTTGAGTCACCTGTTGATGGTTTTTAGGGGAATTAAGTAGAAGATAATGTAAAGGAAATCAATATAGGTACAATAGTCTAGAAATAAATGAGGTACTACTTATTATATGGGTAGATGGAGTTCCACTGGACTTTTTGGTCAAGGAAGGGGTGTAATAACCTAGTGTAAAATGATTGTACTAGGAATAAGGTATATCCTAGGGGAGTTGGAATGGATCATAGGGTAGAGGGCTAGTCATTTTCATGTTATAGATGCATGAACTTATACTATATGATGTACTATTATTCCACCATCTTCAATAGAATGCATTTTATTTGATATATGAGCATCATATTCATTTTTTATATTCTATATTTTAAAATGGTATAGTCTTTGATATCAAAATATTGTATGGTATTTTTACCATTGTCACTTGGTTGGTAGAGTGATAACATAATTAAAAATTATTCAAGGATTATTATCAAGATATTATAGGTTACCATTTCTTTTTGGAATCATTTGAGATAGGAAGGAACAATTTTGATTTGATTTTTGGTATGTATTGACTAGTTATATATGCGGATCATAACAAGTATTACTGGGGGAGTGTTACCTTTCATTTTATGTAGGAGGAAACAATTCTCATCTGAGTGAGTGATATATTTTGTCTTTTCATGATGGACCAATTCAAAGAATATATGATTGTATCACAACTCATATTTCTAGTCATTATCTAGATAATGGTAGAAAACAGATGAATAATTTTCCTCTATTGGTTAAACTTATTAGGTTTTTTTCTAATGTGTTTCCGGGATTATAGACTGAGTATGAGATTGGGTTCTTGGTTGATTTGGTGAAAATAGAATATCCAGTTTCTATCCCACCTTAAAATATGGTACTAGTAGAGAATCAGTTGTTGAAGGTTCATTAGGAAGTTCTCGGAACTAAAGGTTTAATAGTGTATAGTATATCTCTATGGGGTTCTCTAGTTCTATTCACTAATAAATATGAGGTGAATTTTTTCTTATATGAGGATGATCAGATATTGAACTAGATTATGGTAAATAAGTGATATCCCCTTCCGTGCAATGATGATCTCATTTGTCTATTAGGAGGTGCTAGGATTTTATCTAACAATGTGTTAAGATTAGGGTACCACCAGTTAGAATTAATACCATCAAACATACATATGATTTATTTTAGGAGTAGGTATGGATTGTATGGGTTTATAGGGATGTCGTTTGGTATGAAAATACCAGCAGTGGTATTCATGACCATGCAAAATCGGATCTTTTTTACATTTTTGGATCAGTTTGGGGCTATTTTTATTGATAAAATGTTAGTGTACTCATAATTAATAGATGATAATTTCCAATATAATGAATTAATCTTGAGTACATTGATGGAGATAGGAATTTTATCTATTCTATATAAATATAATTTATGGATTGATAAATTTCACTCCCTAGGAAACTTCATCTTACATGGTGGAGTGTTAGTGGACCCAGATAAATTTTAAGATGTGGTATCTTTAATGAATCCCAAAAATGTCTTCAAGATTCATATTTTTATGTATTTTGATTTTAATATCAATAATTTATGTATGAGTTATCCTATTTTGAATCATTGATTTCAGGTTTTACGATGAAAATGGTGTCTTTTTTTTAGAAACATATGAAAGTGATTTTCAAAAGTTAAAGAGTTGGTTGACCAAAAAATCAATCACCAATTTACCTATACTGATTAAAATTTATATAATATACTATGATGCATTTGTAGTTAGACTAATACAATTTTAAATATAGGAGAATCATGTGGTTTATTGCGGTTTCAGATAGCTAATACCACATGAGAGGAATTACCCTACACTTGATCTAGAGTTCACAACAATGGTACATGCCTTGAGGTTTTAAAGACACTATCTTTTGGTTTAATTTTGGGTGGAATAGACAGACCACAAGAGCCTTAGGTATATCTTTTATCAGTATAACTTGAACCCTAGAGAAAGTAGTTGGGTCAAGTATTTTTTGTATTTCGACATCAAGTAGGATTAAACGATGGGTAAGTGCAACATCATTTCTAATTCATTAAGATGAATGGCATATTCGGATGTAGTGTGAGAGTCCTATGATAAGGGGAATATAATGGATCTCTTCAAAAACATGCATCTATATATTCATGTGGAACATGGATGAGTAGCTCATATTTTAAAATGTACTATACCTATTCGTGTGGACTAGATCAAGGCAGAGCATTTATCTGATATAGAGGAACTAGTTCAGAGATACCACTTATATAGTGGGAATATAACATTAGTATAGTCACTTTGTAGTGTAAATTATATTTTTTGGATTAGTATGGGATCCTATGGGATTTCACAAGGAATTTATGTGAGTGATTCATTCTTCTATATGAGTAGTATAACATTGTTTGAAAAAGTTCTATCTTGAACTTTGTAGAATGTAATGGTGGAAAGGAATGAAGAAGGAGGTATCATGATTTTTTTGAGATGTTTCACCTATTAGTAGGTGAAATCCAACAATCATAGGCTAGATATGTTGATACAAAATCATCCCATTCTTGAGTGAAAATTGGTTGCTTTCACTATTGATCTTATTAAAGGATTACCCAGGAAAACATATAATAACAATGCAGTATGAGTGATCATGGACCGACTGATGATGGTTGGAAACTTATTTCTTATCTAAGAGACCTTCACCATTGAAGTTCTGGGTAGTATTTACATGTGTGATGAAGTTTATTTACATTTTTTTCAAAGGTGTATATTTTTTTGTAGAGAACTTCATTTAGCATTGTGGTTCTGGATTGGTCTTTTGATGGTTTTGGGATCATATGTATTTTGAGTATGGACTATCATTTTTATAATGATGGCCAATTTTAGAGGACTATTCAGGTTCCCAATAATATGTTATGAGAATGTATATTGGATTCCAGTGATTCATTGGAGAACAATTTGGGAATTATGGTGTTTGAATAAAATAATAGCTTTTGGGAATTTATAAATATGGAACATTTCATGTATTTTTATAGAAGATCATGCCATTCACCTCTTTGTTGGCTGGTGGTAGGTAAGTTAGTAGTTATTTGGCCTATTCACTTATAGGAGACATCTGTGCATGTTCAGTTGAATAAGAGGCATTTGGTGACTACAAAGAGTAGGAAAAATCTAACACTAACCATCAAATGTGTCCTCTAGAGTTTTAGGTTATCTATAGTGTTTTCCTTTGATATTCACCATGGTTGTTGAAATTGTATATCAGGATACATGGAAAACTATTGCCCTTTTTCTAGATGTTTCAAATATTGGATAGGTTCAGTCTAGTGGTGAACTAACTATCAATTTCATAGTTATAAAGTGACATAGAAAACATGTTTCATGTTTCATATATTATGAGATATTATATTGGCCCGTGTCATGTTATGGATATCATGGATTCCAGGATTTTTGAGGATGTTTCCTTCGAAGAGAATCTAATATATATTGTGGATCATAATGAGAAGTATCGACATGGTTGGACTATACCTCTAGTTTTTGGGTAGTGGCATCTTTGGAGAGTATAATTTGAGACATTGGACAATGATTATTATATGAGATCATAGTGGCCTATCTTTTTCAACAAGAACCCATAATGATGCTTGGAGTAGCTCAGGGAAGATCCATAATAGAGTGGTGATGTTTCTAGATCTCACCATTTTTCTTGATATTTCCCTCTTTTAGTTTCTTATGGAATGTATTTCTTTTTGAGTGTTCCTTGTCTTTAAAACTTAGTGGTCAAGTATTTCTTGGATATTGGGAGCATTTATTGGAAAAATCATCCATATGTTCTGGTATTTATATTTTTTTAAATTATTGAAGTTAATGTATAAATGTTTTAAATTTTCTTATGAGGGTTTTCTGTGAGTTCAGAATGCTTCAGAGGCTGTTTGGGCTCTTTCACAAATGTTTCGATGAAAAAATATTCTATATACAGTAACATGCCATGTATAAGTTACACAATGTGTAACTATTAGTAGAAACATGTCATGAACTGGTTCACAATAAGAAGTGTTTACACATTTTGTACTATGTTCATGTTCTGTAATGGTCGATTAGGGTAATACTAACCCGATATGATATGTATTTTAGTGTATGTCATTAATCAACAAACACATGACCTTATAAGGTTAAATATAGGGTATTTCTCATTAGCATAAGTTATAATATATCTACATGTATGATATCTTTCATTACACTATTTTCACAACCCCTCCTCTCAATCTCTATGAGACCCCCATTGATTATGAGGTGATTTCATCACCTTAAAATGTTATGGATTATAATTTGATCCCTTGTAGGTTTCTTTTATTTTCTATTCATTCCATTTCTTGATTATTCTATTGAATATGTGTTTTCTTGTAATCTTTGTGGATGAATCATGTTGATCTTGACATGGGTGGTTCTAGGTTCTCCTCCCACTCTTATACGCCTTCATCTGTAATGGAAATTTCTATTCCCAGTATTATGTTGATAGTTAGATTAAGGTAAGTGGTCTAAAACCTAACACAATGGTACATATATATTTTATTTATGAGCTATATTATTATTGTTCCAACATAACATGCACATAAATTAACATAATGTTGAATTATATTATTCCTTATATTTCTCATAACTAATTGATAGAGACATACATTATGGATACTCATTTGGTGAGTGAACCCTTTCATATATATTTTATTTGACTAATGGAATAATGTGTCCATAATATGACATGATATTTTGGTGATTTCTTGAAAAAGATTCACCATCAAAATGGAGTTGTTTATTTAAATGGATAGCATGTTAATGGTTTATGTAAAATTGACAAATGAACTGTGAAATTGAATGATTTTTGGAAGTTTCTAGTGTAAACCATTTAGTCATATGATGTATTTTAGTTATATCCGTTTTGTTATTATATGTATTACAATTATTACAGTAATGGTTATATTGAGTTGGATCAACCGAGTCACATGATTTAATGATAATATTGAGTGGGCCTTTCCTAGTACCATGATGTGATTCTAAAATTGAGCAGGTTATGTCTATTCCCATTTTGTAATACTCATATTGAGTGGGACCCCCCCCCAATACCATGCTATACTTATTATATTGAGTGGTCTCTAATGAACCACATGTCCAATAACTTATATTGAGAAGGCTCTTCCTAGTTCTATGATTTAACACTTATATTTAGTCATCTCTACCCAATCCCATGATGTAATGCCTATATTGAATGGCATTTCCCTAGTCCCAATTTCTAATGATTTTATTGAACATGATATACTCATCCCAATGTTATAATACAAATATTGAGAGGAATTTTCGAAGTCCCATGATTTTATTCTTATATTGAGCATTATCTTCCCAGTCAATTGATATAATGCTTATATAGAGTGGGGTCTACCATGTATCATGCTGAAATTCTTATATAGAGGTATTGGCACATGTTTTTTTATTTTCCATTGATATATGGTTGTATATGGAATAGTTGTGAAACTTTTCGAGAGATATTCTATTGTGGTTTTGAAGTAGGTTGATTGTTATATTGTGTTAATTGATTTAATAATACAATTATTTTCCAATTTATTTCATGCACATATTATTTTGAGGGTTTTATTTGGAGAAAACTATGTCAACCTAATGTTTTAAATAAAATCTATTAGAGTGATTTTTTTGGTAAACTAGATAACTATAAGGACCTAACCCTAAAACATTACTTAATATTGAATTAAATGAATAATTCACACTGAGAATCTTTTGAGGTTTATAGTTTTATAGAATTAGGACATAACTATTACATCTCACATAATAACAATGTAGACACTTCTACTCAGTTTCCATAATAAAACAAAAACTACTAAAAGAAACATGTCAAGTTCTATGTTTTAAATAGCTTGTCTTCCCTTTATCCCATACATGACCCTATTCATCTTTATGTCCTATGGAAAACATTTCAAAAAATCTTGGGATGAGCATAAAAAGCTCAATAAAGGATATAAAAAATATGGAAAGAAAAAATTAGTCCATGTATATATAAGAATCAATGAAATCATACTTTACTCTTAAAACATAAGCACATTAACATACCTCATGAAATCATAATATTTATGAATAACTCATAGAAATAATAATACATAAAGGTACCTTGAGGCATTCATAACATTCTTACGTAGGGATTAACCCTCATGGTTATGTTTTGAATACCCATCACAGTATATTCCCTAAATCTCTTTAGAGAAACCTTAGAATTTAACTCCTTCGCATTACCCAATGCATTAGAGAGCTATATCGGGCTCACCCGCCCTTAGTTTATCACAGAACCACCTGATTTCGCAAACATTTCCCAAGAACCATAACATAATCATAACACTTAAAACATGAATAAAAGAAACATAAAATTTCCACATTTAAATCACAAGAGATCACATCAAGATATTATCATAAATAAACACATCTAATGAAATCATTAAAACACTATGTGATAAAAATCGCTCTATACTTTGAAAATTTTAAAAGATGACATTAAAAAAAAGATTATAGAATCAATGCGTCCCATAACACTTTGAATATATTGAAAGGGTTTTAAAACATTCATGTCCCTATAAATAAATCCTTAATTTTTTTTAAACATGGTCATGGATTATAAATGTTTAAAAGAATAAATCTTTAAAACCATTTAAAACAATGTTTTAATAAAAGAGACCTTTTCCATTTTTAACATTTAAATTATATTCCACATAAAAGTAGACAATTTTCAAAACATTTAAATGAATTTAGTATAGACATAATTTTGATATGGAAATTCAAAGGGGTTGTATATACAATTTAAAAAAGAAAATATTGTATTAGAACAAAATATGACTCAATTAAAGGAGATTGAGACGAAGTCCCATATGAAGTCGGTATCCTTAGATTAAGGATAAATCAATTACATAATTATGTGTGACAAATATAAATACACCCAATATAAGAAGATATTAAGTGTAAAACAATCCGAGTTCAACCACACATATTCACAGTATAACATAATCAATAAGTATAGGTTTCACCCAAATAATTGAAATTGGGTTAAAAAGTTCCCTTACAAAAATTCGACAGCCTAACAGCGTCACATTAAAATTCAGAAAATGAGTTGATGAGAGAGAAAACGGTATCTCATCACTTGGACATTAAAATTTACATCAATAATGATATATAAGAACATATCCAAACCTAATAAGATATAAATTAAAATACATATCAAAAGAAGTCTTTTAAAAAGAGGAGGGTGAAAGGTTCCCTTACCGATAGGGTAACTTTCGAAACGTACACCCCATGAAAGGAGAACTATAAAACATTGATGTAAATACCCATAAACGAAAGCATATTACACAAAGAGTATAATAATGGGGATTAAATACACCACTGAAAATAAATAGTGGTAAATGTAGCATAAACCTCATGGGATTAAAAGTGAGATGAAAATCCCTTACGAAAACTCGGCAGCCTAACGACCCCACTTACTACGTCAAAAAAATGGATTGATGAAATAAATTAGGGTCCTAATCATATAAACATAAAATTTAAAGTAATAGGAATATAGAATAACTTCCCCAACATAAGAAAGAAGAGCTTAGAAGAAGTGACATAAAAGAGAGTACTTAAAAAGGGAGAGAGAGAGAGGTTGGATCCCTTACCTCAAGTCCGACTTGTCTTGTTCGTGTCTTTATATTCCTGAATAATACAATTTGTTCAATTTATAATTTCGTAATGAACTCCTTTAAATATTATTATTTAGTTCATATCACATATTATAATTTTATAATAATTGGTTAATAATACGAGTTCATAATAGACGTTTTTTCGATGTTTGGTACATGAGTGAAAAATGAGCTTGTATGAAAATGATTGTCCATGTATTTATAATTAAATCATCTCCAGAATAGTATTAATGATTTAAATATCATATGTATCCAGTATATATTAATTTTAAACTATTCTATATCATTTGGAGACAAAAATAAATGAAATTCACTATTCATGGAGACGGTTGGTCGTACGTACGCATGAACACTACTTTCATTTCTTTATCAAATTAATGGAATTAAAAATAAATGAGAGATATATATATTATAATTAAAGTATAATATATATGTTATATAGGTCACATATGGTTATTAATCTCATTCATTATACATTCCATTTATTGCATGAATGATTCACATCACTTGAGAGGACGGTAGTCCACACTTTCTCATAAGAAATTATCACATTTGCACAACATGAAAATCATAAAGGTATGTTTTAAATATAAAAAACAGAAGCATAGATAGGACATAAATAAAATATATATCATATAATAATAGTTCCATCCTAATGGCCACCATGAGTGGTTGTAGGAGAAGATAGAACAATCATCGTTTCATGAGGCAGTAATTCGCCATTGACTGAAACAGTATGTTCTTTAACCATTAGACGGAGGTTTGTGTAAGTGTAGCTCGAATATTTCTCATAAAAACATCATAGTATGTTGAAGATACTGGTGTTGTTACAAAATAATGGAATAAAAAGAGTTTAGTGGGTTGGAGAAGTAAAATAAAGCAAAAGAACATAAGAAAGGACATTACCTTTAAATCGAGTAACTCCCTTTGGTTTGAACCAAAAGGGTTTCTTGAAGAGATTTATGCCTAAGGGAAGGCTTCTAGGATAAAGATAGGTATGTGGATATTTATAATTGTCAGTGATTGGCCACGAAAATGGCTTGAGAGGTGTGGGTAAGGTGGTAGAGGTGGGGGCCTTATATAATAGAAGAGGAGGGGCACTCGTGGAAGGTTATAAAATATTACTTTATTATAAAATGATTTTCGGATTTTAAAGGTCCCAGAAGGATATATTTCGAGGCTAAGGTGATAAGGTTTCGAAATCCACCAATAAAATAGGTTTTTGACAATTGTAAGACTTATATTGTACCATATCTTCTCATTTTATTTAAATCATTCATTTATGAGGTAATCACTGCATCATCACGGTGTCATAAATAAATTAATTTATTTACTGTCTAAATATTATAAAAAAAATATAATTATGTAGGAAATATTTATATATTTCTAATTAATATTTATAGTCTAAGAGATCATTTACACAGACAAAACTAAAATTGTTTTACTTAGGTGTTACATACTTTTGTGATATTCTCCTTTATCTAAAAATAAAATGATAGTGTCACTATCATCCAAAAGTGATTCCATGGGGTCCCGTATTTTGGCACAAGGAATACAATGGCCGGCCATGACAGAACCAGTAGAATTTGGACACATTTTGGGGTAATTTTTTATCATTATTATATTATTTTGTTATCCATAACTATCTGATTAGTAATTAATCAAGATAATTAATGATAATTACCATCATTACTATTCATAATGTCCAAAAACAAAAGAGTCTTCATTACATAATTTGGACCTTATTATTCCAAATATGCAATCAATTTTTTCAAATTCAAATCACAGAAATTGCAATAATTAATTTAAAAAATAATTTCTGTTGTCAAAACAAATAGATGAGTTTTTTTAAACAATATCTATGAAAAGTTTGGAACTTGTTTATGCCCAATTCCAAAGTGAAATTTATTATAATGACAACAATTAGATTAAATGGTAAAAATATATACTAATTAAACTTTAAAACAAATTTTAAAGATAATATAACCATATAATTAAATTATATTAAAAAGCAGTTTTGAAGTAAATTGTAGTATTTTTCTCTGTTTAATAAAAAATTTGCATTGTTGGAAAAATACCAAAAATTTATCCAAAGTAAATTTCAATGTTTAAATCACAAAGGATAAGTTTAGTTTGACAAATATATATTATAAAATTATCTAAAGTTTGATTTATAAATGTTTCACCATCAAAATGCGATAAAATAATCTTTTAAAAATAATAGAGTATTTATTCTTAAAATTGGATTCATTTACATTTTAAGCCTCTAACATTTATTGGAAAAAAGTAAAAATATTGGGCAAACATATATAATCATTTTTTAGTTAGTTTTGTTCATTCCCTCAATTGCAACAGCTAGGCGTTAACTACCATTTAAAATAATATTATTTTATTATTAGAGTGCAACGTAAGATTTCCAAGAAACCCGTTGTTGCGTATTGGGTACACCATCAAGCATAGCGTTCCCTTTAAATTAATATTAAAATTTTATTCAGAAATATATATAAAAATAAAAATTTCATATTCTTTATTTACATGGGGTGTAACATCCTTCCCCCTTTTTGGGAATTGCATCTTTGCAATTTAAAAATTGGTCTCAGAAACTTCATTGAATGTCCCACATCGGAATATGAGTCGGTAAAATTATCACTTTAAAATAAAGAAAGTGGAGTACAAATGTCACATGAGTTATCCCATACTATTATTCCATGAAAAAATTGATATGGAATATAAAAGGGTCATTTTCTGATGGAGAGTGATAGAAAACATGTTTAGGAGGATGTTAACCACATGAAAATCACAAACTTGTGATGGGTTAAATGGTACTTGATTCCCCAGTAGGAAAAATTAACAAAAAACAATAATGTTTTAAGTTAAATTTCATTGAATAATTTATTTTTGAGCTTAAATAAAACATAATGAAACATAATTACTTATCTTTTTGACTTTCAACTTTTACTAGATTTCTTACACAAACTCATAATTTTTCCAAAAGACGAATATTTAGGATGACATGTTCATATTAAGAGCGCTATAATCAAATTCTAGAGAATCTCCTAATACACACAAGAGAACTATATATATTCCATGTCCTTAGACCTTAATAAAAACTAAACGTTTTTGTATAAGATCAGATAATCCAAAAAAAATCTTTCACAAGAAGAAAAACTACTCTTAATCTCCAAAAATTTTCATACAACCCAAAGTTCAACAAAGACCATTCAATACAAAATTTCCCTTAAAATTCATCAAATATATACCAACCTAAAATTGAAACCCAAATCTCTGAAGGATTTAATCGCATAGTCTTCAAAGGAAAATCTTAACATTTATCTCCAAATAACATCAGTTGCTCTTAAATTCTCGTATTGAAAAGTAATCAACCTAATCCCATATTCTCCATGATAGGTTAATAATATCCATAGATAACCCAAAATCAACTTATTCTAGATTCATAGGATCATCTAACATAAAATAATTTGTCATACTAACCAGGGATTTCACATAGTCCAGTGGTAGGCGATAAATACCAGTCGCACTTTGGTTGTGGGTTCGATTCCCGCAGCTTGGTCCGACACGACGGGTTGTTACATGGTCTGCATATTGTCCCTCTTTCTAAAACTATATAATTCATAAAACATTACCCAAAAAGAGATAAAATCTTCAAAAATAACCATAACATAATTTAACCTCAATTTTACCTCATTCCTTTCATCTTCCATCATATAGTAACCCATAATTACCTCAAATGTTAGGATTATATAAACCCTAATGGTTACCATTATAATTATTACCTAAAATTCCACATCGAGTTGTTTCTCTCGTATATGATGCATCAGAGAACTCACCATGGTTCAAGTGGTTAATCATGACTCCTTGATAGTTGGTTTAGAATAACCACAAGATTACTCATTGAATCCCCCATTTCATCTAGTCTCTTAATCATAGAACCACCACAGTTTCCTTCAAACCCATTGTCACATTAGTTCCTTCTATATCCATCCATTTACTAAAACAAAAAATTTCAGTGTGAGTATATCAACAAAATCATCATGTACCAAAGAGGAAGATAAACACTAAGATATACTTACTCATTTACATTATCTAAAAACTATGACTCTTTCTAAAATCCTAGACATTATGGTAATGTCACTTATGCGTAAAGAATACCCTAACCTCTAAATTTATCTAAACCAAAGTCTGATACCAACTATAAGGACACAACCTTAAAATATTACTTAATATTGAATTAAATGAATAATTCACATTGAGGATCTTTTCGGATTTAGAGTTTTAGAGAATTAGGATATAACTATTACATCTCTCAAGATAAAAAAGTAGAAACTTCTACTCAGTTTCCATCATAAAACAGAAACACTTAAAAGAAACATGTCTACTTCCATGTTTTATATAGCTTGTCTTTCCTTGATCCCATCCTTGACCGTATTCATCATTATGTCCTATGGAAAACATTTCAAAAAAACTTGGGATGAGCCTAAAAAGCTCAGTAAGGGATATAAAAAAATATGGAAGGAAAACATTAGTCCATGTATACATAAGAATCAATGAAATCATACTTTACAATTAAAACATAAACAGTTTAACATACCTCATGAAATCATATGATTTATGAATAACTCATTGAAATCATAAGACAGAAAGGTAAATTGAGTCATTTATAACATTCTTACGTAGGGAGTAACCCTCATGGTTACGTTTGGAATAACCATCACAGTATATTCCATAAATATGTTCAGAGAAACCTTAGAGTTGAACTCTTTCAAATTACCCAATGCATTGGAGAGCTATATCGGGATCACCCGCCCTTAGTTTATCATGGAACCACCCGATTTCATAAACATTTACAAAGAACCATAACATAATCATAACACGTAAAACATGCATAAAAGAAAAATAACATTTCCACATTTCAATCACAAGAGATCACATCATGATATTATCATAAATAAAAACATCTAAAAAATCATTAAAACTCTATGAGATAAAAATCCCTTTATACATTTAAAATATTAAAAGAAGACATTTAAAAGAAATTTTAGAAATCAATGTGTCCCATACCACTTTGAAACTTTTGAAAGGGTTTTAAAACATTCATGTCCCTATAAATAAATCCTTAAAACAATTTTTAAATCATTTACATAGATGATAAATTTTTAAAAGAATAAATCTTTAAACCCATTAAAAACAATGTTTTAATAAAAGAGTCCTTTTCCATTTTGAACATTTAAATTATAAGCCCCATGAAAGTAGACCATTTTAACAACATTTAAATGACTTAAGTATAGAGATAATATGGATATGGAAAGTCAAAGGGGATGTATATACACTTTATAAATTAAAAACCTGTATTAGAACAAAATATTCCTCAATGAAAGGAGATTGAGATGAAGTCCCATACCATGTTGATATCCTTAGATTAAGGATAAATCAATTACATAATTACGTGTGGCACATATAAATACACCCGATATAAGAGGATAATAAGTGCAAAACAATTAGAGGTCATCTACATATATTCATAGTATGACTTAATCAATAATTAGAGTTTTAACCAAAATAATTGAAATTGGTTTAAAAAGTTCCCTTACAAAAATTCGACAGTATAACGACGTCACTTTAAAATTCAGAAAATGACTTGATGAGAGATAAAATGGTATCTCATCACTTGGAAGTAAAATTTACATCAATAAGGACATAGAATAACATATATTAACATAATAAAATGTAAATTAAAAGACATAACAAAATAATTCTTTTAAAAAGAGGAGGGAGAAAGGTTCCCTTACCGATTTGGGTAACTTTTGAAACGTACACCCCCTGGAAGAAGGACTATACATCATTGATGTAAATACCCATAAATGAAATAATATTACAAAAATAGTATAATAATGGGACGTACATACTCTACTCAAAGGAAATAGTGGAAAATGTAGCATAAACCTCATGGGAATGAAAGTGAGATGAAAATAACTTACGAAAACTCGGCAGCCTAACAACGCCACTTACAACTTCAAAAAAATGTATTGATGAAATAAAATAGGTTCTCTCATCATATGACCATAAAATTTACATTAATAGTAATATAAAAGAACATCCCCCAAAATAATTAAGAGGATCTTAGAGGAAGTGACATAAAAGAGAGTACTTAAAAGGAAAGAGTGAGGTTGGATCACTTACCTCAAGTCCGACTTGTCTTGTTCGTTTCATTATATTTCTAAATAATAAACTTTAGTCAATTTAAAATTTCTTAAGGACCTTTTATAAATATTATTATTCAGTTAATATCACATATTATAATGTTTTAATAAATGTATAATAATGTGAGTTCATATCAGATGTTTTTGTCGATGTTTGGTACATGAGTAAAAAATGATATTGTTTTAAAATGATTTTACTTGCAGTTATAAGTAAATAATCTTCATAATAGTACTAATGATTTAAATATCATATATATAGTACATATTCATTTTATAATATTCCATAACATTTTGAGATAAAAAGAAATGAAATGCACCGTTCATGGAGACAGTAGGTCGTACGTACGCATGAACGATACTTTCATTTCATTGTCATATTAATGGAATTAAAAATAAATGATAGATATATACATATTATAATTATAGTATAATATATTTTTAATATAGGTCACATATTTTAATTAATATCATTCTTTATACATTCCACGTATTGCATGAACGAGTCACGTCATTTGAGGGGGCGGTAGTCCACACTTCCCCGTATGAAATTATCACATTTGAAAAAACTTCAAAGCATAAAGTTATGTTTTAAATTTTAAATACAGAATCATATAGAAGAAATAAATATAATATATATCATATAAAAATATTTCCATCATAATGGCCACCATGATAGGTCGTAGGAGAAGATAGAAGAATCATCGTTTCGTGAGGTAGTAATTCTCCATCCACATAAAAAATATGTTCTTTAACCATTAGATGGAGGTGTGTTTAAGTGTAGAATGAATAATTTTCATAAAAACATCCTAGTATATTGAATACACTGGTGTTGTTACAAAATAAATGAATAAAAAGAGTTTAGGGTGTTGGAGAAGAAAAATAAAACAATAGAACATAAGAGAGGACATTACCTTTAAATCGGGTAACTCCCTTTGGTTTGAACCAAAATGGTTTATTGAAGAGATTTCTGCCTAAGGTAAAGCTTCTAAGATGAAGAGAGGGATGTGGAGAGATAAAATGGGCAGATCTTGGCCGAGACAATGGCTTGAGAGGTGTGTGTAATGTGGTAGAGGTGGGGGCCTTATATAAGAGAAGAGGATGGGCACTCTTGGAAAGTTATAAAATATTACTTTATTATAAAATGATTTTCGGATTTTAGAGGTCCCAAAAGGATATATTTCCAAGATAAGGTGATATGGTTCTGAAATACACCCATCCAATAGGTTTGTGACAAGTGTAAGACTTATATTTTACCCTATCTTCTCATTTTATTTAAATCGTTAATTTATTAGGTAATCACTGCATCATCACGGCGTCATAGATAAATTAATTTATTTCATGTTTAAAAATTATAAAATAGAATCATGATGTAGGAAATATTTTTATCTTTATAATTCATATTTATGGTCTAAGAGATCATTTACACAGACCAAACTAAAATTGTTTTACTTAGGTGTTACATACTTTTGTGATATTCTCTTTTATTTAATAAAAAATGATAAAGTGTCACTATCACCCAAAAGTGATTCCATGGGGTCCCAATGTTTGGCACAAGGTAGCCCATGGTCGGCACTGACACAACCAGTAGCATTAGGATACATCATGGGTTCATTTTTTATCATTATGATATTATTTTATTATCCTTAACTACACGATTAGTAATTAATCACGATAATTAAAGCTAATTACCATCATTACTATTATTAATGTCAAACAAAAGAATCTTAATTAAATAATTTGAACCTTATGATTCCAAATATGTAGTCCATTTTATCTAATTTGAAACACATAAATTGCAATTATTAATTTAAAAAATAATTCGTGTTGTCAAAACAAATATCAAGTTTTTTGAAATAATATCTATGATAAGTTTGGCACTTTTTTATGCCCAATTCAAAAGTAAAATTAATTATTATGACAAAAATTATATTAAATGGTAAAAATATATTCTAATTTCACTTTAAAACCAATTATAAATATAATCTAACCATATAATTAAATTAGATGAAAAATCAGTTTTGATGTAAAATGCAGTATTTTTTACAATTCATTAAAAATGAACATTGTCAGAAAAATAACAAAAATTTATCCAAAATAAATTTCCATGTCCCAATAATAAAGAATAAGTTTATTTTGAAAAATAGAGCTTATAAAATTATAAAAATTTTGATTTATAAAAGGTTCTCCATCAAAAGGTGATAAAATAATCTTTTAAAAAGATTAGAGTATTTATTCTTAAAATTGGATTCATTTTCATTTTATGCCTCTATCATTTATTGGATAAAAGTAAAAATATTTAACAAACATATATAATCATTTTTTAGTCAGTTCTGTTCATTCTCTCCATTACAATGGGTAGGCGTTAACTACCATTTAATATAATATTATTTTATTATTAGTGTGCAACGTAAGATTTCCAAGAAAATCGTTGTTGCATATTGGGTACGCCATTGAGCATAGCGTTCCATTTAAATTAATATTAACATTTTATTCACAAATATGGATAAATATAAAAATTTCATATTCTTTATTTACTTAGGGTGTTATAATGACTATATAGATATAGTGTTTTACAATAGAAAGGGACCATGTTGTTGATTTTTTAATTCTAAATGGGATAGTGTTTGGTGGTGAGACTGATATGGGTATTCAGGACTAGATTATTGAGTTTTTTTTGTGTAATATGCTTTATATTTTTTATTTCAATAAATTATACATTTACATTCATCTATGAATTTCATTACACGATTATTTATTATTTTTTTATTGGTTCCTCCTTCCCTTCCCAGTTTAATGATATATTATTTCCTCTAAATATTAGTCACTCTAATATTTATTTATATTATTAAGATTTAATGAATTGTAACTCTCTACTAGGGTGTATAGTATCCCCCTATATTAATAACACCCTTTATTATCAAACTATTTTGTCTATGTGACAGTGTTATTGACTGTGAGATGGTATAGTTAGCCACCTATTATAGACAATAGTATAATTTCGAGTCTGAATACCTGATACACATCCATGGAATGATCTCTAATTAAAGTCACCGAACTAGATAGAAATCAAGACAATACCAGGAATCAATACCGAAATGGAAGTATGGTTCTTTCATGAGTCTATATGATTGAAACATTGAGTTCCTCATAATCGATCATATCACCATAGATCCACAGAACCTATAATTAGATTGAAATCAATAAAATCACAAAGTTGCATGCCTATAATATGGGGATCCAACATGACTATCCGTATTAATGATACACCTCTTACATCAGTACACCAAGAGTCATTATATAGACACATTCCCCTTGTGAATAGCCAATGATCCTAAAATCTATTATAATCCATAAAATACAAACCACGTGTTAATTTATTTATTTAAAAATCATATTCAAATGGAAAATCACATCCCATAAATATTAATAATATCCCTTAGTATCCTGGAATTCCTACTGGAACTTTTGTTAATGATTCATCATCCATGTGTCTATCACAAGCACTGAAAAATTCATTTAACTCCTTCTTTGAAACCCCAAATAGTGAAATAACAGCAAGTTAATAT
The DNA here is from genome assembly GCA_963277665.1 of Viscum album. Lineage (NCBI taxonomy): Eukaryota > Viridiplantae > Streptophyta > Magnoliopsida > Santalales > Viscaceae > Viscum > Viscum album. The sequence goes on from OY728151.1 coordinate 301,651,067, forward strand.
CCTCTGAAACCACTTTGAAACATATTGAAATATATTCCACTAAACTAGTTTCATTATAGGCCTCTCTATAACACCTGAATTATAACCCCCATAAGCCAGAGGCTTATAACTACCAGAGGTGGTCTAAGGTTTACCTTTTGGGAGACTATACCCCCATATAAAAGTGAATAATCATAATTAAATAACCATACATCATACACAACACGTTATGATTAATGGATAAATAAATTAATATTATCCATGTAATAATAAATAATGAACTATGGGAGGGCCCAAACATCCATGTCATGTATTAAATATTGCTCACCCACTAGGAAGACATCACATAAATATATAATACTAAAAATAAATACAAATGTATGTAAAAAAACACCACAAAAAACCCCATACAGTAACCGGATACTATCATTGATACCCCTGGAACATGGAAAACTCAACACAAGCATCATCTAAATCACATGCCTATAATAACATGTCATTGATGATAAGGTTCCATTTTATAGTGTAGATCCATGTGGGATGTGAGTAAAACTCAACAGGCCACCAAAAACAGTGTCTAAATAAAATACCAACCTATATAATGGTGTTTGTAGTTCAACATTGGAATAAATAATAAACACAAGAAATGAATAAACTACAACTCAATAGAAATAATTTTTTATCTAGTACACTAGTGGCACTATGGTTTTAGAATAACACCTAAAATAGAAAACAAGAATAAAAAAATACATTCCTCTAAAATAAAATTATAGTGTGGTAGGTACTGTAACTAAAAAAAAAGTTTTTTCATTTATCATCCACATCTATGTAACATAAACAACAACATCAACCATTCCAGGAACCTCAATCATGCACCTAATCAATAAATAAATCCATCATCACTAATTCATTGAATCATGTCCATTGATGTAATCAAACAACCAAGTTATAGTTCCTACAACATTACTATATAATCTACATATATAATAAAAAAATAGTGTATGGATAATTAATCCTGGAAACTAATAAGGGATATAGAACACCATGTCCAAAATCCCAATAAATGATGTGGACTACCATATAAATATCCTAAAACTTAGGTGTGGACCGTCATGACCAACAACATAATGACTATGTGGACCTCCATGACCAATATCGCTTTCTATATGTGTGTAATTACATAAGAGACACCTTTAACAATTACACCATCAATTGAATTTCATAGATAAAAAACATGACCATTTAATAAATTTGAAAACCACTGAAACCCTCTTTTAAACTATTTTAATTTACACAGGTCAATATAGTATTTTAATAACAAAAAAAATTCAAATCCTTACCTTCCAATAAAATAATTAAAAGTTCCATCAATTCATTTTACCAAATGGGATACCATGTAATATGTTAAAATAAACAGTTTAATTCATTTATAAACGCCTTTTTGTATATCATGTGGGGGTAAACCCTTAATTTAAAAAGAAGAATCATTTCAAATCATTTCTTCCCCCATTGACACGTAAATCCTAGTGAAAATCAAATGTAGACATTTAAACATATATCAAAATCTTCATAAGAATTTTCGAAATATATTAACATAAAAATAATTCTAAATCATCCTCTAAATATATTTTTCAAATTTGGATTACCAAGTCAATCCAAGTATCCCTTATCCATTAATTCAAACCAACCAACGATATTAACTAGGTTATTCTCATTATCCAATTACTTTACCCTTGAATATTTCATTTTATAATTTTTAGAAAATGGAAAGCCCCATGGGTTACCATAGTTTCAGTCTCAAAATCACCAATGAATTCTTTGAGATATATGTGAGGTCTAAGCTATCAATAAAATTCCCATAACTAGATTTACTATAGAAAAAAAGACAATCCACAAGCACTAGGATTTAAGAAAAAATATACACACATAGGGAAATCAATTAAAAATACTATGGGTAAATATCTTTGAATGCTGACCACATTAATGTAGTTTCCATAAAATTTCCAAATAATGGTTTCCATGTAAAGTCTCATCTAGGTCTCTACTACCGACATCAACATCCAACTATGCTCTCTACAACCATATGGGCTCTAACCGTATGCTAAAAAACAATAATTTTCTAATTTAAAAAAAATAAATTAATTAATTAATTTAACCACAACTCACAATATCATAAGAAAACTCATCAGGTGATCACCTATTATCAAAACATTAACACCCCAAGAATTACAATATAATTTTTTTGGAATAAAATTAATTTAATTGATTTATTTTGTTACATGTTACACTATTTTTAAGGGAAACACCAAAATCTATTAAATTTTCTTTTGAAATGAAAATTATAACATATATATTAACTTGGGGGATATTAAAAGTACTAAATAAATTATGAAAATTATGATTCAATATTTTATAGAAATAAAAATTAATCATTTAATATAAATATAAAAGTTTTTTGAAAAAAATATATTTTTTCTAAAAGACGTTTTATTCTCACTTTAAGCCCATAATTTAAAATTTAAATTTAAAAATTATATATCATTTATTTAAAAAAATTAGAATTATTTTTGAAATTATAATTTGAAAATTCTCATAGGGTGAATTTTTTTTAAAATTGTTTCATTTTTCAACGAATAAGGAGAACTATTGAATTTTAAACAAAAATAACTTTTTAAAATCATCCGTAAAGATTAATTATATTATTAAATCTTTAATTAAATATTATTAAAATTTTATAACTATTAATCCTATTTCGGTTATTTGAATCATATTCACATTGATACATGATATAATGTGTTTGAAATTTTTTGAACATTTTCCCTTTGAAAACTTACTTTATACACGCTTATGGAGGTATATTTTTAATTTAAAAATTTCCACATATGTGAATGTAATTTTGAAAATATTTTTTCATATTTGAAATAAAAATGATTAATATTATGTAATATTTTAAAAATAATGTTTTATCCCTGATAAATAGGAAAAAGAGTAAAAATTATTTAACATGGTTGGGGTAAAAATGGGTTTAACAGAGGTTAAATTGAAGATATAAGGGTGAAAATAAACCAAATAATTGTTGAAGATATATTTTCAAGCCATATTAAGACCTTATAATTTGTAAGACTTTGTAATAATCCATTTTTACCATTTTGGAATATGAAAAACATGGATTCGGTTCTTTCCTTTCAAAAAATATAGGTGTATGTCTCTCCTCACTTTGAAAACACCACCCCAATCCACACATATACACTCCAGAAAATTTTTGGTTGAGTTATTACCCTTAAAAACTAATTCCCAACATCCCTCATCTAATCCTAGAAGCCTTAGTTTGAGAATAAATCTAATCTAGGATGGTTTTTTGTGCTAACCTAAGGATGTTACCTAAATAAGAGGTAATGCTCATTAAAGATAGTTATCATTTTATTAATTCCTAAAAATAATTAAATTATTATAAAACCACTATTATATAATAAAATAAATCTATTCCATATACTGATATGTTTTTATGTGAAGGTAATTAATTTAAAACTTCTCAAATTCCATGAAAAAGGTTTCAAAATCATTATTCGTTTGTACGACGGACTATCACCTAATGAACTGTTGTCATTATTCATTCCATTACCTCCCATGATGGTTGTGATTTATGATGGATCTAAATTACATATATTATATTTATAAGATAATAATAATAATGGAGTCATTGTATCATATATGCTTCTTTAATTTATATTTCACAGGAGATACGACAACGTCTCTCAAGTGTATGGCGGACTACTATCCCGTGATGTGACGTAATTCATTTTTCATTTACACATTATATGGATGATAATAAGGATAGTGTTAATGTCTTAATGTGATATAGATCAAATTATTATGATATTATTGATATATTGATCATTCTGAGAAAAAAATATATCTTTTTTTCTTACACTAAAAAAGGGTATCATATTTCATTCATATGTGGACTATCACATTCACGAAGTGATGTGGATCTTTTTTCATCACAAAAAATTATGGATGATATATAAAATTATATTTCAATAAATAAAATTTTATGTATCATATAATGATAAATATAAAAAGATAAAATATTACTTAACTGCTTTCCACAATGATCATTGTAAAATAAGAATATTACCCATGCATTCCTATGGCCTATGATCTCTACGATTTTAACATAGTAGATTTTTCATAACCATATTTCATGATTAAATGGAAAATTATATTTTCTTTAAAAACATGACAATTATTCCATTATTATTATTGATATGATGAAACTAAAAAATATGCATATGAATTTTTTGTTTCGGGATAAAGCATGAATGATAAAACAATAAAATTAACACTTGGGATAATGGAAATAATGAAAAACTATTAACTATAAGATGATAAGATGTTATAAAATGATAATATATGATATTATAAATATTATTATGGTTATGGTATAAGTTCATTACATATTTAGAACAAATATACAAATGTTTAAAGTACGTTCATCCAAAAAGAATAGTGATGTAATGGACTTCATCACAATTTCCATTATTTGAGGCATATTCAATTGTTGTACACCTAATTTTATTTAAATTATGTAAATAATTTCCATTTGGCATGTAATATAATTATTTATTAATAATAAGTTTTATTTTTTGTTTCAACAATAATTATTTCATCCAAATGAATTTCATATAAAAGTTATCAAGATATAATGAATTGAATAACTCAATTTCTCATTATTGGGTTCTATTACTGCTTCAATATCGTTAATATTTTATAGTTATGTGTGTATAGAATTTTTAATATAGTATTTTTTATGTAGTCTTTTTTTACATGGGTTTAAATTTTATACAAATAATTGATTCAATAGTTAATTATCACTTCAACATTTTGATCATTTCAATGATTACTTCACGCTCTAATTTTAATCGAGATTGATTATACTTGAATTTACATAGACGAAATTATTTGATCATTTTTTTATTAAAAAATTAATTTTTTCTCGTATTGTTATTTATTATGTTCTCCATGAAGTAGTAACATTTTCAAACTCCTTTGAACTTAAAAATGATTGAGTAATGGTTTTACAAAAATTGAACTTTATATCTATCTTTTGTTGGAAAAACGTTTTCTTCCAACACAATGTTTGGTGAAGTTATTTTAAAAAGTGATTTTAGCCCCTTTAAAAATTATTTATTAAATAAATTTCTACCCATTTTTACTTTTTAAAAAAATATTAAAAATTAATATTCATGTTTTCTTTCAAAATAAGGTATATCTAGGTTTTATTAAAAAAATTAATGGAGTGTTTTTTTAACATTATCGTCATGTATCAAATATCCCAAAATCATGACCAATCATTGTTTTAAAATATACATCATAATATTCAAATTTTATTTTAATTTTTTAAAAATATTTATTTTTAAAAGGTTATTTTCAAAATGGAAAGGATATTTCCTACAATAATGTTTTTAAAGTTCCTTTTATGGAATTTATATTCATGAATGAAAAAAATATTAAATTTTTATTTACTTCACTAGGGATATGTTGTATTTATACTATCATTATTATTCCTCTGGATGGTTAACGATCATTTTGGCCAATAAATGTAATAAAATTAATTTTTTTTATTCTACATTGTTGTCATTAAATTTAGATAGAAATATTAATTTTATGTGATCATTAAAAATTAAATTTCTCATTAAATATCTCTATTATTTAACATGTATATTATTATTTCTTAAACCATATCTCATTTCTAAATATAGTTTTTTTAATTTGAATGTATAACTATGTAAATATTGATAATCTATATTATTTTTTCAATACAGATATTTAATGAAAATTTTTATTTTTTTAAAAATTAAATATATTATATTATATTTTTGTGATGATTTAGAAATATAGTTTTTGGTGGGGTGTTAAATTATATAGCATCTTGATTAATCAAAATATCTCATGAAACAAATGTATTGGATAAATTAAATTTTTACAGACATGTAGTTTTAAACTGTCTTGTGAAAGGCCATGACGGTTGAGGTATCATGAGGCCTGAGAAAATGAATTCAAATAATTATCCATTTTCTTTATTTATAATTATATTATTATTAGTATCCAGGAGATTTTTACAATTATATTATATTTGGAATCATTTCATTCATAGATAATTAATTAAATGAGATTATATTAGTTATTTATCATTGTTTATTTATTTTGTATTATCTAACAATGTAGTAATGATTTTTAAATGGAAAGTGTATTTAGTTATTTACCTTAAAATGTTGATTATTCCATATCTAATTATAAGAACAAAATTATTTATTAAATGTAATGTGTATTCAATTATTTATATTTTTATATTGATTTTTCTTTATTTATTCATGATATATTGTACTATATGTAACTCTAACATATAATTTTAAATCAACTTTAGTTGGTCTCCTTTCACAAGGATATGAAGTTGAAATCAGGAAATGTTTTCAAGGATTCAAATTTTTTCCATTTCTATGATTTTTATTTTATATCCCTATGAAAAATTAGAATCATGTATGTATATAGTTCTTTATTACTGATAAAATTATTATTAATTTGATATATGAATCCTTATATCTTCACTAGTGTAATATGGAGGGCATTGAATCCAGGTTCTTGATGTCATTATTATTACAGAAACTCAAATAACTCTCCAAGGGAGGTACAAAATGGACTCTAAACACCATTCCCATGTAATTTCCAAATAGGCTATACCCATTCAATAATTAATTAAATTAATTCATTTGGAAAGTCCTATGAATATCTCCCCTCAAACACATATCTTAATGAAACTCGATGAAACGTCATGATTAATCCATCTCGGGATCACCTCTATGTAAGGAAATAAATAACCCTATGTGAAATTAAAAAGTCCACTATGATTCAATGGAATTTTCATCAAAACCTAAATAGGAGAACTCCAAAAATAGGGAGGAGAAATAAGAGGAGGCAAGGAAGTCACCAGAGTTTTATTATTACCTCAAAACATTGAATAAAACAACTAATAATACCTCCTTTAGGAGGATTGAAAATGGGAGGAATGGGGAATCCCTCTCTTAGTCCATGCACTCAAGGTGAAGAGGATGGGGAGGGGTATGTTAAATAAGTATAGGGTAAAATTGTAAAATCATCTTTTTAATGAGATTCTTTGAAGCTCCATGGTTTAGAAATCCAGTTTTTAAAACCACGTGACAGTCATACAGTTTGCACGATCTAATCCCACATGCCTGCATGGTTTGGCCACATGGGCAGCCAAGTCATGGTGTTAAACATTTTCTTCCAAATCAAATACCCCATTAAGAATCCCAAACCCCCATGACTTATCCCAAATCCTCTTATACTAATTATAACTATACAGTTACCTATAGAGAATCATTATTCTCTTCAAAAAACCAATTTGAATGATTTCATCTTTGAAAATTCCATTTCAAATCTTGATTCAAAATTAGACCCATCTAGTAATGAAATTTTAAATTCCTTTAGAAATTTTCAACACACACAGACATATTATATCACAAAACAAGAATTTATAGGAGTTTCTTGAAGGGGTGTTGAGATTCCCCTTTAATAAGTGATGAGAATGGATTTTTTATAAATATTTACATATAATATAAAACTATTATGTGGTAAGCATATCATGTGGCTCCAAAATTATGGATTAATTGAGTGTAAAATATTTAATGTGATGAAAAAAACCCTCCAAACAATTCTACACAAGTTTTTTTAATGTTTCAATCACTTTAACCATTAAATTATTTATTTTGGCCTATAGATTTTATAGTGGTCACTATTTTTTAATTAAGGAAACTTAATATTTATGAATATACCAATTTTGGAACATACAGAATAATTTTAACCCACTTATTCTAAATTCTATATATATTTCAATTTATATTAATTTATAGATGTGGTAGAAATTGATTTTAAAATAATAATTTATAATCTATTCAAAATAATTCTTGAGAAAATATATCTTATGTTATCAAATATCAAATATGGTTATGTAAATTAAGACCACATTTTTTAAAACTATGAATTCATATATAAAATACAATTTTTTATATATAAATATTTTATGAAATTTCAATTTATACTTATATAATAATAATGTCAAGAAATTCATTTTATTTTTAGAAATTGTATTTTTCAATATTAACCTAAAAATACTTTTTTAGAAAGATAAAAAAAATTCATATTAATATTATATTATTAATATTAGTTCAAAATAATTTTATTTGTATGAGTTTTAATTTTTTCTATTCGATAAATCAATACAAAATCCCAAAATATAGTGAAAATATTTTTATACCAGAAAATTTCTTTTTAAAATGTTAACTGCACTTTATTATTATTTAATATCATATATTAATTAATTTGTTTTTTATAATTTGTTTTTACTATTAATATATTTATTTATTATATAACAATAATATACACGATATAAAACCCTGAATTCCCCATGATTTTGGTTGATGTGTATGTTTTCATTTGAGGACAACAAAATATATATAATCAAATAAAATGTATGAAGCTTAAAAAAACCTCTATAATTAGTGATTAATTGTTTAAAGGTAATTATGAAAATAATTAGAGAAATATTGAAGAGTTCTAGTGAAGATATTGGTATGATTCTTTTGGATTCATTGAATTTCCTTTAGAAAGACAATACTCTTTTTTAATTGTGATGTTTTTGGAATGTATCATAATTCCTAAGGCATGTGATAATAAAAATTCAAGGAATGTACATTGCTATTCTATAAGAAGAGTCTGATGTGTATTAGTAAATTTTTAAGGATATTGATGTCCATGTAAAACTTTTTTTTACCAATAAAATTTTGAAGCATTAGGGAATTAATGATTTATTATACAATTTAAGAAGAAGAATAATTCAAATAAGTCCATGCATATTTATTAAAAATCCTTAAAAATAAATTCCATAATTATATTTGACTATGTATTTTTAGGGGAAAAATATCATAATATATGTCCATCATCAATCTAGAAGTTAGTCAAGCTCAACTGTATATGAGTGAGCATACCTCATGATGAAGGAGCCTTCTTATATTGAGAGACATAAGAAGACATGAGAGAATATATATAACCTATATTGATAATTTATATGATAATTGGAGCGATTTGGCATGTATCATTGTGGAAAATGGTTTCAGTATGATTAGTTAAAAATGAAGGTTTATAGAAGACCTCAGTACACACTTCTATCCAGATAAAGGAAAAAAAATTCTTATAAATCGAAGGTTAGTTAGGAGATAAAATAATGTGACATAGTCGGTGCAAGGGTACTACTATTCCTTTTAAAAAGTTGCACATATTACCTAAACTGTTCAGTATATACTGATATGATGGTGCACTATACTTGATATATTCATCTCTAACCTATGCTTATCCACTATGGTTATGAGATCCCCAATACTAATGGTTCAATAAAATTACAAACATCATCTATGTGATCTTTAATAGATGCTATTTTGGGGTGATGTGGCTACGAACAACCAAGAATCCAATCTTCATCTAGTATTCATGGATCTATTTGCAGAATATCATTCCACGTAATGGAAAACAAGGTTTTAGGGGGATATTCTTCCATCCCTAATACATGGTTTTGTAAAATATATTAAATTAATTATCATTGGATAATAACATTACTTTTAGTCATGAAAGGAGTCTCCCAATGCGTGAAGTAAGATATATTTCCTTTTTATGCCACACAATCCTCAGATTGAAACCCATGTTCAATGAATTTGAAATATTCAAATTTAATTAATTATTTTAAACAATCCATGACTCAGTAATTAAATTTGATATTTTATATGAAATTATTATCATTGCTTTCAGAGATAACCCAAAAATATAAATACCGAACATCCAACCTGATAATTTTTTTTTCATTCAATATTGTTGAGAGAGAACTCTTTTTTTTGGAATGCAGAGCTTATCTAAGATCCTTATTTCAATGAGGGGAGATCTATTGGCTAATATATTCATGAAAATGATAACCAATGTTTTATGATCAAAAAAAAGAATAAGGAACCAAAATTATTTAATCCAACAAATATAAAGTGACCCATGAACCTCTTATGTTATGTGATGGATATGAAGATATAGTGTACTTAATTTTGTGAAGGAGAAAGAAGAAAGTATGGGAAAAACTAGTTACATGAATGTAAAAAATGAAATTTATGGGATTATTATAAAAATAAGATTGACCCACTAAATAATTTTCATATGCGAATAATTTTGTTTCAAATAATTAATGAGAGTGAGACATTGAGATATATTGACATATAGAGGAACTATGTTATGACACACCTATTACATAAAGGTAGTAAACTTTAAGAAGATAGTAAAAAATCACCTATATTTCACTCATTACTTATGAAATGAATACATGAGAAAAAAATTCATACAATATATGTATGAAATGAACTATATGTGATATAATTGAAATAAATTTTTAGTCTAGAAGGAATAACCCATAATAAGTTTTATAGTGACTGATACATTTTGAAATATAAAACATTATACTATAACAATTTTGCAACTAAGATAGTACACTGTTCAATAAAATATATAATTCATATTTAATAAGAAGAATTATATTATTTTATTTTTTATACAGGGTTTAGAAACTTTATATAACCATTAAATGAATCCTAGATGCATTATATTTTTGTGAAGTTTCATTTTAGATAATTATAGATTATTCATGCATCATATTATATCAATAAAATATTGAGTGTTATGAATTTATTAAAAGAAGTAGGTAATATTGGAATGATCATTTGAAAATTGATGAAGAGCACATCATAGAGTATTCAACATTCAACAAGTATAAATTATTATTGTAGTGAGCTAATAAAGTAGGATAAAAAATCCTGCAATTCCCTTAAAAAGAATTATACATAAAATGATTTATTGATTTTGGAAGATGATATTAATAAATTTGATGTATTGAAATCCTTTACTTATCTTCTAGATATTATTTAGTTTTTTGTTAGAATAATCATTAAATAATATGTGTTACTAGTATAAACAAAACCATTAAAGAATGGGTGGTATCAGAACAAACAAAACCAAATATGGGAAGTGAATGATACCATTATGAAAATTGTTTGTTACTTTGAATGAACATGTAATAAAGAAAATTTATAGTCATAATAAAATCACATAAAGAACCACTTTTTGATCATGAAAATGAGTAGGCTGTCACACTGATGCGGAACCTTATGTAAATCTATGGTTGTTATTGCATAATTTATTATCTAAATCACTTATTTATTATATTGTTAAGATAAAACATTAGATCTATTCCAATAAATTTGGGAATATATTTGATTATATTTATTAGCCCGAATGGCCTGAAGGCCTTATTTTTTATTTTTATTATGGATAATCCCCCTTTTAAGGGTTTAAGGGGAACATGTACATGACCCGTAAGCCCAAGGCACAAGGCTTGACAAACCCGCCATACATGACCTGAAGGCCCAGAGGCATACCATGCCCAATACATGACCCATAGGCCTATCCCACTTGAACTGCCCCTCCCCAGCTTTCTTCTTCATTTATTACTTAGATCGCCACCTTGCATTGTTGATCGACTAGCATTGCCCTGTACAAATCAGCACGGTGCCCAGTCTCGATGGCGGCTGCCATACCCTCTAAATTAATAAAATATATTGGTAATGATCCTTTTAAATAATGTAGATTGAGTTGTAAAGAGTATGAGTAAGACGACTCTTCCAAAACTATTGAGGACATATACTCTTAATTTAAAAGGTATCTACATAATATTCCTACTAAATTAGTTTAATAGAGACATTCTTCCATAAAGGAGTTTCTTAATGACAAATAAAAAATAAATAGGAAATTATGAAATTAGATGATAAAATAAGTACAAAATTCAAAAGATTCAATTATACCATAGACCCTTTTGAAGTAATTAGAGAATATGGGATTCTCTAAAAGAAAAAATTTCCATTAGTAAATGAATAAGTATAAAATAAAGGATTATTAGAAAATTGTGATTAAACATGTATTTTAGTGAGGTGATCCATGAACATAAAACATTTTACATTGTTTCCATTAATTTAAATGATTCTCATCATGGAAAAAACATTTATGTTTAAATAAATTGAAAATTTTGGGGATAAAATACAAATTTACTCGAAGAGTAATTTATAGAGTTCTTTGTTGTTGAATAATCACATAATCATACTTGATGCTTTAGGGAAGCCCCATTGGAAGTCAAATATAAAAGATTCAAATACCTTGAATTTTTTTTGAATATGTAATGGAAAACATAATGATGATATTAATAAATTTAAATTTTAGTTCGATGGTAGGATAACATTTATTTAAAATGAGATCTTCTATATCAAAATGAAATTTATTTAATTAGAAGATAAATTATGTAATTTTGAAGGATTCACATGGTGTAACTTTTCATGTTGTTGTGATGAATTCCACTACCTAAAAACATGAAGAGAATGGATCCCCATAAATGGATATTGATGTAAATTATTTTGATGATATTCATGTATATAAAGAGAGTCATATTTATGGACATTTGAGATCAAAGTAATATCTAGATTAACTTTAAATAATCTCATAGAAGAAGTTAATCCATATCATAGTTAATTTTTCTTCCACCAATGAAGTCTCTTATAATAGTGCAGGTTCCAAGAAAAATATTAGAATATATGGTTTGATAAAAAGTTTAATACCTGTAAAAAACACCAACCATGTATATTGGATAGATCAAGAGAAATAACTCCCAAATTTATAGACCAAATATGGAATTATATAACAATAAACAACATGGTATTTAATCTAGTTAGAATGGTACTACAAGAAAAAGTGGGATATTCATTAGATACTATTTCTGTTGCTGGAAGTTTTTATATAAATATATATTTTTTAGAACATGATTATTGTTTTAGATAACAAAATAAGGCCTACATTCTTGGGAATTATAGGAAAATAAATGAGTAAACCTTTTAATCATAATTTGATTACATAGAAGAAAATAAAATTTCGCTCTAAAACCCGATTTTAATGCCTAAAATATTCATATTAGTACTATAACATATGTGGTCACAAAGAATAATAGTGTTTTTGTTGACCAATAATGGAAAAATACTATACTAATATGAATATATGGCCACAACCTAGAAAACAGGTTAGAAATATAGGATAAAAATCTACCATGGGATAAAATTTTGTGATTTAAAGTGTTAGAGCATTAAAATAATTGAACAAATGGATCCAAAAATATTGTAAAGATGGATTATAATAATTATATTTCATTCAAGAAATTGTACTTCAGCTATGGAAAGTGTGAACATACTGTGGACCACTTCCAATTTTTCTTGGAATTTAAAATGGATGGAAGAAAGTTGAAGTCAAGAAGAGTAACAATTTTTTAGAGAGATAATAAGATGGAATTGATTGAATGCAATCCTGAAGAATATTATTATGTGATTCCAATGAAAGGAATTTCGAAAGAATTGAATAATTCATGTAAAAGATCCAAATAAGAATATTTTAATATGTAATTTATAATGATTTGTCATGATCAAGTTAAACATTAAAGATAAATGAAAAAACAAAACTTAATTCAATATTAATATTATATGTAAATAGAAAATTAGTTTCTCCCCATGAATAAGAACTAAAATTTCATGGATGTTTTCTAAAAATTAAAACAAATGTGTTCCAGAAAATAAAATTTTTATTGGGTAAAACATAGTGAAAATAATGTAATAAATTCTGTAACTCTTCTACCCGATCATGAAAGGATTTTGATTATAGAAAAATGATAACTTAAGAGTTTGATTGATCTGCTGACATATTTAAAAAAATTAAACCCATAAAATATGAATATGAATTACTTTATAGAGTGGATTATGTTTATGAAATATCATAATGTGAAATGTAAAGAAGAAACACAAATTAATATTAATAGATACATTATATATATAAGTAAAAGACTCTATGTTATTATAAAATACTCAGCCTTATTGAACTTACTATAATACTCAATAGTGTTCCAACATATTTTATAATTACTTGTATAGTGATTTTTTTATTATTCTATAGGAAAATGAAGGATATGTTCATTCTCTTTAGGATTTATGAATGAAAAAATTGGAAGACATAAATTTTGAATGATTATTCAATATTTAATAAAAGGTTTATTTATTAAACAATAGTGGTCCATCAAAACGAAAATCCTGGAGACTATCTAAGGAAATCCTCAAATAGGGGAAATAAAGGAATTTCACCCATTCGGAGGTTTAAACCGTAAACATGACTGCACCAATGTTTTTTCTATGAATATCTAGTATCTATGTTCATCTCTACTGAAGCAAAAATAGAGGGAATCGAAATACCAATTATAACCTAACATTGATTATATAAAATATATATATAATGGGGAGTGTTAGTAGATGAGAATTATCATATAACTATAGAGTTATATGTCTTTTTTGTTGAAATGTTTTTGATTTTTTTGTTGAGTGTTGTGTGGGAAATATATTTCATGAAATATTTAATCATAATTACCCAAGGAAGATAAATATGGGAGTGGAATCACATAATGAATCAATCAATTAAAAAATTGATATTTTTGTGAAATAATCCATGGTTTATGACCTTAAGTTTCCCCACATAGACTTAGTGATGACAATATAAAGGCTCATTTCTATGAAATCATGTTGTATCCCCCTCCAAATTACATGTTTATAAAATAAGGTATTAACATATAAAAGAGGAGGACAAGTAGTGTCATAGATAAATCATGGACTAATGTAAATGTTATGCAACTATGTAATTAGAACGGTATCAATTGTTTACCGTTAATAATTCTATCAGTGATTTCATATTGTATCATCCCCTCACAGCCTTTTCATTAAATTCTAATAAGGGGGAGATGATAAATTGGATTTTTTGCAAGGAAATGGAATTTAAAACATAGAAGAAGTGGGTGATTAAAGACACCATATGGATTTTTGATAAATATAGATATATTTTTTTATTAATATATAATATATAAGAATAGTTATTTTTGAGTTATAATTAATACGTCTATTATTAGTGATTAATCATGGAATGTGAAAGATGAAAAATTTTTAGATATATTGAAAAAAACATGGGATGATGCTTGAAGGGTTATTATGGATTCTTTGGATGTACTTTCATAAAACAACACTCTATGTAACGTATGGAGGTTTTTAAACTAGTCCTAATACTAATTTCTAATGATGATTAAAATTAAAATAAAGAACATTTTTCTTCAGCATAGAGAATATGATGTTTCTAGAGTTATTATGAAGGATCTTGAAGACTATGAAAAACATATTTTTTATGTGCAATTATTCAGGCATTAGTGAAATGAAAAATTATTTGAATATTATAGAATACGAATAATTCAAAGAATATTATCCTCATTTCTCTATATAATTTGAATGGAAATTTTATTCTTATCTTTTAATATATACTTTGAGAGTTTTTATATAAAAAAAATATTTCCAGCACAAAGGAAACCATCAGTTTTGTTCAACCGAAAATGTGGGAGAATGGATTGCTACACATAATCCATCCCACATTGTAATGAATGAGTTAGTGAGAGGGAATACATAGACACCACATGAAGTTTATATAGTTTTATTGTTCCCACCAAGCAGGGTGACAAGATAGAAGTGGGTACTAGCACGGGTGGGTGCCGGCATGGGTCAATGCTACTAGAGGTTGGTAGAAGAACATGATACTCATATATGGCCTTAAAAAGAAAGAATTTTACTTATAAATCATAGGGGAATTGAGTGCTAAATTGACATTGGATAGTGGGATATTGTGTACTATTTATCCATTAAAAAGATACACAAATAATCATTTTGATTTGGTTAGTAATTATCTAATGATCCACATGACTCAATATCTGCATCTTCAACCTCTGCACATTTTCTATTCTTAAAGGCTCCCCAATGTTAATTGTTTGATACAAATAAAGATATCATGATACTAATAACCTAATTCCATGATTTATAAGTGTTTGTGCTACAAACCTCCATGAATGAAATATCTTTTTTGTATGGATGAATTTATTCTAATAATAATATTTTTTCAAATGAAAAATGATTTTGTAGGATCATTTTGATGATTTATTAATACTTGGTTGAGTCCAAAAAATAAAAATAAGGTGTTTTATGTCATAATAGAATAAAAATGATCCTATGATGGAGGTTCTTAATGCGTGAAAGAATAGATTCTGCCTTTTTCGATGTCATATATATCTAAGATTCCAAACCTCAATTGAGATATTAAAAAGCCTTGAAATATTTAGAATTCATAAATATTACATAACATTGATTTTGGCCAAGAGATATTATTGTATATTAATATTATAGCATTATTTAATGAACGAAACCTATAAATACAAATAATCCTACTCATTTTAATGTTTTTTGGTTTGATATTTTTGAGATAGTGCTCTCATTTCAGAAAAATAGATCATTCGTGAATCCCTTTGTCACCTGAAAGGAAGATCCATGCGGAAAACAAGTCATATTAAGTTGAGGTAGTGTACTCTATTTATATAAATAAAAAGGATCGGATGTTCTTTGATAATTAAAATTTCATGAGACTGTGAACTACCAATTTTATTCAAATAAGAAGAAAATATTATGTACTTATTTACACGAAAGTGAAATGAGAACCCATGGGAAAACCTAGTCATGTAATGGTTGTTGAGGATATCCACAAAATTATTATTTAATGTCGATTGACCCACTATATTCTTAATATATAATAATTATTCTATTTCACATAATGAAGTAGCGTGAGACATCACATGATCATGTCATTTGTTGGAATAAATATATCACATACCTATAATGTGAAGGTATTGGACATGAAGAAGATAGACCATGGGACAACTCTTTAACTTATCAATTATTCAATGAATACATGAAGGATATTTTTCATAAAATATATTTGTTATATAAACCCTAAATAAAAACATTGAAATAATTTATTACTTTGGATGAAATATATAATAAGAAATTATAGGGTGCTTGAGACATTGTTAGAAACTAATAATTATTATTAAATGGTGTGGGTATTAAAATAGTAAGTGCATGAATAAAATTAAGAAGGAATATAAAATAATAAGAAAAATATTTTTTATATATTATAGGGTTTATAAACTTTTCAATACCATGGAATTTATACTACATGAAATTTTTTTATGGGAAACTATATTTGAGGTAGCTCTAGATTTTTCTTTCCTAAAATAATACCATGACAATATTGAATATGAAAGAATTATTAAAATTAAAACATAAAATTACCATGAGAATTTGGAAACTATGGAATAAATAAACGTTCAGTATTTTTCATTCAATAATTAATGATCATTTTTTCATTCATATGACATATTGGGACCAAAAATCATGATATTACATTATCATTACATTGGATATGAAATGTTTATGGAATGAAAAATAAGATATCATTAAATTTGTTGTATTTACATCCATATTCTGACTAAAATATATTATTTAAATTATCTGTGGAATACTATATGAAGAACTGGTGGTACCAGTATAAACAAATCCATTTAAGTATTGGTGTTACTAGTATAAACAACAACATATCTAGGAATCAGATTATACGTTCATAACACCTGTATTATAACTATATTGGACTTGAACTCACTTTATTTATAATGACAATAAAATCCTTTAAATAACTATATTTTTATCACAGAAATGAGTAGGATCTCACAACATGGATGAACCTAGTAAAAATCTCTAGTTGTTACTGATTATATTATTATATTCATTACAAGTGCATGTGATTGTTGAGAGGGATCATTAGATAACATCATATTAATTGGGGAATAAGATGTATAAGAAGAAGATATAAATGAAAATTAATTATAAAATCTGTAAAATATGGGTATACTGGTTTTCCTTCCTCATGTCCTTGCATGGTCTTTCAGGGATCTACAAACACCAATTTTAGTAAAATATATTTCTAAGCATAAAATAATTTTCTTAATTATTTTATCAATATATATTAGAAATAATAAATAATAAAATTTTATATTATTTTCATTCTATAAACATTTCATAATTTAGTCACTCATATTCAATTATAATAAATCAATAGATAGATTTTAACAATCATACTGAAAATTTTATATAACATTTAAATATATTACAATTTTCTTTCTTCGATGTTATGTGTGGAGAAATAAATCGGACACCTGGATTTATTTAAAGGTAATAATATATTAATATTCTATAATTTTAAATGGTCCGTATATGTTTCATTATTATTTTCAACATTATTATCATGATTCTTGGAGACAGATAAATTTGTTACAGTGATTTTGGTTAAAGGTTTTAAAGAGGGGGTTAAACTAATGGTTAAGGTTCAAAATGAAAGTCAAGCATTACTATATTATTTTGGATGAAATTATTTTAACCTTATACTTCTTATATTTTAATATTTTTCAATTTTCATCCATTTTACATGAGTTATACACATATTATATATTCATATTTTATTTATATATATAATTGGAACCCACGTAAGTTTTATAAGTTCATGACATATCCATTGTTCCATACACCTATTGATACATTTAGGTATACAAATAACCACCCAAGTACCATATTAAGATCTCTAAAAACATCTTATAAGTCCTTGTTTCACTAGAAGACCATATTATGCAGGTTAAGGTGTAAGACGAATGAGTTTTTCCATGAGGAGTTTTAAGTCTTAATAATGTGTTTTCATTTATATTTATTCTTATGGATCCATCAAATATATCATAACCATGATAATATAATAACATAAGTATCTCAAATATAATAAAATTTTATTATGATATGGGCATAATTCTTTTTTAATATGTATTTCCATCATATTGAAAATGAAATTATCCATTTTTCATTTGTACTGACTACTATCACCATATAGTGATATATGTTTTTTTCATCACCAAAAAATATGTTTGGGTATTATATTGGATTATATATATATATATATATATGTTATTTATGAAATAATTATAAATTTTATATATTATATATTAGTTGACTTTTTTACTTTATGTCCAATGGAAGATGATATCTTTTCTCGGGTGTATGTGTGGACTTCCACCTTCATGAAGCAATCTAATTCGTTTTTCATGATATCCTCACATTGATGGTAATAAGGATGGAACTATTGATTAAATATGATGGGTATAAATTTTTTAGTATTATTTAAAATTAATATATTATCTGAAATATTTCTCTTCAACTCTCTATAAAAATGGAAATATCATTCATGAGTACGCACAAACTACTATCTCTAAGAAACTATGTTTTTAATTTATCATGGTTTTCATATGTGGTTAGTTGTAAAAGTTTAATTAATTTATCAAAATAAAAATTATTAAATTTTAAAGACAATCATGATTATTTAAATATAGCCCCTTTATCCATGGTCACCTTAATAATTTTATTTTGTAGATTGAAAACTGAAAAACCTTAAAACATATGGCATGAATCAAGATAATTTATAATATAAATAAAACATATTAAAAAATGAAATAAAAGGTATTAAATAATCTGAATTATCATGAATAATATTATTAAGAAATAGGAAAATTATTAATTATTTATAATTTTTTTAATGAAAATACATATGTGGAGATTCCTGAGAGTAGGTAAGAGATTTCTCATCTCAATTTTCTTTTTATGAGACTCATTCAATTTTCACAACTAGATTTCATAAACTGGTCTATAAAATAATTTTTTTTCCATAATTTCATAAAATTAATTTGGTTTGAAAATATATGTAATTTTATTTTCTTCAATATTATTATATTTAAATAGTTATCAAAATGTTAATATATTTTCATTAAGATGTTGTTTTAAAGTATTCATTGAAAATATTTCTCTTCCATGAACATATTTTAAAAAATGTTGTGATAAAGTTATTATTTATAATTTTTGGAGGAACCAATCATGTAGTTGAGGCCCCAAAAATTGGCTTTAAAAATTTATCATGAATGATCGACATGAACATGTCGATGTTGGAAAATCCATGCCTGATAGATTCTGAAGATCTCATGTGAAGAGTTCCATGAACAAAAATAAAAAACCTAAATATCTTGTTTGATCTGAAACCATGATCGACATATTATCATTATTAGAGGTCTCTTCTCAAATAATTTTAATCAATATATCTATAGTTTATACACACACCCTAAAAAAATATACCTGAGTGCCAAAAGTCGAAATATGAGTGCTAGTATAGTGTTTTTATGATTCCTTTAATTCTCTAATAATCACTGCATCACCTTCTTTTGTGATGTAAAAGGGAGGGCTCAATCTGGGCTAATAGATTCAAATATACTCTCTAAGATGTAAGAGATAGAATATAAGAGATATGGGTAGTGAATACTAAATGTTGGGAGGCTACCCTCTTATCTTTATAACGAAACAAAATGATTCGAAACACACTTCGGAAAACTGAATATTTATTTCTCACTAAAATGGATACTATACTGATCAATTTATATTATTATCACATTCTTCTAATATTATAAATATATTAAATTATAATAACTGATCCATTAACTCGGCTCATCATTCCCGAAAATATTAAATTATCCTTGAATATTTTAAAATAATATTCGTTCAATTCATATTTACATGTATTAACATTAAAAAATTAACAAAAATTTATAAATAAATTCAATGAAAATTATTCCTAACTTGAATAATATGATTTTATTTATTACTTGGTAATAATTTATCCCTGGAAAATCCAAAACCCTAGTGGTGGGGCCCACAATGTCAAAAAATACTATTTAACTAAATATGGATGATTCTTGGATGCACTATTATGCTTGACCTTCTATTCCCTTACCACGATAGTAGTAAATAATATTAATTTACTAAAAGTTGGATCTAGAAACCCATCGTGGCCCCTAAAGATATAAGGATAGTCATATCAGTGACAACCAAACTACAAACATGCACTATATAAAATAATCTCTTTGTCATTAATATCTTATAAAGCAGAACACACACACATATCATCACACTTTCTTGATTTATTATTTTTTGATCTAATTGGTTGGATTGACCTCAGATAAACATGGTAACCGATTTATCAAGGTTCTACCCTCTTTGTCAATAGGGAACAAGACATATAACTTCCATATAATTGAATTAATAAATCCTTTCTTGCCCATTAAACCAATTTCATACCACTAATGATGCACCCATAAAAAACTACCTATCCATAATTTATTTATAATTATTTTCTTCTTACATCAAATTACACGATCAAATGGAACACATTGGTAATGATATCACATCGGAAAACCAGTATATATGTTCATAGATAATAATATCCAATGACACCCGAAACATGTGGTGTTCCTACTTCCAGGGTTTTCGTAATGGTCTCACCACTATAGATTACCAAGAGAGAACTTCCTAAGAAGAAGTCTCAAAACATATGATCCCCCAGCACCTAATAGTCAATCGTCTATTTTTTCTAGTCAGTACGATGTATATAGACTATAGGGAATATATTTAATATTAATGACATAGTATATTGAGATTGTCATTATAGAATGGTATCTCTTATAACATATTGATACAGAATTTAATATATGGTCATTTCAATTTCAATTGTGGATATAGAAAAGTATACAATATTATGGTACATAAACATCATAGATATCTAACTTGTATATAATATATGATAATTAAAAAAACTATATAGTTGGGTATAGGGTACCCACTATTAAAACACTAACACTTTCAGTAGATCCAACATTATAACTATACATGTTAGATATCACATTAATAATATCATGTTTCTACTAAGTCACGACTTTAGTAACAAGGTCCTCCACGATTTCGTCATGTAGAATTTCTTCTACATGCAACCTCATATTCCTTGAGTAAAAGATCTCAATTTATGGAAACCTTGAGTATATCCCTTTTTTCACTATCTTAATTTGAAATCTTGGTTAGTAAGAATATCATAATTTACGTTATGATAACACTTTTCTTACTAGGTGAGATTCCAAGAACTGGAAGAAATTGTTTTTTTTAGCTGCTTCTTATCTACCATAGAAGCTATAATGTACTCGGTGTTTGTTGCTATGGATACCACTAGACTATATCATGTTTTCCCTCTCATCACCTTAGCCTAACTATGATATTAGAATACATAGATCTAAGGAGGACTACTTTATGTCCCCTAAAAACTAGTATCAGTTCGTATCCACTTAAAAGGTACATATCTTTTGTACTTTTGAAATAAGAATCAAAGAGTTCTAACCACTTCAATTGTACTAATCATAAATACAATTGATATCTGCCTACTATAGAGTTTATCTTGAAAATATCAATTTTTTTACATATCATTATATATGTGATCAATACAACTCTAAAGCTTATGGATTTCATCTCACCATGTTTATATCCTCCCACGTTACATACATATTAAGTAGGAGATATACATGACATGTGACATTAGTAACAACTCTAGCTCAAACTGTTCCAACTAATATTTTCAATACCACATCACTATATGTACGAATGACTATTTCTAAGAATCCTTTAGATATTTTTCTATAGACTGTGTTCCCTATAACATAGGATGTTACTTTATTTTAATCACTAGAGAATATTGTTCATTACGTTATTAACTAAATTGTGGGCCAATAGTTATATTCCATGTGTTTCAGAACATTTTTCACTTGGAAAATAGTGGAAATCCCAATAACATATGGTAGGCACGTGGAAAACATTAATTCAATGTGAATACTCTGTGAACAAATTTTATTATCAATCCTAAAACTAGATATCAATAAGTTACAACTTTTATTATCATTTTGTAATGTGACAATCCATTTCACGTTGCATTATATATACTCCTTAAAATATTGTTGGTCATGACATCCAATGTTAATTAATATTGTCATAAAAATAGCTAGTGAAAGTATAATTCTAATGGATTAAGAAATTATGATTTGTTATAACTGTTTTATACTTATTGGTATTATACTTTTTCAACACTTGTGTTGTCTCTTTATAATACACATTGTAGTATTCAAAATTATAATACCCTTTGCACCGTGATACATGGAATCCATTATTATATTTTAATTTTTATTTCCAATATTAGCTTATTTCTATTTACTTCCTACTTATAAGAATAATTATTCATAATGTATCCCAAAAAAATGAATAAAACAACCTTTACAATAGTTTTATCTTTCATATGTAGTACATGTCTCTGGAACATTCATTCTTCACATGAACTCGTAGAACTAGTTCATATGCCAATTATATGTGTATCTATGGAATTGACTAAACCATAGTCAATCTAGATCCCACTATCTATAATAGAGATGTTCACCCTTATATATAATTGTATTATATCACTTGACTAAAAATATTTCTATCTTAGGGATTCATGTAATACCGTATGAAACTATTAGGAAGATTATTTTATATTCACAATGTGTATATCTTGATATAGGCATTCTTATAAGCTAACAAAATCATTGGTTCTGGACACATGTATTATAAAAAATGATTTACATCATAATGTAACTCATATGATATCCATTTTTCATTATACATAAAATATGGTTATGGGATATCATGATTATTTACAAATCACATCATGAATTATAATGGATGTTTCTAAAATTCGCAACATTGATACTACTTACATCATAACTCTGATGTATAAAATTTGAATTTGTGAATTCCTCCATGCTAAATTATTTGGATAAATGTTGACTTGTAATAATTCATCATTGATACTTCTTTTTATAATTAATTCATTCATTTAGATAAGGAAATGCACATTTAAGAATTATTCCACACTACATTATCATTATCAACGGATACTTGGTCAAGATATACATTGGAAGACTTGTAAGAATAAACTCGTATATTATTACCATGAAAATAGAATACTTCACATTAATATTCCAAATTTACTTAATAGAATATTATGAAGTATATATATACCTCTATATTACCCATAGAATAGTTGATGTTCTTAGCAGATGTAATTATGAAAATTTGTGGCATAACATTATTCCTAATGGTTTCTTTGTCCAACATAAAGACCTAGATAACACCAAATACGTTTAGCTTTAAAAAACCAAAACACAAAAATGGGTATATCATAAATGTATACTTTTATTTTTTCATCATAATAATTATCTTTCCACAACTGGGTATATGAGTCTAACATTTTAAATTGATCAGGTATTGCCTATGATTCATGAATTAATGATCTATTGGTGGAATATGACACGCCAAAAACAAAATTAATTTCTAAACTTGTAGTAATTAATCCTTATTTCCAAATGACCCATGAGATAAATGTTTTGGTTATACCAAAATATTGGTTTACAAGAATCATTCAGTTTCCATTATAGAAGTCGTGTACTTCTCACTGCTGACTTAGGAATCACCCATGATCACCCGTTTGGAGAATACACCTAACATGTAACAATGTTTATATATATACTCAGTTACATTATATCAATTAACATACTTTGTCATAATAGTGTATTGAATACCCAATGTAATGCCCCGAACCCAGTTACCCAGAGTCGGTGCATTGTTACAGAATATTGGCATGATCACAAAAGATCATTTCTCAAAAGACCGATTTGTTTAGTAGCCTTGGAAACACTATATATATATATATATATATATATTCATAAGTCTTACATTACATCATAATGTAAAAAAAACTTCCACAACATCTTGTCCTCATATCCACTCATACTATCCCTATACGTCATTCATAAAACACTTCTTCACATTCTGGAAAATATAAAATATTGAAAGGGGTGAGCTCAGATGCTCAGTATGGATAACAATATACTGAAAACTTTAATAAATAAACATTAACATTTAAGTTAACGTATAAATAAAACAAAATATTTTTAAACTTGAAATTCCGCATAATATGGAAATGGTAAAATGAAATAATTCCATTTACTTATTCACATGGATATTCTACTAGTCGAATAATCATTTGCAATATCAATAAACACTATCAAAATGATGGAATGCATAATGCCAGACTATCAAAACCACCTAGTTAAGGCCTTGTGCTGAGACTACAAATAAAAGTTTGTCAAGGCCTTGTGCCAAGAAACTTGTTTGTCTCATGAGACCTACAGATGCATTGAGGAGCAATAGCCGGCTCCACCAGTCACTTATTAAGTTTAATTCATTCCTCATATAGACAGGTTTAAACATAACATATACATTCATATTAAAACTAACATACAAAATGTCAATACTTTCTCCATAAACCATGAATGGTATAAAAAATAATACATCCGCTGTCAAACATATCAAAAAAGATTCAATACTATATGGAAGATTTGTATCATAATAAATCAACTTCAAATAAGCTTAAAATCCATCAAAGGATGTTGACATAAATGAAATAAAAACTATTTGGGATAAATATATCTTTTTTTGATATCATTTAAAAGTATCCTAATTATAAAATAAAACATTTACTTAAAAAAATTTCTTATGAGCTTGTAAGGGAAGCTTCGACGATTTTATAATGGTGCAAAATAGCCGCACCCACCGTATAATTTAAAAAAAGGCATTCTTACCGTAATTCTATCGAAAAGGTTAAAAAAGACCTTGTTTAGAAAATGACAGAACGATTCCTTTGTAAACATATTATAAAATTTCTAAAAAGGGTATAAATGAATTTAACCCATATTCTGTAAAATAGTAATAATGTTTTGAAATACATTTTTAAGAAACATGGATGTGGATGATAAAGAGGTCCAAGTAGATAATTATTTATAAACAACCTCAGATAATAAAGAGATTGTGAAATACCCTTACCTTGTACTTTTCCTTGCTAATGGGATGGTTTACCTCTTGTATAATGGTTAAATAATTGTTTTTAAATTATACAAGAATCATATACATTAATATGATATCATATATGATCTTTTAACATTTCTTTCTTAATAATATCTTTGTATTGTCGTTGTTTCGTGTGTTAACTGATTCGTTCTCCTTTATATGCTTTGTTATGTAAGCCATGTTTCTTATGGATATGTTTTATCTTATTCATATCCCAAATTATATAATGTTATTAAACATTAAATTTTATCATCAAATGATAATTAGTCTTGAATGGATACGATGGTCAATGAATCTCATCGCGTTCGTGGAGACGGTAGTCCGTACATACGTACAAGAAACAATATCATTCTTTTGATATTAAAATCGAATATAATTGGATGGTATGTCATATATAACAAATCTCTATAATTTTATAATTATTATTTTATTCAATTACACATCATTATCATAACCATCTAAATAATAATGTTTTGAATAACAATTACACCACGACGTGGAGACGATAAGTTTTACGTACGCACGTATGGGTAAATGTCATTCAAAAGATGGATAGAATACTGATTATGGTTGTACCGTATTTATAATAACATCAATTTTTATATAATATACTAGAGTTATTATTTTATAATAGAAATAACAAAGAATGAAGAACTGGAAGAAGAAAAGTACTTGAAAGAGGGTGGTGAAAACATTACATCTTCTTCCAGTTATTCCTAATGACTTGATCAAAAGGGATCCTTAGGATAGAATTCTGATAAAACTAAGGCCTCTAGGTTAAATTTAGGGACGTTTGGAGAATATTTGGGTAGGGTTTGACCGAGCCAAAAGGCATTGAAGGTATTAATTTGAGAGAAGGGGTGGTGCCCTTTTATATGAGGGGCAAGGGGCACCTTAGAAAAAACATAAAATATTATTTTATAATAAATTCAAATTATGTATATAATGGCTCCAAAGTGACTTATTTCGAAGATAATTAGGGGATGGGTATAAATCCTTTCAACCAATAGATTTTAGATAGTTTTGGGTCACTAAATTACCCTTATTATTTATATTTAACTCTTAGTTAAATAGTGTTACATTTACCATGTCTCTTTGTATTTTTATATTATATGGTTAATAAAATTACTATATAAATCAAATGGAACCCCCAGTGGTTCATTAATGATAAAACTATCATTATATAAGTTCTTTGACTGAACATTGGATTTTTAGGAATACAATATCAATGAATAATATAATATTTCTTTTAAAAACTCTATTATGTCAACTTTTACACTATTTGGTATTTTTCTTTTTCTAAATTTATAACAACATTATCACTTCAAACCTAATTCAATTAATCAACCCAAAAATGCCATATTAACCTATAAAATTCGTTTAATTCATTAAAAGTATCAAATTATTATTATTTTTGTATTTATAATATCTAATATTTTAATATTTCACTAATAAGGTAATTACTGCATTATCATTGTGTCATAAATAAATTAAATTATCTAATGTCTAAAAATTATAAATAAACTACCATTATGTAGGAATTATTTTTATCTTTCTAATGAAAATTTATAATTGAATTTATCTTATGTATAACCCTATTTTAAAAGTGTTTTAGTTAATATTTTTTAATTTTTACTCTTTTAACTCTTTTAACTCTTCATTGAATTGAAAAATAATAACTATCCTAATATAATCACAGTAGACCAAAGAGGTTCATATTTTATTCCTCATATTTATTTGGGTGGAATTAAACATATCCAATAGAATTAGGTCATTTGTTATGGTAATAATAATATCATATTTACCCTTAATTACCCAATTTACATATAACCGTGCTAAATAAAATTAAAATTTTACTGTTCACAAAAAATTATTTTTATCTTATTGAACCACATTTTACTCCTTGATATTAACCGTGTCTCTCAGATTTTTGAAATTATACTCAAAGAAATGGTAAAAATAAGTTTCATGTGAATTTGCAAATTTTCTTAGCAGATGGGTAAAAGACGGTGAAAAGTTCAATAAAATTTTTATATATCTAAAATTATTATAAAATGACTCCAATGAATTAAATTATACTTATATATGTATTATGTATCTATTTTGACCTAAAATAAATTTTAGAAAAAATAACTATTTAAATAAAAATTCGGTTTTAAACTATAACTCAGTGTTTTTCACTATTCATCAAAAATTGAAAGTTTTCAGAAAAATAACAAAAATTCACCCTAAGAAAATTTCGATATACCAAATCCTAAAATGTAGTCCATTTTGAATGATAATATTTATGAAATTTCAAAAACTGTGTACTACTATTCATAACTTCTATTCTGATTCGTTGTTGTGTGTGTTAGAACTCGAAGTTGTGTACAACACACACTATTTTATTATTCAAAGAGTAGCATATTGTGGAAGCATGGGGTGTTACATTCACCCCTCCATAAAATAATTTAATCCTAGAAATTCTTATAATATTACAGCATAAAAAGATTCATGTGGTTCTTCATCTTATGTTCCTCAGTTTCCAATGTTTCCGTTTCTATCTTATGGTTTCTCCATAGAACTTTTACCAGATTAATCATCTTGTTTCTCAACTGTTGTTCTCTGGTATCAAGAATCCTAACAGGATTTTCTCAATACGATAGATTAGGTCCGAGTTCTACTTCCTAATAGGTGAGTACATGCGTTGGGTTAGGCATGTATTTTTTCAACAATGATATGTAAAACACATCATAAACTTTGGAGAGACTTGGAGGAATTGTCAAATGGTAAGCTACAGCCCCAATTCATTCTAGAATTTCGAAAGGTCTGATGTACCTGGGACTCAATTTTCCCTTCTTACCAAAACGTATAACTCCCTTCCAAGGAGATAAATTCAAGAAAACATGATCTCCTACATGAAATTCCAAATACTTTCTTTAGTTATCAGCATAGCTCTTTTACCTACATTGAGCTACTTTGACGTGGTTTTGGATTACCTTCAACTTTTCTATTGTTTCCTCCACCAGTTCTGGGCCTATAAATTTTCTTTCACAAACGTCATCCCAAAACATTGGTGTACGACATCTCTTTCTATATAACGCTTCATATGGTGCAATCTGAATACTTGAATGGATGTTATTGTTATAGGAAAATTCCCCTAGAGGTAAATATTGATCCCACATACCCCGAAAGTCAAGTGAGAAAGATCTCAACATGTTTTCTAAGGTTCGAATAGTCTGTTCTTATTGTCCATCAGTTCGGGGGTGGTAATCAGTGCTCAAACGAAGTTCAGTAGCCAAGGCCTTCTGAAGACTCTTATATAATCTTGATGTAAAACATGGATCATGATCGGAAACAATTGATATGGGTACTCCATGAAGTCTCACAAAAACATTAATATATATCCTTGCTAGACGTTCAAGTGGTAGATCTTATCTTATAGGAAGAAAATGTGATGATTTGGTAAGATGATCAACAATGACCCATATTGCAACATTCATTATAGGAGTCTTTGGTAGTCCCACGACAACGTACATCGTGATATTATCCCATTTCCACTCAGGTATGGGAAGAGGTTCCATGACTCCTCCGGGTTGTTGCCTTGTAGCTTTCACATGTTTACAAACCATACATATAGACACAAAATCACCAATCTCACTATTCATGTTGTCCCACCAAAAATATTCCTTCAAATCTCTATACATTTTGGTTCTCTAAGGGTGTATTGAGAAATTGGAACTATGAGCATCGTATCAAAATTAAATTTTTATATCAGGTATATCAGTAACAAAAAGTCTCCTCCCAAATTTCAAAAATTCCATCTTCATAAACAATGTCACTCAATCTCTCATCATTCACAGCTTTCATCTTCTTCTAAAATTCTTCATCATTGGTTTGAGAACTCTTATCCTTTCTAGTAAATATGGTTTGGAAACCATTTGAAAAAGTATATATGTTTCACCTTCCTTGGTAATTCCCATATCCATCTTCACTTGAAAAATGAAATAAGGATCCCTTTAAACTCTCATCTTGTTCAAAACTCCATGATCCTTCCTACTCAAATCATCTACCACCTTATTTGCCTTCCCCGGGTGGTAGTGTAATGTGAAATCATAATCCTTGAGTAGTTCAAATGATCTCATTTTCTTCATGTTGAGTACTTTCTGTGATAAAATATACCTCAAACTCTTGTGATCAGTATAAATATCACATTTCTCACCATAGAGATTGTGACTCCAAATCATAAAATCAAAGATTACAACTGTTAACTCAAGATCATGAGTATGATAATTCTACTAATGAATTTTCAGCTGTCGTGATGCATAGGAAATAACCCTATCATTCTGCATAAGGACAAAACCACATCCTTTTATTGATGCATCACTATAAATAACAAACCCATTATTCCTCAATGGTAGAGTCGATATAAGATCATTGACTAATCTTTTCTTCATTTCTTCAAAACATTCTTCATACTCTTTTGTCCAAAAAAATTAACCCCTTTATGTGTGAGCTTGGTTAATGGGTTAGCCAATTGGGGAAAATTCTACACGAAACATCGATAATAACGTGCTAAACCAATAAAACTACAAAAGTAAGTTATAATTGTCAGTGCAATCCATTCTTTGATTTATCTTGTCTTATAAGGATCAATTAAAATTCCATCCTTAGAGACAATATTTCCAAGAAAATAAATTTCCTGAAGCCCGAATTCACACCTGCTAAACATACCATATAATTCATTTCTTCTCAGAATATTCAATATAATGCAAAAGTGATTTTCATGATCTTCATAGCTTTTGGATTATACCAAGATATCATCAATAAATACCACTACAAATTTATCAAGATATTCTTCAAAAAATATATTCATTGGATCCATGAAAACAGAGGGTGCATTAGTCAGCCCAAAAGGCATTACTATAAACTCGTAATGCCCATACCTAGTTCAAAAAAGCTGTCTTCATAATGACTTCCTTCATCACACACAACTGATGATATCCAGATCAAAGGTCAATATTTGAAAAGTATTTATCTCCACGGATTTGGTTAAATAAATCATCAATTAGAGGTAGGGCATACTTGTTCGTTATTGTTATAACATTGATCTCCCTACAGTCGATATATAACCTCATAGATTCATCATTCTTCTTAACAAGAAGGACAAGGGATCCCCATGGAGAAACAATAGGGAGAATAAATCCATTATTAATCAATTCCTCTAGTTTTTTCTTAAATTACACTAATTCCACAATGGCTATTCTATAAGGGGTCCTCGATATGGGCCTTGATCCAGGAATTAATTCAATGGAGAACTCAATTTCTAGTTCTGGAGGATGTCACGGCAAATCTTCTGGAAACACATCAACATATTCTCACACAATAGGTACATTCTATATTTGAAAATTACTTTCCTCACCAACAGTCATTTCATTATCTTCATCCCCAATAATTGAATTTTGTTGAACTACTGGGGGTGGATCTAGATAATAATTATGTGGTGACGATTCTACTATTAAGATAAGGTGTTCCTTATCATCATCATAAAAAATTGTAAAATCATTCTTCTTACATTAGGTCATCGCAACATGGTCGGAAATACAATCCATACCAAGGATTATAACAAACTCAAAAATAGGTATTATGATGAGATCAGTAGACAAAGAACATTTATATTCTATAATGGGAACAGAATCTTTGTTGCAATGATACTTCCCTTAGGAGTTTTAACTGGAATCTCACTTGTTAAATCAAATTGGAAATATCAAATTTTCTTAGAAAACTGGGAATATATGAATCAATGCGATGATCCAAAATCAAATAATGCATTTTCTAAACTTGAGGAAACCATTAAATTACCTGCCACCACATTTTCGGAGCTTCTACATCAGCAGTATTGATAGCATAAGCTTGGCCTTGATCCCTTGGCCTTTTCTGAGGTATGTTACACTGACACTTAGGAAATTCATTTGCATAATGTCCCATCTCCCTACAATTTAAGCATTGAACATCGATATATTCTTTATTCCCCTTGAAATCATGATCTTAGTGGCCTTTTCACTACACTTGTAATAGACTCCCATTCCTTTTAAGCAAGTATCAGGGTGTTTATAACCACATTTACTACAGGATGGATATTAAACTTTTCCTTTCTTCCCCTTATTTCCATTTCTAGATTGATCAGCAGATCTCTTCTTCACTTTCTTTACCTTAAAGCCATAAGACATAGAAAATTATTTTTCTATCTTGATAGCACATGAGACAATATCTTGGTACGACGAGAAGGATTGTGAGACTAACGCTCGATGAAGAAATAGTTTTAACCCATAATATAAATGATCAATATTACTTCTTTGGTTATGTATATAATTTGCAGCATGCCTTGCTAACCTTTTAATGTTTGCCTCATACTTTGCGACATTCTCATCATCCTTTTTCCGCAAGCTCAAGAATTTCCTTTCCATATCTGCTCAATGGTCACGAGGAAAGTATTTTTCATAGAAAAGATCTATAAACTCCCCCCATTCCATATTTGAAACTTCATCATCTTAAATTATGATTTGAATCAATGACCACCATTGATCATCATCTCTAGTGAGGCGATAAACTGCAATGACAACTTTTTCCCTCTCGCTACTCCCCATGGTGTGGAATATTTTCTCTATGTAAGTAATCCATTTCTCAACTACCAGTTTATTTTTACCCCCATTGAATGTTGGTGGTTGTTTCCTCATGAAGCGATCTAACATTGATCCTCCATGCTGTGAATCAGGGTGCTCCATACGGGGAGGATTTTTATTCATAACCTGAGTGAGTTGTCCTAGTATAGTGATTAGCTGATCTGCACCAGTTGCATCACCATCTTCACTATAATTATCTTGAGCAGGCAGGAAATCCCTACATGGAGTGCGTGCATTGATACAATTTACATTCCTTCCACTAAGTGCAATTTCTAAATATTGGCATAAACTATATCAGTTTATGAATCAAAATACTTAATTCCATACTTGTAAAACACTTAAAATAAATTGAACAATTTTTGGATATAATACATAATCATAAAAAAATGTTTAATTTAAGGAAGTATATACTCATAAACCCTTAATAATGTTTTTTAAAGAATATGAGAATTATCCTAAGCATATCCCCTAGGAGTGTCATAACGAAGAGTGGAGCAAGGCCCGTTGTTGTGCACGAGTCCCCGTTCGAGTCTAGTGCAAAGTGGTGTTTTTGGTTTTTACCCCTAGGTACATATTTTCCAGAGACACCTCTACCTGCTCGTAGCCAGACAGGGATGTATTTCTCATAAATCTCACATTATCTCTACAATAACAAAATTCTAGGATGTTCTTCTATACAAATCCTCAAAGTATATCATAGTGATATGTGCTCTAATCAGAGTTTATCTAAATCTAGATTTCAAGGTTTGTATTAAACTTCCTCTGATACCAACTGTAAATCCCCAACCCCAGTTACCCAGAGTCAGTGAATTATTACATAATATTGGCATGATCACAAAAGATCATGTCTCGAAAGACCAATTAGTTTAGTAGCCTTGTAAACACTAGATATATTCATAAGTCATACATTACATAATAATGTGAAAAAAACTACAACAACATCTTGTATTCATATCCCCTCATACTATCCCTACCGTCCATTCATAAAAAACTTCTTCACATCATAGGAAAAATAAAACATTGAATGGGTGAGGTCAGATGCTCAGTACGGATAAGAATATAATAGAAACATTCATCAATAAACATTAACATTTATGGCAATGTATAACTAAAACAAAAGCCTTTTAAACATGAAATTCAGCATAATATAGAAAATGTAAAATGAAATAATTCCATTTACTTATTCACATGG
Organism: Viscum album; assembly: GCA_963277665.1. Taxonomy (NCBI): domain Eukaryota; kingdom Viridiplantae; phylum Streptophyta; class Magnoliopsida; order Santalales; family Viscaceae; genus Viscum; species Viscum album. The sequence goes on from OY728151.1 coordinate 301,684,897, forward strand.
ATATTCTACTAGTAAAATAATCACATGAAATATCAATAACCACTTTCGTAATGATTGAATGCATAATTCCAGACTATCATAACGACATAGTCAAGGCCTTGTTTCAAGACTAAAAATAATATTTTTTCAAGTCTATATGACAATACACTATATTTTCTCATGAGACCTACCAATGAATCGAGGAGCTATAGAGGGATCCACCCGTCACTTATTAAGTCCAATTCATTCCTAATATGAACATGTTTAAACATAACGTAAACATTCATATTAAAACTAGAATACGAAATTCCAATAATTTCCCCATAAACCATGAATTTTATAAAAAATAACACATCCACAGTCAAACATATCACAAAACATTCAATACTATATGGAAGTTTTGTACTATAATAAATCAATTTCAAATAAGCTTAAAATCCATCAAAGGATGTTGACATAGATGAAATCAAAACTATTTGAGATAAATATCTCATTTTTTGAAATCTTTTAAATGTCAAATAATTATAAAATATAACATTTACTTTCAAAATATTCATTTAAGATTGTAAGGGAAGCTTCAAATATTTTATAACAGTGGAAAATAGTTTCACCTGCTATATAAGTTAAAAGAAAAGACATTCCTACCATAATTCTATCGAAAAGGTTAAAAAGGACCTTGTTTGGAAAATGACGTAATGATTCCTTTATAAACATCTTATAAAAATTCAAACAAGGGTATAAATTACATTAACCCATTTTTTTGTAAAATAGAAAAAATGTTTTGAAATACATTTTTTAGAAACCTGGATGTGGATGATAAAGAGGTCCAAGTAGATAATTACGTATAAACAACCTCGGATAATGAAGAGACTGTGAAATAAACCCTTACCTTATACTTTTCCATGGTCAAGGGTTGGTTTACATCCTATATAATGGTAAAATAATTGTTTTTAAATTATAAAAGAATCATATACATTAATATGATATCATATATGATCTTTTAACATTTATTTGTTAATAATATTTTAGTATTATCATTGTTTCGGGTGTTAACTGATTCGTTTTTTTATATGCTTTGTTACGTAATCCAAATTTTTTATGAATAGGTTGTATCCTATTAATATCCAGTTTGATATAATGTTCTTAAAAATTACTTTTAATCATCAAAAAAGAATTACTCAGGATTGGATACGATGGGGAATGAATCTCATCATGTTCATGGAGACAATAGTCCGTACGTACGGACGAGAGACAATATCAATCTTTTGATTTTAAAATCATATATTATTGGATGTTATATCATATATAAACACTCTTTATAATGTTATATTTATTATTTACTTTAATTACACATCATTATCATACTCATTAAAATAATAATGTTTTGAATAACAATTATACCACGACATGGAGACGGTAAGCCGTACGTACGCACATATGGTGACATGTCATTCAAAGGATGGATATAATACTAAATATGGTTGTACAATATTTATAATAACATCCCAGTATATAAAAGATACTGGATTTATTATTTTATAATTAAAATAACAAAGAATGAAAAGTGGAAGAAGAAAGGGACTTGAAAGATAGTGAGGAACACATTACCTCTTCTTCGGGTTCTTATTTTTGAGTTGATCAAAAGGGATCCATAGGTTGGATTTCTAATCAAAATAATGCCTCTAGGTTGATGTGATGGAAGTTGTGAGAATATTTGGGTAGGGGATGGCCAGGGAAAAAGGATTTGAAGGTGTGAATTTGAGAGAAGGGGGAGTTCCCTTATATAAAAGGGGTGAGGGGAACCTTAGAAAAAACAGAAAATATTATTTTATAATAAATTCATATTTAGTTTGTAATGGAACAAATGTGACTGATTTAGAGGCTATGATGTGGATGGGTATAAATCCTTTCATCCAATAAATTTTAGATAGGCAGCGTCACTAAATTAACCTTATCATTTATATTTAACTCTTAGTTAAATAGTTTGACATTTACCATGTCTCTTTGTATATTTATATTATATGGTTAATAAACTTACGATATACATCTAAGAGAACCAAAAGTGGTTCATTAATGATAAACCTATCATTATATAAGTCATTTGGCTGAACCTCTATTTTTTCGGAATAAAATATCAATTAGTAATATAATATTAGATTTAAAAAGACTTTTTTGTCAATTATGACACTATTTGGTATTTTGTTTTTTTTTAATTTATAACAACATTATCACTTTGAAAAAAATTCATTTAATCATCCCCAACATGTCATATTTACCAATAAAATTACTTTAATTCATTAAAATCCTCAAATAATATTTATTTTTGTATTTATAATATTAATTATTTTAATATTTCACTAATAATGTAATTACTGCATCATCATTGTGTTATAAATATATTAAATTATTTAATGTATACAAATTATAAATAAAATACCATTATGTTCGAAATTTATTTATATTTCTAATGAATATTTATAATCGAATTTATCTTATGTATAACCCTATATTAAAAATGTTTTAGTTATTAAACATTGATTTTGACTCTTCTAATTGTTCTTTGAATTAAATAATAATAAATGTCCATATCTATTCCAAGTGGACCAAAGAGGTTCATATTTTATTCCTAAATATTTTTTTGGTTGAATTATACTTATCCAATAGAATTAGGACATGCGTTAGGGTAATAATAATATCATTTTTCCCCTTAATTACCCTATTTATATTTAACCCTGATAAATAAAAGTAAAAAGTTACTATTCACCAATAATAATTTTTTCTTATTGAACCACATTTTACTCCTTTATATTAACCATATCTCTCGGATTTTCAAAATTCCACTCACACTAGCAGTAATATTATGTTTTATGTGAATTTGCATATTCTCCCAGAAGATTGGTAAAAGACGGTGAAAAGTTCAATAAAATTTTTATATATATAAAATTATTATAAACTGAATCCAATTATTTACATTAAACATATATATCAATTATGAATCTATTTTGAACTAAAATACATTTAAATAAAATAAATTGTTATTTAAAAAAAAATTCTATTTTAAACTATAACTCAGTGTTTTTCACTATTAATCAAAAATTGAATGTTTTCAGAAAAATACCAAAAATTCACCCTAAGCTAATTTCAATATTCTGAATCCAAAAATTAAGTCCATTTTGAATGATAATATTTATAAAATTTCAAAAAGTTGGTATTACTATTCATAATGGCTAGTTTGATTGGTTTTGGTGGGTGTTAGAACATGAAGTTGCATACAACACATGCAACTGTATTATTCAAAGAGAAGCATACCTTGGAAGCATGGGGTGTTAATCCTATGAAGTAAAACTGAAACATTATATTGATTAATATAACTAAATATGAAGAGATAATTTGTAACATTCCTTGTTTTGAACCAAATTAAAAAAGCGATGGAAATTTAAATTTTCTATTAATTGGACAGTCCGGTTTTAAAACCGAGCTTCGAAACTTTTTATTTTCCTATAGTTGAAACTGTGGCATTGATAGAATAAAAATATTATGTTTATTTTATTGATACACTTGTTTGTTTCTTTTCAAAAAATAAAATAACTCTCAAATGGTGTGTCAAATGAGAAATCTGAGACCACTTTTAGGTATGGAATGCCAGGATTAACCTATAAAGGGCATATCCTTGATTCACATCGAGTTTTTGGCACCCTCACACATGATCATTTCATATTTATTTTTAATTAATTATTTATTCCATTTTTTATATAAAAAAATTATTTTTTCACCAACGGTTTGTCGAATGAGAAATATGATACCACCAATAGTTCCGGGACATGGGGTATACACTAGGTAGGGTTTAACCTTTGCGAGCATCAGACGTTAGGTCAGATCGCATCCGAAGATAATTTATTTGGGTTATAAATATTTTTTGTTTGACTTTAGAAATAAGAATAATAATTTTATTATTGATATTCTTATTTATGTTGGAGACAACAAATGAAAATATACTTCCATAATTAATAAAATTGTCACAGTGTAAATAATAACTAGGTAATGTAATAAATATGATATTATTAATTGTTCCAACTAAATACAAATGTGAAATAAATATTTATTTAATAATTTTTATCCTTTTATTAATGGTTGTCTTCCTTAAAATATTAATAGTGTCATTGATGGGTTGAATTAAATAATAATAATTATTTTAATTATTGTTATAATGATTATATTAGGACAAATAATTGATGTATATATATGTGAGGTATATCTATATATAATAGATTATATATATATAGTTATATATACTTGTGTGGGTGTATATATATAAATATGCATATGTGTGTATATATATATAACATATATATACATTTCTGGATATTTATTATTGGTTTAGATAAAATATTATAAATTACACACATTAATGTATTTAACTTGTCGACTTAAATCATGTAATGAACTTTTAATTTTTTAATCCAAATATTTAAAGCTACTCAGAGCGCGGGCCTGCACACCCTGTTGTTGTCCCGGACAGCTATTAAAATTAATTAAATGATTGTTTAGGCTTTATGTAAAATATTACGTCACGCTATAGTGCACCGTTAGGATTAAATATAAATAAAAAATATTAAAGAAAATTAATAAAATTAAATAGGGATAAAAATAAATAATAAAATAGACACTGTTGGAGAGAAAATTATAAATAATTCAATTGAGGTAAATTCAATTTAATTATTTATTTAATTCATCCACCATTTTATTTTTATTATTCTTCTTAGTCTCCTTTTTATTTATTTTTTCCTTTTTCTTTTATTTCCTTTCCTTTTTATTTCTTTTCTCTTCTCTTCTTCTCGTCCCTCTCATGTGTGTGGTGCACCCCCTCTCCCTATGTGGTGCTCACCACCTTCTCCTCCCTTCGAAAGATCGTTGAGCCTCTGTTGGTCATCTGTTTTATTCTCCGTCAGGTGCACTATGAACCTCTCAGTATGTCTTATCCCACACACCAAGAATCATGTGATCTCATTCCAAAACCTTTGCGCAGTTCACCACTGAAGGATTTTACTATATTTTGGGGTATTCTAAAATCTTCAGTTTTCTTCCAATTTAGGTCAAATCAATGCCTACTACAAATCATAGGATTATCTATGATGATAAGGTAGAGAGTCTACTCTCTTTCCCATCGTTTCAATGCAATTTATAAAAATTCATCATTGTGCCGTTAGTTGGTGCCTACCGGCTTTGTGAAAATTCAGTCAAACTCTTTAATTTATTTGTTTCATCTTGTTTTTTCAGCCCTTTTTATCATTAATTAATTTTTCTAATTTGTTGTAATGTGGTCAGACACCCCTTTGGGTGTGCTGATGTGGTCGGTATAAATTCTGTTATCCCGGGTATTTAATTCATTTAACTGCATGTATGACACTGCTTATTTATGTTGTGTTTAATTTAAATAACAATTTTAGAATAATTATGAACCTTGAATTGATGGATGATTGATAGTCGTTTGTGCTGAATTATTTAAATGTGCATGTTTGAGCATTTAATTTAATTAATTACATGTGTTGTGCAACCTATTTTTGTTGTGTTGAATATAAATAAATAATTTAGACTAATTATGAGTAGAGAATTGTTGGATTCTTGGTATTTGGTTGTCCAGAATTATTTTTTTATTTAATGGTGAATTTTACTTCTTATTTTGATGCGATGTCTTTCCTTGTAAATTTTTTTGTGTGGAAATATTTAATTTCTACCTTGTGATGCATGGGTGTCTCTGGTTAGTTTTTAAGCTTTGAGATTATATGATAATTATTTCATATTTATTATTGTGAAAATATTAATTAAATTCAGGGTGGGGAAAGTAGGTGGGTCCCATAATAAGTGTCACACTTAGACCCTCTTTTCCTGACTGGTTACCTCTTTGAGTCGGGGGGTGTCATTGGCATTACCGGGATGTGACTTCCCTAGGAATTATAATACTTATTGTTAATATTGGTTCCAAAAGGGTGCATCAGGATGGATCTATTGGTAATGTTTCTAAGCCAGCCATAGATGACACTCGACCCCATTTTGCAAGATCGGGACAGACTCAGGGTAAAGCAATGCCTCCGGTGATACTTGGGCTTTTGAAATATTTCCTTAGACGGGCTCAGTGGTATTCGATAAATTAATGGATGATCTATAGTGATATCTTCAGGATGGGCTTAGACTCCAACTCACAACTTGACCCTTAATAATGATGCACTTAAGGTTTGTATTATTTCCATTTGAGTCACATGAGAATTGAGATATTCTTTTCATATGTGGAAGTTCACCTGGTTGACACTTGACTTAGACCCCATATTAAAGACCAAGAATGGGGTATACCTCTTTGTTTTTTAACTTGTTTCTTTCTAGGTTATATATATATATATGTGTATGTGAATTCTTCTAACATGTACCCTTTCAGACTACCGGCTTAGGCTGAAGCAGGTGATTAGGAACAGATGATGTTTGGAACTCGGGCTGACTTATTTATTCCAATGCAAACAAATAATTATCTGATATTGTTATGTAATGGAACACTGTATTTTATCATCGTATGAAATGGAAATGTTTAGACATCTTCGGTTCCGACCTACTGGGATTTTATCTCACACCCTGCTCGGGCATCTTTGACACCTGAGTAGATTATATGATTGCCGGTATTGACAAAGGGAATTTTGCTTCTCCTGTTTATTGATTGATTGTTGCTACTTAGGATGAAGACATGGGAAGAGGATTGAGCCTTTTTCGTGATCCAGTTTTTTCACTTTGTTTCTTTTCATTTATGTTGATAGCATGCTTGGGTTCTGTTTTTTGTACTTTCATTTTAGACATACATCATGGCATGACATCGTTTTGTGAGCTACTGCACATGAGTATTATTTATTTTTATATTTTATATTTTTTCTACTATAGTTTATTCATTTATTTGCTTCCTCTATTTATTATTTAATTTCTATAACATCCACTCTGATAATACCTTTTACCAATGAGGTCATAGTCTCCCACACAGACACAAAAAAGGCCCTCACTGCTAGTCGGTATCCCCTGTCATTCGAGGAGATTTTTTTGAGGTCATGTAACCCACTGGTCTGGCCACTGTCTTAGAGGTGAGTCGTTTTGGGACGTCACAAAGTTGTATCAGAGGTGGTATTTTTTATTATTTTTCTTGCTATCATGGGTTGGAAGATATGTGACTAGGAATGTGCCAGCACTTGGTTAATAGCTGTTTTTGGGACTAATCACTCCTTGTATGGGAAATGAACAAGTGTCCAAGGTCGGGACTGCTGCTCGTGATTTTTTTGTTACAATTGATATGATTTCACCTCGAGTGATTGGTGTAATTTCCACTACATATAAATTTATGGAATTTTTGATATTTTACCCATGCTCAGTTTAGGTAAGGATGAAGAATTTCATGCATCATAATAGGCACATAAGGATTCACATGCCATGCATAGTTCCATGCCAAGTAGTTGAATTTTAGGATTCTTATTAATTAAAATTGATTTCCTTGAATATATTTCATATCTTGTAATTAATTTTCATGCCTTTTTGATACCTTGTTCTGGTTATATATTTAGCATGCTAGCCTATTGCCTTACTACCTGTTTAATACCATGTTTCCCTTCTATCATACTTCTGTTCAAATTAGCATGTCTTTGTGAATAAAATTTGATGATTATTACAACATGTATCTATCTGTTAGCTTCTTTTAGTGACCAGCTAGATTTTTTGTTATGTAATTTGTTTCTTTTCTAAAATTTATTGGTTTCCATTTAATGGGATCCAAATGCCAAAAATTATAAAGTGTATAGTCACTTTATATGTTGATAACCACCCATATATCTAGTTTGATATGTTTTTAACTTGATATAATTTATAATTAATTGGTTAAATACCTAAAGGTACAACTAGGACCATGTAGTCTAGTTGATTCATGTTCCTTATGAGATAAACTGGTAGGGGTGTTGTGACTCTTAATAATTAAACGACTGTTTTTTTGTTGCATTCTAATGAACCCTGGTCGGCTTAGTCAGACCCTTGTAGGTTTCCTTATCTTCTTGAAAGGATTTTATTTGATATATTTCCTAATTAATGACAGGATGTCAATTAATGTAAAATGTTTTAAAATGGAGTTTTATAAAACATGCATGCTTCCCTTATGGCATTGTTTAAAATCATGTACCTTTTGTTTTGTTTTGAAAAAAATGGTACTTGATCTTTTGATTAAATATTATGATGATTTAAGATTCAATGTGCTTAGATATAAAGGGATTTGATATGGAACCTGTAGTAATGTCCTTTGTTTAAGACCCTGGAATATGGATAGTTTGAGTTTATCCTTGAGATTCCTTGGAACAAAACCTTTCAGATGTCGTTGTCCCTAGTCGGACCCCTTGTTTAAAATGACACCCTTGTTCGGATGGGTGGTCATGTTCTCCTTGACTTTTTTTTGGCCTTGAACGTCGAGTAATGCCCATTTCCATCTGGTTAGGCATGCCTTATGAATGGCCAGTTGCTTCGTAGGTCATTCGACCCTCTCTTCTCTACTGCGATGAATGACTCGTTATGTCATCCTCTCAGTTAAAAGTCATCTTGCTTCAGTATCACCTCGAGGTAGTATGAGTTCACGTACGTGGTTCCATTGAGTTCTTAATGTTGTGATGAACCTGTTGAGTTCAGTGTAATCATAAAGTCTTGTGCTATTAAATATATTTTGGGTCATCTTTGTAGTAAAACGAATTCTATTTTAAAGGAATAATGTTTTTCCAAATGCTCAGGACGACTTCTAGAAACATGGGTGTTTTGACACACCGGTTAGTTTGGTTGAGTTTTCATTCCCTTTTTTCAATATTTTCCTTTTGGTAATCTTCTAATCCTATTAGTGTACTCTTCCTTATGTGACGAGCATGTCCTATGTCTTTCCTTCTTCCTTGATACACTAAAAGAGCATCGGTCTTATGCCATGCTAATGCTTTAAATGTTTTTTGGCCTGTTTAGGGTGGTTTTATCAATGTTACACCTAGATGAATCATTCCTATGAAGGCTTTGGTTAGTCTTGAGTGACCCATGTATTTTCGTGTAGGAATTCCTGACGAAATCATGTACACCAGCTGTTTCATCTATCCTGACCACCAGGACAGTTCCTCTCTAGGTTCAGTCAATGTTTTGATATGGACATCTTTCCCTTGTACCAATGTCTCACTCATAAACATGGAGTATCGACTACCTTGCGTTATTTCCTTTCACTCTTGTTGAGCCAATGTGAGGTTACCCTAGACTTTTTGTTAGACTCGGTGATGCTTAAATCAAGGAACATCACTAGAGGTCAGGTATAAACTTCGGTGGACGTGTTCTTGTGAAGGTGAGATACCGTTGAAGAAGACATCACAGTTTAATCTATAAAACACTTTCCATCTAAGACATGTACTGTAACACCCGAGATTTTTATGAGTAATATTTTGTTTTTATCATCAAATTAATCTTTCACTACATACTATCTTGGCTTACTTTACACGCAATCACGACCTTCCTTGATAGCTTGCGTCGTACGCAATTCTGAGTTTCACTAAACAACGATATGCTATTAAAATATTATTAAAACTAGCCGTTATGAATAGTAATAACCACTTTTTGAAATTTTATCTTTCAAAATGGACCCAATTTTTGGATTCGGAATACTAAAATTAGCCTAGGGTGAAATTTTGGTATTTTTCTGAAAACTTTCAATTTTTGATGAATAGTGAAACCACTAAGTGGTTGGTTAAGAACTGAATTTTGCATAAAACATAATTTTACCACTTCTGTGAATAAAATTTCGAAAATCCGACAGACACGGTTTATATCAGTAAGTAAAATGTGGTTCAATGAGATAAAAATAATTTTTTGGTGAATAGTAACTTTTTACTTTTTTTACCGTGGTTAATAGTAAATAGGGTAACTAAGGTTAAATATGATATTACTATTACCCTAACACATGTCCTAATTCTATTGGATAAGTTTAATTCGACCAAAAACAAACTTAGGAATAAAATATGACCATTTAGGCCCACAAAGATTAGATTAGGACATTTATTATTAATTTTTTTAAAGAAGGGTTAAAATAGTTAAAATCAAAGTTTAATAAGTAAATCATTTTTAATATGGGGTTATACATAAGATAAATTCGACTATAAATTTTAATTATAAATCTAAAAATATTTCCTACATAATGGTATTTTATTTATAATTTTTAGACATTAAATAATTTAATTTATTTACGACACAATGATGATGCAGTAATTATCTTATTAATGAAATATTGACATAATTGATGTTATAAACACCAAAATAAATGTAATTTGAGACTTTTATGAATCCCACTAATTTTCTAGGTTACTATGATATAATAGTGTTGATTTAATCAACTTGGTTCGAACATATAATTATTTTATGACTTTCAAAAAAATCATATATCAAATAGTGTCAAAATTGACAAAAAATCGTTTTTAAATCAAATATTATATTATTAATTGTTATTTTATTGCTAAAAATCTATGGTTCGGCAAAATGACATAGATAAAGATATATATATTAATAATAAACAATTTGGGGTTCGTTTGGCATGTTATAGTAAGTGTATTAACCATATAGTGTAAGAAAACAAAAAGACACGGTAAAAGTTAAATTATTTAACATAGAGTTAAATCTAATTGATAAGGTTAAAATAATAACCTAAACTTGTCTAAATCCTATTGGTTGATAGGATTTCGACCCATACCCACTTTAGCTTCGAAATGAGACCCTTTGGAACCATTATAAACCGATTTTGACTTTAATATAAAATAATATTTTGAGATATTCCTAAGGTGCTCCTCTCCTCCCTTATAAAAGGGCACCTCCTCCCCCTCCTCCTCACACAGATTTGAGCCCTCAAGCTCAGCCAACCCCTTCCAAAATCCTTTATCCACTTCCATAGAATAATCCTATAGGTCTTGGTCTTCTTCAAAGACCAATCTTAGTTCCCTAAGTGGAGGATTCAAAGAGGCGTTCCAAAGAAGAGGTAATATCCATTACCGATCCTTTCAATTTCATTCTTCTTCAACTTCTTCTTCTTTAGTTGTTTCATGATAAAGTAATAACATCAGTATTAATTACATACTGATATGTTATTATAAATAATAAACAACCCTAATTCACCTTCTACCCATCCTACGGAAAAATGAAATCACCGCGCATGCGTACGTACGGAATACCGTCTCCACGCCGTGGTGTAATCTATTTTCCACCATCACCTTACAAGGATGGGTATAATGGTGTAATGAGTAAATATTTATGATTATTATAAAGTAATATTGATACTGAAATAATATATATATACTCCAATACAATTCCACGATCATAGGAACGATATCATCACTCGTGCGTACGTAAGGAATACCGTCTCCACGATGTGATGCGACTCATTCTACATGATCTTCATTTCATAATGATTATATAAACGAATTGAATAAATGAATATGATATATACTACACTAATACCATTCTGGAAATGAGGTATCTATATCCTAAAGATAATAATAAGAACTTATTCGACAAAACACGTATAAGAACAAAAAGCTATAAACACCCGAATAACAAGTAGCAATGAAATGTTACTACTAAGAATCTAAGAATATGACCATATATGATATCATAAAAATAAGTATGATTTTGGAATAAGTCCATAACATTATTTAAATCATTATACAGGAGGTTCGGACACTTACAAAGCAAGTCGGACCTAAGGTAAGGGGAAATATCACAATCTCATTTTAATCCGAGATTGTTTATACTTTGGTATTTACTGGGGTGTATTTTATCATCCACATCCATGTTACCTCAATATGTAATATTTTTTCCATCCACTTACAATAGTTTAAATCAAATTTTACCCTTCGGTGAGTTTTTAGTAAAGAATATGAAAGGAATCTTTTGTCGTTTTTTTATACGAGGTACTTTTTGACTTTTCCGACAAAAGTACGAAGAATGTTTTTTTAACTTATACGGCATGAATGGATTTTTATTGCATTATTTCCAAGAAGCTTCCTTTACAAGTTTTCAAGTTTATTTTTAATCAACTTCTTTTAGTTTATAATTGTATGACATGTTAAGAAAAGAAAAGTGTTTTTGAAGAAGGAAGGATATTTTCCTCAAAAATGGAGTTCAAGTGTTTTATCAAAATTATTTTCCATCTAAGATAATAAAGGGTTCTGTTTTTATCCCTATTATTACATTGATTTGATTATGTTGTGAGGGAATTATTTTTATGAAGTCATTTACCTTATATGATTTGTTTTATGATGTCATGATGTTTCAAGAATCCCATTTTTGTTACATGTGTTATGCGATGATGTATGATTTATGATTATGTGTCACACATTAGAAAGGATTCATTATAAGATGGGTGGGACCTATATCTCCCTCCAATGCATTGGGTAATGATTTATATCTCATGAGATAGACATGGCTGGAACGGAAGGTAATTTCGGTTCAGTGATATAGGACTGAAAAGAGGAGTGAACTCTGTTCAGAAATGGACTTTGTCCGCTAAGATAGTCCTGGCAAAGAGTCATTACTTACAAGAAATGATTTTCAATGATTATGTGTGCATGCCACAATGTTTCAAGATTTATGTTATTATTATGGGGATCTCATTTTCACTTCTATGATTTATTCCATGTTACGATATTATGATCCCTTCTGTAGGTTATGAATTTCAAAAAGATATGATATGTTTTTTATTTCTTTTATTTTCCCTTGCTGAGCATTTGAGCTCACCCTTTTATGTTTTCTTTTCCCCAGGTCAGGAAGATGGATATTAAGTAGAATATGCTAAAAGGGACCCTAGATATGATGAAATAAATGGGAGACACTGTATAAGATTTATGAACCAGATGTTTATGTTTCCCAGTTTCTAAAGACACTATACCTATACGGTCCTTTATGGTTTTGTCATATGTTGTAATAAGTGTGCTTCAATTTTGAAGTATTAACAATGTATGTAAAGTATGGGTCGTTATAGTTGGTATCAGAGGAAAAGGATTTAGGAATGTATCTGATCCTTGGGAACTCTCACATGTGAGCATTGGACGAAGCAGAGCTCTCCGCCCAAGGGCTTCATGCGGAAATGGCTGCCACTGGGGATGGTGGTGTGTCCCACCCAGGGGGTGTAGCCGCCCATGGAGTTCCCTGATAGGTATCAATTATAGTCCACTGGAAGTAATTCCATACCTCTATAGTTGGTATCAGAGGAAAGGTATAGTCAACCTTTGGAAACTAGGATTTGAAAGCCTTAGTAAGAACCCTAAGGATAAGTCCAAGCATAGAACACAATCTTAGTGTTTTAGAAATGTCCATGAATAACCTAGGATAATACCTTAAGCATGAAAATATTATTCTCGAATTATGTGGTTTTCCTATTATAATTAGTGTTGCTCACACTATTCTTCTTGGTTTTAGTCAATGGCTGGAACCCGAAGGAATTGTGTTAATGCGGAATGCGATGGGAAATGCAATGATTGTCCCCCTGAGCAAACAAACGATATGGGAGCAGGAATGAAAAATCTTGTAGCCATGCTCACACAACTTTCTCAAGCTATGAATCATGAAGGACATCGAAACGAGCAAAGGAAGGAGCAACATTCTGTTGAATCCTTCATGAGGTAGCGTCCACCTTCTTTTAGCGGGTCTACTGATCCATTAGTTGCTGAACAATGGATTAGTACTACTGAAAAATATTTTCAGTTCTTCAATGTTCTGAACATGATAAAGTCATCTTAGTGGTATATCATTTGGATGGAGAAGCTAATCAATGGTGGAATCTTATCAAGAATACGAGGCCAAGGGATGAAATTGAGTCCATGGAATGGGACGAGTTCAAGAACCTATTTTTCAATAAGTACTTCCCTCGTATTCTCTGAACAAAGATGGAGAAAGAGTTTCTTGAAATGAAGCAAAGGGATGATGAATCTGTTGGTACCTATGAAGCAAATTTTACAAGACTTTCAAGGTACACTTCTTGTATTATTATCCAACCTGAGAGTAAGATCGATCGATTCTTTAGTGGCTTAAAACCAGGTCTTCGAAGGGCGTTATCCATAAGGGACATCAATAGCTACGAGGAAATCATTCGATGTGCTCTCAAAGTCGAGATGGAGATTGGAGTAACCCATCAGTCATATGGGTTTGATAAGAAGAGGAAAATGGAATTCAAAGGAAAATCTAAAGACCACACTGAAAAGAAGATGAGATTTCCCTTATGCTCAAAGTGTGGAAAGAAACATGGAGGGAGTTGTCTTAAAGGGACAAGTAAATGTTTCAAATGTGGAAAGGAAGGTCACCGGGCATTTGAATGCCGCGATAATGGGAAGATGATGTCTAATGATGCAAATAAAGGAAGGGATACACAGAATGAACCTACTACACTTCAATGTTTCAAGTGCAAAGAGATGGGGCATTATGCCAATCAATGCCCAAATCCAAGGGTTGATGATGATGGTCGACGTCAACAAAATATTAAGGCTAAAGACAAAGGAAAGCCACATTGAATTTCTATCAGCGATGTGGAGTATGATAATGAAGTGGTGAAAGGTACACTTACCATCCACTCTAAAGTAGCAAATGTTTTATTAGATTCTGGATCCACCCACTCTTTTATTTCTGAAAAATTTTCTAAGGGTATCACCGTAATACCTCAACAATTAGATGTTGAGTTAGATGTGACAACACCTAATGGCACAACAGTCGCATCAAAAGTTTATAATTCTTCTTCGATCGAAGTTTGTGGGAAAGTGCTTCCTGCAAATCTTTTGATCCTTCTTTCAGTGGAATTCTATGTGATTCTTGGCATGGATTGGATTTCTTTATACGGAGCTCATATCAATTGCTAAATAAGGGAAGTCACATTTCATATTCCAGATCAATCTATGATCGTCTATCAATGCAAGGATGAACATAACCTTCCAGTAGAAATTTCTTCCATTTTATGGGTATAGACTCCACTAAATGAAGGTTATTTATCTCAAATGGTTGGTGAGAAACTCACGATTAAGAATATTCCCATCGTACGGGAGTTTGATGATGTCTTTCAGGAGGAATTACCGGGTCTTCCACCAAATCGTGATGTTGAGTTTTCAATATAACTCGTACCAGGTGCTTTGCCTATTTCAAAGACACCTTATAGAATGGCCCCAATTGAGTTGCAGGAATTGAAGAAGAAACTCCAACAGAATCTTGATAATGGATTCATACGCCCTAGTGTGTCACCTTGGGGAGCACATGTTCTATTTGTTAAGAAGAAAGATGGATCAATGAGACTCTGCATTGATTATCGAGAACTTAACAAGATCACTATCAAGAACAAATATCCTCTCCCACGCATTGATGACTTATTTGACAAACTACGCGGAGCTCAATACTTTTCCAAGATTGATCTTCATTCAGGGTATCATCAATTAAGGGTCAAAAGGGAGGATATACCAAAGACGACTTTCCGTACAATGTATGGACACTATGAATTTATAGTGATGCCATTTGGTCTTACTAATTCCCTTCCTATCTTCATGGATCTGATGAATAGAGTCTTTAGAGACTATCTTGATCAATTTGTGGTAGTCTTTATAGATGATATTCTTGTCTATTCAAAGAGCAAGGAAGAGCATGACGATCACTTGAGAATTATATTGAAGACCCTGAGAAAGGAGATGCGTTATGCCAAATTTACCAAGTGTGAATTTTGGCTTCAAAAAGTTGCATTTTTGGGTCACATAATCTCAAAAGAGGGGATATCTGTGGATCCAGCAAAAAAAGAGGTTATCGAATGATGGTCAAGACCAACAACAGTAACTAAGATCCGAAGTTTTCTTGGTTTGGCTGGATATTAACGATGTTTTTAAAAGATTTTTCACTATTATCTAATCCACTCACCATGTGGACTCGGAAAGGAGTTATGTTTGTTTGGACAGAGGAATGTGATGAGAATTTCAAGGAGTTGAAAAGAAGGTATTCCAGTGCACCTGTGCTCACACTACCTTGTAGTGGAGAAAGGTTTGTGATCTACAGTGATGCATCCAAGAAGGGATTGGGGTGTGTTCTTATGCAAAATGATATGGTGATAGCTTATGCCTCACGACAGTTGAAAATCCATGAGCAAAATTACCCAACATATGATTTGGAGTTAGCTGCGGTAATCTTTGCATTAAAGATTTGGAGGCATTACCTTTATGGTGAAAGGTGTGATATTTATACTGATCATAAAAGTTTAAAGTATATTTTCACACAAAAGGAGCTGAATATGCGTCAAAGAAGATGGTTGGAGCTGATTAAGGATTATGACTGCTCAATCCATTACCACCCTGGGAAAGCAAACAAGGTGGAAGATGCATTAAGTCGACAAGACCATGCTAGTTTATCCATGATGAGGATCACAAAAGATCCAATATTTATGGATTTACAAAGGATGGATCTTGGAATTATAATGGAAGAGGGAAAATCTTATCTTTCTCAAATGAATGTTCAACCATATATACATGTGAAGATTAAAGAGGCACAGAAAGAAGATGTTGAGTTACAAAAGAAGGTGAGAAATGTTCCTGAATTCAACCTTGATTGTGATGGGATAATAAAGTTCAAGAATCGGGTTTGTGTTCCTCCCATCCCCGAATTAAAGAAGGAGCTGCTGGATGAGGCTCATAGTTCTTCATTCTCTATTCATCCTGGAAGCACGAAGATGTATCGGGACCTGAAAGAGTACTTCTGGTGGGATGGAATGAAAAGAGATGTTGCTGAATATGTCTCTCGATGCATGGTTTGTCAACAAGTTAAAGTTGAGAGACAGAAGTCTAAGGGGATGTTACAACCATTACCCATACCCGAATGGAAATGGGAAAACATCACTATGGACTTTGTCACAGGACTTACTAAAACATCCAAAGGCAATAATGCTATCTGGGTCATAGTTGATCGTCTTACAAAGTCTGCACACCTCATTGTTATTAGAGAGGATTTCTCTCTAGATCAGCTTTCTAGGATATCTGTAAAGGAAGTGGTAAGATTGCATGGAGTACCATTTTCTATTATATCTGATCGGGATCTTAGATTTACCTCGATGTTCTAGCGAAGTCTTCAGCATACTCTGGATACAAAGATGAGTTTCAGCACTTCTTATCATCCTCAGACAGACGGTCAGTCTGAGAGAACAATTCAAACCCTAGAAGATATGTTGAGATATTGCTCTATGGATTTCAATGGAGGTTGGGATAAACACCTACCTTTGGTGTAATTTTCTTATAATAATATCTTTCACTCCAGTATTCAGATGGCTCCTTATGAAGCTCTCTATGGAAAGAAATGCAGGACTCCAACTTACTGGGATGAAGTTGGGGAAAGAAAGCTATTAGGACCTGATCTCGTTGATGAAATGGCAGAAAAGGTCAGATCTATTCAACAACACATAAGATCAGCTCAGAGTCGACAGAAAAGTTATCCCGACAACCGAAGAAAAGACCTAGAGTTTGAAGTGGGTGATAAAGTGTTCTTACGAATATCTCCCTGGAAGAGGGTTATGAGATTTGGAAAGAAGGGGAAGTTGAGCCCAAGATATATCGGTCCTTTTGAAATATTGGATCGTGTTGGAAAGGTAGCTTACCGATTGGCGCTTCCACCGAATCTCTCTCAAGTTCACGATGTGTTCCATGTATCTCTCCTGAGAAAGTACATACCTGATCCTTCACATGTACTCAGCTCAGAAGTTATACCACTGGAGAAAGATCTTTCTTATGAAGATCAACCGATAGAGATTCTGGATCGTAGCGTAAAAGTTCTACGAAACAAGACCACTCGATTGGTGAAAGTTTTATGGAGGAACCACCAATTAGAAGAAGCTACATGGGAGCTTGAGGATATGATGAGGGAGAAGTATCCTCATCTGTTTGTTACAAATTGACGAATTTCGAGGGCGAAATTCTTTTTAAGGGGGGTAGAATGTAACACCCGAGATTTTTATCAGTAATATTTTGTTTTTATCATCAACGGAATCATTCACTACATACTAGCTTGTCTTACTATACATGCAATCGTGACCATCCTCAATAGCTTGCGTCGTACGCAATACTGAGTTTCACTAAACACTGATATGCTATTAAAATATTATTAAAACTAGCCATTATGAATAGTAATAACCACTTTTTGAAATTTTATCTTTCAAAATGGACCTCATTTTTGGATTCGGAATACCGAAATTAGCCTAGGATGAAATTTTGGTATTTTTCTGAAAACTTTCAATTTTTAATGAATAGTGAAACCACTAAGTGGTAGGTTAAAAACTGAATTTTGCATAAAACATAATTTTACCTCTTCTATGAATGGAATTTCGAAAATCCGACAGACACGGTTGATATCAGTAAGTAAAATGTGGTTCAATGTGATAAAAATAATTTTTTGGTGAATAGTAACTTTTTACTTTTTTTACCTTGGTTAAAAGTAAATTGGGTAACTAAGGGTAAATATGATATTACTATTACCCTAACACATGTCCTAATTCTATTGGATAAGTTTAATTCGACCAAAAACAAACTTAGGAATAAAATATGACCATTTAGGCCCACTTGGATTAGATTAGGACATTTATTATTAATTTATTTACAGAAGGGTTAAAATAGTTAAAATCAATGTTTAATAAGTAAATCATTTTTAATATGGGGTTATACATAAGATAAATTCGACTATAAATATTCATTATAAAGATAAAATATTTCCTACATAATGGTATTTTATTTATAATTTTTAGACATTAAATAATTTAATTTATTTATGACACAATGATGATGCAGTAATTATCTTATTAATGAAATATTGACATAATTAATGTTATAAACACCAAAATAAATGTAATTTGAGACTTTTTATGAATCCCACTAATTTTCTAGGTTATTATGATATATTAGTGTTGATTTAATCAACTTGTTTCGATCATATAATTCTGTTATGACTTTCACAAAAATCATATATCAAATAGTGTCAAAATTGACACAAAATAGTTTTTAAATCAAATATTATATTATTAATTGTTATTTTATTCCTAAAAATCTAAGGATCGGCCAAATGACTTAGATAAGGATATATATATTAATAATAAACAATTTTGGGTTCTTTTGGCATGTTATATTAAGTGTATTAACCATATAGTGTAAGAAAACAAAAAGACACGGTAAAAGATAAATTATTTAACTTAGAGTTAATTCTAATTGATAAGGTTAAAATAATATCCTAAACTTGTCTAAATCCTATTGGTTGATAGGATTGCGACCCATCCCCACTTTATCTTTGAAATAAGACCCTTTGGAACCATTATAAACCGATTTTGACTTTAATATAAAATAATATTTTGAGATATTCCTAAGGTGCCCATCTCCTCCCTTATAAAAGGGAACCTCCTCCCCCTCCTCCTCACACCAATTTGAGCACTCAAGCTCGGCCAAACCCTGCCAAAATCCCTTCTCCACTTCCATAGAATAATCCTAGTGGTCCTGGTCTTCTTCAAATTCAAATCTTAGTTCCCTAAGTGGAGGATTCAAAGAGGCATTCCAAAGAAGAGGTAATATCCATTACCGATCTTTTCAATTTCTTTCTTCTTCAACTTATTCTTCTTTAGTTGTTTCATGATAAAGTAATAACATCAGTATTACTTACATACTGATATGTTATTATAAATATTAAACAACCCTAATTCACCTTCTACCCATCTGACGGAAAAATGAAATCACCGCGCGTGCGTACGTACGGAATACTGTCTCCACGCCGTGGTGTAATCTATTTTCGACCATCACCATACAAGGATGGGTATAATGGTGTAATGAGTAAATATTTATGATTATTATAAAGTAATATTGATACTTAAATAATATATATATACTCCAATACAATTCCACGATCATAGGAACGATATCATCACTCGTGCGTACGTACGGAATACCGTCTCCACGATGTGATGCGACTCGTTCTACATGATCTTCATTTCATAATGATTATATAAATGAATTTAATGAATGAATATGATATATACTACACTAATACCATTCTGGAAATGAGGTATCTATAACCTAAAGATAAGAATAAGAACTTATTCGACAAAACACGTATAAGAACAAAAAGTTATAAACACCCGAATAACAAGTAGCAATGAATTATTACTACTAAGAAGCTAAGAATATGACCATATATGATATCATAAAAATAAGTATGATTCTGGAATAAGTCCATAACATTATTTAAATCATTATACAGGAGGTTCGGAAACTTACAAAGCATGTCGGACCTAAGGTAAGGGGGAATATCACAATCTCATTTTTATCCGAGATTGTTTATACTTTGGTATTTACTAGGGTGTATTTTATCATCCACATCCATGTTACCTCAATATGTAATATTGTTTCCATCCACTTACAATAGTTTAAATCCAATTTTACCCATCGGTGAGTTTTTAGTAAAGAATATGAAAGGAATCTTTTGTCGTTTTTTCATACGAGGTTCTTTTTGACTTTTCCGACAAAAGTACGTAGAATGTTTTTTTTAACTTATACGACATGAATGGATTTTTAAAACATTATTTCCAAGAATCTTCCTTTACAAGTTTTCATGTTTATTTTTAATCAACTTCTTTTAGTTTATAATTGTATGAAATTTTAAGAAAAGAAATGTGTTTTTGAAGAAGAAATGATATTTTCCTCAAGAATGGAGTTTAAGTGTTTTATCAAAATTATTTTCCATCTAAGATAATAAAGGGTTCTGTTTTTATCCCCATTATTACATTGATTTGATTATGTTGTGAGGGAATTATTTTTATGAAGTCATTTACCTTATATGATTTGTTTTATGATGTCATCATGTTTCAAGAATCCCATTTTTGTTACATGTGTTATACGATGATGTATGATTTATGATTATGTGGAACACATAAGAAAGGATTCATTATAAGATGGGTGGGACCTATATCTCCCTCCAATGAATTGGGTAATGATTTTTATCTCATGAGATATACATGGCTGGAATGGAAGGTAATTTCGGTTCAGTGATACAGGACTGAAACGAGGAGTGAACTCGGTTCAGAAATGGACTTTGTCCGCTAAGATAGTCCTGGCAAAGAGTCATGACTAACAAGAAATGATTTTCCATGATTATGTGTTCATGCCACAAAGTTTCAAGTTTTATGTTATGATTATGGGGATCTCATTTTCACTTCTATGATTTATTCCATGTTAAGATATTATGATCTCTTTTGCAGGTTATGATTTTCAAAAAGATATGATATTTTTTTTATTTCTTTTATTTTCCCTTGCTGAGCATTTGAGATCACCCTTTTATGTTTTCTTTTTCCCAGGTCAGGAAGATGGATATTAAGTAGAATATGCTAAAAGGGACTCTAGTTATGATGAAATAAATGGGAGACACTGTAGAAGATTTATGAACCAGTTGTTTATGTTTCCCAGTTTCTAAAGACACTATACCTATACAGTACTTTGTGGTTTTGACATATGTTGTAATAAGTGTGCTTCAATTTTGAAGTATTAACAATGTATGTAAAGTATGGGTCGTTATATGTACCTTCTCTAATGTTTAGTCAGAGTGGATTGACTAGTTCTCTCTCTTGCTCAATGAAGAGGTCACTGAAGTAACATTTTCTGACCCATCATCAGGTGAGACAAGTGCAATTTGGGTCGACCAGGGATTTTCATAAAAAGACGGCTCAAATAGGGTTTTATGGGTGATGGAGAATTGAACATTTTATCTTTTTTGGAAATCACGCGAGAAGCATCACTAGAATGCGTAAGGGCGTGTCTGGTAGGAAATTTTGATATTGGAAGGTGTTGTGACTCAGAAGTTTTTCTTTCTTCTAGGTTTAAATCCTATAGTGGGATGTAAAATTGACCAAAAGGTAATGAGATGAAGACATGGCTGTGTCTCAAGCTGAACGTGTTTGGATAGGTACCGTCATAGTGTTTCTGTAGAAAAATAAGTGTTCGCTTGGATCATAATGGCATATCTTCCACTTTCCTAATGAATGTATGAACGTGCATTGAGCATTTGGAGGTGCAATGCAGCCTTTTGTATGAGTCTACATGACCCTGTAGATCGAGTGAAGGTAACATTGTTCCCGAAAGATTCTCGGGGATGAGAAGTTCTAAGGTGGGAAGTGTAAGAACCCAGATCATCATTTTAGGTATTTTTTTTCCTTTTTCTGGAGTTTTTGAGAAAAGAGGAGTTTCAGGAAATTTTTCTAGTACATGTCGTGTACTTTTTTAGTAAACACAGTGTACATTGTTGTCGTAGGATGTTGTTTGCTAGCCGTGTCATTGACACACACACGGTCATGTGGGGTGACGTGGAGGGCACCTAAATCTGAGTATGGAAAAGGCAAGTACATGCCATTTACTTCAAAATTACTTGTCGTGCATTTGGTTTTTTTCATTAAACACACCAGGGTCACGTCTGATATACAAAATCATATTCTTCTAGTATTATTTGTCCCAAAGAACCCGTACGACCACTGATGTTTTACGAACCCCCAAGCATATGTCCATCATCTGAATCGAACTTCGTCAGTTGCGTTGGAATTGCATCGGTGAGTTCTCTCTTCTTCTAGAGCATCATTTTCCAATTACTCCTCTTCCTCATGTTATTGTGGGTTGACATTTTTATGCGTTTTGTAGATCTACGACGTTCTAAGGAGATTCAGGCCTCATGGTTCGAGTATACTGATCTCCTAACACTGAGGTACGTAGTTTGTGCCTTTTTGTTCAAATTCATTGAGTTTCATGTGGAATTGTGCCAATACCCTTGAATGGGGAATTGTGAATTTAAAATTTTACCATTGTTATTTTCATTCCATGCTTTTATTCTTGTGTAGAGGTTTTTTGGTTATGAATAAGGTTAGATTGCAATGCCTTGGATGTTCTGTCCATGATTTGTTCTGTTTATGACTGTTGGTCCTATTTAGCCTATTGGTCATTTACCTGTTTTCCATGCCTTGGGGTTGTAGGATGGAGTGATGTTTTTTGACATTCTTGAGATGTTGTAGACTACATAGCCAAGTAGTTCCACTGGTTTACTTTTTCTAAATAGCAGTACTATGTGTTGACTTACACGAGGCCGTGAGAACCTTTTATAGTAGACTAAAAGGGGATAAATCGAGTTAGCTTCCTTTGAATGTCTATGGAAATTATAGACTATAGGGGGACAGGTCGAGTGAGCTTCCTCAGAGAGTCTTTGAGCATTATAGACTATAAGGGGATAGACTGAGTGAGATTCCTCAGAGAGTCCTTGATTACTTTAGACTAAAAGGGGAGAGACATTGTGTGTAATGACCCAATGCTTTTCATTGGAAATTCCATTCACATAAGTATGTCATAAAATCACATGAAAACACAACATAATGAACTACTATGTGCTAAGTGACATTTAAGCATAATTTCTTCACTTCTTTGTTTGTAATTTCAAAAATATGGCATACAAGGTTATAATCAATAAGTTATTTGGAGTCTGATAAGGAAAAATTACTTCGTGGTAAATAATAACCTACCATAATGAATAGTATCATACCCTTATGAATAGTGATATAGCCTAATGAATTGTAACCTTACCTATGGGGGTATAAAAATAATATTCAAGTTGGAAGTATGATATACCAATATTTTAGTATAAGTTAATGAATGTTTTAAAACTAGTTTTGATAATAAATTATTATTTTAATTAAATATTAAAATAATCACATTTAAAAAATTATTTTTGAAAAAATGGACTTCATTTTTGATTTTTACCCATCAAAAAATGGTTAGGGTGAATTTTTGGGATTTTTCTGAAATACTTGAATATTTGATGAATAGTAGAATCTGGTAGTTCACAATAAATGCTAAATAATGGATTAATTAAGTCATCAATGATGTTCTGCTGATGTAACCCCACTTAGTTTGGGATCACATGATAAAATCACTATTATTGTTCATGGAATACTTATTATTCCTTGCCTTTGGAAGAAATAATAAATAAATTATTATAATATTATGAAATTCTTTTTCTCCTCCACTATAAAAATACCCCTTCACCCCCTCTCCTCTCCACTCCTCTTAAGCCTTGTTCCTTGCCATTATTCTACCCAAATCCCTCCCCAACATCCTCCCCCACATCAAAAATCTCTCAGCCTCTTCAAAATACCAAAACCTCTCCCATTAAGAGGTTCTCCAAGGAGGATGTCTCAAGATGTATATTCACCTTCCCATTTTCTTATTTTCTTTTAAGTTCTTTTCTTTTTTATTTATTTCTTCACCTACCATCACCATAATATTTTTATAAATCTAGTAACATAAATGTACTAGAATATATTCAGGATAGTGGTATATTTCATTATCTTCACTCCTTTCCTCGCCCTTTTATTTGAAAGAAATGAACACACCGTTTGAGATGTGCTAAATTAGCACATTCAAGGACAACAATTTATCAATTTATATTATTATCATTAATTCTGGTCTTGAAACCATTTATCTTACAGTTGAACCTGATTATTATATATTTAATATATCCTTTTTTGGTTCTGTAATCTTTTGCTACAAATGGAAATATGTTATAATGAAAAACACATTATTTGTAATGAAATCCACTTATTAATGAAACCAGTTATCACTATAGTTATATATATAATATTTCGACTTCACTCTATGTAACCTAATTAAAATTAAAACCATGTAATCTCCTGGATATTAACTAAAGAATATAACTTAAATTATTTACATCCACTTTAATCTTTCCTATAATCCAAACATGAATATAATTTAACCAATCATTTAAATCCATGTAAACAAACGAGCCTGAACAATGAAATTGAACATTGTAACTAATAAAAATGGATTTGAATGAAATAAAATGGGTTATAATTAATAAATTGATTATATAAGAGGTTATGTAATTATTAATTAATAAGCCTAATTTGTTTATTCATGTCGTTAATAACAAGTGGATAACAACAATGGATTTAAGGTAAGGGATCCTCCCCTTTTCACTCTTAATCAAGATTGTTCTCTATGTAATGCCTTTTTGTGTAATAACAAGTGATGGGGTATGTTTATAAACCTTCCCCATACATCTATAATGTTATATGAGTGTTGATAAACCCCTTATCTCTCTCATCAACCCCTCTTAGTTACACCCGATACCATGCCGATAAACCATAATGGATTCTACCCAAACATCCTTTATTCCTTCGGGTTTCTCTATAAATCATTTTTATCAAAATATAGTTGCCTTTTATTTTTATTTATAACTTCAACATTCTGTTTATATGATCCAAAATCATGTTATAAGATCCATATTTCATTCTCTTTCTGGGATATACATTCTTTTAAGTGAATCTCTCCTCGATACATCCAAATAAGCACACTTGTTTTAAAGGAACTTCTCGAACATTTACCCGATTTCTAGTGCACTCTATCTTCTATTTTAAGACACCATGGTATTTTTAAAATCAGTATTTTAATTATGAAAACCTTATTTGGTTCAATTTTTTTTTATATAAAATAATGTTTTCTTTACTATTTTAAAATCTCTATAGTATTTTCCTAAAAACCGCACAAAATTGTTTTAATGCTATTGTTTCTCAAATACATTTCTTATGTGATTTCACTTCTATTTTTAACCACCTACCATTATTTATATCTAAATTACCTTATGAAATTTCATGTATGTTCTAATTCCTTTCTATCATGGAAAATTTCATGATACACTCATTGGTTATTCTTTATGTCATGATTGTGGTACCCAATTCTCTCATTGGGTAACCTTATGTTTATAAATAGTTGATTATGTATGATTACTCATGTGGAAAGAAGATTTATGTTGTAAGAATATTTATGTATCAAGAATATTCATGAAAATTTTATGATTGGTGCACCCAGATAGTACTCCAATGCATTGGGTAAAGACAAATCTCATGAGATGCGATGTTAAACGAGACTGGCAGTTAGCCTTGACACGTAATGAAATGGGAAACGGGATTGGAGGTTATCCTTGACCCGTACTAAATAATTATTTTATGATTATTTACCATTTCAATGATTCCATTTTTATATGATCACATGCTTATACTTAATGATTTTATAAGTTTCATGCTTTGGATATCATTATGTCATGCCTCCTAACTCGTGTGCTTGAGATGTATCCTTATATTCATTCCCTTACTACTATTTTTAGCTCATACCATTGATCATGTGTCCCCCAGGGTACCCTATACAGATGTAAGGTCTCAAAGAAAGTTAGAAGCTCTTTATGAAGATTAAATAAATATAACGACCCATACTTTACAAACATTGTTAATACTTCAAAATTGAAGTACCCTTATTTCAACATAGAACAAAAACATGAAAGGACCATATAGGTATAGTGTCCTTAGAAACTGGGATGGATAAACAACTGGTTAATAAATCATCTACATTGTCTGCCATTTATTTATTCATATCTAGATTCAATTTTTGGCATATACTACTTAATAACCTTCTTCCTAACCTGGGGAAAGAAAACATACAATAGGGTGAGCTCAAATGCTAATTAAGGGTAAACAAAAAAAATATCAATAACATCATATTCATAAGAACATAACATTTTTTAAATCTTAACCAGCAAAAGAGGTCATAATTTCATAACATGGGATAAATCATAGTAGTGAAATGTAATCCCACTAATCATAACTTAAAACATGAAACCTTGTGGAATACACACATAATCATAGAGAATCATTTCTTAGTAGTCATGACTCATAGCCAAGACTATCTTAGCAGACAAAGTCCATTTCTGAACCGAGTTCACTCCTCGTTTCAGTCCTGTTTCACTGAACCGTATTAACCTGACGTTCCATCCATGTCTATATCATGAGATATAAATCTTTACCCAATGCATTAGAGGGAGATATAGGTACCACCAATCTCATAATGATACCATTATTATGTGTTCCACAAAATCAAAAAAAATCATACATCATTGCATAACCCATGTAATAAAAATGGTATTCTTAAACAACATGACATCATAAAACAATTCATATAAGATAAAGGAATTCATAAAAATAATTTCATCACAACATAATCAAATCAATGTAATAATAGCGATAGAAACAAAACCCTATATTATCTTAGATGGAAAATAATTTTGATAAAACACTTGAATTCCATTCTTGAGGAAAATATCATTTGTACATTGACGAAATTTTCCTTTCTTAAAACATCATATAATTCTGAACTAAAATAAGTTTATTAAAAATAAACTTGAAAACTTGTATAGGAAGCTTCATGGAAATAATGTTCTAAAATACATTCACACCGTATAAGTTAAAAAACATTATTCCCGTACTTTGGCCAGAAAAGTCAACATGTACCTCGTACGAAAAACGACAAAAGATTCCTTTCATATATTTTACTAAAAACTCACCGAAGAGTAAAATTAGATTTAAACAATTGTAGGTGCATGGAAATAATAATACATATTGAGGAAACATGTATGTGGATGATAAATATTTCCCAGTAAATTCTGAAGTATAAACAATCTCGGATAAAAATGAGATTGTGAGATTTTCCCTTACCTTAGGTCCAATTTGCTTCATAAGTGTCCGATCATCTTTTATAATGATTTAAATAATGTCATTGAATTATTCGAGAATCATACTCATTGTTATTATATCATATATGGTCATATTCTTATCTTCTTATTAGTAATATTTCATTGCTACTTGTTATTCGAGTGTTTATTAATTTTTGTTCTTATGCAAGTTTTGTCAAATTAATTCTTATTCTTCATTTTTAGATTATAGATACCTAATTTCCAGAATAGTATTAGGGTAATTTATATCATATTCATTCATTAAATTTATTTATATAATCATTATGAAATGAAGATCATGTAGAACGAGTCGCATCACATCGTGGAGACGGTATTTCGTACGTACGCACGAGCGATGATATCATTCCCATGATCGTGGAATTTTATTGGAGTGTATGTATACTATTTCAGAATCAATATACCTTTACAATAATCATATATAGTTATTCATTACACCATTATACCCATCCAAGTAAGGTGGTGGTGGAAAATACATTACACCGTGGCGTGTAGACGGTATTCCGTACGTACACACGCGCGGTGATTTCATTTTCCATAGGATGGATAGATGGTGAAATAGGATTGTTTCATACTTATAATAACATATAGGTATATGAGTTATACTGATGTTATTACTTCATAATTAAATAACTAAAGTAGAAGAAGTGGAAGAAGAAATAAAGTTGAAAGAATCCGTAACGGACATTACCTCTTCTTAGAAGCGTCTCTTTGAGACCTCCTATTAAGGCACTAAAATTTGTCTTTGAAGAAGGCCAGGACCTCTATTATGTTTATAGGGAAGCTTAGAAAAGAATTTGGCAGGGTTTGGCTGAGAATGAAGGCTCAAAGTTGTGTGAGGAAGAGAAGGAGGAGGTGCCCTTTTATAAGGGAGGAGAGGGGCATCTTAGGAAAAAAAATATTATTTTATTATAAATTCATATTAAGTTTTTAATAGCTCCAAATTGATTTATTTAGACGCTATGGTGGGGATGGGTCGAAATACTCTAATACAATAGAATATAGACAAGTTTAGGGTTCTTTTTTAAACTTATCATTTAGATTTAACTTTAAGTTAAATAATTTTACTTTTACCGTGTCTTTTTGTTTTCTTACAATATAAGGTTAATAAACTTACAATAACAAGACAAACAAACCCCAAGTTGTTTATTATTGATATATATAACATTATATAAGTAATTTGACCGAACCTTAGATTTTTAGGAATAAAATAACAATTAATAATATAATATTTGTTTTAAAAACGATTTTATGTCAATTTTGACACTATTTGGTAATTGATTTTTTTGAAAATCATAACAGAAATTTTACTTCTAAAAAAGTTAATTCGATCAATAATAACATGTCATGTTAACATATAAAATGTATTTAATTCATAAATAGTATCAAATTACATTTATGTTTGTATTTATAAAAACAGTTATGTCAATATTTCATTAATAATATAATTACTGCATCATCATTGTTTCATAAATAAATTAGATTATTTAAAGTCTAAAAATTACAAATAAAATACCATTATGTATGAAATATTTTTAGCTTTCTAATTATTATTTATATTCTAATTTATCTTATTTATAACCCTATATTAAAAATGATATAATTATTAAACATTGATTTTAACTATTTTAACCCTTCTTTATATAAATTAATATTAAATGTCCTAATCTAATCCAAGTGGTCCTAAATGGTCATATTTTATTCCTAAGGTTGTTTTTGGTCGAATTACACTTATCCAATAGAATTTGGACATGTGTTAGGGTAATAATAATATTATTGTTACTCTTTATTACCCTATTTACTTTTAACCGTGGTAAATAAAATTAAAAAGTTACTATTCACCAAAATATATTTTCATCTCATTGAACCACATTTTACATATTAACATCAACCGTGTCTCTCGGATTTTTGATACTCCATTCACAAAAGCGGTAAAATTATGTTTTATGTAAATTTACAAATTCTCCTTGGAGGTGGGTAAAAGACGACCAAAAGTTCAATAAAATTTTTATATATCTAAAATTATTATAAAATGACTCCAATGAATTTCATTGAACATATATAGGTATTATGTATCAATTTTGGCCTAAATTAAATTTAAATAAAATAAATAATTATTTAAATAAAAATTCGGGTTTTAAATAGTAACCCAGTGTTTTCACTATTCATCAAAAATTGAAAGTTTTTAGAAAAATACCAAAATTTCACCCTAGGGTAATTTTGATATTACGAATCCAAAAATAAAGTCCATTTTGAAAAAAAAAATTAAAAAAAATTCAAAAAGTGTGTATTACTATTCATAACTGGTAGTTTTAATAATATTTTAATATCATATCGTTGTTTAGTGAAACTGGTATTGCGTACGATGCAAGCTATCGAGGAAGGTCGTGATTTCATGTAAAGCAAGCCAAGCTAGTTTTGTGTGTAGTGAAATATTCCTTTTATGACTTATATAAAATAAAAACAAAATATTTCTCATAAAAGTCTCGGGTGTTACATTCTACCCCCATTAAAATGAATTTCTCCCTCGAAATTCGTCACTTTGTAACAAAAAGATGAGGATACCTCTCCCTCATAATATCCCCAAGCTCCCATGTAGCTTCTTCTAATTGGTGGTACCTCTATAAAACTTTCACCAAGCGAGGGGTCTTTTTCCGTAGGACTTTTTCGCTGCGATCAAGAATCCTTATCGGTTGTTCTTCATAAGAAAGATCTTGTTCCAGTGGTACAACTTTTGAGCTGAGTAGATGGGAAGGATCAGGTATGTACATTCTCAAGAGAGATACATGGAACACGTCATGAACATGGGAGAGATTCGGTGGAAGCGCCAATCGGTAAGACACCTTCCCAACATGATTCAGTATTTCGAAAGGACCAATATATATGGGGATCATCTTTCACTTCTTCCCAAATCTCATTACTCTCTTTCAAGGAGATATTCGTAAGAACACTTTATCACCCACTTCAAACTCTAGGTCTTTTATTCGGTTATCAGTGTAACTTTTTTTTCGACTCTGAGCAGCTCTAATGTGTTGTTGAATAGATCTGACCTTTTCTGCTATCTCATCGACAAGATCAGGTCCTAATAGACTTCATTCCCCAACATCATCCCATCAAGTTGGAGTCCTGCATTTCTTTCTATAGAGAGCTTCATAAATAGCCATCTATATACTGGAGTGAAAGCTATTATTATATGCAAATTTCACCAAAGGTAGGTGTTGATCCCAACCACCACTGAATTCCATAGTGGAAGCTCTCAACATATCTTCTAGAGTTTGAATGGTCCTCTCAAACTGACCGTCTTTCTGAGGATGACAAGTAGTGCTGAAACTCTACTCTGTATCCAGAGTATGCTGAAGACTTCGCCAGAAAATTGAGGTAAATCTCAGATCCTGATCAGATATAATGGAAAGTGGTACTCCATGCAATCATACCACTTCCTTTACATATATCCTGGAAAGCTGATCTAGAGATAAATCCTCTCTAATAGTAATGAAGTGTGAAGACTTTGTAAGACGATCTACTATGACCTAGATAGAATTATTGCCTTTAGATGTTTTAGGAAGTCCAGTGACAAAGTCCATAGTGATGCTTTCCCATTTCCATTCAGGTATGGGTAATGGTTGTAATATCCCCTTAGACTTCTGTCTCTCAGGTTTAACTTGCTGAACAGCCAAGCATCGAGAGACATATTCAGCAACATCTCTTTTCATGTCAACCCACAAGAAGTACTCTATCTGGTCCCTATAAATCATCGTGCATCCAGGATGAATAGAGAATGAAGAACTATGAGCCTTATCCAGCAACTCCTTCTTTAATTTGGGGATGGGAGGAACACAAACCCGATTTCTGAACTTTATTATCCCATTACAATCAAGGTCGAATTCAGGAACATTTCTCACCTTCTTTTGTAACTCTACATCTTCTTTTTGTTCCTTTTTAATCGTCACATGTATATATGGTTGAACATTCATCTGAGAAAGATATGATTTTTCCCCTTTCATTATAATTCCAAGATCCATCCTTTGTAAATCCATAAATATTGGATCTTTTGTGATCCTCATCATGGATAAGATAGCATGGTCTTGTCGACTTAATGCATCTGCCACCTTGTTTACTTTCCCAGGGTGGTAATGAATGGAGCAGTCGTAATCCTTAATCAGCTCCAACCATCTTCTTTGGCGTATATTCAGCTCCTTTTTTGTGAAAATATATTTTAAATATTTATGATCAGTATAAATGTCACACCTTTCTCCATAAAGATAATTCCTCTAAATCTTTAATTCAAAGATTACCGCAAAAAACTCCAAATCATGAGTTGGGTAATTTTGCTCAGGGATTTTCAACTGTCATGAGGCATAAGCTATCACCATATCATTTTTCATAAGAACAAACCCCAGCCCCTTCTTGGATGCATCACTATAGACCACCAACCTTTATTTACTACAAAGAAGTGTGAGTACAGGTGCACTAGATAACCTTCTTTTCAACTCCTTGAAATTCTCTTCACATTCCTCCGTCCAAATGAACATAACTCCTTTTCGAGTCAACCTTTGTGAGTGGATTACATAATCGTGAAAAATCATTCAGAAAAAGTCGATAATATCCAGCCAAACCAGGAAAACATCGGATCTCGGTTACTATTGTTGGTCTCGACCATCTTTCGATAACCTCAATTTTTGCTGGATCCATAGATATCCCCTCTTTTGAGATTATGTGACCCAAAAATGAAACATTTTAAGGCCAAAATTCACACATGGTAAATTTGGCATAAAGCTTCTCCTTTTTTAGGGTCTTCAATATAATTCTCAAGTGATCTTCATGTTCTTACTTTCTCTTTGAATAGACAAGAATATCATCTATAAAGACTACCACAAACTGATCAATATAGTCTCTAAAGACTCTATTCGTCATATCCATGAAGATAGCAGGGGAATTAGTAAGACCAAATGGCATCACTATAAATTCATAGTGACCATACCTTTTACGGAAAGCTATCTTTGGTATATACTCCCTTTTGACCCTTAATTGATGATACCCTGAACGAAGATCAATCTTGGAAAAGTATTGAGCTCCGCATAGTTGATAAAATAAGTCATCAATGTGTGGGATATGATATTTATTCATGATAGTGATATTGTAAAGTTCTTGATAATCAATGCAGAGTCTCATTGATCCATATTTCTTCTTAACAAACAGAACATGTGCTCTCTATGGTGATGCACTAGGGCATATGAATCCCTTATCAAGATTCTCTAGGAGTTGCTTCTACAATTCCTGCAACTCAATTGGGGCCATTCTATAAGGTGTCTTTGAAATAGGAAAAGCACACGGTATGAGTTCTATTGAAAACTCAACTTCATGATTTGGTGGAAGACCCAACAATTCCTCCAGAAAGACATCGTCAAACTCCTGTACAATGGGCATATTCTTAATCGTTACTTTCTCACCAACCATTTGAGATTAATAACCCTCATTTAGTGGAATCAAGACCCATATAATGGAAGAAATTTCCACTGGAAGGTTATGTTCATCCATGAAGCGATAGATGATCATAGATTGATCTGGAATATGAAATGTGACTTCCCTTATTTGGAAATTGATATGATATCCATAGAGAGAAATCCAATCTATGCCAAGAATCATATCAAATTCCACTATAGGAAGGATCACATGATTTTTAGGAAGCACATTCCCACAAACATCAATCGGATAAGAATTATAAACTTTTGGTGTGACTGTTGTGCCATTAGGGGTTGTCACAGCTAACTCAACATCTAATTGTTGAGGTAATACAGATATATCCTTATAAAATTCTTAAAAAATAAACGAGTGGGTGGATCCAGAATCAAATAAAACATTTGCTACTTTAGATTGGATGGTAAGTGTACCTTTCACCACATCGTTATCGTACTCCACATCACTGATAGAAATTACACGTGGCTTTCCATTGTCTTTAGACTTAAGAGTTTGTTGGCATCAATCATCATCAACAACCCTTGGATTAGGGCATTGATTAGCATAATGCCCCATTTCCAACCACTTGTAACATTGAAGTGTAGGAGGTGCACTATGTGTATCCTTTTCTTTGTTCGCATCACTAGACATATTCTTCCCATCATTGTGGCATTCAATTGACCGATGACATTCCTTTCCACATTTGAAACATTTACTTGACTCTTTAAGACAACTCCCTCCATGTTTCTTTCCACACTTTGAGCATAAGGGAAAAATCATCTTCTTTTCAGTGTGCTCTTTATATTTTCCTTTGAATTCCATTTTCCTCTTCTTATCATACCCTTATGACTGATGGGTTACTCCAATATCCATCTCAACATTGAGAGCACATCGAATGATTTCCTCATAACTATTGAAGTACCTTACGGCTAATACCCTTAGAAGAATAGGTTTTAGGCCACTAAAGAATCGATTGATCTTACTCTCAGGTTAGATAATAATACCAAAAGCGTACCATGCATGTCTTGTAAAATTTTCTTCATAGGTACCAACAGATTCATCATCCTTTTGCTTCAGTTCAAGAAAATCCTTCTCCATCATTGTTCGATGAATATGGGATATGTACTTATTGAAAAATAAGTTCTTGAACTCGTACCATTCCATGGAATAAATTTCATCCCTTTCCCTCTCATTCTTAATAAGATTCCACCATTGATCAGCATCACCTTCCAAACGATATACTGCTAAGATGACTTTATCATATTCAAAACATTAAAGAACTGAAAATATCTTTTCAGTGGTACTGATCCATTGTTCAGCCCCTAATGGATTAGAAGACCCGTTGAATGAAGGTGGAGGTTTCCTCATGAAGGAATCAACATAATGTTGCTCCTTAATATGCTCGTTTGGAAGTCCTGCATGATTCATAGCTTGAGAAAGTTGTGTGAGCATGGCTACAAGATTTTGCATTCTAGCTCCCATAACGTTTGGTTGCTCAGGGGAACAATCATTGAATTTCCCGTCACATTCCGCATTAACACGGTTCCTTAGGGTTCCAGCCATTGACTAAAACCAATAAGAATAGTTTGATCAACACTAAATATAATATGAAAAACACATAATCAAGGATAAAATTTCACACTTAAGGTCTTATCATAGGTTTTTCATGGACAATTTTAAATTAATAAGATCGTGATCTATTCTTATATTATCCTTAGGGGTTTTACTAAGGCTTTCACATCCTAGTTTCCAAAGGTTGACTATACCATTCCTCTAATACAACTATAATGACCCAAACTTTACATACATTGTTAATACTTCGAAATTGAAGTACACTTATTACAACATATAACAAAACCATGAAATGACCATATAGGTATAGAGTCTTTAAAAACTGGGAAACAAAAACAACTGGTTCATAAATCATCTATGTTGTCTCCCATTTATTTCGTCATATCTAGAGTCCCTTTTTGGCATATTCTACTTAATAACCTTCTTCCATACCTAGGGAAAGAAAAAATCAAAAGGGAAAGCTCAAATGCTCAGTAAAGGTAAACAAAAGAAATATTAATCACATCATATTCATAAGAACTTAAAATTTTGTAAATCATAACCTGCAAAAGAGATCATAATTTCATAACATGGGATAAATCATAGTAGTGAAATGTAATCCCAATAATCATAACATAAAACATGAAACATTGTGGCATACACACATAATCATATAGAATAATTTATTAGTAGTCAAGACTCATAGCCAAGATTATCTTAGCGGACAAAGTCCATTTCTGAACCGAGTTCACTCCTCATTTCAGTCCTGTTTCACTGAATCGGATTAACCTACCATTCCATCCATGTCTATCTCATGAGATATAAATCTTTAACCAATGAATTGGAGGGAGATATAGGTCCCACCCAACTCATAATGATACCATTATTATGTGTTCCACAAAATCAAAAAAAATCTTACATCATTGCATAACACATGTAATAAAAATGGGATTCTTAAACATCATGACATCATAAAACAATTCATATAAGATAAAAGAATTCATAAAAATAATTCCATCACAACATAATAAAATCAATGTAACAATAGGGATAGAAACAGAACCCTATATTATCATAGATGGAAAATAATTTTGATAAAACACTAGAACTCCATTCTTGAGAAAAATATCCTTTCTACTTCGATAATATTTTCCTTTCATAAAACATCATATAATATGGAACTAAAGGAAGTTGATTTAAAATAAACTTGAAAACATGTAAAGAAATCTTCATGGAAATAATGTTCTAAAAATCCATTCACGCCGTATAAGTTAAAAAACATTCTTCCTGAACTTGGGACGGAAAAGTCAAAAAGTACCTCGTAGAAAAAATGAAAAAAGATTCCTTTCATATCTTTTACTAAAAACTCACTGAAGGGTAAAATTAGATTTATAAAATTATAGGTGGATGGAAATTGTATTACATATTTAGGAAACATGGATGTAGATGATAAATATTCTCCAGTAAATTCTGATGTATAAACAATCTCAGATAAAAATGAGATTGTGAGAGTTTCCCTTACCTTAGGTACGATTTGCTTCGTAAGTGTCTGAACCTCCTGTATAATGATATAAATAATGTAATTGAATTATTCTAGAATCATACTCATTGTTATGATATCATATATGGTCATATTCTTATCTTCTTATTAGTAATATTTCATTGCTACTTGTTATTCGGGTGTTTATTACTTTTTGTTCTTATTCGTGTTTTGTCGAATAAATTCTTATTATTATTTTTTTAGATTATAGATACCTAATTTACAGAATATTATTAGTATAATATATATCATATTCATTCATTCAATTCATTTATATAATCATTATGTAATGAAGATCATGTAGAAGGAGTCGCATCACATCGTGGAGACGGTATTCCGTACGTACGCATGAGCGGTGATATCGTTCCCATGATTGTGAAAATTTATTGAAGTATATGTATACTATTTAAGAATCAATATCACTTTACAATAATCATATATATTTATTCTTTACACCATTATACCCATCCAAGTATGGTGGTGGTGGATAATAGATTACACCATGGCGTGGAGACGGTATTCCATACGTACGCACGCGCGGTGATTTCATTTTCCGTAGGATGGAAAGATGGTGAAATAGGGCTGTTTCATACTTATAATAACATATCAGTATATTTGTGATACTGATGTTGTTACTTAAAAAGGAAACAACTAAATAAGAAGAAGTGGAAGAAGAAATAAAGTTGAAAGAATCGGTAATGGATATTACCTCTTCTTTGAAGTGCCTCTTTGATACCTCCTTTTAGGGAACTAAAATTGGTCTTTGAAGAAGAAAAAGACCACTATGATGTTTCTAGGGAAGTGTAGAAGAGAATTTGTCAGGGGTTGGACGAGCATGAAGGCTCAATTTGTTGTGAGGAAGAGACGGAGGAGGTTTTATTTTATAATAGAGGAGAGGGGCACCTTAGAAAAAACTAAACATATTATTTTATTATAAGGTCATATTCGGTTTTTAATAGCTCCAAATTGATTTATTTAGAAGCTAAGGTAGGGATGGGTATAAAACCTCTCATCCAATAGAATTTAGACAAGTTTAGGGTTCTATTTTGACCTTTTCATTTAGATTTAACTTTAAGTTAAATAATTTTACTTTTACTGTGTCTTTTTGTTTTCTTACTCTATAAGGTTAATAAACTTACTATAAAAATCCAAACGAACCCCAAGTTGTTTATTATTAATATATATAACCTTATATAAGTCATTTGGCCGAACCTTATATTTTGTGGAATAAAATAACAATTAATAATATAATATTTGTTTTAAAAACTATTTTATGTCAATTTTGACACTATTTGGTAAATGATTTTTTTGAAATCATAACAGATATATTAGTTCAAAGGAAGTTAATTAAAACCATAAAAACATATAATATTAACATATTAAATTATTTGAATTCATAAAAAGTCTCAAATTACATTTATTTGGGTATTTATAACATCAATTATGTCAATATTTCATTAATAATATAATTACGACTTCATCATTGTGTCATAAATAAATTGATTATTTAAAGTATAAAAATTACAAATAAAATACCATTATGTAGGAAATCTTTTTTTATTTATAATGAATATTTATAGTTAAATTTATCCTGTGTATAACCCTATATTAAAAATGATTTACTTATTAAACTTTGATTTTAACTATTTTAACCCTTCTTTAAATAAATTAATATTAAATGTCCTAATCTAATCCAAGTGGGCCTAAATGGTCATATTTTATTCTTAAGGTTGTTTTTTGTCGAATTAAACTTATCCAATAGAATTAGGACATGTGTTAGGGTAATAATAATATCATTTTTACCCTTAATTACCCTATTTACTTTTAACTGTGGTAAATATAAGTAAAAAGTTACTGTTCACCAAATATTATTTTCATTTCATTGAACCACATTTTACATAATGAAATCAGCCGTGTCTCTCGGATTTTTAAAATTCCATTGAAAAAATCGGTAGAATTATGTTTTATGTAAATTTGCATATTCTCGTAGGAGGTGGGTAAAAGACGGTCAAAAGTTCAATAAAATTTATATATAAATAAAATTATTATAAAATGTCTCTAATGAATTAAATTGAACTTATATTGGTATTTTGCATCAATTTTTACCTAAAATAAATTTAAATAAAATAAATAATTATTTAAATAAAAAGTCGGTTTTTAAATAATAACCCAGTGTTTTCAATATTTTTCAAATATTGAAAGTTTTCATAAAAATAGTAAAATTTAACCCTAAGCTAATTTCGATATTCCAAATCCAAAAATGAATTCCATTTTGAAAAATAAAATTTAAAAAATTTCAAATAGTGGGTATTACTATTCATAACACCTAGTTTAAATAATATTTTAATAGCATATCATTGTTTAGTGAAACTCGGTATTGCGTACGATGCCAGATATCGAGGAAGGTTGTGATTGCGTGTAAATCAAGCCAAGCTTGTGTTGTGTGTAGTGAAATATTCCTTTGATTATTTATATAACATAAAAAAATATTTCTCATAAATGTCTTGGGTGTTACAATAAAGACGTTTTTCCCATGTTTTATGTTATATGTACCTAGTCTTTCAAGAAACTAGACTTAACGATCCTGGCTTGTACTATGATGATTAATTATGGGTAAAATAATGAAATGTTTTATGTAAAAGGCTTTGGTCGCTATATTTGGTATCTGAGGATGGTCTAGTTATTTTTGGAGATTCAGAATAGAGCTCCTTATTGATAACATTAATGTTGAGACTAAATATAAGAAATAAGCCCTAAATTTTTGTGAGTATAGAGTAACTGGGTTATCGAGCAAATAAATCCATGTCTGGATACGAGTAGATAGAGGCAGCTCTAGAACAGATATATTTAGGGGTAAAACAAAAAAACACTGCTTTGATCTAGACTATAATGGGAACTAGTGCACGATAAGGGGCCTTGCTGCACTCTTGGTTATGACACACCTAGGGGATATGCTTCGGTAGATTCACTAGCATAGTACAAACCATTATTAATGGTCAAAAATATGTCCATATGAATATATGTTATGAAATAGATCTAGGATAAACTAGATATAAACCTAAGGAATCACAAGTCAGGATATACTTCATCTTTATAAGATCATACTTTTATGTTCATGTTTTTTATGCTCAATAGATAATTATTCAATACCTCTAATTATATGATATTCAACCTAGTTAATGGAGGGAAATAGAAGAACATATTCCAATAACCAATGTGATAGGCAACGTGATGACTGCCTTAATGACATGCCTGATGTGAAGGAAGCGAGTGCTCTAAACTTCATTGTGGTACTTTTTTAGATTTCTCGAGTTATGAATAATAACATGAATTAGGTGGAACGTCCCCCTCCTCCAAGGAAAGAGAATGTTTCCGTAGAATCCTTCATGCAGAAAAGGACCCCATGATTATCTGGTCTTCTTATCCCCTACTCATAGAACAATGGATTATCTCCATTGAAATGATTTTCTCTTTCTTACAATGCTCTAAATAAGAGAAAGTTGTACTGGCAGTCTATCATTTTGATGGGGAAGCTGATCAGTGGTGGACACTGATCAAGAATAAAAAGTCCCAAGAAGAAATTGATTCCATAGAATGGGAGGAATTCAAGAGGATGTTTTCAACAAATATTTTCCTCGAACCCTCTGTCACAAGATGGAAAAATAGTTCCTTGCACTCAAGCAAAAGGAAGATGAGTCCATCAGGGCGTATTAAGGGAACTTTACACAGTTTTCAAGGTACACCTCTGGCTTTTTCATGAACACTAAAAGCAAGGTGGATCGCTTCTTTAGCAGACTAAATCCGAGTATATTAAATGTGTTGGTGATTCGAGACTTCGACAGCTATGAAGAGATTTTCCATTGTGCCCTCTAGGATTAAATGGAGATTGAAGACTCTCAGTGATCTCATGGGCCTAGTGAATATAAGCATAAAATGGAGAACAACATGGGTGGTTCGTCATACAAATCCCATGATGGAAAGAATCCCCACATTCACCTTTCCAAAAAATGTGGGATGAATATTCTTGGTGACTATCTCGAGGGATCCAAGAATTTATTCAAATGTGGAAAGTTTGGTCATCTGGCCAATAACTATTGAAGGGATATGAAAAATCACACTAATGATGAAGAAGAAAGGATGTTTCAGGTCAACACTCAACCAGTAGTGCAGTGTTATAACTGGAAGGATCTTGGGTATTATGTGAACAATTTCCCTAAGTTGAGGGTTGTTAGAGGCAATTAACAAAAACATCCAAGGCATCATGGAAGGGCTTATTCTATCATTACTACTGAGGTGGAGCCGTAAAATGATGTGGGGACAGGTACGGTTTTTATTAATTCACGAATAGAAAACTTACTAGTTGATTCTATTTCTACGCATTCATTCATATATTTCACGTTTAGTAGAAATTTTCAAACACCACCTCAACAATTGGAGGAAAATTTATCTTTGAGAACAGAAAATTAGGAATTTATTGCATCAATGGTTTATAACTCCTCCTTGGTTAATGATTGCGGACTGAACCTCCTAGAAAATCATGCCATACTTCTTTTAGTAGAGTTCAACGCTAACTTGTGAATGGATAGGATATCTTTGTACAAGGAAAATATCAATCGTTAGGAAAGGGAGATCACTTTTCACATCCCGAAGCATCCTCCGAATCTTTAGAAGTCTAAGGAAGAAAATGAGTCTCCTTTAGAATCTTTGTCTCATGTTTGGATACTACTTCCTTGTAAGAATGAATATCTTGATCAAATGATTGGGACATGAGATATAATCATTCTATAATACATGCCCATCGTGAGGGATTACACTGATGTATTCTTCGAAGTGTTTTCTGGTCATCCTCCTGACCAAGAGGTTGAGTCTTAAATTGAAATTATCCCTAGATCTCTGCTAATCTCAAACTCACTTTACAAAATGACCACCGTAGAGCTAGAAGGGGTAAAGAAGCAGTTATAGGACAATATGGAGAAGGGTTTTATACACCTGAGTGCTTCACAGTGGTGTGCTCCAGTCCTCTTCGCCCAAAAAAAAGGATGGATCAATGCACCTCTGCATTGATTATTGAGAGCTCAATAAAATCACTATAAAGAACATGTATCCACTTCCACAGATAGATGACTTGAACTCTCAGCTTCGTGAGGCCAGTTATTTCTCTAAGGTAGACCTTTGGTCAGGATATCACCAACTAAAGTTGAAGATGGAAGATATTCCCAATACTGCCTTTTTAACAAGGTATAGAAACAATGAGTTCAGAGTGATTCCCTTCAGAATCACTAATGCTCCTATAATTTTCATGGATTTAATGAATTTAGTCTTTTGTGATTACCTCGATAAATTTTTGGTGGTCTTTATTGATGATATTTTGATATAATCAAAGATAAAAAAGGAACATGTGGAACATTTGGAGATTGTGTTATAGACATTGCGATGGAGGAAGTTGTATGAAAAGTACAGTTAAAGTGATTTTTGGAGGGAGTAAGTATCATTATTGGGGTATTTTATCACCATGAAAGGGATATCTGTGGACCCATCCAATTCAAAGGCAATTGAAGAGTGTCCTAGGCCAACTTATGTAATAGAGATCTACAGCTTTTTAGGTCTATCGAGGGATTATCGAAGATTCGTGAAGTACTTTTCATGATTGTCAAACATATTGACCAAGATGACTCGGAAGGGCGTAAATTCATGTTGACACATGACTGTGAAGACTATTTCAAGGAGTGGAAAAAGAGGCTTATCACTGCGCTGATACTCACACTCCCTTCAAGTGGAGAACTATTTGTGGCGTATAGTGATTCTTCTAAAGAATTATTAGGCTATGTGCTATTGAGAAATGATAAAGTGATAGCCTATGACTCAAGGCAGCTGAAAATACATGAGAAAAACTATCCCATGCATGATCTAGAGTTGGCCGATGTGATCTTGGCGTTAAAAATCTAGCGACATTACCTCTATGGGGGTAAATGTGAGATAT
Organism: Viscum album; assembly: GCA_963277665.1. Lineage (NCBI taxonomy): Eukaryota > Viridiplantae > Streptophyta > Magnoliopsida > Santalales > Viscaceae > Viscum > Viscum album. The sequence goes on from OY728151.1 coordinate 301,727,082, forward strand.
ATACTGACCACAAGAGTCTCAAATATATAATCACACATAAATATATTAATATGCACCAATGAAGACGGATAGATCTCATCATGGATTATGAATACTCAATCCACTACCATCCCAGTAAAGAAAACAAGGTGGCAGATGCTCTATGTAGAAAGGATCCTGCATCTATACTAATGATGAGAATTGAAAAGGATATGATCTTCGTATATTTATAATGGATGGACATGGGAATCATTAATGGAGGAACAATATCAATCATTTCTCTAATGATTTCCTAACCATCTCTCATGGAGAAAATAATATAGGCTAAAAAAGGATGTGGAAGTTCAGAAAAGGGTTGAAGTTGTTAAAAATGGGAAATCCTCTGATTTCAAAATTGATGAGGAAGGACTTGTAAGATTTGGGGCACGATTATGTGTACAATATGATCCAGAGATAGTGAAGGATCTATTGAATGATGCAAATAGCTCGACCTTCTCTATCCACCCAGGGAGCACAATGATGTATTTAGATCTCTGAGAAAAGTTTTGGTGGGACAATATGAAAAGGGAGATTTCCGATGATACAACAATGTTCCGCGTATGACAGCATGTTAAGGATACGAGAAAAAATTCTAAGGGGATGATGCAAACACTACCCATAATAGCATGGAAGTGGGGGAACATTACAATTGACCTTATCACTGTAATTCCAAAGACATCTATAGAAAACCATGCTATATGGGTCTTTGTGGATCTTCTTACCACGATAGCTCACATTGTCGCGGTTTGAGAGGTCTTCTCATTGGATCAAATTGCACGGATTTACATCAATGAAGTGTTAAGGCTGTATGGAGTAACACTATCTATTGTATCCCATCATGATCTGAGATTCACCTCAAAGTTCTGGAAAAGTCTCTAGTATGCTCTGAGCACTGAACTGAACTTTACTACAGTCGATCATCCGAATGGAACCATATGAAGCCATTTATGGGAAAGGGTGTATAACACTAGCATGTTGGGATGATGTCAGTGAGCGAAAGCTGCTAGGACCTGAAATGGTTGAAGAAATGGTGGAGAAGGTGAAAACCATTCAGCAGCATATCAAGACAGCCCAAAGTCGACAAAATAGTTATACAGAAAACCATCTATGAGACCTTGAGTTCAATTTTGGAGACATACTATTTCTACATATATCCCCATGGAAGAAGGTCATGAGGTTTTGGAAGAAAGGGATGTTAAGTCCCAAGTACATTGGCCCCTTAGAGATCCTTGGTCGTGTCGGAGCTTTGGCCTATCGACTGGTACTTCCACAAACCATATCGAAAGTACATGATGTAATTCATGTATCCCACTTATCTAAGTACATACCAGACCCTTCACATGTACTCTCTTTCGAGGTGGTACAATTGGAGGATGATCTCTCTTACAAGGAGCAGCCAGTGAAGATCTTGGATCGTAGAGAAAAAGTACTATGCAACAAGACTACTCATCTGGTCAAGGTACTATGGAGAAACCATAAGCACGAATAGGGAACATGGTAATTAGAGGAAGCATTGAATTAAAAGTACCCACACCTATTTTGGGCTTAGAATGTAAAAGGATATTTCGAGGGTGAAATTTTGTAAGGGGGGAAGAATGTAACGACCCAATGTTTTTCAATGGAAATTCCCTTCTCATAATTATGTCATAAATTCACATGAAAACACAACATAATGAACAACTAAGTGCTAAATGACCTTTATACATATGTTCATCACTTCTGTGTTTACAATTTCAAACATCTGGCATACACGGTTGGAATCAGTTAGTTTTTTAGAGTCCAATAAGGAAAACTTAATTTTTAGTGAATAGTAATCCACCCTAACGAATTGTAACATACCCTAATTATTAGTGATATATCCTAATGAATAGTAACCTCACCTATGTTGGTATAAAAATAATATTCATGTTGGAAGTTCGATATACCTATATTATAGAATAAGGTAATGAATGTTTTAAAACTGGTTTTGATAATAAATTATTATTTTAATTAAATATTAAAATAATCATATTTATAAAATTATTTTTTAAAAATGGACGTCCTTTTTGGATTCTACCCAACAAAAAATGGTTAGGGTGAATTTTTGGAATTTTTCTGAAATACATGTATTTTTTATGAATAGTACAATTCGATAATTCACAATAAATGCTAAATAATGGATTAATTGAGTAATCGATGATGCCGTGCTAATTTAAGACCACTTGGTTTGGGATCACATGATAAAATAACTATTCGTGATCATAGAATACATACTATTCCTTCTCTTGAAAAGAAATAATAAAATAATGATGATAATATTATGAAATCCCTCCTCTCCTCCAATATAAACCCCCCTTCACTCCGTCTTCTCTCCAGTCCTCTAAAGCCTTTTTCCCTTTCCATTATTCTGCCCAAATCTCCCCCCAAGGTCCTTCCCCACGTACAAAAGCTCTCATCCTCCTAAAAATACCAAAACATCTCCCCTTAAGAGGTTCTCAAAGGAAGAAGTCTCAAGAGGTAAATTCCTCTTCCCAATTTCTTCTTTTCTTTTAAGTCCTTTTATTTTTTATTTATTTACTCACCACCCATCACTATAATAGAATGATAAATCTAGTAACATACATCTATTGGAATGTCTTCCTGCTAGTGGTATATTTCATTATCTTCTCTTCTTTCCCCACCCTTTTATTTGAAATAAATGAAAGCACCGTTTGAGATGTGCTAATTTAGCACATTCAAGGACACCGATTTATCAATTTCTATTATTATCATTAATTCTTGTCATGAAACCATTAGTGTTATTGTTGAAATATATTATTATAAATTTAATATATCCTTTTTTGGGGTTCATTAATCCTTTGGTACAAGTGGAATTACGTTATAAAGAAAAACACATTCTTCGCAATCAAATCCACCGATTATCAAAAACATTTATCACATTGGTTATATATATAATATTTAAACTTCACTCTAAGATACCTAATAAAAATTAAAACCATTTAATATCCTGGGTTTGAACTAAATAATATAACTTCAATTCTAGACAACCACTTTAATCTTGCATATAATCCAAAATTGATTATAAGTGAACTGATCTTTTAATGCCAAGTAAACACACGAGCCTGAACAATGAAATTGAAACATGTAACTAATCAAAATGATTTTAATGAAATAAAAAGGGTTATAAAAAATATATTTATTATAGAACATTTTATGGAATTATTAATTAATAAGACTAATTTTTATATTCATGTCGTTAATAATAAGTGGAGAACACCGACAGATTTTAGGTAAGTGATCCTCCTCTTTTCACTCTTAATCAAGATTTCTCTCCATGACATGACTTTTTGTGTAATACCAAGTTATGGGGTATGTTTATACACCATCCCCATACTTCCCTAGTGTTTTATTAGTGGCGAGAAACCCTTTATCTCTCTCAAAAATCCCTCTTAGTTACACCTGATACAATGTCGATAAACTATAATGGATTCTACCTGAACTTCATTTATTCCTTCGGGTTGCCCTATCTTTCTTTTTACCAAAATATAGTAGTCTTTTATTTTATGTATAAATTAAAAAATCTGTTTATATGATCTAAACTCATGTTCAATTATCCATCTCTCATTCTCTTTCAGGTATATACATGCTTTTAAGTGAATCACTCCTTGATACTTGTCAACAAGCACACTAGTTTTAAAGGAACTTCCTGAAATTTTACCCAATTTCAAGTGAACTCTATCTTCTCTTTTAAGATACCATTATCTTTGTAATTTCAGTATTTATATTATGAAAACCTTATTAGTTCAATTCTAGTTTGATATAAATAATGTGTTCTTTACTATTTTAAAAGCTATATAGTATTTTCCTTAAAACCGCACAAAAATGTTTTAATGCTAATGTCTCTCAAATAGATTTACTATGTGATGTCACTTATATTTGTTACCACATACCAGGATTTATGCCCAAATTACCTTATAAACGTCCATGAATGTTGTAATCCCTTTCATTCCTGGACACTTTCATGATTCAATCATTGGTTATACATATGTCATGATTGTGGTACCCAATTCTTTCCATGAGTAACCTTAGGTTTATAAACAATTGATTATTTATGATTACACATGTGGAATGAAGATTTATGTGGTAAGAATATTTATGTGGAATGAATATTAATGAATATGTTGAGATGGGTGTGCCCAGATATCTCTCCATTGCATTGGGTAAGGATAAGTCTCATGAGATGCGATGTGAAACGGGATTGGTGGTTAGCCTTGAACCATACTGAAATGTGAAACGATATTGGTGGTTAGCCTTGAACCTTACTAAAGAAATGTATTATGATTCAGCCACAATTATATTTTTCCATGTATATATGATCCAATTCTTATATTAAATGATTTTATATGTGTCATGCTTTGGATATCATTATGTCGTGCCTCCTAACTCATTTGCTTAAGATGTATCCTTATGTTCATTCACTTACTACGATTTTTAGATCATCCCTTTGTTCATGTGATCCCCAGGGTACCCTATACAGATGTAAGGGCTCAAAAGAAGTTGGAAGCACTTTATGAAGATTAAATAAATAAGTTTTTTCCGATGTTTTATGTTATATGTACCTAGTCTTCCAAGACACTAGAATTAATGATCATTGGCTTATATTCTGTTGATTAATTACTGTTAAAATCATGAAATGTTTTTTGTAAAAGGATCAGGACGCTATAGCGTGAGTTTCCTCAGAGAGTCTATATTTGAATTGAATGGCCTAGGCTATAAGGGCAATTAACCGAGGGAGCTTTCTCAGAGATTCCTAGACCTTGTGGATATAAGGAGAATCGACATGTGAGCTTCCTCCGAGAGTCCATGACTACATTAGACTATGCAGGGAATGGACTATGTGCGCTTCCTCAGAGAGTCTTTCCTTAATTTTGACTATAAAGAGATAGACAATGAGAACTTCCTCACAGAGTCTCTACTGAATTCCAATAAAGAACCAGAGGTGTTAGAACTAGTGTGCTGTCTGGAGGGTTGTCTGTACTTCTTAGGTAGGACCAATGGGGATGGCTGTGAGTAATTCCTAGAGGGTTACCTATTTGTTATTAGCTGGTTGCCTCACTACTGCTTGTTTAAACTATGGATTGTTTACTACTGAGTACTTTATGGTTTACTAGTTACTGTTTACTGTATATTTTAATTTTACCTTCCATATACTCACTGGCTGTTAGGCATAGATCTTCGGATGGTTTCCTAATGGGATTTAGTCTCACAACATATTTGGATCATGCTTTTGGGCCGAATAAGATTATATTGTTGTAGGTATAGATAAGGACAAGAGCCCTTCTACTTCAGGTACTTGATTTGCTGTGGAGCAGGAGAGCATGGGATCATGATTCAAATTACGATTCTAAGGATCCAATTATATGTTACCTTTGTACTTTGGTTTAGTACTGTCTTTTATTCCAGTATTGTGATCTGTTTGGTTTCTTTTCTAGACATATGTGTCATGCATCATTTATATATATGTGCTCCATTTGTTTCTTACTTTTAGTATTCTTCTAATTAATTTTTAATGGATTATTAATTCTTATGCTATTGTATATTGTTTCTATTCCTCTGTGTACTCTTCCAATGAGGGCATAGTTTCCCCACTATCACACCCAAGGCCCTCGATACAAGTAGGTAGCCTCTGGCATTCGGGGAAATACGCTTGAGGACATGTGCCCAACCAGGTACGGAGTGCCTCTGGGTGGCTTCTAGAACAGGGACAATAAAAAGTGGTATCGGATGAATTCCATTCTCTTGACTTACAGTTAGAAGCCTATATTCAGGGATAGGAGGTAATAGTAACTTGGTAATAAGTTGTGCCTTGGAGTGGCTAACCCATGTACAGGGAAATGAAAATTTACCTCGTTAATGAAATTTTTTTATTTTTCAATTTTATTGTTGATTGATTTTAACCATTCGGTGACTCACATGCTTTGAGATATTGCTGTTGTAACACCCCAAGCTTCTACGGTATGCTTCTCTTTGAATAATGCGATAGCGTGTGTTGTACGCAACATCGAGTTCTAACACACCACAACCAATCAAACTAGAAGTTATGAATAGTAATACCTACTCTTTGAAATTATATATACATTATATTTCAAAATGAAATTCATTTTTGGATTCCGAATATCGAAATTATCCTATGTTGAATTTTTCTGAGAACGTCCAATTTTTATGAATAGTGAAAAATACTTAAAAACAACTTTTTTAATCAAAATAATTTATAGTGATAAATTATATTATTTAGTGGTTTTATAGTATAATTAGAATATATTTTTACCATTTTATCCAATGGTGTTCATTATAATTAATTTCACTTTGAAATTGGACCTAAACAATTGTCAAACTTTTGATATATATTGTTTCTTAAAAACATGCTATTTGTTGTAACAGCGGGAATTAATTATAAAATTAATTAATGAAACTTATATGTTTTGAATTTTTTAAAATAGACATCATTTTTGAATTCGGAATATCAATTATAGCTTAGGGTGAAATTTTGACATTGTTCTGAAAAACATCAATTTTTGATGAATAGTGAAACTACTAAGTGGTAGTTAAAAAACTGAATTTTTCATAAAACATAGTTTTATCGCTTTTGTTAATGGAATTCCAAAAATCGGAGAGACACGGTTAATATCAAGAAGTAAAATTTGGTTCAATGAGACGAGAATAATTTTTGGTGAATAGTAACTTTTTACTTTTATTTACCACAGTTAAAAGTAAATAGGGTAATTAAGGGTAAAAATGATATTAATATTACCCTAACACATGTCCTAATTCTATTGGACAAGTTTATCTCGACCAAAAACAACCTTAGGAATAAAATATTATCATTTAGGTCCACTATGATTAGATTAAGACATTTATTATTATTTAATTCAAAGAAGAGTTAAAAGAGTTAAAATCAATGTTTATTTACTAAAATTTTTTAATATAGGGTTATACATAAGATAAATTCGATTGAAAATATTCATTAGAAAGATAAAACGATTTCCTACACAATTATATTTTATTTATAATTTTTAGACATTAAATAATTTAATTTATTTATGACACAATGATGATGCAGTAATTACTATAATAGTGAAAAATTAAAATAATTGATATTATAAATACACAAATTAATATAATTTGAGACCTTTTATGAATTATACTAATTTTTTAAGTTAATATGACATGTTAGTAATTATTTAATTAACTTTTTTCGAAGTAATCATTCTGTTATGAGTTTCACAAAAATCAACTTTTGAATAGTGTCAAAATTGACATAAAATAGTTTTTAAAACAAATATTATATTATTAATTGATATTAAATTCCTAAAAATTTAAGGTTCGGCCAAGAGACTTATATCATGATAGTTTTATCATTAATGGACCACTTATTGGTCCCTTAGATGTATATAGTATGTTTATTAACTATATAATATAAAAATACAAAGTGACATGGTAAATTTCAAACTAATTAACTAAGAGTTAATACTTAAAGATAAGGTTAATATAGTAACCCAAACATGTCTAAATTCTATTGGTTGAATGTTTTTCGACCTATAACCACCTTAAAATTTAAATAATCCACTTTGGAGCCATTAGAAACCGAATATGAATTTATTATGAATTAATATTTCTAGATTTTCCAAAGGTGCCCCTCACCCCTCTTATAAAAGGGCACTCCTCCTTCTCATTTCTTCACACCTTCAAAGCCTTTTGGTTCGGCCAAATTCTGCCCAAATTATCTCCCTACTCCCTTCAATACAACCTAGAGTCCTTAGTTTGATCAGATAGCCAACCTACGGAGCCCTTTTGATCAAATCAAAAGGAAGAGCCCGAAGAAGAGGTAATAATTTCACCACCCTTTTCCAAGTTCCTTTCTTCTTCCACTTCTTCTTCCTTTGTTATTACCATTATAAAATAATAACTCCAGTACCATATATATACTGTGATGTTATTATAAATATGGTACAACCTTATTCAGTATTCAATCCAACCTTTTAATAACATGTCACCATACGTGCGTACGTACGGCTTACCGTCTCCACGTAGTGGTGTAATAATTATTCAATATATTATTATTTGGATGGGTATAATAATTATGTGTAAATCATGTAAATAATAAATATAACATGTCAATGATTCTGTATATATGATATACCATCCATTTATATATTATTTTAATATCAAAAGAATTATATTGTCGCTCGTGCGTACGTACAGACTACTGTCTCCACGAACACGATGAGATTCCTTCTCCATCATATCCATTCAAGTATAATAATAATTTGATGATTTAAAAATGATGTTTAAGGAATTTATATAATTCTGGATTTGAATAATATAAAACCTATACATTACAAACATTGCTTACATAACAAAACAAATAAAATAAAATGAGTAAGTTAACACCCGAAACAACGATAATACTAAGATATTATTAACAAATCAATGTTATAAGATCATATATGATATCATATTAATGTATATGATTCTTGTATAATTTAGTAAAAACTATTTCACCATTATACAAGAGTTTAACCTACCCCAACCAAGGATAAGTATAAGGTAAGGGTTTATTTCGCAATCTCTTAATTATCCGAGGTTGTTTATATATAATAATCTACTGGGATCTCTTTATCATCCACATCCATGTTTCTTAAAAATGTATTACAAAACATTTTTACTATTTACAAGAATATGGGTTAAAGTAATTTATACCCTTTTTTGACTTTTTATAAGAGGTTTATAAAGGAATAATTCTGTCGTTTTCCAAACAAGGTGATTTTTAACCTTTTCGACAAAATTAAGGTAAGAATGTTTTTTTTAACTTATACGGCGGGTGCGGCTATTTTCCGCCTTTATAAAATCGTCTAAGCTTCCCTTACAAGCTTGTAAGAATATTTTCAAAAAAAATGTTTTATTTTGTAAATATATGACTCTTAAATGATTTCAAAATAGAAAGTGATATTTATCTAAAAAGTGTTTTGATTTCATCTATGTCAACATCCTTTGATGGATTTTTTTCTTATTTGAAGTTGATTTATTATGATACAAAACTTCTATATTGTATTGAAGGTTTTGTGATATGTTTGAATATGGATGTGCTATTTTTATATCATTTATGGTTTATGGTGAATGTATTGACATTTCATATTCTAGTTTTAATTCGAATGTTTATGTTATGTTTAAACCTTTTCATATGGGAATTCATTGGACTTAATATGTGATGGGTGGAGCTCGCTATAGCTCCTCGATGCATCGGTTGGTCTCAGGAGACAAACTAGTGTCTTGGCATAGGGCCTTGGCAAAATCTTATTTGTTGTCTTGGAACGAGGCCTTGGCTATGTGGTTATGATAGTCTGGCATTATGCATTCCATCAATATAAAAGTGGTTATCGATATTGCATGTGATTATTTGATTAGTAGAATATCCATGTGAATATGTAAATGGAATTATTTCATTTTATTTTTTCCATACAATGTTTAAGTTCAAGTTTAAAAGGCTTTGGTTTTAGTTATACATTGCCTTAAATGTTTATTTTTATTTATGAAAGTTTCCGCTATATTGTTATCCTTACTGGGTATTTGAGCTCCCCCCTTTTCTATGTTTTATTTTTCCAAGGATGTGAAGAAGTAAATTATGAATGACCTGGAGGGATATTATGAGGGGATAATAGTGTGGATTATGGAGAAAATATGTTGTTGTAGTAGTTTTTCACTTCATGATGTAATGTAAAACATTATGAATATATCTAGTGTTTCCAAGGCTACTAAACCAATCAGTCTTTCGAGATTTGATTTTTCTTGTGATCATGACAATGTTATGTAATAATGCACCGACTCTGGGTAACTGGGGTCGGGGCATTACTGTTGGTATCAGAGGAAGTTTAGTATAAACCTTGGGATCTACATTTAGATAAACTATGATTAGATCACGTATACCTAAGATGAACTTTGATGATTAGTATAGATGAACTTCCTAGAATTTTGGTATCGTAGAGATTTTGTGAGTTTTCCAAGCAATACATCCCCATTTGGATACGAGCAGGTAGAGGCATCTCTGGCACAGATGTACCTAGGGGTAAAACCCGAAAACACCGCTTTGAGCTAGACTCGAATGGGAACTGGTGCACGACAACGGGCCTTGCTGCACTCTTGGTTACGACACTCCCGGAGGATATGCTTAGGATAATTGAAATTTTCATTACTAACCTATTTGTAGTATTAAATATATAAGATGAGAGTAAATGACCTTGGTTAATTATAATGTGTTTCAAATAGAGAATATGATTACATGTTAATTTCTAAATGATTTTATGACTACTGTTACTCACACAATGCTTTCTGGTTTTAGTCAATGGCTGGATTCCATGGAAATCATAGTGACTTTGAGAATGATGTACAAGGTGGGAACGGTGGTGGAAATGAGAAACAAAATGGAATTTTGATAGGTGTAAAAGATATCATCTTTATGCCAAATCAATTTTCCAAAAATATGATCAACAATATATATATATTAACCAATTCCCAGACTCAACAAAGAAGAGAAAGGTGATGAATGATAAGAGCTCCAGTAGTGGAGACCATGGAGAAAGAAATCCTCAATTTCCATCATGTAGGAAATGTGGAAGGAGACACATGGGAAAGTGTCTCAATGGGACCAATATATGCTTTACGTATGGGAACGAAGGAAATAAAATGAAGAATTTCCGAAGAAAAATGAAGAGTACTATGGAAGAAGATAAAAATGGTCCCAAGAGTCCATTTACAGTCAGTTTCCGTAAATGTAGGGGACCTGGCCATTACCCGAGTGAAAGCCCTATTCTATAGGATATCTTCTTGGTCAAAGAAAAAGCTATGTGGAAATAAATGGTCGAAGAAATGTTTAAATAGTATTAGCGCTCCTTGTTGATGGGTTTACTTTGGAATAATTTTCTCTTGTATTTGTAACCCCATAGTTTTCCATGTGAGAATGATATTGAGCTCCATGCTGATCAATGGTGGTCATTGATTCAAAATACAAAGGAAGATGATGATGTATCAAATATAGAATGGAGGGAGTTAAAAGATCTGTTTTTAGAAAAATACTTTCCTCGCGACCATCGAGCAGATATGGAAAGGCAATTTTTGAGTCTGATACAGAAGGAGGATGAGAATGTCGCAAAGTATGAGGCTAACTTTACATGGTTAGAAAGGTATGCTAGAGTTATATACGTAACCTAGGAAGTAAGATTGATCATTTCTTTGATGGGTTAAAACCATTTCTCCGTCGAGCATTAGTCTCACAATCCCTTTCATCGTACGAAGACATTGTCTCATGTGCTATCAAGACCGAAAAAAAATTCTCTAAGTCTTATGACTTTAAAGCAAAGGAGGATACAAATAGACCTTCTGATCAATCTGGGAATGGAAATAAGGGGATGAAGGGAAAGGTTGAATATCCTTCCTATGGTAAATGTGGGATGAAACACCCCGGTACTTGCATGAAGGGAATGTGAGTCTATTACATTTGTGGTGAAAAAGGCCACCAAGCTCGTGATTTCAAGGGGAAGAAAGAAGCTACCAATGTTTAGTGCTACAATTGCAGGGAGATGGGACGTTATGCTAATGAATGTCCTAAGCGTCAGGAGAACTTATCTCAGAAAAGGCCAAGGGATCAAGGCCAAGCTTATGCTATCACTACTGCTGAGGTAGAACCTCTGAAAGACGTGGTGGCAGGTAATTTATTGGTTTCCTCAATTTTAGAAAATGCATTATTTTATTCTGGATCATCGCATTGTTTCATATCTTCCCAGTCTGCTAACAAAATTAGATATTTTCAATTTGATTTAACAATGGAGTTGTCATTTAAAACTCCTAAGTGAAGTATCATTGCAACAAAGTTTTGTGAATCAATCCCCATTAGAGCACATAAATGTTTTTTATCTGCTGATCTCATCGTCATACCTTTGATTGAGTTTAATATAATCCTCGGTATGGACTGGCTTTCAGACTATGATGTGAAGATTTATTGTAATAAGAATGAGGTTACGATTCTTGATGATGATGATAAGGAACAACTTATCTTTATAGCAGAATCGTCACAACCTAATTCTTATCTAGATCCACCCCCAGTAGCTCAACTAAATTCAATTATTGGGAAGGAAGAGAATGAAATAACTGTGGGTGAAGAAAGGAATGTTCAAATATAGGATGTACCTATTGTGAATGAATATGTATATGTATTTCTGGACGATTTACCTGGACATCATCCAGAACGAGAAGTTGAGTTTTCCATTGATTTAATTCCTGGATCAAGTCCTATATCGAAGACCCCTTATAGAATGGCCACAATATAATTAGTTAAACTAAAGAAACAACTAGAGGAATTGAGTAATATGGGATTTATTCTCCCTAGTGTTTCTCCATGGGGAGCCCCTGTTCTTTTTGTTAAAAATAATGATGGATCTATGAGGTTATGTGTCAACTACAGAGAGATCAATGATATAACAATAAAGAACAAGTATCCCCTACCTCGAATTGATGATTTATTTGACCAAATTCCGGGATCTCAATACTTTTCAAAGATTGAACTTCGATCTGGATACAATCAGTTGTGTGTGAAGAAGGAAGACATTCCGAAGACAACATTTCGAACCAGGTACGAGCATTATGAGTTTACTGTAATGCCCTTTGGATTGACTAATGCACCCTCTGTATTCATGGATCTGATGAATATATTTTTCAAGGAGCATCTCGATGAATTTTTAGTGGTATTTATTGATGATATCTTGGTATACTCAAAAAGCTATGAAGATCATGAAAATCACTTGGCAATTATCTTGAAGACTATGAGAAGACATGAATTATATGGGAAGTTTTGCAAGTTTGAATTCTGGCTTCAGGAGATTTATTTTCTTGGCCATATTGTCTCTAAAGATGGAATCTTTGTTGATTCTTCTAAGACTAAGGCAGTCCAAGAATCGACAGCATCGACGAGTATAACCAAGGTACGTAGTTTTATTGGTTTAGCAGGTTATTATCGACATTTCGTCCAGAATTTTGCCCGATTGGCTAACCCATTAACGAAGCTCACACGTAAAGGGGTTAAATTTGTTTGGACAAAAGAGTGTGAATAATGTTTCGAAGAACTGAAGAGACGATTAGTCAATTCTCCTATATTGACTCTACTATCAGGGAATGATGGGTTCGTTATTTATAGTGATGCATCGAAGAAAGGACTTGGTTGTATCCTTATGCAAAATGATAGGGTTACTGCCTATGCATCACGACAGTTGAAAATTCATGAAAAAAACTATCCTAATCATGATCTCAAGTTAGCAGCTGTGATATTTTCTTTGAAGATCTAGAGGCACTACCTCTATGGTGAAAAATGTGAGATTTATACTGATCCAACGAGTTTGAAGTATATTTTCTCACAAAAAGAATTCAATATGAGGAAACGAAGATGGCTTGAATTACTCAAGGATTATGATTGCACGATATACTACCACATGGGGAAGGCAAACAAGGTGGCGGATGCTTTGAGCAGAAAAGATCATGGAGTTTTGAGCAATATGAGAATTGAAATGGATCCAATTTTCATGGATCTAGTGAAGATGGACTTGGGAATAACCAGGGAAGGTGAAACATCAATGCTTTTTCAAATGGTTTCCAAACCATCTTTACTAGAAAGGATTAAGAGTTCTCAGACCGATGATGAAGAATTTCAAAAGAAGATTAAAGCTGTGAATGATGGGATATTGAGAGACTTTGTGTATGAAGATGGAATTTAGAAATGTGGGAAGAGACTTTGTGTTCCCGATATACCGAATCTAAAAAGGGAATTGCTGGATGATGCTCATAGTTCCAATTTCTCTATACACCCTGGGAGCACCAAAATGTATAGTGATTTGAATGAATTTTTTTTTGGGACAACATGAAGAGGGAGATTGCTGATTTTGCGTCAAGATGTATGATTTGTCAACAAGTGAAAGATAGGAGGCAACAGCCTAGAGGAGTTATGCAACCTCTTCCCATACCAGAGTGGAAATGGGACAATATTACGATGGATTCTGTCATGGGGCTACCAAAGACTCATAGAAGGAATGATTCAATATGGGTTATTATTGATCGTCTTACCATGTCAGCACATTTTCATGCTATAAGAGAAGATCTACCCCTGGAACATCTAGGAAGACTATATATTAATGAAGTTGTGAGACTTCATGGAGTACCCCTATCGATTATTTCTGATCGTGATCCCCGTTTTACTTCAAGATTATGGAAAAGTCTTCAGAAATCCCTGGATATTGAACTTCATTTTAGCACTGCTTACCACCCTCAGACAGACGGACAATCAAAATGGACTATTCAAACCGTAGAAGACATGTTGAGATCTAGCTCACTTGACTTTCAGGGTATTTGGGATCCGTATTTACCGCATGAAGAATTTTCCTATAAAAATATCTTCCATTCGAGTATTCAGATGGCACCATATGAAGTGTTATATGAAAAGAGATGTCGCACACCAACCTGTTGGGATGATTTTGGTGAAAGAAAACTTGTAGGTCTAGAACTAATGGAGGAAACGATGGAAAAGGTGAAGGTAATCCAAAATCACATCAAAGAAGCTCAAAGTAGGACGAAGAGCTATGCCGATAATCGAAGGACGGATTTGGAATTTGAAGTCGGTGATCATGTTTTCCTGAAGGTATCTCCATGGAAGGGAGTCATACGTTTTGGTAAGAAAGGTAAATTGAGTCCTAGGTACGTCGGACCTTTCGAAATTCTAGAACGAATTGGGGTTGTAGCTTACCGATTGGAAATGCCGCCATGTCTCTCCAAAGTTCATGATGTGTTCAACGTATCTCTGTTGACGAAATACATGCCTGGCCCAATGCATGTACTCACTTACGAGGAATTAGAACTGGAACCCGATCTGTCTTATTGCGAAGAGCCCGTCGGGATTCTTTATAAGAGAGAACAAGTACTGAGAAATCGGACGACGCGTTTGGTAAATGTTTTGTGGAGAAACCATAAGATGGAAGAGGCATCGTGGGAACCCGAGGAACTTATGATGAAGAACCACCCGAGTCTTTTCATGCGGTATTATCCTGGAAATTTCGAGGAAGAAATTATTTGAAGTAGGGGAGAATGTAACACCCCAAGCTTCTACAGTACACTTCTCTTTGAAAAATGCGATAGCATGTGTTGTACGCAACATCGATATCTAACACACCACAACTAATCAAACTAGCCGTTATGAATAGTAATACCTAATTTTTGAAATTATATATATATATATTATATTTCAAAATGAACTTCATTTTTGGATTCATAATATCGAAATTATCCTAAGTTGAATTTTTCTGAGAACGTCCAATTTTTTGAATGGTGAAAAATACATAAAAACAACTATTTTTAATCGAAATAATTTATAGTGATAAATTATATTATTTAGTGTTTTTATAGTATAATTAAAATATATTTTTACCATTTTATCCAATGGTGTTCATTATAATTAATTTCACTTTGAAATTGGACCTAAACAATTGTCAAACATTTGATATATATTGTTTCTTAAAAACGCGCTATTTATTGTAACAGTGGGAATTAATTATAAAATTAATTAACGCAACTTATATGTTAGGAATTTTGTAAAATAGAAATCATTTTTGAATTCGGAATGTCAATTATATCTTAGGGTGAAATTTTGGCATTATTCTGAAAAGCTTCAATTTTTGATGAATAGTGAAACTAATAAGTGGTAGTTAAAAAACTGAATTTTTTATAAAACTTAATTTTACCACTTCTATGAATGAAATTTAGAAAATCCGAGAGACACGGTTAATATCAAGAAGTAAAATGTTGTTCAATGAGAAGAAAATATTTTTTGGTGAATAGTAACTTTTTACTTTTATTTACCACGGTTAAAAGTAAATAGGGTTATTAAGGGTAAAAATGATATTATTATTACCCTAACACATGTCCTAATTCTATTGTACAAGTTTATCTCGACCAAACACAACCTTAGGAATAAAATATTATCATTTAGGTCCACTTGGATTAGATTAGGACATTTATTATTATTTAATTCAAATAAGAGTTAAAAGAGTTAAAATCAAAGTTTATATACTAAAACATTTTTAATATAGGGTTATACATAATATAAATTCGATTTTAAATATTCATTAGAAAGATAAAATTCTTTTCTACATAATGATATTTTATTTATAATTTTTATACATTATAAAAAATAATTTATTTATGACACAATGATGATGCAGTAATAACCATAATAGTGAAACATTAAAATAATTGATATTATAAATACACAAATAAATATAATTTGAGACTTTTTATTAATTACACTAATTTTATAAGTTAATATGACATGTTAGGAAGGATTTAATTAAATATATTGGAAGTAATCATTCTCTTTTGAGTTTCAAAAAAATCAACTATTGAATAGTGTCAAAATTGAGATAAAAGAGTTTTTAAAACAAATATAATATTATTAATTGATATTAAATTCTTAAAAATCTAAGTGTCGGCCAAGAGACTTATATCATAATATTTGTATCATTAATGGACCACTTAGGGGTATCTTGGATGTATATAGTAACTTTATTTACTATATAATATAAAAATACAAAGTGACATGGTAAATGTCAAACTAATTAACTAAGAGTTAATACTTAAATATAAGGTTAGTATAGTAACCCAAACCAGTCTAAATTCTATTTATTGAATGGTTTTAGACCTATACCCATATTAAAATTTAAATAATCAACTTTGGAGCCATTAGAAACAGAATATTAATTTATTATAAATTAATATTTATAGCTTTTCCAAAGGTGCCCCTCACCCCTATTATAAAAGGGCACTCCACCTTCTCATTTCTTCACACCTTCAAAGCCTTTTGGTTCGGAAAAACTCTTCGCAAATACTCTCCCAACTTCCCTCACTACAACCTAGAAACCTTAGTTCGATCATAAAGCCAACCTATGGAGCCCTTTTGATCAAATCAAAAGGAAGAGCCCGAAGAAGAGGTAATAATTTCACCACCCTTTTCCAAGTTCCTTTCTTCTTCCACTTCTTCTTTCTTTGTTATTACCATTCTAAAATAATAAATCCAGTATAATATATATATTGTGATGTTATTATAAATATTTTACAAAAAAATTCAGTATTATATCCACCCTTTGAATAACATGTCACCATACATGCGTACGTACGGCTTACCGTCTCCACGTCGTGGTGTAATTGTTATTCAATATATTATTATTTGGATGGGTATAATAATGATGTGTAACTCATGTAAATACTAAATATAACATGATAATGATTCTTTATATATGATATACCATCCATTTATAAATTATTTTAATATCAAAAGAATGATATTGTCGCTCGTGCGTACGTACGGACTACCCTCTCCGCGAACGCGATGAGATTCATTCTCCATCGTATCCATTCAAGTATAATTATCATTTGTTGATTTAAAAATGATTTTAAGGACTTGATATAATTATGGAAATGAATAATATACATCCTATCCATTACTAACATGGCTTACATAACAAAACATATAAAAGAAAACGAGTAAGTTAACACCCGAAACAACGATAATAGTAAGATATTATTAACAAATCAATATTAAAAGATCATATATGATATCATATTAATGTATATGATTATTTTATAATTTAATAACAATTATTTCACTATTATACAGGAGTTTAACCTACCCAAACCAAATAAAAGTACAAGTTAAGGGTTTATTTCGCAATCTCTTCATTATCTGAGGTTGTTTATACGTAATAATCTACTGGGATCTCTTTATCATCGACATCCATGTTTCTTAAAAATGTATTTCAAAACATTTTTACTATTTACAAGAATATGGTTTAAAGTCATTTATAGCCTTGTTTGACTTTTTATAAGAGTTTTATAAAGGAATCTTTCCGTCGTTTTCCAAACAAGGTGCTTTTTAACCTTTTCGAAAAAATTAAGGTAATAATGTTTTTTTAACTTATACGACGGGTGCGGCTATTTTCCACCGTTATAAAATCGTCGAAGCTTCCCTTAAAAGCTTATAATAATATTTTCAAATAAAATGTTTTATTTTATAAATATATTACTCTTAAATGATTTCTAAATAGAAAGAGATATTTCTCTAAAAAGAGTTTTGATTTCATCTATGTCAACATCCTTTGATGGATTTTATGCTTATTTAAAGTTGATTTATTAGGATACAAAACATCTATATTGTAATAAAGGTTTTGTGATATGTTTGATTGTGGATGTGCTATTTTTATACCATTCATGGTTTATGGTGAAAGTATTGACATTTCGTATTCTAGTTTTAATACGAATGCTAATGTTATGTTTAAACATTTTCATATGGGAATGCATTAGACTTAATATGTGACGGATGGAGCCCGCTATAGCTCCTCGATGCATCGGTAGGTCTAATGAGACAAACTAGTGTCTTGGCATAAGGACTTGGAAAAATATTATTTGTAGTCTTTGCACGAGGCCTTGGCTATGTGGTTATGATAGTCTAGCATTATGCATTCCATCATTATGAAAGTGGTTATCAATATTGCATGTGATTATTCGATTAGTAGAATATCCATGTAAATAAGTAAATGGAATTATTTAATTTTATTTTTGCCATACAATGTTTATGTTCATGTTTAAAAGGCTTTTGTTTTAGTTATACATTGCCTTAAATGTTTATTCTTATTTATAAAATTTTCCGCTATATTGTTATCTTTACTGGGCATTTGAGCTCACCCCTTTTCTATGTTTAATTTTTCCCAGGATGTGAAGAAGTAAATTATGAATGACCTGCAGGGATATTATGAGGGGATAATAGTGTGGATTATGGAGACAATATGTTGTTGTAGTAGTTTTTCACTTCAGGATGTAATGGAAAACTTTATGAATATATCTAGTGTTTCCAAGGCTACTAAACCAATCGGTCTTTCGAGATTTGATCTTTCATATGATCATGCCAATGTTATGTAATAATGCACCGACTCTGGGTAACTGGGGTCAGGGCGTTATAGCTGTTATGTTATTGGGGTTCTATTTCATTCACAACCTAATGAGATGAGGGTATGCAATCAAATGCATCATATAGGCACTTGCTAGATATCACATGTAATGCATTCTTGCCATTTCATTTAGTGTTCATTAGCAATTGCATGTTGTTGTGATAAATGTTGTATAGAATATGCATGATGTTGTGATAGATGCATTTATAGAATATTATTGTTGATAAGTATTTATTTTGGTAAGACATTGTTTGGATGAACATCAAAATTAGGTTCTTAAGGTGTTATGGGCCCTCATGAATCAGAATTTGGTGGGTCATTAGCTTTTCTTAGATTGTTTATAACATGTATAAGATGCCAAACTTTGATTTTCGGGGTGTATGGGCCCTCACATATTATAATTTGTCACTTTCAATGTTCTTTTAAGTATTTTTATGGGTTCTAGAGTAGTTTCTGAGGCTTACTATCTGGAAAACCCATGAATACATGATGTGTATTGTTTTGTACACTCCATGTGTTATTCTACTCAGGAAGTAACTATTTTTCTCAAGGACATGCCATGTAAATTATGTAAACGCCATGAAGTCTCTATCCATGTCATATTCCATGTGGGCAGAGAAACGAGATTGATAATTTCTTGTGGGAACACGTCGTGTACCTTTTGTACACGCCCTGTGGTGTTGACCCTGTGTCCGCTCGTGTAACTAACAACATGAATTGATAATCTATAATCTATACATACTGTGTCAGGATTGAACATGTAGTATAGTCTAACCTTGGTACTCATCCATGTCAATAACAACACAGGTCAGTGTTATCCTTTCTCGTACATGCCGTGTCCATCTTGAACACGCTTTGTAGTCTTTTCATAGGAGAACCATGTTACTTAACCGTGTAGAAGGACTCAGGCATGGGAAGATGATTCAAGTACACACCATGTGTCAATTCAACATGTCGGGTGTTTTGGGTGTTACACAACCAGTTTCGGCAGGAGTACATGCCCATGTGAATTGATGAAGGGAACACACTGTGTAGGAATTTAACACGCCGTGTAGGAATTTTACATGCAGTGTATTCATGTTTTGTAAACGTTGAATGCATTATTTCTCCTATTCCATTTCTAAACATCTAATTTACAGTGCCTAATAATCTTGATCTATGGTGTGTGCTTGACCTTGCTGATTCATGCCACCGAGACATCCTCTGGTTGTACTCATGTTGCCAGGCGGTGATCAGACACCAGACAAGGCTGATCCGGGTCTTCCAGTGGAACCTCCTATTGTTCCAGCCTTGGAAACAACCATTGTACCAGACACAAGTGATGATGCATAGTTTAAGGAGGGTTTAATGAGGATGATGAAGTCCTTTTAGGGAACGTTGTCTCCTTCCCTGTCGATGAAATAATTGATGTATGTCTTTCAATAGCAACATCCTACCACTTTCTCAGGAGATGGAGTTCCCATATACAATTAGTCCAGGAGGACAACATTGACTGTGAGCTTATGGATATATTCTTTGAGATTCATTAATAGGTGCATGATAGACAGAGGTAGATGTTTCTTTCTTCTGTAGCTATCACCTCTACTCTTCTTGATCGAGTTAGAATGAGGAAGCTATCAGATTTTGAAGGCCTTGCCCTATGGGAGAGTGTGTCATAAGAGGACCCTATTCCTGGATAAGCCATAGGTGAGGATGAGATCTTGCATTTCTGGGGGTGTGTATGGGTTCTATCAGACATACGCGAGGAGATAATGAGGGACATTCATTCCTCAGTTTGACTACTTACTCATGGTGTCACCAAAATGAATTTTGATCTACATAGTGAGTATTGGTGGCCAGGTATGAATAGTGATGTTACTGGTTTCGTCATGAGGTGTTCCACCTGTCAGTAGGTGAAGGCAGAGCATCAACAGCTAGCAGGGTTGTTTCAAAAGTTACCCATTCCCGAGTGGTAGTAGAATGATGTCGTAATGTATTTCGTGACAGGTTTTCTAAGGTCACCGTGAGGGAATGATGTGGTATGGGTTGTCATTGAAGAGATTATGAAGGTTTCTCTCTTCTTTCCAATCAAGGAGACCATCAGTGTTGATGATTTGAGACAGTTGTACATCCGAGATATTGTACGTATATATGGAGTTACACACTCCTTTGTTTCAGACAGGGCTGCACATTTTCCTTCCTAGGTATGGCGTGGGATTCAGAAAGCGTTGTGTACACATGTACTTTTGAGTACATCATATCATCCTCAAACAGATGACCAGTCCAAGAATACAAAGCAGGTGCTTTAGGACATGCTCCGAGCATTAATTCTAGATTCTAGAGGTTCTTGGGAGGCGCATATACCTATTGTGGATTTTTCATTCCACAATAGTTTTTAAGAAACAATTCAGATGGAACTTTATGATGCTTTGTCATGTAGGACATGACGATCACCCATGTGTTGGATGGAGGCAGGAGAGGCAGCTCAGCTGGGACCTCATCTTGTTTAGGAGACTATAGAGGAGATATAGATGATTTAGAAAAGGATGGATACGGTGTAGTCACATCATAAGTCTTATGTTGATCAGCAGAGATGACCTCTAGAGTTCGAGGTCGGGGATCAGGTTTTCCTGCATGTCGCACCGAGATTGGGACACAGGAATATTAAGAGACAGGGAAAGAATTCACTGATATATATATCGGACCATTGAAGGTGTTGGAGAGAGTTGGTACAGTTGCCTATCGGTTGTAGATACCTCTAAGGTACTAGGATATGCACGACATCTTCCATGTTTCTTTGCTCAGACTTTACTTCTTAGACTTGTCTCTTTTCATTCAACCCGAGGAGGTTATGCCCGAAGTGGATGCGTCATTTAAGGAGCATCCTATCCGAATTGTGGATCACAGTACAATGGTTCTCTGTGGCTGGACTATTCCTCTGGTACGAGTGCTATGGCCGCACGTGCGAGTTCTAAATGAGACTTGGGAGAGGGAGTCCGATGTATGAGCATAATGGCCGGAGCTGTTTGGGGTTTCATCCTCAATGATGCACTAGGGAAATTAGGGGATGAATTTCATAAAGTGGGGAAGTTTGTAAGAACCTGGATCTTCTTGACATGTATGTTTTTCCTTTTTCTAGTGTTTTTTGAGAAAAGAGTAGTTTCGAGAAAATTTTAAAATACACGTCGTGTACTTTGTTGCCGTAAGAGGCTATATGCCGGTCGTGTCATGGCCACAGACACGGTCGTGTGGGTTGATGTGGAGGCCGCCTAAAGAAGAGTATGGGAAAGGTAAGTACACTCCGTGTACTTCAAAATTTCATCCATGTATTTTGTTTCTTGTTTCATTAAAAGAAATAGGGTCGCGTCTGACGGACAAAACTGACATCTTATAGGCTTTCTTCGTCTGAGAGAACTCGTACGGCTGAAGATCTTCAATGAACCCCCAAGCCTCCATCCTTCTTCCAAATCGATCTCCGTCAGTTGTATTGGAATCTCATCAGTGAGTATTCTCTTCTTATAGAACATCATTTTCCAATTTCTCCACTTTCTCATGTTATCATGAGTTGAAGGTTTTATGCATTTTTGTAGATCTACAACGTTCTAAGGAGATTCAAGCCTCGTGGTTCGAGTATAATTATCTCATAACCCCGAGGTTGGTGGTTTGTGCATTTCTGTTTTAAAGTCTTTGAGTTTAATGTGTAATTGTGCCAATAACCTTTAACGAGGTATTGTGCGTTTACCGTTATGCCCACGTGCTTTTCCTACCATGCTAGTATGCTTGTGTAGAGGTTATTTGGTTATGAATAATATTGGAGTGTTATTCTAGGATGTTCTTCCCTTTCTTTGTTCTGTTTACGACTGTTGGTCCTGTTTAGCCTATTGGTCATTTATGTGTTTTTTAGGCCTCGTGGTCGACAGATGGAGTGTTGTTTTCTAACTTGCCTGAGATTCTATAGACCAGTTAGTCATGTAGTTCTATAGGTTATCTGTGGCCTTATAGCATACTATGTTTTGAAATACACGGGTCTGTGAGAACCTAGTGTAGTAGACTAAAAGGGGATAGACCAAGTGATCTTTCAAAGAGAGTCTTTGGACATTATAGAACATATGGGGATAGACTGAGTGAGATTCCTCAGAGTTTCTTTGAGATTTATAGACTATAAGGGGATATACAGAGTGAACATCATTAGAGAGTCCTTTATTTTTTTAGACTATAATGCGAGAGACTGCATGAGATTTATCAGAGAGTCTGTATTTTTCTTGAACGACCTAGAATATAAGTTGAATTGATCGAGTGAGCTTCCTCAGAGAGTCCTAGAACTTGTGGATATAAGGGAAATTTCCATGTGAGCTTCTTCAGAGATTCCATGACTATAGTATACTACACAGGTAATGGACTGTGTGAGCTTCCTCAAAGAGTCTTGCCTTACGTATGATTATAAGGGGATAGACCGTAAGTTTTTATTTAGAGAGTTTTATTGAATTACTATACAGAACTAGAGGGGTTAGACCGAGTTTCATTCCCAGAGGGTTGTCTATACATATAAGGTAAGACCATAGGGGATAGCTGTGAGTACATCCCATAGGGTTACCAGTTTGTGATTAGCTGGTTGCTTCACTACTTCTTGTTTGAACTGTTGATTGTATATTGTTGAGTACATTCCTGTTTACTAGTAACTATTTACTGTTTACTATACTTTTAACTTCCATATACTCACTGACTATTAGTCATAGATATTATGGTGGTTTCCTACTTGGATTTATCCTCACACCATGTTTGGGTCATGATTTTGGGGCCAAATAGATTATATTGTTGCCTGTATAGATAAGGGCAAGCACCTTTCTACATTAGGTACATGACTTGCTGTGGAGCTGGAGAGCATGGGTCCAAGATTTGGCTTGTGATGATGAGGAGATGTTTATCTATTTTTTTGTAATTTGGTTTTGTACTGTTTTTTATTCCATCATTGTGATCTGTTTGGCTTATTTTCTAGACATATGTGTCATGCATCATGTATATATATGTTCTCTAGTTGTTTCTTAATTTTAGCCTTCCATTGATTGATTTTTATGGATTATTGCTTCTTCTGCTATAGTATATTGTTTATCTTCAATTGTGTACTCTCCCAATGAGGGCATAGCTTCCCCACTATCACACCCAAGGCCATCACTGCTAGTCGGTAGCCTCTAGAATTTGATGAAATGTGTTTGATGCCATGTGACCAACTGGGTACGAAGCACCTCTGGGTGGCTTCCAGAACCAGGACGTTACAGGAAGGTTGTAATGTTATGTGTTTTCAACCAAACAAAAAAAAAGCGAAGGAAATTGCAATTTTCCATTAACTGGGCAGGCCGAATTTAAAACCAAGCACTGAAACTAATTATTTTCTAATAGTTGACACCGAAGCATTGACAGATTAAAAATATTAAGTTTATTTTATTGATACGCTTCTCTGTTTCATTTCAAAAAATAAAATAAATCCCAAATGGTGCATCTTATAAGAAATATGAGACATCCATTAGGTCTGGAATATCGGGTTCACCCTAGGAAGGGTATAACCTTGATTTGCATCGGGCATTTGGCACCCTCTCACATGATAATTCCATATTTATTTTTAATTAATTAATTATTCAGTATTTATAAAATAAATAATTATTTTCTAAAAAATTGTGTGTCAAATGAGAAATCTGAGACCACCAACAGTTCCAAGACATGGGGTTTACCCTAGGGAGGGTATAAGATTTTCGAGCGTCGAACATTTGGTCATATCGCACTCAAAGATAATTTATTTCGGTTATAAATATTTTTGTTGGTCTTTAAAAATAATAATAATAATTTTATTATTAATATTATTATTTGCATTGAAGACAACAAATGAAAATACACTTCCATAATAAATAAAATTGCCGCGGTGTAAAGAATAACTAGGTAATGTAATAAATAAGCTATTATTAATTGTTCTAATTTAAAAAATGTGCAATAAATATTTATTTAATAACCATTATCCTTTTATTAATGGTTGTTGTAATTAAAATATTAATGGTGTCATTGATGGGTTGAATTAAATAACAATTATTATTTCAATTATCATTATTATTATTTTATTAGGACAAAAAACTTGGTATATATATATGAGTAATATATATATATATATATAATAGATTATATATATATATAGTTATATATACATGTGTGGGTGTAAATATATGAATATACATATGAGTATATACACATGTATAACACGTATATATATGGGTAGATATTTATTTTTGGGTTAGATAAAATATTATTAATTAGCTACATAAATGCATTTAACATGTCGACTTAAATCATGTTGTGGAATTTTATGTTTTCAATCCAGATCATTAAAGCAATCCATATCACTCGCATGTGCACCCTGTTGCTGGTCCCGAATAGCTACTAAAATTAATTAAATGATTGTTCAGGCTTTATGTAAAATATTAAGTCACGCCATAGAGTAGAATTTGGGTTCAAAATAATTAAAAAGGACTAAAGGAAATTAATTGAATTTAAAGAGGGATAAAAATAAATAATAAAATAGATATGGTTGGATAGAAAATTAAAAATAACTAAATTGAGGTAAACTAATTTTAATTATTTATTTCATTCTTCGACAAATTTATTTTTATTATTTTTATTTATGAATATTTTATTTATTTATTTTCCTATTTCTTTTCATTCCTTTCCTTTTGATTTCTTTTCTCCTCTCTACATATCCTCCCTCATCTGTGTGTGGGACACCCTCTCTCCCTATGTGGTGCACACCACCTTCTCTTCCCATTAGAAGATCATCACGCCTTCATTCCTTGTATGTTTTATTCACCATCAGGTGCACTGTGAAACTCTCGGTAAGGCTTATCCCATGCACCAAGAATAGTGTGATCTCATTCCAAATCCATTTCACAGTTCGTTGTGGAAGGATTTTACCCTATTTTGGGGTTTATTTAAAATCATCATATTTTTTATGGTCAAATCAACGCATGCCGTAGATCATAGGATCATCTATGACCATACAGTAGGGAATCTACTATCTTTCCCTCTTTTTAGTGGTGATTTATAAGAATCGATCAATTTGCCATTAGTCGGTGTCTAACGGCTATTTTAAAAATTCAGACAAACTCTTTAATATATTTTTTTTTCTTTTAGTATTTTCACCTACTTTGATCATTAATTAATTTTCTTTAATTTGCTGCAATGTGTCAGGACACCCCTTTGGGTGTGCTGATGTGGTCGGTATAAATTCTGTTAGCCCAAGTATTTAATTCATTTAACTGCATGTAATGCACAACCTATTTTTGTTATCTTTAATTTAAATAATTATTTTAGAATAATTATGAACCATGGATTGTTGGGTCTTTGATAGTTCTTTGTGCTAAAATATCTAATTATTTAAATTTGCATTTCCAGGCATTTAATTTAATTAACTACATGTTCTGTACAAACTATTTTTTTCGTGTTGATTTTAAATAAATATTTTAGACTAATTATGAACCATGAATTTGTTGGAATCATGGTAGTTGGTTGTGATGAGTTATTTATTTTTTTAAAAGTTCATTTATATGCTTATGTTGATGATGTATATTTCCTTGTAAATACTCTTACGCTGCAACATTTAATTTGTACCTTATGAAGCATGAGTGTATCTGGTTTGTTTTGAATCTGTGAGTTTATATGATGATTATGTCATATCTACTACTATGAAAACATTAATTAAATTCAGTATGGGGAAAAGAGGTGGGTGCCTTATTATGGGTCACACTTAGACCCTCCTTTCCTGACTGGTTATCTCTATGTGTTGGGGGCGGTGTCATTGGCTTTTCCAGATCGAAACTTCCTCAGGCTTTCTAATAATTATGAGTGATACTGGTTCAAAAAGGGCCCATCGAGATGGATCAATTGGAAATGTCGATAATCTACCCTTGGATGGCCCTCGACTCCTTTTTGTGAGATCGAGACGGAATCAGGGTAAATCCATGCCTCAAGCACTACATGGTCTTTCGAAAGATTGCATTGGATGAGCTCGGTGGTATTAGATAAATTGATGGATGTTCTGTAGAGATACCTTCGGGACAGGCTCAGAATCCAACTCTCATCTTGAACATTATTAATAATGCACTTAAAGTTTTTATTATTTCTATTAAAGTCACTTTAGAATTAAGATATTCTTCTGATATGTGGAAGTTCACCTAGTTGACATTTGAATTAAAACCCAAGTTAGAGCCCAAGCTAGTTGTATACCTCTTTCTTGATTACCTTGTTTCTTATTGGGTTATATATATATGTATACATGAATTCTGTGGACAGGTACCCTTTAAGACTACCGACTTTGGCTGAAGAAGGTGAATAAGCATGGGTGCCATTTGGAACCCGAACCGACTTATTTATTCCATTACACATAATTAATTACATGAAATTGATATGTAATGGAACACTACAATTTTTCATTGAATGAAATGGAAAGGATTAGACACCTTGGGTGACAGCCTATTGATATTTTACCTCACACCCTACTCGGGCGTTGTTGACACCCGAGTAGATTATATGATTGTAGGTATTGACAAAGGGAAGCATGTTGCTTCCAATTCTTGATTGATTGTTGCTGCTTAAGATGGAGACTGAGGCAGAGGACCGTGCCTTGCTCGTGATGTAGTTTTTGCACATTGTTTCATTTATTTTTTGTTTATATCATGCTTGGGTTCTTTTTTTGTACTTTCTATTTAGACATTCATTATTGAATGACATCATTTTTTGAGCCACCACATTTCAGTATTATTCAGTTGGATTATTTATATTGCTTCTGTTGAAGATTATTCATTTATATTCTTCATCTATTTATTATTTAATTTTTATTACTTCCACTATGATAATAGATATGACCTATGAAGGAATAGTCTCCCCCATGGATAGGAAAAATTATCTCTCTACTAGTCGGCAGCCTCTGGAATTTAGGAAGATGTGCTTGAGGTCATGTAATCCACTGGTCTGTCCACTGTCTTAGAGTTGAGCAGGGTTGGGATGTTACAAAATTTTTCTTTAATTAAGATTATGACATTAAAACATCAATTTTTTATTCCATAATATACAATGAAAATAAAATATTGTTTATATCGAACCTCATTACATTAATGGATTTAGAGAATGTGTTATTGGGGTTACTTTCCACTGGAAATTTCCCCTTTCCTTTCATTTTTTTCTATAAAAATTAAGATTAAGCTACATTTTATATTTTTATTTACTTGGAAAACCTAAAAAAATGGAAATGAAGCGTTTACTCCAAACTAATTATTTTGTTTCCTAAAACGAGATCAGTGTAAATGGGTCTAGGAATGGGATGACATTAAATATTATGATTTATTGTGATTTCCACATTCTGTAGTAATAATATCATTTTAATAATGCACCAATTTCAATTTGAAAACTACTCATAGATGCGACTAAATGTTATATCATCGATGTCCAATTTAGTGAATGCAACTAGCATCGAAAATTAATGATTGCATAATGAAATTACCACCATATGAAATGTACATTACTACCTTATAAGATATTTCTCATCCTCTATTCTTTAGGTGGTTTAACAGGTATTGGGTACATTGAAACCTTGAATTTCAAATATCGTAGTATCTTGTTTAAGTGTCTCTACAACTATTAAATACTTGTGATGGTTTTAAAGATTACTCTGTCCGTTATATGTCACAATATTTTTGGAGGTTAAACTTTACCATTTTTTTAAAAACTAAATTTAATCATATTAATACTTTTTATCTTGATTATATATTAGAAATTTATTAATTAAATCATTAAATTTCTCCCACTATTTAATAAAATTCTAGGATCTCACTCTACTTGAATTGGAATACATTGTATTTTGAGTATTTTAGTGGCATGAATACCTAAACCCACCTTTTTAGTTTACAAGATTTGGATATTCCACTACATGGAGGGTTTAAGGTATGGTTTTGACTGGCCATCCACATTAACTCACAGTTTCTTGATTTGTTGAGTGAAGTCCGAAATTCTAAAATCTTAATTCGATTTACCCAACAATTGCCTATAAAATGAAAGTAATTTAGCTATATCTCATCCTTACAACCAATATAGTTATGTCAACCCACCACTATCATAAATACTCCTAGGTAGTAAGAGTCACCCTCACCTATGGCATGACAAACGCCCAGAACACCTAGTTTTATTCCAATCCAAATGATGGAAGGCTGTATTGACTTAATATTTATTTGAGGTTTTTTATGTGAGGAATTAAATCATCTTCTATGTTATTATCATGTTCTATGTGATCTCACTCAAAACAAAATGTGAATAGTAGAGAAAAATATTCATTGTGTCACGTGTTCATTTTTTCTCTACATGCATGACTATTATTCAATGTGATCATGCATATACTACACATCTATAAAATACTAATGCATGTATAAATAAAATGATGAAATGATCCTGAGCTGATTCTAATGGTTGATCCATTGAGTGAATAATGGAACAACTTAAACCCTATGGGTAATACAAAAATCCCCATTTCTTGTTACTGAAATTGGAGTGCATACAAATATAAAGCATCAAGATCTTATGTGGTGTGTTTCCACAATGTGGAATGAAGTGCATCTCTGATCGTATTGTGGTTATAAAACAATACTCACATGCAAATGAGGGGGACTAGGGAGTATAAAATACAACTCTAAAATGCACACACATGACCTTAAACTTATAATGACTTAGATGAAATAAAGATCACCGTTTATTAATTAAACTACATATTTAAAAAAACTAATATAAAATAAATATAATAAATAAATAAAACAAGCACTAGACATACAATGGACAATATAGTCCTCAAAATCAATCTACTATGAATTTAAATCGAATATTAAAATAAATCCGGAAATGGAAAAATTAACGTTAATTAATTATTTATCTGGTGGAACTTTTATTAAATTATACTTTCACACTTATTTTATTTCAATTGTTTTCGTTTTGTCCCATTAATTTAATTAATTTACAAACAATAAAATAATTAATAAATTTAATTTAAGCTTAAATTAAATAAATTTATTCCACAATAAATAAACTTAACTTTTAAACCAAAAATTAATATTGGTTTAATTTAATATACTGATGTAATTAAATTTTATAATGTAACTAATTTTAGAGTATATTAAAAACTAATGGGCACCAAAAATTCTAGGAAGGACCTATCTGGGACGGGAAAATCCCACCCAGGGTCATTACAGGTTGTTTTGACCTCATGCAGGGAGGTTCTTGGCCAGATTTCTCCACCAAAGCACTTTCGAGGGTGGTTCGACCTTCCTGAGTCCATTTTGGGATGAATCTAATAAAGGAGGGGTTACCATTCCAATTGAGGCGTAACTAGGATTTCCAATGGGGATTGTTGGGCTTGGCCACTTTGATGATGCTCATCTAATGGCCATCAAATAAGGATAAGGGAACCCTGAAAGAATTTAATAAGATCTACTAGAATTATAATGTAGGGTCTTACCGGATCAGCGATGAGCATTTGGTCAAGATGTTTTTGGGTGGACCTGGTCAGGAGCAAGGGCCATGTGGCCTATGAAGGGGGTCTGTGGGTAGGTGCTAGAATCTGGGTGCAAGGTGTCATGGTATCCCTGGTTCTCATGTGGGAAGGGGGAACATAGGGAGGAGACCCAGTAGGGCCATTCATGAATCTGGATGGTAGAGGAGATCTCTCACGGTGGGAGATGACTGACCGCATAGGAGAGGGATGTTGTGGGGCTGCATGTAGGTGTCAGCGGTCTCACAGGGAGGGGAGGCTGTTTATTGACGGTGAAAAAGGGAAGATGCTGGGAGATTGTGTTTGGTATGCCTATGGTGGTATCTTACAAATAGGATGGAATAGAGGCAGCACCTACAGTGTACTGCTGAGTACGGAGGTTGACTGAATGTGGTTCTGGTAGAGGCACCAGTCCATGGTGTGGTGCTGCAGTTAGAGGGCTCAAGATAGGCTACAGGGGAGGTACTCACAAGAATATCCACCCAGTTTAGCAGAGGGGGTTCATACGGTGGGTGTCCCACCAGTTAATAATCCTTTTTATTGACTTTTTGTTGGAAGACACCTTTATTTACTTTTTTCCTTTCATTCGTCTAATGGTTATTTTACCCACCAAGAGCCATCCTCCCATTTTCCACATTTTTTTATATATAATTTTAAAAATCCACAACAAATAGAATTAAAATAAAAAAAAGATATATTAATAAATTAATTAGTGAATAAATTAAGATATTTAATTTTTAATTTCCAAACACATTTGTGGGAATATATCACTAGTAAGATTTTACTATTCTAGCCAACCTAATTCCATCTGACGATTGCGGCCATTAGAAACATCAAATCTGACTAACTATGGGTATTCTAATATATATTTTCATAATATGAATACCCAAAAAAATTAATTCAATCCAAATTTAAAACATTGGATGATCATTACTTTTCCATCCAATGTCAGATTGAACTATGGTCTATAATGTTGACATTGGAACGACACCCTCTATTAAATTTAATATCATTTTAATTTTTTTTTATCTAACATAAAATGTTCACACATTTTTTTGATACCAATTGAACGTACCAAACATGGAGTAGAATCCCTAAAAATAGGTTTATAAAATTTTTCCACTAATGATCTGCATGAACTCATCGACGTTGATGAATAAATGGATTGTAGAAAACAAGGATCTTCCGTGAAGTGTTTTATGAATTAAAGAAACATAAATAAATATTTTTATTTGAATCCATACGCGATGTCTTCTCTTCAATGGTGACTGATTCTCTACATATATAATTCTAGATTCCTCTAGATTATCCACACATGCTTCAAAATTTAGTGGGAGAAAAAACTGTAAAAATCATGACACAATAACATAATTCCCAGGATGCTTTTGACGCTCCGAAGATCACCACATCGACTTGGTTTTGATTCACGATTAAGATACCGACTTGTGATCCTAGATTCATATCCTCTCTCTAAGATGTTATATAGAGAATATGAGAGAGAGAGGTAGTGAATCATATGTGGTGGGAGGCTCTTAACTTCTACCTGTAGTGCAACAAAAATATCCGAAATATTCACCCAAAAGAGGAATGTTCATTTATCAGTAATGGCTACTATATTAATCCATTTATATTATTATCACATCCCTGTAATATAATAAATATATTTCATTATAATAACTAAACCATTAACTCAACTCGTCATTCCCAAAAATATTAAATGATCCATGAATGTTTTTAACTAATATTCCTTCAATTAATATTTTCATGTATTTCCTTTGAATATTTTAAATACATTTAATAAATAAATTCAATGAGAATAATTCATAACATTAATAATATGAATTTAATTATTACATGGTGTTCTCTTATCATTGGAAAAATCATGTACCCTAGTGGCGGGGCCACCCATGTAAAAAACACATATTCAACTAAATAGGGAATATTCTTGAATGTTCTATTTACTGTGACCCTCTTGGACCTTACCTCGATAGCAGTGAATAATATTCCAATAACAAGAGTATGTGGTATCTAAAAACCCATCAAGGACCCCAATAAGATAAGTATAGTCACATAAGTGACAAACAACTTAAAAAATTACACTATGTCCTATAATCACTTTTACTTTAACATATCATAAAGTAGAACAGAAACCAATGTCATCACCCTTTCTTGCTTCATTATTTATTGATCTAACTAGTTAAATTTACCATGTATGAAAACAACCATGATTTTATCAAGATACTACCATCATGATAATCGTTAACAATATTATATAAGTGTTTTCTCCAAGAATTAACATATACTTTCCTGAAAATTAAAACAATTCCATACCACCTACGATGTACCCAACACAAACTACCTCTCCAAGATTTCCATATAATTTTTTTCAACTTGATTAAAATTATGCAATCAAGTGGAACACATAGTCAATGATATCAAGTCCTAAGACCATTACACATGTCTATAGATAGAAAAATCAAATGAAACTAAAAACACGTGGTATCCCTATTAGCATGTCTATCTTTATGATCTCAATACTTGAGATAACCATGTTTGAACTTCATGAATGGAATTCTCAATTAATTTGAGCCCCTATAACATGAAATTCAAAAATATAATATTTCCATTCAGTATTATCTATCTAGACCATAGGGAATATATTTATCATTAATTTCATGGTATCTCAAGGTTTTAATTATATATTGAGATATTCTATAACATTTTGATGCGATATAAAATATATGGACATTACCATTTCAATAGTGATATAGGAAAGTCTACACAATGATTGTAAGTAAAAAATCATGGATATTTCACAAGTATACATGGTATGGTAATCAAAATTAATCTAAATTTGGGTCTTGGGAACCCACTATTACAACAATTTTAAGGATATTAATTTTCATTTCCAATAACATTTGACATTTTTAAAAAGTTTTAATAAGTAATGTTTTTATTTTTTTCCATGCGGGTCACTTTTGACGTTTTTTACCCAAGTGAAAAAGAATTTCCTTTAATATATAGAACATGAATGAATTTTCCCACCATTAAATCCTTTCATTATTATTATTTACCTACTATATTTATTCCCAATATTATAAAATAAAATTAATTTCTAATTGATATATTGTATTTTTTATTTTACTGTTTTTTAATAGAAAGGGATATATGACCGTAATGTTATAAAAAAATAGAATGTTAATTTTCTTATGGGTTTATATGGAGGATTCCAAGGATTTATGGTGGAAAGGGTAAATCAATGTATTTACCCATTATATGGTAATTAAAACAAAAAGATGATGTTGAGTGAGGATAATATAGCTCATGATGATGGGAGTGCTGGATATAGTGCTCCATTACATTGGGAAATGGTTAGTCTTCAAAGGTGAAAATGAGGATGATGACTTGGTAGGTTACTCATATGGAATTAAATATATATTAATTATTACATCATGAGTTAAACATGAGTGACCCCATGTTATGAATCTGATGCTCCATGAAACCTATTTTATTATTGATAATGGCTTTTATATGAAACCCTTGAATTAATTTATCATGTTGATTTCAAGGATTTCATTTTCCCTATAATTGGATTCAAATATTTTTTTTGATCAATTTTTTTATTATTTCATGTTTTTATTTTTTATTTATGTTTATAAATTTTTATCAAGGAAAATGGAAAAATTATCACATAATTTCATGTTTTTCACTAGACTTGTAGTATTCTGTTATTTTTACATCCCATATTGGGATTTTTTTTCTCATTAAAATTTTTCAGTTTTTTATCAATGGATATATAGATTTATATGAACTATAAAAAAGTCTATAAATTTTCTATGGTTAATCATCTTAAAATATAATGAATAATTTTTTATAAAAAATATTTCAAATAAAATGAAACTATTTTATTGAGAAAATTGACATTGATTCAATGTTTTAAATTTTTATTATTCAACTATGAAATGTAAGAGTTTTTCCTAAATATATAATACTATAAATATAAAATATCCTTGAAATGAAATAATATTTTCCCCTTGTTATAAATCATATAATTATGTGTTGTTTAGGTTAAAAAAGTTTCTAGTTAGTATCAAAGAAAAATTTTAGATAAGTTTAAAGGTTATTATGATTCATTTGAGGATGTTTTTAGAGTTATAGATACCATGATGAGATATTAATTATTTTTTTTATCATTATATTATAAGAATATATACCCTTTTAGGATCTATGTGATGAGATTTTAAGATGATTAATGATATTTTGGGGTATATTAAATGGAAGGAAACCATTTGGATTACCATATCTCTTACTGAAAATGTTATTTTAGAAAAATATATTTTTTATTTTGTAGACATGAGTTTAAAGGTATTGATAAACATTATGTTTGATTTGAACCACAGTTCTAATTTAATTATAGTTAATTGGGAAAATGGATTTATACAATTTTTTCAACATATACATTATTTTATAAATAACCATGCAGTTGATAAGTAAATTTTTTACTATGTGATTTAAGTAATTTTTCATGAAAATTAACTTTAATTTTTGAAACATTTTACGAATCAAGGTATATTATATATTTTTATCTAGTATGATATTGTATTCTAGAGTTGAAGGTATTAATTGATTAATAAATATTGTGCTAACTTTTAGTATCATATATTTGTTTGTTGTGGTTTTATATTGATTCTGTTTGTTAATGAATCAATATTTTGAATGTTGTAGAATATGTTTTTGGGGAATATTCATTTTTTTTATTTATGAGTGATTAATGTTTCTTTTTAGATAAATGTAACAGTTATTTTAGTAGAATATGGGAAAAACTATTTATTCTTCATTTTGGAATATAAATTTTTTCTTTCATTTTTTTATGATTTTATAGGTGAGTTATTTATTGAATGTTTAATAGTGACCATTGGATGTTAATTGCAGAGTAATTGATGATTAATGTTTTATTAATTAATACAGGATATTATCTTATGTTATTATCACATTTTTTTAACCTATTAATATATGAATGATAACATTCCATCCTTTGTGGATCCTGTGATCTATTAGAAGTTTATTTTTTTCCCTCAAGCATGTAAAATTAATCTTGAATATTCATTTTGTGGAGTGATAAATGATATTGAATTTTAAACTTCTCAAAGTACAATTAAAGAAAAAATGTGCGATTATGGTTTGAATATAAATCAAGTAAGTATATTTTTCAATATTCTCTATAGTGATTGTAAAATAAATCCGTAACGCTAGAAAAAGCAATATAAATCTATCATGTTTCATAAATCAACCATAAAGGCACACTTTTAAGAACTCCTTCAAAAGTATGACTATCATAATAGAAGATACATGTTTTAAAAAATAAAAAAGAAATGATAATATTCCCGGTCATAATATAGGAAATATTTGTTAAAAAAGTAACATTTATTTATTTGATCTAAAGATAACTGTTTCAACATATGTATATTTTATTCCACCCCATGGAATTTATTCTGAAAATGTTTCAATAACTTTCTATTAGAAACATGGTAAAATACATAGGTCATGATTTATTTAAATGGGTAGAATATTGCACCCCATGATTTTAGATTTCATTTTATTTAAATACCAAAATGTTTGATATAGTGTGATATAAACAACACTAATCTTAAAAGAAAGATGATATATTATTAAAAAATTATTATATAAATATCAATTTTATAACCCTGTGTTTTGTTTGGAATTAATGAAAAGAAAAAAAAAATTACCAAATATATGATTTTTTTTTCAATAATTAAATGAATGATAAAGCATAATTTGATTATTAATTAGTTGGATATGAACATCAAATATTCTGATGATAAAATATATATTCATCATAAAATAGTTTTTTAGTGTGCAATGTATTATTATCTTAATAAAAAAAATTAATCACTACTGAAAAATGATTATGATGAAATTATTATATTATATAACCATTTAAATAAATTATCATTCATTTAATTGGATTCATCAAGAAAATAATTAAGATGATGTAATTTTATTCTTTAAAAATACATTTTTGCAAAAAATTTCATTCAGTGCATTTTTTCATTGAAATTTAAATGTATTTATGTGACCTTTATAAATTTTTTCTGAATATTTTGTATTATTCTTAAAATTACCATTCAGAAAAAATTAATATTTAATTGTTAAATTTTTTCAATAAATTAAATTTTGGTTGAATAATGAGAAATACTGATTTACACAAAACTCTTATTTCCTTTGATTATATAATTTAATTTAAAATTCAGATTTATTTTTTGAGTCTTTTTATAATGTAACATAATTTTTATTTTATTAAAAAAAATTCAACTAATTATATAAGAATAAATTTGGTAATTTAACATTTTATAAAATTTTTTTATCCATAAAAGATGTAGTTTTATAAAAAACGAATTTCTTTGAGTTTTACGATTATATAAAAAAATTAATGTTACCCACTTAAATAATTTTAATAATATAAAATTTATTTTATATTTTGGATCATAATTTTATAATTTGGTTTTAATTTTTGTTTCATTTTTGTTCAAATTGAATTGTTAACATGGTAAAAGTTTGTCACCATGG
This sequence comes from Viscum album, assembly GCA_963277665.1. NCBI lineage: Eukaryota > Viridiplantae > Streptophyta > Magnoliopsida > Santalales > Viscaceae > Viscum > Viscum album. Next base: position 301,764,300 of record OY728151.1, read on the forward strand.
TAAAAAGAAAAATGGGTTATGTGAGATGTTATACTATAGGATGAGGTCTCAAAATCAATCCACCAATTTTATATATTTAATTTTATGAGATTATTTCAATTGTATTCTTCCTGGATTGGGAAATATTAAAATTTTGTTTCATTTTTCCTTAATATTTAGCATTATATAATTTCTAGTAATGGATTATTAAAAAATGACACTATTTATTTAATATCTATAACATGGTTTATAAGGGATAAAAATAAGCTATGAATAGTATGATATTATTATTTGGAATATTAAAATTTTCATTACAATTGTAATTTATTTTTAGCATTTTTTTGATATAGTTACGTTGAACATGTATACAAACTCAAACAAACACTTGTGAAAACATTTCAAAAATAGATAAAATTATCTTTAAAACAATAAATGTAGTATCTTTTGATTGAAATATGGTGTTACATGAATTTATTGTATAATTATAATGTATAGGTTATGGTTATGTAGTTTATATTCTAATTAAATTTTTTTAATATGTTCAATGTAAATATTTTTGAATAGTTTGAAAAATGACATTAAATGGTATTTAATGTTTAAAATTTACTTTTTAAATTATAAAAGAATGATAAAAATCCTATAGTAACTCAATTGTATGTGGAAATTTTCTATTATATAATGAATAATCCATTTATGTACCACTTTTAATATCTAAAATTATTTTGATGGCCCTTTGAGAATGAATTTTTTTATCAAAATTACTGTTAAAATGGAAAAAAGTGGTTAATCTAAGTGATATGGTTTAGACTACCATTTAAACATTTATAATTTTTTTGAAAATATTTTGACCATATAAGTATTATAATATTATACAAACATGTAAATATATATGTCACTTTTTATTCATTTTACATGAGTTATCTATATATTATATATTAATAATTCAGGTGTTTATAAGATTACCACCCACCAAACTATTAAAAGTGAGATTCCTCTCCTCTCTTCCTCACACATATTGAGCCTTTCAAATCATCGATTAAAAACCCAAATAAATTTTACAAAATCAATACCCTCTAATTAGAGGTCATGGTTTCACCAAAATACCATCATATAATGATTATGGTGTAATCTAATGGGGTCTTCCAAAGAAGCAGAATTCCTCTTCAATGCGTATTTTCATGTTTATTTATTCTTCTACCTCATTTAGAATAATTATAAATTGGATAATATAAAATATGATTATATCCAATATATATAAATTTTATTATGTTTATGGTATAAAACTTTTTCAAATCATTTCCCATTAAATGGAAAATTAAATCTTCATTCATGCCTATGTAAAAATTAATATCTCCATGTAAAGATGAAATTTATTTTTAATCATTTATTTAAATAGTTTTTATTATGATGAATTTAAACAATATATATTATATTTATGAAAAATTAATTATTCTTTAATGATAATATATCACATTAAATATCTTCCTTATATCATCTTGAAAATTCTAATGGCACATGTGCATACGTGTTGACTACCACCTCCAAGAAGCAATGTGATTCATTATTCATTACCACATCACATGTATGGTAATTATGATTGAATTTAGGAATAAATTGAACATTCATAAAATAATTATGACTCTGGAAAATTAAAACATTATCATCATTATTTTTTTAAAATATATAGAAAAATGAAAACATTACTCATGAAGACGTATATACCATTTTCTCGTTGAATCCATGGTCTTTAGTTACTGTGGATTCCTAAAATGTTAAAATTTTAAAATTGTATTTTAATTATAAATGTTATAATTACCATTTTTTATATGGTGAAACCACTAATATTTTTTCCATGGTTTACAAAACAAAGTTTTTTTTAATATTTTTAATTGAATATCCTCAAAATGTCTTCTATGATCAAAAACTATTTATTAAATAAATAAACCATTTAAATAAATTAAATAAAAGGTATACTAGTAATTTAATGAACAGAACAAATTATAAACTAGATACAAAATTAATTTCTTTTTTATCTAGAAACAAAATGACGTATAGTACTTCCAAGGAGATGATGTTAGGGATTTCACATCACAATTTCTTTAATTGGGACTTACAAAATTTTTAAAATGTGTTTTCTTTTTATGTGTATAAAATGAAATATCAAGTTATTTTATCATTCCTTTTTTGAAATTAAATTGTTCTAAAAAGACATTTTATATTTCTCTTTCAATTTTATATAATGAATAATTTACTAAAATTATAATGGATTTTTAAAACTATAATTAATTGTTTTCCTTTGAAATAATTTTAATTCATGTACATGTTCTTTTAAATTATTCAATAATATTGTAATTTATTATTATAAGGATGTAAAATTTCATTTTGAAATAATTTGTAGATTATTCATTAAAATTTAAAGGTAAATTTTTAGTGTTTTTTGTATTGGATAGGTTTTTCTATTTTTATTAATGTGTAAAATAATGTTTTATTAATATATACAACAAAAAAATTTACCATTATTATGTCATGTATTTTAAATTTAGTAACCTCTAAATATTTTCATAGTTATAATAGGTAGTTTCAATTTCTCAAAATTTTGGATATTTTTTTCTTATGATATTTACGAAGGGGACATTTCACTTAACTTTTATACAAAAGATGGTATGTTCTTTCATTAATGGGTTCAAAAGATTATTTTAAGGGTTTTGGGGATAAAAATAACTATATTATAATTTTTTTGTTCCATATATAGTCTATGAAAATTATAGATGATGAAGGGTGAGAAAAATATATGTCATGGTGATGGGTGAGCCTGATATAGATCTCTAGTGTATTTGGAAATGGATAGTCTTCGATTGTGAAAAATGACAGGGATAACAGGTTGGTTACTCCTATGTAATTAACATGGAATTAGTAATTTATTACTATTTTAATCTATATAAAACATAGGTTATGAATCAAATTTACTAATTTTATTCTTTCTAAAGGGTTTTATAGAAATTTGTTGATTTTAAATGGTATGGATTGTTTGGAATCATTTAAATGTGAATGGATTATTTTCCAAAAAAATGTTTTCATGATTATTTCATCATTTTATTCACTACTTGAATATTTACTAATATTAATTGTTCAAAACTGTGTGTATAGCCCATAAAACCTTGGTTATAGGCTGTACCCATAGTTCAATGAACTATGGATGCTTCAGCTATCAGGATAGTCTGGTACCCATGGATTGACCAAACTATTGGTATAATCCCCTTACACACATGGTTCTCAAACCATTAGTGTATAAAATTTAATTGTAAATACCTCTGCCCATAGTTTGACGAAAACACTAATACTTTACCTATATTAATGAAATCCACCAATAGGAATTGATCCCACCACATTCCGCCTATACTCCAATGTATTTACCACTATCCTAAAAAACATTTTGAGTTATTATATATATATATATATGAATATATATGAAAAATTATTACTACTATTATTTTCACTACACTATTAGTATTATGAAAAAATAATAGTCCAATGTATACATATGGTTCCGTTAAATAGTGGGTATTAGTTCTTTATTAAAAAAATGTCCACCAATGGGAATTTATCACAGTACCTTCAACTTATTATCCAATGACATTACCACTATCCTACAACAAATGTTTTTTTTTCATATATTCATATATATTTAAATATGTGTGTGTGTGTGTGTATAACTACTTATTTATATTAAAGTTTTTATTATTATGTTCATTATTACTAGAAAACAATGGGATAACTTATACCAATGGTTTACCCAAACTATTGTTACTGGTTCCAAAAAAACATTACCTATACCCATAGTTTGGTCAAACCATTGGTATAGGTTTCCCCACAACCTTCCCTAATTCCTCTCCTCCTGAAATGTATTTCCATGGTTTTCAAAAACCTTTGGTATATGGGTGACCTATACACAATGTTGTCATAAAACCATGGGTATATATCCTTCCCATGATTTTCCCCTAGGAATATAGGGGTGAACTATAGACTTAATTTTGGAAAAACCCTTCTGAATAACATTATTTTCTAGTATTGATTATTTTTTCTTACGTGTTTCAATTTTTTTTCTATTGAGGTATCATATTCTCTTTCGGACATGTTTCCTTTATCATCTTAAATCTTTCTTATGAAAGTGATGAAAATTATCTTGTGGTTTTTTATGTTTCTATTAAAATAATTAGATTCCTCTATTTATATATCCCTTATTTATACATTTTTATCTAATTGTAATGTTTTAAATATTCGTTACATGATCTATAGATTTTTAGGAACTATAACATGGCCAATAATTTTGGTATAGAGAATCATCTTAATAGATAAAGAAGTGTTTTTAATGAAACATGATTTTAAATTTAGTAATCCTATTTTTTAGAAATAATTTTAATTGAGAAGAAGTGTTCAAATTGTATTGTACGGGTTTTTTTATTTAATAATTAATCATAATTCTCTAAAAATATAAAGCTATAATATCATCAAAATTAATAAAAGTGAAACCCTTGTTATAAATTTTGTAATTATGGGTTTTTTATATTATATGGTCATTTGGGAATAGTGGATGATGTTGGTATAGTGATTAAAAATAATATATAATAGAACCATATAGTTTGGATAAATAGAGATATGTGGTTTTCAAATAACTGATTTTGGTGACACATTGTTAGTTGGCGATAACAAACCTCTTTCCTATAAGGAATCAGTAAGCATCTTCAACGTTATAAAGTGGGAATAAGAAAAAAATTATAAAATTGATCCCATATTCCATAATCAAATTTATTTTTTATAGATCCTAAAGTATATGTAAATATTACTAGGTTAGAATGAAAATTTGAAATGAAACTCAAAATTAATGTTAAATTCAGTACCAATAAAGCATGATTATTTATTAATGGCATTATATAATATAAATAATATACGATAGTAAAACCTTTTCACCAGTTTATATGTTTAAATAAATTAGATTTATACTTTTATTAGTAGAATATAATTATTAGGATATTTATTTGTAGTATGTTACAACATCTTTCTATAATGTATATTTTGTGGATTAGGATTATATGAAACAAGAAGGAGGGATTGACACTATGAAGGATGGATACATAGTCTGAAAGTTGTATAGGTCTATTTTAGGGATAATGTAATAATAAATATAATAGAACATCCATTATTTATAAATTCATATGATAATATGGTTTTATAAAGAATAAACATAATACCAATGTTAATAAGAGGTTTAGTGGGGGTGAAATTTTTATGATGGTATTAAATGATGATTGTATAATATTAATGGAAATGTGATTTTTTCTTAAATTTTTTAAAGATGTGGTAAAAATATACAGATTCATAAATAGAGTATGTGATGTATCATATATTCTTGGGATTAAGATACATCATGGTGATCTAATTGAAAATTTTGGGGATGTCAAGTAACATAAATTGATATTTTATTGAAGAGATGCATATAATAGAGGCTGAGATGTTATTTTTTTTCAACATCACATGGTATACATATCTATAAGATAATATTTCATCATGAAATAGTATAGGTATAGTTAATGATATAGATATTATAGTCATATGTGATATGATATTCTATTTATGACATTAAATATGGATGTCTTGATGTTGGTTTTACATTTTATCTATTATGAATATTTTATGTCAACAAAAGAGATCCAAATTCGGTGGTTATAAAGACAATTCTAATGTATCTGAGTCATAAAATGTAAAAATTAATATTTTATTTATGATATGAGAGAATAGTCATTAGTTTATTTACACATGTTTTCTTATTAAAAAATAATTATTATTTAAATTCACTGTTAGGTTGTGTGTTATTACCTAATAGGGAATCCATTTTTACAAAGTGTTATTTTTACCTAGTGGTAATATATATTATTATATATTTTGAGTGTATTTTTTCTTCTAAAATAGGTAAATGAGTATTTTGGATATGAACCTTTTTTTGAGGACATGATAAGATAACTAGCAGTAATCATTTTTTCAATCAATATTGTGATAATATTGCAGAAGTGGTTATAGAATTGTAACCAATAAAACATTAATATAAAAATAATATACATTAGAATTATCTCCTATAGAGGGATTTTTCATAGAGGGATGAGGTTATGGAAGTTAGAGTCACATTAAAATAGAAAGTGGAGGACCCATTTACTACGGACTTATCTCAAGAGAAGCATTAATATCATGTGGTAAATAACAAACTAAAAGTTTTTAGTAATGTTCCCTACTACATATGGAAGTATATTCGGTTTGTTTTTTAATAATCAATAATTGTTTTAAATTTGGTTACTAGAACATAAATTCATATGATATCACCTGATGAGTTATATTCTACATGAAATTAATGTGATATGGTCATTATTCTATATTTCACAAAAAATGGTTATAAAAGTTTCCCATTATAATGAGAAACATGATGTACTATAAAATTATTCTCACACATATGTTCTATTCTCAATATAGAATATGTATGATTAGAGAAAAATTATTAAAGGCTATTTGGTTATTACTGATCATATATAGATTAGGCTTCATGTAATGGTTTTCGTTTATTGTAATCTAAAATAAATATAGTTATGTGGGCATACCCACTAATTGGAATTACACATGTCATATGTGTAATTGGATATTATTTAACTATATATGTTTATATTAATACATTTAATTGAGATTAATATTAATTTATATCATAAATTGAATAATTTGAATTTTCGTTTAAATCAATGATGACACATGTTCACAGTGAATTAGGATACATTGGTAGCATCATAGGTGACAGGAAAATAATTTAATATATCATGAATTTTTTTACCCCTTTATAATTAATAGAAGATGATATTTTTATCTAATATTAAAATGGAACTATCTGAATAAATAAATATACATGGTTTTCTATTTATTTGTTCATTTAATAGATGGAATGAAATAAAAATCAAACATATAGATTTGTGACCCATGTTTGTAACCTTTTGCATGAGATATCAATCCAAAGGTAATATATTACACTAAATCATTCATATGATGTTATTGTTACTACAAAATTAACTTTTTTCTCTATTAGTTCCTTGAAATGATGAAAAAACCTAATATTGAACATTAGGAATGATTTCTTAATTCCACTAGGAAAAGGCCTAAAGGATCACTGATATGTTGTATCCATAGTCATATATATATTTTGTTTTCTTTTAATATTTATAGTAAATATTTGTATGATTATTTGTGATAATAATTATCCATTTTTATAAGATCAAATAAATTAAATCATTAGATATATTTTTTTTGAATATATTTGATTTGAATATGAAATAAATATTTTTCACAAGATATTGAATGTAATATTTATTTTTTTTTTGGAAAAATAATTTGATGATATTTATATACTTACAAAATTATTTATTATTCATGGTTTGATCAATGTTTTGGAGGATTGATGGTCCTTGTTATGTTCTCCATGGAGTTTATATATTTTATTTAATATCATTTAAAAATTAATATATTTATTTACTTAATAAATTATATTTTAATATCATTGAGTTATAACATGCTATGGAATATAATAAAAATAAAAATATTATTTACTAATTCAAAATATTTATTAAAATTTTTGTCAACAAGGAAATATATAATGAATATATATAAAGTTTTATTTATTTCAAGGGAGATATTCTAGATAATATGAGGTTCTGTAATCCGACATGTAATGGAAATATGTGGAGGCATCCAATTGGAAAAACTATTTGGATAGGTTAATGGAGAATCCCAATATGTGATGACTCCTGTGGATTTCAACAAGAAAACTAATGGTATTTTTCTATGGATGTACATAATGTATATTTTATAATTTTAAGTAAATTTTGAGTTTCATGAGAAGGGTTGGATATTTTTTAGGATTCCGTATCGCAATGTGAATTAACTACGGAATTTTAAGACTAAATTCAATCCTCATGGTATATATTCATATTCAATACTTTATACATGAAGTTCATCTATTGATTCTATATATGTAGTTGATGTTCATAGTCAATCCATTGAGATGAGTTTGATAAACATTAAGTTCTTCTATATAAATATTAATTGTGATGTGTAACAACTATGTAAGTGTTCTGTATAAATCATAAAATTCCATATAAAGAAGTGTATATCACATCATATATATAGTGATATGTTTAATATTAAATTTGGTTGTGTAAAGGTCATTCTAGATACAAATGAACCTATGTAAGGGTAATAAATATTTGAGATAGTTATAACTGTTATTCTGAATGAGTAGCGAAAATTTTCCTTCAATTAAAATAATGTGATGATATATTATTTATATATTTATATATCATTATTCTTCAATTGGATCATGATCATGGAAAATTAGAGTGAAATAATAAAACAATAGGTGATTCATTAAGATTGATGATTATGTAGGATGATATTATTTACAATTAACAGATAAATTTTGTGTCATAGGGAACTATACATTGAAGATGAAACAAAATCATAGTGAAATTTTGGTCATTATGCATGTATTATGAAGTATTAGAAATAGATTATGTTTGATAAAATAGAAATGATGAAAATACCAGAGAAAAAAGAAAAATTATTGTTAATTATTTAGAGACATTATAAGAATAAAAATAATTTTTGTTATATATAAAAATGTTGTAATTAATATTTTAGGAAAATATTATATCTTATTTAAATGGTGACACACTATTATTTCTAGGATAATTAACTGATTTATATTCATTCATGAAAACATTCTAGCTATAATATTTTCTAAGTGAATTATCTTTTAGATATTTATATATCATTTTAAAGTTAATATAATGTAACAATAAGATTTAAGTAGCAATACATGAATTTATTTTAAGAAGTTATAATGATTTCAGGTAGTATAATTTATCACTACTTATATTCATGGAGATTATATATTAAATATAGAAAAAATATTCACTGTATTTTTTTTGAGTACATGTATATATATAAGTATAAAGGAAGAATTGAGAATATATGGGGAGACACTAATACTAATAAAACCCTATATATTGTCTAATTTTAATTGAATAATAATAACATAATAACATTGTATAGGTCCTATGAATCGAAGAAGAATGGGAAGAAGTAAAATGTGAATGTTTCCTTATAAATATGATGAATATTTGGAACAAAATGGTTTGATTGGAGGTGGATATATAGTCTATATTTTTTAACCCATGAAGGGGTGTAATGATTAAAATCTTTCACATTGGGTTGTCATTTTTTTCAATTGGAAATGATAATAATGAAAAAATATCCTAATGCTCATAAACCAGTTTTCTATTATGCCTCTGAGTTTCGCATCAGGAACACCATTTTTTAATTTTTTTTTGAAAATGATTGTTGTGGTTTTCTAGATTCATTAGGATTCAGTTTTTCTATCATAAAATAATTTCAAACTAGATTAAATTTTTTAATCTTACATATAAACACCTAATAGCTCCCATATCCATATTCGGGTACGAACCATCTTTCTAGAGGTATGAAACCTTTTGGGGTTTTCGACCCAATAACACTTTAGTGATCACATTGGTTGTGATGATGGGAGGTCAAGCTCATCACACACCTATTTAGGATGAATTATTTTATACTATGAGAGTCTCTTATAAATATAATATATTTTCATTGACCTCTTCATAATCCTAATAAGGAACCAGTTACTATAACAAAATGATTGGGTGTTGAATCCTTAATGAGTATAGGGGGTGATATTGATGAGGCCATTTGTATGTATCCATGGTTTATTATCCATTTTTAGTCATTAATTAGAAATGGGTACATGGATATATTTTGATGCTGTATATGCAGGAACTCTAAATATTACTACCTTCCAGGGTGGTAATTGATATTTTGAGTCTGGGAATGAACCTTTATGACGTTTCCAATGTATCCTATTTTTAATATGAATCAAAACCCACATAGTTCATGTAAACCATGTATTTTAGATTAATGTGAAAAAAATATATGGAAGAACATATGAATATAGTATTTAGCTAGAGACTTATGATGATTTCCTAAATATCCTTCTCAGAATATTAATTAGATTCAATATAATTTTTTATCCCTTGACCTAATGAATAGAAATAATAGATAATTAATTTTTTTGTTGAATATTTCCCTGAGTCATACTGATGCTGTAATTTTATTAGGACCTACCTCGAGTTGGATACCATTGAATGGGTATAATTATATCATGCCACTAAATGGGGCTCACACATTGATTTTTCTATGTTTCGGGGGATTTTAGGATGTGAGTGATGTTATTGTTGAAAACCCCTAACCAACTTGAGCCATGATCATTGTAAAAAACATGGGATATGAATTCATTAGTCCCACTTCATATGGATGTGTTAATTATCCACTAGGGTGACCCTTAGAGGGTAATTAATATAGAACATGGTCCTTAAGATAGAATACTACATATACTATTTATTGAAAGAATGAAAATTATCATAGTTTAATTAGATTATCAGTCCAATGATGGAAGAGGAAGAATTATGATCCAATAAAAGAGTTCTGGTCCCCTAGGTGGGAGTGTCTGAGGCACGGATGAAATTTCACAAACATATATTCCCATTGAAACTCATTGATTTGATATTAATCTTACATTTACTATTTGGAGTAGAATTATTATTCTTATAGATTAGTTATGAATTATATAATATGTATAATAGAAAGTTTTATCTTAGCCCTGGGTTTTTAATTAACCTATATGTGTCGATACAAACATGTCTTGGTTTCCTAGAGTACATTTCCATGCACTATCTCAAGATCCATTTTACTTGTCCTAAGGATTTCAAAAGACTTAGAAGACATGTCCAGAGGAGGTCACATGATTTGGAAGAAATTTCTAAAGGGCATCGTATGATCTGGCTCACATGTCCATGGTTCTTTGCATGATCAAGGATTTGAAGTACATGGTCCTTTATAGGATCTAGGATGACACGTGGAAGGGGCTTTAAATGACATGGGATGCATGTCTGAAGAATTTAAAAATTCATTTGGTGACATGTCCTGGTGCTGCCAAATGACTTGGGTGACATGCTATGAGTACATAAAATGACTTGAGTGACATATCCTAAGGATATAACATAATCTAGATCGCATGCCACGAAAAGTCTTCATGACTATACTGACATATTTTATGGACATCGTGTGATATAGAATACATGTCGATGTAGGTTTACATGATCAGGGAATAAAATTACAAGGTACATCATATGATTGAGACTGACATGTTCAGAGGGCATCACATGACTTGGGTGGTATGTCTATAGGACTTCCCAAGACATGAGTGGCATGTCTTGGTGATAAAAATGACCTGTGCAACATGTATGGACGGATTCACAACACTTGAGTGACATGACCTACAGACATCTCATGATCTGGTTGACGTTTCTATTGGGTGTGAAATGACTCAGGAACAATGTCTGTAGAACTTCACAAGACATGGGTGACATGTCCTGGTGCTACCACATTAGTTGGATAAAATTCATGGAGGACTTTACATGACTTGAGTGACATGTCCTGAGGATATCACATGATTTGGTTGACATGACCCTAAAATTACCAATGACTTGTATGATATTTCCAAAGGACATAATTTGATTGATATGAACTGTCCAACATCCTTTAAATAATCTAGTTGAGTTGTTCAGAGGCTGTCGCATCATCAGAATGGATCATGTGAAGAACATGACTTCTTAGTTCTCTAATCCACATATCCCCTTTATTTTAAACATATTCTATTATTTTTAGCCCATGTTGAATATATTTATCAATGATTATAAAATAATAGTTTATGAAATTCCAATATAAGCATTGTTGACATATGGTAAATCCTTCCCATGATATGGATTGTTCTCCATAAATCCTTCACATGATCAATATGGTGAAAGCACGAATCACAAATTTAGGCATCATGAACCCCTAGGTCATTATAGATATTTTAATTTGTGAATACTCTTATGATGGAGTGTCTTTTAGTATCTATAATTCATATCTCATGCTAGAATCTCCATCTTCATGTGTGTGTTTTTATGCTGGTGGGGGGGGGGGTTATAGGACTTATCACCCTAGTTATACACCACCGTTCATAGAATGTGTCTTCTCGACATGAGTTGGTGTTGTGGTCTAATGTTTTGAATCATGTGCATCACATGATCTTGACCTAGGTTTTATAGGGCATCAAATGATAAAATAAAGACATGACATCATCCCATAATTTGTATTTTTTAGACCCTAACTCATCAAATAGATTCCTTTGGATCATAATACCATGTAAAATTACAATATAAACATTGATATGGCATGGTTGAATCGCATTTAATGCTCAAGATGCCTATTGAGGGGCTTTATTGTGATCATGGAGGCCATTTTTGGTGTCCTTCATGAAATCTGATTTCTTATTGAAAATCCATTGTGCCATCAGGGAGGACTTGTCTAGAGTTATTCATGAGAGCAAGAATACTTTTTAATGTCATTTCATAAGACTATGATATCTTATCAAGTGCCTTTTGGGAGATCAAGATGGCTTTCTAGGGGCCTCTCATGAGATCATAATGCCTCGCTAAATAGTCTTTACATGATTAGTAGTGATTCCACATGAGGCATAACACTTTTTCATGAAAAAGAATGTATCATCATTTCATTATAATTTTCCACCATTTACCATTTTATTTCTTTTATTTTCATGAGTTTTCATCATTTTCTCATTGGCTAGCCTATGGGTCATTGCAAGATAAATATTGTATCATGTGATATCATTGATGTTTTTTCATGGACATTTTCTCAGGATGTATGTGGTTCATTCTAGATCAATGATGGATCTTGTGAGGAATTGCGGTAATTGAGGATGAAAATCCATTCCAATGGCCTGTGGATTAGGAGGGGGTGTCAAATAACTTATATTTATGCATGAAATCCATTAAATAATGAAGAAACACACCATGATTATTTTTCATTACATATCATACATATTTCCAAGGGGATATGTGTGATCTCATGAATCACATAAGAATGTCACATAAAAATAAAAAAAATTGTGAATTCTTGAAGCCTCCACCTTTTGAAAATAATACTTCTCTTTTTGTTGGTATCTCAACCCTTTTCCATAAAATATTCACCATAGAATTGATTGATCAAACCGACATATTAGGGGAATTCATGATACCAAGATGGAATTCATTGCAGTCTTAGCATGATTATGAGTACCATTTTATAAAGGGTTGTAAGATCCAGGGGAATATTTTTGAGGTTCTCACAACAGAAGGATTTTATTGAAGGGATTTCATTTAATTGAAACCCAATCCCATGGAGCACAAAATGTGGCTGAATAACCATCCAATGGTCCTATCATTATGTCTTATATTGGAGGTAACACGGTCTTTATGATTCAAATTCCTTCTAGATATGAATTACTTCCATTATTTTTCAGAGAAAATAATACATAGGATTCGGTTATTTCATCCATCCTTGATTTTTTTAATCTATTTTAATGAAATATAAATAATCCCATACCGATATAAAAGTTTCTAAGGTACATGTACTAAACTATGAGGAATGTAATTTACCACCTATGTCATGAAAGATTTCAATGGTTAGTGCTTTGATTGGCCTTTAGGATTTCAGGTGACCATTGGTACACTAAAAGGGACCCCATAAAAAATGGGAACAACCAAGATTCTTATTTCACTGGCTACTCAACTTTTGAATTTATAGATTTATTTATCCTTGTACTCCCCCAAGCAATTATTTCATAATAACTATCTGCAAGACCAATTTCCTCAAACCTCTCTATGAGATCGGGCCGTATAACTAGATCACATGATCTCTTCATCCTGGAAAATCACTCGAAAAATATTTGAACCAACTCATAGTAATTTGGTAGAACCATGGAATTTTACTCTGATTCAATGATATGAAAATTAATTTTTTAGATCTTATGTCTCTATTAGAAGATTAATTGATCATTACATGGTTTTTGTGACCATCTTCATGTATTGAGATCACAATTCTTATGACAGATCATGCGGTCGTAAGATGTTCTGTCGGACATGCGATGCATCAGACTATTATTGGGCCATGAAAATCATGATATGCTTCATGGGTAATGGGGTTCATGATAACTATATGAGTTCATATGATAAAAATCCCTTCAATCATGTGATTCCCAAGATGATGTTGTAATTGTGCACCTATTTTGATAGTAATTGTTACTCATTTTACTTGTTCTACTTTTTTATATAGAATCCATTTTCTAACATCTTCTATAATGGCATGAAATAGGTCCATGATTATTTTTAATCCAAATACTTAGTCTCTATGTCACGTTTTCTCCAACACGAAGGCTTTGATGGATATTCGCTCTCCTGAAAATCATAGCTAATATATATCTCCCCGTCATCCATTGTATGGATTCGGTCTGCTGTATGATTTTTTTACTCCTTCTCCTAATTAAATCCATCCATCATTTTTTCTTTTTTCAATAAATGATTTTGTTTAAATTATTTATTTAAAATAAATGAAATTGGTGGTGAATGTTCCCCATGTATTATCTACAATGTAATCAAACTATCCTCATGGTCCAAAAAGTTGCAATCATTCCAATGAAACTATTTCACAAATTTATTTTTGAATTAATGTCTCTTAGAATAATTCTTGGAGTGTTTGGAGAACTAAGTGTGCCTTATAACCTAGAGATAATTTTTCTAATGAATAATATTGATAGTTATTGTTTAGGTAGAGAATCTTATAATCCATTGACCAACTACATGTCATTCATCCTTACTAGGTAGATTGTATTTATCAATTCATCATGAATCTTCATTCCAACCATATAAAAGTTATTATTTTACAATAGTACCCTATTAACAACTAATTATATATGTATCATGGTGAATTAGGGATCATTCATTGGGTCATTTACTAGTTAGGAGTGATATCTCTTCATAGGGAGATACATTACAAGTTTCTCCCTAGCATGGATATTTGGGATGACCCCACACAAACGCTAAACCATGAATGAAAAACACTAACAATTATGAAGGAAATTTTAATGATTGGTCTAAAAAATACTATCTTTTTCCATTTATGGGCTAGATCAACTACCTCCTCTACCATAGAGGGAATCAACAAACCACTATACACCCACATCAGTTCCCTTCACAATATGTTTGTGATGGTGCAAGATCATATTGAGCCATCTTTGAGGATGGGGAGAATTCCACATGTGGATATTAGGTGAGGCCATATGTTTCCCTAAGTCTATTACTAGTAGTATTTTTATCCATGATTGTGAACATATGGATTTTTATGGATGGGGAATCACTCCTGAGAATTTGGGTGAGAATACAGTTGATGGATGATCGATTCACAGTGGAGTGGCTTCATAATATATGCTTAAAAAATATTTCTCTCATCTACTAACTCCTAGAAAATATCTAACAAGGAAAAGTTTACTATAATTTTAGAAGCCAATTCTAGTTATAGTTTATCTAGGCATGCCAGTAGTTTTACTATTACAAATACCATAACACAATCCAGATCCAAGATGATTCTTCCACCAATAAGATATTGAATATTTCAAGGTTATAGGTGATTCATCTAGTCCCTGATGATGCATTTGACATGTTTACCCTTCTTTATCGTTTCAAATTCATGTTCTATCTAGCAGGAACTAGGATAATTTTTGAAGACAACATCACATATTTCGATGATTTTTTATTAAAAACTCGATTCAGGGTGGGGATATTATGTAATGTGTATATGAGTTAATTATTTATGATATATATACCCATATCAATTCTCTCAAAAACATGGTTGCATTCAACGGGTTTCATGTCTCCCTTTTACAAGTGTGCATGTAGAATGACACCTCGTGGTCATCAACCAATTTTTTCATATGTTGGTGCCTAAATATAGAAATGGTGATATTATTATTCCACCGATTAAAACCCCTAACCTCATATCTTATGTCTAAAAAAATATTAGTTGGAAGCCTACTGAAGTGTTGTGTGAAATAGATTGGTTAATTAGGAAGAAAAAGGCCCATGAATCACTGAACTCATTTTCTATGGTGGAAATGGAGTTGATTGATGACTTGGGAGAGAATTCATGGATGCGCTCTCACAATAATCAGGAGAATCACATTAATTGAAGGATATTGGTAGAGGAGGATGTACCTTCAGGGCCAATGAAAAACGATGCATCAATTGAGATGAAATAGTGTGAGACCTCGTCTATCATCTACCATCGTCCAAACCGATACATCTTCATTCTAACATCACCACCTCAGAAGTTTTAGATGTCCAAATAGGATGAAGGTGTAGGATCTAAATGTACATATATATTCTCAATTACAACAGGGGGTGAATATTAGGTTAAAAAAACAATCATAAGTTTATATTTAAACTTTTAGTAAACCTAAGTTTAACCAAGTTATATAGGTTATATTCACAAATCCTTCTATAATAACTATACATAAACCTAAAAAAATTAAATAAAAGTTATGGAAATATTTCATAAATAAATATTTTACCTTAATGTTTATATAATATTATTAAAATTTAAGTATACAATATTAACATATAATAATAAAGTCACACTTTTATTCTTTAAAAAAATTCAGCAGAATTAAAACTTTTAACCACAAAAAGTAAACAGGTCTAAGATATCTTTTAAGCCTAAGAGAAGGGTATCCAAAAACTATGGATAAATGTACCTTGATTTATAAATTCAAGAACATCAATCATTCCCACAGCAGGGTAATCCCTCGATAAGTGTATCATAGACTATCTTGTTATCCCCGCAAACCCTCGAACATTAAGGTTGTATACACCTCTATCTTCCTATCCCTAGAAGTCCTAAAATGTTAAGGTAGTAGATACCTCTTTTTTCCAATACATGGAATCCCATGATTGTACACATCAACAATCAGAGTCACACTATTGAACAAGTTGTTCACAGCAGAACATGATATTCCCTGATCTCACAAAGAATGAGAGTATATATCTATAGAAATTTCTTCACAACATGTAATATCTAGATGTGTCAATGAATATCTAAATCATCCAATGTATTGGGGATTTATAGGAAAAGGTTCCAACAGCCGACTCCCTCCTATAACAGTCATATTTTTCTTTAAATCTCGAAGGGACATGTACACGTATCACATAATAAATATATATCATAGATTGTACGATAGCATTTCATATAATAAATCATGAGATACATTATCATGATTAATAAACATTAAAATTTTTAGGATATGATAAAAAGAAACATTGATATGATTAAATAAGGTATCTGTAAGAAAATAATTTAATTAGATTCATAAGGAATAGAGAATCAGAGTCTAAAAATATAAAGAATCAGATTCTAAAATAACATATAATTAGAGCCTGAATTCTATAGAATCCAGAGTTTGATTTATAATAAATTAAAAATTTGATATATAAATGTTTCAGAGTATAAAAAAATGATATTTTTGAGGCTGATTTCTAGAGAATTCAGAATCTAATTTATGATGACATTAGAGTCCGATTTCAGGATAAGTCATTGTCTGATTTCAGGAGATATCAGAGTCTGATTTCAAAATAAATCATATTCTAATTTTAAATGAAATCAGATTCTAGTTTTATAATAAATAATATTTTCATTTTTGAAGAAGATAGAGTCTAATTTCAGGTGAAATTTGAGTCTAATTTCAGAAAAAAAATCAGAGTCATATTTTAAAAGAAATCCGATTTTATTTTCAAAATAAATTCAACTCACAATTCTGGGGACATTAGATTTGTTTAAACAAAAAATTTTGAATTAGGTAATGATATTATTTGTTTCATTAAGATATTTTTTTTTAAAATTGGTTGTGGATAACTAAATATAAGACAATAAAATATATAGGTAAAGTCAAAAACATTTTTAGAGAATGTAAATTTTCTTGAAGAAAATATTTCATCGAGAAAAATAATTTTCTTTTAGTAATGGTGTTTGTGGTATATAAAACATAATGGAATTCAAAAGTCATAAGGTAACTTATTGAATCGACAATATCCCCCATTTTGGAAATCAGAAACAAATTTTTGAAAAAGAATAAAAGGAATCAGGTTTTCATTTTTTTTAATTTTTAAATAAATACTTATCTCCCTTTAATTAAGACGAATGATGAATAAGACTAAATCCCCCTTGTGTTTTAAATTCTCTAAGATTCATATTCATGTATTTCTGATAGAAATTACTTCTTCTTTCTTTAGAATATACTCTTTATGTAATATCCTCCTAATTTAATATCCCCATTTCATTGGGAGTTATCTTATTTTAACATAATATTATTTTTATCATTCTTTTCTTCTCCTTTGAGATTTTTAAAAAGAAATCGAGGGAATGAAGAAAATTCTACCTGAAATTTTCGGAACATAAAAGACAAATCAATAGAAAGATAAAAAAAATTCAATATGATGAGAAAAATTTATTACAAGGAAAATAAAACTGAATATTGGATTTAAGAAATCATTTATTCTTATTATCCTTCGGTATATGCTTTCTCATTGTCTCCCCCAACCTCTTAATCTATTTTTGATCATCCTTAAACTTCTTGAGCAACTGATCCAGATCCTAATTTTTCTTTTCAAGAACATTGCTTCTATCTTCTTAAGAATTAAGAATTTCAGCTAGAGACTTTACCACCTATTCTTGATCTTTGAATTTTTCTTCCATATCTTCCTTGAGTTCTATTTCTCCTTTAAAATTCAAATTAATATAATTCAACTCTCCATTCAGGTCTTTATCTTCTTGAATCCGCAAAACATGCCCTTGATTTAGATTTTCATATAAACTTTTTGAAATTTTCTTGATCGTGTCATCTAAATTATCAATTGAATGCTTTACAAAATCTTTAAAATCATCCATGATTTTAAGATCATAAATAATTGATATAGAAAACTTGGTCGTCTCTTAGAATGATCTTCTATGAGCATCATAACAAATCTAAAAAGTCTTAAAATCAGTTTCAAGTTTGAAAAACACTTCCATGAAAATGCTTGTAGAGTATGACATCTGTTTGATTGTTTATTGGGGTAGATGATATCTGGATTCAATGCTTGGGAATATGGGAATGGAATTTATATGATTTTTCAGGGACTAAACAACAAAATATTAACCCAAGGAAGATGATGACTCTGAAGAAGATTCCTTTGCTAGTGAGGGAGGATTATCTTATTGTACTGGTTTCCTCTTAGATGTTCCGACAACAACTATCTTAGATTTTTCAACTACACATTTATTTAGTTCTTCACCAACAATTTTCATACCTTAATAAAATTTTTAGACTTCCTTATCAACTTTCGGAGTCCCATTCTCACTATCAAAATCATGAATTGTCCCATCATCAACATTAGCATCTTTTTCACCAAATCTATTAGCTACTTTGTTAACATAATTAGGATGAATAAAATCATGATTACTAATTCCATCATTTGAAGGTTTATCAGCTTCTTCCCGAACATCATCATCTTTCCCATCTGAAAATATATTTTTTTGATTTATCATGGAATGTTCTGATAGATATATTTCTGGAAGGACTATCATTCCCTTGGTATTCTTCCACCATTTTTATTTCATCGTCACTTTCCTCCTCCTCCTATTATTCTTCTTCATGTTATTATTCTTGGTGAGCATTTTCTTATTCAACAATAATTTTTGGAATTGAAATTTTATTTCTCTAATCTGTAACTTGAGTTTCAATAGGCACTGATTCATGCCTGAAGGATTTTGGCACTAGAAGCTTTTTAGATCTGTTATCTGTATCTCTAAGTAGAGCATGAATAATCTCATATTTTGAAATCTTCTACTTTAAAATATCCTCTTTTTCTTTCTTCCCAAGCTCTTTGGTAGCTTTAAGGACTTATAATTAGTAGGGTATAACCCAAACATTGCATCTTCCTCTATCTTTTTCTTCTTCTTCTCTCTCCACTTGGCTACCTCTTCTTCAGGAAAGGTTTTTTCTATTTCAACTTCGGTGGAGAAGATATTGATTCCTGTACTGGTGCTTTATCTTATGGTTCTAGTTCTTTTTTTGGGGTATGCATGGAACATTCACCTACTTCACCTTTATTTCTAATATCTTGAAAATAACTATCAAGAATATCAAAGAATTCTAATTACATAATAATGAAACTGATCTCCATCCTTCTCAGAGTTTACATTATTATGATATTTTGAAATATTTAATAATTTTTCTTTATAAATTTGTTTACAAAGATCTAATATTTCTTTTGTTAAAATAAAAATTCTAGAATTTTCTTTCTCTAACATTTTTTTATCTTACAGTTTTCATTATCATGCAATTTTAAAAATGTAGAAACGTTTTCAAATAATGGTACAATATTATATTCTGATTATGAAGATTCTTCATATGAAGATTCATAATATTCATCATTAGTGAAATTTCAATTTAAATAAATATTGGTTATAGAAGAAGCATTGTGTACTTTAGAAATAAGATAACGATTTTCAATTGGTAATCTCGCTATAAGACCAATATTATTCAGACTAGAAGATTATTACTACAAGGATTCATCTGAAGAGTCCCCACTACTATCACTGAAGGTTACATTAGCCTTAAAAACATTCTCAAATGTATTTCTAGTACTTCTTTATATTCCTTTTAGAATTCTTATCCTCTTTATATTTTCTCTCAAGCATAACACAATCAGTTATGATACATCTAGACCTTTTTCATTCATAAAAAGTCACTTCAGAATCATTCTTGTCCTTTCTGTCTTTTTTCTTATATCTACAATTGAAATATTTATTTCCCACAATCGTGTTCATAATTCAATCAATATTGTCTAGTTAATTCACATAACGATCAATGCTAGTTGATTAAGATATTGAGACTTCTTTCTAATATTTAGATCGATTTACCCTTTCTGGAGTCATGGATTTAGATGTAGTAGTAAAATAAATTCTTACATTACCATTTTTATTTTTATTAATATCTACATCTTTGTTCATTCTTGTATCATACTAAAGAAGAGTTCAAAATAACTCATCAAGAGTAATGTTATTTACTTTATTATTTTCATCAATAGATGTCTTTTTATATTCCCACTAATTGGAAATGATTTAAATTATCTTATCCACAATAACTTCATCATCATGCCATTTTTTATCCCATAGATAGAAGACTGTTGATGATAGTCATAAATCATTGTTTCACTTTTCAAATTGCTTCTCTATAAGGAAATATAAAACCATGACATTTATCTCTTAACATTACTCTTCTTGTTTCTATAACATTTGAAGTTTGGAAGTTGGTAATGTCAAGTTTCTTCCATATACTTACGGAAACCGTACAAGTGGATATTTGACAATAAATTTTCCTAGTCATGGAACATTATAGTGTATTACGCTCCATGTATTTTAGTTGATATTCTTGTTTTTACTGATTTTTGAATGTTCTGATTTTATTTTCAGGAATATTATATTCACCAATGAGCATTAAAATGTTGTCAACTCAAGTGATTATAATAAAGTTCTTCATCCTATCTCTCTTGTAATCGTAGTAATTACCATAAAATTTTGGTGTTCTAGTAGGATATATCATATTTATAGAATCAATTTTCATTTCTTCCATTATTTACAAAAATTTCATTTTAAAAAAATGATTACTTAAAAGTGTTTATAAAAAAATTTAATATAAAATATTTAGAAAAAAACATTATAATGTAAAGTTAAGAAAGAAATGTTGAGCAAGATAACTTATATGAAAGTCTATGTATTTTACATATCTCATTTGATAACAATTGAATGATTGAAATGTAGATGTAGATGGTCAATTAAATGATGGGGTGAATTTTATGTTTCAAAATAACTTTCTTAGTGATAGATTTAAACCTTAATTAAATTGATGTTTAATAAGTGAAACATGTTATATTAAAAAAATCCTTTTTAAAAAATGATTATTATATAAAATCAAACTTAAGGAAAACATAAGGAAATATTTCTCAAAGAATGATTATAACTTCAAGTTTATAAAATATTTTTTCAATAAGAGTACACAATATTAATAAACTATAAGAAAATTATACATTATTTCTTTACCCAAATGCAGTGGAATTAAAATGTGTAACAACAACAGGTAAACATGATTATAAAATATTTTTACCCAGAGAGAAGATATCAAAAAACCATGGATAAAGGTCCATTGATTTATACATTAATGAAAGTATATCTTACCCACACCAGGTTAAGACCTCGATAAGAGTATCAGAGATTGTCTTGTAATCCCCAAAATCCCTTTAACATTACGGTAGTCAGAACATCTATCTTCCTATCCCCAGAATTCCTCAAACTTTAATGTAATAGACACCTATTTTTTCCTATCCCTAGAATCACCTAATTTTACACATCAAAAATCAGAGTCACACTATGCTGAACATGTTATTCATGATAATACAAGATGTTCACAAATCACACAAAGCACGAGTGTATCTCTCTATAAATATCTTCTCGTCATGTAATCAATGTATGTGTCAAAAAATTTCAAAATCATCAAATGGATGGGGTATTTATAGGAAAAGTTTCCAATGGTCAGCTCCCTCCTCCAATGGTCATATTTTTCCTTCAATATCCAAGGTACTTGTACACGTGTCACTCAATAAACCATTAGTTTGAAACAGATTTTATGAAATTATTTCATATAAGACATCATGGCATACATAATCATGATTAAGAAAATTTAAAAAGTTTAAGATCTGATTAAATGAAATTTTTCTTTAAGGAAGTTAGCTAACTATAAGAAAATAATTTAATCAGATAATTCTGGAATAAATAATTGGATTCTAAAATAATTAACAATAAAATTATAAATCAATAGATATTCAGAGGCTGGATTCTGAGGAATCCAAAATATAATTTATTATAAATTCAGAATCTGATTTATAATGATTTTGGTGTGTCCAAAATTGAGAGTTTGTGGTCTTATTTCTACATAATTCAAAACCTAATTTCTGAAGAAATTATATCCGGATATCAGGAGAAATCGATGTTCGATTTCAGAAAAATCCGAGTCTGATTTCAGGATATATTAGAGTCTGAACTCAGAAGATCTCAAAGTCATAATTCAGAAAAAATCAGAATTTTATTTATAATTAATTTCGAATATGATGTTTGGAGAAATTAGAGTCTGATTTTTGAAGAAATAAGAGTCTAATTTTTAAATATATCAAAGTATGATTTCATGAGAAATTGGAGTATGATTTTAGGAGATATCATATTCTGATTTCAAATGATATTGGAGACACAATTCTGGGGAAATCGGATTCTAGGAAACTAAAAGTGTCTGAGTTTAGTAAGAATTTGATTTTTTCCATTAATAAAAAAGTTTGTAATCATGGTTTATGAAAACAATAGATAAGACAATGAAAATCATAGTTAAATTAAAAAACGTTTTTTGAGAATGTAAATTTTCATTATGAAATTATTTCATAGAGAATGATAATTTTCCTTTAGAAAATGTGTTTGTGATATTCAAAATCTAAAGGTATGAAATTTTCATATGGAAAATTATTGACTCAATAGAACGATAATCTAGCAGCATATTAATACCTTGATTACAATGAACCCCTTAGAGATTTATTGTGACTAATAGGAATTTATTTTGGATCTATTTAATGATTTGGGCGAAAGAGGCTTTGAACACTAGACATTATATTATATCATGTTTGAAATCATCATGAACCTATATTGTTTTGATTAATAATTTTCTTTAACCAATCCACTATGTGATGAATCATAGATTCTTGATGAGAGAAATCAAATAGTCTATGTGCTATGTTTTGAAATTGATTTCTTTACCATAGAAATAGAAGGAAAAAAAATCATGAATAGACTATACGAGATCTGATATTATGGAATTTCCCTATTTATTTTTAAAAAATTATGAATAATATAATGTTGTTTCTTATTTTATTAATATGATTATTCTTATGGTGGATGTGGGGGATTTGAATAAAATGACTCCTCAACTGTCCATTAATATCTCCCATCAAGACTTGTATACATTAGAAAACACAACAAACATGATTTTATTGATATCCATTCATGGGGGTATATGTTTGAATTTTTTTGAAACTTTTATGGGATGATTAAAAATGATGATATTACTCTTATTAGAAACTATCAATGAACAAAATATTTTGACTATACATATCATTTATGAGATTTCATTCATTTATGATGTGCATGAAAATTCATTGATCTTATGTCTCATGATTGATAAAAATACACATCATTTTCATAACACCAAACAAATATAAATTCTTAGATTCTATGGTTTGAACAAAAATATATTCATATTCATAATTTCTCCTGAAAATCAAACGAAATGAGATTTTAAATTGATGTAATTACTCTAGTTTCCATGACACCACATTGTTTAAAAGCATAATTTGGGTAGAAAATATTCCCTAGAGAGAGAATTCTCAAATTTTTTTAAATTACAATGCACTTATAGAGTGTATCTTGGGTTTTTACAGGTAAAAGTAGTAATACCTAAAATATTTTCTTATTTTTATTTTTTATCTCCATAATTTTTTCATATTCATTATATAGGGGAAAGATAATCATGCATGGACTTAGATTTTTCTCAGGCCACAATATTATATGTTTTCAATCTGAATTTTTTGTACCTTTTCCATTTTATAAATTCAAAATATTTCCTATATCCATAAAAGACCATTTCCAATAAATAGATTCTCAACATTATTTCAGGTTTCCCTTTTTAGGATTTCAACAGAGAAAGTAATTTATCTCTTTCAATTTTTTCCTTGAGGTATTTCCAACTAGACTGTTTCTGTGTTGTATTTTAGGGTCTTACAATTTAGATTTTCTATTATTGGTAGTTTATGTTCTTATAACTCATAACATATGATACAATTAGTATACAATTCATGAGGTATTATTCATTGTATATTTTAAATTCATGTGGTAAGGACATCTTCCATGTAGTTTAATGTCATGTGGTAAAGATGTTTATTATCAAATTTACTATCATTTTGTAAGGACATAAAAATACTATGCACATTAAATTCCAACTTCTTGGATTAAAATTATGAATATATAATGGGGAATATATGCCAGGAATGATGAAAAACATCTTAAAAAGTTAAATTACATCATTTTTTTATGAGGCTCATGAATATTGGTGTTCCTTTCCCACAATGAGGAGATTCTTATAGTTGATCAGTTAAGGATCATTCACATCACTAGAATTATAAAAATTAGGTGTCCCTATAATTTTATAATGGTCATGAATGATTTCAGAGATGGTATTGGGGGATGAGAAAATATTAGGTAAGAAGATTTCACCTGGATAGTTTATACATGGTTGGTTTAATTAATATCCAAAATTTTAAACGAATGAATATGAAATATAGAGACCCTAATTTTTCTTACATAATTGTTACATCATTTTAAATATAATTATCATGAATGAGTTTCAATATAGGATAAAATGTTTAGTTTCTTCATAGAATTAAGACCATACATCAAATATTCATAATAAAACAAAAAAATATATTTAAAAATTATTCATATTTATCATTCGAAATCTCAAGATCTCATTAGTACATGTTGTCAACTAAGGATATACATCAATGAAATGGGTGGGCTGAAATCCTAGTAAAACGATAAATTTGTAAGTGAATCGATATTACGTGGGTGACCATAAACATCATTATAATAACGTAAGAATAGGGAAATCATCATAATCAGGATAGGAAGGAGTAGATAAATTCATTGAACGCATAAATGCACAAAAAATGAAAAATAATGAATTAGTGGTCAAATACCACACATATTCGTGACCAAATATAGTTTCAATTTAACTCATAATATATATTCTGAATCATAAATTCATCATTGAGAATGAATCTAGCCTCATGTCCACACATATTTCACATTATATCTTGAGAAACATTACATTACCAAAATCATTAGAGAACTATATAATATAATGTTCACACATCACATCACAACATTTAAATAATCATGAATTCTATATAGAACAAATATAATTAATCAATATTACAAGGGTGACCATAATCATCATCACTATAATCTAATAATAGGGAAATCATCATAATCAGGATAGGGAGTAGTAGATAAATTCATAGAATGTGGAAATGCACAAAAATGAAGAAAAATGAATTAGTGGTCAAATACCACACATAGTCGTGAACAAATATAATATCAAGTAAACTCATCACATATTTTCTTAATCATAAATTCATCATTGAGAAAGAATATAGCCTCATGTTCACAAATATTTTTCATTATATCATGAGAAAAATTACATTACCCAAAGCATTAGAGCACTATATAATATAATGTTCACCCATCACATCACAACATTTACATAATCAGGAATTCTATATAGAACACATATAAATAAAATTCATGAAGTAAACCATGTAAAAGAATGGGTTTCATAAGGATTTCATCAGTCATGTAAAAACATGGTGTAACTTAATGAAAAATATGAAAACATGTTTGGTATAAGATTCATCAATCTTTTTTGAAGAAGGAACAACTTAAGAGGTGTAAAAATGTTTCTAGAAGGAAGGGTTTTTTAGAAAATCAATGAATTTTTCATTAAATTATATTGGAAACATGTATATACCATAAAAGAATATAAAAGGAAAATGAAATCATATTTTAGGAATATAAAAAGTATAAAAACACAGAAATTTGTTATGGAAAAGGAATGACCAAATAAAAGGAGTTGATATTCAGAATCCCTTTACCTTATGTTCCAATGAATTATTAACTTAAATATCTAGGATAATAAAATTAGATTTCTTTATTAATAATTATATAGACACTTATACATGTATTTGATTTATTATAATATTACAATGTTATTCTATGTCCATTTTTATGAGTTATAGAGTTCAATTTCTTCGTCTTTGGAGCGTTTATTCTCTTGGTTTTCATGGTCAGTTCACTTATATACTAGTATCGATGTTCATGTAAAATGGTAATAATTCTATAAATTTGAAATTATATATTATTTATGAAATTAAATAAGTTTAAATGTTATTATATATCATTTGTTTATATGGTATGAGGATGAATCATTATAAAATCAATGATGAAAATGCTTTAATTTACTTGGATTTTTTATGATCATTTGAACCTGTATAATTTTATTTAATATTATGGTATTTTGGTTCAAGAATATAATAAAAATTATAATATTTATATTAAAATATTATTTAACCATAATATTGTTTATATGACTTTCCATGAAGGTAGTATTGGAAAATGAAATCTCATTGTCCACGAAGGCGTTGTGTCGACCCGCCACTGATGATGTCTTCATTTTTAGTATAAAAGAAGGAGGGTAGAAATTCGATGATGGAAGATTCCATTAAAACAATAAAAATTAATTATATATATAATATAATGTTTTTATAATTCAACATTAGGATATAGAGGTTAGTAGAGGATAATAAAATATATGAATTTACAATAAATTAAAAGGAAATGAAAGAGGATTTTAACTCTTGAATTTATTCTCATTTAGAACCTACTTAAGGAAAATAGGTTTGGTATTTGGTTGATACCAAAATATATTTGATGATGGGGAGAGTATTTTGAATAATATTGGATATAATTTATACAAGACTAATGGATTATATGGTGGGAGGAGGATAGATGGTTAGTGTTGGTATTTATAGTGGAGGAGAGGGGTTTTTTTGTTTATTTTATTAATCATTTTGTTATTTTGGCACCAAATAATAATAGTGTTGAATAAAATGAATTAATTTAGTAATTAAAGAAGTATAGTTTTATTTTATTATTATTACATTATACATGACTCAAATATTCATTTTTTGGCTTAAAATATAAAATGTCATAAATTATCATATTTCATTATTCGTAAAAATTCATCTATAAAAGAAAAATCTAAAAAATTCCCGATAATAATTTCTCGATGCGTAGAATTCAAAAATTGACTCAATTTTACAGAAATAATATTATAAATATGAGAAAACTAGTTTTTTAAATGAAATGATCATTTATTAAAAAACTATCTATTTTAATATTATCATTGAGTTTATGTCACCTTGAAAAATTGATTTAAATCTCGTAAAACTATATTATAATCATATAATAGAAAATTATTAATTTATGAAACTATATTATTATAATGATTTTATTTTAAATAATTATATTAATCATAATATTGATTATAAAAATTTATGTTTTCCAAAAATAAAAACA
The DNA here is from genome assembly GCA_963277665.1 of Viscum album. Taxonomy (NCBI): domain Eukaryota; kingdom Viridiplantae; phylum Streptophyta; class Magnoliopsida; order Santalales; family Viscaceae; genus Viscum; species Viscum album. Next base: position 301,792,650 of record OY728151.1, read on the forward strand.
CATAATTTATAATTTATAAAACATTTATTTACATATACTATGGTATAGTTATATAATATTTTAATATAAAAGATTCAAAAAATTTATTTATACATTTATAGGTGAGGTCACATTTTTATTGGTCATATTACTATTCAAAATTCTCGTGTAACTATTTCAACAGTCAGGTGACTATTACATCAGTATAGGTTCCTTAATTTTTTTAAATATCACATTTTGTTCTTCATTTAGGATAATAATGTTTTTAATAGGCTCTATATACTATGTATTTTCTATATCATATAAAATAATTATAATAAAGTAAAAATTCCATTGATAAATGTTTGGTTCATTACATTATTCCCCCCTTTTAAAATTTATCCCTCAAAATTTCATTTTACACACTAAGGTGAGAGTATGTGAGGGTACTTATACTTAATTACTTAATTTGGTTCCCCCGACTCATATTCATACATGTGATTTCTTCTCAAAACTTTGAAAATTTGATTTTACTGTGGAATTGGACCTTATCTCTACGGTCAAAGATCTTTACCGGTTTTTCCTCTTATAGGGGATCATTCTCCAGTTATACCACCTCTATATTTAGTTATTGTAAAGGATCATGTATGTAGTTCTTGAGGAGTTATACATTGAACAGAACATGAACATGAGCCATATTTGGAAGAAATAAAATATGGAAGGTCACTTCTCCAATGTGATTAAGGATATCATAGGGTCCATTTTACATTGGGTTGAGCTTCCATTTTTTCCAAACCACAAGGCAATTTTCAATGATTATATTCAATGTAATATACGGTCCCCAACATCAATCTACAAGTCCCTTAAACGGGTTTCATCATAGATATTTTGACAACTCTAAGCATATTTGTTATGTTTCTGGATGTATTAAACCTTATCTTACATCTCTTTTATAAGATCATGTCCATGTAGATTCTGTTTTCCAACTTCACATAAAAAGGTTTGAGTTCAAAATTACATTCCAAAAATATATTCATATGGAACCTTTAGAATGCTCAAGTGGAAGATTTTATTGTTCGAGAACTCAACCAATGAGAAATGATGACCCCAACCACCATTAATTTCCATTTATAAAGCTCTTATAATTTCCCTATGAATTAAAATTTTCCTTTAAGAGTGGAATTCAGTTTAGGGGTGATAGGCCATGCTGAAATTAAATTTTGCACTAAAACCTTGTTGATGAATTTTTGATAATATAGATGTGAACCTTGGTCTCGAATCATATACGATCCACAGTAGAACGCCATGAATCATCACCACTTCAATCAAATATATATTATAAATTAATTCAAGGGAGAGATATCCTCAAATAGAGATAATGTGGTAAATCATGGTGATTCAATCCTCCCTATCCCATATCACATTGTTTATATTGGAAGTTTCCATGAGATAAGTGAAAAATACCATAGTGACACCCTCCCATTTACAAGTGGGTATAAGAAATGGTTTCATTATAAATTTTTACTTCTGTTACTCTAATATAACATTTTGACACATTATTCACCTTTAGATATAATCTAGAGTATCCTAATTCATGTTTTCCCACCATAGGTGTTGTCAATTGTCACAGTATATCTTTTTACTTCCAGGATGGATAAAGAATGGTGAGATATGTTCATTATCCAATAGATCATTATAAATCTCATCTTATGAGGGTACACACAACTAAATTCCAAACCAAATCACACCATCGCCATAAATATGGAACTCTTATAACCTCCATTACATTGTTTATTTCACCTTCTTTTAAAGCTCAAGACCATCCGTTTGTGCCTCATTAACCATATATTGGAGTGATGGTTGGGAAATAATTTGGTCAATGTATTATTTATTCCATGAGATTACGATTTCCAATTCCATCCTTTTCATGTCCATGTAGATAGGTTCTTTCTAAAGCTGTGTCTTGCATAGAGTAGACTTCCCTGTTTAGCTAAGAGAATCAAATACCTTGTCCAGCTTTCTCAGATGGTAAAGAATGGAGCTGTCATATTCCTTGATTAGATTTAAACATCTTTTTTGATTCATGTTGATCTCTTATAATGTGAATATATAATTTAGACTCTTGTGACCTGCATATATACCACAATTTTCACCATTGAGGTAGTTCCAAAAAACATATAAGGTGTAAATCAAAACTACTAACTCAAAACATGCATTGTGAAAATATTCTCATGGATGTTCAGATCTTATGATGCTTAGGCTACAAACATTTCATTTTTTATTTTTAAACACCCCTTTACTTACTTTAAAGAATCAATGTACATAAAAAAACTTCCTCCACTTACTGGTAAAGTGAGTATAAGTGTAGTGGTCATCCTCTTAATTAGCTCCTCAGAGCATTCCTCAAAATCTTCCATCCATACATACATTATAATATTATATGTTAACATAGTTATTGTGATTTAAAATCCAAAAAGGTTTCTCACAAATTTATTGTTTTACCCTGTTAATCCAAGAAAACTGTAGAATTTTTTGATAGTAGTGGGTATAATCCATTGTAAAATTTCCATTTTTAATGGTCCAGATAAATTACCTAACATTTTACTATGTGTCCCATGAATGAAATTCGCCGAATAAAAAAGAAAAACTTTTTGAACTCGGCGTGAAATTTCTACTTCCTTAATTTCACCAACAAAATCATTATATTTTTTTCATGTTATTCATTTATCGTGGATTAGAATAGAATTTCATTGACAATAAATACCACACATTTGTTAATGTAGTGTATAAAGACTATATTATTCCAATCCAAGAAGTCTTTAAGGTAATTATAAATTCTAATGGGGATCATTAAAAATTCAATGTTTTCTTCCCTGGGATGGAAATAATTCTTATGAATATCTTCCTTATTCACCTTCAATTGATGATATATAGAATGAAAATCAATTTTTAAGATGTATGGATCTCCTCATAATTTATTGAAAAATTCATGAATCCATGGAAGAGCATTCTATTTCATTATAGTTAAATTGATGAGTTTTCAAAAATTGATAAAAATCCTCATTAATCCATCATTTTCCTTTACAAAAGGAACTGGAATACCCTAAGGCGATGCAATAGGGTGTATGAACCCTTTGTCCAAATTCTCTTGAAACTACTTATTAAACTCCCACTATTTTATATAGGCCATCATATAGGGAAATTTTTATATAGGAGTATCTACGGTTATGAGTTCAATTGACAATATTACATCATGATCTAGGGGAAGCATCGTTAACTCATCGGTAAATAGATCATTGTATTACCTCTCAATGGGAATTACCATTAGGTTGATACCTTCCTTTGATTAAACACTTTGAGAGAGTATGTTTCTTCATGACACATCAACACCCAAAATATTAAAGGATTTTCCAATAGGGATTTATTGTCATCCTTGATTTTGTAGAATATCATGGTATGGTTTGGAATTTGAAAATATATTTCATTTTCTTAACAGTAGATTTGGGATCTATATAAGTAGAGCCAATACACACCCAGTATAGTGTTTAATTCCACTAAAGGATGAATCAAATGTTCTAATGGGAGAATTTTATCACATACAACAACAGGAGAATATTAAAACACTTGGGTAGCAATGATCGCACCACAAGTTATTTTAATAGATATCAATACATCAGGGTTTCAAGGATTTAATTAAACAGTTCTACAAAAATTTGATGATATTATGGAATGCATTGAACAAGAATCGAAGAATACTTTTTCTATTGTTGAATTAATAGGAAGTGTAACTTGTATGACTCTATATTAGTTTTGTTATAATATTTCACTTACTTCATTAGCTTTGGTGGTTGATGATACTGATTACCCATGAGGACTCTTGGATTAGATAAAAGGATTTCATAGTGGCCTCATTCCCTATAGTTGAAGCATTTAACCATGGTTGGTTCTCTCCATTCCACCATCATGTTATCCAGCTTCGTTACATATCTTTGACATCCATGATCTTTTTGGCCTTTACTCCCACACTTGATTAATTTCATCATTCATTTGAGGAAATTACTAGGATGTTTCTTCCCACATTTTTTACATGTTGGTGGTTGGATCTTGCTTCCTCCTTTGTCATTTGATCCAGAATATGCAAATATATCCTTCAATTATTTTCTCTATTTAAATGGGGCAATTATCAAAACTCTGTCTCCAATTTTAGAGAATATAGAACCACTTCTTCACAGATCTCAAAGTCTCAGAATTATATTACGTTTATAAGGTGTGGTTTTATACCAACAGTGAAAATATCATTTTTTCTATCATTGTTGATAAAAAACCCGAGGCATACCATGAATTGTTTGTGATGTCTTCATTGTATATCATGAAAGAGTCACTTTCATTTTTCTTACGATTTATATATTCTCTCCCTATATTTGTCCCAAGAGCTTGAGGTAAATACTTATTAAGAAATATTTTCTTAAATTACTCCCACTAAATATATTCTATTTAATTATTCAGATTGGTGTTCTTAATCAACGTCCACCAATGATCATCCTCTCCATTAGAAATATAGATGGCTAATGTCACCTACACCTTCTCAGAGATGTGGTTCATAGTAAAGATCTTATATATTGAGTTAACACACTATTCATTAACAATTGTTTTAGAGGATACATTAAATTTCAGTGGTCACATTCATATAAAGTATTTTATTTCTAGTTAACCCCTCATAGGTGAAGGTGTTCATTCTACATTATTCAGGTTATTTTTTTATATCTTGAAACATATAGGTAAGAATCACCAAGAGATTATGTACTCTAGCTCCCTAGGCATTGGTATGCCCTTAAATAAATCATTACATTTTCCCCGAAATGAGTTGTGGGTATTATTTCTCTTGGTTCTCACCATTTTATAATATAAAAAATGGTTGGATGTAACATATGTGATGAAGTCATGATTAAATAATTTATTACTTTGTGAAATTAACTCAAAAGGAATGTCCTGTGGGATCTATATGTTTAGAAATTTCATAAATATTATTTGATGCTTACATATAATTAGTCTCATACCAAGAGTTTTAACTAATTTACTCAAATAATAATTCTCATATTCTCTAAAATTTTCTTCGATACCAACTATAGATACCCAACATCATCTAATATAACTATTACAATATTTTAATGTTATAAAACATAAATGTTTTACAATATAGTATCAAAAGTTTAGTTTCTTGGAAATAATAAGACCAAAAATAACATATTAATAATAAAACATAATCCTTGATATAAAAATTATTCTTTTTTATGATTCTTAATATCAAGATCCCTTGTGTACATTTAGTAACATGAAGATATACTTCAAGGAAAGGGGTGAGATGAAAGCTGAGTAAGAGGATGTGCATGGACATAAATCAATATAGCATGAGTGATAAGAATAATCCTCATAATAAAATAACTATAGATACATCGTCATAATCATTATTTGAATAATTAGTTAATTTCTTAGAATGTGTCAATGCATAAAAATGAAATCTCATGTCTTAGTGGTCAAAAAACAATACATAGTTATGAACAAAGACTCTATCATGTTCACACATAAAATTTGTTCATAATCCTTCCAGAATAATTATGAACATTGATATAGTCATTTTAATTAATATTTCACATTATATCATGAGATACATCATTTTACAAAATGTTTTAGAGTTTTATATATTTCTGGGCGCACTGGTGACATCATAAAATTTACATAATCATGCATGCCACATAGAACATATATCAATAATATTCATGAGGTAAATTAATATTTCATCAATCATGAATAAAAAAATGGTTCCCAAATTAAATTATAAAAAAATATTTGTTGAAATATTCATCATTATTGAGAAAAGAAGAAACAACTCATGAAAAGTCAAAAAGTGATTTGGAAAGAAGAGTTATTTTGGGAAAAATTTTAATTTGTTATAAAATCAAATTAGAAATGTTTATAACTCAAAAAATAAAAGGTATGGGAAATTATATTATATTTTTTTACTATTTAAAATTATATTTTGAAGGAAATTTTTATTTAAAAAAGAATAACCCAAAGAAAAAGGAGCTAGGATCATGATTTCCCATACCTTATATCTAAATGATTTCCTAACTTAAATATCTTGGATAACAAAATTAGATTCATTGATTTAAAAAATAATGATTTTATTCTATAAGTCTATTTATTTATTATAATTATTTTATGTTCATTTATGGATATTTTTTTTATCCATCGAGTTTAGTTTCATCGTTCTGGGAGTGTTTGTTTTCTAGGTTTTCCTGAACAGCCCACATGTATACAAATATGGATGTTCATTTAATATGGAGATAATTCTATAGAATTTAAATTATAGTTTATTAAGTAATTTAAATATTTTTAAACAATATTATATATAATTATGTTTTTTGGAATAAGGATTATTATTTTAGAAAAATTTTGATGAAAATGTTTTAATTTATTTGGGTTCTTCTTATGACCATTATAAACATGTATAATAATATTTAAAATTATTTTAATATGTTTGTTCCATAACATAATATAAATTTTTACATTTATATTAAAATATGATTTATCAATTATAATGTTTTTATGAAAATTATTGAAGGTGTTAATGGAAAATGGAATCTCATCATCCATGAAGGTGGTGAATCAAAACATCATGGATGATGTTTTCATTTTTTGAATAAAAGGAGAGAAGAGATTTGATGATGGATTTTTAAATTAAAAAAATAGTATTATATTGTATATAAGAAAATGGAATTATCATGACACTTTGGGATACAGATGATAATAGTGGATAATAAAAGAAATGAAATTGAAAAGAAATTAAAAGAGAACGAAATTTGATTTTACCTCTTACATTTATTTTCCTTGAGAACCTACTTAAGGAACTTGGGTTTGGAATTTTTTCAAGAAAAAAATAACTTTTATTTGGGGGATAATAATTGGAGGAATTGTGATTAGAATTTATAAAACCTACAAGGAATAGAACGCGTGAGGAGAAGAGGTGGTGAAGGTTGTATTTAAAAGGGTGTAGATGGGTGTTTTTTGATCATGTTATTCATTAGTTTATTATTTTGGCTCAAGACTATCGATAATTTTGATTACCATTACCAAATAATGTAAATAGAGTATAAGAGTTCTAGAATATGGTTCTTAAAATAGTAATGACTCCAAAAATTCTGGTTTTTCCTTCAAAACGATAAATATCAAAAATTATCGTATTTGACTATTCACAAAAAATTCAACTATTTTTGAAAAATTTAAAAAATATCAACCTAGGGATTTATTGACATGTAAAATAAAAACGTGGACTCAAATTTATTTTGAGAATCCTAATCATGAAAGTTTTTATTTTTAAATAAAATCATCAATTATTAAATAAATACCGATTTTAATATTATAACGATTTTACGACACCTTCAAAAATTTATTATGGATTGATAAAATTATATTTTAATTAGAAGAGAATAATATGAATTTATGTTTATAAGTTATGAAAATATATATTCTTTTAAATCATTATATTATTAATAAAATTTTAAATGAACTTTTATGTTTTAAAAAAATACCAACACTTAATTTATCATTTGTAAAAAATTTATTAACATTTACTATGATATAATTATATAATATTTCCATTTATAAGATTCATTAATTTTATTTACAATTTTAAAGGTTAGGATAATATTCTCTCCAATATAGTAGTGGCCTTTAACAAAGATGATATTTATTATCCCTATCCAAATATGTTGTTAAAGACCATCTTTATCATAACTTTTTTTAGAGCTTATAAAAGGTAACCATTATCAGCATTTAATTTTAGTTCTAAAAATAGTCCAGAAGAAAATGAAATAATTAAACAAATAAAAATAATAATAATTTCATTAACTAAATAATTATTATTAAAATGAATAAATTTAACATACATATATAAATATAAAAATTAATAAATAATATATATTAAATATATAGATTTGTAAAATGAATAAAATGAAATAATTGATTTTTTTGAAAAAAAATTAAATTAAGAAAAATATTATAAATATTATAAATTAAATAAATATTGTTAAAAAATAAATTTAATATATATTTATATTGTTTACATATTAATAAATAATATATATTAATTTTAGATATATAAAATGAATAAATTGTAATAGATAAAAAAATTAAATATGAAAATATGAATAAATTATTTAAAAAATATCAATGAAAAAATATTAATAAAAATGAATAAGTATAATATATATATATATATGTTATAAATAGTTATAAATAATATATATTAAATATAAATATATTTTGAATGATTAAATTGTAATAATTAAAAACATATTAATGTCTTATTCATTTTTAATAATTATTTTTTCTAATTTAACATATATAAAAAATGGTTCTGACATTGATTTCATGTACATATATATATATATATATAATTAATATATTTTTATAAACAACTCACACAATTATATTTATGCAATTAATGAAATCTTATATAGAAACACATACACCTAATATTTATATAATTTATTCAAATAATAGTATATTTTATAATATCATTATAACATGATACATTTAATATATTATTTTTTTAATCAGTAAATTTTTTGTAATATTAGAGTTACAAAATTATTTATTGATTTTTAATATTTTGATATTATTTAATTTATTTTATAATTTGATCAATTTCAATTATTAATTTATATATATTTATATACTATGTTTTATTATTTTGAATATTTTTTCATCATTAATTCAATATATATATTTATATTTCAGTATTATTTTTCATAATTTATATTTTATTAATAAATCATAACCTTTTTTTTATATTTTTAATGTTTTCTCATTTTTAGTTATTAAATTTCACACCTTTTTAATATACTTGTATTTAAGATTGTATACCCACGAATAATGGTTAATTTATAATTGTACATAAATATATAATTTAAAAATTTAAAAATTTATATTTAATATATTCATAAATTCCTTTATGTTTAATTATTTTAAATAAAAAAATATTATTTTTAAATTAGAATTAATATAATTATAAACCAATAGTTATATATTTTTTAATAATAATAAACTTATAATAAATTTATTTAAATAAGTATAATTATAATTCCATTATCAGTGCTAATGCTTTATCACAAATAAAATGAATATTTATCATGGATTTTTTAGCCCTCATAAACATTGATATTTTTCAACTCTTAAAAATGGTACGTTAAAAGAAATCATTATTAGTGTTAAAAGGCTATCACTCAAAAAGATGTATTTTATCAGCACTTTTTTCCACACCGATGAAGCATAAGATTTTTCAGTGCTAATAAAGCACTGACAAATATCACTTTTATAAGAGATAATCAATTTAGCACTGCTAAAATGGATCTTTATCTACAATTTTATGAATGTCCTCTTAAAAGTGTCACCAATCTATTTAAATGAACCTAAACCACAACTTAGTGACTCACGAATATCAACTATCATAGAACTCCCTTACTAATTATGTAACTCCCTTACGTTCCCTCAGATGAATCAATTCTAAAATCCAAACTATTTTATTTTCTACTTTTCAACTATAATTGTTTGATTTTTTGGGTTCCACATTTTTCATTTTTTTAATTTTTCTTAACCATGATGAACCCTACATCTCATATCTACACCACTGAAAATAATAATGTTTTTTAATTTCATATTTTTCCTCTATAGAAAATGGTTTTGAAGAAATAGAAGGACGTTTACATATTGTAAGCTCAGTCAACATATGTCTATAACAAATTTTTAATGGGTTTATTGGAACTTCTTATTCAATTTTGTGTGTATGAAATGCCCAAAAAAATTTATATTTCTGTTTTCATATCCTAGTATATGATTCCCATGTACCAAAAAACACCTTAAGAATATGATATTTCTAGCATGATGAGGACTTATAATGCAACACTGACCCAATTTTCATTATTTACCATGGGTCGTCCCATGTGCCATGAGCTTTAGGTGAAGATTATTGAAAAACATAAATTATGGCCATGGATGCCAAAAAACATATAGTCTGTAATGTGTTTTTCTTATTCTTTTTATTACACCAAATAAAAAATATGTTTTTATATACGAAATATATGTAAAAACATAAAAATTGTGTCCTCATGTGTGAACAAATGTGCAAAAAACACATGCATTCTCATAAAACCAATAATACAATAATGTGCATCATTGGGAAACAATATACAGTCTCATTTTAAAAAAACATCCAATAAATTAAATCTCACACATAAAATATATGTCAATAAAAAATATATATATGAAAAAATAGATTACATTATTGTAGACCAAACAAAAAATATATGCTATGAAAAAAAACATATAAAATTCAAACCTTTTAAAACATGTTAATTTAAAACTCTTAACATATATAAATACATGAATAGAAAACATATAAAACTTCTTCACAAAATACATGATATACAAAAAACATGTAATCATAAAACAAAAATTACATGGGTGCACATATAAAAAAAATTATGAAACATAAATTTTCATATAACATGAGTTCCATTTGGACTTACCTTTTTATATTTTCATGATTTTTTATTATAATATTTTTACTAGAAATTAAATAATTAATGTACATGTTTTTTTGGCCTATATGGTCTAACAAGCCTAAATCCTCCGTATTTTAATGTAAATATCTCAATGAAATCATCAATCAATCGAAATCTTAAGCCCAAGAGTGAAACAAATAGAAGAATCAACTAGAAAAATTCTATTGGACATGGTGGATAAGGACATCCATGAAGAATTACAAAAAATTTCTTATAGTTCTAAGGAAGATGAATCCATATGGATGGAGCACTGTAAGGACAAGGAAAAACCCACTAAAACAGTTGATCTATAAGCCAAGGGAAACCAATTCCCCCCTCTACCAATAACCTCTTTCCATATTTATTATTCATAGCTACTTCCAACAGTCACAACAACTATAATATTTAAAATTAAAATTATACCCACATCCTTTAATAAGATGACCCTTATTTAGAAAACCCACCCCCACATTCTTATCAGCATTTCTTTGTGTGAAACCACACCCAATCATCAAACCATTTAACTTATCATTCCATTATCGTGATTCCTAGTACAATCCATAAATATTCTAATTCATCTTTTACAACCACTCAATGTTTTGATTATCTTAAAAACTAGATGGTTGTTTCATGTAGGTTTTGGGAAAATAAGAAGATTGTGCATGACATGATGAACTCATCTTTCAATTCATCATTAACAAATAATCCATTTTTTCATATTTTTAGATAGTCATGTCTAATGAAATACGTTTACTACATTACTAAATAAAAACCCCAAAACCAGAAGGGGGACCATTATATTTTTTTTATAATTAAATTTTTGGATTCTTAATATGAATTTTTTTATATGACACAGTAGATTACTTTTTATAACACCTCATAAAAAATTAGTTTATTTTGAGTGTGTTCACATTATATCATATTAGAACTTCACAGTTAAGCATAATTAGAAGAAAATACTATGATAAAGAGGGATCTCCAGATAATACTCATGTTTCACTTTTCTTGGTGAAAAAACACACCAAACACACTTTTTTATTATCACCCCCCTTAATTATGATAAATTTAATAGGGTTCCAATTTTACTATCAATGATATTCTTCTTATAATGAGCATATCCCTCTAACCCTATTTTCAGATTCATCGTCAGAATAATTAATCTTTTTGTGTTAGAGGAATGGATAGTTTTCAAGATATCCCCTCTAAATCACACCAATACACCGAAAAGATTGCATCTAATATAATCCCTATAAAAACATTATAAAATAAGTAGATAACCATAAATTTTTGAGAGGTGACGTAGACAAATATGAGTGTAAGTCTTGTGGATTTGAATGTTCATTCCTTCATTTTTAAAATGTAATTTTTTAGAATCCATAATTAAAATTTCATTTAGTTTTTCTTAACCTTAGTAGAAACTCAAATTTTATCTCTGAAATAGTTGATATTTCCTTTCTTTCTTATGACTCACTGCCATCTCTTCTATCTTATTTGAACTAATATGAGTAGTAGTCACCCAAAATGATCACCAATTCCCATTATGGGATGACTATACGTTAGAGTAGTTCATGAAATATAAGTCAATTTCCACAAAACATGGGACAATTTTATCAAAAAAGAAAACAAAATAATTACTTTTCACTATATATGTCATCAAATAACATTGGAACCATAATGAATAGAAGAAGTCTATTTTTAAATAGGGAGTATGATTCATCATCAATAGAAGGAAAAAATAAACATCTATGGATGGATTTAATAAAGTTAGTGATGTTTAGTTGTAATAAATTATTGATTTATTATATCTCATTTTAAGATAGTGAAAATTTTAATGCAAGATTCATGGAAATGTGAACTTTTATATATGGTGTGTATTGTATTATTTTTATAAAAGAAAAATTTAATGTTTTAAGACTCATGAAGAAAATTTCTTCTTCAAATGATGATGATACCATTCGTGATAAATAATATGTTGTGGATGATGAAACTACTAAATTATCTCGGGATCAATAACATGTTGATAAAAAACAACAATGATTTAACATCATAGTGGAGAATAAAATTATCAAGGAAAGAATTTAGGGTATAAAATTTGAGGTTGGTTGGAATCAACGTGACAAACCAATTGACTCCAAAAATTCAATGTTCATTAGTTATCATGGTGTTACAATGAGGATGAATGTTCTGACTAATATTGATACCTAGTGCCATGTCCAACCTTTAAGGAAGTAAATCCATTGGAATGATATAATGGTAATGTTTCAATATACTTTCTATATTTTATTGAAAAATTATATAATGAAATGTTGAATTAATTTTCATTGTTTCCTATGGATTTTTTATGTTTTAGAATATTTATTATAGAAATTTCTCTTAATGGACATTGGAAAATCCCATAGAGGCTTCCATTATCTTCTTATGAAATTATATCTTAGGGATGCTAAGGGAAAAGAGATCCACCCAATAGTTAGTTATAATCACATTATAATGAAAGAAATAGGGACTTCGTTCATCAATAATCACAATTAGAAATAATTTCATGTGAATTACAGTCGATATCATAGAATTTCATATAATTTATGGTCATAATATTTTAAATGTCTTCGACACAAGAATTCATAAACACCATATAATACGAAATGATACTTTCAGTAGAATTAATGTGGCTAGAGAAATATGGTTGTATTAGAGGATTAGGTTTTGGAGTCTCTCCTCAAACATATTTCGAGAAGATAAAACCACATGAAGATACATTTTTTATGGTGATATGATTGTAGAAACAAATAGACTAATGGAAATATATTATTTTGATTTCTGGTTCGATATAGCAATTCCTAATAAATAATCAAATAGAACAGATGATATATAAAATATATTCACATGAACCAAATGACCCCCCTATATTTGAGGCAAGTCAGTAACCAAAATCGCATACCATTTCTGTGGTAATAATTTTTTTCATTATTTTTTTTCTAAATGTGAATTAGCAACTTCTAATAAAAAATATTACTAAAATTATATAGGGTACAATTATATGTGATATATATCTGTCAACACCCATGTACAATTTTATTATGATGGGTATAATGTATAATATCCTAAAAGAAAATATATATAATCAAGACCTCCCAATGATCACTTGAGTATGGGTATTGAGGCATATCATGAGACATCTATTGATTTCCCTATTCTATTTGATGGGTCAGATATTACAATGGTCGAAGCTGCTATCATATCATTCATAGCATTATCATCTAATCTTATAATTTTAAACTAGGAATTCCATTTGAAAAACATTTCAGATGAAAATCCTGTAAGAGATAATGATAAAATATCTGAAGTAATATATGATAATATTGATGGATAAAGACATAGAGGAACGTAATTTTAAATCATGTAAATCAAGTGAATTGGTCTCAAAAAAATCATTTGATAGTACCTTCCCCCAACCAGTTCTGAAGAAATGTTTATTATCATTAAAAATTCTCACAGAGGCCACATTTTAAGATAAAATTATTTCTGCCATTGAACATGAAGAAGAAATATGTAGATACTCCTTGATAGATGAAATTGATCTTGAGACGTTAAATGAGATTATAAAGCATGAATGGTTGGGAGTATCACTTTTCAGTATAAAAAAAAGATACATTTTCATAATACATCTGTCAAAATAGTGAGAAAATATGTTTTCTTGAAGTTAAAAACTATTAATATTTTGTAAAATCATTTATATCACAATTATATATACGGAATATCATGTCAAGCATGATTTTGGTTCACTAATACCAATATCAATTCAATGGTATAACATACTTTGGATAAGAAACAATTGAGAATAAAAGATAGGAGTTACTCAAATAAATTAAGAAAATCAAATTATATGACAAAATATTTTTTATGCATAAAATGAAATGGTAAAAATCTAAAATCTATTCACATAAAATATATTTTTATTTTTTTCATTACGTAATTTTTTTAGGATGCACGGGATACTGAACATTGTCAATATGAAAACCCAGAATAAATATTATTTGATCAAATGAATGGATATGAAGGAAATATACCACACATGATGTGTGTTATGAATATGTATTACAATGTATACAATATTTTTTAGATAAAATTTGAATTATATGTTAATTATGTGTTTCAATAAGATTTTTTATTATACGGAGGACTCTAAATATAGGTTAGTTTATGGAATGAATTCAGCGTCTGAAGGGATAAAGAATTCGAATTACCAAAACGGTAAAAATTATGGTATACAAAGAAACTTTTAACTATCACAATATTTAAAAACAATTTACTTATTTTTTTCAACGTTTCTGTAGTGTCTGAATCAAAGAAATGACATTTATTGTTGATATTTTGTTTGTCATTTTATAAGATAAACCATAAATCATCAATCGACCAGCATCCTAGAATATGTAATTTCAGAAGGTAATTACAATTTCATTAAATATATTGTAATCTAATTGGGTTTTCTATAATTTCTCAGTACCACCATGATTTTATACAACCCATTTACTCAAAAAAAATTAAATAAATTTGTTTAGAGATGACTAGGAAGCCTGATTTTTTTAAAATGAATTCCAAAAAAAAAATTAGCTGATTACCCACAATGTCTATGATCTTGTATGAGTTACGGCCTTACAAATATATTTAGAGAGTGAATAATTAGTGTCATAATACTTATATATTATTTTCAATCTCTTTATTAAGGAGAAATATAATAGAGGAACTCAATATGTGTTAAATTGTTGACCTAAATTTTATTTGGGAAATTATGGAGGAAGAGGTTGATGGTAAGGTAGGGGTAGAGGCAATGATGGAGAAATACGTGGAGGAGGAGAAATAGGTGAAGAATGAGGTGGATTAAGAGATGAAGCATTGGATTGAAAAGAATAACATTGCTGGGAAATGAATTAGAATAAGGATCATACCATGATTGTGTTTGTGAAACATTATTTAAAAATTCACACAACAATTTTCACTTATGATAAGTACAATATTTATGTATTTCAGGTGACTTATTGAAATAATTTTTTATACACTTGTTTATGTAATTTCATACATGATATTAATCCACCAGTAAGATCATTCTTTGTTGGAAGCTTTAATTTATCCACTATTTTTTTCAACAAACATATGTAGAACTCTTAATCATCAATAATATATTTAATACAACTTAAATTTTTGAATAAATATGTGTGTAATCAACCACCTAAATCAAAATATATATAAAAAACTATTAGAGAAAAAACATTATCATAACATGGTCATCATGGATGGTTGGTATCAAAAGGTACACTATTAGTTTAAAATTGATATTTTAATAAAATATTTATCACTCACTCAAAACCAAGAAAATACAATCATATATTTTTGATAATTTATGATAAATATTGATAAATCATTTGGGACAGGTATGAATCAATATCAGGTTGAACCCACATATTATGTGATCTTTTTGACTCAAAGTGTATGTTTCTAGTTTAAATGAAATTTTAGAAAAAAAAATATAGCATGATAAAAATTGAGGAAACTAATTTTTATTATTTTAAAAATCATAAAAATGATCCATATGTCATTTTAGATGAGTATGAATTAGCCTCACATCAATCAGATGCATGGTGCGAATGGTAGGACTCTAA
Organism: Viscum album; assembly: GCA_963277665.1. Classification (NCBI taxonomy): domain Eukaryota; kingdom Viridiplantae; phylum Streptophyta; class Magnoliopsida; order Santalales; family Viscaceae; genus Viscum; species Viscum album. The sequence goes on from OY728151.1 coordinate 301,808,863, forward strand.
GGGAATACTATTAATCAAAATTGAAATTAATTCTATGGAAAAAACATCTGACATGGTCAAACCAAAGAAAATTCATTCATATTTATTTCATGATTTAGGAAAATTATCCATAATTCATTCATGATGCATAGGAATTAGCCAAACCACAATCCAATACGTGGTGTTACCAGTAAGTCTCCATGTTCTCACTATAATTTTAAAAGTGATATGTTAATACAAAAATTTTTCACTCATTTAAAACTGAGAAAACATGCTCATATTGTCTTTATAAATAGGGATAAATATTCATAATTAATTTGTGACGTGTATGAATTGGTTTCAAGAAAAATCCACACATGATGCCACCTGTATGGCACAATGTGCGTGTTTCCTGTTTAAAATGTCATTTTATTAAAAACCACAAGTGGAATAAATAAAAAAATGAAATCATTTAGATACTTTTTATATATTACTATAATTATCCATATGTCATTTGGGATGTGTAGATATTATACACACCATAATATGATGCACAGTGTGATCAATAGAACTCTAGGCGCATATTTTTATTCAAAATTTACACTAATTTTAGTGAAACAAACAATTTTAATTCTCATAAGAGAGAAAACACAATAAAAATATTTTTTTTATTTTAATAAAATGATCTATAAGTCATTTTTTTTATATGAATAACCCATAACATAATCGAACATATAGTGTGATTGTATGACTCCATGTGTTTGTTATTAGTTTAAAATTGAGATTTTATTAAACAAATGTATCACTTACTAAAAACAAAGAAAACACACTTAGATAGTCTTGATAATTTTGAAAAAATAATCGTTATTTATTTGTGATGTGTATGAATCAGCCTTATATACAAACCCACACATGATCCAACATGTATGGATCCAAGTTCATGTTTCTAATTTAAAATGACATTTTACTAAAAAAACACAAGTGGCATACTCAAAAATTGAGTAAACACATTCTGAATAATTTTACAAATTAATAAAATGATCAATTTTTCATTTGTGATGTATATGAGTCAATTGAACCTCAATCTGACACATGATGTGACCGGTATGACTCCAAGTGTGACTTTTTATTAAAAATTGACATTAGTTTTAGTAATAGAAACTAACATAAGAAAAACTAAGAAAAAATTTCTTATTGTTTTGGAAATTTAGTAAAGTGATCCAGTTGTGATGTGTAGGAATCAACTATACCCCAATCCGACACACAGTGTGAATGGTATGACTTCATGTGTTCGTTATCTGTTAAAATTGAAATTTTAATACAAAAAATGTATGTCCTTGAAAACTGAGAAAACACACTCAGAATACCTTGATAATTTGGGGATATGATTTATAGTTCATTTTTTTTATGTGAAAAAATCATTCTCATGTAAATCCCATAAACGATTCCACCTATATGACTCAAATTTCGAGTTTCTAGTTTAAAATGAAGTTTTAGTTAAAAACAAAATTGGAATTCACAAAACCAAGGAAACACATTATGATTCTTTTGATACTTCCTTAAATTGATCCATATATCATTCTACTTGTATTAGAATCATTCTCACCTCAATGGAAAACATGGTGTGAATAGTATGACTCCAACTATGACTTTTTATTCTAAATTTACATTAATTTTAGTGAATAAAACAACTTACATAATCATAACCAATAAAAGAAATTAATATTATTTCATTGCATTTGGAAAATGATCCATATGTCATTTGTGACATGTAGGAATTATCTTCTCCTCAATCTAACACACTATACGAACAATATGACTCAAACTACTACTTTTTACTTAAAAATAAAATAAATTACAATAAAAAAACAAACTAACACCCAAAAAACTAAGAAAAGGCATTCAGATTATTTTATTACTTTATGAAAATGATATATAAACCATTTTTGTTGTGTAGTAATTAGTCACACATCAATTAAACTTATATTGTGACGGGTATAACTCAATTTTCTACTTTTTATTAAAAAAATAACATCAAATATTAGTAAAAACAACGAACATACTCTATAATTGTTTTTATTTAGTATTTTTTATGAAATTTTATTTCATTTAAAGTCAGTATTTGTATCTTAATTTAGTATTTGTGGTTGTTATTTTTGGTGATGTATTGTATTACTACAACACACTGTATGCCCTGATTCTAGTGATATGGTGTGTTGTAGCATCACACTATAGTTTTCCCCATTATCATCCCTACTAAATCCACTAATAAAGTATCCATTTATCTACACTATAAAATTCATATAAAATGCGTCCCTTTATCATCTCTTTTAAAGGATCTTATAAATGCATTATTTTTCAGTTATTTTGTTTATATTGAGAAATCTAGCATTTATCAACACTTTTATTTTTCTAATAATAGCCTTTTCATTTTAACCGTGTTAAGTCAGTTAGCAATTTTCTATAACTATTAAAGGATTTTACTAGTGCTGTTAAAGGCCACCTTTACAGTATTGTTTATTGGCTGAATTACTATTTTTAATGGTGATGTTACTATTCCATCGATATGGGTTTCCGTAATTTAATAAAATATCACTTATTTCATTCCACTTTTGCGAGAATGATGTTTTATTTGGGATATATATTCTATGTATGTGTTGTATATCATATAACATAATTATAAGAAGTGAAAAATTCCATTGATAAAAGTTTGTGTCATTACATTGAATGAGGATGACATGCCAAGGATGATCCAAACACCCTAGGGTACTGAGTTATACCATGGTGTTAGTGTGAATCACAAGGATTATAGTTCCTTTCTTGCAAGAATGAGAATCCCCTATTTTGTGGGTGATAGTCCCTTATGAATGGTCCCATATGGATTACACAAATGGTAACTTAAATGGGATATCTACTCTTTTCCCAATGACCTAGAAAATTTGAAAAGACACAAACATTGGGAAGATGAAATGAGTATTGGAGTTAAAGTAATATATTGTTGATTATGGAACCCTAGGATAATATATATATTTTGGAATTCTCGGGACATATTCCACATGGTTTTCAGACTATTGGTGTGGCCCATCAAAATGTTTTAGAATGAAGTGTCCCATTCCTTCTTTGACAAAAATTTAAATACACTGTGTTATAATGTTAAGGATGTAAAAAATATTTTATTATTTTGTTTATGGTAATTTTTAGTCTTGGTCTAGGAATATATGAGTTAATTATAGGTGGGAAAAAGTGGGTATTGGTTCATAATCAGTGGTGGTAGGAGCCGATAATGTTCCACAATGTTAGGGAAATGAAACCTAGATTTAAAGGTATCGTTATTGGGATCCAAGGGTTAATTTTTATAAATTTGTATCATTTCAGGTTTTGAATGATTAATATACTAGAGTAAGGAATGCAAATGTACAAGGGATTACAAGAGAAGGATACAAACTCAAGGTACGGATTTTGTTAACTCATACATTATAGGCTTGAAGGTTGTTTATGAAATGTGTTTGATTCAAGAAGGGTTTGAAAAACCAATTTTTTTCCATCTTGTCAACATGTTATTATGGATAAGAGGTGTACCAAATCATTACTCTAACATTTTCTTGGTCCATGAGATCCAGTGAGTATGGATTAACATTTCTGAGGTCCATATAGTGGTACCTTTAAGCTTTATGGATTATTTATTAACACTCGAACATTTTATTAAACTCCTAGAGATGTAGTATTATGTGAAGAGAGAAATGAATTTTTCATAGGTCTCACGTTATGGTTTTTTAACCTAACAATTTTTATTTTAAATTAACTTTTTCTTTAGGTTCTTTCAATTTGGACCATCAAAGACTAATGTTTAGGTTTATACAACATTGATCAAATGCGTGTAGTTTAGCTTCATGACACGCATTGACTTGGTATGAGGGAAATGTCACGAAACAACCTAATTATTATTCATAGGGTTAATATTACCCGAATATTCTTTTGATAAGGAGATGAAAATGATATAAATAAAGGATCATGGTTTTAGTCCATGAGTAATGATATGGGAAAATCATATGACGGATGACCCAAAACATCTTAAGGTGATGAGTTCTACACTGGTGATTTTAGGCTCACAAGGATCAAAAACAAATTCCATTAGGACCATTATTTCCATAGATGGTAGGTTAAATCCCAATTCATCTCTATCATGTTCAAATGAATATATCTCTTTTGATTTTCCAGTGGAAGTGAATGGTTTACAGCAACCAGTGGTGCTCAAGACATGATGTTTGATTTTTGGGTTGATGTGCTTCAAAGATGATAAAATAACCCCTTAATCTAGTTAACAAGGGCCAGGATATTGTGGTCATTTGATGAGGAATGATGATGGGTAATGGACAGTAAATTTTACATTTATTTATTCCGGACGTATCTTTCATGTAGTTTAACATGATGAAAAATAATGTTTTTCTTATAGTCTAATTTCATATAGTAATGACATTTTCCTTAATGCTTAACATTATGCTCTAAGGATGTGGGGAATGATATAAAATTGGGAAAGACATCCTCAGTAAAAAATTTCACTGGTTGAGGGAATTTATTTGAAAAAAACACCATTTATATATTCTCAATATTATTAGTGGGTAACCACATACCAGAAAAATTCTTGTGAAGAATTATCATAGGAAAAAAAAACCCATTTTTAGATATGAATAGTTAATATATATAATGAACTTTTATAAATCAGAAATATTTTGAGATTAGAATATTTATTTATCATTTATATGATTATATATTTTTACTATATTTATATTAAGTACAAGAAACAACACATAATCATATTTTTGAGATCTTTTTCTATAGATCAAATTCATATACTAGGGATATGGGTATTCCATATTCTTTCTATAGCGAGTCTTAACATCACTGTTGGCTAAGGGTTCCTTTTCATTGATCTAGATCATATATTGCGATAGGTATTTTCCATTTTTATTTTGATATGGTGGTGATAAATATGTGCCTAGCATAGATTCCTCAATTTGATGGTCTTCTCTAAAAATTTATAGGTCTTACTGGATGATCCACATGTTACATAGTTTAATGGAATGTAATTAGATCATTTACATTATATTTAATATAATGTGACTAGGATGTGGTCATGTGTTTAACATTGTGCAATGAGAACATTTTTCCCATTCCCATACTTGTCCACTACATGCCATCCAGAGTGACTTATCAAGTTCTCTAATTTCACATGATTCATTATTGGCATGAGAAATATGTGGCAATTGAGAAATATATTAGGATATATGAGAATTATTATTAGATAACTCCATGCATAGGTCTAGCCTATATGTAAAGGGGTATCTATTATTATCATATGGTATTCTATGCTTGGACTAGGAATAATGATCCAAGTGACACTACCTATCCTTTGATCACTGGAATCAAGACATATGTTTTTCTTGAGTGGGAAAATATCTATACAGGTCTAACCCATATGCATTTGGGGAATTGTTCTCATTTAATATTGTATTTGGATGAATAGTATTGATTAGGTGTCACTATGTATCTTGTGATTATAGGAATCACAAAAAACATAGTTCTTGAATTAGAAACTCTCAACCATGTATTGTCCTATATATAGAGGGGGAAATTTTCACATTGATAATTGTAGCTAGACCTAGGATTAAAGATCCATGTGTAACTATATATCCTATGATGATAGGAATAAATCCACATGTAGTTCTTAAATGGGAAACTCTATATGTAGCCCTGACCTGTATGCAGAGTGAGTCATTAATCCCATTCATTACAGTAGTTGTACCCATGATTGAGGATCTAAATGACAATATATATCTTGTTATGTAATGAATAAAGCCACAAATAGTTCTTGAATGTGGTGTGGGGGGAATCAAAATCGGAAGGGTGGATTCCTTTCAACCAAGGATGCAATAAAAAAGAGAATCTTGTTTTATAAAAAAATGAAGGTGAAGAAAACCATGTGGATTATATGACACATGAGTATGAATGTAGTTATTATTAGTTATCACTTCATATAATATGAAGGAATGTTTTCTTGAGTTTTGTTTTTGTGGTATGAAAGAGGTTAGAACTCGACATGAAAGGTGGGTGATGAAAGAATGTATTCCATTTAATTACCCGATAAAAGATTCACATATTTAGTGGTCATAATTCATAGACTTATAGGGGAGTAGGTACTAAGAGGATGTTTAATCGGTGAAAATAAATCAATAATATGTTTGAGAAAGGATCCCAATGGGCCTACATAACTCAAAGAAACCTAGAAATATGTTGTATGTAGATTAAGGTCATCAGAATTAGACAAAGACTTCCCTCTATAATGTATAGTTTATAATATCATAGTTGTCTTATGGGAAATATTATACATGTGAAATAAGTTAAGGATCCAATTTAACATCATGTGTTGAGGAAATATCTATTGCAATTTAACATCATTTTGTAAGGATTTCATCTATGTAGTTTAATTCCATTCATTGAGGATGTAAAATGTTAAGAAATAAAATGTCGTACTACCAATACTAGGAATACCCTGATTTAAACTAATACTTCTCAATGAGGGGAAGCCCTTACCAAAATTCAAAAACTCACTTGAGCTATTCATGGTGTGATAAACATGGAATGTGTAATATTTATTTCACAAAATCGAAGAAAATAAAAGAAAGTCAAGTAGAATTTTTTATTATGCAGTGGATGAGACAACATGTGGCATATTTGAATCCCAAAACATTTAATTTTTGGGAGAATCAATATGGGCATTGTTATACGAAAAAATGTAGTTTACCATCATATAAAAAGGATGAAGGTTCATCGATATGCAAAATATGGCATGAATTCTTGAAAATATTATCGAGGAATTTGGGAACTCTTCTCATGAGTGGAATCCAATGTTTTCAATACCCGGATTTCTGAGATAGTTACCCAATTCATTTTACTCTTTGTACATTGGGTAAGTAAATGTTAACATAATGTGCTGAAGAAATTATCTACAAGTCTTATTTCTTACAATCAAGATGAATATATTACAATTGAAATCATTATTTGAGATCTTGAAGTCATTAAATATCCTTTAGTAAAATAAATATATCCACATATATTTATTAAATGATGAGATTACCTATTTTTATTTGACACACATATAGTGTTTAGGGCCCCATATTTTTTCCTTTTCACAAATATAGATCTTATGGAGAAATTCATCTATGATGTAATATCTTCTATATAGTTTAACATCATACATTAAGGAAGACTGAAACTATTTAGTTTATAGTCATGCTTCTTAAACATTTTATGTGCAATTAAACATCATACAATATAGAACTTTTCTTTCATGTATTTTAACATTATACGACAAGGATGTTTTAATCATTTTTTTAATATCATGTTTCCATGACATGGGATTCTTTATATTGGATGCACAAAGTATTTCATGAGAATCCTTTCATTTTTGGGGAAAATTGAGTAGTCCACATCCATTGTTGACAATGAGTAATCTCTATTAGAATAGACCTTATTTATAATGTAAGGCCCTCCCCATTTTCATTTCAACATTAGTGGTTTTTTTCAGGGTATCATTGGGGTTCTAACTACCAATTTGAATTCTCATTAATGCAATTAGTTGAGGAGATTCTATATATTGAAGGGTCATATGATCTGACTTTGGTGAACTTTGAGGTTTCTCATTGTATGAATCCTTTTCTCTTCGAGTCATTTAAACGCATCCAACAAATTTTCTTACTTATCATCATCTGAGAGTTGTCCACTTAAATCTATTCAAACATATGAAACTATAATTCTATGTTTATTACTTCCTTTATTCCATAAAACAATAAATATAGAGTTTCATGTGTATCAGTGTGTGTGGTGTTATGGTAGGACCATAAATCATGAAGGATATTTCTAGATAAGACTTTTTATTTATGTCTACTATCTTATGAATTATATATGATAGTGTTTTATTGATGGTCACTATTTGTCCCGTTGTGATTTTATAATAGTGAGATGAATGGTCAAAATTAATATTGTACTCCTAGTACAATCTCATTAAATTAGTAGAATATAACATGGTGTCATTGTACCTTATTATCATTTGAGGGACTATAAAGATAATGATGATGTTAAATTTCGGGAAGTTAATGATATTATCTTTCTTGAAATCCTTAAGGGGTATTCCCTAAAAAGATTCTGAGAAGAATATAGTGTAAGTAAGTATATTCATAAATTGGTTAGATGTGGATGGGGGATATGACTCCATAATATCTATTCCCATTACGAAAAATGATCAAGAATATTTTACTATATGTGGAAATTGTGGGGGCTGATGGATGAAGTTCTCATGAATCTGGTACACAGTAAATTTCCTGGTGAATTCCACATTTTCTTGTATCATTGTTTACTAGTAGTATAAAAGCCTCATCATTTAGTGATTAACCCCGGTACTGGAAAAAGGATCCCTATAGGACCATTTATAGACTTCTATAATCGTGAATGGAATATCAATTTCATCTATTCATTTGAGGACGATTCCAAAAAATCCTCATTTGTAGAGGTATTTTTTATTTGGAAAATCACAATGTGTAGTTTCCTCTGATGAATGCTGATTCTATTATTCATATCTTGGTCTATCAATAGAGTCCTAGTTTGGTTATAATAAATTATGGGCACCAACCATCTTGGGGTGGGTATCAGTTGATCACACTTTAGGGTAGTGTTGATCAGATTTATTTCCTCCATTCCATAGATAATAACTAATTGGACCATTCTTTGATATGTGATATGAAATATCTCTTCCCCATAATTAGGGTTATCTAGGGCCATGGATACATTTTCCCATGTTTCAGTACCAAAAATTTTCAATTGATGAATGTGAGGTAATGTTGGTTCAAAATGGAATTCTAACATCAATACCCATATGTTACTAGTTAGAAATGAAGATTATTAAATTTTTTTGATATATTAAACATTGATATATCATGTAACTATCTTTTGATCTCCTTTGAAATTTTTTTATTCTGTCATTATCAATAGTTCCAATTACATGCAAGCAATAAGGTCTTGTTATTCAGGATCATTATTAGTGAATCCTATTGACAGTGAGAAGGCATAGGGAAAATTTTATTATTCTATAGAATCAAATATAATCCCTAAACCATCCCGATTGGGACTCATGTTTTCTATCTCCTTCCTGATAAGAATTTCCGTGGAACCGTTAAAATACATCTCCCATGTCTGGGGACCATCATCAGCATAGAAAATCTTTTAATTAGGGAGTTTGTGGTCCACTGGTGCACATTTTCGTGTAGGGTGTTCCATGAGGAAATCATCCAATGATTTCTATTTTACCATCATCTATGATCGGAACTAGATATAAAATTTCTATATAATAATTGCCTTTTAATATAGATGACTAGTCCATATATAAAAACCAATAATGTACTTGATCAAGTCAAGATAAGAGACCAAGTGGAATTCATGGTTCTTCATGTAACGTATCAGTTTTTTACCTATAGAAGTTTGTGCGAGGTAATTATTTTTGACATAAATGTGTTGGGTCACAATATATAGCATAATTTGAATGAGATAATAGGGAATACTCTCATTTTTTTATTTTTTTCTATTTATGGGGACCATAATTTATAGTTCCATGGTGGCCACATATAATATGAGTTGTTTCCATCCACTGAGAGCATCAAGATTGGTGGGTATAGAAAGTGATGTTTAATATTCATAAAGGATACCTACAAGTACTCATACCATCGATAGTAAAATACCTTATTCATTACCATGGTGAATGAGTGTATTTTTCTAGGCAGGTTAGATACAACACTGATAATATTGAAGAATCCCTTGGATCCCTTTCTGTTCATTAAGATTCCATGGGGTTGACATTGATATTATTTCAGTAGTTTTTTTTTCAGTAGACCTCGTTGCTGAGATGGATTACAAAAAAACAATTGAATTTCCATAATGCTAACCTGAAAGTGAACTTCACCCGATTTATCTTCAAACATTTATACCACAAATGTTGAATATTTTTTGGGGCTCCATGAAGTGATCACATCACTATAAATATTTGATCACATATTTGTTGATATAACACTACTTTATTAATTTTAGGTAGGAATTAAAGATATGATTTAAGGTTTATTGGTATGTAGTTCTAATTTTATTTTATACAAAAGTCATGGATTGAATGAAAATTATCCAATCAGGTGCTATGAATGTGATGAAATCCTCATCCACAGGGTCCATCTTTACCTAGTTGTATCTTGATTACGGAAAGGCCTTATAAGCTACCATTTACATTAATGTAAATAATTTTGATTGGAAATAGGAAATCATACTTTGGGAAGTGCCAATTTAGGTATATGAAATAAATGTATACCCTAATCACCCCATTATTTTTCATTATAGGTATGACGTAGGATATCCATGTTAGGAATTTCACTACTAAAAAAACCAACATGGATCAATTTTTTATCATCTAATTATACATTTTCAGCATGTGAGGGGTGAATCCTCTTGTAATTATAATTCAAAACTGAATGATTATTTGGTAACACAAGATAGTTAATAGACATATTGGGTATCATCTTTGTAATATCTATATCATTATATGTGAAAATATATCTATTATTCTTTATTAATTCAATTTACATATCATGACCCAAGAGAGGTATGATGACACCAATCAACATAGGCTGCAAGTCTTGTTCTATTAAAAAATACACCTACATAAGCTCAGGGTTGGTGTTGAATATTCCCTCCAAAAATGAATGAGGAACATCCTATTTGTTATCCTATTATTCATCAACCACAAAATCTATAGAATCTTTTTTAGACATGGGCGTTAATTTGAGTGTATACCTATCATTGATGATGTGAAAATGTCAACGGAAAGAGACATTGTCTTACTGAAAATCCAAAGTCATTTTAGAGAGTATCTGAATATAATTGTTTTTCTTATATTTTCACTGGGGTTCGGATGATCTAGGACATATAGGATTAAAACTACTTCCACAATAAGGTATATGGGTAGCACATAATCACTATCCAAAATACACTATGATTTTGTTGGTCCGGTCACCAAGAAGTTGGGGGCTACAAACTGTATGCCTTAATGAACTAATGGTTATTTTTATTATATTTTTTTGAAACCTTCCTCAACGCACACACAAATATATATTTATTCTCATGATTTTATGGGGTCACTATCACTATTTTTTTGTTTACCTTCCCATAGATCAGGTATTTAAAACAATGATGAAATATTGAGGACTTCATAATAAGTATGTGAAGTCATGGAATTCCAATAAAGATATAATATTCTACATATTTATAGATAATTATGAACTCAGGGATATATGTGAGATCCTCCAACTAATATTTTAAATAGATATTCTTGGTAAGACTTTTTTTATATCTTATCGTACTCATGAATGGTCTTCTTTGAAAGAGATGGACCCTTCATTTTATTCCAATAATCGATGGGTCCGAATTGAGATATGGTTGATCTTGGAACAATTTTAATTTATAGATAGTTTAATGATGAAATCATAATGTTTTACAAAATTATATTGGGGGTTTGAGTGTCTGTAGATGTCCTTTTCTTGATCTTTTTTTGTGCACGATATAGCGACATGGTATTTTAATGAATCAGTTTCCACATGATAAAACTAGAGTGTAGCGACTTAATAATAAAAATAATATGGGATATAGAGGTATTTTATGAGTTCCTCTTGAGTTATTTTGAAATTGGGATTTCATTTCAGATTGTGAGTTTGACTGGAATAACATCCAATTATTTTAGAATAGCATACTTTTGTGATAGTGGTCTATACTACATGATTTGGGGTTTATCCTTATTATATTGTTCATGAAATGTGATTTTTAGGTTGATCGGCATACAAATTATTCATATTTTTAGGGAGAATTTACTTCAAATGTCATATGTCACATTGGAATTCCCCATTTGTTAGGCAGATCTGACAATCGCACCCCTTCATGTCGGTGTGTATGAGAACTAAGATTTAATAAATTCTATTGATATCATGGAGAACACCATTATTTGTCTCTATTTATAGAGTTCCTTACAATGGGTTATAACTAAATATATGTCCTCTAAGTGAATGTTTCTGGGATATTAGATATGACCACGCTTGTGATGGCCCTTATACCCTCGACTCTCTTGCCTTCATCCTCCAACATCCTAGTTGGGTATGTTAAAATAATACTCATAAGAGTATTAATAATTATAGAATGGATATCTAAAATAAAATATTCTAAAATAATGATTGATAATATCTTCTTACAATGAGGGTTCCATTCAGTCTACAACTACCCGTTCTGTGGGTGTAGATGCAAATAAATATTGATGAGTTAGAGTATGGAGAAGAATTTGACTCTTCCACTTCTATAACTACATATGTTTGACAATTATGTCCAACTATGGGAGGTTTTTTCAATTTAACCTCCTTATTCAATGACAAAATGATTTGTTTTCATAGATTTTATCTCATTGGGAATGTTCTCTTTTAACAGTCCTTCAATTCATCCCATTATAGAAAATATTCCCTCACCAGACTAGAACACCTTCTGAGTCACCCTTCTTCTGTTAGGGTGATATCATTATAATTAATTGTGTGGAAAAATTTTCTAACACCACCTCTCACTAATAAACCATTTCTTATATTATTTCTTTAAAGATGATGAAATATCTGATGGCATGTCCCTGCCTCCAATGGATGGGTTAGTAGTTATGAGAATTAGTGAAGTTTACCTTGTTGGGTTTCCTGGGTTACTGTAGATTGGGTAGGTTATTTTCCATGGTTTAAGGGTAATAATCACAGAAATCATAATTTTATAAGGAGTATGATTTATTAATTCCTTATAGGAATCATGATCCACCCTATAAAACTTTTTATTATGTTTGATAGATTTTTTCTTCTAGCTCCCACTTGAGAGGAGGTGCTGGATAATTTATATCTGACCTCGACCCCTGAATGACATCTTCTATTAGTTTTATAGAAACATTGGTAGTATCTTCATTACTAATATTTTATAATTTGATGAGGTCATGGTATGATGTTTAGGTTGGTTCTCCTAGATGAAATCCTCTTGGAATTATTCCATTTCCACAAACTCAAAGAACTTTCTAAGATACTTCATCTAGAACAAATGCATTTGTAAGTAATCCTAAATATTTTTACCATAGAGTTATATTAAATTTTCGTATGATATAGGGATACATATTTATTAGATCAAAACATTACATTTGGTGATGAATTAAGGAAACCTATCATATTTTACATTACATTCAATTGGAGATATTGAAAATTGTAGTATTCCATAGAATAAAGATGATCGGATAATAAAATTTATAATGAAGGTTTTACCTTCCTATAATGGATCATATTGGATGGATGGAGTAGGAAACAAAGGATAGACCTATCAGTGTTTGTGAAAAATATACCATCTTGGTGAAATCTTGTAGATCATGAGGCCCTATCATTAGACAACATTGGGATACGAAGCTTTTGAGATATTGTCCTAGCTCTGCCATGTCATAAAACGTGGAAAAGGTAGGATTTAAAATATTTGATGGCGGTGGGGAATACCATCCACTCATTTGGGATATTAATTATTTTTAGGCTACATAGGTTCATTTTACCTGTTTTTAGCTTCCATCCAAGAAGCCAAAAATTCAATGGAATTGAAAAGTTCTAGATGTAATACAGTATAACCCACCTTATGTTTATAAGGAGTAGGAGGGACATAATGAGATGGAACAATTTTCATATCACACTAATTTTTTATATGTGCTATGACTGAATGATTTTATTAGTGGGGGATAGGTTGTCACCATAATTGAGGGAAGTCATGATCATCTTTGACTTCCTCATTTATATTGATAAGATTCCTAGATATAGAGCTAGCATGATAAACATATGATACTCTTATAGGTGGATCGTTTCATTCTCGATGTGTAGAAGGACGGATATTTTACTCAATATAATGATGATACCTAATGTGAATGTAACCCCAGATTATCTTCTTGTTGAGTTATCTAAGATTTTGTATCTCATCCTGAAATTCTCCCAACTCTTCCTCCATTGAACGAATTTTGTTTCTTCTGGGTGGTTAGTGGGATGTAACCAATTATTTCCCTCTATCCTAGTTATTGATATGTTATAAAGAAGGATATTCATTATTCAGGGGTGCCAAAATTTTTATTCCCACTAATTCCATGTACACATAAACTTATTTAGTGATTCTAGATCACCCAACACTCAAGGTGTGTAATTTTTATTATTCCCCAGTATATATTAATCTTGAACTAAATCATAATATGTGTTTATGGTTATGAAATTCACTAAGGTGTATCAATATATAGTAGTTTTCCCATAACTCATAATTTAATATGGTGACTATACAATGATTACATTATAGAATTTATCTGACCCTTGAACATATTTGAAATTTTTGTCTGATATACCCTATGGGGTTTGACTTCTATTGACATGAATTCCTCCCATCTCAGTTTGAGAATAATGTCATAGAGTGAGTTTCCAGCCATATTTTCCCAAATTGGATATAGAGAGAAAATTTTTGTCTCATGTATGGGGAAGAGATAAGATATCAATTGTCCATATTTTCCTCACATATTATAGAAGACAAATTCCCTCTATGGTGTTTATAATGATGAAAATTACACCATCCTTGTGGGACGAGGATTATTTAAGAGTGAAATTTGATTTTTTTTAATTTTTTTGGGGATTTAATGATTCCTTCTAGGCATATAATTATTACTAGGATGAGAATTGTGATATTGATGCCCCTTCACCTATGGTATGGTGTTGATATGGAACTATCATTGGTTTATCAGGGACCCACTTAGGGTTTGATGAGCCTTATGATGGGTTTTGATATAAAAATTTATCAAACATTGTGGGATTGTGTTGGTTTATAGGTACTATTGATATATCCTAAACCCTCTTAGGGTGATGATCTGATGAGTAGTGGAAATGGTTAATATTACCCCTACATTATGTAGTAGGTTTTCTTCTAGATGGATTCTTAGGAAACTATTATTCTGATCTATTTTTTTTGGTGCAATTGTGCTCACATATGTGTTGGTTGCAATGGAATCCCAATATAAGAGTTGTTTTCTATGTGAAATTTTTAGGTTGGACGAAACTTCTTCTTCCATTTTAAATTTAATTTAAATCATTAGAGAGGCCCATCATAGTGAGTTGTTGGAAATCATCTATCTATGTTTGGGATGTCTTTTCATATTTATGGTGGGGGTATTCCATTGTATTGATCACCAAACATGTGCATTACATGGTTCCCAAATTTTTATAAACACTATTAAATTACATGACATTGTATAAGGTGAGATAATATATTCTAGTTAGGGGGTGAGTTTAAACTCAGTATAATTGAACCATCCATAGATCTGGATACCCGATGAGGCATCAACAATCATTTTACAATGAGTTGTCACGAAATTTGAGTAAGTTTGATATATATTTATGAATTGATTTTTTGTTTCAAGTCCTAGTCCATGGATATAGAAGCAAGGTTTATTTAGAAATATATCTTGTTTAATATATGAAGGTGAAACTCATATCCTAGATGGAGGAGGTGTTTAGTGTTCAATCCTTGTTGATGTTCCCTCCTATTCTAGAATAATTAAGGAATTAAATATTTTATATCTCTTATGGGATATCATAGATTAAAGTATAAATTTTCTAAAAATGTTTTGGGGTTGTCATGAAAACTCTCTATATATGTCCATGTCAGCTTCTTCTTCATCACTATTATACTCCTATAGCTAGAAAGACTATAAGTGTTTCATTCCTAGGGTTCTTGAGGATTGTGGTGAAGGGTATAAAATAGATGATAGAGAATTATACCTTGTAAACCCCAGTGTCTCAAGAATCTATCTATTAATATGATTTTGAGTTTTGAGAACCTCTCTATAAATAGGTTTCTAGAAAAGGGGATGATTTCTTTATCTAAGGGATATTTCACCATTGGGAGGTTTACCACGGTCGATGTCAGAAGTATAGTACCTTTGATTTATCTCCATAGTACCATGATGAGGAAAATTGAGGAAATACTTTCATTATTATCTGGTTGAAGTGTCAACATAAAATTTAGGTGTTTAATTTATGCATTGAGTAGACTTGAGGTCACTGGCATTGAGATGATCAAAAATATAGGCCTCATTCAGCATCATGGAATGAATATGGTGACAATCTTTTTGGGTTTTTGTAGGGGTATGCGACTACAGAATGAGATATAATAAAATATGCAGATAACCATATGGTGATGTGAAAAAATGATCCATATAATAACAGCCTATTTGAATATATTTAAGATCTTCTGTATTTTTGGCAGGGACCTGAGCTATGGGTTGCTGAAATATTCCTCTCAACCCAAGTTTAAGTAGGGATATAAGCTTGGTTCAAGTATTGATTCCCCACCAAAAAAACCAAAGAAAATCCATAATGGGATATAGGATATGAGACTTATCATGAGTAGACTTAAATGGATCCTATAGTAATTATTCTTAGTAGAAATTAGGGATATGAGCTTATATTCTGTCAGTTGATGAAGTATACCAAGTAGATTCACTGACTAAAATATCATCTTATCTCGGGGAATTTTCCCCATTAACGTGGTGATATGTAGTTGGAATTTGGATATGATATCAGTTCTATGACATTGGAGTATTCCAATATTCATTTTTCAATAATAATATGACCTAGTCTGAATGAATGTTCTACTATCACTTGGTGAGCCATGATCTGAATGGAGATATGTGCCAAGTCCAGTTCCATATTAGTGTGAAACCGATCATTTTAAATGGGAATGTGTAACTATCTCGAGGAATGTTCTACACTAACATGGAGATACCATATTGGAATGGTAATATGATCCTGTTCCAATGCCTCACCCCTTACCAGAATATACTACTAATCATTCTGGAATAGAGAAAAAATTTGCACTTTCTTTATAGTTGCTACATGAACATTTTGGTCATTGTGATGTGATACTCTGTTGATCCGGATAGGAATATATGAATTTATATATATCTTTACTAAACCATGATTCTTCCTATATATTTATTCATTTATTCACATATTGTAGTGACACTTTAACAAATAGAATGAAGGAATGTGGGACGATACATTTATTTGTCTCAAATATGTATTGGACAATATTATAGATTGATGTGGACATATAATTCCATTATGATCATCCTTGATCCATCATAATATGACAAAGGGATTCATGTGTTGGGGTAGGTATATTTTACCCCATTTCTTGATACAATAATACCTGTGAGAACATGATAAAAGGAGGTAGAGAGATGAGTCTTCCCACTGAAGACATCAAGAATATGTCTACGAGATTCCTTTTTGGATGCAAGGATATAAGCCCACTCTTATTTATATGAAGATTTCCACACCTAAATTGACTTAATTGGTAAATATTCATGAGTATCCAAGGTATAAATGTGATAGGTCGTGCCCACAATAGCAAAATGAGGATCATTGAAGGATAAAACTAGTGATGAATGTTGATAGGATCCCTCCTACATGACCCATTAAATGGGAGGGGGTTATAGTCATCTCCTTTATTCACCTTCATCAAATATGGAAGGTTCTAATTTATAGGCTCTGGGGATAATCTTATGAAGCATTTAGTTATGGATTCAAGTATCCCTAGATTCACTACATATTTTCCCGAATAAGGACTCATTGGCTTTGGCATCTAGAGACCCTTATGTGCACCCACATGTGTGAGGGTCATAAAATATTCTTGGTACTCTTGAAACATTGTGTTCTTATGAAACCCTAATATTTTATTAAATTATTATTTTTTTCAATTTAATTTATCTTTTTCATATTTCTCTTCTCATGTGACATTGGATGTAGTTAAATATATATATATATATATATATATAAATTAAAATAGTATTTCAAAGAGTCAATTAATATGTAACTAAATTGGATTCTTCTACATGCAATACCAACATTTCTTACACTACACTCAATACTAACTTTGCTTTTTCTACCTGCGACACTGACTTCTCGTATGGTAAACACAACACTATGTTTCTTGAGAGCATCATTTTTTTATATTTTTTATAAATGATGTAATTATAACCTAGAAATTAAAAACAATGATATTAATATTATTAAATACTTTTTAAATATTTTTAATAATTGTTTTATTGAAATAAAACATATTGAAAATGAAATAAATAATTTTTGGTGAAGTCTATATATGTTTAAAAATACCTTAAACAACACTTCATGTCCTTCTATGAAAAACAACAAAATTAATTTTTGAAAAATATATAAAAATAATTTGATAAAATAAAATTAAGTTTTGAATATATAATTATGAAATTATGATAGGTATAATTTTTTTTATTTTTCAGAAAAACTTCATTTTTGGATGAAAAGTGAAAATCATGTTTTTAGTTAAAAACATCATTTTCATTTAAATAATTATTAATGTTAAATTATATTTTAAATCTTTTTAAAGGTCACATTAGAACAATTATTAATTAATTAATGCAATTTTCGTCATTATAATAAATTTCACATTGAAATTGAATCTAAAAAATAAATATTCTTTTGAACTTCTATCTACCATAAAAAACATAATTTCATCTAGACTACCGGATTAGCAGTAATCATAATTTTGGTCCTTATGTGAATTGAATTTAAGAAATTCAACATAAACAATTTAATTTACTATATTATTTATTTTCTATTAATATAATCTTAATTTAAAACTTAAAATATTAGTAAAAGTGATTAAAATTAATCATAGCGATTAAGGACAAATTAAGAATAATTGGGGACTAAACATTAGTCATAAAGTCATATAGAACCTATCCACTTGTGCAAAACCAAATTTCTAGAAATATTATTGCCATTAAAACTAAATTCTTTATTTTGGTTTGTTTATATGTCTTTTTTAGGTAAGAACATGTCTATACCAAACTTGTTTTCAAAAATCCCAAGTGAATAATTTTCCTTCCCTTTAAAATGCCACCATATACCCCACTTCATAACACCTAAAAAAAATAATACGTACAGCCAATATCTACCCATTATACTTCCCAATATATCTCCCTTACTCCTTGAAGTATCCATTAGGGAATAATCTCTTCCAAGGAAGCCTTTTGGAACAAACTAAAAGGAGTAGCCCAATTAAGGGGTAACACCTTCTCTCAGGCTCCATTTTTTATTTTCCTTCTCCACCCCTCCACTCTTATTATTAAATTATTTTATAAAACAAATAGTATCCTAAATACTCTATGATTTTTTATGCTAATTATTTGACCTAAACATGCACACACCTCCATCTAATGGGTAAGGAATATATTTTTTATGTGTAGAACGAACATTCTCCTCAAAAAATGATCATTGTTCAATTTTTTCTTACCACCTCTCATGATATAAATTATGATGAAAATTTTGTTTATATATTTCATATAATATATTTATTACGTTTTTAATTGTATTTATTTATTTTTAAATACATATCTTTTTTAATTTCAATATTGTGTTAATTCGATAATATCATTTAAGGAAGTGTGGACTACTGACCCCTAAAAGTGATATGATTCATTCATACACTAGATGGATTGTATTAAGGATAGTTTTAGTGAATATATATGATATTTATGATATAATAACAATATTTTAATAATTATTTATATATAATAAAATTTATTTTACATTTTTTATTTCAACACGACAATTAAACAAAAATAAAATTCATGCGTACGTATGGCCTACCGTCTCCATGAACGGTGTATTCCATTTCATACATATATAAATCATATATTATTATAATATAAATATACTTTATATAAATGATTTTACATCATTTTTTAAATTATGGATTTCATGATATAAATATAAGAACCAAAGATATAACATATTCAGACACATGTGAAGAATAAAATAAATATAACACAATGTGAAACCATAATATAGGATTGTTAATAAGTGGGTAATATAAATTAGTGATCAAAATATATAATGTTTTATTTATAATAAAATTATTCTTTAAATTATTTATATTAAAATTATATTTATTATCAAGCTTTTTTGAATGAGTATGATGAGAGTCAAGGTACAAGGTATGGAGATTTTGTCATAGTTTTTATTTCTGTGAGATAGAATCTATGATTGCCACTCATTCCTATTTTTGTCATGTATGTACTAGTAATGATTGTATTCCATTTATGTTATTAATAAATCTATGCGCGTTCACATATCCATTTTATGACCTTTATTTCATGGGTTATAATTTTAAAAAATTACCAAATCAGTGAAATAGTTTTGTCTCATCTCACCTTCATTGAGGCTCATGCTTTATTATGCACCTAAATTCTATTTGAGGTGTATATAATTACATTTTATTTGCTATATCATGAATTTAATTATTTTCATGTTATTTTATGCTTGATAAAATTTACATTTCTTACATGGAGATTATGATCCCATGTTACTAATTTATAAGAGTTTATTGATACAATCTTCTTGCTTTTCAAGATTTTTTATGTTTTCAATTTTTTGATGAAACCATATAATCCATCTACAAAGTTCATTCATTAAATTATTCTCTTATGGTTATTGATGATTTATTATAAAATTTGTACAATTTCTCCCACTATTTGGTACAAAACATGGTTAACAATGCGTTTTAAGGAAACCCAGACATTACATTATCTTTAGTAAGAAATCTAAGTTCCATTAAAATCATGTTTTCAAAAAAGTTTTTCCGATAATATTCTACCCTTATCCTATGAACATTAAATGAAAATTTTATCCTCTTTTTATTTTGAAATTTTTTCAATGAAATATTCGTAGAACTTTCTGAATGAGGATTTTTTATAAGTTTTTTATTGTGAAAAATTAATGTTATTTTTATCTCGTATGACATGCATGGATCTATACATCATCAAAAATATGATGATTTATTTTAATGATTAAAGGATATGTTTAAAAAAATTAAAATATATTTTCAAAGAAATGGTTTTCAATTTTATTAATCTTCATTAATAAATTTTTGTGTGAAAATTGATTTTAAAATGTTTAAAGCATCTTTTATATGTTTTAAAAGAAAATAATTCTCAAAACGTTTACTGCATCATTTATAAGATTCTAAATTATTTTCAAATAAATAGTTTTCAAGATTCTTTCATATGGTTTCATGTAAAACGATATTAGTCTTTTAATCTTTCTTTATATGTATTTAAGTGTTTTTAATGAAAAGAGTTTTTAAAATTTTTTAAGATTATTTTATATGTTTTAAATGAAAATTATTTTCAAAATGATTTTATTTATTCATTATAAATTTTCATTGAATTTATTAAGAAAAATATTTTCAAATGGTTTTATGTATTAAAAGTTATTTTCAAAGAAGAAATGATATTTTCCTTATGAAACGTTTCTGAAAGAAATTTCAAAATTATTTTCCATCCATGATGACATATATTGATGTTACTCATTATATTCTAGTAAATAACCTAAAGGTACAATTCATATTCTATCTATAAATAGGTTATGCTTAAAGTCATGGTCTTTGTCAAACCGACTTCTCTATCATGAGTTATATTTTTATAAATTCTATTTTTTCATGGGTTATATGTTTGTGAAATCAATTTCTATTTCAAGGGTTATATGTTTATGAAATTAGATTCTCATTCACTAGTTTAATGTTTATGAAATACGATTCACTTTCATAGGTTACATGTTTACGAAATCCATTTCTCGTTCACAGGTTATGATTTAGATGAAATGGTTATGAAACATGTATACTTTTCCATACGTTATGTTATGTTTACATGTTTATGATAACCATTTCATTATATTGGTTGTGATATTTTTTGATGATGTTGTGGAACATGTTTTTTATTTCACTGTGATATGGGTGGTAAAAAAATATCTCTCCATCGCATTGGTTATATATTTATATCTCATGAGATAGACATGGATGGAATGGGAAATGAACTCAGTTCACTATTAAAGGATTCAAATGATAAAAAAACTAATTTCTCTAACACATGTATAGAATGAGGGGTGAATTTAGTTTAGTAATAAAGCGTAGGAATTGTGTGTAAACCCAGTTAGTAATGTACTTTAACCACAATGATGTCCTCGATATCAATGTCTTCGATATTTTGGAAAAATTTAAATATTTTTATGTGTCTTCAGTAATTCCACGTTTTATTCATATGATATCCTATTACGGATTATGTTATTTATTTACTTAAGATTAATGACTTATTAACTAATTATATTTATTCCATGATACATGTTTATGATCTTCGATATGAAGGGTATGATATTCTATTTTCACAGTCATGTTCTCATACCATTATTCTCTTAATTATGCTTATATATTTTCTTTGTATAGCCTTAATGAGAATATGATCTGACCCTTGTTTATCCATGATTCATAGAATATGTTCTTTCTTTACTTAGGTATATTTCTATGGATATGTCAGGTGATGTCTCTATGGATAAGTAGAGGGATGAGTTTATTTTTAGGAAACTGTCTTGGAATTTTTGTAAAGGATTGAGTTAGTGGTTTACTAGAAATACATCCCTATATGTATAATATAAGTGGATGTGGATTTGGCAAAGATGTACCTAGGGGTAACAACTGTGACAAGATGTTTCATCCCTGACACAGGGTAATCTGGAAAATGACAATTGAACTTGCTGTAAACCTGGTTTGACACTCCTGAGGGATATTCTCTGAAAATTCTCAAACTCCTTATAAACCATATTTAGGGATTTAAATATATGTTGGCTACGAATAAAATAAGGTAAAACAAGGGTGCTGTAGATTAAGGATGGAGTCATGATTTAGAAATCCTATAAGTAAATATTTTCATGACTATGTGGATTCCTATTATGATAAGTAATTCTCAAATAATTTTTTTTGGTTTTAGTCAATGGTAGGAACTGGAAAAAAACTGGATTAATGTTGAATGTGATGTAATATATGTTCATGATCAATCAACTCGGATGATCATTGGATTGAATGCTGTTGTGAACATGCCTAATCAGTTTTCCCAGAGCAGGATTAACAATGTGTACCTTAACTTACTCACAAACCCACTAAGGAAGACAATGAATTAGTTCACTAAGGGTTTGGGAAATTGATACCATAGATGAAATAAGATTTAGTTTCATTTGTGTTAAGAATGAGGAAAGAATCACCTATGTGAATGTCTTAGAGGAACAAGAAAATGTTTCGACTACAGAAAAGAAGTAAACATAGCAAGTGAATGTTAAGTAAAATGATGAGTTTATTTAATGAAATGGATGAGAATATTGGCCTCTCTAAGACATAATTAAAGGTTATGTGTTTTAAGTATTGAATAAATTGTCATTATTCCAATAAATGTTCAATGATGAATGATACAGAAGTGGATTAGTAAGGTGGTATGAGTAATGGTTACATTTTTGGCGATGAAGAGATTATAGATGAAATGTAAAAGGAAATATTTATTATGCTGAGGTATCCTTCTAAATAGATTGATGTAATATGAATCATTGTTATTATATATTTGAATTCATGAATTTTGAAAGGTGAAGTATATAAAGCATTTTTTTTTATTTTTTTTTTGAAAAGGATTTACAATAACAACATGAATGGTTCCCATGGAATATAAAATTGATATAATGGAATTTTGACGTCCATGGAAAATAGAAGATCATATGAAAGATAACCCTTAATATGTACCTTGTGTTATGATGATGTTGTTTGGAAAAAGATATATGGGATATGTAAAATTACAGTAGATGATATTAAATACCATGGAACTAATTAACAACTTTTCGAAATATAATTTATGATATCATGGATGAAGTTTAAATCATTTTTAGATTTATGGGATATATCCAATATACTCAGAATAAATAAGAAATCATATTTTCTTTAGGTATGTTTTCTGATTCAGGTTATTACCATGTTTCAAGAGAATATATGATGAGTGTATTCACATGTTTGGTATCTGATAACCATGAGATACTCTATGATATATAGGGGAATAAATGTTAAGTTGATTTAGTGACTATATTTTTAAATGTTTTGGTTTTTATACGGATAACCATTCATGAAAAATTTATGTTAAGAACTAGAGGAATTATTTATGTATTGATTTTGTATTTATAACCCAAATTAAAATCCTTTTTTCTGATTAACATATTTTAATGATGTCAATATTATTTAATTTTGAAATTATATTATTATAGTTTTAGAAAATCATATCATGTATATCTGGTGAAAACGAATGAAGTACAGTAAGGCAATGGGTGTTGAAACTACAACTGAATGATGATAAGGGTTTTATGCCAAGTACTATCCTACGTGATGTCATGGTTAATGTATAATTATTATTAATGAGTAATTACTAATGATGAAATAAGAGTTTTACTATGTATGATTAGATATTAATGCACTAACCATGTTGATTTTACGGAATATTTATAGATAAATAGTTTCTATTTTTATTCTTTTATAGCCCATAAGATATGCTAAAATTATATATTATCACTTCAGGCATAAAATTTAATTTCTTGACATCCATTACATGAAGTTATGAATGAATTATAAATTTATAAAAGCTGAACTACAAAATGAAATTTTGTTTATAGAAATATATCATGTAATTATATTTACTTGTATTATTTTTCAATAAATGAATTACTCGTCATTAGGATAATGATAAAAATTAAATTTGTTTTCCTAATACATCAATTTTTTTTGAACCAATATCCTTATAAATCATCACATATTTATGACTATGAGGACCACAACGTTTCTTTGATCATTAAATTGTTTGTTATTGACAACCTCAATAACTCTTAATAAATATTAGTGCTTTTACTCCATGTCCAATCATGACTCCCAACCAGTGTTATCCTATGTGGAAACCAAGTAATATGTTTATTTGGTAACTATTATGGTTCCATGATTCCCTCTTTAAGGGAAGATTTAGTATTCATTTTTACGATGTCGGTTTCTATGACTGGAACTTTCATGTATTAAACCATTGATAACCCGAACATATTTTGAGGGAGAAATTCATTTTATGGGGGGTAGAATGTGACACAATGAGATATTGTGATTTATTATTTTATAATTAATTTATCATTTTGATATTTTTCAATACACGTGACATTGGAAATATTTATACACACACACACACAAATATATATATATATATATATATATATTAAAACACTATGTAATGAAATAATTTCACATGACATAGAATAGGAATATTCTACAACCAATACTGACCTTTCTTGCACTATGCGCATTACCGAATTGGGTTTCTTTACCAACAACAGCGACTTGGTTTAGTTAACGCGAAACACTGAGTTTCTACCATGCATCATTTTATTGTATTTTTTTGAATGATATAAATATTACGAAGCCGTTATACATATTGATATAAATATTAATTTCTACTTTTAAAATATTTTTTATAATTTTTTATAGAAATTAAACCTTTTGATAAGGATGGATATAGTTATTTGGTAAATTCCTTATATATTTAAAAAAACTGTGATCTACATATCATGTCCTTCTATGAAAAAAATAATTTTTATTTTTGACACATATAGAAATTTAATTTTGAAAAAATAAATTAATTTATAATTCCAAAATTAGTTGGGGGTGAATTATTGGATTTTTGGGGAATCTTAATTTTTTTATGATTAGTGGAAATTGCTGAGTTTTAGTTAAAAATGAACTTTTTTATATAATTATTAATGTTAAAATATATTTTTAATTTTTTTGAGGAGAAATTATATCGATTATACATATATTAATAAATTTTAGGTTATTTGAATAAATTTCCCTACAAAATTGAATATAAAAACTTAATAAACTATCTAACATCTTTCTACCTTAAAAACTAGTAATTTTATCCCATCTGTGTGATGAGCATAATTCTTAATTCATCCACTTCTACGAATTCAATTTTTAAAAATTAACACAAATCATTTTAATATGTATAATATTTAAAGTCTAATAAGATGAACATAATTAGAGACCAAAAATATTTCTAATAGTGATTAAAATTAATCACAATAATAAAGGTCAAATTAATCATAATTGGGGACTAAACCAAAATATTAAAGGACAAAATGACCTAAAAACTTTTACAAAACACATTTTAGTCTATATTTCTTCCATAAAACATCAATTATTTATTTAAATTTGTTTTCAGAACATGTTTAGTTAAAAAAATGTGTACACCTAGCTTGTTTAACAAAATTCCCTACGAACCCTTTTCCTTCCCCATAAAAGGAAATCACCTCTCCCTCTTATTTGCACAAATTAAATCTATTATATTAGGAAAATATTTTCCTGATGTACTTCCCAAAATATCTCCCTTCATCCTTGAAGCTCCCATTTACGATGAATGTCTTCTATGGATGACTTTTTTCAAAAACTAAAAGGAGTTACCTAATTAAGAGGTATCCCATTCTATCAAGCTCCTTTGTTTAATTTTATATCTATATGAATACACTATATTTATTATATTATTGTATAAAAACACCATTATCAAAAATATAATAGGAATTTTTTATGCATAGGATTCAACCTAAACTTACACACTCCTCCATTTAATGGGCAATGGACATACTTTTTATATGTACAAATAAATACAACCTCCCAAAATGGCGATTGTTAAATTTTTCATTACCACATATCATGGTTGAAATAATGATGGAAATTTTATATATATATATATATCATATATTATATTCATTATGCCTTTAACCATTTTTATTCCTTTTAACAACACATAACATTTTTAAATTTTATTTATAGTACAGGTTTTTGTGAATGTTCTTTGTTTAAATTTACTAAACAATGTTTCCTTATGTTTAATAAATTAATGTTTATGACATTAAAATTCTCCCCCTCTTGTAATTGAGTGTATACATATTACATTTTTACCCAACTATGTAAACCAAATAATTTTCATAATTTATTAATTCATATTCATACCTTCCAATTTAAAAGCTAGTATATTAATCACACCTTAAATAATATTATTATAATAGTCAATGATAGTTTCTTTAACATCAATCAAGTATGTAATGAAATATATTGAAGAATCTAAATTTATTTAAGAAAATATTATTTCACCAAATATTGGGTTTTTATAAGAAATATTATCTATTGTTTAATTAAATTACTTTTTTTGTCAGTAAATAATTTTTTATGGATAATGTTAACCAATATAATATAATAATATATGTATGAGAACACTACAAAATTATATTATAAAAATATATATGGATACTATCATTAATCTCTTGATCGATGTTCTAGGAATCATTGTGGTGAAGCTTCTCTGTTTATAGATTCATGTATTACCTCTTACAATTAACTTTTTAATTGGAGAGTAGGTCCTTCATCAAGTGTTTGGTACTCTATTGAATAATAATTTTCTTTGTGAGGCATGTGTCCACTATCACTATAACTGTGATGACTTTGGTATAGTTTATCTAGGATGATTTGATTTGTTTATTTCTTAGGGAAGAAATTCTTTATGATAAACTAGGATATTGATGAGTTGGAACAAGATTCTCATGTTCTATGACATGAAAACATATCTATTTTTTCATTTATGTGTTCTTATTCTTTGAGTGGGTAATCATTTAACTTTTTATTTTTTAGCTGACTTAGCCCTTTATTTCATATTTTTGGGTTTTAGGGGTTTCTTGGTGGGTATGTACATACTCACCCATGCAAGGGTATTTTACCTACACGTGTTGTTTCATAAGAAGACAGCAAATAGTTTTTAGGTGGTATTGGATGGCATGATTTTGATATAATAAGAACTTAGTAGTTCCCAGAGGTGACTGTTTAAGATGACATTCTTTTTTTTCTAGTTTATTATAGAGATCCAGTAATGTTAATTTATTTAGGATGGTATTACACTAGATTATTTGGGTGTATGTATTTTTCCATTACTTTATGGTTTACATATTTTTTCTCCTATGATGATCTTAGAATTTTTTAAATTCATTTTATTTATAGTACTAACATTTTATTAACTATCATACATTATTATGTACAATGTGGAGATATTTGATTCTATATGAGTGCAATTGGAAAAGGAATCCCACCATGTGTTATATGCCTAATAGGATCTAGTCACAAACCCCTAGTCTATTGGAGGTGGGATTTGGGTGACACAGTTAGATTACATGTATCCTAGATGGGGACATAGTGGGTTAGTCCATTTAATATATCCACAAATGTTATAAACTAATATCATGTTCAGCTTCCCTTATTGAGTAATGATTATTTGTT
Organism: Viscum album; assembly: GCA_963277665.1. NCBI lineage: Eukaryota > Viridiplantae > Streptophyta > Magnoliopsida > Santalales > Viscaceae > Viscum > Viscum album. The sequence goes on from OY728151.1 coordinate 301,837,234, forward strand.
AAAAGGTTTATAATTTGTTTCATATGGTAATATCATTATAAATAATTTTATTGTCACATTTAAAATGATTCATATGTTAATAATTATTCAGGTTATTATAAAAAAAATAGATAAGATTTTATTTAATAATAACATCTAGAATTAATAATGTTGTATGATTATGATTTTTTATTTATTGGTTATAGTGGAATCAAGATTATGTCTGTTTACTACCCAATGTGTCCTAAAAAACCAATATTTATGAAGAAAGTAATTAGAATTATCCAAAAACATCCTTCATATGATATAATATTGAAGAAATTTATTAAGATACCAAATATTATTAGTTTCCAACCCACTATATTTAATATATTATAATAAGATATTTCAATGATTCATGATTAGTTTTTTTTTCCAGATTATATCACTCAATAATTTTTTTTGATTAATGTACAAATCATTTTAATGTGTTATAGGGGCCCTATGAAAACTATACATATATATGTAATAATTTAGATGTTATCATTATATTAACAACACATATTCTTCTCGATTGTCACATCTCGTTATACAAGTAACTAATCACCCTAATCCTAGCTCTAATTTGATTAGGGTTAATGACTGTTGATTAGATGTATGGTCAAATGATGGGATTCATTACCTTTGATAGGAACTTCTCACAAGTTCTCATACAATATTATAAACTAGGATATAAGTAAATCAATATTTCTACAATCTAACATAATCATATATAATAATAACAACATACTACAATTTACGATGATATAATTGAATCAATTATTTCTAATATACATCCCAAATAATTTAATCTCATATACTGATGAATCGAGTTTTGTTATCTCAATAAGAACTCTATTCCAAAAACTATCATAAAAAACATCCATCTTTAGCCTCCATGATCATTCTTTATCTGCATCTGCTAATTTTTCTATGTATAAGGAGACCAACATGCAGGTTTTTATGTAAGAATGAGAAATAATAACTAGGTTTCCTGTAACAAGAAGTGAGCATAATTGAAAAACACCCATTGTCAATGTGCATCAATAATAATTAAACTGTATAAAAAATCACATCACTAAATGTTTTTAATAATACTAACATTATTAATTTGTAATCATAATAATAATACCCACAACTAAATTTCACCACACTCACTAAAGAAAAATATCTATATATGAATAAATATATCTATTTTCTATAAGAATAATATAAAAGAGTACATGTGTTCTTCATCCTACTAATTTGTAACAAAAATATATACCTAATAAACTATCCCACTTATCAAAGAGAAAGAACAGGTACAACATTATCCATCCCTTCCCACTATATTTATATGCTTGAAATCAACCACACCATATATAGTGGTTAGTTAGGAAATTGAAATAACATCTGAAAATAATAGACATATTTAACATATTTATTCAGTTTTCGCACTCAAATGAGATTCACTAATATATATGTTGGATTGAAAAACATATCCACATATATATGAAATTTTAGAGGAAATATAAGGGGTCTTAGGGTCTAATTTTATTTACAATATGTGAAAATAATTTTATCAATTTCCCACGATCACCCATGCATAGAAAAATGAAACTTCATTAACACAAAATATGAAAAACATTGTAAATGGAATGACTTAAAACAAATAAACTGCTATAATGCCTTAAAAAACACTTTCTAATGGGTTGAATTATGATCCAAGAAGTGGAATATTATGGCCTCCCACCTCTATAGGTACCCATATATCAATATAAATCTATCTATGTATGAGAGGGATAAAACTTCTCCAATTTTATTCTAGAACAACATTTTGATATGGATAGATAAGATGAGATATATTTGTTTCAAATAGGGTTACCCTTTCATTAAGAAAGAACACCACCAAAAGAGTCATCATATACTGGTATTTTATAGGCTTTATAGGATTATACTCCATTACATTAACATTGCCTCATGTGTTATAACCCATTAGTTAATGTATCATCCTACTCATGCATCACATTTATGAATGTGTCTTCCCTAAAAAATTTCATCTTATAAGAATATTTGATATATTATAGCTCATGTAGAAGATGGAACAAGTGTCTAGAATTCATGAAATAATATACCTTATTCATTCCTTCAAATCATAATTTACAAAAATGTTGAAATATTACATATACATATAATAAATATAAATATTTTGGGATAATATCCATCAATATTATACTTTCACTAAAGCATTAAATTATTTATCCAATTTCAACTTATATCACATTATACAAAAAAAATTTGAAATAATATCTAATAATCCTTTTCCATTTCTTCTAAAACACTTTTTTTATGGTTATGATTAACTTCAATTTTTATTACATCATATGTAATACCTTGTGAATGTCCATCCAAAAATTATTTTTGGATTAACTCAAAAAAACAAAGCAACTCCCTATGTCAAACTCAACCCATGTTAGTTTAAATATAAAATGTAACCCTATGGACTTTAACAGAGTTAAAAAAAATATGAGTTACAGGAGCTATAAATTAAAGAATAGACTAACATCTAGAAATGTTCCAATGCTACTCAAGATATAAAGGGATTAGATGTTATCTCTATTAAATAAAAGTATCGCTATATTTATTTCAACCGTTCTATATCAATTGAAACTATTAATTCTCATATTTTCGATTTTCATAGGACATCATGTGACTATGGGACATAGAGCATGTAAATCCTATATAGAAAACTCATATATTATTGATTCAAAGATAATAAAATAAAAAGTTTAGTGAATATGTAATATTTCATTCATACTTATGAATAATTACAACACATTACCCATATCCAAATAAATAATAATATCATATGTACAATCTAGGTACAAATCCACAATCCATAGTCTATATCAATTGAGGACCAAAATGATATACTTTCTATATGAGAAGACAAATTTTTTATTTCATGAGCTCCAATAGATGACATGATTAACAACTTACCCATCCATTCTAATATTATCTACTTCAAAAGGATAACTTAATCATGTAGTATAAAAATGTATGAAGGTTTATATTCTAGTTATCTCATCAATATTAGGTAGTGGGGACTCAAATATTATCCATAAACCCATAGTATGCTAAATAAATCTATCTAAAACTCAATGTTGTATACATAATAGGATATATAATGGACATGAATAATATTTTTCATCATTTTAAACATCATTATCATATTCTATAAACCTATAACACAACCCTACTAATGATAGCCTTCATTTTTAATAATAACCATTAATACTCTCTGCTTAACATTGGTTAGGGATAACTGAAAGATACACATTGAGAGGTCAATTATGATCACACTTTAGGAAATTTATATATATATATATATATATACTAATTCATTGTAAAAAAATGTTAAATTTTAGATTTCATATAATAATAAACATTTTATCCATAAAACTATTTTAAGAATATTTAACAAACCCATTATAAGAAAATGTATACTATAGCATATATGATAAAATACCCTATCATTATTATGTGTTTTGAATTTTTTGGGTTTTCCAAACTAATTAAATCATATGTAATTCATTTCGCATATCTATGTGACCATATTATAAGAACCTCCAACTAAATTTTTTTTCATAAGTAACATCAATAATGTAATATAGTTTAGAAAATAGTGATATTTGGGAATCCTATTTATAATGTTCAACTCTTAAACATAATCAAAACAAACTACTTCAAAATGTGAAATTTTATGATGCTAATTTCTACTGTACAGTCAATGTTATTTCTAATGAAATCATCATCATCTTTGAAAGCCTATTCCATCAATTATTTTTAAAATAGTATAATTAATTACCATATTGTATACCAATACATCTTAAACCCATTTTGGGTATATACAATTTACACTATTGTGGTTACTAATGTAACTATTTACATTTCTTTTTATAACCATGTATTAAAATCTTTTAGATTATCAAGTGTAATTTACATGATAATTTGAATTATACAATCCTTTAGGAAAAAGTAGTTTTCACATGTAATGGTTAGTAAATATAGCTTTGTAATTATCTTTTCCATCAAGCATATTAAACAATATTTCATATATTAAGTAAAAAAAGTGAGGTTGATATTATCTTTTATTTTTTAACTTTTAAATTCTAAAAGTTAAAATAAACTCCCAATATTTTCTTATACACTATATTCTTTTCAAAATATATTGATATGATACATGACCTACATTATATGGAAATAAAACTTATTTTTTTAGTATAAAAATTTATGAAATAAAATATTATTTTGATATCATAAATGGTATTCTATATGATTGGGTTATTTTCCTTTTAAAATAAGACTATATTAAAATATACCTTTGAGGGGATGCATTCACATTTCTTCATATTTTCACAAATAGATGGATAAATATTTTATCCTAAATAAACACTATTACCCTCTTATCCCATTAAAAATAGGTTATATATTTTTAGGAATGTTAATCCGTGTGTATATAATTAATCATCTCTTGTTTTTCATAAAAAATATAAAACATTATCATATCATATTAGAGATTTAATATAATGATAATCATCCTTTATATTAAATCATTTAATCTAGATAAATATTTTAAAATCAAATATTTGTTGACGTAACTCTTTTCTTTATCATTTGAATGAAAACTATAATATCTATTAATTCTTACCTTAATTATAAAATCATGTATATTTATATTTTTAATAACACATACATTTGGAATTATATTCCATTTGAAATTAAGGAATTTATTTCTATAACCCCAAAACCTTAAATTTTTATTCTGCAGAGAAACATAATTCTCTTTCAAGTATCTCAAAAATCCATCTTATGGATTTATTTTTCTTTATCATTGAAAAATCATTATTATAATTAACATTACATGCTTCTGGAAGATACATTATCAATATTTTAATCAAACTTTTCTTCTTATAGTTGGAAGTATTTTCTAATTTTACTAACCATATATAAATTATAACCTAAACATCAGATACCTAGTTCTTATATTCTCAACACGTTGAGTATATGATGTAAAAATTTCATGAATTCATTAAATTTTTTTGGAAAATTTACATAAATGAAAATATGATGAATTCCAAAAAATTAACATTACATTTTAGTCCACCGTTTTTCATGACACAACTCCACATGTACCCTTACTATACCGATAGTGAAGATAATGATTGACCTTGGAGGCTCACCTCCCAAAGGAATCATTGTTGAGACTAACACCGAGGGTGTAAACATCAAAATAGAAGTCACTATCCTCGATAGAATTAAGAGTATTTAGGGATATTATATAATCCACAAAAGAACTTCATCATTAAATTATAAAGTAAAACAAACCATCCATTTAATAATTCTATTTTTATCATTTAAAACTTTGTAATATTTAAAATAATATTTATAAAGTTGGGTATAGATTCAGAATAGAATTATGGGGTACAGAGATCCTGAATGCGAATATTTTAAAAATATTAACTATATTATATCATGCATACATAGTTTTTCATAAATAATAGTATAAATACCAAAAGGAGTCTCAGATGAGAAATATGAGACTTCCATTAAATCTGGAATGTATGTTTTATCCTTAGGGTGACATAATATTTTTCAATGTAAGGTAGTTCATTTAAGTACAATCACAATCCCAAATAATAAAATAAAATTTTTATTTACTTATTAGTTATGTAATTATCATGACTTATTATCCTTATTATTGGTTAGAGTGGACACTCAAGAGGGGGTGAATTGAGTTCCAATTAAAATTTCTGTTTAAAAATTTTGTCTTAAAATCCCCCAAATAAAACACAAAATTAAACTATAGTGAATTTATATAAAAATAAAGGTTCTGTTAGGTTCTCAAAGGATTGATTATTTCCTAGTTAATCAAATCAGAAGAATTGATTAACTTTCAAAACTAACTTACTGATTTACAACTAATATAAACACTTGCGAGTTTAATTATCAAAGTGAATTCAAAACAGTTTTGGATTTAAAGTAGGTTACAGCGGAATAAAAAACGTTGAAAATAAATAAGCAGAAAAGGTTTAGCCAAGAGGTTCAGTCTCAAGCTAAGAATTAGTCTTCTCAAGACATTATATAAAAGTAATCCACACCCTGGATCGGGGTTTACAACAGTATATAACTGTCCAGGTCCAAGACCTCTGACACTGTTATCCATGGGAACAAAAACAACAGAAAACTAGTTTTCCAGGTCATGCACGACCTCTACCATTATCACAGTGGGAAATAAAAGATGTAAGAGTTTGAGTGAGGATTTACAGATCCTCCAGTTAAAGTACAGGAGATAGTGTGTGTGTTAAATACAGCAGATAACACACACTATTCGAAATGTAAAAACTAAATCACAGAGGCAAAGATTTATAGTTTAGAAATTTCTCTAGTGATTGCGGTGTAGCTCTGGACTCCTTTGGATTGATCAGAATTGGTTTTGATTCCTCTTCTAGTTTTTTTCTAGAAAACAGAGTGTCGTCTGCTTCCTTGACTTCCAGGTGTAGAGACAGAGAGAATGGTAGTCGATGAAGTTCTTGTGTTATGTTCTCGTTCTCATCTCTTCACAGGTATGTTATAATGAATGAGTTCTTTGTGTATGTTTAGTCGTCTCTTTTCATTCACACTCGGTTGTTCTTCCAGCACACCTCGTGGTATGTATATCTCTGTGTTCATTCCCCTTTTTTACTTTTTTTGTAGCAACACATCCTTCAATCATTTAAAGCACGAGCTCCGGCAAAAGAAATGATTTCTTTTTACAGGTACGAGGTACGGTTCCCTGACATCCAAAAACACACATTAAATAAATGACAGTGTATTAAAATATACATGATATTATTGTTGGTTAGGTTAAATAATGATAAAGAAATTAATGCAGTGTCGGGTTCTGTCTCTGGAATGGTAGCTTCGATATCGGTAGGAAGATGTCACGGTAGGCCTGAGTAACAGTAGCTTCTTGTGTAACATTAGACTTGAGTAACGAAATCCTTTCTATCGGTAGGCTTAGTATATTGGTAACCTTACACATATTGGTAGACTTTCATATTGGTGACCTTCGAGTATTGGTAGGCTTTGATGTAACGGTAACATTCTTATATCGGTAGCGGTAGCTCTGTCTCGGTTGCGGTAAGTCTCTCTTGTATTGGTAGCTTTATATTGGTAGTGGTGAATCTGTATCGGTAATGGTAGACTTCTCTTATATCGGTAGTGGTATGTCTCTATCGGTAGCTGTAGACTTTGATGTATCGGTGGTAGCTTTCACATATCGGTAGGCTATGCATAACGGTGATCTTTACGTATTGGTAGACTTCCTTTGATAATGGTAGCTTCAACATATCGGTGGACTTGTGTGTATCAGTAGCTTTGCTCTGTTTAAACATTATATTGGAAGAATAGGTTAATTCAGAGTGTACAAACATACAGTAATGGAAGGACTAATATTTAAGCATAAAATAATAGAATAATACTTAAATCAACTAGATTCCCAAATAAGTATGTAACCATTTATCAAATAGGGATTATCAAAATAAAAATAATCATAATTGGTATTATCAAAATATAATAAATCAACTAGATTCCCAGAGGGTTCAACAATATCCCCCTTTTTTATAATCACAACTTATGCTACAAAAAATTAAATAGTATCAGAGGAAAAAGTTTAAAAGAAATTAGGCCTCATTTCTTATTTGCTCTCATTGCCCCTTCGTTAACTCTTAGGTCTCATTTCTTATTTTCTCTCAGTGGCTCATTTGTTTATTTTCTCCACCTTTATGATTGACAAAAAGAAGGGTAGCAGAGAAAAGATAAAGACTAGTAGAGAATAAATGAAAAAGTAATTGAAACTCAGTAAAGGAGAGAATGAAGAAGAATTTCATTAATATACAAAAGATACACTGATAAAATCAGAAAAAAAATACAAGTGAATCCTATAAAAAAGATCTAGAAACACTCAATCCTCCTACGGAATAGGTGTCTTTCCCTTAGGATCAGCAGAGGGTTTCAGTATAGCTGAAGGCACAACTGGTGGTTCAGCTACGGAAACTATACAGAATCTGAAATCTCTACTCCTTTGAGTGATCATAGGTGTCAAGCTCCAGATGGCTTGAACTAGAGTTAATTGAGGGGTTCTCCCAGAGGCAGAAGTAGGAAGGGCAGGAGGTAAAATTACTGGCCTAGAATCCACATGCAGGAAGGGAAGTAATAGGTTCTTGAAATCCATTATATTGCTTCCTCTTCTCTCTATTGCAGACACAAAATCATGTCGATTTTCAATGAATTTACCCAAAGTAGGACTAAGCTCCCTGAGCTTACTAACCTGTTCCTTGAAGGCTTGGGTAACTGGAGGTAACTTCATATGTTCCAATACGAGCTTGAAATGGTTGGTCAGCTGATTCTTGGTATAAACCATTTCAAAATAAGCATCCACGTTATTCTTGATTTCCTCTTGAGAAGCAGTAGCTGCCCGTAGGAGATCACGAACAAAACTACAAACTTCCTTAGTGGTAGCAAGAATCTGAGTATCTGATGCACCACTGGGACTGGCCTTAGCCAATTCTTCCTGAATAATAGTGCGGATCTTGTCAAGGTTCACACTGTAGCTAGATAAGGGAAAAGCTTTCATTGAGAAGGCCATTGTCTCCTTGAAGGATTGAGTCAGACTACTCACCACCTTCTGAACAAGTGTATCCTGATTATTCAGATGTTTTTTGACTGACTCTTTAAAGGCCTCAAAAACGTCCAAAAATTGCTTGAACACTTCTTTGATATATCGAATGTCATAGTTTACATGAGTCTGAGAGCTATGCATGGTATTCAGAGAAGCAATTGATTGTCTCAAAGAAACTACAGCTCATGTCCAACTCTCAATCTGAATGTGTCACACTTTAATTTCATCCATCATTTCATTCACAGGACTTGATACACCATATCCAATGGATAAATCAAGGGATTTCTCCCTGATTTTCATCTCTTCAGCCATACTTTTCTTCATATCTTCCACTGATTCCCTTAATGCTTATTTCAATTCAGCTTTTAAGGACTCAAGGTCCTCCTTAGTTGCCACATTTGCAGCCACAGCAGGTAGGATAACTGATTCCTTTTGGGGATGGTATTCCTCATCCGAATGTCCATAATATAGTCCAAAAATCATATATCCTGGATCTGATGTCCAACCTTCAATGTCATATAACACTGATACTGAAAAAAGATTCTCCCCCTCACTTGGAACATTCTCCTGAGGTATCTCCTCCAATGGTTCTTCCTGAGGTAATTCTGTAACTTCTTCTACAACTGCAGCAGATTCAATATCCATTTTTTCTGAGTCATAAATTACTCTTTCATCAATAGATGCAGCTTCTACTTCCTGATCAGGCATTGTCCTGAATGTACTGTCTATCAGAAGGCTCAAACTGAGCACTTCTTCTACATTTTATTTATCATATGCTTCACCAGAAGCCTCCTTTTCATTATTAAAAACATGATCGGATTCAGTTGCTTAATCCTTGTTATAGGTTTCCTTAACAACATACTAACATGCTTCTTCTCCTTCTTCTGTAGTTTCAGTTACATAGTCCTTCAAAACAGCTTCTCTTCTTGGTAGTTCTTTTGGAGGGTTAGCTCCTCCATAAGAGATATTTTGAGGCAAAGGACTAGGCGGTAAATCAAGGTCTCCTCCTTCCTCGACCGATGTCTCTTCCTCCTCAGCTTCATTATCACTGTAGACTGATTATGGCTCATCTGGTCCAAGACCAGGATCCCTCACATCCTTTGGTCTAGAAGGATGATCCACAGGAGTATACATGTAATAGAGTTTTCCATTATCATTAACCCATGATTTCTTCCAAGGATTCCAACTGACTTTCATGTATTTATAGACAGTCCTGGTGATGAAGAAGTTATCCTTAACTACTTTCATTTCATCCTGAGGTCCAGCCACCACCATTGCTTCCATCAAAATAGAAATCAACTTTGAGAAGAACAATGAATTTGACTTAGACTTCGGTCTAGTCATATCCTCAATCTGAGTCATAATCAATCTACACAGATTTACCTTAACTCCATGCTTTAACATATACAAAAAATAAATGTCTTGAAATCTGAGGGTAGAAAAATCTCCTCTCCTTGGACTAATCACATGCTGAATGAACTTGAAATGTAATTTATCCTCCCCTGTCATCTCTACAACGATGGCATTTCTAGGAGTTCCATCTCCTGTCAGCTCTAACAAAGCATCTTCATAATTAAACACATCACTGGTTGGGGGAATATATTTTGAATAGAAAGAACAATATCCTTCATGTGGAACTCTTAAGTTCCCAGCCCATTCCACTAAAGTAAAAGAAACATCCTATCCATTCACATATTAAATCATTCTGCTTTCTTCTTCAGTCTTCTCAAAACGAACGAATTCATAGAACTGTTTCACCAGTCCTGGATAATAAGGTCCATTGGTGTTCACGAAGCACTTGGTCCAACCTGGTTCTTCTAAAATGTTAAGAACCAAGGACTTGCTCTCCATGATCCATTCTACGCATACCTCTTTCTCATTGACAATCTCTAGCTTTGAGATATGTGGGTTTACTGGATTCCTTCGAGCTACACTTCCACTTCCACTGGTACTAACATTCATTGTTTTCTGTCTTTTCGCTTGTGGCTCATCACTCCCATCTATATCCTGCAGTCTCTTGAAGCAAGCCATTACAGATTCGACGTTTAGGGTTTTACAGTTTGAGAAGGTTAGCTTGGAGGGATTCAAACAGACGATTTTGCCGTGATATTGAGTGAATTCTAATATCGGGTTTTAATACATTTAGGATTCAAAAATAAAATAAATCATTAAAAAAATTTCTATGTCTCGGCTTTACAGAAGTTTAAAACAACACGAGATGTACTCGTAAAGTCTGCTAATGGTGAGGTCTTCTAACGGTGAGGTCTCCTAACGGTGAGGTTTCTCTAACGGTGAGGATTCTCTATGGTGAGGATTCTCTAACAGTGAGGTCTCCTAACGGTGATGTTTCTCTAACGGTGAGGTTTCTAACGGTGAGGTTTCTAATGCTTTAAGGGTAAGTTATCATTCTTAATTCGTGGCTAATGAAACTTAACCTTTCTGAACTTAAAGGTTATTGAAAATATCAACTAATTGGAGTTCAGTGCCTATAAATTCAAGAGTTATATCACCTCTTTGATAATGATCTCTGAGAAAGTGGTGTCTAGCATCAATGTGTTTAGTTCTAGAGTGAGACACAGGGTTCATAGAGATGTTGATCGCACTAGTGTTGACAAAGGTAATTGAAACATGGTTAAAATAAAATCCATAGTCCAGTAAAGTGTGTTTCATCCACAGAATCTGTGCACAGCATCTACCATCAGCTATATACTCTACTTCAGAAGTAGATAATGCAACTGAGTTCTGTTTCTTACTACACCATGATACTAGGGATTTTCCAAGTAAATGACATGTTCCAGATGTGCTCTTTCTGTCTAACTTGCATCCAGCAAAGTCAGAATCTAAATAACTTATTAAATCAAATGATTGTTCTTTTGGGTAAAACAGTCCAAAATTAGCAGTACTTTTAAGATATTTGAAAATCTTTTTAATAGCAAGTAACTGTGACTCATTAGGGTTATCTTGAAATCTAGAACACATACATACACTAAACATAATATCAGGTTGACTAGTAGTAAGATAAAGTTGATTCCCAATCATACCTCTGTAATTAGTTTTGTCAACTGGTTTCCCAGTTTCATCAATATCCAATTTACAGGTGGTACTCATAGGTATATCACTTACCTTAATACTACCCAAACCAAATTTTTTTAATAAATCGTTAGTTTATTTACACTGATTTAAGATAATTACTTCTTTAGTTTGGAAGATTTGAAATCTAAGAAAATACTTAAGCTCTCCCATTAAGCTCATTTCAAATTCATTTTGCATAACCTTTGAAAAATCAGAACATAAAGAATTTTTCGAAGATCCAAAAATAATATCATCAACATAGATTTTTACTATTAAAACATCTTTTGAAATCCTTTTTATAAAAAGAGTGGGATCAACAATTCCTTTTGTAAATCCTTTTGAAATAAGAAAATTTGTAAGTCTTTCATACTAAGCTCTTGGAGCTTGTTTTAAACCATATAAAGCTTTAGAAAGTTTAAAAACATGATTTTGAAAGTGGGGATTTGAAAAACCAGGTGGTTGCTCTAAAAAAACATCTTCAACAATAAAACCATTTAGAAAAGCACTTTTCACATCCATTTGTATAACTTGATATTCAGCTGTGATGCAAAAGCAAGTAAGATCCTAATAGCCTCTAATCTAGCTACAGGAGCGATGAGTTCCTCATAGTCAATTCCTTCTTCTTGATTATAACCTTGTGCAACTAGCCTAGCTTTTATTCTAATGATGTCTCCAGATTCATCAACTTTATTTCAAAATACCCTCTTTGTGCCTATGGTTAAAGTGTCCTTAGGTCTTTAAACTAATTCCCAGACATTATTTCTTTAAAATTGATTTAGTTCTTCTTTCATAGTCATTACCCAAAATTCATCATTGATAGCATCATTGATACTTTTAGGTTCTAACTGTGAATGAAAAACTTGATGTTCAACCTAATTTCTTAGAGAAGCTCTAGTCCATGTTCCTCTATCTAAATTACCTACAAAAGCATCGAAAGGATTGTTATTTAGAGTCCTAGTTGGTCTAGAAAAGATAGGACTATAGATTTTAGGTTCATCTACAGGTTGGGGTTCAATAGAAGCAGGTTCTGGAAAATTTCCAGAACTGGATGTCTTATCTACAGGTCCATTGTCTTTATCATTAACGTTAAAAATAGAGAGATCATCTTCAAGATTTTCAAGAGAGGTCTTAGGTTCATGTGGATCAGTTTCATCAAATTTGATGTGAACATATTCTTCCACACATTTGGTTTTATTATTGAAAACTCTACAGGCTTTACTAGAAATAGAGTAACCTAGGAAAATTCCTTCATCACTCTTGGATGAAAACTTGTCAATATTATCTTTAGTATTAAGAATAAAGACTTTTCAACCAAAAACTCTGAAGTAGTTAACCTTATGTTTCTTGTGGTTCTACAACTCATAAGGGGTCTTCTTAAGAACAGGTCTGATTAAGACACTATTGATAACATAAAAAACTGTATTTTCAACTTCAGCCCAAAAATAAATAGGTAGGTAATACTCATTGAGCATGGTTCTAGCAATTTCTTACAGGGTTCTATTCCTTCTTTCCACTACACCATTCTTCTGGGGTGTCCTAGGGGCAGAGAAATTGTGACTTTATCCATTGTGTGAGCAGTAGGATTCAAACTCATGATTTTCAAACTCACGACCATGATCACTTCTCAAGATTTTGATCTTAAGTACACTAATATTTTCTACAGACTTGGAATATTTTACAAAGTAAGAACATGCTTCACTTTTGTGAGCTACAAAATATACCCAAGTATATCTAGAATAGTCATCTACTAGAACATAGACATATTGCTTCCCATTTAGACGAGAAACTCTAGAAGGTACAATCAAATCCATGTGAACCAACTATAGAGGTTGATAAGTTGACACTTCTTTCTTTGATTTGAAAGAAACATTATGTTTCTTTCCCTTTTGATAGGGAGTACAAACTTTATCATCTGGAAATTCAAGGTTTATTAGGTCTCTAACTAAGTTCTTCCTAGTAAGTTTTCTAAGTGAATGTACATTGAAGTGTCCTAATATTCTGTGCCAAATCCAAGAATCTTTATTAAAGGCATTTAAACAAGTAAAATTTTTCATAGCTAAATAATTTAAATCAACAGCATAAAAATTTTAATTTCGTAAGGTAGAATATACTAAAGCATTTTTAGAATTAAAAAACATCACAAGAATCATTTTCAAATTTAACATAAAAACCATCATCACATAACTGAGAAATACTTAACTGATGATATTTCAGTCCATCAAAGAATAAAAATTTAGAAATTATTACTGAGTCAGTGTTACCAATATGGCCTAAGCCAATGATTTTCCCTTTAGAGTTATCACCAAAACTTACAAACCCTCCATCAACATTTACTAAACTCTTGAAGCATGAGAAGTCTCCTGACATATGTCTTGAACATCCACTATCCAAATACCTAGTATTTCTACAGGTGATCTTTAAGCAGGTTCCCTCCGAAGTGTTTGTTATAAAACACATGTTTTCCTTATTTCTGATTTCAGTTTCAGAAAATTCTGATTCACTGGAGCTATCCTCAGAAGCACTCCAGGTGGCCTTCATGGATTTCTTATAATTTTTTTCCTTGTATTCATACTACTTATTGTACTTTAGTTTTTGATAGTCTGCTTTTATATGTCCTTTTCTTTTGTACTCATAGCAGAAAACTTCATCAATTTTATCAGTTTTTTCCAATCCTTCTTCCAATGACCCTTGCGGTCATATTTACCTATGTAATTTGATTTTCTGAAGAACTTCTTCTTCCTATAAATTTTATTAAACCTTATGGGAATGTGAGCCATCTTAGCATCACTATCAGAATCACTTTCACTGTCTTCACAGCTTGAACTCTCATTTATAGCTTGAAGCTTCTCCTTATCCTTGTTCTTTGAAGTTGACGTCTTGAAAGCAACTGACTTCCTTATAGGTTCATCATATTCTTCTTTATTTACCTTAAGTTCTTCTTCATACATCATTAGCTTTCCAATTAGTTCCTTGACTGGAAGTTCACCAATATCACACGATTCTCTAATTGAGACAGAAGTTCCTCTTCATCTGTCAGGTAGGCATCTCAGAATTCTCATGATTTATTCCTTGTATGGAACATCCTTTCCCAGTGAGATCATTGTGTTGAAAATTTCGTTGAACCTGAGATACATGTAAGAAATGGGTTCATCAGGCTTCATCTTAAAATTATCATACTTAATAGTATAAGTGTTCAATCTCATTTCCTTAACATTAACTATTCTTTCATGAGAAACAGCTAAGGTATCCCAAATTTCATAAGGAGTTTTACAAGCAGATATTCCATTAAATTCCTCATCTCCTAAAGCACAGTACAGATCATTCATAGCTTTACAATTATTATTGTTTGCTGTCTTAGTAGCTTCATTCCATGTAGATCTAACAGTATTAGGTATTTTATATTCTGATTCTATAGCAGTCCAAATATCAAAACCCATGCTCTCTAAATTAATTTTCATCTTTATTTTCCACTTAACATAGTTAGTGGAAATGAAAAATAGTGGTCTATTGGTAGCAACACCATCAAGTCTGTTATCCATGATAGCTTACTTAAAGCAAAGATTTTAAAGAGATAAAAATTTAGAAATAACAGAAATTTTATGAACATTAAAAAACAACTAAAATCAAATTTTAAAAACAGAGTACTTTAGAAAATATTTAAACAGCCTCTGATACCAATTGTTGGTCGGAGTGGAAACTCAAGAGGGGGGTGAATTGAGTTCCAATTAAAATTTCTGTTTAAAAGCATTGTCTTAAAATCCCCCAAATCAAACACAGAATTAAACTATAGTGAATTTATATCAAAATAAAGGTTTTGTTAGGTTCTCAAAGGATTGATTATTTCCCAGTTAATCAAATAAAAAGAATTTATTCACTTTCGAAACTAACTTACTGATTTACAACTAATATAAACACTTGCAAGTTTAATTATCAATGTGACATTAAAATAGTTTTGGATTTAAAGTAGGTTACAGCGGAATAAAAACAAAATTTGAAAATAAATAAGCATAGCAGGTTTAACAAAGAGGTTCAGTCTCAACCTGAGACTTATTCCTCTCAAAAAATTATATAAAAGTGATCCACACCCTGGATCGAGGTTTACAACATTATATAACTGTCCAGGCCCAAGACCTCTACCACTGTTATCTGTGGGAACAAAAACAACAGAAAACCAACTGTCCAGGTCAGGCACAACCTCTACCACTATTCCAGTGGGAAATAAGAGATGAAGAGAATGAGTGAGGATTTACAGATCCTCCAGTTAAAGTACAGGAGACAGTGTGTGTGTAAAATAAAGAAGATAACACACACTGCTCGAAATGTAAAAAGTAAATCACAGAGGCAATGATTTAGAGTTTAGAAATGGATCTAGTGATTTCGGTGCAGCTCTGGACTCCTTTGGATTGATCAGAATTGGTTTTGAGTCCTCTTGTGGTTTTTGTCTGGAAAATAGAGTGTCGTCTGATTCCTTGACTTCCAGGTGTAGAGACAGAGAGAAAGGTAGTCGATGAAGTTCTTGTGTTATGTTCTCATTCTCAGCCCTTCACAGGTATGCAATAATGAATGAGTTCTTCGTGTAAGTTCAGTCATCTCTTTGAATTCACACTCAGTTTTTCTTACAGCACACCTTGTGGTATGTATGTCTCTATTTTCATTCCCCTTTTTTTCTTTTTTTTGTAACAGCGCATCCTTCATTCATTTAAAGCACGAGCTCCAGCAAAAGAAATGATTCTGTTTTGTAGGTACAAGGTACGGTTCCTTGACATCCAACAACACACATTAAATAAATGTCAGTGTATTAAAATATACATGATATGACCATTGGTTAGATTAAATAATGATAAATAAATTAAAGTAGTGTCGGGTTTTGTCTATGGAACGGTAGCTTTGATAATGGTAGGTAAATGTCACGGTAGGCCTGAGTAACGGTTGCTTCTTGTGTAATGGTAGACTTGAGTAACGACAGCCATTCTATTGGTAGGCTTAGTATATCAGTAACCTTCCACGTATCGGTAGACTTTCATATCTGTGACCTTCGTGTATCGGTAGGCTTTGACGTAACAGTAACCTTCTTATATCGGTAGCGGTAGCTCTGTCTCGGTAGCGGTAAGTCTGTCTTGTATCGGTAGCTTTATATTGGTAGGAGTGACACTGTATCGGTAGCGGTATACTTGTCTTATATCGGTAGTGGTAAGTCCCTATCAGTAGTTGTAGACTTTGATGTATTATTGGTAACTTTAAAACATCGTTAGGCTTTGCATAACAGTGATCTTTACATATCGGTAGACTTCCTTTGATAATGGTAGCTTCAACATATCGGTGGACTTGTGTGTATCAGTAGCTTTGTTATGTTTAAACATTCTATTGGAGAATAGGTTATGTCAGAGTGTACAAACATCCAGTAATGGAAAGACTAGTATTTAATCATAAAATAATAGAAAAATACTTAAAGAAACTAGATTCCCAAATAAGTATGTAACCCTTTATAAAATAGGGATTATCAAAATACAAATAATCATAACTGGGATTATCAAAATATAATAAAGAAACTAGATTCCCAGAGGGTTCAACACATATAAAAAATCCCAGTTATAAGAAATCATCATAAATCCCCAAAATTATTGAGAAGAACATGGAGGAGATTTTGGTGGATGAAAATGGTATCTAAGGAAAAAGATCTATTTTCTAAGATGTTTTCTTCACTAATTGTGTTCTTGGATCTCTCCAACGAAAATGATGTTCATCCATTCTTCAATATATATTATTATAAAATCAAGATAGTCTATTTTTCTATTCTCTGTTTTATTATCCCATGTATACTATGAAACAATCCTCCTAAGAAATCAATTTTCTAGTCCGATTGTTGTTTAATCTTCCATAAATTATGAAATGATAATAATTTTTTTATCCTTTTCCATTTTCCATTTGTTCTAAATATTCCACTTACAAAATAATAAATATAATTGAAAAAAATTAATATACATTCTTTATATTTATGGATCCTTATTTTCCTTCCCAATTCCATAGGAATTTATCATTGTTGTCTAATAAAATAGGATGTTCAGCGATACATGAGAAAAAATCATTGCATGTCTGTTATTTGGAGAAATGGATATTTTTAATTTGTTGTGGATCAAGATAAAGATCATGATTGAGGTGTGATGTGGTGTGATGGGAGATCATTTGTCAATCATTTATTGGGTCGTGTGTGATCATGTGCAGCTTGGTGATACATCAGTATGGCGTGATGAGAAATGTTCCTGAGAATATTTCATGGTAGTAATCTAGTCACTAGGGATGGATCAGGTGAGGTCAACAATAGATCCAAGATTCTTGGAATGGATCATATTTGAATTAGTGGTGGTGGTGATGTAGGAAATATTTATAATAATTTCAAAATTTTATAGAATATTTTGAACTATATATCATGTAGTTCAGAAGAACACACACCATGTAGTCCCCTTAGTATAATAGCTAATGTTTATTGGTTTAGTTACATATCACACATTCTATGATTATATCGTACTCCATTTGACCCTTATTTAATAGAATCAATGTGTATAGGGAGTTCACACACTTTAAACCAAGTATAAATATACACCATCTATGTTGTAACACAAGTTATGTAACCCTTGGTGAATAGCTCGATAAGTATAGGGAGTACATTTCCTTGTGTCCAAGTTAGCCCACCAACCATGGGTGATGAGGAACACACTGTATACTTTATAAAGTGCACAGGAATGGAAAGATGACACTTGTAGAGTGTCAATTTGGCCCGAAAAAATATTGTGAGGTGTATTACACATCATTTACATAATGAATTACATGGATACATCCATTTTAAACTAGAAAAACCTGAGTAAACGAGAATGGTCCATGGTACATAGGCTAGACCAAAAAACATGTCGACTACCAGGATAACCTCTAAACATCATATAAACCAAATTTAAATGTCATGTATTTTTAGACAAAAATGTCATGTGAGGCTGAAATACATGTGTAGTTCCTGACTCTGACGGACACACCATGTACCCCCATGGGATGCCCTATAAACTCTTTAAAGGGTTAGTAGAAGAAAATTTTATTTCTAAAAAAATGTCGTAATATTTTGGGTGTTTTCCCATTATCTATATCAATGGATGTGTTCTATCCTTCTATTTTCGCATGAAAATATTTCTCACTCGGCCTCCATGAAGATTCTATCTTACATATTGTTTAAAGCGTTAGATAATATCCCCTCGATAGAAAAGAGTAGAAATCCCTTTGTGAGGCCCATGATTTGTATCCCCATTTCCATTATTTTCTTCTGAATGATTGATCAAGAATCACATGACCAAAATACATGTATCTACTGCATTATTATAGTTAGGGTCAAGTATACATCATAATTCATAGGTTTGATACTGTATTTATGTATTGAAATATTTTGTCTTCCAGAATGTTATAGTCTGATCATGTGAGTAACATATATGATTCTTCTTAGTTTCTATTATGGTTATTCATGGAAATAAATCCTATGTATGTTCCCTTGCGTGAGTACCAACAACATGGTATGCCCTTAGGAGTGAGAACCCTCGAATTAGTCTCATCAGTGATGGAATAACTCATTGAGTGTGTTATCGTAGATGAGTGTTACTTATGAGTCTTCGGTAAAAGCCTATGTTGCTAGTATAGTTGTGAAATTACATTGAGACTTGGTGTCTACCTTTAAGAACATCTAGTATATTACTGTTATTATTGTTATGTTTCATATAATTATTGATATATCCTAGTAATGATGAAATGACTACTCTCTTAAAGATTTGTGTTTGGTGATTTCATGGTGTCCCACTAGGTATGTTTATACCCCCCCTACATGCTATATACCTAAACATACCATGTATTATATTGATAAAAATCTTTTCATTGGGAACCTAGTTAGACGAGGGGTATTTTGAGATTATTTGGACCTTAGTTACGTTAGATGGATCTCATCTTGATCCAAGAGTCACTTTTTGGGTATGTTCCCCCATGTTGTCATTGTGTTTTGTTCTTTTATAGTTTTTTGGGAAAATATTTGGCCCTTTTTGACTTCTGTTATACATCTTGTAGTACTCTGATATGGGATATATTTTATTATTGAAATTATAGATTTAGTTGTATACCATTTTTATTTATACAAGTCAAAATAAATAAGTGGGTGTGTGTATAGGTACATTACGATAAGGAATCCAACGTGCGTATTATGCCTACATAACACTTGTATCCATCCCATGACATATTATAGGTAGGATTGAGTGGTCATTATAGAATTAGAACCAGCTTGGGCGGCCCCATTGAATCAGGTCATGGTAGAGTGGTATCAAAGGAGGTCATATTAGGACTTGATTTTAGTGATTTTGTAGTTGTGATTTTTTGTTTGGGAAATAGGGAAATAGTGATAATATTTATCACGTTTGGATCTCTATCTATGGGATATAGTGTTACAATGCTGGATTTCATAATTATTCCACAGCACTATGATAACCATATTTTTTACTCAGCATAAGTAGGATTTGGTTTCAAGGAAAAAATTGGTACATGAATCATATAAGAATGGGTTGTGGTTTACATGGCATTTTTGAGTCATATACCAAGATATTATCTTTTTAAAAAAGTGTTTCTGATATATAATTTGATACCTCCATTATTATTGACATCTAGGATTCTAAATCTCTATCATGGTTATTATACACTTGGTGATGATGTGTCAATTTATAGACCTATAGAGGAAGAAGTTCCTTTAGGATGATAGAGAGTGACATCTCCTCCCATTGAGTAGCATGATGGACAACCTTCAAGGGTTCTGGTGAATTATCCCTATCAAGTTTACTATAATTTATTTTTTTCGGTATAAGTAGATGATTCACATGTGTTAAGAGAACATCATGAGATTAATTAATGGACATCTCATGGTTTCATGGTAAAACAGACTCCCTTCAATGTTGTTTTAAGTCGAGAATGATCCTATGGTGTGAATGTTCCAACCAGTCAAGAGCCCTATTGATTGTGTTCCTGGCAGAAATACTTCTCTAAAGAGACATGGGGAATCGATAGAGCAATATTTTAGAGATTTTTGAATTGGATTTAGACACATACGGAAGTGGGAAACATTTCCACCAAAATTAATTCTTTTGACATGATCTGGAACCATTCAGGTGCTTCAGTTCCTCCAAAAGTGTTTGGTTTCAAGGTTTGGAAGATGAGTTCATTCAACTTATATTTTTTTGGACATTTTTCGGTACTAAGGGGTTATAGTAGGCCCTGGTTTTGGAGAATAGGTGGATAATGTGAATGATACAATAAATCATTTGGAGATTTTGTCTTGTAAGCTTCATAAAATGTGTCTTCTCTTCAATAGATACAATTTTAGCATGGAGTCATAAGTCACATTTCCCTAAACGTTTACCCTATTCATGATCTAGTTTTTCCAATGGGATTTTTTTATAAACCCTTTTTTTGATAGGTTCTATCATAGAGGGTTTTGTGATCACACAAATCACTGAATATTGTGACCCATCATTAATAGGTGATAGAGCCTCGCATGGATTTTTTCATAGCGATAGTGATACCCTATGATGTTTAAATCAACATCTAATTAGTGTATACCATTCATAATGATAAAACAATTACCTTTGGGGTTTTTAGGGTAACTAATTTAGTGGAATGAAATTTTACTTATTTGGTGGGAAAGGATCCTAGGAAGTGTAGGTTGAGATCTTGTGTAATTGGATACAATAAATTTCTTATCTTTTTTATAGTATGTACCATGAAGTGGAAGACTCTATGAACATATAGTTTCTGAAATGTTGGAGGGGTACAATGACTTCTTCCATGTAGATGTTACAGTATTATATTTCCATCAATTTTTTGTTTTTATAAACAATCACTAATGATATACTGATATCTATAGTATCAGGTTTCAAAACACTGGGATTCCATGCAATATGTCACTCGACCAAGCCTGAGATAATGCCCAAAGGGAATTCCTGATCTCCACAGGCTAGAAACTATTGTCAAACAACAATGTAATAACAATGGGAATGATTTTTACCAAATATAATTGGATAAATAACTGTAACGAACAAACAACAATACCAACAATATGTAATCATAATTAAACATACAATCCAATCCAGATTCAACAACACATGAAAAAATAAAAAATAAATAAAAAACTAAAACTGAACTATGCAACATGTTATCTATGTGAACTCTTGGTCACCACTCACCACAAGAACATCATGATCCGAAGGAATGCTAAACCAAAATCCTAAACATATGAAATATATTGAGTCTATTTATGATGTGTGGATGAAAAAGGGTATGATCTTGAATATCCTAGTAGTTAATCACCATATAGTCCATATATTCCCATTCTTGAAAAAAAAAATCCAAAATACTAGTTTAAATTAAATAGAGAAAATATTATTTTAATCAATTTATGAAACCAAACATAACTTTCATCCAAGAACCTTTTAAAAACCACACACAAAGATTTACATTTAAGAAATATTTTCAAACTACAAACCCTATTTCAAATCCAAAATAGAAATAAAAATCCATACCAGATGACCAAGAAGGGTCTATGATGAAGGTAAAGTAAACAAAACATACAATCATAGACTAGAAGGTTTTAGGTCGGACAGGGTAATGGAATATGGTCTGGAGGGGGAGAGTATATCAGCATAAAAAATTTAAATAAATAAATTTATTGATTAAATTAATTATCCAAGTCAATTATTGATGTAAATTATCATTATAAAAAGTAAAGAAAATAAATGTTTTTATAGTAGTTAAGTCAAATGTGGGCCTACCCTACTCTTATACCTTTCTAATCAGAGAGAGATACATATGCACTAAAAGTTATTTTTAAGTGGGAATCATAACCAAATAAAAAAAATCCTTTTCTAGAGGAGGGTTAACCATTAGAGTAACTTTTTTATGGGGAGTCACAACCCTTACAAGCTAAATTTAGAAACAAGGAGTCAAAAAATGAATAATCCTGAATTTAGATATACAGAGTCACATCCCTTAGATCTGGAATTTAGAATCAAGAAGTAACAAAAAAACAAAAAAGAATGAAAATATTTATTTTATGTGTAAAGTCATAAACAAAAACAATATAGTATGTGTGAGAGATGGGATATAGTGTTGCAGTCATAAAAACTAGACAAGAGAAGATAAACCATGAATGAAATGGTCCTTTTTATTTATATATGGATCATCACATTCCATCAATAAAATTTAGTCAAATCACAATTAATTCATAAAATTAGGGAATGTCCAGTTGATGAAATAGTGTATATAAGGATGTTACAAATTTATAGTAGGTTCAAAGTTCACTACAATTTATCTTTGTAAAATAGAGTATTGAATATGTTAACCGGTGTATATCCTTTCTTCATGCCTGATATATATATATATATATATAATAAATATTGAGAAGTTGGGGCTACTATTCTTCCTTCAAATATTAAAAATTAATTGAGCCAAGATATTTTATAAATAACCCCATAAAAAATGCAGCATTGTTTCCACTTTATTCCAGATGAATATATCTTAAATACAATTTAAAATAATTTGATTAACTCTTCCAATATTATATTCTAAAATATAATAGTGTTGATTGATTTTAAAACTCCAATATAAATCCATTAAAATCTTCTAAAACACACACACCACTATTCCAAAAAACTAGAACCACAAACTGAATGTAAATTCAAATATTTGAATTTAAATAGTCTTATATCCTTTGAATTTATTGGAAGAAGACATTTAAATAATTTATTAAATTTTATCTTTAGAAATTTCACTAAAATACGAAATTATTTTTGATAATAATCATTATATTTAAGTTGAATTTATCTATCATGAGATCCATTTAAAATAATCAATATATATATGAATGAAATCAATGTTATGAAAAAATGAATGAAGTAACAAAAACGATGTAGGGTAAAAAATTAGTGTACAGAAAATAGGGTTCACCAAATGTATCTTATATTAAATAGGGGTATAAAAAATTTGGGTACAATAAATTTGGTTACACAAAAGTAGGGTACACAAATGTAGGATTCATCGAAAGTAGGGTTCACCAAATGTAGGGTTCACTGGAATAAGGGTTCAAGAACCACACTTTCATAAAAGTAACATGGGCTTAATCAAAGTATTTTTGGATTCATGAATGTAACATATGGTTCATAAAAATAAAATATTGTTTATCATTGTAATGTAGGGTTCATCAATGTAACATAGGTTTCATCAATGTAACATAAAGTTCATCAATGTAATTTAGGGTTCATCAATGAAATGTAGCTGAACAAAAAATTTTAAAAGTAGGTTTTTCAAACCATATTTTGTGAAAATATTCTTTTTGAATCATAATTTTCAAAATTAGGGTTGTCGAACCATACTTTGAAAAAGTAGGGTTTCTGAACAATACTTTGTGAAAGTAGGGTTGTCGAACCATACATTGTGAAAAAATAGACAACAAACTACACATTGATTACAAAAAATTTTAAAGGATATAAACATAATATTCAGAATTTGGTCAAAAATAATTATTTTTTGAAAAAAAAATTATCTCTAAAACAAATAATGAATTGAATAAATATGATTTCTAATGATCCTAAAATAATTAAAAAAGAGAACTAAAAACAATCTTGAAATTTTTTTACATTGAAACAACCTTTTAGAACTTCAGATAATTTATTGACCATGTAAATTCCATTTTTAGTTCTCTATTTAGTATAAAAAAATCAGTACACTGATGTTATATATCAATAAAATCATGTTTCTTGTGAATATGATAACATTATAACTTATAGAAAATTAAAAACAGAACCTTTTAATAAATATATATTTTAATGCTTCAAAAAGTAAAGCAACAACTTCATTGAATTTTTAGAGTAATAGAAAATAATTTCATTCTTCAAATAAAATAATGATGTTTTGATAAATATCTTATATATCAAAAGTGACAATAATAACACAAAAAACATTGTATTGAGATATTATTAAAATATATGGGAAATTAAATCATATAAAAGAAAAATGTCACCTGAACAATCTCCACTTTTTATTTTATTAAAAAACCAAAAAATTTAAACAAAGTTATAAAAGATTTTAAACATTATTATTAATCCACCTTTTTTATAAATAAATATAAAATTATAACAAACTCCCCCTAAACATATGTAGTTATAAAAAATAATATTCCTATATACTAATATCAAATTTTATTTTTTTTAAAATAAGAAGAGTCTAAATTATTTGTAAAAATGTCTCTTAACTAATTTCAATAAACAATAAATTCCAAAAAAATATCACCCTTATTAACATAATATATAATAAATGAAAAATGAGATCAATATGCTTTGTTATATAATGTTGTAAGGGGTTTTTAGAAATATAAATTATAGAGGTATTATATTAATTAATATTTAGATTATAAAGATAAACACCAAAATCACATAAGGTTTTCTTAGTCCGTAAACATAGAGTACAAATAATTACAGCAAATATATACTCAACTTATATATCGGATAAATCAATACATAATTAAATCTAAGTTGAATGTAAAATTAATCTTTTTTTCAGAAAATGACACACATTTGATGTGATTTTTCAGTCAATTCTATATCCTACAAATTTAGAGTAAAATTAATATGTTAAATCAAAAAGTTATATTTTGGATAAAATAAACTAGAATCAATAGTTCCTTTAACATATCTAATAATTATTTTTAAAATAATAATATGAAATTATTTAGTATCGACACAATATCTAAGACATAAACAAAAATTAAAAATGATATCGGGTCTAGATGCAGTTAAGTATAGTATGTAACCTATCATTCCTCTAAAAACATCAAAATCAAAAGATTTACTAGATGCATCAATATCTAATTTAAAAATATTATCCATATGAATTTTCATATTATTAGATGAATCTATACCAAATCATGTAACTACCTATTTATCATACTTAGATTGATTATGAAAATTTTTTCATTTCAATGAAAAATTTGATGTCCAAGAAATAACATTAATTCTCACATGAAACTCATGTTAAATAAAGAAGTCATAAAATATGAAATACCATTACATATTATTTCCCTATATGATCCAAAATATATATCATCAAACTAAATTTTTATAATTAATATATCATCAAAAATTCATTTAATTAAATTATTGGGATCATCATTGCATTTCATAAAATTTTTATTTAAAAATAAAAATAAAGTCAATCTTATGAAAAACGAGGTTTTAATTTGAGACATTGTAAATCATTAGATAAATTTAAAAAATTATTATAAAATATTACATTTTCATAACCATGGGTTGAGAAACAGAAAATTCTTTAGTTTTAAAACCATTCAAGAAATAAAATTTTACATCCATTTTATATAATTTAAAACCTTGAAAACACAGAATGAAATTATAAAAACCTATAAAAATAAAAAAGTTGGGAAAAAAATTCAATGTATATATCTTCTTCATTAGAGTACCCTTGTATAATATTTTTATCTTTGTTTTTAACAATCTTACCAAATTCATCCAGTTTGTTTCTAAAATTCCACTTTGTTCAAATCACCTGATTTTCCTCAAGACATTCTATTAATGTCCAAAAATACTATTAAAAACATAGTTAATTCATATCTCATAGAAACAATCCATTTTTCATCTTTTGAATAATCATTTACATTAATAAGAACAAAATTCGAAAAAAATCAGATTTGGACCACAAATTTAAAAGAGATTTTCTAATTTTAACACCAAAATCAACATTTCCAATTATATTTTAAATAGAATGATATTTGTGAGTCTTACATGATTTTGGATCTAGTTGAGTAGGAGTATGATCAACCTCAATTGATTCATTCTTATGTTGAGTAATTTCTTCACTGAATTTAAAATATCTAAACTTATAATCATTAAAATTAGAATTAGAATTTATTTTAACATTAATTTCAGGAAAACTTATATGAGCAGATTTGTCAATAACCATATTTATTTTATTATAAACTCTATATGATTTATTATTATTATAATAACAATGAAAAATAAATTTATCACTCTTAGAATAAAATTTATCTAAATTATCTTTTGAAGTTCAATTTAAAACATTACAACTAAAAACTATAAAGTAACCGACTTTTGGATTTTTAGTGATAAATAATTCATAAAGATATTTCTTTAACAAATTTTTAATAAGAATTCTATTTGAAATATAACAAGAAAAAAATATGGCCTCATCCCAAAAATATCTATGAAAATTATATTTAGTTAACATAGTTCTATCCATTTCATTAAGAGTTCTATTTTCTGTTCTACGAAACTATTTTGTTGTGATGATCTAGAAGTAGAAATATTATGAAAATAGAAATTATATTTAAAAAAATTTACAATATCTAAATTTTGAAATTCATATCATTTATCACTATAAATTGAAACAATCATAAAACCTTTTTCATTATGAACTAAATTATAAAAGGTAGTTAATATAGATAATATTTCTTTTTTAATAGAAAGAATGTATGACCATGTAAATCTATTATAATAGTAAAAAATCACCATAGTACATTTATTTCCACCAAGAATGGAAATTTTAGTTGTTCCAAAGAAGTCGAGATGGACTAAATATAAAGGCATATAGGTACTTATCTTATTAATAGATCAAAACAAAATATTGTGTTGCTTCCCATTCATGCAAGTATCGCATATATGATAAAGTTATTTCTACAAGGAAGGTAGTCGTAACACCACCATTGATACATTCTTTTTTATTTTTTAAAAATCCACTTTATGGATGAGTGGGATCCAAACATACCAAACAATCAAAAAAATACAGACCACTTATTCCAAAATTCAAAAAAAAATCACTATAGGAAATTTAATAATTCTAAATGTAAGACCAAAAACCATAGAATTATAAATTTCAGAAACTACCACAAGCATGGAGACATGAGACACCACCTACATCCTGTCCGAACCACATCATCCAACCCAATTCCATTCCCATAAAAACAGCCATTATCATCAACCATTTCAGTCAAATCTTGTCGCAGTTCAACATATTCATCAGAACCAGCATTCACATCACCATCCTCACGGTTGTTGTTGTCTGAACACACACCCATTGCTAGAGACTATCATATCCCGTCATAAAAATCGTAAAACCCCATCACTAAGCCAACACAAACCAAAAATAGCCAAACCACTTAGTCAATAATAAAACTGATATCCTCCACCTTAACAACACCGAAAACAAGGGGGAGAAGTTCAAATAAACAATACAAACCCATGAATATTTCCATTGGCACATCAGAAAGAGGACGAGAAATGAGACAACCCGAATCAGACTATGTTGGGAGCACCATCGACATCTGTAACAAATTATAATGTTTTGAGACTTTATATCACATACTAAAATTAACATGACCTAATCATTGATGCAAAAGGATGTTTTCATTCTGAAAATCATTCAAAAACACAACATGTTGAAAAATTATTTTCAAAAAATAAATAGTATTTTGTTATATTTGAATAAATTAATAATAAATGATCTTTAAAAAACTAATGATTTATCATTATGAAATTTAACTTCAATTCCATCATCACATAATTTTGAGATTCTACCTAAATTATTTTTAAACGTTCAACATATTAAAATTTCAAAATAAAAGATGAATTTGAAATATCAACTGTAAGAAAAATATTTACTTTTCCTTTGGAATTGTCTCCAAACATAGCTACGCCTTCATCATATGTATTTTAAGTGGTAATCATTCTTGGGTTTCTAGTTATATTTCTAGAGAAACCATTGTCCTGGTACTATATATTGTTCTTGATACATCCAAGGGATTTTTCACGAAAAAATAAATTACTTGACTATTTTCGTACCCATGCTACTTTGGGTCTAATATGATTAATAATAAATTTTTTAGGTACCTATACAAGATTTAATAATGTATTGTATTGTAATCAACATAATAAGGTTTTAAAAATTCTAATTTTTGTAAATAAAAAATATCGTTTATATATAAGAGGAAAATCATTTTCTCAATGACCTTTCATGCCAAATATAAATCAAGTAACAGTTAAAGTAAAACCAGTTTTACTTTTAAAAAAAATGTGTTTTTTGCATTTGGTTTAATTTTCAATTATATCCAAAACCATATTTTTATTAATTTTAGTAAAAACATCTTCATGTGATTTTTTCACAACCTTTAATAAATGAAGATAAATTTTTTTTAGACATTCATCTTCATTTACCAAATTTTCATTCAAATCATAAACAAATTTCAAATTTTCAAAATTTTTGAATGAGAAGTAGAAGAATTGTTACTTAGTTTTTTGTTATGTGGTAAAATTATTTTATTTTTTTAAAAAAAATTTATTGTTTTCTATTATATTATTATATAAATAAACATCATTTAAAATGTCTTTCTTTAATAATTAAATTTCAATATTTATTTAAAAAACATGGGCATTCTCAGAATCATATTCAGAATCAAAACATCCAAAATAAAAACAATAGCTACTATCGAAATCATCTGATTCCATGTAACCCAAGTTACCCGATTATTTAGCATTTCTATATTCTTCATTGGAATAATATTCTTTTTTACATCTTCGACATGTTATTAATTTGTTTTTCCTTATTTTTGTAATTGTCTTTATTCATCTGTTTTGGACAATCAGGCTTGATATGACCTTTCTTCCTTCACTCATAATAGGTTACATCTTATGTATTGAAATTTGTACTACCTTTCATCTTTCCATTATATATTTCATTTTTAGTGTTTCTTCTAAACATGTTTTTGAATCATTTATTTTTCATTATTTTGTAATGTCCACTCACAATCTGATCCACTTATTACTTTTTGCAATTTGGTAGATCAGAATCAGAAGATTTATTTGAAAAATCATTTATATATTTAAAATATATGCCTTTTCTTCTTATTATCTCATCAACAGATATGTCCTTGATTTTTTATTCTTATTAATGTAGTGATCAAATCAATTCACCAAGTGTGTACTCTTTAAAATTCTTTCATTAATCACTGAAAACCTTTTGAAATTCCATTTCTTTTGAATTTGTCATAGGATTCCATCAACCATAAATGGTTTTTCTAGTGCTTCTCCAAGTGAATTCAGTCCATTCAAAGTGATTTTCAATATGTGGAACATTTAGTTTGCTGTTTTATCTTCTCCAATTCTAAAGTATTACTACTCATCACAAATAATTCCAAGATTCGTTCAGATCAATTTTTTCGAGCCAAGGTGAGTGAATTGTAGAAATTTTTAAATTTCATGACTTGTCTTACAAGTAGAAACATGACTAAAAACACTTATGTTAATTGAAATATACAAAATATTAACAACATTTTATGTTAAAACATATCTAGAATCATTAATTTTGGTAAGATTATCTGGTTCAGCTTCAGGAAGTGTTTTATTTTTTGACATGATAGAATAATTCATAATGCTTAACTATTTGAGGTAATCCTCTATTATGGATCTCGATTAGCCATAATCATTTCCATCAAAGTGAGGTGGATTTTGAGGAATACAAGCATCATTAAGGATCAATAATTATATCTTATTAGATATTTATACATATACTCTGAGGTATATAAATATGTTATCATAATTAAATATAAAAGCAGACTCTTGAAAAATGATTGATAATTCTAAAAGGAAAAACCTATGATACCAGTGTTGGGTATTGAATAATGGAATGAAATATCAAAACTATTATGAAGATGTTTATCCTTTGATGAGAATAGAAAAATTAGATAGGGTAATATCTGATGGTCTAGTGGTGGTGAATAGACCATATTAAAAAAATTAAACAAATAAATTTATTAGTTAAATAAATTAATTGGGTTAATCATCAGAAAAAAAATTAAAGAACACAAGGATTTTTTTCGTATTTCCTTGGTACAAAGTGTTCATACTCTACTCTTATACCTCCCCACATGCCAAGAGTTACGTGTGAACTAAACATGATTTTAATGGGGAATCCTAATCCAATTAAAAAAACCCTTTCAGGTGGAGGAAAAACCATGACATTGACTTTTTTACGGGGAGTCACAAACCATAAAACATGAATTAAGAAACATAGATTCACAAACTAAATATTCCTGACTTTAGATAAAGAGAGTAGTGAACCTTAGATCACAGATTTAGAATCCTAGATTCACAACGTGAGGAAAAAGAATCAAAAAAATTTCTTTTGTGTTTAAATGCATAATCAAAAAAATAGCGTGTATTTGAGAGATGTGAAATAGTGTTACAGACTAAGAAACAAGATAAGAGAATATAAAAAATGAAAAAAAGAGTAAGAGTTCATTATATTGGTATTAGAACATATCATCAAATAAATTTTAGTTGATACAAAATAAATTCATCAAATGAGAGATTGTGGAGGTGATGAAACAGAGTGTTGAAGGACATTATAAATACACAGGAGGATAAATGTTCCTAACACATTATCTTTGAAAAATAGTGTATAGAATATTTTATCCCACGTATATCTTTCTTTCTGTCATATATATATATATACATATTTCAGTAGTTTTAGTTGCTCTTATTCCTTTAGATATTCAAATTAAATTGAGTTCAAAGCTTTCATAAATATCTCCATAAAAAATGCATCAATGTTTCCTTTCAAATTCCTGTAGAATAAATCTTATAATGAATTTTATATTATTTGAGTAATTATTCAAATAATATCTCCCAAAAAATAATATTATTAAATAATTTTAGAAATATATTTTAAATCCATTCAAAATTTTTTATATATTTTAAAAATTGTTCCTAAAAACATAAAACACAATCCAAAAGTAAATTTAAATATTTGAATATAATTAATATTTTATTCTATGAATTTATTGGTAAAAGATGTTAGAATAATTTATTAATTGTTATCATTAAATTTTATGATAAAATCATCAAAATCTATTCAATCATAATACTCATATTTAATTTGAATTTATCTAGTTGAAGAAACATTGAAAATAATCTAAACACATTTGGTGCAAATAAATGGTCATTAAACAAGTATAAATAAGTAGTAGCATTGTTGGGTATAAAAATTAGGGTAAAAAATTATGGTAGACAAAGTAGGTTTAAATGAAAGTAGTCTACATGAAATTATGGTAAAAAATTAGGGTGCATGAATATAGGGTACATAAAATTAGGGTACCTAAATATTGGTTTTACAAAAAGTAGGGTTCACCTAAATTAGGTTTCATGAACCATACATTCAAAAAAGTAATGTATGGTTCATCAACATATTGTAGGATTTATCAAATTTAATGTAGGATTAATCAAAATAAATTAGTGTTCATAAATATAATGTAGGGTTCATCAATGAAAGATAGAGCTCATCAATGTAACGTAGTGTTCATCAGAGTAATGCAGCTGAACTGTACATTGTGAAAATAGGGTTATCCAAACCATAATTTTCAAAAGAAGGGTTTCCAAACCATACATTGTTTATGTAAGGGTTTTGAAACATAATGTGAAAATGTAGGTCTGACAAACCATATGTTGCGAACATAGGGTTTTCAAACCATAATTTGTGAAAAATTGGATAACATACTATAACAACTATCAACAGATTACTAAAGGCTCTAAAAATAATAATCACTTTTTCTTAAAAAAGTATTATTTGTAGAAAACATATTATATTTCCAAAAAATAAATAATATAATTAATCAAACTTCTATATCTCCTGATAATTTTAAAAAATTTAATCAAAACAATTCTAGAAGAACTACATCTATGAAACAACATTGATGAAATTCAGATAATTTATTGATCATCCAAAATATCTTTTTAATTTTTTTTAAACTAATGAAATAAATATAAATATGTTATATTTTAATAAAATTATGATTCTTGTGAATCTAATAAATTTATAAATTGTAGTAAATTAAATACATAAACATTTCAAAACTGTAGACTGTAATGTTTCTTAAACGATATGTACAACTTCATCTAATTTTTAGAGTACTAGAAAATAATATTCAAACATTCTCCTAAAATAATGAAGTTTTGATAAATATAATAGATATCAAATCTGATAATAATTGCACAAAAATGAATACTATGTATTGAGATATTATGAAAATATAGAGGAAAATTCATCGAACAAAAGAAAAACAAGCACATGCACTAATTGAATGGATAATATCCAACATGAAACAGAAGTAAAAAAGAATAAACATATAGTCAATCATAGAAATTTTTAAAAACCTATCTAGAATAAATCCCAAGATGTACTAATTTAGTACTTACCTTCTAGTATAATGTGCATCTCTAAAGACAATAAGAAACTTGCAAATCTAAATTATCCAATCAAGTGGCACATCTAACCTGGTCTGTTAGAAAATCCATGGGGTTTAACAGGTCTAATTAGGATTGAAAAGAAATCGCCACTCGTCCATCTATAAGAAACCTAGAAATACCCTGATAATAGTAATCTGTGGATACGGAGGTCGTCACAATAATGGTTCAACTAAAACCCACTACCATCTTTCTTTCATAGCCCGAAACACGGAGACCACCTATATACATCCCTCTCCTAGTGGAATCGTCCATAATGGTTCTCATCTCAAAATAATCCATTCTTAAGTTCCAAATAGGTCTCTACATCACAAAATATTTCCCAAAAAATTTCTAAACCATTTGAAAATACCAATAGACCCATTAACATTTCCAATACAAAATTTATTTACAAAACTATTTCCAAACCATTTATAAAGTCACTATGATACACTACATACACATGAGAAATATTGAATGGGTCTTTATCATTTCCAATCCAAATTAATTTAAAAAACCAATTACAAAACCAATTCAATATACAATATGAAACTCCACTTATACTTTAGAAATACCAAATTGGCCTTTAAGAGTTTTGATACAAATAAATTTACAAAATCAATTCCAAACCATTTCCAAATTCAATATAAAACACCACTTATATTTGAAAAATTCCAAACTCACCTTTTCTATTTCCAATCCAAATAAATTTATAAAACCACTTAAAAACTATTTAAATAATACTGAAAACACGGAACCACATGAAAAGTTATAAATGTGGCCTTTTTCTCATTATTCACCAAAACATATTTCCAAAAGCCAAACATACCATTTTTAGATAACATTATTCAAGACATATTTAATGTCACATGAAGAACCAAATTTAATATTTATAAATCAATGACTAATATTAAGAAATAGAAACAGGTATTGGAGGATGAGCCTTTAAAAAACAAAGTTCAAGTAATAAATATTCCTAATGTCCATTATCAATTTTTCCCATATTTATGTACACCTCATGAAGATATGAATGTGCTAACATCTAATAAAACTATTCATGTATTCATGAAATCACCTAGAAACACTTTTTAAAGAAACATCACTATTTTTAAACTATCACAACAATCCACCTATAAGAACCACAACATAAAATTCACTAATTTCCACATACAACACCCTACTCACATCCCAAACATAATTATAGAACATAACCATGATAAAACACCACCCAAAGAACCCAATTTCACTTTTAAATATCAATTGATATTTCATCAAACACATTGTTTTCATTTAAATATAGGGATAGTTAAATAAATCTATTGAAAACTATTATGTAATTATTATCCATCACGAAAACATGAAATCAATATATACTAACACATAACAAGAAAGGTAAACACATTTATAAACCATTTTGGAAAGATCATGAAACAAATGGAATATTCTAGAAATTAAAAGGATGGAAAATCCTACTTCAACAAAAAATTAAATCAATTATACTTTGGGAGAAGGATGAATATAACCCAATAGAAAATATGTACACCCTAACATCAATGAAATTGAACCACACATCAACCTTAACCCTTAGGTTCTAGCCATGATAGAACACACTCATAAAGTAAAAAATAAAACAAGATAGGAGAAAGAAAAAATGAATAAAAACCAAAGGAGAAAGGGGTAGTCTAGCATGCCATAATTTACAGACATGGATATTAAATATAAATTGATGAATATTCATTAAAAACATTACAAACCATGCCAGGACAACATTGTTTTAGTATCTTTAGAAACTAGGAAACCTAAAAAACGTTTTCATATGACATTTACATTATCTCCCTCTTATTTCATCATAGATAGACCCTTTTTGAACATATCATAGTTAATACCCTACTTCATGACCTGTGGAAAAGAAACACAAGTATGGGTGAGGTAATCTGATCAGAAAGGGTAAACAAGTGAGATACTAATCGTATAATAATCATAAGACATAATAACATAATATTTGAAAATCTTATCCAACATATAAAATATAATGATATCTTTTTAGGGGATGAATCATAATATTTTATAAGAATCAATTAATGTAATCCCAAAATTTATAACATAAGACATTAAATTATGTGGAATACACATAAGCCAAGAAAATCATTTTAGATTAGCCATTTCTTTTTTCCAAGACCATAATATCATAGAAATTCTTTTACTGAACCGACTTCACTCATTATTATATCCCCTTATTGTCAAAAAAATATCATTTCCCATTCCATCCATGACTATCTCATTAGATATAAATCTATACCCAATGCATGAGAGGGAGATAAAGGTCGCGTCCATGTCATAAAGAAATCATTATTATGTGTTCCACAAAACATAAATCATTAATCATAACCCAAATAAAAAATTTGGTTTCTTTAAGCATTATTCCATCATAACATAATCCATGAAAAATAAATTGATAAAACAGAATAAATACATATGAACAATTAGAAATGTATACATGAAACATAACCCTATTAAAGAATTCAATCCTATATGGAAAATAATTTTGATAGAACACTTGAATTTAATTCATGATGAATATATCATTTCTTCTTCAAAAATGATTTCTTTTCTCAAAATTCCATGAAATTTTAAAAGAAAATAATTAAAAAGAAATTAATCTTGAAATAATGAAAAGGAAAAGTCATGGAAATAAGGGATTATAAATACATAAAAAAAGTTCATGCTATGTAAGTTAAAAGAAACCATTAATCTTGTAATTTTTTTTCAGAATTTCAAAAGGTACCTCTTATTGAAAAAAAATTATTCCTTTCATACCATTTAATAAAAAATTCACCAATGGGTAAACATTTCTTTAGACAATTGTAGACAGATTGAATGAAAATTTTGGAATAAATATTTATGAAACATGGACATGTATATGGATGGTATATATTTTGTTCTAGAATAATGTTATAATAATTACATACAGTTATTACTTCCACCATTATACCAATCCATGTAAATTTGTGGTGAAAAAACATATTACACGATGGTGTGGAGACGGTAATCCATATGTAGACACACATAGTGATTTTGTTTTTCATAGGATTTATATAAGGTAGAATATAATTGATTCATAATCATAATAAAATTTTAGTACATAATTTATAGAAAACTTATTACATTATCATGAAAACAACTCATGAAGATGAAGTAGAAGAAGAAATAAATTTGAAAGATTCAATATAAGAGATTACCTCTTCTTCAATGAGATCCCTTCAGATCATCTCTTAAAGCACTAGGGACGATCTTTGGAGAAAACAATAACCCATAGAATGTGACTAGAGATGTTTAGAAGGGAAATGGGTAGGGGTGGCCAAGATTGAAAATTGAAATTTAAGTTAACAAGTGATAGAGGAGGCTACAGTTTATAATTAAGGTGAGGGGAAATTAAGGAATCAACAAGAATATTAACTTATAAAAAACTAAATTATCCTAGAAAACCTCCAAAATGTCATAATTTAGAATAGGATTTGTAATAAAGATGTAATCTCAACAACTAATAAATTTTAGACAATTTTTTCTACCAATTTAAACCTTATCATTTTGAATTAAAACATTCTAATTCTATTTAATTTTTAACTCACTCAACGAATATTTCAATATTAAAAAGGAAAAATATTTAATTATACGATGTCAATTAGACCACAAATAAACAATTTATAACATTTTATACCATATAATTATTATTTTATATATTTTTAAATTATTTTTTGATGTTTAAATAATTTAACAATACATTATTTTAATAAATAAATAGTAGTATCAAATTATATTTATTTTAATATTTTTAATTATATTAATTTATTATCTCCTTTAATAAAATAATTACAACATCAGTTTTGGGTAATTATTTAACATATTTATTTATTGAAATCCAGTTAAAAATAAAATACCAAATAGTAGATGAATTATCTATATTTAATTTTAATACTTATAGATGAATATAACTTTTGTAAAATTCTTTACTAAAAATGTTATATTTATTAAAACTTGACTGTGACAACATTAACATCAATTTAAATAAATTATTATAAGTGTAATAATATTTTCAACATGGCTCAAAATGGTAAATAAATTGAATCTTGATTAATTATTGTCGATATATACTAGGAAATTTATATTTTTTCAAGTGTTTGGGTATTTTAATTATATTTCTTAATTCAATGAAATTATTTTATTTATTTATCATCAATTAAATAATTCGTGCATCATTAATGTATAAGCTATTAAATTAATTTTTTATTACATAAAAATTACAAATAAATTACCATGATAAAGAAAAACATTTTATGTTTCCAATGATTATTTACTATTGAATTTATCTTCTGTATAACCTTATATTAAAATTTTTAAATTTATTAAAATTTAAGTGCGGAATATTTAAATTTTTTTAAATAAAATTAATTAAATGTCCCAATATCATCCAAGCGGCTTCCAAATATACCATTTCAACCCAAGGATTATTTAGGTAAAAAGAAATCCAATGATTTTAGTATATGTTTTAGGGTAATTTTATAATATTATTTTTCCCATTAATGACTTGATTTTACCCTTTTGCTGTATTAATAAAAATTTCTGAAGTTACTATTCATAATTCCAAAAAATAAAATAATGTTGTATACATAATTTTTTCGTACTGATTCCATATCCGTAATATATTTTTCAAAATTTTAAACACAAAACTTGTAGTTATTAAATTAAAATTAATCTCGTTTTCAAAATGAGAAAAAGATTCTTAAAAGTTAAAATATTGCAAAAGATTGAAATGTTTTTACATTTTAATTAATCTTAATAATAATAATGACGAAGTTAATTTATATTAAATCACAAAAATATATTCAATTTATATATTTAAATCATTCAATAATGTTATATAACCATATAAATTATTTTGAAGAATAAATGTTTTTTTAAATTAAATTTAGTATATTTTTACTATTCATTATAACAAAAAAGTTATCAGAAAAATATAAATAATTAAACCAAAGAGAAATTTTATATACCACTTAAAATAAGATATTTATGATATCATAAATAAATTATTAATGTGTATAAAATTAAATTTAAAAAGGGACCTCTATTTGATGGTGGTAAAATTACCCTATAAAAATATAATTATTTACACATGAGATAAGGTTTATTCATACTCAATAACTAAAATATCTATTGGGGAATAAAAAAGTATTTTATTGAATATATAACATATATATTTAATTAAATTAATATAATAATTGTAATTCACTTAATTTATTAACACAAAAATAAAAAATTTTCTTTTACATTTAATTGGTTTATATTTTTCATAAATAATTGGTTGCCAAAGAATTCACCATATATAATCATATGTTGGTTATATTTATTCTTTCTTATAAACTGACTAGGTTATAATGGTCATATTATTCCTTGTTCATCTTGTGGTTTGTTTAAACTAGTGATATCATGCAATGAAACCTATTGAAGATTTAAAATTATTCATAGAAAATATTTCGTAAAAACTTCTCGATGTTACAGATAGGATCCCTAACCTATCAATTAGTGTGATGAATCACCAATAAACCACCTTGAATTCCACATGGATAATCATGGAGGATCCAAAATACCCCATGGTAGGAATCCAGGTTACAAGAATCTGAGTGGTGTGTCTAATGGAAGAATCCATGCATAAAAAGAAGGTGAAATTACAAAAATACCCGGGTATGGGTAGGTTTCACAATTATCCCACACAGTTAAATAAACCGTGCAAAAACCATGTAATTCCAAACATTAATGAGTTGAACATGATACAAACTATTGGTAAAAGATTTTTTAACTGTACTCCATAACCATGCGACTTATGTACACTAGGGTTGCATGGTTAATCTAACCATGCACCTTAACCCTATGACCCAGAAAAAGACCACAAACATAACCTATTTAACCCAAAAATCCTCTCTATCAAGGGGATAATAAATGTATAAAACTCAAACCATTGATATGTGATAGTAGGGGTCTCATAAACTCCCCACCATTCAATATTCTCCCCATACCATTCACACTGACCATGAATAAGTCTATAAACCACCAAAAGCAACTGAAAAAAAAATCATATTGTGAACTGAAACTGATCCACAACCAAATTAACTGAACAAAAAAATAATATAATAAAATAAAACCAAATATAGAGGTGTGAAAACTTCTCCCACCCTCAAAAAACATTATTCCTTTAGAATGTAACCCGGCTGAATGATAAAAAAATCGATCCCAAACTGGAAGGAAGATAAACAAAACCATGCACCTCGGGTTAAAATTTCACACCACGTGGTACACCAAACCAAATCTATAGAAAATAAAATTAATAAAAAAAAAAGGAGGATGGTTCTCCCCACAATAAGAACTCAAGTATCAAAACCAATATAGAAACTTCCAACACAATAGAAATGATAAGGGAACTCAAAAAAAAAACAATAAAGTCCACAACAAGGGAAAACCCATGGTATATAACATGAACCAAACAATAATCAAACCCATAGTTCATCAACTCTCTAAGTCACAAATATATCAAAAGAGAAAATTACTAGAAATAAGAACTAGTCCGAAAAATTATAAGAACACACAAGTCATAACAACTTATTAAAACTCACATTAAAATTAGAACCACCACTAGAATTATAAAAGAAGAACTCCACCAAGATTGTAAGACAAAAATATAACACAAAACAGAATAGAAAATTACTATAGAGAAATTTTAGCAATATCCACTCCAATAGTGGAGAAAAAACTGGGTCATGGTTCTTGCACCCCTGGAAATTCCTAATCTTGTGAATAGATTCACTCTGGGGCGTATAGCTAGAGCACTAATATGATAAATCATCTGCTACCCCATATCCAAGAGATAACATCCATTTATGAGTAATACCTATAATTACCATTTTTTAAATAATTTCTCTAGATTACCCAAACATCCACATTAATGAGAAGAAATTATAGATTATGAAAATATGGATTCAAATTATTGAACCGAAAACATTAAAAGAACATGAAAATCGGGTCCAGTCAGTGATAATACAGATCCTATAGTGGTTACTCCTTGGGAACTGGTTCCTCTAGAAACATTCTATTACTATATGGGATACTTTCACAATGGAAAAGTGATACAATCCATTCAATGAAAATTTACTCAACTAATAACTCTTCATACAATCACTTATTAAATCAAAATTCCATGGATGAGAGGACCTTTTTTTGACCTCTAGATGATGAACCAAAATAAAAAGAAGGAATTTTAACTAATCATGAGATTATTTATCTAGTGAAAATGAAACTATCTCCTTGAAGTGTTCAACATAGGGCTGCACAATATACTAACCTTGATGATCATTCATGAGCTCTTATACCTTTCTTTTATTCACCTCTTAATGTAAAAACCATTTGATGAATGTGGTATTAAACACTTTCAAAAACATAAAAACCTTCAATTTCATCAAGATGATAACCTTACACATTTCCAAAGTTGAACATTCAAAATAACCTTAGACATCTTAAACCCTCAATGTTTTGGGAGTTCCCAATAACTTGAAAATGACATCGACTTTATCAAGACACTCTGTAGCCTCTAAAAAACGTGTATTAACATGAAATATATCAAAAATACCCGAAAAAATCAACTCTTACACCCTACATGGAGTTTAATAATGGGTAAAAACTTGAGGTTACTCACAAGAAATATCTCAGAACATTCTGGGTTGTTTACTAAGAAGAAAATAAAGACAAAAAACCAAAACCAAAATCACACAAATCTCAACTAAAAGAAAACCTCAATACAAAAAGAATAATCCCAAGACAAACACAACAAGCATAAAAATTTATCTTTCTTAAAATATCCATTTCATTTAAATTTCAGACCGCTTCAAATCTCAACGCACTTTCCAAAAAACCATAACAAACTTTTAAATCCATTTTAAATAGTAAAGCCCACATAATCACATAATGAAACCATTTTATCTTTTAAATTTTTTTTTGAAAAAAAATACTTTTGAAAATCCACTCACACCAACAAAAACCAATAAAAATGAAAAAATCACATCAAACAACTAGGATGATGAACTAGTGACCATGCATAACCCATCGACATGGTTAGTGTTTCATGCCCCATGTAGGAATCACAAACTAAGAGGACCTTGAAATATGAATTTAGTCTTCTAATTGGTCACTACTTTATTTGAGATCACAACATGACACTTACATTTATAGATTTTCATTCATCATATAATCCCCAAAAACCAAAATAAAATACTCAAATATCATACTACCTATAGATACTCAAGGATTTAAACAAACAAGTTTTCATGATTTTCTTCATGCACCAACATCTAGAGTCTTGAAAAACCTAATATCCAATCTACTTGACCCCTCAAATAATAATGTCCAACTCTAATTCCAATTTTGTTACAAACCATGTCGGGCATCTATCGAACCCGACAACTGTCCCAGCCTAAGACAAGGCTTGAAGGAAATTCATGGTCTTTATGGGTTGAAAACTAGTGTTGGCCATCAATGTAATAAAAATGGGAGTGAATATTCCTAAATATAGGAGTATCAATAACTATAATGAACCTACATTAAAACCAGCAATAACTAAACATCAAAAAATAGAAAAACCAATATAGATACAAAATATGATGAAAAAACAAAAAATTGAATACTAAATTAATACTGAACAATGTAACATGATCTCAACGTGACCTCTTGGTCACCACTAACAATAATACCAATTTTCATCAAAGGAAACCCAAACGAGAAGCTTGATCCTATAAAATAGCTCAATTATATCTACGTCGAGTGGTAGAAGTAGTGTGTGAGCTTAAATAGATCAATAGGTAATCACCACAGACTCCTTGCATTTCCATACATGGTTTAGCCCACAAACAGTCATTTAAAATAATTTTTAAAAAAATAATATTTTTATCATTTAATGAAACAAAACATTTCTTTCCATAAATTCCCTTTTAAAAACACACACACATCTTTCCATTTTCAAAATGGTATCACACCCCAAAACCATGTTCAAACCCAAAATCCATAAAATCATCCCTAATATTTGACCAAAAAAGGGCTATGATGATAGTAATGAAAGAAAAACATACATTCATAGACTAGTAGGGATAATATACAACATGAAACCGATTTATGGAGAATTAAAATATAGTAAATCATGGGAAATTCCTAAACATATCTAAAAGTAA
Organism: Viscum album; assembly: GCA_963277665.1. Taxonomy (NCBI): domain Eukaryota; kingdom Viridiplantae; phylum Streptophyta; class Magnoliopsida; order Santalales; family Viscaceae; genus Viscum; species Viscum album. Next base: position 301,879,632 of record OY728151.1, read on the forward strand.
TCCTTGAAAGCACTCATTTGGGACTCACCTGTCAGCATATGGTGCACCTCCACAGATAATGAATAACATGCCACTCTAAACAAGAAAATATAGTAGCACATCCCACCAAGACTCTCTAAAAATACAATGGGTACAACACATCTGAATAGGGATGACAAGAAATGTTCACTCAACACTTTAGATGAGGCCAAAAAACTCTATGATAATCTTACTTGGTGAATGGGGAGGCTTCACTTGTTTGGTTAAACTAAAACCCATTACCTCCAAGGTTTCCTAGCCAAAAAAATACACAAACTATGTGATTACCCTCTCCTTGGGTAATACACAATAAAGGTTCCCATCAAACAACAATCCATTCACAAGGTCAAACGAGGCCTTCACATCACATGTGATTTCTAAAACCATTTTCCAGACCACTAAAAAATACCGACCAAAAAAATAAAATTTCTAGTCCAACTTCATTAATAAAACCATTTCCTAACCATTTCAAAAATTTCTATTAAACACCACATACAAATGATAAGTATCGAATGTGAGTTTATCATTTCTAATCCAAATTGATTTATAATGCCATTTCCAAACATTTTCCACATTCACTATAAAACACTACATAAACATGATGTATATCATATGCGAAATTAAAATATACAGTCAAAACTTATTTAAAAAACCATTTCAAAATAATTTCAAAAGTCACAATGAATATCCACTTTCATATAAAAAATACTAAATGGGTCTTTAAAATTTCCAATACAAATTAATTTATAAAACCATTTCAAAGTAATTTCTAAACTATGTTAAAACATGCAACAAATTGATATTTCCAAATGGGCAATTATGATAATTATTCACCAAAACAGATCTCAAAATGAAAAAATGAAATTTTTTTTAGATGACACATTTGAGGTCACATTTAACGGCACTTGATTCACCAAATTCAACATTTTGAAATCCAGTAACAATTTTAGGAAAAATAAATAGGTATGGGAGGAGAAGCCATTGAAAACCCATGGTTCAAGGAAACATCAATCCCAATGGAAGCTATCATTTGTTTTCCATTCCATATATTCACCTAATGCACATATGGATGTGAGAAACATCCATTAAAACTCTTAATGTATCCATAACATCACTTAAAACCCTTTTTAAAGAAACATGTCATGCTTTTTAACCAACATAAAAAGACACACATAAGTTACACACAATAAATGTCAACAATGTACACATAAAACAACCAAATCAAAATCTAAAAACAATTCCAAAATATTGAATATGTATAATAGAACTCAAATAACCTAATTTAACTTTATAAGATCAACTGAAAATTCATTAAACACTATGTCTGCATTTAAATATAGTAATAATTATTGAAACCCTTAGAAAACCAATTTTCACCAATTTTACACCAAAATATCACGCAATCAATTTATACAATCACCTCAAAAGAGAGATAAACACATTTAGAAAAAATTAATGAAATCTCAAGCATCAAATGGAATGTTCCTAGAATAAAATGATTGGAAGAACCTATCTAAAAAATATGGTAAGGCAATGAAACTACAAGAGAAGGAAGAATACACCCCATGATACAATATGCACATCCTAACATTAATGAAATGAAACCACACATATAACCTAACCCTTAGGGCCCTTCAAAGAGAGAAACCACCCATAAAATACAAGGAAACCAATATATGGGAAAAGTAAAATGGAATAAAACCAAAGGAGAAATAGATATGTTCCCTTACCATTCAATCGGAGTAAAGATTCACCAAGAAAACACCCTTAAATAATCGTGGTGTGTCTTGGAGGAGCCAAATTCTCCATTTGAGGAATCCAAATTTGGGTAATATTATTTCTGTTTCCACAGGAATAAAATACAATTATAAAAAAGGATAAATGAAAAAATACCCTCCTTTAGGTGGGTTTTACGATTAGCTTGCACAATTAATCAAACAATGAAATAATTATGCAATTCCTTACTGTCAAGAGTTTCATTGGATAAATAATTTGGCTACTTGGTAATTTTAACCATGCACCTTAATCATGATACTTTTACACACATATGATTTATGGTTAAAATAACTGTCCACCTTAATTGTGCAACCTCAAAAATGTCCAAAAAAACTCACCCTTTTTAACCAAAAAATCCTCTAACTATAGGGGATAAACCATCCAACAAACACAACCCATATTTAATTAACACAATGCATCTATAAAATCAACAACATTCCATTTTATCCCCAAACCATTAAAACTATCAAAGAATAAGTCCAAAATCCACCTAATGCCTTTAAAAATCAAAAATTATACTCGGGAACTACTCAACCCAAATAACTGGTTCTAAGAAAACAAAAAAAATAAAAAAACCCAAGTTTGGGGTGTGAAATACTATATCATAAGACCTTGTGTGTCTATGAGGTCGCAAGTAATAGTTGGCCAAATATTAAGAGTAGATGATTTGAAAAAGCAAGTGTGTTCCCATGGCAATCAAATTATTGTTCCCCTAGAAGGTAGAAGTCAGATTAAAGTTATATGTGGATTAAGATCACCTAAATAATGTTACTCGAGAAGTAGAATTAATTAGACAACAAAATAGGATAATATTAATTTTTTATATTTATATATATATATATGTTTAAACTTCAATTAATTTTTTAATTTGTTTCATAAATTGAACTTCATTTCATATCATTGCGAGATTCATGTTTAAAGTGTTAGTTTGGCCCTAATTTATCATATTATTGTGGAATTTATTATTTTATTTATAGGAATTTAATATTTTTAAATCTTATTTATGTTATTTTTTGGAAAATTTTAAATTTTATGATTAACATATGAATCACAAGGGATGATGGATAATTTTTTCAATGAATAAAAAAATTTATAGAGAAATCATAATGGACCATAGGCCCATCATATTAATGCGGAGCAAAAAATTAAAGCCCAATGAAGCAAAAATTTTAAATATAGAATGATAAAATTATGGGGATAATTTCATTAAACTATTGGTAGAGCTAATTTTGAAGTTATCAAGGAGATCTAGGGATCACAAGTTGATATTTAATTTATGGTTTAGTTTTAAAGGCTAACAAAATCATCCAAAAATTTCAATCATTACATCGGAATGGATGATAAAATTGTACGAAAATTTGGAAATATATTATATAACACCTCGATGAATATATTTATTTTCAAGTACCCCTTCATATTAATCTATCTTCAATGTCTATTTTTCACATCCAAAAGGGGGATGAATCTGTTCTTAATTATCTTGGAATCAATAAAAAATTAAATTACCATTGATTTCTCACCCACCAATTATTATACTAATTAACATGTAATGATTTTACTGAGGGGTTATGTGACCTAGGGTAATTATATTTCAATTTAAATTTGGTCTATTGATGGTATTATAGGATCTACAATTTTCTTTTAATTGTACTGTTATACTTTCATTTTGTATTCATGCATTAATTTTTTCTCATTTATGTTTTTCATTCACATCTATTTCTTAACTAAATTTATTATTATTATCTTATTTTATTCATATTAATATCATTATTATACTATTTTTTGGGAGTGAATCTATTTGCATCATAATTTTTGAAATTCCTCAAACAATGGTGGATTGATCATTTTTTAAATATATTTCATCTTCAATTCCTCCCCCATTAGTCTACATCATAATTACACTGAGAGAATAGAATAAATAGAAGGATAAAACTATAATGGTTTGATCCAAGGTAGTATCATGGGGTTGGATTTAATTTTATTTAATGTAATTTAATATTTAAATATGTTCATTATTATATAATTTCTATTTGATGAGTTGTGTTCTTATTCATCATTGTTGACATTAATAATGATATTTTTTTACAGATACTAAGATCCCTTTAATTTGATTCCACATTAATGTTATACTCTAATTGAAATGGTTATTTTCCTTGGAATTGTGTATGGATTAAATTGCTGAATGATTTGGGAGAATTGACTTATTTCTTGGATACATCTGGAATTAATGTTATAAAATGTTCTATGAAAATAAATTCATCAAATCTACATAAGTGATAATATAGGATCAACTCAATATCATAAATTGAAATAAATTATGTATTTAAAACCTTTTAATTACCAATTAAATTAAAAACCATTTGGACACTTAACATCCAAATCATCTTCGAATATTGTTTGTTTCTTTAGGTTTATTCATAGGCCCTAAGGATTCAATAACCCATGATGTTCTACAAGAGACCGATTTAACCTTATAACTTGGGTAAATTTTGGCATCCCCATGTTTTGTTATCATTTTTCGGGACCCAAATAACATATCCTACAATCTCATTCTATTTTCCCCTATTTCTATTTTCTCACCGCAATTTACCTTATTTTATACCCTTTTCTATCCATGAATATCCACTTACACTCATGAAAAATCAAACCATCTAGTTATGTTTGAAAACATGAGGCCCGTAGTCCTGTAAATATCGAGGAATCCATCACATATATCCATGTCTTCCTATGTCTCTGAATTCTAAAATTTAGTTTAATACAATGAATAATCTTCAAAAAAATTATAAACTAGGAAGGAAACCCAATTGGATATAAAAATGAACATGCCCCTAACATGGTAATTGTTCTAGAACAGGCCATGAATGAATACCTCACACCTACCTAGCCCAATGCCCCATCATAAATTAGGCATGAAACCAAAAGAAAAGCCTAATATGTCTTCAATACCCATGTCTTAAATCACCTTCCATACTTTCATGGTATGGATTATGAGATTCATTATCTTCATTATAAATAATTCAATGGAATTATTGAAGAAATGATTCTATAAGATCAAATTGATTCATATAAAATTAGTGTCCTTCATTTTTCTCTAATGTATCAATCAATGAAATGGTTAAATGATTTAATACAAGAATATTTTCACTATTGGGACCAACTGTAATGTGAATTTTACAAAAAATACTTCCCCTATAACAAAATAATTTCACCTAAAAAGATCATAAATTTTTTGAGAGGGAGAAACATTCTATAAAATGTGGGAAATAATCAAGGACACATTGGAATTGGTACCACAACATGGTTTATCAATGAAATGAAAAGTGATAATTTTCATTTAAGTCTTATATCCTAGTAATAAACAATTTATTTACATGATATGTAATAGAACATTCATAAACAAATCCAAAACTATGCTTAGTAGTATTTGGAACATTATGATGAACAAAACTAAACATGGGGAACAACACCGTACTACATGAATCCCAAAAAAAAATTGGTGTATTTCAAAATCATGGAGAATAATAAAATCATAGATAAAAAACTTGTTACACTCACGTATAATGTTGAAGATATTGATCTTAAGAAGGTCCATGAACCCCAAAATATTGATCTTATTTGCACAATTATTGACAAACATGACCATAAGACTGACAACTAACCAACCATTCCATCAATAAGAGAGTTTACTTTTGGTGGACCAAAAATATTGGTTAATATATTTAATTATAATAATCCAAATTACCAAAATATTTCCCTCCTATGTAAACTTACCATCCAGGTTTCTATTGGAATTATTATAAATAACCAACATGATAACAACAATTCAACCACTAACCCTAAACAAAATTTTGAAACACATAACTTTTATCAATCACATCCAATAAAATTCCATCCACATATCTAGAAACCTATTCAACCATACATCCAACAAAAAAATATCTTATTGGGCTAAGACAACTATTACATGCCCCTTAACAATCTGTACATCAACCAATCATTGATAAATTGTGTTATAAAATGGAAGAAATGAACTCAAAAGTCTAATCACTTAAACATGAACTGAAAATAATAAAAACTATAAAGGAAACCATTCTTAATCCTGTCATTACTCCCCCTACCTTGAGGGGATATCCTAGATATACACAAACCTATCCTAGACAACTCAATACAATGACTATTCTAAAGAGTTATAAAACCATTAAAATGTGAACCATCCATTCATTATACTTCTTCTACATCAATATCTCATTAAAATTATGATAAAGACTCATTGAATTTGAAAATATGGCTGATAATGTGGAGGAACCACAAACCACAAAAAACCCACAACCTACACCATTCTCTCAATGCATGAGTGGAAAATCCAAACCTGAAAAATTTAAACATTAAATGAAATCTTCTTACATGTTTAGCTGATCATAACCCATATTGATTAAAAAACCATACTCGTATACTCCAAGTTCTCAAAGGACTTCTGAAGATTCTAATGGAATCTTTCATTAAAAATATTCCTTTTGGAAGATAATGTGAGTACCGCCATCCATGAAACCAGGACACTTATATGAAGGGACACATATTTTCCTTACATCAATATGGAACATGGAGAGAGAATAATTATCAAGGCCTTGTTTGATTTATGAGCTAGTGTGAACTTCATTCCATATAAAAGGTGTTATCAGTCAGGCCTCGAGGATCTATAACCCACTCTTATCACTCTCTAAATCGATGATCATAGTGTTCAGATTCGAAAGGGTATATTGAAGGATGTGTTGGTGAAATATGAAATTTTCATTTACCCAACCGACTTCATTGTCCTTGAAAATCAAATAATATTAGCTCTTATAGATCAAACCTCCATCATCCTTGTTCATATCTTCATAAAAAATCTAATTAATCATCCGTGAATGGAATGGGATCATGAAAATTACCATAAAAACAATATCCTAGATCTACAAATCTATTACTTGAGAACTCATGTTAGTGATGAAGATGAATTTCATGAGGTGAATTTGGTACGTTATATTCAAAATGTACCTTAAAATGATCAAGTAATTGTTTATGGATGTCTTATTCAAGGGGAATTAAATCCTTTGTAATAACATGATGAAAATTTTTATTCATTGTTGATTCTATTTTAAATGGATAAAATAGTGTTTTTTAATGATCACTAATCAATGAAAAATTAAGTAAAACAATAAATATTGAGTCCATACTAATTTTTTAAAATCATCTGGAAAAACGTGATAGTTTACACTTCTATTCAAAAGGATCATGTTCTATTGACATATTTTGAAACTAAAACAGAATACTATTCTATTTCATTTCTTATATATGATAAAATTATTCAACATGATCTCAAATTAATGGTCCATCCTCCATGTCCCATGTATTTCATCATAGGGGATAAAAAAAATTGAAATTTTAATTTCATCCTCTATCAGAGAGAATGAAAATAAAATTCAACTAGATGTACTAAAAAAGATTGTAAAAACAATTTGATGGACTATTTTCAATATTTATGGGAGTGGTCCATTTAGTAAGACATATAAGATTGTTTTAATGTCAGATACTATAATTCCCATCCAACCCCAATGATTCAATCCTAATCAAGTATAGGTGGTGAAAAATGAAATCTGTAAGCCATTTAAAGATGGTATTGCGTATTTTAGGGGGAGGGGGGGGGGTTGAGAAAACAACTTCAAAATATGCATATTTTGGGAGGAAACTTACTTATTAATTGTAGTTATTTTATTTTAGTTTGTGTGTTTTTTTCAAGGGACCCCACCTTGGGGTTTTCAATGTGGTATAATGTATCCTATTTATGAGATTTAGCAGCTGAATGATTTCGGTACATCAAAATAAAATTCATTCTTTATAATGATCAAACCTAGCCATCAATCATCACTAAGGAGTCTACTTATGACTTGAATATAAGTGGTCAATTTATTATTGATTGTTCATCTACTTCAAAACATGTTGTTTTGTTTCATTATTTCATTTCAAATTCCCATCTCTCCAATATATTACAAATTGAAATATCTCTATTATATTATATTTCAACACCGAGAGTAGTGTCATTCTAGGTTAGGGGTACTGAAAATATGTTATTTATGAAAGGAAATTATTATTTCAATATTAATTTCAATTAATTATCCTTTCATGAATTAATGTTCATTTAGACATATGGAAACTGAATGTCAAATTATTTTTAATTCCTTCATTATGATTTTGATGAACATTTATGTTTATTGATATTATTTTTTGGATATGCGGTTCTCTGATGTGATTTTCTGGAATTTTCATTTTCATCCTCTCAATCTAAATTCCATAATTCACATATACTAGATTTTGGGGGTATTCATGAGTTACATGGACAATTTTATTATAGTATAGGGTTTGGGGACAATTGTAATTTAATTTCAGTATCAAATAAAAAAATGAAAATAATTATCATGTTGGAAAATTTGTTATCCAAATGTGTGGTTTTCAACACTTTTGGATCATTACTCTATAGTTTTTTCTCCCAATGTCTGGCTTTACATCTCCATTTTTGGGCATGTAGTTAAAAAAATTTGTGGCATCTATCACTTGGGTATTGTGACTACATATTTTACATTCCCAAACATAGTATTTTCATCGATGTTATGGTTTAAAAATAAAATAATAAAATAAACAAAAAACAAAACAAAGAAAAGAATAAAAACAAAAAACATAAATTGGATAATTATCATAAACTTTAACGTGATTCCCACCTAGTGCTTCCATTTTTTTCCTTTGAACAAGAAAATGCCTCCCATGTCGTTTGTGATACACCATATATCATCATGCTTAATTGAAATTGGATGAAATATTGAAATGAATTTGAATGAAGAATGGGATTGGGATTGGGATACTCTTGTGAAACGAACATCAGTAAAGTTATTTGTATAGGTTTCATTTTTGTTTGGAATGACGTATTTTTGTGAGAATTTTCTGATAAAATGTTTTTGGAAAATATAATTTATTTTTAATACTTTTTAGATATTTTTTTCTCTAGAGTATAAATACTCAATTTTGGGGTGTGATTATCCACTGAATAAGGATAATATTAATTGATTATATTTTAATTTTAAATTTTTTCAATGTATATAAATACAAATTTTAGTGAATTACATTAATTAAACTTCATTTTAAATCATAATATAATTCATGTTTAATGTGTCAATTTGTGACCAATTAATCATCTGATTTCCAAATTCATTATTTTGATTATACTAATTTGATATTTTGGATTATGATTTATCAATTTCATTGAAAAAAATTTCTATTAGGATTAATGGATGAATCAAAAGGGATGGTGGTTAGTTTTTCAATGAACAAAAAAATTTCAGAGCAAATAGAAATGGAATTTATGCCCATAATATAATTGTGTAGTTCAAAATTCACTCCCAATGAAGCTGAAATTTTAAATTTAGAAAGATAAAATTATGATGATTATTTAATTCAGTTATTCCCTAATCTAATTCTTAATTTTTCATAGATATCGAGGGACACCAAACTAACATTTAATTTATTGGCCATATTTGAAGGCCCATAAAATCAGCCTACCATTTCAAGAATATCATCCGAATAAATGATAGAATTGGGTTAAAATATTGAAATAAATAATAGGAAACCTGGAATAAGATAGTTATATTATATGACCACCTCATATTTTTCCATCTTCAATGCCGAATTTTCACATCAAAAAGGGGGTTCTATCTTGATTTATTTTTCTGGGAAATACATAAATGTCAAATCTCCTTTGGTTTATCACACACATTTTAGACAAAAATTTAATCGGAAATGAATTTACTGATGGGGGATAAAACCTTGGCTCATAAATTTCCTATGTAACTTGGGGGTGGTTAAGGTATTTTAGGATCCATGTTTTTATTTCAATTTTATTATTTCACATTAATTTTATAATCACATGTTCATTTTTTATCATATCACTTTTTCATTCACATAATTTATTATTAAAATTTATTCTCTATATATTATTATATTCTTACTAATATCATATTTATTCTATTCACATAGGGATTTAGTCCAATCAAATCATGTTTTTTCATATTCCTCACACAATGGTGGAGTTATCATTGTTTTCAATATTTTTTTCTTCAATTCCACCCTCATGGTTCTATTTCCCACTTCCATAGATATAATAGAAATGATAGAGGGATAAACCTCTAATAGGTTGATCCAAGATGGTAGAAATTTGATTTATTGAATGTTATTTCATATTCATTAATATTGAAATGTATTTTTTATATTAATATTTCTATTCGATGAGTTTCATTCTTATTCGTCTGTGTAAGCATTAACAATGAAACATTTTGAGTGGTAGTGTGATCTATTTCATTTTAGTGATCATTAAGTTGATTTTCTATGTAAATATTTTTATAGTATTTGAATTTTTTATTGATTTAAAGGTGAATGATTTTGTATAATTATCTCATTTTTTGGATACATATTTAAATAATGACATTAAATTTTCTAAAAATAGATATTTCTCCAATGAAACCTATGAGAAAATCTTGGATCAACTCATTCTTTTAAACTGAACTCAATTAAGTCATTAAAACTCTTTAATTATACCATCAATTCGAACACATTTTTTTCACTACATATCCTAGTCACCCCGTAAAAATTATGTTTTTTTGGTATCTTTTTAGTTATTTAATGATTCAATTACCCATGTTATTCTAAAAGCGACTGATTTACCCATATAACATGGGTAAATTTTGGAGTCACCAAGAATCCACCCTCAATAATGGTTTGCATCCTTTAGTAATGGTTAGGTCCAGTGTGTTTATGGGAGTTTGAGCTTAGGATGGTTTATCATAAGCTCTCTTTTCGAAAGGTGGATGTACAAAAGGTTGATTATCATGACCGCTATAGTGGCTTTTAGTTATTAGTGATAACCATTAGTATGTTGAACACTTAATAGGTGTTCATCTCATGCATGATCAGTTAATGATTGTACTTGTTGATGAAATCATTTTGTACTCAGCATTAGTAGAGCTGCACATAAGTCACCCGAGGGTAGTTCTGGACATGTTCTGTGAGAACCATCTTTATGGGGTTCTTTGAAAGTTTTGATGCTTGGTACAAAATGACCAATTATGATGATATTTATTCTCATGGTTGAGAGTGATTTTGGTATCATCAAATAATGCAGTAATTAATGTTTGGGATCCACCCAAGATCATCTTTATAGTATTAAATTATTAATTTAATATTTTTTATTTGATGTTGTGGAGTAACATGAAATAATAGTTGGACTATTTGAAGTTGGCCCATACAGATGAGGATAGTACCACATACCTCTAGTAAATAGTTGTTTCACTCTCCACTTCATCAATGTGTTAGGGAGGCATCAATTATGGATATCTATAGTGACATTTTCATGAAAAAATATCCATTGGACATGTTCATAATGAATATTCTAAAGGTGGGGGCACATCAACCTTATTTAGGGATGGATTTTGACACTATCCATGCTGTGAGAGCATTTTTAGAGGAATAATCGCGTTTTATCCTTAGCAGTGCATCCAAGAGAGGTTAGTTTATATCAAGTTTCATTGTAATTGGTGTTGGTCGTCAAGGATGCAATAGCATGTTTTTGAATATATCTCTCAATTCAACAACTATCATTATTTGAATGTGGAGGTGACTAAAATTAATTTTCAATTGGATAGTATATTTATATTTTTTTGTAATGGGGACTCTATGATCAATTAGAGGTTGTAATTCTATCTAAGTTATCATAGACTGAAAACCCACTTCATAACATTTCTTAACATATGAGAGCAGAGTTTATAAGAGGGTTTGGGATTTCTTTACATGCAATATGTAGTTTGGATTCCTAGAATTCCTTGAATGATTGTTTTAGGTTGTGACTTTCACATCACATCTCTAATATAGAGAGAATGTTGTTGGTATTTTAGAACGAGTTTTGGTTGAGAAAATTGTTTCTACACCCAAATAGATGTTCATGAAAATATGACCATTCATGTATCGAAGAACATGATTTATGTGTTCATGTATGTTTTGGATGCAATGGGGAGGTTCATCTACCAATACTGGAGTTTTCATATCCCAATAGTTACCAATCAACCCCCAAGATATCACCATTAGATTCCATGTATATGAGACCCTACAGTTCATCACTGTACTGGTTGGAGCTTGAGGAACTACATTTAATGGGCTTGAGTTGGTTTGTGTGATGGTTGTAAAGGTGCAGTCATCTAGGAAATGATGAGGACAACCTAGAATCATCAAAATTCTATTATATGCCAATGATATATTCCTTGTGATTTTGATGAGAAGATCATTCTCTCCAAGATATCTCACTACATGATTGAATTGATTTATCTAAGTTGGTAGGATATTTCAATGGTTTATCATACATTTTTAGATATTGTAATGGGTTAAGGAGGTGGTGTACCACATACCCATACCAATAGAGTTAGACTGGGTGATAAATGTGTTCCCCAATTAGTAGTTGAGGAGATATGAGCAAAACCAATCACATGATGTCCACCATGGTGAGCAAAACACTGAGTTTGTAGTTACATTTTCTGGGGTTTGGTGGTGTTTGAGAACTAGTCAGAGAATATCCTTTTTGGGAAACTATTTTCCTTATCTGCATACTTGTTTTTATAATGAGAACCACCATGATAGATTATGGGACTGGGAGAACCATATGGGTGCTCAGTGTCATCACTTGTGAGTATTTTTTTCTTTTTAACATGAAAATACATAATGATAGAGATAATGTAATGACTATATTTTCATCATGTATCAATTTGAAATACATGAAAGCATATTATTATATTTTTTTATAGGACTCAGTGAAGAATTATAGTTCCCATAGACCCTTGATTAGATTTATTAGAAATATTAAATATATTATTTAACATGTGTTCAATTTATCTAAAATAATGTAGTTTATTCTAAATGGAGTATCATATTAGAAATCTAAGTTAACTATTAAATCTAGAATTTGGGTTTTATCCTAGGCATGAAATAAATAGTTTTAGTGTTGGGTGGTTATTTTATGTGATTTTGTAGACACAAATAATAAAATTAATTAATTAAATAATATTTTTTAATTTTCACGACATAATTTATTTCTACACAATCCTAGTTATATCTATACCATAGGGTTATCCACATTACCCTATAATTATTTAGACGGTCATGGAGGTGAGTTTGGCAGAAGTTAATGGGATCAAGGACTAGAGATCAATTTTCGAAAGAGTAGACTTTTCCAAAGGAGTTTTCGGATCTCACAAATGAAAACTAAATAGAACCATTATTCATTAAAAATAGATCAAAACTCAATGTAAGGGTTTTTTTGTTTAGATTATTACCTGTTTGATTATACAAAATTCACCTTGAATTAAACCTCCAAAAAAATTGATACGTGGGTAGATTTTTTGTTTTCATATAACATGGTTTTTAAAATTAATAATAATTATTTATCCTTTGTACCCTTGGTTGGAAATTTTTACTATCATTGGATTGAATAAAATAAAAACAATGACCACCTTCTATTCTCCATGATTATGTTTTGTGATTTTCTCCACTATTTCATTATAAATTCACCATTAATATCTCATTTGACCAGTGGTTCAATGATACCCATAAAATGATCAAGGCATGTTCAATGTTTAGTGAAATAGATAGTTTCTGGGGGTTCATGACTGATACAGAGATAATGATTGAGGTGTGATGTGGTGTGATGAGATATCAGGGTTGAAGGTGGTTTTACAAGGATTATTGATACATCGGTTTTGTGTGATGAGAAGTGTTCCAATGTAGATCAGATGGAAGGACTCAATCCACAAGTGATATATCAGGTGATATAAACCCCATATTCATGTTACTTAGTCTGAATAATATTATAATAAATAATAGTGGTGGTGTGGGAGACATGCAAGAAGAGTTCTATAATTTCATGAAAATTTTTAACAACACACCATGTAGTTTATAGGAACACATACCATGTATTCCCATGTGTACAGGGGATATGGTTTGTGGGTTGAGTTAAATATCACACAATGTGTGACTTACTCACACATCATTTTACCCTTAGTTAGTGAGATCGGAATGTACAGGGAGTACATTCCCATTAATACATGTAAAAATTCAGGCCATGAGTCTCAGATCACCCTCTATGTAACCCTTGGAGAATTGATCGACATGTATAGGGAGTAAATTCCTAGGTGTCTAAGTGACCCCACACACTATTTATGTCAAGGTAATTGTCATCTTCTTTGGAAATTAAGTGATATTGGGATGAATGTACACGTAAATTTATATCCCAGCCCCTACACATCATAGTATGTGGAGTAAACCCGATGTACTTTGGAAAGTACTTGAATATATCTATTGTACACATTCACGACCTGAGTACATGTTCACGGTCCATATAACACATGATAGATCATACAACAAAATGAGTTCTAGAAAGAACACTATACATAGTGTACCCCAAGTGTACATGTTTTTCATTTGTATAAAATCATGTTTTCTAAGACTAAGTGATATGTTCAGTTCTTGACTAAGGGTGAAATGTTGTGTACCCCCAGTAATAACGTCATATGTTTCTTAAAGGTCAATTTGGATCCATATTTTTCTCACATCAGTTTTCATATGAGTTTGGATGTATTCCATCAATCTGTATCTTTGGGTGTGTTTCCTCCTTTTATTTTCTTGTCTTGAGATTTCTCAATTCACCTCTATGAGGGTTCAAGGTGGAATATTTTTATGATCATTTTAATATATCCCATTAGAGGAGGAGAGAAGAAATCCATATGTGTATACTATGGTTTGTATCTTTATTACCATCATCTTCTTTCCTAGAGAGGGTCTAGAATCGAGTGACTAACATATGTTGGTGTGTTACCCTTTCTAGTTGGTTGTTACAGTTACAATCACGTATACACCATAGGCCCTGGGAGGGATTCCCTAAATGTATAGTGACATTTATTATCTTATGAAGGGTTCTAGTCTTGTTGACTGAGTATATTTCATGAGACCTACGGTTTTCTTTCATGCTTATTCATGGAGAGACTTGAAAAGCATGTTCTCTTAGGTGAGTTCCATTAATACCAAAAGGCTCAATGAGTGATACCTCTTAGGTCTGTTCTATAAGTAATGGAAGATTCATGGTGTGTAAACTATTTGATGAGTGTTAATTAGGAGCCTCTTGTAGAATCATATGATGAGAGTTTGGTTGTGAACATACTTTGTGGATTGGTGTTTCACTTTTAGCATATCTAGGTTATTTTATTTTACTTTTTATTTCTCATATACTAAATGAAATATCATCATGATGATAAGTTGGATACTCTCTTTGTGTTTTATTTTTGGTGATTAAGAGGTATCCTATTGGGTATATTTTTACTCACCCTTTCATGGGATCTTCCCACACATTCCATGTCTTATGAATATGACACGAATTTTATTGGAGTCATTGGTATACCATGAAAATATAGAGCATAGTTGAGGCTTAGTTATAGTACATAGAACCTATATTAATCAAAGAGTTGCTTTTGGGAATCTTATCCTATGTTGTCAGCAGTTTGGGTTCTTTTTCCATTTATTGGGATTGTATTTAGCCATTTTAAATTGTATTTTACTTCTTATTATACTCCAATATAGGATAGAATTTTATAAATCAATTATATTATGAATTTTTTAATTTTACACATTATACTACTATATAGATATGTATGTGTGTGTACAAGAAATTTATGGGAAATCCTCCCATTTATATGTCATTCATACTCGGTGCTAGTCACTGGCCTTTATCCTACTGGTTTTTGGATTTTGGATTTCATTCATGGGATACCATGGGCCAACAAATCCATGGTGGTTCAGGTCAAGAAATTGTGGCTTTAGATTAGGTCATCACAGGACTATATTTCAATGAATTTCTAGTTGTGATGTTTGTTTTGGGAAATGTGAAAATAGTATTATAGTTTATCTAGTTTATATCTCAGAATAGGGAATATAGTATTGGCGTGGTTGTGGAAATATCCATTCACTAGAAATTTTGAAGCCTTCTCATTTCCTCATCTCATATAGGCACTAGTTTTAGGAAAAAATTTAGTACAAGAATCATATAGGAATGGTTTTTTGTTTCTATTTCCTTATTAAGTCAGCTCCCAAGATATTATCTTTTGACGATTGTGCATCACAGCTACCATGGTATACATCCAAGAAAATATATAGTAAGGATTCTATAGGGGTATCATAGATATGGTCTTCTTGGGAAAAAATCTTCAATTTATGGTCATATATGGGAGGAAGTTCCTCTAAGTAGTTAGCGAGAAATGACTCCACCCTTTGAGAAACCCGTCGACCCATGTCCTATGATTTAGGTGAATTATCCCCTACCAGATAGAGAAAACGTTGGTTATAGTGGTACCAAACTATGATTCACCCATTCTTAGTTCACATCATGAGTTTTTAAGATAGATATCTCTATTTTTTATTGATATCCAGACCCACTTCTTTAATGGTAGATGAATGGAATGAGCTTGTGGGGTAAATGTTATACTTGGTTGGGATAACTCTTGATAGTGGTCTTAGTGTAAAATATTGTATATGGAGATGTGGGAAATCAGTAGATTACTATGGAAATTATGTTTTATGTCGATATAGAAAATCAGGGAAGTGGGAAACTTCCCCTACTGAAATGTGTTCTTATGATGTGATCTAAGATCATGTAGTTGATTCGGTGTAATCCAATGGGGATAGTGTTGAAGTTTGGTGGATGATTTACTTTAAATTATATTATTGGATTAATTTTTATGTACTACGGTTTTGAATCAAGCCCTCTTTTTTGAAAAAAAAGATAAGGGGAAGTATAGCATAATGTTGTTGGATATTATGGCTCAGAGGATTTGAGTGTTCTTTGATCAATGACATGTGTCTTCTCTAATAAATTTATTGTTATAGCATGAATTTTTAGTATATATTAAAATTAATGTGTCCCTTTTTCATGATCTAGCATCCCGAGTGGGACATTTTTATCAACAGACATGTTTGGAGTCTCCAATAGAGAAGTTTTGGCAATTACACACTTCATTCACTAGAGTGACTTGTCTTTAAAAGGAGAGAGACCCTCACATGGAATTTTCTATAAGGATAGTGAGAACTTATGATGTTTACCTCAAAATTTATTGTTTTACCCTATATGCTTAGTATATTATTACTTATAAAGGATGAAGTGTAAAAAGATTTGAGGGATGCAATTTTACTTCTTCATTAAGAAGGAATACCACGTAATGAAAAATGGGCTTTTGTATAGGTGGATACAACTGATTTCTTAATAGTATGATAGTATGGATCTTGGAGTAGTGGTCTAATAAAATTTTAGTTCCTATGAAATAGGAGGGGTACAATGGAATGTCCCTAAGGATATTCTTGGATTTTCTCCTCATAAATAGTTTTTTTATTGAATAAAATATCACTAGGGATGGCCTGATATCCACACTAGAATATCAGATGACCATGTGTATTTGTGAGTGATGAAGGTGCGGTTAAGGAAATCTAAAAATTAGGTGCTTTGAAAGACCATGTTTTTCCCTTGGGTAGCCTAGTGTTGTTTTTCAATAATGAATAATTTATTTTTAAGTTATATATGGATTAACATTTCATAAATTAGATGAATCGAGAAGGAGAATCCACCCCTAATAATGTATGAATTATTCATGAAATGGTAATGGAGAACTAGTTCATATATTTTGACCTTAGATCATGTCTTCATCAGGTATAAGTTTAGAATAAAGATGTTTTAAAGGTGGATTCTTTAGGCTATTAATGTTTCATTGTGTTCTTTTTAATACCCTTCAACATTTTGATCACTGCAATGATGTTTGTGAGACTTATCAACTAGATTCAAAAAACCTTCTGGTGTCAGTTCATGGTCTTCATTAATGACATCACTATGTACTCGATGTAAGATTTGGTGCATGTGAGACATAAAAGGATGGTTTAAGAAAAAAACCATATGGGTATCTCTTGAAGTGTTTGTAATAGTTTCATGGGGTCCACTTCTTTGTAGTTTTCATCTTATAAATTTTATTGATAATGGATCTAGCAAAGTTTTAGGTTGTTCAAGTGTGGGATCTACCCAAGATAATGACCATAGTTGTTGATTATCAATATACGTTTTTTATTTTTATGTTATAGAGTCACATGATTGAGAATTTGGCATCTTGTAGTTGATCCTTAACAAATATTATAGTACCGTGTTCTTCCAGTTGATGATTTTGTACTCTATACTTCTTCAATATACTTATTCACAACTTGGAGATATCTATTGTGATAAATTTCATGACTATAAATCCACTGGACATGTTCCTAGTTGATATTTTTAAGCTGGGCACACATCATCATTGTTTGAGGATGGATAGTGACACGATTATTGTTGGGAGAGAAGGATCTTATGTGGTTTATTGTTTTTCAAATAGTAGTATATTCATGATATGTAAGGATGTATCATGATCCATTGGAATTGGTTTGGGTGGTCAAGGATATAGCAGTGTGTTGTGATTTTATCTCTTAACACCTCACCTATCAGTAGGTGAAGGATGAGGTTCCTAGATGGAAGTGTAAATGTGATGGTATAATTATGGTTTTCATTATGTGGATTCCATGATTAGTGAGAGGTCTGGATGATATCGATGTGACTGTAGACTAACTCACCGAATCATAAAATATCCTATCCATACAAGAATATAGTTTAGTAGATATTTTTTGTATCATGTTCATGCAAGACATATATAGGCTTCATGTATAACCCTAAAATATTGTTTTTTTCATGATTCATTCTTTAAATCACAATTGTAAATAGGATTATAGAGGCCTTTGGGACTCAGTTACCTTTGATCACAGAGTATCTACCCCATGTAGATGTCTATAAAAAGAATACCATTTAGGTAATAGAGAACATACATTAGGTTTTTATATTTTTTTTTTCTATATCATGGAGGATCATCTACCATCTTTGGAATTTTTAGATCACACCAATTACCACTCCACCATCAGGGAATCACCATTTGAAGTCGTGTATCAGATAACTTATAGTTAACTTTTATACAGGTTGAAGCTAGATAAATAGATATTATGGGCCAAGAATTGGTACGAGTGATGGTTTCAAAGTTGAATTCATCCAAGGGTGGATGAATACTACCTATATTCATTAGGATTTACTTTAAGACCAATAAAATATCACTTGGGAGCATTATATGGAGATCATGTATTCAAATAAATATAACCACATTGTCTGTTGTGGTTATTTGGTCTAGCATATAGGTTATCTACAAGTTTTGTTGGATCATTTCAGACAATGTTTTGGGATAGTGATGATACATATCTCGTAGACCTACCACTACACTTAGACTGGGTGCATGATGTATTCCCCATGTCTCAGCTGAGGAGATATGTGTAGAACTCATTGCATGATGTCAATTGGGGTTCACTGGACATTTAGGATGGAGATAACTTTTCAAGGATTTTGGGTGAATTTTATATCCAAAAAGATAATACCTTTTATGGGAATTTTTTTTCTTGGGTTCATTCTTTTTAGAAGTACAAGAACCTCTATGAGAGCTTGTGAGAGTGGAAGATCCAGATGTGTTCTTAGTATCCTCATTAGTGAGTAGTTTTATTACTTTTAGATTTTAAAATCCATATATGTGGCTAGAATTTAATGACTATTTTTGATAATGAATTACTTTAAAATATTTTAATGAATAATTATAGAGTTGGGTTCATAGCCAACAGGGAATTATGGGGCCTATAAAGCATTGGTTAAGATATATTAAATATATAAAATATATTACCTCACCCATATGTAGTATTTATAAAATAATGGAATAACTCCTCTATGGAGTCTAGTATATGAAAAATGATACCACTAATACATCTATATTATATATTTTATCCTAGGCATGGCATAATTTTCGACAGTGTGGGTTGGTTCATTTAATTGTCATCGTGGGACCTATATCTCCCTCCAATGCATTGGGTAAATATTTATATCTCATGAGATAGACATGGCTGGAACGACAAGTTAAACAGGTTTAGTAATACAGAACTGGAATGAGGAGTGAACTTGATTCAGAAAGGGACTTTGTACACTAAGATGGTCTTGGAAGCAATGCCTTGGCTACTATGGAAATCATATCATGTGCTTAATGGTTGACACAATTATATGTTTTATTCCCATGATATTTTATCATTCTTAATTTTTCTTTTTGATCTATGCCTTACGTACTTCCATGTTTTGTGTCATTTATCAAGCTTTTGATGTTTAAACAATATGTTCATGTTTTTAAGTTCAAATGTATATGGCATGTTTTATTTTATCCATGCTTACCCTTAATGAGCATTTTAGCTAACCCTTTTTATGTTTTCTTTTCCCCATGATATAAAGAAAGGTTTTAGGTAAGAAAAAAAGTCAAGATCTTTATGGTAGATATTGAAGATCTTTCACCATGATTAGAAGATTACGTTCCATGTTTCCAAAGACACTAAACTATTATGGTCCTTGTGTGTCTGTTTTTGTTATGTAATAAGTATTCCGCTAAATTAATGTAATGTCCATGTATGTTAAGATTCGGGTCTCTATAGTTGGTATCAGAGGAAAATTTTAGTCAACCTTTGGAAACTAGGATGTGAAAACATTAGTGAGATCCCTAGAGATATTTCTAAGGTATGTCTTGGGATGTCTCTAATGTTAAGTATACGTATAGTTTATAGTCCTAGAATTGAGCTAACGATCTTAGAATTTAACCTATGATGTTAGATATTGAGGGTACTCCCCCTTTACTATGTTGTTTTCTCTAGCATGATTTTTACCTCTCACAGAATTCTTTTTGTGTTTTAGTTAATAGAGGGAACCTGAAGGAATTCGGTTAACATTTATTCCAATGGACAAATTGGTGACTATGAGCAACAAAATTGTGTAATTCCTAGAGAGAAAGATATTGTGATTAGGCCGAATAAGTCATCGCGATATATGATTAACAAGGTGAAATTTTGTGGTATGACTAATTCATCAAAGAAGAGGAAGATAGACTATTATTCATCTTCTCATGTTAAGGAGCATAAAGAAAGGAAGATTGAGATTTCTATAGAAGGGAAGAAGAACCTTGAGGAATACCTCAAACGGATAGACCAATGTTATCTGTGTGGAGGAAAGGGTCATAGAGTGACAGACTATTATGGAGTTCAATGTATTATTTGTGGAGAACATGGG
Source organism: Viscum album (assembly GCA_963277665.1). Classification (NCBI taxonomy): domain Eukaryota; kingdom Viridiplantae; phylum Streptophyta; class Magnoliopsida; order Santalales; family Viscaceae; genus Viscum; species Viscum album. The sequence continues at coordinate 301,900,732 of OY728151.1, forward strand.
CATTACCCAACTCAATGCCCTGACCTAAAAAGTTACTTATACATCAAGGAAGGAAATATTCCAAGACAATAATTGACGATGATGGATTGAAGTGTTTTTGTATTGTTATTCAAGAATAATGTTATTAAGGTACTTTTATTGTGTATTAGAATATTTTTTTATTATTCTATTGTGGTTTTCAATAATTTTAAGGTACCGGTAACCATGAAAAGTGATTCAAATATTTTGAAAGCAGATGATATGCACATAATGAAGAGATAAGGAGAAAATGAAATTTTTGATAGTATTCATGAGATCATGATTGATATAAGGACTAAGTGATATCATGGTTTGAGTATATAGAATTTTGAGGATTTTGGTATGTGGAAAGTGTTATCTTTTAACAGCATTCATGTTTTCACTATGGTTCCATTAATGGGTATTCATTCTTCAAGAGAATACATGATTAAGGTATTCACATGTTTTTAATTTGACCAACAAGATATATCTTATGATATATTGGGGATAAATGATGGCATTCACGTGATTGTTATGTGACATTTCAAGTAATCATTTTCTTTATACTATGTGCTTGGACCGAAGTATTTTAGATAAGCCTAAAGATTGGAATGGATTATGTTGGACATAGGTTAGTATTGTTTAAGGATAGAACTTTTTTCGATATTATTGATGGGATGTTATAGTAATGTAGTTTTTGAAAAAAGACAACCTGTAGGACTAGCGACAACCCATCACGTCGGACAAGGCTGTGCGAATCGAACCCACAACTGAAGTGCGACTGGCCTTTATCGCCTACCACTGGCCTACATGAAGTCCCTGTTTAGTAGAAACTAGTTTTATTATATTAAGTAGTATAATATAAGAATTATAAGTCCATTTTAGGAACCATATATGATTAATGTCACTATATATGGACTTATGTACGTTCTGATAACTTTTATAACGTTTTTTTGAGACAGATGGAATGACCCATCATTCTATCACATGATCTGCTAACTCAACTTCATTTATTTAAGATATGATGTGGAAATTGTCCAAAGAATGACAAAAGGTGAGACTAAACCAAAATCATGAAAGTATTTCTTCTAATTCCAATTTCATCAACTTTAGGGAAATGATTTTGAAAACCAAAAATGTTGTCCTAGTGCTCTTATATCTGATGAATCAGATGGTACCTTAGATTGCCACAAATTTATGGCTTTGTGATTGCTGGATTTTCCATAGCCATGTTCTCTACTACTATCCATCAGAACATGATGGTTAGATTTCTCTTCTATATCCATATTTTCAACTATGTGGAAACCTAGTGATTAGTTTATTTGGGTAACCGTTACGTTTCATACTTTTGTTTTTAAATATTGGTTTTGTTATTCCTTTTTACGATGCGGGATTCTATTAAAGAATCTTTCAATTAGTAAACCATTTATAACCCTGACGAATTTTGATGGTGAAATTCATTTTAAGGGGGGTAGAATGTAACACACCAATATTTTATGAAAAATATTATTTTAATTTCATTAATTTCTTGTGTTGTATGTTACAAAAAAAGGATCTTGAAAAACACGTATCCTTGACTTTTCTTGCATTACACACAATCGCGACCTTCCTCGATAGCGTTTGTAGTACACAATACCAAGATTCACTAAACAACAATATGCTATTAAAATATTATTAAAACTAGCCGTTATGAAAAGTAATATCCAATTTTTGACATTTTTTAAATTTTATTCTTAAAGCTGGACTTCATTTTTGGATTCGGAATATAGAAATTAGCTTAGGGTGAAATTTTGGTACTTTTCGAATAACATTCATTTTTTGATGAATAGTGAAAACTACTAAATTTTAATTAAAAACAAACTTTTTGATCGAAATAATTAATAGGGATAAATTATTAATTTGATTGGTTTTAAAGTATATTTAGAATATATTTTTACAATTTAATACAATGTTGTTCATTGGATGTAATTTTACATTTAAACCAGACATAAACAAGTGTCAATCTTTTGATAGTTATTATCTCTTAAGAACACAGTATTTGTTTTAAAGACAGGAATAAATTTTTAAATTATTTAATGCAACTAATATGTTTTGAATTTGGTAAAATAGACATCACTTTTGAGTTCATAATATCAAATATATCTTAGGCCTAATTTTTGTTATTTTTCTGGAAACTTTCATTTTTTGATGAATATTGAAACCACTAAGTGGTAGTTAAGAAAAAGGAAATTTTCATAAAACATAATTTTACCGCTTCTGTGAGTGGAATTTCAAAAATACGAGAGACACAATTTTTGTCAGTAAGTATAATGTGGTTCAATGAGATGAAAATAATTTTTGGTGAATAGTAACTTTTTACCTTTTTTACCACGATTAAAATTAAATAGGGTAATTAAGGGTAAAAATGATATTATTATTACCCTAACACATGTCCTAATTCTGTTATAGAAGTTTAATTCGACCAAAAACATCATTAGTAATAAAATATGACCATTTAGGCCCACTTGGATTTGATTAGAACATTTAATAATAATTTATTTAAAGAAGGGTTAAAATAGTTAAAATAAAAGTTTCATAAGTATATCATTTTTAATATAGGATTATACATAAGATAAATTCAACTATGAAAATTAATTAGAAAGCTAAAAAATTTCCTACATAATGGTATTTTATTTTTAATTTTAAGACATTAAATAATTTGAATTATTTATGACACAGTGATGATGCAGTAATTATCTTATTAATGAAATATTGACATAATTGATGTTATAAATACCAAAATAAATTTAATTTGATAATTTTTATGAATTAAACTAATTTTATAGGTTACTATGACATGTTAGTATTGATTTAATTAACTTTTATTGAACTAATCCCTCTGTTATGAGCTTTACAAAAATAAATTACTAAATAGTGTCAAAATTGACATAAAATAGTTTTTAAAACAAATATTATATTATTAATTGTTATTTTATTCCTAAAAATCTAATGGTTGGAAAAATGACTTATATAAGGTTATATATATTAATAATAAACAACTGGGGTTCTTTTGGCTTCTTATAGAATGTTTATCAACCTTATATTATAAGAACACAAGAAGACACGGTAAAAGTAAAATTATTTAACATAATGTTAAATCTAAATGATAAGGTAAAAATAGGAACCTAACCTTGTCTAAATTATATTGGATGAGAGTCTTTAGACCTATCCCCACCTTAGCTTCTAAATAAATCAAATTGGAGCTATTTAAAACCGATTTTGGCTTTATAATAAAATAATATTTTTAGTTATTCCAAAGGTGCCCCTCTCCTCCCTTATAAAAGGGCACCTCCTCCCTCTCTTCCTCACACCACTTTGAGCCTTCAATTTCGGCCAAACCCTGAGAAATTATCTTCTTCACTTCCCTAGAAACATCATAGAGGTCCTGGTCTTCTTCAAAGACCAATTTTAGTGCCCTAAGTAGAGGAATCAAAGAGGCGCTTCAAAGAATAGGTAATGTCCGTTACCGATTCTTGCAACTTTATTTCTTCTTCTACTTATTCTTTTTTAGTTGTTTCATTATGAAGTAATAACATCCATATCACTCATATACTGATATGTTATTATAATTAATAAAAAACCATATTTCACCATCTATCCATCCTATGGAAAATTAAATCACCGCGCGTGCGTACGTACGGAATACCGTCTCCACGTCATGGTGTAATCTATTTTCCACCACCACCTTACTTGGATGGGTATAATGGTGTACATAAAAACTATATATGATTATTTTAAATTGATATTGATTCTGAAATACTATAAATACACTCCAATACAATTCTACGATCATTGGAACGATATCATCGCTCGTGCGTACGTACGAACTACCATCTCCACGACGTGATGAGATTCATTCTCCCAGTAAACCATTCATGAATGATTATAAAGTATATATAATAAGTAATCATGAAATATATGAAATAATAATGATACTGGATTTATTTTTATATATATGTATGTCATATACTTAATTCCATTCAACTCAATAAGGAAACGGAATGAGCGTTCATGCGTACGTACGGCCTACCGTCTCCATGAACGGTGTATTTCTCTCCATTTACTGATCTATTATATATATTTATATTCTGAATATATATTATATATAAATAATGTTTTATATTCTATAATTAAGTAATAATGATCTAATTTACCATATGAATAATTACAATTCAAAACACGGACGACAAATGAAACGATTTTACCCAAAACGCTCTTTAACATGGAATTTACAAAAGAACGGGTAAAATAAAGTCATAAGTGAACCATATATGATATCATAACAAGGAGTATGATTCTGGAATAAGTAAATTACATTATTTAAATCATTATATAGGAGGTTCAGACACTTACTAAACAAATCAGACCTAAGGTAAGGGATAAATTTTAAATCTCATTTTTATCCGAGATTGGTTATACGTAAGTTTTTACTGGGGTTACGTTTATCATCCATGACCATGTTTTCTAAAAATGATTTCATAGAATGTTTACCATTCTTCCGTGGTCGTTTAAAGTCATTTTTACCTTTTATTGACATTTTAGCACACTGTATGAATGGAATATTTCCTTTGGTTACCATATAAGGTACTTTTTGACTTTTCCAACAAAAGTACGAGGATAATGTTATTTTTAACTTATACGGCATGAACGGATTTTTACAGTTTCATAAATCCTCATTTTCAAGAAGCTTCCTCTACAAGATTTCATTATTATTTTCAACAAAACCCTTATCTTTTAAAATTGAATGGAATTTTGTGAAAATAAAATGATTTTAAAGAAGAAAGGATATTTTCCTCAAGAATTCATTTCAAGTGTTTTGTCAAAACTATTTTCCATATAAGATGACATTATTTCATATGTGTATATTTCATGTAAAATGTCTCTATGATTTAAATGGTTTCAATTTTCTTATGATGAAATGATATCAATTGTTTATGGATTATGTTATGATGGCATGATGTTTAAGAATCCCATTTTATTTCATGGGTTATGCTTTGATGTATGATTTATGATTTTTTTCACACGAAAAAATGATTTCATTATGTGATGGGTGGGACCTATATCTCCCTCCAATGCATTGGGTAAAGATTTATATCTCATGAGATAGACATGACTGGAATGGCAAGTTAAACCGGTTTAGTAATATAGGACTGGAACGAGGAGTGAACTCGATTCAGAAAGGGACTTTGTCCACTAAGATGGTCTTGTCAGCAATGCCATGGCTACTATGGAAATCATATCATGTGCTTAATGGTCTCCACAATTACATGTTTTATTCCCATGCTATTTTATCATTATTAATGTTTCTTTATGATCTATGCCTTACGTACTTCCATGTTTTGTGTCATTTCTCAAGATTTTGATCTTTAAACATTATGTTCATGTTTTTAAGTTCAAATGTATATGGCATGTTTTATTTTATCCAGGCTTACCCTTACTGAGCATTTGAGCTCACCCTTTTTATGTTTTCATTTCCCCAGGATATAATGAATGGTTTTAGATAAGAAAAAAGGTAAGATCTTTATGGGAGATGTTGAAGATCTTTCACCATGATTAGAAAATTATGTTCCATGTTTCCAAAGACACTAAACTATTACGGTCCTTGTGTGTCTGTTTTTGTTATGTATTAAGCATTCCGCTAAAGTAATGTAATGTCCATGTACGTTAAGATTTGGGTATCTACACTATTTAAGTGACCACATATATTTACCACATGATGAAATCGATTGACGACAAAAAGGAATTGGTCAACCATAATTACATCTAAAATACCATAAGAAAAACTGACTATCCACATGACCAAACCATGTGACCTCGTGCAGGGATTGATCTACCACATGAAAAAATTGATCGACTATATGAATCAACCATCCAGAAAAATATGGAAGTAGTTGATAAACTATATATATGGGAATTTTTGAATAACCATCCATATTTATAAGTCCAAGGAACCATAATAATCCACATTAAACCTATTGGCCTCATCAAAATGAAAAATGGAAGGATTTTGGGAACCCGTAACATTAAATTGGATACCTCTATTACTATTATTATTCTTGATAATCAAAGAGTCCTAGAAAAATATAAATTGGTCTGTAGAGATCCGAAGCTTGACGTATATAGACATTACATTTCTTTTGCGGAATACTTAGTACATAACAAAAACACACACAAAAGGACCGTAATAGTTTAGTGTCTTTGGAAACTCAGAATATAATCTCCTAATCGTGGTGAAAGATCTTCAACATCTTCAATAAAGATATTTTTTTTAAAATAAATCCTTTCTTTATGTCCTGTGGAAAAGAAAACATAAAAGTGTGATCTCAAATGCTCAGTAAGGGTAAACAAAAGAAATATCAATCACGTCATATTCATAAGAACATATCTTTTGGAAATCTTAACTTGCAAAAGAGATCATAATTTCATAACATGGGATAAATCATTGTAGTGAAATGTAATCCCAATAATCATAACATAAAACATGAACCCTTGTAGCATACACACATAATCATAGATAATCATTTCTTATTAGTCAAGACTCATTGTAAAGACTATCTTAGTGGAAAAAGTCCCTTTTTGAATTGAGTTCACTCCTCGTTTCAGTCCTGTTTCACTGAACTGGTATAACCTACCGTTCTAGCCATGTCTATCTCATGAGATATAAAATATTTACCCAATGCATTGGAGGGAGATAGATGTCCCACCCATCTCATAATGATACCATTCTTATGTGTGCCACAAAATCATAAACCATACATCATAGCATAACCCATGTAATAAAAATGGGATTCTTAAATATCGTGACATCATAAAAAGATTCATATAAGATAAAGGAATTCATAAAAATAATTCCATCACAACATAATCAAATAAATTTAATAATAGGGATAAAAACAGAACCCTTTTATTATCATAGATGGAAAATAATTTTGATAAAACACTTGACCTCCATTCTTGAGGAAAATATCCTTTCTACTTCAAAAACACTTTTCCTTTCTTAACATGTCATACAATTCTAAAATAAGAGAAGTTGATTAAAAATAAACTTGAAAACTTGTAAAGGAATCTTCTTGGAAATAATGTTTTAAAAATCCATTCATGCCATATAAGTTAAAAAAACATTCTTCTCGTACTTTTGTCTGAAAAGTCAAAAAGTACCTTGTATGAAAAACGACAAAAGATTCCTTTCATATCTTTTACTAAAAACTCACCAAAGGGTAAAATTCTACTTAAACAATTGTAGGTGGTTGAAAATAATGTTACATATAGAGGAAATATGGATGTGGATGATAAAATACACCCCAGTAAATGCCAAAGTATAAGCAATCTCGGATTAAAATGAGATTGTGATATTTTCCTTTACCTTTGGTCCGATTTGCTTCATATGTGTCCGAACCTACTGTATAATGATTTAAATAATGTCATTGACTTATTCCAGAATCATACTCATTGTTATGATATCATATATGTTTCACTTATGGCTTTATATTACCCATTCTTTTGTAAATTCCATGTTAAAGAGCGTTTTGGGTAAAATCGTTTCATTTGTCGTCCGTGTTTTGACTTGTAATTATTCATATGATTACATAGATCATGATTACTTAATTACAGAACATAAAAAATTATTTATATATAATATATATTCATAATATATATATATATATAATAGATCAGTAAATGGAAATAAATACACCGTTCATGGAGACAGTAGACCGTACGTACGCATGAACGCTGTTTTTTTCCTTATTGAGTTGAATGGAATTAAGTATATGACATACATATATATACACATAAATCCAGAATCATTCATGAATGGTTAACGTGGGGAATGAATCTCATCGTGTCGTAGAGACGGTAGTCCGTACGTACGCACGAGGGATTATATCGTTCTCATGATCGTGGAATTGTATTGGATTGTATGTATACTATTTCAGAATCAATATCACTTTACAATAATCATATATAGTTATTATTTACACCATTATACCCATCCAAGTAAGTTGGTGGTGGAAAATAGATTACACCATGGCGTGAAGACCGTATTCTGTATGTACGCACGCGCGGTGATTTCGTTTTCTGTAGGATAGATAGATGGTGAAATAAGGTTGTTTCATAATTATAATAACATAGAATTATATAATTGATACTGATGTTATTACTTCATAATGAAACAATCTAAGAAGAAGATGTGGAAGAAGAAATAGAGATGAAAGAATCGGTAACGGACATTACCTCTTCTTTGAAGCGCCTCTTTGAGATCTCCTGTTAAGGCACTAAAATTGGTCTTTGAGGAAGACCGGAACATCTAGGATGTTTATAGGGAAGTGGAGAAGGGAATTTGGCAGGGGTTGGCCGAGCTTGAAGGCTCAAAGTGGTGTGAGGAAGAGAGGGAGGAGGTTCCCTTTTATAAGGGAGGAGAGGGTCACCTTTAGAATAACTAAAACTATTATTTTATTATAAAGTCAAATTCGGTTTTAAATAGCTCAAAATTGATTTATTTCGAAGCAAATGTTGGGATGGGTCGAAATCCCCTATTCCAATAGAATTTATACAAGTTTAGGTTCCTATTTGTACCTTATCATTAAGATTTAATATTAAGTAAAATAATTTTACTTTTACCGTGTCTTCTTGTGTTCTTATACTATAAGGTTAATAAACTTACTATAAGAAGCCAAACGAACCCCAAGTTGTTTATTATTAATATATATAACCTTATCTAAGTCATTGGGCCGATCCATAGATTTTTAGGAATAAAATAACAATTAATAATATAATATTTTTTTTACAAACTATTTTATGGCAATTTTGACACTATTTAGTAATTAATTTTTGTGAAACTCATAACAGAATGATTAGCTAGAAAAAAGATAATTTAATCAATACTAACATGTCATATTAATCTAGATAATTAGTGTAATTCATAAAAACTCTCAAATTACATTTATTTTTATGTTTATAACATCAATTATGTGAATATTTCATTAATAAGATAATTACTACATCATCTTTGTGTCATAAATAAATAAAATTATATAATGTCTAAAAATTACATATAAAACACCATTATGTACGAAATATTTTTAGATTTCTAATGAATATTTATAGTAGAATTTATCATATGTATAACCCCATATTAAAAATGATTTACTTATTAAACTTTTATTTTAACTATTTTAACCCTTCTTTAAATAAATTAATAATAAATGTCCTAATCTAATCCATGTGGGCCTAAATGGTCATATTTTATTCCTAAGGTTGTTTTTGGTCGAATTACACTTGTCCAATAGAATTAGGACATGTGTTAGGATAATAATAATATCATTTTTTCCTTTAATTACCCTATTTACTTTTAATCGTGGTAAAAAAAATAAAAAGTTACTATTCACCAAAAATTATTTTCATCTCATTGATCCACATTTTACTTACTGACATCAACCGTGTCTCTCGGATTTTTGAAATTCCACTCACAAAAGCGGTAAAATTATGTTTTATGAAAAATTCATTTTTCTTAACTACCACTTAGTGGTTTCACTATTCAAGAAAAAATGAAAGTTTCCAGAAAAATATAAAAAATTAGTCCTAAGCTATATTTGATATTATGAACTCAAAAATGATTTCTATTTTACAAAATTCAAAACATATCAGTTGCATTAATTAATTTAAAAATTAATTCCCGTCGTCAAAACAATTAGCGTGTTCTTAAGAGATAATAACTATCAAAAGATTGACACTTGTTTATGTCTGGTTTAAATGTGAAATTACATCCAATGAAAAACATTGTATTAAATTGTAAAAATATATTATAAATATACTTTAAAACCACTCAAATTAATAATTTATCACTATTAATTATTTTGACTGAAAAAGTTGTTTTTAATTAAAATTTAGTAATTTTCACTATTCATCAGAAAATGAAATTTATCCGAAAAGTACCAAAATTTCATCCTAAGCTAATTTCGATATTGAGAAACCAAAAATGAATAACATTTTGAAAAATAAAATTTACAAAATTTCAAAAAGTGGTTATTTCTATTCATACCGATTAGTTTTAATAATATTTTAATAGCATATTGTTGTTTAGTGAAACTCGTTATTGCGTACTACAAACGCTATCGAGGAAGGTCGTGATTGAGTGTAATGCAAGGCAAGTCAAGGATGCGTGTTGTATAAGCTCCTTTTGGTATAGCGTACGACACAAGACATTAATGAAATTAAAAAAAATATTTTTCATAAAATCTCGGCTGTTACATTCTACCCCCCTTAAAATGAATTTCACCCTCGAAATTCGTCGGGGATATAAATGGTTTACTATTTGAAAGTTTCTTTAATAGGAACCCACATCGTAAAGAGGAATACCAAAACCAATCTTTAAAAAAAATTATGAAACGTAACGGTTACCCAAATAAACTAATCACTGGGTTTCCACATAAGTGAAAATATGGATATGGAAGAGAAATCTAACCATCATGTTCTGATGGGGAGTGGTAGAGACCATGGCTATGGAAAATCCAGCAATCACAAAGTCATAAATTTGTGACGATCTAAGGTACCATCTGATTCATCAGATATAAGATCACTAGGACAACATTTTTGGTTTTCAAGATCATTTCCCTAAAGTGGATGAAATTGGAATTAGAAGAAATACTTTCATGATTTTGGTATAGTCTCACTGTTTGTAATTCTTTGGACAATTTCCACTTCATCTCTTAACGAAATAAAGTTGAATTTTTCATTCGTGATGTGTTAGCAGATCATGTGATAGAATGATGGGTCATTCCATCTGTCTCAAACAAAAGGTTAGAAAAGTTATCATAAAATACATAAGTCAATCTATAGTGAGAGTAATCATATATGGTTCCTAAAATGGACTTATACTTTATATATCATACTGCTTAACTAGTTTCTACTAAACATTGACTTCCTGTAGGCCAGTGGTAGGCGATAAAGGCCAGTCGCACTTCGGTTGTGGGTTCGATTCCCACAGCCTTGTCTGACGCGATGGGTTGTCGCCCGTCCTACAGGTTGTCCTTTTTCTAAAGCTATATTACTATATCATCCCATCAACAATATCAAAAAAGTTTTATCCTTAGACAATACTAACTTATGTCCAACATAATCCATTCAAATCTTTAGGCTTATTTAAAATACTTCGGTCCAAGCTCATAGTATAAATAAAATGATCATGTGAATGCCATCATTTATCCCCCATATATCATAAGATATATCTTGTTGGTCAAATTACAAATATGTGAATACCATAATCATGTATTCTCTTGAAGAATGAATATCCATTGAACCTTAGTGAAAACATGAATGCAGTTAAAAGTTAACACTTTCCACATACCAAAATCCTCAAAATTCTATATCCTCAAACCATGATATCACTTAGTCCTTATTTCAATTATGAGCTCATGAATACTATCAAACATATTAGATTTTCATTATCCCTTCATTATGTGCATATCATCTACTTTCCAAAAATATTTCAATCACTTTTCATGGTTACCGATGCCATAAAATTATTGAAAACCACAATAGAACAACACGTAAATATTCCAATGTTCCACGATACTATATACAACATTATTCTGGAATCCCATTACATAAACACTTAATTATTCCACCACATCGTTGTCATATTCAGCCTCGCCAATGGTGATCACATGTGACTTCCCTTTGTCTGTTGCCTTAAGTGGTTGCTCACGTCGATCATCACTAACCCTTGGATTAGGGAATTTATTAGCATAATGCCACATTTCCTTGCACTTGAAGCAGTGAAGTGTTGTTGGTGCATTCTCTACAGTCTTTTCTTTATTCACATCATTAGAAACCCTTTTCTATTACGTTGACACTCAGCTGCTCGATGACCTTTTTTTCCACACTTATAACATTTTCTATTCCCTTTAAGACAATCTCCACCATTCTTCTTTCCACACTTTGAGCATAAAGAAACATTCATCTTCTTTTCACCATTATTCTGATATTTCTCCTTGAACTCCATCTTTCGTTTCTTGTCAAAACTATGAGATGGATAAGAAACACCAACTTCCATTTCTACCTTGATAGCACAACGCACAATTTCATTATAGCTACTGAAGTCTCTTGTACCTAATGCCCTTCGAATATTTGGTTTTAAGCCACTGAAGAATCGATCAACTTTACTTTCAGGTTGGATGATAAATCTAGATGCATACCTTGCAGGCCTTGTAAAATTCGCTTCGTATATACCAATAGAATCATAATCCTTTTGATTTAGTTCAGGAAACTCCTTCTCTATCTTTGTTCAAAAAATACGAGGGATGTACTTGTTGAAAAATAAGTTCTTGAACTCATCCCATTCCATGGACTCAATTTCATCTCTTTGCCTCGTATTCTTGATAAGATTCCACCATTGATCAGCTTCACCTTCCAAACGATACACTGCTAAGATGACTTTATCATGTTCAGAACATTGATGAACTGAAAATATCTTTTCAGTAGTACTGATCCATTGTTCAGAAACAAGTGGATCAGAAGACCCACTGAAAGAAGGTGGACGTTGCCTCATGAAGGACTCAATAGAATATTGTTCACTTCTCTGCTCATTTGGATGTCCAGAATGATTCATAGCTTGTGTAAGTATAGAAATAAGATTTTTCACTCCATCTCCCATAACATTTTTTTGTTCGGGAGGACAATCATTGCATTGTCCATTGTATTGATCAACATGGTTCCTTCGGGTTCCAGCCATCATCTAAAACCCAAAACGAATAGTGTGAGAGGAAAAAATCATGCTAGGGAAAACAACATAATAAAGGGGGAGTATCCTCAATATCTAAAATCTTAGGTTAAATTCCATGATCGTTACCATAGTTCTCATACTGTATCCTATACATATACTTATCCTTAGGGACATCCCTAGACATACTTTAGAAATATCTCTACGGATCTCACTAACGTTTTCGAATCCTAGTTTCCAAAGGTTGACTAAACCTTTCCTCTGATACCAACTGTAGAGACCCGATGCTTGACGTACATAGACATTACATTACTTTTACGGAATACTTAGTACATAACAGAAACACACACATAAGAACCGTAACAGTTTAGTGTCTTTGGAAACTCGGAATAAAATCTACTAATCGTGGTGAAATATCTTCAACATCTCCCATAAATATATTATTTTTTTAAACATAAATCCTTTCTTTATGTCTTGGGGAAAAGAAAACATAAAAGGGTGATCTCAAATGCTCAGTAAGGGTAAACAAAAGAAATATCAATCACGTCATATTTATAAGAACATATCTTTTGGAAATCTTAACCTTCAAAAGAGATTATAATTTCATAACATGGGATAAATCATAGTAGTGAAATGTAATCCCAAAAATCATACATAAAACATTAAACCTTGTAGAATACACACATAATCATAGATAATCATTTCTTATTAGTCAAGACTCATTTCCAAGACTATCTTAGTGGACAAAGTCCCTTTCTGAACCGAGTTCACTCCTCGTTTCAGTCCTGTTTCAATGAACCAGTATAACCTACCGTTCCATCCATGTCTATCTCATGAGATATAAAATCATTACCCAATGCATTAGAGGGAGATATATGTCCCACCCATCTCATAATGATACCATTCTTATGTGTACCACAAAATCATAAACCATACATCGTAACATAACCCATGTAATAAAAATGGGATTCTTAAATATCGTGACATCATAAAACAATTCATATAAGATAATGGAATTCATAAAAATAATTCCATCACAACATAATCAAATCAATTTAATAATAGGGATAAAAACAGAACCCTTTTATTATCTTAGATGGAAAATAAATTTGATAAAACACTTGAACTCCATTCTTGGGGAAAATATCCTTTCTACTTCAAAAACACTTTTCCTTTCTTAACATGGCATACAATTCTAAACTAAGAGAAGTTGATTAAAAATAAACTTGAAAACTTGTAAAGGAAGCTTCTTGTAAATAATGTTTTAAAAATCCATTCATGTTGTATAAGTTAAAAAAACATTCTTCTCGTACTTTTGTCTGAAAAGTCAAAACGTACCTCGTATGAAAAACGACAAAAGATTACTTTCATATATTTTACTAAAAACTCACCGAAGGGTAAAATTGGATTTAAAAAATTGTAGGTGGATGAAAATAATATTACATATTGAGGAAATATGGATGTGGATGATAAAATACCCCCCAGTAAATGCCAAAGTATAAACAATCTCGGATAAAAACGAGATTGTGATATTTTCCCTTACCTTAGGTCCGATTTGCTTCGTATGTGTCTGAACCTCCGGTATAATGATTTAAATAATGTAATTTACTTATTCTAGAATCATACTAATTGTTATGATATCGTATATGGTTCACTTATGGATTTATATTACCCGTTCTTTTGTAAATTCCATGTTAAAGAGCGTTTTGGGTAAAATCGTTTCATTTGTCATCCGTGTTTTGATTTGTAATTATTCATATGATTAATTAGATCATGATTACATAATTACATAATATAAAACATGATTTATAGATAATATATATTCATAATATATATATATAATAGATCAGTAAATTGAAAGAAATACACTGTTCACGGAGACGGTAGACCATACGTTCGCATGAACGCTGTTTTCTTTTCCTTATTTGGTTGAATGGAATTAAGTAGATGACATACATATATATAAACATAAATACAGATCATTATTATGTCTTATATTTCATTATAAATTATTATATATACTTTATAATCATTCATGAAACATGGAGAATGAATCTCATCGCGTCGTGGAGACGGTAGTCCGTACGTACGCACGACCGATGATATCGTTCTCATGATCGTGGAATTGTATTGGATTGTATGTATAATATTTCAGAATCAATATCACTTTAAAATAATCATATATAGTTATTTTGTACACTATTATACCCATCCATGTAAGGTGGTGGTGGAAAATAGATTACACCACGGCGTGGAGACGGTATTCCGTATGTACGCACGCGCGGTGATTTTGTTTTCCGTAGGATGGATAGATCGTGAAATAAGGTTGTTTCATAATTATAATAACATATCAGTATATAAGTGATACTGATGTTATTACTTCATAATGAAACAACCTAAGAATAAGAAGTGGAAGAAGAAATAGAGATTAAAGAATCGGTAACGGACATTACCTCTTCTTTGAAGCGCCTCTTTGA
Source organism: Viscum album (assembly GCA_963277665.1). Taxonomy (NCBI): domain Eukaryota; kingdom Viridiplantae; phylum Streptophyta; class Magnoliopsida; order Santalales; family Viscaceae; genus Viscum; species Viscum album. The sequence continues at coordinate 301,915,963 of OY728151.1, forward strand.
GATCTCCTTTTAGGGCACTAAAATTGGTCTTTGAGGAAGAAAATAACCTCTAGGATGCTTCTAGGGAAGTGGAGAAGGGAATTTAGCAGGGGTTGGCCGTGCTTGAAGGCTCAAATTGGTGTGAGGAAGAGAGGGAGGAGGTGCCCTTTTATAAGGGAGGAGAGGGGAACCTTTGGAATAACTAAAACTATTATTTTATTATAAAGTCCAATTCGGTTTTAAATAGCTCCAAATAGATTTATTTCGAAGCTAAGGTGGGGATGGGTCAAAATAATATATTCCAATATAAATTCGACATGTTTAGGTTCCTATTTTAACCTTATCATTTAGATTTAACATTAAGTAAAATAATTTTACTTTTACCGTGTCTTCATGTGTTCTTATACTATAAGGTTAATAATCTTACTATAAGAAGCCAAAAGAACCCCTAGTTGATTATTATTAATATATATAACCTTATCTAAGTCATTTGGCAGGTACATAGATTTTTAGGAATAAAATAACAATTAATAATATAATATTAGTTTTAAAAAATATTTTATGTCAATTTTGACACTATTTAGTAATTAATTTTTGTGAAACTAATAACAGAATGATTATTTTTTAAAAAGTTAATTACATAAATACTAACATGTCATATTAATCTATAAAATTAGTGGAATTCATAAAAAGTCTCATTTTACATTTATTTTGGTGTTTATAACATCAATTATGTCAATATTTCATTAATAAGATAATTACTGCATCATCTTTGTGTCATAAATAAATTAAATTATTTAATGTCTAAAATTACAAATAAAATACCATTATGTAGGAAAGATTTTTAGCTTTCTAATGAATATTTATAGTCGAATTTATCTTATGTATAACCCCATATTAAAAATTATTTACTTATTAAACATTGATTTTAACTATTTTAACCCTTCTTTAAATAAATTAATAATAAATGTCCTAATCTAATCCAAGTTGGCCTAAATGGTTATATTTTATTCCTAAGGTTGTTTTTGGTCGAATTAAACTTGTCCAATAGAATTAGGACATGTTTTTGGATAACAATAATATCATTTTTACCCTTAATTACCCTATTTACTTTTAACCGTGGTAAAAAAAAGTTACTATTCACCAAAAATTATTTTCTTCTCATTGAACCACATTTTACTTACTAACATCAACCGTGTGTCTCGGATTTTTGAAATTCCACTCACAGAAGCGGTAAAATTATGTTTTATGAAAAAATCATTTTTCTTAACTAGCACTTAGTGGTTTCACTATTCATCAAAAAATGAAAGTTTCCAGAAAAATAAAAAAAAATTAGACCTAAGCTATATTTGATATTATGAACTCAAAAATGATGTCTATTTTACCAAATTCAAAACATATCAGTTGCACTAATTAATTTAAAAAAAATATCCATCGTCAAAACAAATAGTGTGTTCTTAAGAGATAATAACTATCAAAAGATTGATGCTTGTTTATGTCTGGTTTAAATGTGAAATTACATCCAATGAACAACATTGTATTACATTGTAAAAATATATTCTAAATATACATTAAAACCACTCAAATTAATAATTTATCACTATTAATTATTTCGATTAAAAAGGTTGTTTTTAATTAAAATTTAGTAATTTTCACTATTCATCAGAAAATGAAAGTTATCCGAAAAGTACCAAAATTTCACCCTAAGCTAATTTCGATATTACGAACCCAAAAATGAATTCCATTTTGAAAAAAAAAATTTACAAAATTTCAAAAAGTGGTTATTACTACTCATAACGGTTACTTTTAATAATATTTTAATATCATATTTTTGTTTAGTGAAACTCGTTATTGCGTACTACACACGCTATCGAGGAAGGTCGCGATTGCGTGTAATGCAAGGAAAGTCAAGGATGCGTGCTGTGAAAGCTCCTTTTAGTGTAGCGTACAACACAAGACATTAATGAAATTAAAAAGAATATTTTTCATAAAATCTCTAGCTATTACAGGTCTAACCCCCCCCCCCATTGAGATTCCTCTTGGGGATATTTCTATAATATGAAAATAGAAAACTCATAACGAATGATTAAATATCTTGAAAACATAATAAAAAAGGGATATAATTAAACAACGCGTATAAAATGACCCAAGGGGAACAAAGAATCAAAAAATAGGATCAACCATTTAATAACTCGGGGATATGAATGTGCATCTGTGGAATCCTCTCCCAAGGGATCCCATCTAAACCATCATTCTTCCATATACAATGACCCAAGGGGATGCTTCATCCATCCAAATCATTTTCCCAAGGATCCAAGATCTCATTTTTCATCTCTATAAATTATATGAAATCTTCAAGATACAACTCTCCCAAGTTAAGGACATGGGATTCATCATGATGATTCATCAAATTTAGGACCCAAGGAAGAATGTTTGGATCTTATATATCCATCTTGGGAGGTCCAATTTATATGAAACCTGACCAATTCTCTACAAAACATCAAAATTATTTATTAACTGGGGAAAAATCAAACTCCCCTGGCAAAGCCTCTACTACCCCTAATGGTGGGAAAACCATAGGAACACATTTTCATTTGCATTTTACTTTAGTGTCCTTTTACTACAATCTTTACAATACTTATGATGTTGCATCACTATTTTCTTCCACATTAAATCTATCTGGATATTCTCTGTCATTCTCTTTATCTCCTCAAGACAAAGGACTAGTGACTCCCCAACCTCAGTCAAACATGATGGGGAATGAAACAGTTTCCAATACAATTAATTGAACAGATCCATAATGATGAGTATGTGAGATATATTTTCAATGGAAAACCAAAATAATGAATGTTATTTTACCAATTTTCTTCCAAATTCCATTTCACACACCTGAAACATTTCATTCAGTGTATGGATTGTCTACTTCATCTACCATTCTGTTTGGTTTAGAAAGAAGGGTTAGTGCATAATTGAGATAAAAAATCATGAAGAAATCATCTCTAATCATATTAAGTAAAACGAGTATCCAAGTTATATATAATGGATTTTGAAACCTCATATATTCTCACTATATCATCCACATACAACCACATTAAGGAATCCACAGTACTCGACTCCCGGATTTCCAAAAAATGGGATGACTTTGTCAGCTCTTCTAGGATCACCAAATAAACTTCCTAAACACCCTAATATTGAGGAAACAAGATGAAAATCAATTTATATTTCTTATTAATTCCACTCTAGTGCATCCAAGGGTAGAAAAACACCCAAAAAATGTAGTGATCTACTTTAACCTATTGACAGACCAAACATCATTACAAAAACTCTACCACAAACCACATTATCTCATGTCACCTAATCTACCTCCTTAAACCATGATTCATATTAGACACACCCAGATGCACCACTAATTATGGAAAATGAAACTCATAGAAAAATACCTTACAAAATTCCAACAAAAAAATTTCCTCCCCTAAAACTACATTTGATTGTGATCATCCTCTAACTTCACCTCTAGATCTCCACTATGACTAACTCAGTCTCATATCACCAAAACCTCTAAGTCTCCTCACTAAGACTCCTCCACCTACCACATCAGATATGAGTCGACTATTATCTTATGGATAAAACCTCTTCCAATGACGTCATATACAATAATATACATAACTGAAATCTATTTTATCTTTTTATCCCATCCTCTAACATCTTAACCACACCTCCCCATGATTTCTAACTCATAAAATAAATTACCAAATTCCCCATTCCTGGTGGGTAGGTGATCTCAATGTCTTAATGCTATAAAAATATATCTACCTATACTAATATAAACTCCAATCCTATTGGGATAAAAATTACCACATGCTTTTTTATTCCATGAAGACCACAATATGTTCACCAATGATGTAATTTCACCACAAAATTAGGGAAAACCCCATTTTGTCCTACTCTATGTCATCAATGTAACAATTACACTTGTGGGTAAATAATATCATAGACTCATAAAATATCACTAACTTTTGTGGTATAAAACGATGTCCCAATCCCATACATGTAATAAATAAAAGACCTCAAATATCATCCCATCTTCTAGAAATTGAACAATTGGGATACTGACTAATCTTTCCCATATATTATCAAAATATACTTAAAACTTATAATTCCATATTAAATATAAGTCCTTTATGGTTAAATAAATTAATATTTTCTAAATATGATATAATTTTGAAAAACAAATTACTAATAGCCCATAATACTGTTAATATTTTGAACCCCTTCCACATTCATGGGAGTTACTGAAGAAAAAATTACCCATACCTTTAATTGGTCAATGACCAAACCTTACTGATAAATTATATTTCTAAATAAATAAAACTATTGTATATAACACTTTTACATGGATATAATTTGTTTGAGTTGAGTGTGTCAAAGGTAATGCATGATATCTTTGAAAATATTGACGTGACCCCCATACATATTTAAGAATATTTGGCTGTCAAGATTCAGCATAACTATAAATTTGAAAAATAAATAATAAAATATAGAGTTCATGTTTCTCGTTAACATAGTTGTAATATTCATTAAACTGAATGGAATGACCACAAACTCAAAATATACATACTATTTCCCTATGGAAATCTGTAGATTATCCACCTCCTTTACCCTATTCTTGAAACATCCAGACCATCGACCGATCTATAAAAACCCACTGACTCCCTTCAGCTAGTCAAAAAGAATAATTATACTTGTAAGGGGGTAATGGTTCTTAAAGATAACCTAATAAAAAATCTGGTAGTCTATTCAAAAACTCAAACTATTATTAACCTTTTTGGTGAATAATATAGTATAACTCCAAGTAAATACGCAAGTACAGACGAATCCCTTATAATATAAATCATCAATCTCGAGTCATAACTCATATAAATCCATAGGTAAAATTTGATATCGAGCCATCAAAAATAAATAGTCATCTAGTTGTAACTATATCCCAATCACAACATCATAATGATGGGGTACTATCACAACCTCATCTTGGAAGATATCTAGGAACCCCTCAAAAAATCTAGGAACCTCAACTACCTAAAACTCCAGTGAATACTCGACAAAATGAGATAAAAGATCCTCTACACCCATATAAACAATTTTATACCTCTTATTTATGATGAACAGAAGTCACTAACCTTCCATATTATAAAATATAACTCTCCTCTATACGAAATCAATAAATTAAGGAATATATTATTGAAATCTTATACCAAGGATGACATTATATGCCTTTATCTACAATAATAATAAACATTTTATTCAAGGATGTTATTATATCTATAGTATACATCCCTCAAACACATCAAAAAATAAATTTGGGACTCAAACTGGAGTGGATAACTATAAGGACACTACAGGACTCTCCATATCTAGTTTTAACATGCAGATAAAATCACATGTAATAAAGGAGTGTGAAGCTTTAGAATCAAAATATCCATAAACTAAGGCAGATGATAAATTTATCATGCCTTAAGAAATATATTTCCAGTCCATAAATTTCACATTCATATCATGTACTTTCCCATTACCACCTCCACTACCTTTCTATTGACTAACTCCACGACCATGCTCTAATTTTGTTCCTTGAGGAAGAGGATCATCATGGGGCTTACCAGGATCCATACATTTCATACATAAATATTATATTTTAATATATTAATATTCATTAAACTACATTATGATATATTATAAAACCATAAAGGTTTAATGTATTTGAAAAAAAAGCTACATATTCCTCTCATTACATAAAAGTTATTCAATATCACCCATAAAGATCATACCTAATAGTACACTTCCTAGGAATTCCCTACTTAAAAACATTATACAAAAGCTATGGAAATGAATCATATTAAACAGTTAGCTTAGATACTCATTAAGGGTAGATAACGTAGATATCGATGATCACATATGTATTAAATTTTCATAAGGGTATGATAATATGATCCAAGTATTTGAAATACATACCGCGCATATCATAAACTACAATCTTGTGTCATGGAACAATTCTTGGTAGTTCCCAAGATATAAATCATAATGTATTCAAAAATCATGATCCATGAGTGAATAAAATTGAAATATGACAGAGATTTTTGGAATATATATAAGAATAGAAAATTATTTCATTATTAGTGAAGGCTAACTACCAAAACTATCATAGTTTATTGGGTTTAGTCCCCGTTATGTATTCAAGTTTCACTAAAAATTCTATCATAGTGTATTGGGTTAACTAAAAATTTATAGTCAAGTTCTGCTCCAAAAACTATCAAACTAGATGGGGTTCACTCCCAATTCTATATTCAAGGTTCAATCCAAAGACTAAGATAGTGGAAGGAGTCCTTTATTGGACTGGGATCACTCCCCATTCTAGTTCTGTTTATATCATGAGATATCAATGTTAACCCAATTCATTGGTGGGATATATATTTTTTGTCCCTACCATTACATAATGAAGACCATGAATATGTGTTCCATATGATCATAAATCATTAATCATATCATTTCCTAAAAGAATGAAATGGGGTTCATAAATATTTGGTCATAGCATAACCCATTGAAAAAACAACTTTTTAAATAAATATTTCATCATATCATAACATGAAGAAAATAAATTCTTCAATAAAATATTTATCAAATCATAATTGCATAACCCATCAAAAAATATATGGGTTTTATAAAAATCTTCACATCATAATCATAAAATTTCCAAAAAATAATAATAAGGATGGTATCATTCAATCATATTCCCATTAAATCTTACATAACGTCATCTGATGTCATATTATTTGATAAATTCAATTAAAAAAATCAATTGGATCATTTCCTGAGGAAAATTCAATTTTCTCTTTGAAGTAAATTTTTTAAAATAAAAAAATTTCTAAAATATTAATGATAAAACATTATTTTAAAATAAATTTGAAAATTCATAAAGGAATATTCAGAAAAAATTATTTTTAATAATGGTGGGAAATTCTTTTCATGTCATATATATTAAAAAGAAAACATTCCTTGCGTACTTTTGTTAAAAAATTCAAAAATTACCCCATTCGGATAGTGAAATAATGGTTATTTTTATAACATTCTATAAAAATAAAATCATGGGTAAAATTGAGTTAAAAAATAAAATTATTATAATAAACATATTTTTGACGACATTTTTGGATAACATTGGCTTTAAAAAAAGTATTTTCAATTGAATAGGGATATAAAACAATTTGACTGGAAAATGTTATTTTTCTCTCATCAATACATAAAGATAGGAAAATGAAATTAAAACATGTAATATCTATAAATGTCCAAGGATAATAAACCTCATAGTTTTCTTGAGAGGTTTATCATACTATTTTATCATTGAAAACCAAATCATACACAATCCTGAAAAAAAAAATTATATTTTAACATAAAACCCTTACTTATTTGGTAATTTTTTAGTTATACCATCCGAAAGGAAATACATCCAATTGAATCATTTATTAATATTAATATAAATATATTCCGGATATAAAATTTTATATGGTTTTTATAGACACCTCATAAAATTTTATAGGTGCATAACATAACAAATGACCAAATGAAGACAATTTGAGATGATAAGCCCTTACCCTGACTTGGAATTTCATCAAGAGAAATTTAACCACCAATATAATAAATATAAATTTATTAAAATTATATATAACCATCTAGTAAATAATTATAATATTATATAGGGCCCACTTATAACATTTCAACAACAAATTAATAATAATTCCATTTTGTAATTTTCAATTTTAGGTATTAATTGTTTTTTTCATTGTAGTTTTCGTTCATTAGTTCAAGTGCTTGATATTTGATCCTAGTTCCATCATCTCAAAAATATTAATCATGATATATATATCATATATATTAATTACATATATATATATTCATCCATAATTTGTAGATAAATAAAAATGAATTACATCATTCATAGATACAATGATCCATACGTACGTGTGAATGTTGTTTTCAATTTTTCGATAGATGAAAAAAAAGAATGATAAAAAATAATTAATTTCCACATTGTTTTTTTATAAAATATATTTCTTATATATTTATTAAATCTATCCATATTACAATCCATGAAAACTAGAAATGAAAAAAAATCACAATGATTTGTGGAGGTGGTGGGCCACATGTATGCATGAGTGACATTATCATTTTCCAATAGTTTGGAATTTAATAAGACATATATGATATTTTAATTCAATAAAAATAATTTTATCATAAATCTTATATATAAACAGTAAACTCTTCATAATAACCATCTATTAAATATGATGATAGAAAATGAATTGTATCATTAAGTGGAGATGGTAAGTTGTACATATAGTTTATCAATTATTTCATTTATAATTTTATGGAAAAATAAATTTAATAAAGGTGGTTTCCTAATAATAACAACATTTTAATATATTTTTGATATTTAATTTATTAATTTATATTTAATACCACAAATTAATGGGATTTGGAACAATAAATAAATTGAATGTGTTCGGGTAATATGATTACAACTTTTTCAATGGGCCTCCTTTAGAACCTTTATTAACGAACCTTGGAATGTTATTTTAACAAGATCATAACATATAATTCAGTTATTGGGAATTGTATAATAGAATTTGGCATGATATTTTCAGTTAGATGGATCAATGTGGTGTAAATAAGAGAAAGTACATGTCCACTTTTATAAGTGAGGGGAAGAGAAATATTATAATTTCTTAAAATATTAAAATATAATAAATTCATTCTCATGAAAAATGATTATAAATGGTTTGATATTTTAATACGAGGTAGGATATGAATGAAATATCATTATCCAGTAAATTTTAGAGAGTTTTAACATAACACCCCAACCCAAATTCCACTAAATGAAGCCCAAAGTCGATGTGTTACATGGACTCAAGCTTGCCACCCTAAATTGCAGAGGTTTCCATCTAGCAACAAGGGCCTAGGGTAGTCTATGTAGAGGATATTTCTTCATGTTAGAGTGTATCACAATGTTGGTAAACATATCAGTCAACATAGGAAGCATTAAATTATCCTGAAAAAATATAAATATCCAAGATATGAATATATAAACAATTCCAAAATATAATATCATACACAAAATGATGTGTCATGTCTTGTATCTAAAAAATAGGAAAATTTGTATACAAACATTCATTAGAATACATGTATGAAAATAAGAAAAAATATGAAAATAAACTATCCCCGCTAGCATCATGGTCCTAGCCCAGTCCTTTACTCTCCTACTTCTATAAAACAAACATGTCAAACATCATATAATGGGAGATTTCCCATATCCATTCCTATGTCCCTAAATCCTTTCAGGGTACCCTACGATGGCCCGAACAGGGTGTGAGATATAACTCATTAGGCCACCTCAAATAGTGTCTATAAAAAATAGAGGCTATGTATATCAAGCTAAAGAAGTGTGCATTGTATATCACTAATGTAACAGTGCTGAATGTAACTGAAACAAGTTATGCAATACTATACAGCCAAATAAGGCTCCCTATAAATAGATGGTAAATCATCTATAGATATAGGAAGTGGTGAAAAGATAAAATAAGTGTGATATAGACTAATCAAACCACAATAATCTGATACTCATTCTACGTATATCCATAAAACATTCCAAAAAGACCCACAATGGACATGATGTGTAATAAAGCTAACATTCACCAACACCACTTCATAAAATATAGTGTAAAACTACCATCACGATCATCTCATATAACTATGTCAATATCTACAATGGTCATTCCATGTTTCCACAAGTGACAAACCAAGAAGGGTAGGATCCAATGTATAGAAGGACAAGGAATCTATGTCAAGTCCATGGAGCATCTCAATGTATAATCATTGAAGACATAGGTGGGGTCTAAGAAGCATCTTAATTGACTATTTCCACTATATTCCCAAGAAAGATAGATCCAAGAGCTAGAAAGTACTAAGGCGTGCTATGGAATCAAGACCTAAGGAGAGAATAAGTCCAATGTATCAACTACCATAAATAACATAGATGGAGGAAACTTCCATGGAATCTATGAAATTGGGATATATTGTATACCAACTAAGTCATCCACTACCATTTTAATTCATCAATCCAATCAATAAATATTTCCAAATTATAAAAATAAAATGAGTTAATCATCCCATTAAACCATTTCCACATAATACAATCAAACAATTAAATAATTTATTATAATGTAATCACATAGAAAAAGAGGTATCACCAACTCTTAATCATATTAATTCAAGTTACATTTTAGTTTAAAAGGTTCCCTCTATCCATGTGATCTCACACTCAACCAAAAGGGTGGTATAACAAGGGATAGTACATGGTCACAATCTATGGGTATCCTAGGTCGGGGTCACAACAAACAAAATTCTCAAGAAAATAGTAGGCATCCCTAACAGGTTCAATTCATCAAATTCATCCATTTTATTAATAAAAGGGAAACAACGGAAAAGTATTGTTTGTGGAACAATGAATATTCCACTTATAAAACACAAAACCATAAATTAGATGGTATATTCCACCAAATCTAGGTCCATACTAGAGAACTCATCCAATATCATGCCTTGATATGGTCTAAATAGAGAGAAAAATGAAGAATAGATGAAAACCCATAAAATAGGGAATACTTTCTTACACAAAAATAGTGAATCAAATACCATGGAAAACAATGAATGGAACAATAGGAATAATTTTCCCATTAATGCAAATCCAATGAGAATAAAATGTTTGGACAACGAATCAACACCAAATCCTATTAAGTTGCCTTTAATAGAGCTCCAAAATGAGTGTTTTTTTCCAATAGAGGAAATATAAAATGTGTTTTAGGTTTTCAAATATTTTAAGGTACAATAGGTAATTTACCAATGAGATACTAGGCCATAATGTTTGGACACATTATTGTCTACACCATGCTACAATATTTCACCCTTCACATCTTCATAGGGAATATCACATAGTCATAGTGCATGGTTTGACAAACCATGTTCCAACCATGAATTTTGACTTTGTTAAAAATTATGGGTTCCTCACATGGTTGTGTACCTAATGTTTCACTGTTTCGATCAACCATGTGACCTATTTTACCCCACTATTAAGACTCACATTTTCTTGGGTAACCATGCTACACATCCTGTACAATTTCTTATAACTATTTTGCTTGTTTATTTTTTAAAAAATGTGGGGATCTAGGATTTGAACAATCCCCAGACACCCTAGATTTACCCATGATCTCATTGTGTGCATATATTTCTCCATAATAAGAATTTAAATAAAAAGTAATTGTACCACATAAAAAAATTACGGATCTTAAAATCTTCCCCCCTTAAAGAATGTCATATCTAAATTTCCCTTAAATGGGTGGTTAGGAATCTCATGAGAATTAATCCAACCACTGAGCACATATGTTAGCCTTACACTCAAAAATATTTTCTTTTAAATGGCCATACATCAATATAATCCATAATAGAATAACTATCTAGCATTGGAGATCCTTCATTATTCAATCAATGATACGACTAGGATACTCCTCAATGGATGAATCTATCTATAAATCAACCTCCTCGGGATGAAGTATATGAGATGGGTCATATTGATAGTGGTACAAGTGAGATATGTGGAATACATAATATATAGACTAATACCTCTATGGTAACTTAAACTGTAATGTTATCATCCTAAATCTACCTAGAATCTCACACTATATGATATGTCTTGGCAGAAGCATACCTGGTCTCCTAATCCATTGGATCCTCGGCCTTAGTGCGATACATTAAAAGACATCTTCCCCCACCGCAAACTTGATTGGTCAACAAAGGATATCCGTATAAAATTTCTATCAAGCCTGTGAAGTATTCATCCACATTATGAGTAATTAGACCTAGCCATAACTCTCTTGCTTGAGACATTGTCCAGCTAAAGCTATCTCACCCGCCTTTAATAAACACAAGGTTCATCGACATGACATATCTTACAAAGACACATAATTTTCTATTTATATAGTCACCATATATATAATATTTTACGAAAAATAAACTAGGGGAATATGCCCCTCCGTATATCCCCCATGATCTATGAGGCATGCCTGCAACATGTCCTCAAGTACCTTAATGGTGTGCTTTGACTAGACATCAGTCTATGGATGCTATATTATGCTTAGAAACACTTATTTTCCAAATTCCCAATGAAAAATATTTCAGAAACAAGATATAAATTGGGCATACCTATATGATATAAATATATGAGGAACCCCATGATGTGGTACTATCTCACAAATATACAACCTCTAAAAATCATTTAAACTAAATGATTCCTTTATCGGTAGAAAATAAGAATCCTTTGTAAGACTATCAATAACGGCCAATATTGAATCACTACCGTGAAGAATCCTTAGAAAACCAGTCAAAAAATGAATCACAAAATCATACCATTTCCACTCAGGAATGTGTAACTTATATAAAAACATAGCTGGTAAATTATGTTCTTCCTTCTCATGCTGAAATTTGGAACACCTCATAACAAAACAAGCTACCACATGATTCATTCCCTTCCACCTATACGAGTGACATAAATCCTGATACATCATGGTAATTCTTGGATGCACTTCCCAAACCATGGTGGGAAATTCATGCACCATCTCCTCATGTATGTCTACTAGAACAAAAATGGGTCCTTGTATATAAAGGATATCGTCCTCATGAACAGTCCGACCAGGAGGCGGGGCCTCAATTGCCACACCCTCCCATAGGACTGTGCCCTCATATTTTGAAAGCTATATCATTGTCAATCTACCTAGAAGATTATTGATAAAAACTAAAGAATAAAGTAAATTCTTCCCACAACTATCCTTCACAACAAATTTCATTTCTGAATGAAAAATACATAAGATACCACTCGCTACTGGTCTCCTAGACATCCTATAATTTATTCTTCATGCTCAGTGCATCAGCCACAATGTTTCACTTTCCTGAAATATAATACAACTCAAATTTAAAATATATTAGGTACTCAAACCACATTTTCTTCCTCAGATTCATATCATGTTGGGTAAATATGTACTTGGGGGTTTTTTGATTCATGAACACCGTATAACACTATCCTAATAAACAATGTCTCCAACAACATAAATCATTAACAACTGCATCTAACTCAATATCATGTGTCATGTAATTCCTATCAGGCGGCCTTAGATGAAGATAATCATTCACTAAGACTTTGTCTCCCTGAATCATAACTTCTACCAACTCAATACATGTGGAATTGCAATACATAGTGTATCTCCTAGGCAAATCTAGTAAAATTTGGACCGATGTTGAAGTTAATCTCCATTTTAGCTTCTTAAAGCCTGTCTCCCATGTATATGACCATTTAACATCATAAACTATTTATCCAATATTGTATGTGGTGATTATAAGCCTAAGAATTTTTTTATGAAATACCTGTAATATCCACATAGCTCCAAGAAACTCAATATATAAATGATTTTATGGGATTCTCCCATGAAACCATAGATCTCACATTCTCTGGGTCAATTTATACTCTTTTATATGAGATAATATGACACATGAATTGACTCTTATCCATCTAGTAGTGACACGGTGAGATTATCATATAACTTATTATTTCTCTATGTATTAAAAATGGTCTCAATATGTTTAGTATGGCTGTGTTAATTATGAGAATACACCATGACATAATCCTTGAAAACCACCACAAAAAAATCTAGAGAAGTATTGAAATCACAATTCATCATCATAATTAAAACCAAATGTATGTTCATGAGACACAACTACATATCTAGATACTCATATTGACCATACCTGCAACGGTATGTTTCATGAGGTATGTCTGTAAGTCATACATGCAATAGATAATATCCAGATCTCAAACAAATTTTTGAGAAAACTTAATCCCCTCAGATCCAATCAAAATGTTTATATATCTAGGGAAAGAGATATTGTTTATTAACCATAAAATGGTAAAATTTATGATAATCTACACATATCATGATGGTACCAACTTAATTTCTCTCAAAAAGTATCAGGGAATTCCATAGGGAAGTACTGGGTCAGATTAACCCCTTTTCCTTTAAATTCGATACCAGCCTCTTGAGGTCCTAAAACATTGTAGTAGAAATCCAATAAGGAGAAATGTATTTAAGTGTAGCACTTGGTACTAGATAGATAGAGAAATAAAACTCTCTCTTAGTAGGTAAACTTGAAATGTCATCTAGGAAAACCTCACTAAAATGGTCAACCACTGAGGGAAATATTCCTGATGCAATCCCTGATAATAATAATACAATATCGCTATATGGGATTTCATATTTACCAGTCCATGAGGCTATATTCCATATCATATCACCTGACATCCCATTAACCCTTGTGAATAAAAACACACCCCTTTAGTGATGTGATATTCTCCCTCCAGTGATAAGACTAAACATGGTATTAATAAAAAACTAGCAAGTGCATCCCAAGAATGGCATCAAACCCAGTCAACTAAAAAAAAGAGAACCCAAATTAATTGAAACCCACTAATTTTATGGGGTAACTCCCTAAACCTACTCACATACTCCATTATAATTCCTAATGATGTATTAAGATACATGAATCCATTAGAAAACTGAATAGGAAACTTGAGGATTAGGGAAAGAGAAGACAAGAAACTATGTGAAGAATATATATATATATATATAAGAGAAGATATAAGAGTAGAGGATACTAATACCACTACTTTCAACATATATATCTCCACACTCTTCTACATAAAAGTAGGATATACATAATATAAATAACTATAAATGTGGCCCAATGAAACAACCTCTCTATCCAGGGTAGTCCAAATGCACTATCTAGGTATAACTGGTTTATTGCTACCTCACCCTCTACCAAAACCATAGAATTACTGACATATACTACTCCATATCCCAAATTTATGTGGAGCTATGAAACCAACTCCTAAACATGGAATTTTTGTTGACGCAGCTTCTAATTATGGTTGGAGATAATTTCCAACAAAACCGTTGTATATAGACCATCCTACCACAAGATCGGCAATCAACTGGGTCTTTATCACATTGATTCTTCATGTTTCCACAACATCCAAACTAAAGATAATAAAATGAGCTACCAACATTAACACATTGGATGATACTCAACTCATGATAAGCCTCAAAATCTAACTTATGGAAAGAATGTGTTACACCAATGGCTCGAGAGGCTAAACGACTCTACTCTGTACCCCCCCCCCAACTCCCCTTAGGATCCACTATGTAATTAGAACATGACTATATATCATAGTAATATTCATCAACATGAACATGTTGACCTACAATAAAATGATATTCCTGTGATCTTCCTCAAATACTCTCACCCTTGATGTCTCATTAATAATGTATATCAGTGAAAAATGATGAATCTTTATAAAGTGTAAAAAATAATCCATAACAGTCATCACACCGTACTCCATATTCATAAACAGTCAAGCCCTTTAATATATCAGGGTCTTAGGAATGAAAAATTTGAAAAAAATATGTTTTTAAATCCAGCCAATCCAAATCATTCAGTGTATCATCCTGGTTCAAGACATCCCACCAACAATTTGCTACTCCCTGTTGTATATATGTAGTGAGCTTCACTATCCTCTTAGGATGTATCATCAGATTCTAAAATTTTGAAAAAGTAGTATCAAGAAATATCTTAGAATCCCATTGACCACCATATCGCAAAAATATGGGAGGGTTCTCATGCAATAACACATGCATCAACTCATCCATAGATGGGGTAGGTTGGGGTGCTCCCTGAATGGTCTGCATAAACTACATAAAACACACATAGAAATGTTCTTTAATAGTTATTTTCAGAACTATCACTCATTTTAAATCTAGAACTATGTAGGGATCTATTGATATCCCATGGTCCACTACCTCTAGAGCTTGGTTGTCTCTACCCTCCTAGCATATGATAGGAGTCCCTCATGGTGGAATGTATGTACAAGTCCATACACAAATAAAAAAAATTTAAACCCAAAATATTACAGTTTTTAAACATATTATAGGTTGAATCAATCCTAAAAACATGTCACACCTGTTTTCCTACACATAAATCCATGATTGGGTAAAAATAAATAGTCGTATCATCATTCGAGACACTACCTACTACCCACTCTAAATCAAGTTCTACATCAAGTTGTCTCTTTCACATTTCCAATTTATATTTAAATTCTCATTTATATCCCAATTCACATTAACTTTTTTAACAAAATGGTTCATCACTTACGATCTAAAAGGCCCCTTAAACCTCATGAACTGAAATAAAGTGTCAACCTAATCCATACCATAGCACGTTCTATTGCGTTAGACTAGTTTTCCGTGACTCAATATTCCATTATTGACTTCTTAGGTTGTTTGTTGTATCCTATGAAGTAAAAATAATTTTGGTTACTGTGGGAACACAATGTGCCCAAAATATTTCTCAATCCTTGTTAAAAAAAAGCCATTAGAAAACACCCATATCCCACAAAAAACATATAAAAATGTTATGAAATATATTAATTCATCCTATATGTAATGGAATAATTCATGGCATGGGAACTATGATAGGTACCTAAAATGATTCATGATATGAATATCCTCATCTCATCAAATAAAAAATAAAATACATAATCCAAATTAACATAAAAAATAATTGTGTCACCTAACAGTGGAATAAAATCAACTTTTGTAGGATTAAAATAAAAAAGATTGGGCAATTTTCATCATTCTAGTACATGGATTAGCTACTCCTAAGAATAGATCATTACCAAATTCCAATTCCTTTCTAATCCCCTATAGATTGTCTAAAAAAAGTAATGCAACCAAAAAATTAAATCCTTTAATACCATTTTGTAATGTCCCACCCGAGATTCTACTAAATGGTTCTCTAAGATGGTGGGTCACATAGCCTAATGATTGACACCCCAAATGACAGAGGTTTCAGACTAGATGTTTGGGCCTATGTTGTGTCCATGGGGACTCTTTTAGCTCATGTCATAGTTTAACATAGTATATGTAAACATATCTGTCAATAAATGAAGTCCTAAATCAACCAAAAAGAAAATAAATATCCAATATAGAATATATCAAAAATTACATAAGGAATCTCATATACCAAATGATGTGTAATGTCATGTCTCTACAAAGAAGGAAAACATTTATTCAAAAATCCAATATAATACTTCTATCAAAAAACCTAAAATACCAATGAAAAAAATCATAGTTATCATCATGAGACTATCTTGGTACTATGGTCTCTTGAATCTATGAAACAATCATATCAAGCATCGTACAATGGTAGATTTCCCTGTTCCTTACCTACATCCCTAATGTCTGTATGGGTACCCAATAAGAAGCCCAAAGAAGGTTTGATATATTCCTCAGTAGGATACCACCAATGGTGTCTATAAAAAATTAAGGCTATGTATATCATGATAAAGTAGTGTTCAATGTATATCTTATGTGTAACATTACTAAAAGTTAGCAAAGTAAGTCAAGTGATATTATCTATCCAAACAAGGATCCCTATAAATAAATTTTCAAGATCCCATAAAAAGGGTAGTTATAAATAAATATAACATATGGGATAGAGTCCAATCAAACCATTATAATTTGATACTCTTTCCAGGGATATGTATAAATCAATGAAAAAATATATAAAATGGCCTTGCCGTTTAATATTGAAAACTTTTACCATGGTCACGCCATATAATCATGTGTAAACCAACTACCAAAACCATTCCATATAACCAAGTAAATATCCACAATGGTTGTTATGCATAATTAAAAGTGTCATACCATGAATTTCCACATCTAAGGTATAGAATACCAAGGAATCTTCATCATGTTATAGGAGCATATATATGGTAACTAGTTAAAGACTTGGGTGGGGTCCAATGAGTATTTCAATAGACCATGCACATTGCAACATTATTATATCAATATCCAAGGGGTATAAATTCTTGAGGAATCATATAAAATCAGTACCCAAAGAGATAATAAGTCAAAGGTTTAAACTATTGTAAACCAGACCCATGCAGAAAAACTCCATGGAATCTATGGAATCAGTATCCATGTTATAAAAACAATGGAATCCACTAATGTTTCAATTCATCATTTCAATCATTATACATTTCCCTATTATAAACATGCAATGAGTTAGTCAACCCACTCAACTATTCCCACATAATTTAATTAAAAAATTAAATTACTTGTCATAGTATAATCATATGGAAAAGGATGACTCAGTATCTCCTAATCATCTCAATTTAAATTCCATTTTACTTTAAAAGGAACCCCCTATTATGGAGAGATCACACTCACCCAATGGGGTGGTACAACAAGGGAAAGCCCACAACCACACCTCGTGGGTGGCATTGTTTGGGTTAACAACCACCAACAAACTCAAGGAACTACTGGGAATCCATAATAGGTTCTATTTCATCCAATTCAATCCTTTAATTAATTAATAGTGAAACAATGGAAATTTATTCAAGCAACAAAATGTTAATACAGCTTATAAAATAGCAAACTGTTTTGGAAAAGGTATAATCCTCATAACATAGGTCCATAGTAGAGCACATATACATTATCGAGCTGCGATTCAGTACAGATTGAGTGAAAAATGAAAAATAGATGAAGAACCTAGAAATAGAGAATATTACCTCACACCCAAATAGTGAATCTGATACCAAGGAAAACAAATACATAAGAGGGATAGATTACTAACCAATATGAAACCAACAAGACTAAATATAATCAATTCCGAGATTAGATGACGAATCCACATGAAATCCTTTGAAATTTCCATCAAAGTTGATCAAAAATTTGAGATTCAATCCAACATATGAAATAGAAAAGTTACTTTAGGTTTCAATAGATTTTAAATGAAAAAAGGTAATTTCGATAATATATAATGTGTTAAATGGTTTGGTCACAAAATTAGACAAACTATGCACCAATAGTGCACACTTTATCACTTCAAAGGGAACGTTTCATGGTCATGGAACACGATTTGACAAATAATGCACCGACCATGCATTTTGGTTCTACTAAAAATTACAAGTGCCTCACATGGGCATGCACCTGAGGATTCATGTATTCTACAAACCATGTTCCCTCTTACACCCCACTGTCAAGTCCCATATAAATAGAGGTTAAAATGTGTCATGTTTCAAAAAATTCCTCATAGCCATATACCTAGTCAATATTTTCCAAAACAAGTGGGGCTTTGGGCTCCAAACAAGGCCCAAACACCTCTGATACACCCATGGTCTCATTGGGTACTCACATTAGTCCATAAATAATCATTTAAACTAAAAAACAAATATCCCTACCTCATAGGAAAACCTAATATATTACATTTAAGTAGTATTTTAAACTTTATCATTTGGTTCAACCCCTTAGTGAACCTATTTTAATGTTAACATTGCTAAGGACTTTTTAACACTTAAAAATCTATATTTTTACTTATAAGGTGGAAAGTGACTCATAAATGGCCTCATGAATGAAATTTTCGACAATGAATTATTTATATTGTCCTATTTTATGATTTTTATGATTTAAAATTATTTATTAAAATATTATATTCACAAAATATCATTATCTCATTTTTGACACAATTAATTTAATTTGACATTAAAGATAACAACAAAAAGATGGAATTTCAATATAATCTTTTAAAACTTCCCTAATATTTCATTATTGTCTAAATAAATCATGGATGATGATTACTCATCATATTTTATTACATTTAATATTTTTAATATCAATAATTTTATTTTTCTATTAATTGAACAAATATTGTATCGGCATTGAATATTCACTTTGGGGATGTTTTAAATAACTAAAAATTAAATATAATTTTATATGATGAATAAAATAATTTTATATTTCAAATAACCATTTATAACAGAACATAACTTTGTTTACCCTTATTATAAAATATTAGATATATTAATTTCAAGAGAAAGACAATTTTAAATTTTCATTACTTAAAATAATATAAATGTCATTATCGAAGAAAAATGGTTCCAAACATCCATTTATTCAAATTTTGGATGAAAATTGTTTCATTTATACAATTAAATAAATAAAATGAATGGTTTAAGTTGATTTTGATACCTCACCACATTATTTTTAACCCTAATTAAATCATTTTACATTTAATGTGGTAATAAAAAATTGTTATCATTACTATTCATGTTGACAAAAAATAAAAGGGACCTATTTCCAAATTTGGAACTACATATTACAAATATAGAATCCATTTTTAGGTCTTACATTTCTATTTTTTTATAGAAGTTAATTTACGATAATAATACAAAATGGAATAAAAATATTTTTTAAAAAATACTTTTTAAGTATAAAAATACTTTTATACCAAATTAAAATATAATATTTATTCCAATGAAAATTAATAATATAATAGAACTAATTTTACTTTTAAACCATTTAAAAAAATTACATCATTGTAAAATCTTGAAAAAAAAAAATTTTTAAATATAAATCAATATTTCTTTAATATTCCAAAAAAATAAATATTTTTAAAATATAATTAAAAATTATCCATAACATAATTATGAAATTTTCATTTCCAACATTAATTTCCTTTAATAAAATAAATATTATAAAAAAAGTAAAAAATATAATATAATATTTTCTCATAAAAAGAAATAAAAATCTTATTTGAAGGAAACATATTTTTGAAGCTTAATATGACTTTACAAAAAAAATTCTGTTCATTTCCTAATAAATAAATAAAATTATTTAGTAATACATTTTTATATTTCATAACATTTTTATTCTTATTTATACCTTAAAATTTAATGTATCAGTTATAATGGTCATATTTAAATAATTTTATTTTTTGGTTTGTTTAAGCTCAATGTTTCATGTCATATATAGTATCAAACATAATATTATTATATAAAAATATTGGTTTGTTACATCCCCCCACCCATTTAATAAATCACATCCTTTCAATTTAGAATTTATCCCAGTAATCATGGGTTTGATATTTGAAAACTAATTTTTTGAAAACCAAAATAAAAAAATTGGTTAATAAAACATCCACTTACAAAAGGGAAAGGAAATAAAAAGAAAATGAATAATAATAAAAAATACGCTTCACTTCTAGATAAATTACCTATACCAACAGTTTGGAAAACCGTTGGCTAGTAAGCCGTGGGGATAGGTCTATACCAATGGTTTTGGAAAAAGCATTGATATAGAAATATAACAACAGTTTTCAAAACCATTGGTATAAGTAATATGAAAAATATATACCAACAGTTCCATAAAGCTATTGGTATATGTATTTCAAAAAAGAATCCTTCTCTTTGTTTTGAACCCAGTACCTCTTGTTTATGATTGAACAACCTAACCATTATCCTAACTTGACTTTTGTGAAGATAATTTCTTAAATATTTTAAATTTTCATTTATTTAAGTTTTTCTGTAAGAATATTCCATAAAAAATACGTGTAACTATACACATGGTTCTCAAAACCATTTTTATAGACCTATACCAATTCAATGTTTTTATTTATATCCTTGATGTATTTTAAGGAAAATTGAAGTTCATCACCCACGATGAAGTTAAATTAACACATCTTGGTTGGCGATTTCATTTTTCTAAAAAGAGAGAGAGAGGGAGGAGTATAATTAATAATATGTCATTAATATGATATCATAACAATATAAGAATAATACTGGAGTTGTCATGATATTTATATTAGATAATCAGATCATAAGAGAAGAAAAAAATGAAATTTTAAAGGAATTTAAAATAAAGAGATAGAGAATTTTCCTCTTGAATATATCTTCCTTGAGATCCTCTTTAGGGGAGTGTTTTTTGTATTCTTATGAGACCAAGGACTTTTAGATGTGGGGGAGGATTGCGAGAATAAATTTTACCTGAATTTGGAGTAGGAACAAGGCTTGAGAGTTGTGAAGAAATGAGCTTGTGGGCAGTGGTATTTATAGGGGTGGGGAGAGGGGTTTTCTTATTATTATATTCATTAATTTATTATTTCTTCATAAGAGAAGAAATTGTGATGATTCCAAAACTATATACATTAAATAGGGAATTTGATATCTATATTTCGGTTTATACATCACTAATGATGTCATAAATATTGGATATAACTTATAATGCACTAAAATATTAGTTTACCATATTTTACAATTCAAAAAAATTCAAGTATTTCAAAAAAATGAAAAAACTCCACCCACACCATCTTTTCACATGTAGAATTCAAAAATGAACTACATTTTATCAAAATAATTTTCAAATGGGGGAAATATAATTTTTAATTAAAATTATAATTTAATAGAAAAATAAAAATTTTAAAATAAAAACTTCTTTTCTAACTTATTAATAATTTAATTAAGTTCTAATAAAATAATCTTCTAATCATCATACATCAAAATACTAGTCTATGAATAAATTTCATGAAACTAATTTTTCTTTTTAAATTATTAAATTAATCATTAAATATTCATGACTTACAAAAATACCTACATTATAATATAATTATATCACATTTTCACATATAGTATGGATAAATTTCATTTATACTACCATTGGTAAAGTTACTATTTACTTGAAATATTTACTATTCATTAGTGTCATATTACTATTCATAAGGGTAAAATTATTATTCAACAGGGTATGTTACTACTCACAAAAAATTATGTTTGTCCTATTGGACTCTAACCATCTCACTAATCGCAACCATGTAGGTTAGATTTTTGAAATTCATATCATAGAAGTGGAAAAATTATCTTTAATGGTCACAGAGAATTTATTATTTCATTTAATCATGATGTGATTTTTTTTTCCAAATGTGATTTTATGTTATATGATTATAATAAGAGAATTCTGTTGATAAAACCTTGTGCCATTACAATAATTGTGGATGATTTTAAATTATTAATTTCATAAAATATTCTAAGGGGTAAAATAAAGTATAAAGGGGAACTTCCTCTTGCATTATTTAATTATGTAAAGGGTGGAAATCATGTGGAAAATTATCCCTAAATGTTTCAAGAAAATGATAACGATGATGATTAAACTACCAAGATTATATATTTGTCTAGTCTGAAAGGAATTAAAAATACTAACTAAATTTATTTCAAAAATTAGAATTTTCATTCAAAATAAAATAATAGTTTAAAAGAATCATAAGCTGAAGACATGAAATTCTACATGGATCATGTAGAATATTATTTGGTAGCAGTTTTGGGAAATTCCCAAAAAAGGTAACAAAGTTAAAATGAAAAGGAAGAAGTATAAGGAAGAGTTTACAACAAAGTGGGATTAAAAGCTGTACTTGAAGAGAAAGAAAATTTTAAAACCAAAACAAAAAAATCCAATATGTTTGTTCACAATTCCAATCTTTATATGTAGTAGTGAAAATAAGACAACTTTGAGCTGAAGGATGAAATCGAAAATCTTAAATTTTAAAAGCCATAGAAATTATAAAAATTCATTGAATTCAAGCTCAAGGTTGAATAAAATACAATCGTTATCAATAGTATGACTAAAAAAATAAATGATCGAGTAAAACATATTGAATAACATGAGGAATTCTATGAAAAAAGGTAAAAGATCAAAATAAACAATTTAATCCTTATATGATATCAAAAAAGTAGGTTGAATAAATGATTTTAAAAAATGAAAATATAGTTCATAGGTCTAGAAAATCAATCATTGAAATGTTTGTAGAAGAATTTGACACATTATATTGTTGAAAATCACATGAAACTTGATCATAAATAGAAATAACTAATGATTGATGTCAAAATATAAGAACAAATTTGAAGGATTAATATTTATTTAGATATTAATTATAATAATAAAATTTAGATATTAAAGGGTATAATCAATTGTATAATAATGATGAAAATAAATACACCTTGTATCAGATGTTTTTGATGTGTAAATATGGGAAATTCTTAAAAAGTTTGTTCTGTAGACAAGAGATATCGGTGGGAATAAGATAAATAGAGGTCGCTAAATACAATTCAATGTTTTATAAATTTCATTGATTATCATTTTTATTGGTTTGAGGATTCAATCATATGACCAAATATTTATCATCAACAATGCATTAGATTATTCTAAAGAAAACCTGATGTGGCCTCACAAAGCATATCACGATATAATTGAATGATATGAGAATGAAAAGTCAACTAAAAATATTGTAAGATAATTTTTTACCATCATAATCTATGTAAGATGAATAATATCAGTCAGTACGATGTATGAAGCCAAAGGCATAGATCATAAAGAAAAGAGTTGAGAAAGTAGCGGTTTTAAAGATTCCCATCAAAGCATTAGATTTAACTGAAATACAGATCACTGAGAGTGGATGTAACTCTTATATAATATGAAATAATAATCTAGTGATAGGAATTAGATACAATATATAAGGGGTTAGAATATTTATCAATGATTAATACTTGAATATTATTAGCTTAGGAAAATCTATTTTTTTGGTAAATACATGAGACATGCATATGTCATGGTTGTTAATGATATTACTCACAACATGGTATGTATCATTCAGTTGTGTGACTTAGAACATTCTATATGATTCACCAAGAATCTATTCATAATCAAGGTAAAATATGGTTTTATTATTTGGAATGGAAAGAAAAAAAGTAGAATCTCATTATTGTTAGTGGAAAAGATGAAATGTGATTTTTATCCAAGGAAAAAGAGAATAGGTTTTAGCATAAAAATCTTGGTTGACTAATAAAAACATCCTTGTAAAATATAGTTAAATGTGATTTTTCTTTATATCTCCCTAAATAATCATGAGATCATTATCATACATGTGATCCTTCACAACAAATAATCATTACCTAAATGAAATATAAGGAGAAAGATCAAAGGTTAACAAGAGTTCTTAAACTAGTACATATTTATGTGTATGGACCAATTTCACCTAGATAAATTGATGGTAATAGATATTATGTCTATTTTAGTGATGAATTCTTGTATAATGGAATGGGTTTAAATTAGCACCCCCAAGTCTGAGGTGTTCCGTTTCATAACACATTATTGGAGGGATGATGAAAATGTTCTAGGTAAAAAAACCGAGATGTTATAAATAGATAGTGGAACTAAATTCACAAAATATCCAAGAACATGATTATCTTGTGATTCATGGGATAATATTCCATGTTTTATCATTAATAAATCCTTAGGAAAAGGTAGTGGTGGGAGATGATTATAGATAATAAACAATATAACAAAAATTATGCTTATTGAGAAACACCATCTAGAGATGTTTTGGAATGAAACATTGTTGAAATCAATCTATATATTTAATAAATCCTTATTTTTTCCAAAGGAATAGAAGAATCAATATGATTTTTTATATGAAATTATTATTAAATTAAGGGTCGTTTGAGTATTTTTATGTAAGTGTTTCACTCATAATAACAAGAATTGTAGAAATTTTTAATTATTTAGTGATGTTGGGATATTTCATGGATATTCTAGAAAAATCAAATCATATAAATTCTTTAATAAGAATGTAGTTAAATTAATTGAGATTAATGATATTGTTATAGATATAAATGATCAGAATATTTGAAAAATACACTAATTGTTTTAAGATGATATTGATGAATATGTGAGAGTCTTAGGTTGAGTGAAATTACATGTGGCATATTAAAAAGTATATTTAAATAATTATGAGAATAAATATGTACATAATCCAAAGAGATGAGATGAAATTGATCGAAAGAATATTAGTGGGGATGGCACAACACTAATATAGATAATAAGGATAAAAAATCTATAATAAGAATATTTTGTATCATTTTTAGTTCCAATATGCTTTGAATAATCTTCAATATATGATAATTATATTTATGAGATGAATGAAGAGCTTGACGAAATCAAAAAGAATTAGAAATGGTAGATTATTGTTATGCTATGGAATTATATTTTCAATGGGTCCAAATAGGCTTCCATAAAATGATTTATGGAGATGGGAAATTTTTTTATAATATCATGATCGTTGTGTAAGGGATACTCCCAAATAGAGGGTATAGATGTTGATTAAATATTCACACCTATTTCAATTTCAATGATGGAGAAAATTCTATTTTTCTTAGAAATAATAGTGGAATCAAAATTCAAATATTTATAGAAAGTTGTTTGGTAAAAATTTATAAACGGGGTTCTAAAAGAAGAAGATTTTACTGAAAAAATTGAATTATCATTCATGAAGATGAGAAAAATGAATTTTAGTTAATAAAGTCACTATACTTGTTAAATTAGGCACCAAGAGCATGGTATTTATGACTTGATCAATATTTGAATAAGCCCAGTTTTCAGCATGGTGGACTCGAATATAATTTCTGTGGAAGTAATGAGAGTAGTAAAGTGATTATGGTTCTATTATATATTGATGAAATAATATTTGGTGGCTCGAATGATGAATCATGCAAATAGGTTTTATAATTTATGAAATTTTATTTTGAAATGTCATTGATTTTCGAACTAACTTTTTTCATTATTTTATGTGTAACGCAAGGAAAACATCGAATATTAATTTTTCAATGATAATATGTAAAGGAGGTTCTAAGAAGATTTGGATAAGAAAATTTCAAATTAATGAAAACTATTATTTCAATATAGATTAAATTTCAATAGATTGATGATTAAAATGCTGTCAATATCACATAATACTAATAGATCATTAGAATTATTATATACTTAATATTAACACAAACCGATATTTCATTTTCCACATTCTAGGTGTAATATTATCAATGTAATTCTAAATGAATCCATGTACATGTAGTGAAATATAAACTTCAATATATCAATAGTGTGGTGGATTTTACATTACTATACAATGAAAAATATTAATAGGGGTTATTGGGTTTTATAGATGCAATTTGGGTCAGTTCAGTAGATGATTGAAAGTCAACATCATGGGTAAATTCTATTTGGTGTACTTTTATTTCTTTGATATGAAAGAAAAAATATTCCTTTTAATTGAGCACCGTATAATCTAAATACATCCTAGATACCCGATATTTCTTGCGATTACTATTGATGATGCAACAACTTGAAGATATAGGAGTTAAAGTGAAGCCACTGATCCAAATCCATTTTGATAATTGAAATTCCAAATCTCATGTAAAAAATAAATTATATCACTTAATTAAAAGGAATATTGAAATCAAATAAAACATTATCCAATAGAAAAAGGAGTATTTTATGTGAATATGGAGTATGTGATTGCTGATCTAGAGGTTATAGACATCCTTAATAAGGCCTTACCCAAAATAGCATTATAATGGAATCAATTATCTTTAGGATTTTAGTCAAATCCCAACAATTAATTAGTGTGGATGTAGTACCCCCTCTCATTATGGTATGGTGTTTTCCCCCTATGTTTTTATATTTTATATTTACCATTTTTTATACCATAATGGAGTGACCATTGGTTTTATTGACAAATGGGGAGAAAAAGTATTCATCAAGATAGTGGTAGAATATGATAGGGGAGATAAGAAAATATGTGGAGATTTAAGTAATAAAATGTTCAAATTGTTCTATAAATGGAGAAGAATCATGAACTGGGGTGTCGAGTTAATGATGATATCACTTGAAATATTTTTGGTGAGGAGTGATATCACATGCTATGGATGTTTTATATTTTATTTTCGAAATGTTTGAGTAGTCTGGATCCTGAAATAAGTAATTCACTGATGAAAGTTTCCTAATACTCTTGTTTATCTGGTCACTATTGAATCATTTGGTATTATTGTACATATTAAGTAATTGTATGACCATGATATTGGGTTGTAGAGGTAAAATAGTTTCACATGTTCATGAATTGTTAAAAATTTGGTTCTTGGAGTATAGAAGTGTTGGTAACAAACCTAAATGGAGTGATTTTTTGAAAAATACATCTTTATTGTTATTTTTTGGTTGATTAATTTCTTTGAAAAGGTTTAACATTGTAGAAAATGGAAGATTAAAAAAAGTGTCATGAATATTTGGCATGAATGTTCTAAAGGATCACATAGGGCATGAAATTCCTCAAGGATCAGATTGAGTGTGGATGTACAAAATGATCACATTAAGGGATCACATGACTGCATATGTATGAACTGATATTGTGATGAGATAATGTGGATTGGATAATGAAAAAGAGGCAAGAAGTGATGGATATATTTCATAATAACTTCACATAACATGACCGTATGATTGTAAATTGATCTTGCAGTGAGGTAACGTGAAGCACGATAAGACAATTTTACTGACCACATGATTTCAATTGGAATTCATGATGACATTAAAAAGAGTACTAGAAGAAAAATTCAATTAAAACATGACTAACTTTACATTACATGATGGGATCATGTGACATAAACATGATGGTCTTTGGATATTTCTATGGAATCACACAATGTTCTGGAAGACAATTCCATTGACCACTTCTTGATTATATTTGGATCATGTGATGAGATCATGCAATACACATAAGTCTGATTGCTGAGCCAGAGGAATGGATGGATAACCATGATTTAGGGAGTAAATGTAGTGTATTTAAGCAAAAAATTCCCCTCAACTCATAATTATGAATAAAATAAGGTTTCTTAAGTAGTTTGATTCAAAGAAAAGTATTTCTCTAGAGAAAAAAGTCTTGTTCCAAAATCACATGATCTATGTAAACAAAAAAACTCTTGATATTGGGTATCATGAAGGGGTATCACAAATGTATATTTTTAAGGTATATTTGAAGTGATCATAAGTAGACATTTTGGTGTCACATGATTAGTGTGACCTGAATAGGGTATTGTTCCATAGTCACATATTCACATATATTGAAGAAGGTTTTATTGAAGAGTTTCGTAGAGAGGTCTCTAGGAGAGGTCTAGCAAATGGGTCTCAAGGAGGAGTATCAAGGAGATTACTATTAAAGGGATATCATGGAGGGATCACATGGGATAGTCTCATGGATAGATCATGTGGAGGGATCTCACCAAGGGATATTGCAAAGTGGTTTTCATATGGGACACTAAATCTATAAGGAACATTATTATGAAATGGTTTTTTCATATCATTAATGAAACAAGATAATAAAGTAACACACATGCGTGAATCAACTCAAAACATAATGTAAAATGAGTATAATGGAGGATTAATGTATTCACACCAATTTATTGAGTAGTGATATTTCAAAATGTGAATGGTTGTAAACCTGTAGGGATAATTATTCCACTCTGAACCTTGTATAAGTAGGGATCTTATGTGGATTTAGTAAATTCACAAAATTATTTTCTATGATCTGTGGACCTAGAACAGTAAGGTTAAACTATGTGAAATTGATATTTACTATGGATGTTGAAATTCCCAATTATTATATGCTATCGAAATGAGAGAGAATGGAGTTTTGTTTAACAATGAAACAATATCCAAAGTGATGGTTGTTATAATATATTATTCCCTGAATCATCCTCCCCTCCTTTTTTGGGTATTTAACCTAGTTGTACTAACCCATTTCCTTAACATAACTTAATACATTATCCTATACATAGGATTATCATAAGGTTCATGTCTAAAATTTTACCATCCTAGTTTCTAAATGTTCTATAAGCATATCTTTGATTCCAACCATAGTGTCCCATATTTACATATAAGGATACGACATCTAAATAGATGAATATTAATTATAATACATTATATTCCATATGAGGACCATAAAATTCTAGTTTATATTTTAGTTCCAAAAGGGTAATAGATACACTTTTCGGGGTTGAATCAGGGTATGGGTATTCTTCCCAAAATTCATCCTGAACTAATAGATATTTAACTATTTATTATAATAGTCACTTCATTTTTTCATTAGTTATTATATTTATCTGATCCTTTACAAATATATTTGTTCATGATGAATAGAAAGTAATGAAAAAAAAGAAAGAAAAAAATTATAATTTTTTTTAAAATTGACAACCCTCAATGGTAGACATCCTTGGAGCATACGGTGGAAATGTACTGTTGTACCAAATCCACTAAATCTCACTACCAATATAAGGTTTGGGCTGGATCACTTATATGACCAAGCTCACTTCCTTTACAATGTTTAGAGTTTGCTCGCTACTTTCTCAAGGGTTATTCCCTCAGTCTCTTTCTCTGGATTACTACCATTAAAAAGGATAAACTTCTTCTTCTTTCATTTCTCAAATATATTAAAATGGATTCACCCCCAGTTTGTTGATATATAGTTCACTTCATTATCACTAATGAAAAAATCCTCAATTATAGATAGATTCTCTATTGATGTCATTTCTAGGATACTCCTTTAATTTTTTAAAAACACCTTGATTCATAAATTCCACTTTCCAATCAATCATAATGGACTTATCTAAATGATAGACTCATCAATTACCTCCTCATTCTTTGGAGAGATCTATAATAGATTCATTGTCTTCTATTCAATTCATTGAATGAAGCATTGAATAAAATCATTCTGAAAATATATTATAATGATTCATATCCTCTATCTTCTTCTGATTCATCATAATTCAGATATGACAATGATATTGTTCACTGGGTAATCCTATAATGTATCTTCTTAAATGAGATCCTCAAAATAGATTCACTTGTAAGTGTTCCATGCATTCCGATTTTCACCATATATATGAATCAAAATTTCCAGAAACAATTAATTTGTAATAATTTCTCTAGGGAAATATTTTAATCCATTCCAGAACATATTTTCTCTCTCCACAAACTATCTTTTGTCGTTCTTGACCTCCCTTGAATCCTCCACGAATAGCATTGCACCATGTGACGCGAGTCATTAACAGACCACCTCTTCATCTGTGGACTGCCTCTTCTTCTATAAACCACCACTTATTCACAGCTCTCTTTTTCTTCCACGGTCCACCTATACTATATGCTCTATTTTTTATAGGATTGAAATCCACCAAAATCATTTCACTAAATTATTCTTGTTAACTACTTCACACTTCATAGAATCCTACCTTGTGAACTACTTCACTTCACATTATCCTCCCTCATGAACCACATTGAAAATTTTCAAATTCTCCCCTAAACAATGAAATTTTATAATAAAATTATCCTTTAAAATGATATGATTAGGGGTCTTTACATAAGAAAATATATTTGAAGAACATCCTAATCTAATTTTCCCAAAATATTGATTTCGTACAAACGTCACCATTAACTAATATGTTGTCTGCATATTTCCCTTATCCTTTATGGTGGATGATTTATTACACAATATAAATACTCTTTATGACATCCATTATCACCACATAAATATTCAAAATACAATACTCCCATGAATGGTTACCCTTCCATGAACTGATTTCACTATGGGGTCAACGTAGTGCATTTATTTTTTACAGTAGACAAAAATGTTACCCAGTCCATATAACATAACTTCCTTCAGTGTTCTTCATACCTCCTTTTCTTTTTTAAAACTCCGTTATTCACTTCCTACTTTTTGGCACACAAAGAGTGGCTACAATATGGAAATATTAACATTACTAAAAAATACAATATTTTAAGGGAAAAATTTTTGGAAAACACTAGGAAATTGTGTCACAGTAAACATCAGCATCATCAATACCAACCATACTAATTTGTGGTCATTTGGCATTGTCAGCCAACACAATCACCCCAAAAACACCAAGTTAGAATCTTGAGATATTTTTTCCCAGTAATCTCTTCCTTTGTGTTTGTTGATAACTCTTCTTATTTGGATTCCAAATTTAAACATCTTCTATATTCTACAAGAATTCACTTATTGTGATTCATATAGAGATTAAAGATTTACTCAAAACACACTCTAAGCCCACCGGATCGATGTTTAGAATGAAAAACAAGAGTACAATAAAATTTTCATCAATTAATAAAATCATTTCAAAACCTCTAAAATTATTTATTCATGACCCTTATTTATTGTGATACATAACCATCAATTAATCACATTTAGAATCATCAGATTTAAAACTCACCCTTTCTCATTGATCCCCCCATCAACTTCACCTCATGTCTTGATTGAAAAATGTTCCCCCCTTTAATGGAGGTAATTTCTCCCCATTTTTCAACGAACCTAAAGGTTACTTCATTATGGTCTGTAATATGGTAAAGAAAAAAGATTACCAAATTAAACGAAAACACATCATACCTTTGGGAGAGGAGGTCCCATAATCACCCTTTTTCAAGTGTAGGGAGTCAACTAAACTCCAAGAGGAAGTCGATGTCTATTAAAATCCCCTTTGGGTAGGTCCTCCATCATAATTTTTTCAACCTCTAGATCTGTATGAACATTCTCCAACTTCTCAATCCCATGCTCGAAATTCTTCATAATAATGTGAAATGTTATTTCAGTGTTCTTTTTCCTTGAGTAATGGACTTTAATTTTGCATATATATATAACACATGAATTATCTCAATGAATACTAACTATAGACATCACTTCGATCTTCCAATTTCTCATGGAATTAAATTGTGGATTCATTCATTTAAAAATTATCATCTCATTAATCAATTATTTTCATTCATATGACTTTTTAAAATCTTATAAATTATATAGGGAACACATTATTATTTTTTCTCTTGAAATGTAGATAAATAGAAGATATTCTCCTATTTGGTTATGTACATTTACATAGACCAAGATACATTGTATATTGAAATCTGAACACCACCATGCCATGTTAATAATATAAAAGTTTACATTTGAATCCATCTATTATCTATATATTGAAACATTGATTCTTCTATAAACATTAATGGCCCTAGTCATATTCTTATTTATAGATGCACTCTAATGTATGATTTTTAGAAAGTGAAATTACCACTATTCACTAAGTCATTAATAGGCCCACTAAGCCTACTGAATAAGAAATATTTATACGAAATAATATTTTGACCAAATTAACATTAATTCTTCTATTTTACTCAATTAATGCTATATATTCTGGTATCATGACAATACACAATTCATCAAAGGACCATCTTGTTAGTTGAGGCTATATCACACAGTGTTCTTGTCGGCATTCCTCCTTGAAAACCTCCAGCTTCGGAAAGATTCAAATCATTAATAATGATTATTAATATGAATCAAAATGTTCTTTTATTCTTCAAAATGGGGTGAACACTTCATGAAAATCATTCTCTTCTTCCTTCACAGCTTCTTGGTTTCCTAATAATAATCACCTTATACCATTTTTTAGAAAAAAATATATAGTTATGAAATACTTGAATTTTGATTATTATCCCCTATTGGTCTTCTAGATATCAGAAAACATAAACATTCATCCATTCTATACAATTGAGAACTTTCATGTGATTTTGAGATAGAATTCTACCCTATGATATGTAACTCTTCCTATTTTTAGTCCCACTTTTGACCCATGAGAATTCTTCTTCTCTGATAGTTTTTCTTTACATGTGGGTGTATGTTTGAGAAACTTCTCCAACTCAATATCATCTTCCAATTGTAGCATCCTTCAATAATATTTTTAGTGGGTGAGATTTCCAATTTGTAATGAGTCATCAACAAAACCGCTATGCTTGATGTGTCAGATCTCGATGTAGTGAAAAAGAGATAATATTAATAACACCATCACTATCCACTACACTCAAATATATCCGTACCTCTCAAACAGTCATATACCATTAACCTCTGAAAACAATTTTTTGTAGATTTATTTTTCATCAATAGTCACTAATTTGAACCAGTTTACACTCTAGAGCACATTACATCACCACTTTTCTTCTTTTTAGGAAACTTCCCATTAGATTGTATCTCCCCAAATACCCAATAAAACATGAACATTATATATTATACTTTAAACACATAGGGAGAGGGGAACCAATATAATCCTCTTGAATAGGATTATGGTTGGTCCTAATGGATCAAACCATTGATAGATTCCTATAATGAGCTATATAATTTTTGTGCTTGTTCCAATTTCTCAGCCTACTTTAACAACTTCGGCCATATAACTAGATGTTTTCTGGAAACATGATTTTTCTTTTTATGATATGTAGTTTCTTTTGGATTTTTAAATTTTAAAATGTGGTGTTTAAACCCCCTTGTACATATTTAATTCATTTATTATCCAACAAATATCCATTTTAAATATTATTTATCTAAGAAGGAATCTCATAATCGCTCATCTACAATTATTTATTCATCAATTGGAGAGATATTTATTATGACATCACTTATTGAAATGTTTCATGAAATGTCGGTTTGTCAAGGAGTTATTTATTAATTTTTATTTTATCATTAATATGAGTCACCACACTATTTCTTTCTCAGGGTGGGCCTTTCCATGAACGTACATTATTCTTACTCACAGCTGGAGTAACTGATACATTTTTCTTATTGGGGTTTCCTCGTTATTTCTATGAAATATGTTGTGAGTTTAATATATGAGTGTATAGATACACCATTTTTAAGCTCATTGACTCTCCCCTAAATCTATTAACCTATTTTTCTATATAAAATATTTTCATCCAATATAGGATTTTTTATTGAACCCTACTATAGTTGGGGATCTTATTCTTGGTTCTTTTTTCCCCTTATTTTTTCCTATTGTAATGAATTTCCAAATGACCATTATTAGCAAGTAAAAAATATCTTACATTAAATACATACATCGTGACATCATTTATCTTTTGATATGTTGATACAACTATAGTAATTATTTTGACAATTAGATCATGGGAATCATAAATAATACTCATAGTGTATCCTTGTCTACCACAATAGTAGAATTTCATGACTACCTTCTTCTAAGACAAAACTTACTTCAGTTATATGAAAAGGATTCTAATTATTATCATATTTATAAGTATTTTTGTCTTCACAAAATGAAATATATTCGAATTAATTAGTATGAAATCTTGAGTTATGACCATGATACCTACAAAATTATCATATGTTGTCATTATTTCTTGTAAAATCTTTTTTAGTTTTGTCTACAGTACCTCAATGATTTTTCTTATTTATGGAACTGTTCATAGCTCTCATCTTATATATAATGGGAGAGGATTCATTAAATAAAATACTAATTTTTCCAAAACTATATATCCTTTGAATTCAAATAATCCTTTATTTTCTTTTCTATAAATTAGAATATTTTATTTTCATTCCATTAACACATACCAATGGATAATCAAATAGAAAGTGCAAAGCATCCTCCAATATGGACTTACCTATGACATTATATTTCTCTACATATTTATTGACTAATTAAATCTCTTCTCCCAATTTTTTGTATCTTTTTATCCCTTGATTCATGTTGAGAATTTTTTTTCTCTTACAAAGAGTCTTCCCACTCGTTATCTCATCTTCCGATTATTGAGGGATCTTATCCATCATATCAAATTTCTCCTTAATTTTAGAGAATTTTCTGATCAACCAAATAATTAAATCATTCATTATCATGTTTTATCATTTTGTTCTCTAGAACCAATTCAGAAAGCTATGTGGAATGATCCTTATTTTTTGATTCCGTATTCTGATTTTATTCTTAGATCTGCTTTTGTCCCTTATCATCAGCTTTCAGTTTTTCTATCTTTATGGAAATATTTTAAAATTCATTATCTTGATAAACATTCTCATCTCAAAGATTTGTGTCTACTTCAACAAGTCTAATATTTAAACCCTTTCAGGTTTTGACATAAATTTAATGCACATGAATTTAGATAACTTTTTATTTATATTCATCATCCAAATTATGATCCAATTCATTTGTTTTGTCGAAAACATCCACTTTTGGTCTCCTTGAAATTTATTCATAGTTAGTAATACCAAAAACACTAGGAATATTAGGTTCTTCACTCATTATAGTAGCATCATTCAATGAGTAAATATTTTCACTATATCATTCTTTCAAACCATCTTTCAGTGCATTTTTTATTTCCCTAACGGAATCACAATATATCCATAGAAACTTCCACACTAAGGAATAAGACCTAAATTATTCTTATTTGTACTTATTACAATTTACATGGAAAAATGAGACCAGTGTAGTACGAAACCAAAATTTTAACAACCAAATAAACCAATTAAGTGAAAAGAAATCTGATAAAAGAAATTAATTCTCTTATACGATTTTTATGTCCAAAAGGGGAATATATACACTAAAAGGTGGGGTGAATCTGGTTATGCATATTATTTTGGAATTCACACTCCACTAAATCATCACCTCTATATTATATTGGTCACTTCATTTTCCCTTTAGTTTTTATATTTATGTTTTCCTTTCTAACACGATCTGATTATTATGCATAAAAATGAATGCATAAAATCAAGAACACTTAAAAAAATGTTTTTACATTGTTCATCCTCATTGGTATAAATATAAGGAACATATAATGGAAATGTTCCAATGTACCAAATCTATTAAGGCTCAATGTCAAAACATGGTTTAGGATAGATCATTTCTATGCTCAAGATAACTACCTTTACAAGGCTTAGGTTTAGCTTACTGCTTTCCCATGGGTCACTCACTAAGTCTTTTTCTCTGACTCATTATCGATGGAAAATAACACCTAATTTCTCTTTATTTACTCCCTAATCTGGGATGTGATTTATCAATGGTTTATAGACATGTAATTCCCATTATTATCACTAATAAATCCTCAATTCTATTTAGATGCTCTGTTGAATTTCTTTTTGAGCTGCTTCTTCACTTCTTTGAAAAACATGGATACAACACTTCCATGTTTTTTTCAACTAGAATAGAATTATATTTTCTATAAGAATACCAATTAAAACCTCATTTATTGGAAAGATCTTTAATGTATTCTATTTATTCTTTCCCTTTCATTAATTTAGCAGTGACTATACATATTCTCAAAATATATTCTAATGATTCAGATCACTATAGTATTCATATTATTCTTTATAATTAATATATCAAAATGATATTCTACATTGGGTAATATATAATGTATCTTATAATGTGAGAAACATAAAATAGTATCACATTTATGTGTGCTATGGATTTTTATTTTCACCATATAGATTATATACAATTATCTGTGAATTGTTAGTCTGAGAAAATTTTGTTTGAGAATTGTTTTACACCCATCAAAAACATCATTTACCACTCTAATAACATTCATGTATCTTCCATGATCTACCATAAGTCTTCTTTGAAATGTGTTTCAAAATGTTCAGTGAGTGCTAGGTTGGCCACCTCATCTTCCACAGGCTGGCTCTTTGACAATTGAATTCTTGTTCTTCATTGGACAACCCATTTTTCACAGACACAATTTTATTCCATAAATTTATTATGAAAGTGGAATGTTTTTTTTCTAGGTTAAAAATAAATAAATCTTCCTTTATCTAAAAATTCCCAAATGATCTAATTGACCCATCATGGAATTATACATCATGAAATACATTACTTAGAAGAATCCTACCTCATGAACCACTTGGAAAATTGCTGAATTCTTCCCATAACAATGAAATTTTCTAAAATATTTCACTCAATTAAATGATTTTATTATGAGTATTTATATTGGAAAATTGGTCTCCAAAACAAACTAATATGATATTTCCCAGAACATCGATGTGGTACAGCATTCACCACAAACTATTTTGTGGTATGTATAACATCCTTCTCCTTTATGGAATTCAATGACTTCATCAAGAGAAAAAAACCATTGTGACATCCAAAATCACCACCTAAATACATAATCAAATTGATTCTCTGAAATGGTTATCCTCCCATGAACTAATTTCACAACGCGGTATGCATAGTGAATTTATCCATTATGGTAGAAAGAAATAAAAACCTCATATAGAGAATGTAACATCCTTTGTGGTTTCATATACCACCTCTGTGATTCGCAAACACCAAGATTCATGACCCATAAACAACATTGTTTTCCGCATAAAATAACTAATATGTGAATGTCTTTAATTTTACAAACCCCCCCCCCCCTAAATTTTAAGGCCCAAAAATTTGGAAAATGCTAGGAAACTGTTTCAACTTAAACATATTTTTTGGAAACACCAACCATACTGATTTATAATCACATGGATTTTTCACAACCAAAATCACCCCAGAAACACATAGATGGAACCTTGAGGGATTTTATCCCAACAAAATTTTTAGACTATAAACATATTCACTTTATTTCATGAACAATATTCAATATCTCCAATAAATACCTTTCTAAATAGCACTCTTATTAGATATACCATAATTAAAATCTTTCTTTTAACTTGGGGAAAGGAAAATAAAAAACTAGTGAGATTATACAATATTTAAGGGTAAATAATGTAATTAACAATCATTATATAAGAATAACATGATCATAAGGGAATGAGAATTTGAGTTTATCATTTGAAAACCAAACCCTGCATATCATAAATAGTAATTTTGAGTCCTGAAATAAACATGGAAATTCTAAAGAAATGAATTATTAATAAAAATAATATCCTGATACATGATATCATAACATTTTCATAAGAGAAAGATTTATGGAGTACAAATAATCATATAAAATAATTTCATTAGTAGATAAGGCTAAAAAACAATACTATCATAAGATATTTGGTTTACTCCCCATTTTATAGTCAAGTTTCACTCCCAAGACTATCATTGTCTATTGGGTTTAATCCACATTATATAGACATGGTTTACTACCAATACTATCATAGTGTATTGGGTTCACTCCCCATTCCAAATTCAATGTTCACCCCCAAGACTATCGAAGTGGATAGAGTCCCTTACTT
Organism: Viscum album; assembly: GCA_963277665.1. Classification (NCBI taxonomy): domain Eukaryota; kingdom Viridiplantae; phylum Streptophyta; class Magnoliopsida; order Santalales; family Viscaceae; genus Viscum; species Viscum album. The sequence goes on from OY728151.1 coordinate 301,954,831, forward strand.
CAGTAGGTTCACTCCTTATTGTATGCATATTTAACTGATGAGATATACACCTTTTCCCAATTAATTGGAGGGCCATATACCATTGATCCATCCCATCACATAAATAATTCCAAACATATGTGTACCATAGTATAATAAAAAATTCATAAATTCATAACCCCGGATAAATACATTGGTTTCATAATCATTTCATCATAGCATCACCCATGTAAAATAAATTGGTTTTGTAAACATTTCATCATAGAGTAAACTATAGAAACGTAATGGATTTTATAAACATTTGATAAATTAATCATATAATAACCTATTTAAAAGGTACGGTTTTAATAAAAATTTCATCATATAATAACCTATGAAAAAGTAATGGGTTTTATAAACATTCCATCAATTCATCATATCACAACCAATGAAAAAGGTATGAGTTTGATAAAAATATTGACATATTCATCATAATACATCCAATGAATTAATAAAGATGAAATAAATAGATCATATCATTATTAGAAAATATTTTACATCAAAGGATTCCATCTAAAATTATAATTTCCATTGAAACATATATTAGGGTATTTCTTAAGTAAAATATACTTTTATATTTGAAATCAATTATTTGAAATCAATTATTTAAAATCTAAAAATTTCTCAGATATTAAGGGAAATGTTTTCATTGAAATAAAATTTTAATATTTTATTAGAAACATCAAATCATTGAGTGATTATGATAGTGGGAAATTCTTTTCTTGTTGTATAAGTTAAAATGAAACATTTTTTTCATTATTTTGTAATTTTTATTTAAAAAGTACATCATTTAGAAAATTAAATGATTTTTCCATTAATTTTTTTATAAAAATTAAATCCAGGAAAAAAATGAACATAAAAAAGGATCATATTAAAAAATTTATTAAAATAATTTAAAAAATTGAATATAGAAGAAAAAGGATATTCGATCGAAGAGTGGAATAAAGTCATTTTTCCTTAAAACAGTTATTTCAGGCACTAAAACAAATAATGAGAGGAAAATTACATGAAAATATGTAATATAATTAAATAAACATAGGATAATAAAATTATTTAGTCTATTGATATGAGAATAAAAATATTTTATCATCACAAACATAATCGTACACAATACTAATAAACAATAAGATTGTAATATAAAACCTTTAACAATATATTATCTTTTGAACCATACACACAAAAAATAAATAACTAAAAATGAAATAATAAATACCATGAATATAAATTGATTCATCAGATAAAATTTCAAATGGTTTGTATAGTTACTTTATAAAAAAATATGTGTATAACATAAAAAATGTATCAAAGAAGAAAATTTTATATGGTAAACTATTACCATGAGTTTCAATTGATTCAAAAGTATTTTGCCCTTTTTTATAATCTATTTAAAATTATTATAATTATATAATACAAAATATTTAAAAAAATTTAATATCATATAATATCCACTTAAAGTATTTCAACATCAATTTATCAATAATTCCTTATTGAAATTTTCATTTTCATATGTCAACTATTTCATTCTTTATTAGAATGATGATTTCGTAGTTATGATAAAGGGGATTTTATCATTGTTCCATCATATAAAAAAGTTTAATTGTGACATTTAAATAATATATATTCATTATATATATATATATAATTAGATTCATCCATAAATTATTTATATAGAAACATTAATTACATCATTCATTGAGACTGTAAGTCGTACGTACATATGAACGTTGTTTTCATTTTTTGAAAGATAGAAATAATGAAAGGTAAATAATCATTCTACTATATAGGATAATTTATATATCATATATTCATTATATATTAATTAAATATATCTTTATTACCATCCATATAAATTTAAAATGAAAAATAAATTTCATTACTTCATGGAATTGGTAGTCCACGTGTATGCACGTGTGACTTTATCATTTTCCAACATATTGGAAGGTAAAATGTTAGATATGATATTAAAATATTATATTAAAAATTATATGATAAATATAATATGTATTCCTTAAGTCGATCATATTAACCTTCCATTAATGATGGTTATGGAAAATGATTTGTATCAACATGTAAATTTGCTAAGTCGTACGTATACTAGTGTGATACTTTCATTTCACATTTGATGGAAAAAGGGGTGAATAAAGGTGGTTTCATTATAATATTACAACTTAAATATGTTAATGATAATAAAGATATTATTTTAGGAATAATATTAGATATTTTGTGGAAATATAAGATGAAAAAAATTAAAAGAGGTTTGGTAAAAAGATTACCTCTTTTTCAGCAGTCCTCATTTAGATCCCTTCTTATAGACCATTGTAATTTTAATTTTAGTAATTAAACACTTATAAATCATGTAAATGTAAATTTATAAGATAATTTTGAAGGATTTTGTCAAGAAATACGGCTTGATATGTTCTATATAAGATAATGGGTTCCCTTTTATATGTGATAGGAGGGGCACTCTTTGAATTTCGTAAAATAGTATATATAATAAATTCATTCTCAAGAAAAATACATCCATATGGATATATATTTTAATATAAGTTTGTACAGAGTTTAAATATCATAAAAAATTGATATGATTAAGTTGTATTTTAGACCTTATATTTTTATTTAACCCCTTAGTTATCCTATTTTAACATTAAATACTATAATAAATTTTTTCACACTTAAAGGGTTACAATTTTAAATATAATGAAATAATTGGCTCATAAATGGAAAAGGGATTATATGTTTGACCATATATTATCCATATTTTCATTTTTCAATATTTATTTATGTTTTTTATATCATTTAATAAAATATTATTTTTATAACATTTCATTAATTTCATTTTTGACACTATTTATTTAATGTGAATTTAAAGACATAAATACAAAGATGGAATGACAATATAATCCTCTAACACATGATTCATATTCTATATTTTTATATAAAATTTATATAACACATTAATTCATCCAAATTGTATTACTTTTAATATTTTTACAATCATTTATTTTATTTTTCTATTAATTGAATAAATATTATGTAAGATTTCTATAAATTTTAAGGTAATTATTAAATAAAGAAGAATAATAAATTAAATAATATGATTAATAAAACCAATTCATCCTTAAAATAAACTTTTATTATATAAAATAACCACTATTTATCTTTATGATAACATATTTGAGATATTGAGCCCAAAATAATTACTAGGGCCGAATGTATACAAGATATTCGAATTTGGGATGACTAGTGTAGAACTTATCAAGTAAAATGAATTATGGAAATGTCTTGGGTGGATTTGGAGTCCTTATAAAATTAGTAAAAACATTAATTAATCCATTTTACATATTTCAATATAATGAATATTTATTAATGGATATAATTCATATTGATTAAAAATAAAAGGGGCCTATTTACTAAATATGGATCAACTAATTACAAATATGGAGTACATTTTAAAATTTGAAATTTATTGAAGTGGTATAAATTAATTTTAGATAAAAATTATGAACACAACAAAAAAGATTTTTTCATAAAAATATCTTTCATGTATAATATTGTTTTTATACTAAATTCATCAAATAAATATATTCCCATAAAATTAATTGTATTATTAATAATATATGAGAAATAATTTTAATTTTAAACTATTTTAACACAAAATTTTATTTTGTAAATTCTTCAAACAAAAATACAGTTTTCAATAAAAAAATGAGTTTTGTTTACTATTCCTCAAAAAGTTAATCTTTTCAGAATATTCTTAAAAATTATATCTACGCTAATTTGGATGTGTTGATTTAAATATTGAATTTATTTTTATCAAATAAATCTTCATGAAATGTCAAAAATTAAATATAATATTGTCTAAAATAAATAAATAAAATTCATATATAAAGAAAACATATTTTTGAAGCTTAATACGACTTTTCAAAAAAATTAATGCTTAATTAAAAAGAATTAATAAAAAAATTTGCATTGAGTAGGATTGATAAATATATTTCATAATGAGATTATTATTATTCAAACTCATAAATTCAAAGGCTAGGTAAAAATAGTCATATATAAAGAATAATATTTTGTGGTTCATTTAAGCTAAGTGTTGAGTGTGGTATATGCTATTAGATATAATGTTCATATTCAAAAATAGAATGGTGTCATAGGGATGAAATATATCATCTTCATATCCCATTGACTCCTAAACAATAATCGGTGGCCTCTATAGATGGAAAGTGGTCTAACCTCCCATAAAGGGGATGCAATAAACTAGCCAATGACCAAGACCACCATAAACAAAGAATGTTAATTAAAAGCCCATGTAAATTCTTGTGAAATGTAATACCCATAAAAGAATAAATTATACTATTTTTACCATCTCCCTGATGTTTTTTATTTCAACCTCCCTAGTATATTTAATCCTCTTCATAAAGTTACGCTCCTTGAGAAGCTATACTGACCTCCCTCTTAATGTACTCTCCTCTGCGAGTGTAACTACTCCATCTGTTCCACCTTCTTCTACACCATTAAACATATCAGAAGTACAAATAAAGTGATTGAATATAATATCTATAGATATAGGGCCTATTCAAAGAATAATTCTCTAGAATCATCATCTAGAAATAGTTCTGGAGAAAAATGTAAGAGGTCATTAAACTTGATCCCAAACATTATATACTCAAATTCCCTTTATAAAGGGAGAGAAGATCCTACCTCTTTTCTACCATCATCATCAATAATATAAAAACCAAATAAAACATATTATGTAATTTTTTCCAAAAAAATCCTCCTCCTTCCACTATATATGATACAAAATCCACTACTAATGCACCACCCCTCACATCTGACTGATCCCCCAATGGAACATGACAGTCCACTAATTCCTGAATCAAACTAAAATAATACCAAAGAATCTCATACTAGTGTACTCATTTAAGATCTGATACACTCCCCTCAAACTTTTCTAGACACTATCACTAAAAATAATGAAACATAATATTATATATCTCATCCTATTATATTTAATTGATCCAATAACAATCGAATTCATCATCATGTTGAACCTTAACCTCTTAAAGTACACATGTACGAATACTATGATCCATCTCTGAAGAAAAGGGAAACCATAATCCTAGTATCATCAAATTTATCAATAATAAATTAATTAAATTGATTTTAACTACATAAAATTCCTAATTAAAATATAAACTTAGACAATTACGATGAACGTTTCCCACTAAGGTATCGAACCTAAAATTAGAATTATCTTACCTAAGGTGTTCAGTAAGACTACAATCCTTTAATAAAATAACAGGGGGCTGCAAAATTATATCATCTATTTATCCACCTTTGATACATCACACAAATTTCTTCATATAATATTGTTTTCCTGCCGTTATCATAAATGTATCACCGGTTCCTAACTTCAAACTCCACCACATCTCACAACAAAAGCCTTTGATACCACCATATCATATCCTCCTCCACTGGCACCCCACCCAAGTTTATAGTAATGATAATGATTGACCCTCGGGACCCACCTACATTAGGACCTATTTTCCTGACTATCAAGGAGGGTGTAAAACACTCAAATTGGATTAATTTACATCAATATAACAAAAATATTTGCGAGATAAGATATCAACCACCGAAAAACTCCACCATTAAAATATTAATGAATGAAACCATCCAAAAATTCATGAATATTAATAAAATATTAGAATTTAACATAATAAAATAAAACCTACAACAAGAATTCAGTAGAAGCTCCGACATCCAAGCTAGTAACACCCAACTTAGTCTCCAAAACCCTCCTAGAAACCATAATATATATATTTATATAGTTAGATAATTACACGTATACTTAGTTGGATCATACCTAAGGTCGAATATGAAATTGTGTAAAGATTATAATAATGTAACCATGAATTAATATAAGAACTACCATCACCTATATAGATCATCCATCCATCCCAACCTCGTGAAAGTTCACTGACCAAATAATGAATCTAGTGTATAGAGAAATAATATTATAAGAACATAGATGAATGAAAATTGCATCCAAATATCCAAGAAGTTTCCACTCTCACACCCCAATGTAAGATTTCTTGTTTTATCACCCCTTTCATGTTATATCATAACAATATATCATGATATCTCTAATCTAAGTTGAGTTTCAACCCTACATACCCTAACCTCTCACAAGGCCTAGCATCGTGTGCTCGAATCAATCAACATTTGAATCTCACATAACTTCTAGATTACAGTTATATATGATCAGACATTCATTTTCATCATCATATCCATGTCTCTATAGTATCATGTACCAGATGGACATCAACCTAATTCCCTCCTCTTTCCATACATTATCCACACTATACATCACATCCTATTAACATCAAGAGTCACCAAAAAATTCTCCATAATTTTTCAGTATTCACCCACAACTAGTTACCGCCATTTTATATTATTTTCATATAAAGAATGGGAAAGATGGTTAATAAGACATATAATTATCATCATCCAGATGTTGTATAAAACACCCACTAAAAGAATTGAGTGTCAATATGTGGTACTAGATGATAGTGTTATGTGTAAAAAAATAACATCAAAATATAAGAATATATATATATACATATTCTCATGAACAATCATCCTAATTTTATTGTATCAATATTTTATCATATTCATCAATCATCAAAACCACACCATTTTTACCATGTGTGATACCACTACTATATAAAACTTACTACATAAAACAATAACACACAATCTATATTCCATTCCATTAAATTATAGATTTAACTATTACCCATATTATCACATTACCAACCACTATTAATTTATTAATCCAATTCTTCGCATTTAATTATATCCCAATTTTTAATGTTTAATTTTTTAATCCAATTACCACATTTTAATTCTACGAGCATGGTCATTTCAATTTCATTGTGATCATCTTTATTCCATTGCTTTTATACTTCAACAATAAGGAACAACACAGTAACCAAACTACCTCAAAATAGAAAACATAATATATCATTCTAATGCCAATACAAGAACACAACTATCAGACCATAATATCAACACATCAACGACCATAGATCATCTACCAAAAAAACCTATTTTATCAGCACTTATCAACATAATCACCATTAAAACCCAACAAATCCCACAAAACTACAAGTAGAAAAACAATAAAGTCATTGGAAAAAAATTATTGATTCCAAATCCTATAATTTTCAATTTTTATTTAAATGGTATTACTAATTAATTCTTCTACTCATGAATAGGTATTCTCACACAGTTCCATGTTTAAAATGAAAAATCATACATTATCTAAGTATTAATACTAAAACATTTACAAGTTGAAGGTTTGGACAATAATTCATGATAAGGGATTCAATACACTCTAAGGAGTTTCAATTCACAAAACCATAAAATATATTTGATAATAGTTTATATGTTTCATGAGAAAAAAATAACAAATAATAAGGTGATAGGTAAACACATGTGAAGACACCCCTTACCTTTCAATTCAATTTTATCTAGTTCATTTTCTTTATTTTTTAATCTATAAAACCCAACAATTTTAGGATAAAAACATGGTAATTTCACATATGAAAATAATGAGATATAGGATAACAATACCCTACCAAGAAAGGTAGTATGTTGTGATATCTAAAATCATATAGAAGATTATTATTATATAACATACTAAGTATTGAAAAAATATGGTATTGATCAATTCTCATAATAGTTGAAGTAGAAAAGAATATTAAAGGGATAAAAATTAGAACTATAACCCAACAAAAAATTTTAGAAAATAGAGGAAGTGTATGTTGAACTCACCTTGAACCCATAATAAGGAAGGGCTCAAGATAAGGCTGAGGACTCCCAAAGCTTATGAATGAGAATCTGAATCATAAAAATTTGAAGGAAAATAAGGAAGACCATAATAAAATGGAATCTTATATTTTATAATTAAATATAAATATCCATGAATATGTCAAAAATATTAACATGGTTAAGTTTCCTTTTACATTTTTCTAGTTTAGTTTCATTAAAACCCCACCGAAATACCAATTTTAAAACAAAATAATTTATTTAATTTAAAGATATTATAATATCCTCATATACAATATTTTAAAACAAATTATTAATCGTTTACATTCAATTTTCATATAAAAAATATTTAATTAAATAAAACTAGTAAAAATAGATAATTTGGATAAAAAAAAAGATTCTATAAACAGTTAAAGAGAGTGCATGAATGGACAAATAAAAAGGATTCAAGATGCCACTCAAACCAACTATGTGAAGGAACAAATCTATCCCATGAGAAAAAAAATTCTATAATAAAATCCAACCAACTGAAATGAGGAACTAATTCCCAAAATTAAAGAATAAATATACAAAAAGAACATCTGACCAACATTGAGAATAAACTAAATAGAACACCTGACTAAGACAAGTAACTGAAAAATTATCTGATCAAATAAAATAATGAATTGAATGATAGAATAAAAAAATTAACTAACCACATGAATAAATAATTTATTTTATGTTCAGTCAACTGACCATGAGAATAACCATAGAAATTTATAACGGAAGAAAACTCCAGAACTCTATTTACTCTTCTTGGCCATATAAAAACCCAAAGGGAGGGTTTTGGAAACCCATAACATTTATAATTTAAATAATGTTACATAATTAAATAAATAATAAACTATTTGTTTTAAAAAAAATACAAACTGTTTTTATAAAAATAATCTTTTAAATTTTCTTGTCAATAGGATAATGAGATAATATTCATCTTATGACAAGATCATCTAAGATTGAAGCATTAAATTTATCTCTAGAGTAACTCATTTTATTTATTACTTCAATATCTATTCTTTAATTATTTTCCTTTATGAGCTTCTTTATATTTACTATACCGATAAATCACTTTTTCAATATCATGTATCTGTCAGAATAATATAACTGAATTCTATAACTAATAAAGCTTTAAGTAAACATTTAGTCTCACTATTTTGTTAACATATTCAATCATATAGAGTATCTCTCAGAATACCAAAAAATATTTAGTATATGAGGATAAATATCATAAAATTATTAACATGACCAATCATATTGAGTGTGTTCATGGTGACTCATATTCATTTACCCAATTTTCGTCTAGTGCTTTTAAATCCTTTTGTTAATCATTTTATGATTTCATAATTATTAGGATTAACCTATTGAAAAAATTAAATACTATGTTACTCAGGAATAATTTTCATTAACACATATAATATTTTTAGAATATTTCATATATAAATATTATTAGGAGTTTCAAAAATTACGATTATCCTTTAAAGAATTAATATCAAAGTATAGCATAATTATGTTGATGAAATAATTGAAAACACAATACTTTATCAGATATGTATCAATTTATTTCATTTAATAAAGAGTGTAACTAAATAGATAGTTACTAAAATTATGACCTATATATAAATCTTCATATCAATTAATGGGCCAACATCCAAATTTCACTAAGCATTGCAATGGTTTTTCCATGTAAATAAAAAATTATTATTTATGTAATTCATCATCCAAATCACAAAATTTATTATTGTTTGATTTTTTTTGTGGATATCTCTTTATCGAATCTCTCTTATGGATATAATAGACTCCATTCATATGGTAATATAACTCTTAGGGTTTCCCATCTAGTGTAACCCAAATAAAATGCCGTGAATAACTCACAATTATTAGTTACGGGGAACACATTCTGAAATCATTGATACAAAAAAAAGTATCATCTTGAGTAAATTATAAATTTATTTACTAACATAATATAATCCATCATTACTCATTTTTATATCAACAATACCCAATATCATTATTTAGGTGTTGATTAGAGACAATTTTTAAGGAATATCAACATAATATTTGAAATTGGATTTAATCTCACTATATTATCTCATTTTATTCTCTTTTATTTATGAATTCTACTAGTGATTCAGTTTAGAATAATATTTCTTCAATCCAAAAAATATGATCAATCTATATTGATATGTAACTCTTTACCCAACCTGGATGTTTGTGTTGCTCATACAAAATGGAATTTTGGTATATTTACACATTTCCAAATTCATTCTGTTCATAATGTAGATGATCATTAAATATAAAGGTAGAGAGTTATATGAAACATTAAATCATTACATGAGTACGTTGAGAGAGATAGATAGCCAAGCTCATTCATCATTCTAGAGAAGGAAAAAACCTCTAGGCTTGTAGGTAGTCCAGATACATGTCCCTTTAGCTAGGGAGACTTTACACAAGTGAGAATATAATATATAAAACTATAAATACTAATTTTTATAAACTATAATAAAAAAAATAATTTCATGTAGATAAAATTAATTACATATTATGGTTAAGGTATATGAAAAACATAATTATTTTTCAAACATATCTTATAATGCAAGGAAATATTTTATAAAATTAGTTTAAGATTACAAAAAATCATATATGATTCATTCTATTAACTCTTTATAAGTATGAATAAACTAGGTAATAACTTTTTAAATAGAATATCCAATTTAAATACATAAATATGATACAACCATTTATGAAAAAATTATAAATAAAACAAATATATAAAAATTTAACAATCATTCTTATCATTATTGACATTCCGTAATTTTAAAGATAAAAATTTTATATTAATTACAATATAAAATGATTCATATTTATCATTATATTGAATTTTATTAAAAATCTATTATATTTTATGAATTTTTATAAAATTTATATTCCAATTAATATTTTGTAAATTTTTTTACATAATATAAATGACATATACTTAATATTTTATTCACAAAATATCATATCTTTCATGTGATTAAAATAATCCCTGAATAAGGCTTCTTTAATTTGATCAACTCAAAATAATTGATTATGAGAAATAAAAAATCTTAAATATAACAATTTTATTTTTCAACTTATTTTTAATTTAAAATTTTTTTATAAATTACCCATAGATTTATAAATACGTACTATATTTTATATCATTAAGATTTTCAGATAATATTTTAAAATGTATTAAAAAATGTAAAATTTATTTTTTGAAATTTTTTGTAAACATTTTTTTGTAAATATTTTTAAAATAAATTATAAAAAATTATAATTAATTAATTATAAACTCTTTATAAATAAAAAAATAAAAAAAACTCTAGTCTATGATTTTTAAAAAATTTACAAAACATAAAAAATCTTAATAAAATCGAAAAATAACTTTTCTTATTTTCCATTACACACTCAAGGTGACATTCAAAGTGGTAAATTATTTTATCTTTACACATCCCAACTACAAAAGGGTATACCGAGATGACCCTTACATAGAACACACTATGTAAGGATTGGAAATTATTACCTTAAATAGAACACTCTATGTAATGGTAAATTAGAATGACCCATATGTACAGTATTCTATAAAAGGTTATGATGATATGAACCATACACAGACCACTCCACATAGGGGTATGTTTATATTACCCTTCCCCAAACCGCTTTTTCATATGGGTAATCCATGACAACCGTTAAACAAAACTATTTTTTTAAGGGAACTCTTGGATGACCCTACCATTGAATACTTTTGTGTTATTATAGTTAATTTTACATAGATTTATTATCTAGTTCCAAACAATTCTATGTTTTTTCATGATTTCATCATTTAATTCATTATTTCCTAAAACTAAGATCATGGGTGGCTATAAACCCACTGAATAAGATTCTATAGGGTCTATTAACAATTAATTGAATATGAGGAAGAAATTTTATCCCTATCCCAAGATCACCCATGAATATAAAAATAAAATAGTGTAAAAAATGGAAATGAATAAAGTTATAAATTACAAACCTTATGGTAGAGAAGCTACTTAAATATTATCATAAAAGCATTCAAATGAGTTTTATGTAGATCACGAAGGTGGAAGATAAAGGCCTTCCACCTCATTATGTATCCATATAATGACCATAATCTATTAAGGTATTAGACGGATCCAACTTCACCCATGATGTGATAGTACCTCACTAAGCTAAAAATGAAGAAGATAAGAGACAATAGTTTCACAGAGGATCGGTCATTCACCGTGAAAGTACATCTCTATAAGATACAGAACATAGAATTATTATATTGTTTTTTTAGGATTCTCCTCCTCCACATGAACATTAATTTATTTGTTATAATGAATGATTTAATGTCACATCCAACTCATATATTTCATGGATGAATGAATCCCCTATAAAATATTTCATCTTAATAAATGGTTGAATAAATGATATCTTAGTTGGAAAATGTCTTGATTTCTAGGATTCATGGAATAATATACATTATTAAAAAATTTAAATCCAAAATTTAATTAAACTGAAAATGTTTCCTATATATTTCATGTATATAAGGTCATATAACGTTTATCAATAAAAAACATATACATCTCCACATCTACATCAACATGCATATCTAGATAATAAAGTGAGTACATGTATTGAGAGAGATATATTTATATATGTATATAAATGTTGTAAGAAATAATAATAAATATGGGTAAATATTAATATCTGGGTCCCCAAATACCAATGCAGAATCTGAGTAGAGATAATATCGTATGCATCATTATTTACCTAAATCCTAGATAAATGGGATAGAAAGAGTGTAAACACTAAACTGAATTATCATCCTTTTCAATCTCATATGTGGTGGAATAAGAGGTATTAATAATCTCCACTTATCCCATGATATTGATACTATGGGAATCACACATCCTCCCCAATATTCATAGGTTCATCTAGTCTACCTCAACATAGATATGTGGTTGTGTATGAAAAAAAATAATGAGTTATCTACAGTCTCAACCCCAATCAATGGGTAGGAATGGTATGTTTATCATCACCACTCTAAAACCATAATTATTTAGTGATTGGAAAATAGATATCCGGGTACCAATACCCATAGATATTAATCTATCACTAAACTATGTTATCTCTTAAATAGTAAAAGAATATAACTTCATTAATATCAACAATCTGTATATCAATAACGTGAGACATATTGTACAGTGTTTCAAATATAATTGTTGATATTTAATAGATTACCACATTCTTCAATCATAAAAATTTTATAATTATTTTCTATAGGTATTTTTTTTAATTTCTTAAAAAACCGGATTAAAGAGATAAATTGGGTACCCACATAACCATATCCCAATTTCATCATTTCACATAGATCTAACTAGGAAAAAAATTAAATACCAAACAACGATAAAAATATCAAAATATTCACTCTATATTTAATAATAAATACATAATGTTAAATATATAACATTGGGCATTTAGTACCTCAATCCCTACTCTTTGAAAGGGTTCCAAAGGAAGACATGAACACATAATGTTTTGTGACTAACGGTGAACACCAAAAATTCCCATCAACATTTTTGACGATTGTTTCCACCATTATTTCTGAATGAATCATAATTTTTTAGTGAATAAAACCAGTAATAATCTAGGAAGATAAAAATTCAAATCATAACCTCAATGTGAATAATATCACTTGATAAGTGGATGATTGGGTGGAACGTATTTTTATGGAAGTAGATATTGAATTAAAGGACAACCAAATTCAAAATGCACCTTATGGTACCACTATAAATGAACAACCCCTTAAAATTTCAAATCTAGATTCAATAAATCATCATTATCATCGAGCATAAAACACTAATAGTGAAAACCTTCAATGAACAGCCCCAAGACTATAGGAAGCACTTGAAATCAACTAACGTTCTGTCCCAAACCACCAACAGTTGAATCATAGTTAAATAAGTGTTACTAAAACACTGAAGATCTTCATTACTAAAATAAATCATTGACTCATCATGTGATTTTCACCACATCAATTCCTTCTACCACCACTAGAGAGAACAACCTCAAAAAATAAACCTATTATCTACCCTAGAAGTATATTATAATGTATATATCAAGGGAAAAATGCATTAAGGGGAACACATAGATAATAATAGTGTCATTCATCATCCTAGTGATGGAAAATGTTATAATAATAGTATATGATGTGGATAATTGAGATGAAATACCAACTATAGAAATGATTGGTGGAAAAAATGCTATATTCCCCTCTGCATGCATCCCCTTAACAATCCAAAACCACTACAGAGATCATTGATCTTGAAAAAGTTAGAATCAAGAATAATGGGTTCAGAATTAAATGAAATGGGGTATAAGGAACAAGTACAACAAGAATCACCAAAACAACCCCACCAAGGAGGCCCATCATATAGCGGAAGAGAGACCATACATTTTGAATGGATGTGTTCAGTAGAAATGGTATTATTAGAGGATCATGGAAATCAAACAAAATGTAAAATGAATATAAACCATAAAAATGGATATAGATAAAAAAATAGGTGGGAAGGGGGAATATTTAGGGAGGATTAAATACCATACATTCTGAAAGGATGTGTTCAATAGGATTATGAAAATTCAAGGAGGCCCATCATATAGCGGAAGAGAGACCATTCATGTCTATATAGAGGGAAATATTGTAATACAATTTAGATGAAAGCTTGAAGATAAAGAATTCATTTTCAACATATGTAAATACCACACTAAAGGTAATGGTAATTTAAAAGTATTTAAATGTATGTTATTGAACTATCTGGTTATGTACATCATAGATCAGTCAATATATATATACATATAATGTGTAAAATAAAAATAATCTAAAGTGACCCAGTGTACCTTCACTATATTTTATAATCATTCTCATGGATTATATGAATAATTTTCTCATACCTTGTTGATTTATAATGGTCATTCAATCATCCCGATTTTCCTTATAAAAATTATAGGGAATTCATCATGTAGATCACATTCTTTCGTATTGGTATTCCATATTTAGAGGAAATAATTAATTTTCATTATATAGATGTCAGTTTAATTCCATTTATGAATTATAATAATATTCATAATTGCCATCGGTTATCATGAATCCCATTACCTATTTTTTTGGTTTTAAAAAACTAAGTATCTAATATATAAATTTTTATATATTTTCTAGTTTACATCATTAATATTTATCCCTTAAAACACCTTCATTTTGTAATAAAATCTTTGATATAATAAAATTTTATTTATGTACTTTTATTGAATTAAACATACATTATATAATTTTATCTTTGGGTGTTATGACAATCCTTCTTCATATATTCTATGATAACATAATATTCTAATTTTTTATTTATAATTCACAATACTAAACCTTTCCATAACATTATTTTCATTAATTTATTTATACAAGATGAGTCTTAAATGATTTTTTTCTTAATTAATAATGAAATTCTAAATAAATTCAATATTTCAATTCTCAAAAAATTAATACTTTAATTCTACTTTATTAAGTAAATCATTAACTTAATTATCATAATATATTTAATAATATTCAAAAATTACTCATTATATTTTGTTATTATATTTAAATAAGAGTAATATCCATAAAAAAATACTATATATTTGATATTCTTCTATAAAATTCATATCCCATTGAGTTTGTCTGGTTTATGAAATTAATTCTCAATGACTAAAAACAATCATTCACCTAAAAAATATATTTTAAAAATGTTCAACTATAATTAAATTTATAATAATAATTACCAATTTTATTTAATCATTTATATCATAATTTTTCAATTGAGAAACTCTAAAATGACCGAAGTAGTGTTCAATTATGACCTATGTGGGAAAACAAATAAGATGGATAATTCACTTTCGAAGACACCAACTGATAGTGGTTAGAGTTGGTACACTAGAAACAACTTATAAATATATTATGATTATTTATATTTATGTATTTGAATTATAATGAACATTGATCTCATATTTTGGTTATTCATTATGTGACATAATATTTGGTAATGTCCTAAGGGTACATGTCATGATGAATGGTAATAGAAATTACCTACTATGCTGAGGGACTAGAAGTTCCAATAAATTATTATTAATTATATATACCATAGATTGTTGATATCATTTGTTTTCAAACAAATGATACATTCTATTTGGGGTGGATATAGATAAGACTGTGAGAGAATATTTCATGGTATATTCCCTTAGTAATCATCAGTGCATGAGATTATGAGAACATTAATTTCCAATGGTAAATCCACATTTACATATTTCAGTTGATATTGCTATTTTTTAATGTCTGTAATTATCCTTATAATGTAATATTGTTATCAATTCATTTCATGATTCATTCTCTTTGTGGAATTTATAAAAACCTTGATTTAATTTTCTCATAGTGAAGTTGGATATGTTTATTGTATCACAACTATCATTGTTTTAATGAATATTGTGATAATTTATTTATCCCATCTATTATTTAATTTAAGTTGATATCAATAGCCCATTTATTGGAATTGAACTACCAGATTATGTCTATATCCATGGTGGTGTTTTTGATAAGTTTTATTCCCAGACCTTTATAGAATGAGATATCAATAACACAGGTTTATGGAATAATTATAGAACCTTATTGATTAGAGATATCATGATAAAGGGATTATAATAACTTGTGTCCATTTTATTATAGGTTACATGTCATTGTGGCATTTACATATTTTTCTATGGTAGCCTTATCATTTTTCTAGAAATTAACTATTGTCTTTAGATAGTGTATTAAAATGCCATTAAGAAATGGGAATAGAGGGTCACACACTATGTATATTAAGAACGTTAATTATATTCCAAATTAATTTAACATTTTGAATAGATATGTTTCACATACGTGTTTTAATAATTATTTTATTCAGTTTTATTAGAAATATGCAATAACTTGTTATTCAAGAGAATATATATGTGAGTTTAATATTTAATGAATATTTATTCAACTTGAAATTATTTATTTAATTATTTGAGTATAAAATATATATCTATTCAGTTTTATTGAAAAGGAGATAAAATATTCCTTAATTTTGTAATATGGATATTTAATACATATTTATTCACTAATTTGGTAAATAAAATATTTTTATATTTATTGAGTAATATTTTTTTGTATTTATTTATTGAAAAAATTCTAATCATTCAAGTCCTGATAAATATTGAAGAGGATTGGAAGACTGAGATTAATGGTTCAGTGATAAAAGTCATATTAAATATTTTTTTACTAATACTCAATTAATTTATTCATGAAAAATAATTTTTTATATTAAAAATGAGTTTATCTCTTGTCTGATAAATAATATTAATTCTTTTATTATTAAAAATTTGGAATATTAGGTATTATGAAAATAATAAATCCTTGTGAAATTATTATTTTCTAACTCAAGCATTATTGTAATCCAATTATGGAATCATCCAAATGAGAGAGCCATATTATTTAATTTTACACATCGATTTTTCGAGAGGATTATACCACGCCATTTAGATTTATCCCCTACAATTATATGATAAACACAAATATTTTTTCCTCCTCCGCCGAAGTGAAACTATTATCCTCTTAAGTATTCAGTTGTGATTAACATCGATCATCATAAGAAATATATTAATCCCTGCTACCACCTAGATAACTATGAGGTGGTATTTTAAGGGTTTTAAAGCACATGTGGACCATATATATAGTGAATATTACCTTGACTCATCCCATGATATTATGGTTTGAAAATATTGGTCTACAGGTTCATCGACATCAAATAAAGAATTTAATGAAATATAATTCGTTAATTAAGTAATTTAATTATATTGAACCGACCCTAGAATCCTGAAGCTGGTGTCTAATACCATTACATTGGAATGATTACATGGAATCAAATATCGAAAAATTTAATAGGTTAGTATTATTTTAAACTAGATACATAATATATTCTTGCATTATGAATACACAAAATAATACATAATTTTTTCTTCTAAGGATAACATGATTCCCAATTAGAATATCCTTGTATATCATTCATAGTTCACTTCATAAATTCCTAGTGAAAGTAAAATAATAACGGTGAGATCAAATTTTCGGTAAGATTAATGTATACTGGAATAAATAATGAATAAATGTGTATAATAAATATGTAAAGGTAATAACTGAATACACATTCCATATAATCAAAAAACTATGAAGGAAGTTCATAAAAAATATGGAAAGGTAATAAATTTTTATACATTCTATTCAAATAACTGGATTAGGAATAATCAATAGGTCTTGTAAAATAATAGAAAAGCATGAAATTTAATTAATTATATGACAATGAAATGATTCAATAGTTAATTTCAATGAAACAATATCATCGATAATAATAACTAAATACTAAAAGAAGAAATTATTTACTAGAAGACATCATGTTGCCTAGGATCATGAGACCCTTAACATCAAGACATTTAAATAAAATTGTTTAGTATATTAATATCAAGACCATTCACAATAAAGTTTAAATATTGATGGTTTATACCAGTATATTCTTCTTGGAAACAATCTTAATGTGGTTTTCCAACTGATTTCATCTCGTGAGGCTACCGATGCATCGATGGGATTAATTTAAATATTCCCCAGCCCATGTATTTAATTTACAAATAATTCCTAATATATATAAAAATCTATTTAATTCAAAACAAATTTCCTTATAAACCACCTAAATTGAGTAAAGGATACTGATGTTTCTATATTTCCCTAGAAAATCATTTAACTGCCAATGTGAACACCATTTGTAAAAATTGTATCTATTTTAGGAAATAATTATAACCATAACATGAGAATATTTATAATTTGGGTAAATTAAATTATAATTAAAATTACCATAAGGAATTTATTTTTTTTGGATAACATTCACAATCAAAAAATAAATCGATAGTGAAAAGATAACTTTTACCACAAGTTAATTTGCAATCCAAAACCCATTGGGTTAGATAATTATATGTAAAAACATAAATACCATGAAGATAAATCTCTTCATGATAAAATAAATGAAAATGGGTATTATATACAACACTTAAATTAAGTAAGTGGTGAGTATGACATTTGTCTCATATATGAGAATTGTGAGATGAAAATCCATTAACTTGTATTTACTTTTTTGTGAACATTTTATATCCTAGTTTATAATCATTTTAAAAATTACAATAAATTATAAAAGAACCATAATAATATTTATAATTTGATATATTATCTTCTTATAGTATCTTATTACCCATTTATTAACAATATTTCAATATTTTCACTATTTTGGGTGATAATTACTTAGTTTTTTATGTATGTTTAGACTTGTTACTTGTTCTTCCCATTAATTAGATAATTATTTCATCAAATCCATAAATAAAACAATGATTTAAATATCATAAATTTTTATTATATATGTATTTAGAATAATCCATAATATTTTTAGAGAGGAAATGAAATGCATCATTCATGTTGACGGTTGGTCGTGCGTACGAATGAACACTACTTCCATTAATTTTTCATATTTAGTACAATGAAAAGTAAATGATATATATATATATATTAAAATTATAGTATAAATAGTTTATAATATATATTAAATATTTTAATGAAAATCAACTTGTATACATCCCATGTATAGCGTGAATGAATATTACCTCCTTGAGGAGGTGGTAGTCCCCATAATGACGAACGATGTTATCGTATTCATGAAAAATGGAACGTATGAATGTTTGATATATATAAAAACTATATAACCATCAATAATTTATAAATATAATATATAAAATATATATACTATAAATCCATCCTTATTTCTAACTTTTAAAAGTTGTAACTGGAAGAATAAACAACATCGGTTTTTGGGGCGGTAGTCCTCCAAACACATGAACGACGATTTCATATCACATTTGATGGATGTGTGTGAATGTGTAGGTATAATTATTTGAATAAAAATATATTGGTATATTTAATATAATGTGGTTATTATATAATAATTTATAATTATTATTTAATTATTTTAGAAATAAATAAAAGAAAAGTGGTCGTTGAAGAATGTTCCCTCGTTTTCAGGTAATGTTTTTTGGTGTGTACCAAAATAAATTCATGGTGAGATTTTATAACAGGGGGAGGATTCTCAGATGAGGTAAGGGTAATGGGTATCTTTTTTATCATATATTGGGTGTTATAAATTTCTTGATAATTTTGAATAAGTGGGATGGGTGAGTGACTTTTTTATAGTGGAAGAGGACTAATATTCTTTTGGATTTTTGAGAAAGGAATTCCACCCACATTTTTACCATTTCATTTAGATCAAATAATGAAAAAATTTTTATAAAATACAGGATAGGGTCTAAATATGTCAATATAATGGATTTTCCAATAGTATTTCTCTATAGTGTGACTTCCAAGGCTGCTTTCTGGTGCCTAGACAAGGTAATTCTTGGGGACTCTATCTCCTTTGGAAGGACAATATCGACATCAAAATTCTGTCCTTTTCTCTGCACCATGTGGTAGCAACTATTCAAACAGACTCTCACCAACCCAAGACATTTATGGGTTTTTATGGTTGGTCATCCCATAATGATAAGCTGATGTCTTGGAATATTCTATACAATCTGTGATACGACTTACCGAGCCCCATTCTGTTCGCAGGAGACATCAATGAGATTATGTTCCATAATGAAAAGATGGGAGGATTCATCTAATCGTCAGCTTCATTGTCATTAATCTAGGATGCAGTCTCTCGTGCTAAACTTGTCGATCTAGGGTACTCTAGTAATCCGTTTACATGGTTCCACGGCATTTCAGAAGGCAGTCACATCCCTGAGCATCTGGATAGATTTCTGGGCTCTACTGACTGGATTAATATGTACAACTTGTTTTATATCAACCACATGGCACTCTACTGCTCGGACCACTATCCAATTCTCATTGACTATACACAAGGTGAACGAAATAGACAGTTCAGCAGACCCTTCAGGTTTTTAGAGCCTCCGGTCAAAAGATCAAGAGTGCAAAGAGATGATCCAGTCAAGCTGGAAAAGTATTCATGAGGATGATTTCCTCAACCTCCAATAGGTTTCATCCGATATGAGGTCCTGGAGCAATAAGAAATTCCGACATGCTGATCGGTAATGTGGAATACTTGAAAAAAGACTGAACAATCTCCTCAAGCAACCCACATCCAGTTGCAATCTCTCTAAGATTGGAGCCACTCAAAGAGAGCTGGACAATGCCCTTTATATCAAGGAAAGCTTCTGGGGTTTGCATGCATGAGACAACCATATTAAAGAAGGGGATGATAACACCTGTTATTTAAACCAGATAGCACCATCCAGGAACTGTAAAAACTCTATTACTTGCATCTCACAACCTGATGGAAGCAAAGTTTCGGACACCAATGGTATCCACGAGGCCTTGAGAGGATTTTTCCAGAACATCTTCTCTACAATAACCCATTTCATGTCAGCTGAGGTGTAAGAATGAATCAGACATGTGATCACTGAAGAGATTCATAGGAAGCTCACCAATGATGTGATAGATGACGAGATATGCCTGGCTGTGAAAAATCTCTATCCTACTAAGGCTCCAGGACTAGACGGGTTTCACGCCCTATTTTTAAAGTAATACTGCCACATAATCAGTCTTGATATTTTCAATATGAATAAAAATATCCGGGTTTGTAATACTAGCATTGCATCCATCAATGAAAATCTCCTCATCCTCATCCCCAAAATCAAGAAACCTCTAGCGATTCCTGACGTTCGACCTATCAACCTCTGCAATGTGTCTTACTTGATCATCTCAAAGGTCCTTTTCAATTGTCTATGACCTTGGATACCTGATATTATCTTTTAAAATTAGAGTGCCTTCATGGCCAAGAAACTGATTATTGATAATGAGATAGTGGCCCATGATGTGTTTCATTCTATGAAATCACACTCCACTGTGAAAAGGGGAACCATGGCCTGAAAATGTGATATGACCAAGGCCTACGATGGAGTTGAGTGGAACTTCTTAAGAGCCGTTATATAGAAAATGGGTTTTTGTGCTAAATGGACAGATATGGTCATGAAATGTGTTTTGACCATCTCATTAAAAATCTAGGTCAAAGGGGAGCATACCTAAGATTTCTCCCGTTCCCGCAGCCTTCGCCAGGGAGACCCCCTCTCCCATTTTCTCTTCATACTAGAGGCTGACGTGTTTTCTAATCTTATTTAAAGGGCTGTTTATTAAAAGGAAATTCATGGGGAAAAAGTCTTTCAAGATACCCCTCCATTGTTGCATCTCTTCTTCGCTGATGACTGCCTTCTTTTTTTTTCAGAGCAATAATTAATGAATGTCGGGTGATCCGTCATGTGATTCTTCAGTATGAGAGGGCATCTGCCTAAACAATCAATCATGGTAAATCAGATATCTCTTTAAGTTCATGGTTATGTCTTTCTAAGAGGGATTCACTTTGCGCATCTGTGGGCATCCATATGGTTGATAAACATTAGAAGTATCTAAAGCTCTCCACAGTGATTGGATGATCCAAAAAAGAAATATTTGCATCCCTTGTTGATAAGATTGAGGCAAACATTTAAGGCTGGACCCCATAAAGAATTTATAAAGCTGGAAAAGAGACATGCATAAAAGTTGACATCCAATCCATCCCCAGTTACTTTATATCCCTTTTTAAGCTATCGGCGGCCATCTTCGACCAGATCCATAGACGTACTACAAATTTCTTGTGGGGTAAGAACGATGGAAGTAACTGACCCCACTGGATGGCCTGGGATAAACTCTGGAAACCAAAATCAAAGGGTGGGATGGGGTTCAAGAATATTCCTCTCATCAACGACCTTCTTTTGGACAAGCATGGATGGGGCCTCATTAACTATCTATTATATCTATGTGCATGAGTTCTTTGAGTTATGTACTTTCATCACATGAAATTTCATGCTTCCTCTATTTGTCCCCACCCCAGCTTCCTCTGGAGAAGAATTTGGGGGCCTAAAAAGCTCTTAGATAAAGGACTGGGATAGAGGATTGGGACTGGCTCATATATCAAAATTTAGACTGATCCCTAGCTCATTGATAAGGAGGGTTTATGGGCTACCTACCCCGCCCTTCCAGGTCTTGAAGACGCCACTATTAGCTGCCTCCTTTCCAACCAGGGACATGGTTTGTGTTTGGAAAAGATCCTCAATTGGTTTAGCGAATGAGATCAACAAATTATTCTTTGCATTCCGTAGGATCCAGATGTAGGCCCTGGCCATCTCTTCTGGATAAATGACATCTCTGGTGACTACACGGTGAGATATAGCTACAGACTTGCTCTTCGAATCCATTCAAACGGTCGGGATGAGGGACCATGGAAATTGTTTTGGAAGCTTAGCGTTCCCCAAAAAATTTGACAATTTTTGTGGCAGGTTTGCATGGGCACTCTCCCAAGAATGAGCCTTCTCACTTACCGACATATGGCCAGTAAAGTTTCTTGCCCTTTCTACCTGAAAAATCTAGAAACTCCTCTGCACACTATCATTTTCTACCCGAGAGTGAAGGAAATTTGGAATCATTGGGGCCTGGTTTCAGATGCTTCGTTGGCATTGGCCTCTAACCTTCCCAATCTGCCGACGAGTTGGTGCTCATATCTCTCTTCATCATGTTTTGGGTCACCTTCACTTTGGCTTGGATTATTTTGGTCCAGCATAACGATGATGTTTTTCATCAAGCTCACAAACCCCCCAAATTCTGGATTGATTGGTCCATATATTGTATTTATGTTTGGAAGGGCCACAACGAACATTCTATGTCGGGTGGTTCTCCTTCCCATCCCGCTCACTGAATTCCCCCAATGAAAGGGATCCTCAAGATTAATGTGGACGCATCACATCCAAAGGATGGGATTGTTTCCCTCATCCTCCTTACCCGAAATCATCTGGGGAATATCCTTGCTGCTGAATTTGACCCACATCAGGCATTCTGGGAACCAGCGGTTTACATATCCACGACCATCCTTGCTGGTTTGATGCTCACTTTGGAATGTGGATGGGGTGATATCATCATTGAGTCTGATTGTCTTATCGTGATCCATTCCATTAATCACAATGACGATGGACTCCAGTCTTTTGGCACCATCATCAAGAGAATCCTCTCACTTCGCCAACACTTCTCTGGTTGTACCTTCTCGTTCACCAAAAGGGAAAGAAAACAATGCGGCCCATCTGCTAGTGGACTCAGGTTATTTTAATAAAAACCATTTTTGGTTGACAATTTCCATTCATGGCTTTTCACATGTATTTCTGTATATCTTTGTCATTAATGTTATCTTCCATTTAAAAAATCACTCATTTTATCCCTTAATATTAAGGATTAGTCCATTACTTAGATAATATTCCTCTTAATTATTGTGATTTATTTTAATTACATTCACTAATATTACGGGTAAAAAACTAATTTAAACTTATTATAAATTTGAAATTGTTCTTTTTTCAAACATAGAATTATTTTTTAAAAATTACAATCATAAATTTGAAATAAATTAATTTAAAATAATCATGCAAAGGAGACGACAATGTGGATTTTTAAAGTAAAAATGTTCAAATGTTTTCCATGTTTTTATATTCAATTTCAAAGTGAAATTGATTAAAATAATGTAAATTGAATTAATATATTTAATATATATATAGTATCTTTAAAACTAATAAAAAATATAATTTAGTCTTATAATTAGTTTAGATGAAAAAGGAGATTTGAATTAAAATTTAGTATTTTCACAATTTATCAAATTATGAAACCTCATATAATGATACCAAAAATTCACCTGAATATAATTTTGATGTTTTATTTAAAAAATGAGGTTTATTTTTAAATATTAAGATTATAAAAGTTCCAAAAACTAAAATAAAATTTGTTCTCTATTAAATGGTTATAAACTATCTTTAGAAAAATATAGGTTTTTATGCATAAAATTGGGTTTGTTCTTATCATATGCCTACCAAATATATTCGATGAATATAAAAAATGTATTTAATAATATATATATATATATATTTCATTAATATTATTCACTAATATTAATTAACATAACTTAATAGAATAAAGAACCTTTGTGAGTCTAAAAACATTTCCTTTATTTTCAATTGATTTTTATAGTCAATTATAATTAATTGTTAACCTATGAAATAATTTTATATTCTTATAAACAATATATTATCCTAAGTAATATAATACTATTCGGTTCCTATAATTTAATAACTAGGTTTTATCTTATTATATTAAATAATATTTTATTAATAATATATTTTTTCTCAGTAAAACTAGTTCTTGCATGTAATTTAAGCTATCGAAAAAACTCATTGTTGTGTGAGATGAAAGATAATAAATAATAATATACATTAAATGCTATAGTATATTTTAAATTTAATTAAAAAAATTTAAAATACCATAAGGTTTATAAATTTTATAAACTATCTAATAACATTAACTCTTCTATAATTTTCAGGTTGCAACATTCTCACCACCAAAAAAAGTTTTGTACTCACGATTTAATCATGATCATAGGGATAAATTGTTGATGTATGAAAAATCAATTAAATAAATGATACATAATGGGAATGTTTGGAAGAAAATATTCTTTAAAATTGAAAATGGGATGTATGATGTTCATATTGTCTAACATATAACTAGGTCTCTCTATAATATAACATTCATGGTATGGGGGGATATGGAATTTGAGAAAAAGTGTAAATATATATTGGGAGTGATTTAGTTCATCGATAAAAAAATTGAATAATCAATGGAAAATTTAAGGCCCCAAATCCGTAAATTATTGGTGATTTTAAGGACCATCGGTTCAATAAAAAATACGGTACATGGAAAACCATTGTATTTTAAGATACTTTTCCAAATTTTGATGATTTATTTTATTGACCATTAATATAAGGAAATATAATTACTTGATACATTTCAATTTCATATGAAAAAATTAATATATATTGTGCTTCAATCAAATTATAATTCATCCCTTACACTATGAAATGGATGTCGTAGAATGAAACCTTTTTTAGGACTAAAATTTTCTTTTAATGAATAATAACGCCCACATAAAAAGTCATTATATTTTACTTCCACTGTATTACAAAACAAATATGATTAATACATTAAAATTTACCTCAACTAAATTCAATTATGTTCTTATATAATTATCCTCAAATTCTCCCTCATGGTTTTGTTCACTAATATATGTTTTCATAAATCTAGATCCCAAGGATTCTACTAAAATTACATTGATTCCAACTTTTACGACCCATAACCAGCACCCTGGAGCTGATGTCTACTTCCATTAAATTTTCTAGATTAAAATTGATTAAATCCCTAAGGATCTAACATTTTCATTTTCTATTTAAAAAAAATAAATAAATGAGTCTTGTATTAAAAATGAATAACAATATTTCAACATTATTTTTCTTTTGAGGATTAATTAATTCCCGATTTATATATCATTTCATATCATTAATTGTACACTTATTGGAATCTTGAAGAAAGGAAACAATATAAGGGTGATCTAAAACTATTAGTAAGTGTTAATTATAGTGGAATAAATAATAAATAAATGTGTATAATAAAAAAGGAAAGGTAATAACTAAACACACATGCTATATAATCAATAAATTGAGAAGAAAGTGAATAAAAATATGGATTGGTAATAATTGAAAACACATGCCATTCAAATAACTAGATAAGGTATAATATACATGTAGAGGAAAATAATTCAAACACATTTCATTTAATCAACAGAATTAGAATGAAATTCATTATTTGATAATTTTAAAGAGAAAATCTCATGGATAATAATAACTAATTACTGACTGTAGGAAATGATTAATTATCAGACATCAGGGTTAATAGGAACATTCTTCATTTACCATTAATACTTTCCAAAATAAATTTTAGTATACTAATTTCAGCACTTTTATGAGGCATTTTAAATATGTGGGCAGAACCCATATATACTTCGTAGAAATAGACTCGAAGGGTTTTTCGCAAACTAATTTCATCACTTGAAACTACTTATCACTCCTCTAATATAGAATAATCGATTAATTTCAAAAAAAAAAGTATGTTATCAAATATCAGTATTGAATAAAGGATACATATTTATCAATATTTCCCTAGTAAATAAAATAACTGTCAAAGTGAACATTGTATGTAATGATGGAATACAGTTTATTAAATAATAATATCCATTTCATGAAAATATTGATATTTAATATAGATTTAATCTTAAATAAAAATATTCCTATGGAAGTGATTGTTTCACGGGAAAGTTATCAATCACAAAAGAAAGTGATATTGCAAAGATAACTTTTACCACTTGGTAAATTTCAAGTCAAAACACATTGGATGAGTTAATTAAAATTAAAACCATAAATACCATGAATATATTAGTGTTCAAAATATAAAATTATATAATGGGTATTTCACAAGATATTGTTGGATATGTTAATAAAAATGTGATGGGGTCTAATGTTGTCTATAAGGTTAACATGGAAAGGGTTTATTACAACCTAGATTGAAGTTTTATCATCCATGTTTTGAGAGGCATGGGGTTCTCATAATGGAGCACTGAAATTCTTTTCTGCTGTTATAGCTCACCGTGGTTCAAAATTATTTTTACAGGGAATCACTAAGGGTTCTTGAAGTCTAATATAGGGTTGCGGCAAGGGGACCCCCTATCCCTGAGCCACTTCCTCCAAATTAAATACTTTTTAGCAGATACTTATCCATGATGATGCTTCATGGTTGTATTCATCACTATCATTGGGGGTCTCGCTTCCCTAGGATTTCCAGCCTCTTATTTCTTGATGATCTAGTCTTCTTTATCAACAGATGAAATTTTTCCATAAGGGGATTTAATGTTGTCATGCAAGAGTACTCTAAATTGAGTGGTCAAGTAATCAATTGTTATAAAAGAAAGGTGTACCTCCCCATATACTACCCATATAGGAAAAGTGTTTCAGTTGAGTCATCCCAAGTCATTAGATTCAAGAGTATTCCTATGTCTTACTTGGGTGATCTGGTATCCCCTAGAAGGGTCAGAATTGGACACTTAGATACCTTAATCAATAATATTGTGAACCACATCAATAACTAGATGAACATGTTCCATTCCTTTGGTGGAAGAATCACCCTGATCAATTATGTGCTCTCTTCCATCGCCATACATATTTTCTATGTCCTCAAGGTTCCCAAGGCAAATATGAGACGGTTAGAGGGAATCTTTATCTCCTTATTCTGAGATGCTCAAGGTGAGGTAATATTCCATTGGGATTCCTATGGCTGGCTTTCTATACCTTTTGAGAAAGGAGGAATCATTGTGTGAGTCATGGGGAGGGATTTTTTTCTATTAATGAAAAATAGCCAGGGAAGCGATTAGGGGATGGTCCCTCTGGGGCCGTTTCAACATAAAGATGTACGTGTCTGATTTCAGATGTAATGGAAGGTCTTCATCCACCTTTTGGAAATATCTTAATGATATCATTTGGATGCTACAAGATTATTCCATGTGGCTCTTGGGTTCAGGGACATTTCCTTCTCGGAGTGCAAAAGGGG
Source organism: Viscum album (assembly GCA_963277665.1). Taxonomy (NCBI): domain Eukaryota; kingdom Viridiplantae; phylum Streptophyta; class Magnoliopsida; order Santalales; family Viscaceae; genus Viscum; species Viscum album. Next base: position 301,983,425 of record OY728151.1, read on the forward strand.
GTCAGGGTTCTGTGCTTCCAAGGCTGCCCTAGTCCTGCCTTAACCTTCAAAAAAGATTTTATGAATCCCCCCTAATAAAGGTTATTATCAGCACCCCCAAGATTTTGTGTTTAAAATTATCAGGTTGGACACATCACCTAACCAGTGTATCTATACATTCTCTCCCTCAGGTTTATTCTCAGCCAATTCCTTCAAACTTTCTACTCTCATGCAGCTAGAATCTAACCCTTGGGTCCAATGCCTATCGAGAAAAACTATCCCTTGCATCTACACCTTTCCCATATGAGGAATATGTAATCATTCAATCCCTTTAGAGGTGGATATCAAGGGAAAGGTTTTCTAGCTGGCCTCTAGGTGCACCTACTATATTTCCCCCAAGGAGGAGTGCCCGCTCCATCTATTCTTTGAAAGTGAGTTAGCGTGGACCCAATGGAGTGATCTAGCGGAGTTCAGGGTAGGTATAGGTGTGTTGACCTCAGTTTATGATTTCCATATGTAGTGGTTTGCTGGTGCGGGTAATAGGTGTGAGGAAGAGGCTTGTTTTCCATTCTTGCAACGTGTTTCTAAACCGTATGGTAGGAACACAACCAGGCCATGCACTTTAACCCCCATCTTTCAAATAAGGTTGTTACCATTTTGGACAAATTCCTTGTTGTGGACCTAGTCGAGCTTCTTAGGAACCTGAAGCACACCCCCTCACTCAGGAGGTTTCATCGCAGCATGCTTCCCCTCTCTCCTCCCAGTTCTTTCTTAGTGGGGCACTGTGTGAGATGGTCCCCTCCTTCCGAAGGTCGAATGCTCAACACTGACAAGGCCTATAGTCTGGGTATTATGTGTGATGGTGGAATTGTTCATGACCCGTTTTTTTGTGAGCCTCGCATTATTCTCTTATTATGTTGTAGGTGACTCTTCGAAAGTGGAGGCAATGGCCATCCTCACCGGTCCTGAGTTATACAGCTCCAATAATATCAACCATTTCTTTATTGAAGCTGAATCTAAAATTTTATAGAGTTCCCTCATCGAGACACTACCCCAACCATGGACCATCATGTACCTGATCTAGATATTCCAAGCTCTCCTCTCTGTCAATACCAAGATTTTACATACGTGGAACAATGGAAACCGTGCAGCTAACTTCATGGACATGGAGGCTACCTAGGAATCCTCTATTTCAGTTCTCAATACACTTGGTTCCCTCCCCTAGGTGGAGTGGATATGGTTATCGGGGATGACCTTGGTCTCTACTTCTAGAAACTCCGATTATGTTTATCTTCTTGTTTTTATTTGAAATAAAAAATAATCCATTTATTATTAGTATGGAGTGAATGAATCACATCGCTTTGAGACGGTGGTAGTCCACATGTCCACAAATGATTTTATCATATTCCCGCAAAATGGAATGTGAAATTTACTTGTTATATAGGAATTAATAAATAATAAAAAGATTATACATATTATATATATTATATATAAACTATAAATTAATAATTATTTAAAACCCTTAATGGTGGAAAATTGATGAACAAAAAACATTGGGTCATAAGGTGGTACTCTGTCGTACACACGAATGATGATTACGTATCACATTTGACTGATTTTTTGGAATGTATCTGTAGAAATATTAAAAATATGACATATATGTATATTCAATATACATATATTATTATATAATTATAATATAAGAATAATTTGAGATTTTAATGATGAAATAAAATAAATGTGGTTCTGGAAGAATATTTCATCGTTTTCGTGTAACTTTTTTTTTGGTTTATACCAAAATACTTTGTTGATTAATTTTTGACCAATGGGACGATTCTATTATTATTTCAGTGAAGTTGAGATATTATTTATTCCGATTTTAGGAGACCCACATGGCTTCAGAAGTGTTTATAAGTTGGAAGGTTGAGTGTTTTTTCAGTGGAGTAGGAGTGGAATTTTTCTAATTTTTTTAAATGAGAATTCCACCCACATTTTCCAAATATCATGTGGATCCAATAATGAACCAAATGAGATAAAAGAGAGTATTGGGTCAATATATGGTCATCCAATGGATTTCGATAAATTTTCTAGGTTATCCAGGCCCTTAATTTTAAGTTTTGTTCCCTTGGTAAGATAATTTTCCTCCTAATCACTATGATTAATTTTAATTACTTTCATTATTATATTTTTTTTAAAAAATATACCTTGACCATGTTCCAAAATAATATGGGTCTCCATCCAATCATTTCCTGATCCAGTCCATGATAAGGCCTAAAGGGAATTCTTTATCCCCACCAGCTGGCACAAGTGCTTAGATATCATAAATAAAGGTTTGGTAATGATTTACTCATGTTTCAAAATACACAAAAAAAAATAAACCTAATCTGAAAATTAAAATCAAAAAACAATAAAATAAATCAGAATTGAATTACATGGTTCAAAAACAGAACCCAACAGGGAGAAAACAAAAAAGTAGAAGTATGTATGACTCATTGAACACCCCACGGAAATGGTACATTTCCCTCATGTCATCTTTACAACCCCACATCATGAAAATAAATGACCAACCTGGACCACCATCTCTAAATAACTTTCCTTTACATGAATCAAACATTAGCAAGTCTACTTACAGAAAAAGGTATAATTATGGTGTGATATTAATCCCAATAGGATGCCACCCAATAATATTCCATTATTTAAACATTATAATACAAAATAAAAAAAAATTCATGTTTTCATAAAAAAGAAATTATAGTAAAAATTATTAAGGGATGAAACATTAAATGAAAATAGTTTTTAAGATAGACCCATTATATAACGAAATACTGTAATGAAAAAACACATGGTGCTGAATTTACCAACAAAACACAATGTATGTCAATGGTATGTACAACATAACCAATGAGAACTAGTCAAGGGAAGCACCACTAGGCACTAGCAACCTATGGGTCCCTAGGTACCTCATATCTCGGTGAAATATGTCTCGGAACCACACCCAATTAAATTCTAATGTAGGATCCACTTTTCGGGGACCCAACAAAGGACTTGTGGTCTCTGACCAATCATCATTATTTAGATGATGTGGTCATATTCAATTCTGTTATGTGAAACTGGGCCGTAGCCACTTCTAAATTATGAGAATATTAGTCCTACCCCACCCACCTAGTTACCTTGGATTTACATTTTGTGCTCAACTGTGTTCCAAATGTTATAGAATACCATTTTGACATAAATAATCTATTACCAAATCGTAAACACACCAAATAGTACCCAAATAATTTTTCACACCCCCAATGTAGATAATTAAACCCTTTAAAAATTTTATAAAACAATTCTGAGAGGGATTACAAGGATTTTAACATAACTCCATTCAAATATCCTCTATAAGGCCAAAATTCGACCAATACCATACTGAAATATAATTTTTAGTTCTAACACCATTTAATAAATCAACTCAAAAAAATTAGAAAATGGCCTCAAATAACACCACAAGGTTTATTCATGAAAACTAATCAATTTCTTGTATAAATTATACATTATAATGAAACTATGAATCAATGATACCCAAAATGGATTTTACATAACACAAAATAGGCAAGGAATATGTTAAATTTATTGATCAAGAAAAAATTCATCAAAGAATATTTACACATAGAACCACCTAACCTGGATGTCAAAAAACACAAAAATTTCAGCGAAACTTCAACCGCACTACAAGTGATTGAAAATGATCCCTATTCAAGAATACTAAACCAATAAACTCAATATTAATCAATATGGAATAAACTCTATCTTATAGAAAATTTATAACCTCATGAAGGAGGGAAGAATCCCTAAAGAGAATGAATAAAAAAGGGGGAATCAACTACCTTTATGATCCTTAATGTTTCTCCTAGCAAAACCACCTCAAAAAGGGGGGTAGAGAGTTTGAGGGAACATGGAGGCCATATATGGTTGAATGGGTTGAATGGATATGTATAAGGGAACATTATATTTAATATTATATGGGAAAATAGTAATAACTTTTTTTTAAGACCTAGACTGGTTGCATGGTTTGTTCACACAATTTAGTAAATCATGTGGCAAACTGTGCACCTAGATCTGTCAATCCAAAATCATCCCATTATCTCAAAAAATTCAAGGGGGATATGGAGAAAATATAAAACAAAAAAAAAAGAGAAATTAACTAAAAAGTATTATATGAATGTGATAATCTTTCCAACCATGAAAACATTCCACTATATAAAGTTCACTGGAAGCTTAATCGAAAAACAAAGAATGGGTACTCCTTTTATTCCCATGATTTCCTGTACCAATTTTTATGATCATAATTCCCATTATTCCATGAGTCCCATAGCAATGGAATAGACTTTTCCCAGATCACTTTCGCTTGGGAGTAAACTATTTTCACCAGCCATTAAAATACTAATAAATTACAGTCTATCTCCAACTCTTCCCAATTCAACACGTTAGAATGGATTCGGATTGTACTTCTTAAATTGAGGTACAAGGAATAGATCATTAATTAATGTTAATTGAGAAGGAAAATACAATATATATTCTACCTTTCCAATCCTCTAGGTGATCTTAAAATGTCTACATACCTCTGTATTAGCTTCCCCTACTTAACAAAATGACAATTGCCAAAATGAGGGGCCACCTTAATGAATACCTAATAAATCATAGAGAAATAAATATCTTGATTCCTCTGGTCAAAATATTCTTTGTGGGGAATATGAGATGTCAATAACCACTACGTGATCTACTTTACCTTCCCAGATGTATCTTGCACAAGGCCCGACCCCAACAGTGAGGTCTCACCGATCTCATCCCAACATATAGAAGACCAATAAGGCCAACCATAGAGTGCCTTAAAAAAAAGACATAAGAATATATATTTATAACATTTATTATGAAAAAATATCCAACCAACCCCAAATGGATATCCCATGGTCCTCCAAATTCCAAAACAAATGCCTGAAGTATGTCCTCTTGATTCAAATTTTCATGCTCTATCTGACCATTTGTTTTAGGATCGTATGTCATGCTCATCATAAATTGTGAACCCAAATCATTATAAAATACATTACAAATCTAAGAGTTATAACATGGTTATCTATCTGAGACAATAGCTGATGACCCAAGATGAAGCCTTACAACCTCCTGAATAAAAAAATCAACCCAACTCTTCCACATTAGATCTATCTTTGATCAGAATAATGTTGGATGACTTGGACAGGAGATCAATCACCACCCAAATAGAGGTCTAAAATTGAGTTGTACAAGGTAAAAAAATAATGAAATCTTTAGAAACCTCATCCCACATTCAGGTACCCATGATAAATTGCTAAAGAAAACCAGAGGGCCTCTGGTGCTCTACATTCACCTACTTATAACTCTAGTATTTCGATACAAAATAAGCTATGTATCATCTCATACATGGACACCCGGACTGATGAAGAATTACATAATATACTTTTGAAGCCCTAGGATAAATGAAAAACTGATATTGGTGGATATCCTACATCGCCACCTTCCTCAGAGACATCAACACCACTAAAAGGCCCTTGAATCACAAGATCCCCTCGGGAGATGAAGATCAATCAGATGATATCTTCCCATATTGAATAAACTCCATAGACCACTGACACAGCTCATCACTGGGCTTCTCCCATTGAATCATCTACAAAATAGAAGGTTTTGACTATAAGCTTTCCAAGAACACACCACTACTGTGCTCATTGGTCTCTACATGCATTTGAGAAAAAGGACCATTAAATTCCACTCATCAATAGACTTCCTCAAATCCTAAACGGGCACTTTTATACTCAAGGCATCATCTAAAACATTACCATTCCTTAGTTTATAGAAAATATCAACATTGAACCCCTGCAAACACTCAATCTGAGTACAATACCTCATATTAGGATCCTTCTATGAGAAGACGTAGTCTAGGATCTTATGATCAGAGTAAACCAAAATATTCTACCCAAAATGGTAAAGACTCCATGTCTTCAAATAATACATCACCACTGCTACTTAAAAGTCATGTGACAATTATTTCATTTCATTTGGCCATTTATGTAGATAACAATTTACCACCATATGATCACCCTGCTAAATCACACACCAGATACCCATACCTGAAGAACCACAAAAAACCACATATCTCTTTCCAAATTCTGGTAAGATCAATAGAAGGGTGATAGTCAACTACAACTTTATCTCCATGAAGTATGCCTAACATTATGGGCCCCATTAAAACATCACGCCTTTTTAGGGGACCACAATCATGGGTGAAGCAAGCCGAGGGAAATCTGAAACAAACCGCCTGTAGTTACCTCCCATGCTAAAAAAATCATGATCTATAACTCATTCTTTGGATTCTCCCAGGAAATAACTACTCAAATCTTCTCAGGGTCCACCAAAACCCCTATTCCGATATGAAATGATCTAGAAACTTCATTTCCCTAAACTAGAATGTGCAATTAGACAAATTTTAATAGATTTGATGATCCTGTAGAGTTCCCAACATGATCCCCAAGTGATGCTCATCGTCTTCCTTGGATCCAAAATAAAATAGGATCCCATATATGAATACCACAATGGAAGAGTCATTAATATGGTGGAACAACCAATTCAAGAGCACCGTAAAAACCACTGGAGTATTTTTCAATCATAAAGGCATGAACAAGTACTAAAAGTGGTCATACATTCTTCAAAATCCGTTTTTGGGATGTCTGCCTCTCTCACCGTAACCTGGTGGTAACAACAATGAAAATATATTTTATAAAACCATTTCCCCCATTCATCAGATAAAAAATCATCAATCTAGGGAAAATTGCATTTGATCCATATGGTTACCTTATTTAGCATCTGGTAATCGATGCACTACCGGAGGGATCCATCATCCTTCTTCGGAAAAATAAAAGGAGTGACCCAAGGTGGGATGATCAGGAAAATGAATCCATTGGATTTCAAGTCATCCAACAGTATATTTAATTAAATCAATTTTGTTAGTCCCATATGATATGAGGTAAAGGATATATGATGTGTTACCTGCACCAAATAAACTATGAACTATACATCCCACTTTGGGGGAAATCCTGAAAATTATGAGGAAATAATTAAGGGGGATCATCCACTATATGAGTTAATCTCTACTTCGGAGCACTACCATCATCTTCTAGCATGTTTAATGATAATTGATAGATAATATTTCCCAACTCTGAGAGTAGAGGTCCTGCACTACATAACCAAGGATCACATTCACTAAAAAAAACCTGAGGATACCATAAGGTTCCATGAAACTCGCCCGCCACCTATAGTAATCAATATGTTCTTGAATGTGCACTAAAAATCCATGCTATGGATTAGATAATAAATGTACATATACAAGAAAAGAAAATAATATTATATCTCAACTCTTGACATAGAAAGCGAACATGATGGGAACCTGAGACCTTGCTCAATCTTCTTACCAGATGGCGTCAATAACTCTATCGCAAACTATGAAAAATTAGTTAGAAAACGCAGAATATTCATAATAAGGACAAACATAAAATAAATATAAGTACCAATGTCAAATATAATTGTAGCTATAGAAGAGACATATCCTACACATGATTGAGTGGACACGTCTCCATGAAAATTCATTAAAAGTGACCCATCAATCCAAACTGATAACAAGGCCTCAATAAAGATGAAATTAATATCGGGTGTTCCCTACACTATTGAATTAGGGGAACACAAGGGAACATTTCTCAAAATCTAGGAAAGAAAACATCCTGGGAGGATGGCCTGAACTACCACCTCCCTTCTTCCCTTGATCATCACCCTTCCATTTATTCTCAAAATAACCCCCACTACCCATCACTAATATTTCACTAGATACAACATACATCACTTTATGGTCAATATCTACCATAAAAGATCATTTAACCACCTCATTGTAGGTATTCAACATGAACAGGAAGACATGATGATAGATCTCTAACCGCAATCCAATTTAAAAACTCTAGAACATAATCTTCTCATTAGGGACAATATCGAGGGCATATCAAACTATCTTGAGAAAGAGGTTGGAATAATCCATCCCTGACAAGTCACCCTAAATGAGGTACATAAAATCCTAGGATCAAGTATAGGAAAAGACCTCAGGACATTAATTGTCATTGAAGATAGCCTTGAAGTCCATATAGATCATCTTCTCATGCTTCCCAGCTTGAAGCACTAACTCCCACCACTAGAGAATATGACCTTCTAAAAGAAATGAGTAAAATTTCACTCTGACAATCATAGGTGTGTTAAGGAATTCAAACATGTGATACATATTTTCAAGCCTCTTCTAATCTTCCAACGACTCCATGCTACCTTAGAATGTAGGAGGGCTGTTATGGAGAAACACTTGGGCCTTTTCATTCGTAGGACCTGGTTCATCTTCTCTAATAGGAGGATAATTATGATGCACTCTTTTCCCTAGATTTTGGATAGTCAAGACCACAACTTCTTCCAACATCTAATCATTTAGTGAAGGATAAATCTCTTCGGCTTCCTCCTCTTGGTGTATGGGACCTTTTTGGGGAGTCTTGTTACTACAAAAAGAAATAGTCAGATGAAAAATCATTATTATAGGATTTATGATAAATTTTCACGACATCATCAAATATAAATAAATAAATCTCAACACAACAATGAAAAAAACAACTACTTCACTCCACTATAGTTCCACGTGCAATCGCCATTCCACACATACCACTTTGAAGAGTAGTCTAAGAAAAATAACTACATCGCTTGGAAACTTAGGGTCTATCACTAGAGGTGCTGGCCATGCACCCTACACGCAACCCAAACTCTAAGGCCGGTTAGTCCTAGCTCCTATCTAACCTGAATCATCCCAAATAATATGATCCAAATAGCTTAACCAACTCCTATACAATTTTTTTCACCAACCAAGTTGGGTGTCCATCCAAACGAAACCCGACCTGGACCATGGAAAGGTTTGAAGGGCATTCCCTATCCTCAATGGCTTGGACAAGTTCCTAGATATCATAAATTGAAATTTGGGAATTATTTACCTGATTATAGAAACATAATTCATCCAAAAATAATAAATAAACTGAATCTAAAAATTCAATCCAAACCAAACCTACACAAAATTCATAATTCTATTTCACGGTTCTAAAACAAAAGAAAAGAAGGATTAAACTAAAAAGGGGAAACATATTGGACTCAAATAACACCACATGGAAAGGGTACATCACCCTCATTACATCTCCACAACACCACACCAAGGAAGGAAACTAGTATCCTGAACCAATGTCTCTATAGACCTTTCCCTTACCAACATCTAACATTACCAAGTATACTTACTCCCAATGGTGTAATTAGGTTGTGGGTTTATTCCTAATAGGATTCCACCCAACAATATTCTATAATATAAATAGTATAATTCAAAAGAAAAAACATGAATGTTTTCATATACAGAAAATGCTAGAAATAATTTTTAAGGGATGAAACTTTAAATGAAAGTATTTTTTTCAAGAGGGAAACTTTAATGAATAAACAATTTTCATGAAAACACATATTCTTCTGAAATTACCAACAAATAACATTTTATACTGATGGTGAGTACAATATAACCAATGAGAACTAGTCAAAGGAAACCCCCAAGGAACAAGCTACCTACGAGGCCCTAGGTACCTTGTTTCTCGATGAAATATGCCTCATAACCATAACCAATTATGTTCTCAAGAATAATCCACAAGGAGGGGACACCCCAGTGGCCTATTGGTCTCCAAATAGTCATCATTATTTTGTTATTGTTGTCATTATCAGTCATGCTAAGCAAAACAGTGTCATAGCCATTTCTAAATCACCAGAATACTAGTCCTAGTCCTCCATCCTAGTTACCTGGGCTTCCCTTTTTGTTCTCGACTAACTTCCACATGATATATAATAATATTTAAAAATAATAAACCCATTTCTATATTATACACAAACCATAAAATAACCAAACCTATTTTTTCATCATCAATGTTTTTAAATAAACTCTTTAAAAATTTTAAAAAATAATTCTGAGGGGGATTACAAGGCTTTGCAAAAAAAACCATTCATAAATCCTTTTTTCATGAAACTTTCCCACCAATACCATTCCAAATTAGAATTGGCAGCCCTAACATCATTTAATAAATAAATTTCAAAACTTTATAAAATGAACTCAAATAAAACCACATGGATTAGACATGAAATCTACTCAATTCCATTTTAAAATGCTACTTTAAAAAAATATTAATCAATGCTACCAAAAATGGTTTTCACACCACACATAATAGGGAATGTAACATGATAAATATGTAAAGAAGGAAAAAAATTCATCAAATAATGTTTACACACTAAAAAACCTAAATTGGATGTCAAAAATAATAAAAATTAGAGAAAAAAATCAACCACACCACAACCGCATCATAATAGTTAGGAAATGAGACCTTATCAAGAATATTGAACCCAGAAACTCAATATTAATCCTTAGGGTTGAAACCCTTGCTGATGGAAATTTAAAACCTCATTAATGGGGGAAGAAACCCTAAAAAAGGAAAAATGAAGGGGTTATCCAATTAATTGATGATCCTTGATGTTTCCCCCACCCAAAACCCTTAAAAATGGGTTCCATGTGAGCTTGGTGGAGATTCTAGGACATCTATGGTTGTATGGGTCTAATGGAGAATTAAAGGGTCACATTAGATTTAATTCCGAATGAAAAAAATGATAATGATATTTTATTTTAATAACAGTAATGTGAACACAGTTAAGTAAATCATGTGGCTAACCATGTACTAGGTTATTTCCACCTAAAAACCTTCCTTTTTCTATAAAAATTATGGAGTAACCTAAGGGGGGAATGAAAAGAAAAAAATAAATGATAATATACTTGAAAAGAAGGATACATATGTGACATGACTTATAATACATTATAAATTATTCTGATTCCAAATATGTAAAAAAAATTTCAAAATTCCAATCATAGAATTGGAAAAAATAAATTTAAAATTTAGTCCCATAGATGAGCGACAATGCAGGATTTTGATGTAAAAACATTCAAAATAAAATTCTTTGTTTTTATATCCATTTTAAAATGGTTTTTTTTTTCAATGAGATAAAATGGATTAATATATTTAAATTTTATTGGAATAAAATTTAAAACAATTAAAAAATATGATTTCTCTTTATAATTACATTAGATGAAAATATTGTTTTGAATTAAAATTCAGTATTTTTTATTATTCCTCAAAACATGAATTATCATAGAAAATATCCCAAAATTTAATGTATGATACTTTTAATTTTAGGATTTCAAAAATAGTTTTTATTTTGACAGATAAAATTTATAAAAGTTTCAAAAATCATATTTAAAATAGGTTCACTATTAAAATTCCATAAACTATCTTTTAAAAAATATAGGTTTTTATGCATTAAATTAGGTTGTTCATGTATTATACCAATAAAATATATTGTATTCATATTAAAATATTATATTGAATATATTATTTAAATATTTCATTAATATCATTGACTAATAGTAATTAATTTAATTTATTATGATAAGACACCTTTGGGAGCATTAAAACATTTCTTTTATATTCAATTTTTTTTATATTCATTTCTAATTATTTGGTAACCTTTATATTAATTTTATATTTTTATAAACTGTATATTTTCATAAATTATTTAATAATATTATTATCTACTAATTTTATAGTTATTATATATCTTATTATACAAAATAATAATGTTTTAGTATTAAATTATTGTTCTGTAAAACTCGATCTTGCATTTAACGTAAGCTAACGACAAAAATTGTTGTTTCATATGACACATGAAAAATTAATACTGATTGAATTGAAATATATATAATATATTATTATTTTTAAATTTTAAATATACCACAATGTCTCAAAATGTGATACATTATCAGATAAAAGTTACTCTTCTAGAATTTTTAGGGTGTTACAATCTCCCCACCATAAATAAATTCCTTCCTCACAATTTAAAAATTATCTTTTTGAAAAATTGTTTGATTGATTAAAATTACATTATTTAAATCCCATAACATGAAAAGGGTTGGTAAAAATCATATATAAATGATAAAATTAGAATTACATAGTTTACATGGACTAATATATAACAAGGTCTCAAAGTAGGAGATCATTAGTGGCTTGTAGATGTATTTTTTTAGAGGAAAAAGAATACATATTTTTAGGTATTGATTGAGTTCATTGATCACAAACAATTGAATTATAAATGTATTATTTAGGTCCATAAATCAATAAATTCATCATGATTAAAAATAAAATAAGTTCAAAAAAATTAATATATTAGGACAAAAAAATTAAGATAATTTTTCTAGTGATGAGGAAATTAATCATTGACCAAGATTATAATAAAATAGAATTACTTGATTCATTTTTATTTTATATAAAATATTTCATCTTATTGTTTTTCTTTGATAAAATTATAATTCCTTCCTTACTCCATGAAATAGATAACCCTGAAAGAACCCATTTCTTGAATCACTATAATTTTCATTTATATGATCGTAACACACATAAAACTAGTCATTATATTTTTTTCAAACTATTCTCCCAAACAATTATGGTTATTATAATAATATCTACCTTACTGAAATTATCAGATGTTCTTCTATACATATTCTCAAAGTGTACCTCAGGGTTATGTTCTCTAATATATGTTTTAAAACATTTATTTCCCAAGGTTTCTACTAAATATTCTTTGAAACCACGTGTAGAAACCCACTCCATATAATCCCAGATCCAATTTCTACTACCATTTAATTGTAATGATTCTAAGCTATTAAATACTGAAGGATAAAAGAGTTTAGTATTATTGGTAAAATAGATATATACATGAGTCCTATATTAAAAATGAATACAAAATCAACAACATAATTTCATCATTCAAATATAACATTATTAGAAATTATAAATCCTTGAATAACATTATTTTTAAAATAATTATATTCGTAGGTAAAGTATATAAAAAAAGGTTGATCACAAATTCTCAGTAAGGATTATGTATAGTTGAATAAATGATGAATCAATGTGAATAATCAATATGGAAATGAAATAACTGAACACACATTCCATATAATTAATATATTAATAATTAAGTGAATAAAAAATGGAAAGGTAATAACTAGAAACACATTCCATTAAAATAACTAGATAAATAATAATCAATATAGAACAGAAAATAACTGAAACACATTCCATTGAATCAATGAAATGAGAATGAAATGGATCCTTAGATAATGTCAATGGAAAAATATCGTGGATAATGAAAACTAATTACTAAATAAAGGAAAAGGGTAATTAACAGGATTCATATTTCTCATAAACATTATACCTTTATCATCAATACCATTTACAAAACAGTTTCTAATAATACTTTGGAGAACATTCATAATATAGAATAAATATGTGGTTATAAAGGCCTCTATTCTACTTGGAAACAAATTCCAAGGCTTTTTTACCAAATGATTTCATCTTAGGAGACTACTAATGAATAAATTGTCTCACATTAAATGGTTTTTAACCCATGAATTACATTTAAAAATAATTTAAAAATTATTCAATAATTTATTTAGTTCTAAAAAACTTTTCTTATTAAATATATGTATTAATTAAATGATAATGATTCAACAATATTTCTCTAATAAATCAAATAACTGTCAAAGTGAACATAATATTTAAAAATAGTACAATGTTTTGGAAATAATAATAATTTCATGAGAATATGTATATTTGAGATAAACTTAATGTGCAATAAAAATTTTCATAAGTGATTGTTTTAAGAGAATGTTAATAATCATAAAAGAATGTGATATTTAAAAGATAACTTTTACCACATGGTAATTTTCAAATCAAAATAACTATGATGAGATAATTGAAATTAAAACCATAAGTAACATGAAGATAAAAATTTCATTGATATAATATATCTAATATGGATGTTGATATAGCACACAAAATATTTAATTGGTCAATATGAAATTTATCTCATATATGTAATGAGTGAGATAAAAATCCCTTACCATGTGTTTCCTTTCCAGTGAATATCCTTTATCCTAATTGATACTAATTTTAAAAATGTAACTAAATTATAACATAAACATAATAATATTTATAATTTTTTATTTTATCTTATTGAAATATATTATTAGACATTTGTTAAGAATATTTAATTATTTTCTCGATTTTGGGTGTTAATTGCTTATTTTTTTCTATTTTTGTTTACTAGTTACTTATTGTTCCTATTAATAAGATAATGATTTCATAATTTAAAAAATGTAAACCATGATTTAAATATAATATATATTTATTTCATATGTATTTATAATAATCAATAATATTTGGATATAGGAGATGAAATGCACTATTAATGGTGATGGTAGGTCGTTTGTATGCCAGAACGCTACTTCAATTTATTTTTTGTATTAAAAATAATGAAAAATAAATGATATATGTGTATATAATAATTACAACATAAAAATTATATCATTTATCACAAATTATATTTAAAATTATCCTTTATATATACCATGTATAGCATGAATAAACCTTATCGCTTTGAGGAAGAGATTGTCCACATGTCCAAAAATGATATTATCGTATTCCCACAAAATTCAAGGCATGAAGGTATGATTTATATAATAATTAAATAAGAACATATAAATTATACATATTATATATAAAATTTATAAAACATAAATACATCATTATTTCTAATCTTTAAATGTCTTAAATGTAAGAAATAACAACATCGGTTCGTGAGGTTGTAGTCTGTCATATGAACGAATGATGACCATGTATCCCACTTTATGGATGTCTGTGAAATTGTAGGATCAAATTTTTTAATAAAAATATTCAGTATATTTAATATATTGAGGTTATTATATAATAATTTTATAATAATAATTCAATGGTTGAGGAAAGAAATTAAATGAATGTGATCGTTAAAAAATGTGACCTCATTTTCGAGTAACTACTATTGGTTTATAAAAAAGAAATCTTTGGTTTGATTTATAACCAAAAGTAGGATTATAGGATTATGGTAGAAAATTTTTGAGGATTTTTGGAAAAAAAATTTTGATCCAAAGGGCTTGAGATGATTTCATAAGTGGGAGGGGTGGTTTCTTTTTATTGTGTATGAGGAGTGGAATTCTTGTAAAATTTTTAAAAGGGAATTCAACCCTTGATTTCCAATGTAAAGATGATCCAATATTAATAAATATTAGAGAAAAGAGTAGAAAGGAATGAAATATGGGCATAAAATATATTTTTGAAATGTTTCTAATTAATTTTGGCCCTTATGTTTACTGTTTAGTCCCATGGTAAGCTAATTTTCCTCTTAATTAGATTGATTAATTTTAATTACATTCAATAATATTTTTGTTCATATACTATTTTGGATTTATTAGATATTATAAATTATGAAAATTTAAATTATTTAATCATTTTTTTTCAAATTATAATCACATAAGTGTCATTAATTAACATAAAATATTCATATAGAATAGACTATAATTCTGGTTTTTAATGTAAAAACATTCAAAAGTTTTCTAAGTATTTATATCCAATTAGAAAGTAAAAATGAGTCTAATGACATCTTTTGGAGTAAAATACATATAATTTATATAAATAAATTTTAAAAACAATAACAAATTTAGTCCATTTTTATTAATAAATTAGTTGGAAAAACATTTTTGATTTAAAATTTAGTTTTTTATAAAGGAGATGTCTTGGTCAAAGACCAAGACACAAATTCTTATTAAAAAAGAGGACACTAAAAAATTCTGAAAGAAGGGATTTTATTACAATATCTTTCATAAAGAGGTAGAAGGTCAATTGGATGAATATAAATAAATATAATTTTTATATATAAAATTTATAAAAGTACCAAATATATGTTTAAATTAGGCACTCCATTAAAATACAAGAGAAATACCTATAGAAAACTTATGTGTCTATGAATAAAATTATGTTTTTTATATCGTATACCTATAAATTTAATTTGATGAATATAAATTATAAAAGGTTTGATATATAATATATATTTCATTAATATCATTTATCAATAGTAATTAATTTAATTTTTTATTGTAAGGTACCTTTGTGAGCATACACACATTTTATTTTTATTTAATTGGTTTTTATATTCATTAATAATTAATTGGTAATCTATGAATTCATTTTATATTTTCACAAACCACACATTTTCATAATTTAGTTAAAAATATTCATAAATTCTAATCCGATGTCCATTTTATGTCTTACTATATTAAATAAAATTTTGTAATAAAATATTGTTATTTGGAAAAACTTTGTTTTTATGTAACACAAGCTATCAAACAAACTCATTTTTGTGTTCGACATAAGAATACTCAATATTGTGTGCATTGAATAGTATATAACATATAAAATTTATTACAAATATTATATATAAAATAAATTCAATAATGGATATATTCTATCAAATAAAATATACACTTTTTGATTAGTTGGGGAGTTACATTAATTATAAATTATATGTGAAAATAATCTCTCTTCATAGTTTAGGGATCTTTTTAATTATTATATGTATTAATCGTTTTTGTCACAATATTTTCTCATAATTTTTTATCATGGTGTATTCGTGTTTTATGAAAAAAGTAGTGTTTGTTATGTAACACCCTGAGATTTTTGGAATTATTTTTTTCAAATTAATTAATCCTTTTTGATATTTGGAATATTACGCAAAACTAAAGATAAGTTATTTTTATTTAAAGAACTATTTTGGCTTAAATTATATGAAACAATAATTTAATATTTCACAACACACAATATAAAATTTATCTTTCTCAATATAGAACAGTGAGGTTATCCTGTGTTACACGTAACAATAAATTTCCTCGTTGCCTTGTGTAACACTACCGACTGAGGTTTATGAAACCACAATATATTATAATAATTTAATAATTTAATATAATGATATATAAAAAGTTTTTAAATTAGAGTTTAGAAGATTATTAAATAATTTCTTAAAATATATGGTTTAAAAAATATAATATAAATTCATAGGTTAATAATTAATTATAAATGAATACGAAACAAATTGAATGTAAAAGGAAATAAAATTATATATATGGTCACAAAGTTATTTTCCCCTAATAAATTAAATTATATAAAATTATTTAGTGATATTAATGTAATATATATTATTAATAAAAAATATCTTTTAAATTCACTGAATATATTTTATAACATAAGATAGGAAGAACCCCAATTTTATGCTTAAAAACATATATTTTAATAAATATAATTTTACACCCATATAATGGAAAACCCTTTCTAAATCCAATTTTTGGAACATTTATAGGCTTAATAAGTCAAAATAAACATCATATTTTAAATATAAAAATAAAAATTAGGTTTGGATATTTTTTTGTATTTTTCTGTGAGGATTTATTTTTAATGAATAGTTGAAAATATTGAATTTTAATTCAAAAATAATTTTTCCTCAAATTAATTTATAAGGATAAATTATATTCTAAATTAGATAATAAAGTTTTTTAGATAATATTTTTATCAATTACTAATATTTAGGTAATTTATATCAATTTCACATTGAAATTTGATATAAAAACATAGCAAATTTTTATTGTTTTTACGTTAAATCCCTGCACTATCGATGGAGTGTGGGATTCATTTTAAATTTCTTTATTCCACTTATGTGATTATAATTTGGAACAACATATTCCATATTTTCAATTATCATAATTTAAAAATTATAATAAATTCAACTTATTTTTTGAATAAAATATTACTGAAAGTGATTAAAATTCATTATGTTGATTATGGTTAAATTAAATATCATAAGGGAGTAAACCATAACCATAAGGCCCAAAAAAACGGTTAAAACAATCCAAAAGACATTTTATGGTCATATTTAGACCATATACACCATTTTACCAACTTTGGATTATTATTACTGGATATTCTTGCAACATGAAAAACATGGGTGGAATTCTCCATTCAAATATATGCAAGGGTTCCACTCCTCCTTCCCTATAAAATGCCACATCCTCTCCCTAATATTGACACATATAAAATCACTTAGGATTGAAGAAGATATTCCCAATAAAATTTCTAATATCCTTCCCTTCCTCATTGAAGCCTCCCTTCAGGCAGAAAGTCTTCCAAGGAATCCTTTTTGCATAAACCAAAAGGAGTAACCTAATTAAGAGGTAAAAAATTCTCTCAAACTCCTTTACATTATTTACCTCATAAACCCCTCTACTATCTTAAACCCATGATTTTATAAAAACACTAGTATAATCAATATAATCAGATGTTATTTTTCTAATTTTTTAACCTACACATACACAGACATCCCTCTAATGGGTAACAAACAAACTATTTATGTGTATGAAGAACTACCGCCACAGTATAGGATGATTGTCCATTTTTCCTTTACCTCCTATCCTGGTGGAAAAAATTATGGAATATTTTTATATATATGTTATATTCTATATTTATTATTTACTTATCCTACTTTATTCCTTTTACAAGACTAATATATTTACTTTCCATTTTGTCTTAATAAGATAATTTGTTTTGAGAAATGTGGGCTACCACCCCCTCAAAGCGATTTGATTTGTTTATAAACAACATAGAATGTATTAAAGATGGATTTAGAGAATATATAAGCTTTATATGATATAATAAATCCATATTAATAGTTATATATATTCATATATATATATATATATTTTACTCTCTTTCTTTTAACACGACAATTAAACAGAAATATCATTCATAAAAACGTACAACTTTCCATCCCAATGAATGGTGTATTCAATTTCATACTTCTATATCATATAGATTATTATAATTCAAATATAATGAATATAAATTAAATTTGAATTATGTTTTACATTATATAAATCATGATATTAATATAATGAACAAAGATATAAAAAATTAAGGTACGTGCGAGAAATAAAGCAGATATTACCCGATGTGAAACCATAAAATAGAATTATTAAGAATAGGGTAAAATAAATCCATAATAAAACCATATATGGTATTATAAGTAATAATTTGGTTTTATGATAGATTTATAGTAAATTTTAGTTATTATATATGATTTTTTAAGGAGTATAATGAGAGTCAAGGCACACGGTAAGGGTATTTCATCTCACATTTTATTTCGGTGAGGTATATGATGTAATCACCAACCATTCCTTTTATGTGTTGTGTATACATATCATAGATGTAATCAGTTTTTATTATATTTAAATTTACTGTTATTTACATGATATATCATGAATAAAAGAATTTTCATGATATTATAATACTTCTTTAATTTGCTATCCTTACATGGAGATCATGATTTCATGTTTTCGTGTAATAAGACATTATTGAAAAAATCTCATTTCTTTTTAAGATTTTCTATGTTTATGATTCTATTGATGAAATATTATTACCCATATCTCATGAAATTATTTTATTTTCATATCCTTTGGGTTTTCATGATATATTCAAATATTGGTACCATTTTTCTACTCTTTGGAACATAATATAGTTTAGAATGTGTTATTTATTAAATCACGACCTTACCATATCTTCTGTCAGAAATCTATGTTTTCTAAAAATGGTTTTGAATAATGTTGTAGCATTCTCCCATAGTCTTTAAAATGAATTTTTACACTTTTTCATTAAAAAACTATTCAAACTATTATTATTTTTTCTTTTTACAAAATAAATTTTTCTATCCTTTTTACCATGTCAAAGGAATGTATGTTCTACATTGTTCAAAATATATGTATTTACCCGTAAACCATTTCTTTAAATCATTCTTTGAATTTCTAAAATGTTATTTTTTTGGAAAATGTATTTAAATGTAATTTTCTATTGAAATAATTTTCAAAATATTTTCAAGCTTCTTTTATATATTTTTAGTGAAGTTTTTGAAAATGTTTTCAATCCTTATTTATATATTTTGAACATACTTCCAATGAAAAAATAATTTAAATTATTTTGAAGCTTATTTTATAAATTTTCATATAAAAAGGTTTCTAAAATGATTTCTAGTATTCTTTATATGTTTTCAAAATTTTTTCTAGGAAAATAATTTTTAAATGGTTTCATGTATTTTAAAACATTTTTAAAAGAAGAAATGATATTTTCTCAAGAAATGTTATAGAAAGATATATAAATTTTTTTCAATCTAAGATGAAAGTATTTTATGTTAATAATTCCCTTCTAGGAAATGATCTAAATGATCCATTCATATTCCTTACATGAATTTCTTATTCTTAAAATCATAGTCTTTATGAAACCATTTTTTTATCACTGGTTATATGTTTATAAAATCTATTTCAATTTCATGGGTTATGCTTTTGATGAAATGATTGTGAAACATATATATTCTTTAATAGTGTATGATATGTTTATATGTTTATGATACTCATTTAATTTCATGGGTTATGATATGATTGTTTTTTATTTTGGAACATGTTTGTATTTCATAATGAGATGGGTGTGACCTATAACTATCTACAATGCATTGGGTAAATATTTATATCTCATGAGAATAATCTGGATGGAATGAGAAACTAACTCAATTCAGTAAAACTAGGCTAGAATGATAAATGAAATCCTTTCAATATTATAGGGACGGAAGGAGAACTAAACATGGTTCAATATTGCAGGGCTAGAATGGGAAATCTACTTGTGTTATTATTATAGGGGTAAAATGATGAGTGAACATGGTTCAGTAATACATGGTTGGAATGCGGTGTAAACATAGATCAATAGAGAACATTGTCCATCAATATGTCCTGGACAACAATTCCTTGAATACTACGGAATTCATATTATATAATTTTGTGTTTTCCATAATTCCATGTTTTATACCAATGTTATACTTCCCTTGATTATGATTGTTATTTCATTCTGGCTCATGTCTTATGAAATTCCAATATTTTTTAGGATTTCTAATATGTAGGGTATGATCTAAAAATGGTATGCTCATGTTCCATACCCTTTTGTTATGTTATTCCTAAACATTTCATCTATTTCTCCTTATTGATCATCTAATCTCACACCTTTCTTATTTTTCCTTTCCCCGTTTTATGAAAAAAATAGGTAAAAGTAATGATGTTACAGATATTTTGGGGACATGTTTAATATCTTTCACTAGGATAGAAGTTTTTGTTTCGAAATTTCTTAAGACCGTAAAATATTATGGTCCCTGAGAATGTATTTTTGTAATAAACTAAACAATCATTAAAAATAATTAAATATCTATATATGTTAAGCCTGTGTCCCTATATCTTATGGATCATCTATTTATTCCTCTAAACCTAAAATCATCATGTGGTATTAGAGGGATCACATCATAATTTATAAATATTAATTATTTTCTGATCGATTATTCCATGTTCTCGTCATTTTCTCTCTTCTAGATTATGTGTTTTTTAATCCAAAATTTAAGTAACATTTTTTAAATATAAATTTTATTCATTAAAAATATCATATATTCTAAAATATATTAATAACATATGGTAAATAATCATAAATTTCATCAGGATATGCTAAGTATTTAGTGGGTAATCGTGGATACATTGGACTTGACTGAAAGTACACGATATTCACCTATGTGCATTGAACCTGGATGTTTCAGGGGATAAACAATGAGTTGAGTAGTAATGAAACCTAATGAATTAAATAAAAACCATGAATTGACCAATACAACCTTGTAAACCTATCATCAGACCACACAACATGTATTAGGCATACAGGTCAGGTAGTTTACACGATTTAGTAGAAAATTAAAACAAACCTTGTGGTCAAATACCCAACATACACCATTTGAAACTGACAGTATATATTAATAGTCATACGAATGGTTTTTAAATAACATTAATATCATTTTAATCATTTACAATCACATAAAAAGAATATATTGAGTCAATATGTGAGTTATGCAGAACCATGGAAAGCAGAACACATGATTTGTGCTTGTTAGTACATGTCATGTAACCCATCATAGGTAAATGAAAACCCACTCGTTATTTATCCAAGATACATGTTAATATATGAACACATATATTATCTCATT
Organism: Viscum album; assembly: GCA_963277665.1. Taxonomy (NCBI): domain Eukaryota; kingdom Viridiplantae; phylum Streptophyta; class Magnoliopsida; order Santalales; family Viscaceae; genus Viscum; species Viscum album. Next base: position 302,005,586 of record OY728151.1, read on the forward strand.
AGTGCATGTTGTGTCATCACCCAATAAATAAAAAAATTAAATTTCATAGATAACAGTTTTTTACAACATTAACAATCTAGGTACAATGTTGATATCTGATTTGATGACTATACAATAATGGATTATAGAATTAATAATTTAGAAATTAATTCCATGTAATTATACATAATTACTAGTGAAGAGATTTATTTTACGTATTGTTTTCATGATAGGTATCTCTATGAAACTGTGGATAGTCATTTAGATAATGGGAAATTATTAATCATTTAATCAATCAATTGAAGCATGTTTATCTTAATTATTAAGAATGAATTAAATTTTATTCCATCTAGTGTACTTTTTCATATCAATTTAATTCTATGTGAATAAAAATGATGTTATATCATCTTGTGTATGTGACCGGTTTATTTAATTTATTATTTAATGGGTTTTTTAAATTTTATTAAATTATATAATGGGAAGTGATTCATTCTAATCCTATCATCATGTATGGTACTTCATGACTGTGGATTCTGTTATGTAAAGCCCCATAACTAGTCATTTGGATTCCCTCACCCACACGGGTGTAGAAATATGTAATGGATCGAGCTCCTAGGTGGGTGGAGGTGGTTTCAATTATGAACTATGGTGAATCAAATCAAAGAAGAACATTGAAAAATAGATGGAATTATAAAAATTAATCCCTACATGGTCCCATGATATTATTCCCTACGTTTAAGGGTTTCATTATCATCTTATAGATAAATCATAAATTAAATAATGTGTCAGGTATTCCACTTTATTTATTTTATTTTTATAAATTTCATGGATAATTATTTGGGGATGTTTAAATCATTAAACTAATTAATCAACAAGCATGTAATATGAAATTAAAAAAAAATTATAATATGTGTAAAATTTATCCAGACATAGTTAATCAAAGACGTAAAATCCACTTCTTATTAAAATGTATATAACAAGATAAAATGCGGTGTTTAAAAATTAATATAAAAACCCCCTTAAATAAAATATTAAATTAGTATATCCTTCCAAAACATGAGTAGAAATAAAACCATAGTTCAATGTTCTTGACCAACCATTATTGTGGATCTTTCAATTATTGTGAAATTTCTCTCACGTTTTGGTTCAACATATCTAGGCTTGCATTAAGGTTTGATCACCATAGTGAGACATAGTGAAACTAGTTGGCATAGTGTTAAAGAAATACTAATCATGGATTTTAGAATTGGGGATTCCATTCAATGTATCAAGGAGCAATAAGTTAATGTAGTTAGATTATTACATTTACAGAAATTCCTTTTATTAACTTGTCATACCTCTATCTAGGTTTTAATAATGGAACTGAGGATCATTGATATAAGGATATTCGTGAGATAGAATATTTTGAATCAATTGATAGATACAATTACGTTTCAATAAAATATAGGAAGACAAATAAATTAATTTAATTTTTTAATCGTATTTATAATCTAAATAAACTAATAAACTTTTGTTTTTGTTTATCATAAAAATGGAAACCCAGGGGACTTTTCCAATATCACTAACATATATTATATATATATATATAAACTTCTCATCAGATTTAATTTCCATGAATGGGGTTGTGATTTATTCATTATAAAAATCCATGAACATAAATTATATGTTATATAAAACCATTTTCTAGAGGATCCTGGAAAAGTGGTTGGTGGGGAAAAACTATATCTCTATATGAAACATTTAGATGATGCTAAAAATATTTAATTCCAAACTTTATATTACATTTCCAATGATTTTTTGATGTAACATGGTGATATGGATGTTTATAACACCATGTCTCCCCATTGGGAACTTTTTCATGAGAATTTGAGACAATATAAATATGATTTCTATGTTGCATTTTCACATGAAATATGTAATATTCAGTGATATTTATCCCCCATATAGTCATGATGATTACCTACATTGAGTGATTTTAAATAGTTTTATTTAAGATCTCTGATGATCTGTTCACATATCTCATTTCTTTATAACTTCTTAGAATCTTATCTGGCTTCATTGTTAATTATAATATAATAAATAGTGATAATTATCTCCCAAAACTCTTTGCATTGATTCTCTATGTTGATAAAGTCAAGGGTAATTGAATGAATATTGTACTTATGGGAAATAAGAAAAGGAAGAACAAGGAAAAGGGTCCCATGAGCCTTTTCCCTTTTTGGATGGGCCCCAATCCTCGCCTCTCGGTGCAAGGTCGAGTCTTGTGCTTGAGGACTTTTCCTATTCCCATTTAAACTCAAAGGGGTCATATTCACCCTATCATGTGGTCGATGGGTGTGTCTTCCCCTTATTATCCTTGGCTGACCTCCTTGGCATTTTCTTCATCCCCACTATTCTTGCATCTCATGAGAATCATTGTTTCTGGCTGCTTGACTTTCTTCCTTCTTCCCCCTCAGACCCCTCATCTGTTTCCTCCCCCTCTGCCCTCACCATTTCCCTCTCCTGACCTGGCTCTCCACCTTTTCATTTGTCCTACTCCCCTTAAGGGGCCTATTCCTCTTGCATCTTCTATTCCCTCTTCTTCTTCTCATTCTCTTCCCCCCTTCCATCCTCCTTCTTCTCTCATACCTTATTCGATCGTCAAGTCCCATCCTTGGGTGGCCGGTCCGCTACCCCTTTATCCTCATCCATCCCTTTGAGGATTCTGTCTATCTCTTGAATTCCCCCTTACCTCTTCTCTAGGCCTCACTCAACAGTACAGGTAGGTGCATGAGCGCCCAAGCTAAGAAGCTGCAACATACCTCTCACTCATGCTCTCCAATGGATAAGAGTTCCAGAGCCAGTGTTGGGACACGATCTATCCAATGAATCCTTTCATTGTTTGGAATGATCACGACCTTGGAGATTGGATGAAGATGGACTTCATTACCTTTGAATACTGTAAACATAATGCATGACTTATTTTCATTCTCGACCATAGGAAAAAATCCTCAAAAATTGTGGATTTCTCAAAAATGTTAACGATGCATGAGAACATGCATGCAAGGGAAATTAATTGTAACATCTATAACTTATCAAACTAGATTATTTTAGTAAATGTTATCGAAGAAGGTGATTAGTTCATCCCCACCAAGATCTTTCATGATAAAGGAGCATCCTTTGCATCTTTCATCTATGGTAGTTGTGATATCCAAAAGTGCAAGCCGCTGTGGGTGGAGCTCTCAAATTTCTACCCTAGTAGTATCCCCTGGTTTGTAGGAGAAGATTTCAATGTGGTTTCAGATCCATAGGAAAGGAAGGGAAGGGTTCCCTTCCCCAGGAATGAATGTTTGGACTTTTTTCATTTCATGGAAGATAACGACCTTTTGGATCTATAATTCACTTTAGACCGCTTCACATGGTGTAACGAACAATGAGGCTCTCGAAGCACCTCGAGTCTCCTCGACCACATCTTGGGAAAAATGTAGTCCACCTCGATGTATCATATCATCATTGTTAGTCACTTTATGTGCAACATTTATGATCACTATCCGATTCTTGTTTCCATTGGGATGAGGCATCCATGTCCAGATCCTTTTAGATATTATAACCAATGGGATAGCCTCCATGACTATAATGAAATGGTTTTTGATTCTTTGAAGGCACCGTATCAAGGTAGAACATGGAAAAAATTTCACAACAAAATACTAAGGCTCAGAAGCAGGATCCTGGACTGGGATGATTCGTTCCCCCCAAGCGATATAGATATGGATGCTACAACACATGATCTCTGTAGACTGAAAACAAGTATTGAGGGTTCCTGGTATGAATGGTTTTTTTAGGATCTATCCATGAAGAAGGAAACCATTACAGATATGCTGATTCACCCGGAATTCCTGGAGAGGGAGAAATCAATGATCAGGTGGAATGACGAAGGGGACAGAAATACAACCTCCTTCCAAGAATGTATCAAGGAGCGATAATGAATTGTACAACCAAAAATACTATTGGATGATTGGATTCTCTCGATTGATAGGGATGAGGTGGGAATATAGGACCATTCTTTCTTCAAATACATATTTCCAGGACCGAACCACATCATTCCAGACGGTTACCTGGGAGGGGAGGTGGAGTTCCTTGGTTCCATTGCCAACCAAGTTCCGCTCCAAGACAATGAGCTCATGGAGGCCATTCCATCAGAATCCGAGATACGTGAAGCAATCTTCCACCTTAAAGATGATATTTCCATGATCCCAAATGTCTTATAAGGATATTTTTATAGGAACGTATATGATGTTATTAAAGATTTCCTCCCTACTTCCATTCATGATTTTTTAGAGGGGGATTCTTTCCAAGAGAGGTTGTGCCATAGCTCTTATTCTACTTCCCAATATCAAAAATCCCTCTTCCATCCACCACTACCCCCATGTCATCTTGTGTAGTTTCCCGTACAATGTACTTAAAAGAATATTCAATGCCAGAATCTATGTCCATCTTCCTCATTGGATCTCTTTGGAACAACACGAGTTTGTGAAGGGTCGATCAATTCTGGGAATGATCGTGATAGCACAAGAAGTTATATGAGACATCCACACTACATATCATTGAAAAAACATGGTGATATATTTAGACATGAATAATTCTTATGATCGAATTGAATCGTTCTTTATCAATAAGGTCCTATCAGGTATGGGATTCTCTCTATGGCTGTCTGAACATCTCTTTCGCTAATTTATTTCTTTATGGATGTATGTCCATTTTATGGTGAATTCTAATGGGTTTTTAAAGTCTTCCATGGGTATAATATAGGGATACCCCTTATCCTCGACCCTTTTTAGTCTCTCAGAAGGGATTCTTAGTCTCTTCATCCTACAAGACATGAACAACCAAATCATTCTACCAAATATGAGAAAGTTGAATGCCCCTTTCATCTCCCATCTGATGTTTGCCGATGACACCATAGTTTTATTTAATTCTTAATGGTGATAAATTAGTGGCCTTATAAGGGTTATGGACAAATATTTACATTAGAGTAGGAAAGTTATAAAAAAAGTAAAAGAAGATTATTCTTACTGAGGAAATGTGAATGCAGTCGAGAACTTTTCATATGCAAATGGATGGGCATTCAAAGTGGTTTGTGGAAATTAAACTATCTAGGGGCTCTTTTTTCATCATGATTTATCCATATTAGAGACTTTAACTAAATTTTAAGTTGCATCATGGATATAATCACTAACTGAAAAAATATGTTTATGTCATTTGGGTGTCGGATCGCCCTGATTAATAGCTTCCTCATTTCCTCCTCAGTTTATGCAGTCTCTTGTATTAAATCTCCCAAAGGAGTGATCTCAAAAATTGATAGATTCATTTATCACTTAATATGGGATTCCCGAACTAATGGAAAGAGGTCATGGGTATCTTTGAATATTATGACAAGTCCCATCGATGAATTCGGGATCAACGTTCACAGTTTGGCAGATACCCTCCTCTTCATGCATGCAAGACTAGCTTGGGAGATGATTGTTCTCTAGAATCTGTGGGGTATCATGATGCGGGGCTCTTCGAAGGGTGGTGATTTACTGGATGCAGCACATATGATACCTCTAATGGATACTCATTTCCATTTGTACTCAGCCCTCCTTACCCATTCTCAGTGTATTATCGGTGAAGGGAAGGTATCCTTCTATAATTCAAATTGGCCGGGCTGCACGCTCTGGTTTTTAGGGTGTCCTGCCTACAACATATGTGTAGGATAGTAGATATCTAAATTTCTTTAAGGCAGTGCATCCTGAGGCACAAAAAGAGACCTTTCAGCTTATCGATATCAATGCAGAACCGGATAGTTTTGTTTTTCCACTTCAAGAATGGGCACCTTCTCCTCTACGGAATGCCTTTGCCTATTGGTGACCCCAATGGAGGAGGAAATCTGGAATGAAACACATTGGCTCATGTGTAAACCTAAAATGTATAACTTCTTGACCTGAAGAATTAGAAACAATATTGTGTCCATCGACGAGAAGGTCAAGAAATGTGGTATTTTCAGGGCCTATCCTTGTGCTTTCTATATGGACCATAAAAAGGAAAGCTTGGAGAAACTTTTCATTAAAGGATATTGGGAATGTGAAGTTTGGTATAACTTTGGTATCTTTAATTTATTCCATTCCCATCTAGTGGAGGAATCATCGTTCCTTGTTTTTTTGGTTCATAACTCAGGAAGCAGGGGAGTGGAATGCATGTCTACAGTTGTAATCCTACATGCTGGGGCTTGGTAAATTTGGTAGGTGAGGAACAAAGCTATATTTGAGGGGTGTGTTTCCTCTGGTAGAGAAATGTTGGTATGTACTCATAAGATTCTTCTGGATATGATCAGGCCCACAGACACCTATAGGGATGCTCCCACCCTTCACCATCTACTTGCAACCTCCCATGTCATTCCAAATGTTTTTTGTCATGGTCATTGGGTATGGTTGAGTCCTCCATCCTCAGGATTGAAACTCAATATAGATGTATCATTCCATGCAAGATTAATGAAGGGTAGTGGGGTCATTTCTGACTCTAGGGGATCCTTTGTGTATGCATTTTCACTTCACTTTGGCATGGGTTCTTCTCTCTAAGCGGAGGTTCTTGCTGTGCTCTCTGGTATTACTCTATGTAAACAAGGGGGTATTCATATTGATGAATATAAAAACGATTATTTGATTTTATAAAATTAGTTGCAAATCTATGATAGTGTCTTATAATCTATTTTTTACACCATTCAGAAGTGTTGGGAAATCCTCTCTAGTAACATCCTTTTGAGACATACCTGACAAGATGACAACAAGATGGCAGACCATATGACATCATAGGATTCAAAAGGTAATGGTACCTCCTTCTGTTAAAACATTTAACAACTAAAAAAACAGGGGTTAGTATTGTTAGAGGGGATTCCCTCAGGTTTCATTTCATCCGGCCTTCCTATGCCTCCTTGTTTTGCGTTTGTGTCACTCTTGTTCTTTTTCAGCATCCAATTATTAAATAAGAAATTGTGATGTCGAAATCACTAATTAGTATACTTCCCAACATAGAAATTATCATATTTGTTGGATACTTCTCATATTGTCACTATACGAAAATTTACTTATACTAAAAAAATATTTTGAATTTATTATATATTTGGGGGTAAAAATGTGAAATTCTAATAGAAATCACGTTTTATGGGAATTTTTTAATAATTTCTAAAAATAATTTTTACAAAAAGATATATCATTTAATATAAACTATTTGATGACAATAATTATTTTTTATAATAATTAAATATCTCTCATTATAACACTAATACCATAATTTATATTATAAACATGTGGAAATATTATCATCACCGAAAAATATTTTAACAGTAGGAAAATAAGTTGAAATAAAGCATCAAATAAAATTTTTTTTTACCAATTATTGAATATTATATATGTATATATATATATATTTGATAAATGATCTCAATTTACTATGATCTACACCAAATATGGACTTCTAATGTCAAATAAATAAATGTATTTTATCCAAAATCATGACTCAAATATATTTTCATTTATTAGGAAAATTATAATTTATTATGTTAATTTATTTATTAAATTTATTCGTATTAACATAAAATATTTTCATAAATTTTTTTCATTTTTAGAAACATTAAAATTTATTATGAGTATTTATTAATTAGTGTTATAAAATTTCAATGTAATATGTTATTCTGAAATCGCAATATAAATTTTCCGCTCAGACACCCACACCTAATCCAATTCCGTGAAAACCCTAAAAGACAACTAAAATATTACTATAATTTGATCAATTGGAATCTATACCCTCAAAATTGGTCATTAACCATGATCTAGATCAATAACCATCAATTCCATCAACTCGATGGTTCTATTTTCATAGTGTACCCGATGGTTTTAATGTCTCTTCGACTATCTCTAGTGATAACAATATCATCCTTATCCTAAAGCATGTTTCTTCATAGAACCCTCCACTTTCCCCCTATTATCATTTTTTTAAATACTTTCCCACTCAACCTAGTCTTTTCATAATCATATCAGTGTATCCACATATAATAGATACAATTAGCGGTGGCCTCAACATACCAAATGATAGCTTGATTGATTTGGATAATTTGGGAAATTCGGTAAAGAAACTCCCGGAGTATTTATTTGAGTCCTATGCAATTATAGACTACTCACTTTGAAGGATCACTATAATTATTTGTGAAAAATAGGAATAATATGACTTACAGGTGTATCTCTAGGCCAGAGATGCTGGTATATCAGGTGTGATCGTTTTTCATGGCACCACTGAACCAAATCTTCATGTCTGCAGTGATGGTGATTTTTATATTTCTCCCAATAGAGGAATCACAGTCCACCATACCATTTTTTCCATTTTAAATTTCATGGATTTCCATTTGGTTGATGACTTTTATGGAGTTATAAAATTGTTTGATCTAACATCTCTGTGAAAATATTAGAGCCCAAAACAATCCTAATATTTGTGATTCATCTTTTTCCATTGTAATTCATATTATTTGTGTAAGTTTTTTAGTGATTTGATATTAGAAATTTCAATCCCAATCTGGACAAAGAGTGACCAGATGGATCTTACGGCCAGTTTGATAATAGATTAACCAGTGTTCTCCTAAATATTGTGAGAAACGATTTAGGAGAATATCTATTATTCTTCTTCCATGGAAACCATTAGCACATCCATGATATACGAAATTGGTGCCCATTTAATTTTAACGAGAATGTATACTTTATTTTTATTATAAATATTAATAACCCATGATTTTCATAATTGATTCCATACTGTTGTAACCACATTCTTACATTCATAAGATTATTGGGAATTGCAGTTGATTGATGCTTTGACCATTGTAATAGAATAATATTGTTAATTATTGGGATAACTTCTATATTATTTAATTTGTATTCTTATTTATAAGAATTATTTAAATGCTAATTCATTGTTCCTCTATTGAAATTACACTTTACATAAGTAGGTCATTAGTGGTATTTATGACTCATGAATTTAGCTATTTTATTATGGATAATGATTCAATTATTTTTTATTATTAAATGAAGAATATTGTGTTTTACTTTGAATATTGTATTTCTTTAATCTATAGTCATATACTTTTTTATTATAATGTTTAAATTTTCAATCACATTAATATTGTATTAGTTTCTCTTAAATTTGAAGAGGATTTGATTTATTTTACTTGTTTTGCTGCATTTTAAAAAATTTCCCTTTGTTACCGGTTTTATTTATTTCACCACCTCTCTCTGATCATTATCTTATTTAATTTTTATATTTTTTTAGATTTTTCAGTGTTCTAGATAAAAAAATCACAATTTTTATTCTTATAAATAAAGACATAATCAATTAATATAATTATCACTTAAAATTATTGACATAAAAATTAATAAATCCATATAATAATATTTTATAAAAAGTGAAATGTTTATCCTTGTACAACCCTACAGTAGGTTAAGGATCGTATTTGGGATTATGAATTTTCTATGATACAGAATCAGATTTTACATGGGTCAAGTGTTATTATATTTTTTTATTTGAATGAATCAATTGAATCAATGTTACTTAAAAAATTATGTAGTTCCCCACACTATCATAAGAGAAACTATTGTCTCTCGCTAAATGCTCGTGTAATAACTCACATTCCTTCTATTTGAGTCATGTCAACATTTTATTTATTTTTATAATCCAAATTATTGGATAAATAAATTCTTAATTATTATTATTTAAATACCATTTTTAATAGTTTTCTATGTAATAGGAAATCATAAAAAAATATGTTTCAAAATCATTATGCATTTTTTATGTTAGATGAAAGGAGATCCTAAGTTTTTGATATTAAATAATTTCTACATAAGATTAACTATAGTTTGGAATGAATAATAGAACTCATGGAATGTTATTATTTTAATTATTCTAGTATAATTGGGTGGATTTGAGATGGTATTAGTTTTCAGACCCATGTTATTCATATGTTCCTTTTAGTTATGAATATTCTTATATTATTTGTTTTATAAACATTTCTGAATACCCCACATTTGAATTTTTATGCATATTTTTCTTATGCATTAACTAAAAATTTATTAGTATTTTTAAATATTTTAGTATTTGAAACACTTCTTATAGTTTACATAGTTATTTTCAATTACTATAATTACCTTCCCCTACCAAATTTATTTTCCGAATCTTCCATTTTAAGAAATTAAATAAATTTATTTTCATAGGATTACCCAACAAATATAAATGTATTGGATGAGTATATATGTTATTGTTCCAAATTTTTACCAAATTTCTAACAAAATAGGCACATTATTTCTGAAAATACAACAAATTTCTTATTCTAAAAGGAATCTAAACTATATTTTCTAATATAACCTTTTATATTTTGGAGAGATCACCAAGTGGGGGATCCAATATAGAATAAATAAATGTAATTGTTTAAATATTATTTAATACAGGGTGAATTTACCAATAAAAACATTCTAAAATATGAATTAACATATCCAAGGGACCAATAATGGTGGGAATTGGTTATACGATCTTACTATCACATATAATTTACTTTTTTGAAATTGGTTTTTCCTGATAGTATTGTTGTTCTATCATCAATTAAGACTCACCATTTGGGTAAATAGTGCATCATTGTGTTTAAATATTTGCAAATAACAAGGAATTTCCTATTCGTAGGTCCCTTTCATCAACTAGTCTCATTATTGGTGATATAGGGTTTAATTGGGTAAATTATATGTTTGAAAACGGTTATGACTCCCCCACCTTTTGTTTTTGTCACCACTAATATTTTCTAAAGATAATTATGCCTGAGAAAATTTTATTTCATCTATCACTACATGTTTTAAGGATATTTAGATGAACATAGAACACATATTATCCTGGGTGTCTGTCCATGGTGATATCATGTGGCTTCTGGCTTCGTGAAGGTTTTAAACCCCAATATGTTTGAGTTCTCAAGGGGATTTTTATTGTTATGGGTTGGATTCAGGTAGAAATCATTGGAGGTTACAGGGGTAATCTATGGGCCCTAATCCAATAGTTTGATTTCATGATATATGAAAATATAATTTTGTTCATGGATTATGTGTTTTCACTTTTGTAGGATGTTACAAATCTGGAGATTGATGAAATGTATTTCACACTATGTATGTCTTCCAATTTTGCAGTGACTCCCCGAGTGATGTTTAGCTAAGAGGCTAATTTGTGACTGAGTAGAGTCGACTGATTTAAAGCTTCTTGACAGTAACCGAAGCTAGAAGATGATACCAAATCACCATTTGGTAATATGTGAGGCCAATTGGAGTAGACCTAGGTTATGTGGTCGACTAAGAGATGCAATTTATAATTAATGAAAATATGTTGAGACATGTTATATTGATTTTGTTTGTAAAATGATGGCTCATAAAAGACACTCCATAGGCACTCCACCATGTTTTATCGGCACTTCTGTAAACCTATACTATCATCTTATCGTTCATAAATAAAATTAAGTTGATTAGTTGTATTTTGAACATCATGTTAGTAAACCACATTACCATATAACCAAATATGATATCATATAATTTAACATTTATTTTTGTTTTTATTCATTGTTATCATGTTGTATTTATTTTATTCATTGTTTATGTTGGTATGTTGAATAAGTGTTCAAATTCATCAATTGAATAATTTTTTTTAATTTTATAATTATTTAATAAGTATGTCATATTCATTTTCTGTTATGTTTTCAACAATGGAGTAGACATAAAATAACTATTTTTCCATTCATACACCGTTATATACTGAATAAAATGAAACCTATATATAACTATTTCTGAAATGACACATAATATTCATATATAAATAATTTGTACTATAAAATTATGTTTTAACGGTTGATGACCTTAATTATTTTATATTTAGCTAAATATGATGTATGGCCTTCATGATTATGATTTAGTGTTATTGATATGTATTTTATTATTTCCACAGGTTTTGTTCGAGGATAATTTTTTTGAAATGAATATTGAATTTGTATTCATTTTTCTATTACCCTAAAACTTATTTTTAATTAAAAAATTTTCTATATTAGTGTTTTAGAATATACAATCTATTTATAAATAGTGTTATACTATTTTGTTTTATTTTTTTTTAAATGAATAATTTTTTAGTTTAATGTTGTTTTTTAAGCTATGTCCCAATGCAAGAATGCTGCATTTTTTCATGAGAGTCATATTTATTTTTTATTTAACAATTAATATTCAAGTAATTTGTTTTTAAAACAATAATACACATAAAATAACTATATATATGAAGGGAAATACTAGTTCAATTCATATATTTGATTATCCTCATAGTTCAAATCATATAGGTAACTTGATTATATGGTATGATCTCAATTTTTTTTTGGTTTCTATGATGAAAATGATTGTATATTTTATTCTATGGAGTTTTTTTCAGTTCTTATTTAATTATAGTTTCTATTATTATGGATCTGGAAGAGAAACACATGGTGAGGAATGTTGGGTTAATACAACTATGTATGTAACATGCATTTTCATTTCCCCACTAGTAGTCACTGAAAATGGACATCTTAATAGTGGATATGATTTTTAATTTTATAAATCTCATTTCATTCTAATATTTATTGGGCATTGAGTTTTTGTTCGTGTTTATTGTTTTTTGATGTTTTTTATAATTGTGTGTGCTTTTTAATTTTGCATCATTTTGGTAGAGCACTGGCCCTGATGAAATTCTAATATTTGTAGAGGGAAACTAGATGGTGGTTTATACCTCTGTGATATTCTCACAAAAACATTATTGAGAACACTACAAGTAATCTTCTTCACTGCAAGAATGTATGCTCCTTCACTTGTATGTATAATCCCCCGTGGATACCTTTTATTTCTCTTGATTCCCCTCTTCATGCAACTTTTTAATTTCACCGCACTCAAACAAAGTTAGTTATGAATATTGGCTACCTAAAACATGATTTTTTTTAGTTTTTCAAAAATTAATGTATATGTTAGTAACTAGGAGGTGGGACCACTGGTTAGCCTAGGCCGTCAAATAATCATTACCTACCAATTGATGGGTAAAAAGGGAAAAAAATAATTATAAGGTAGTCTGGTTATTAGAAGAGAGAGAGGAAAATTATCAATTGTGAGGGGGGACCGCCTGGATACACACATAAGTTAGTTTTGATGTTAGAAGAATGAGTGGCTTATAATAATTTCAAAGAAGGCCACCAATGGGACATAATTTTTTATTTTTGGATATACGGGATTGAGGGAAGTAGTTTGGAGAGGAAGTAGACTTCTAAAAATCCTTATCTCCTAAAACAATATCGATCCAAGGAAGTGGTATGCTCCAGGTTAAACATACCTTGATCTTTACCTTTCTTGAATCTATAACTAGATTAGGAGGTGTTTATTTTGAATAGGAAAATTCATCAAATTATATATATATTTAATTATAAAATCTATTCCTAAAATTGTTTCTAATATTTTTTGTGGATTTTTTGTGGAAAAACAAGATCATCTGTGATAAGGTTGTTTTGGATTTGGATCCAGTAACAAGAATCTTAGGAAGATAGTGATTTCATGGTGGGAAACCTGGATGAACACAAGAATGAATAGTCATGTTCCAATAGTAGAAACTAAAATGAAGAACATTTAGAGGGAAATAACTACTATGTAAGAGAGTTTGAAAAAAATTGATTTGAGTACCAAATGCTAATCAATGAGCGTCACAAAATTGGGTGTCATAAATAGACTAGCGGGAGGCCCTGTGAATGTGGTACATAGATGAACACTCATTGGACTGCTCAAATACATTGATATTCAGGTGGAATGATCCTTGGATATTAGGAAATATGGAAAAATCACCCCATGAAAATCAGAGGACATTGGTTGTGTAATTTCAAAGATCGAAGATAGTTTATGAAATAGATATAATCTATAGAATATTTCTCTAACTAAGGTTTTTCAAGAGGTTGTGTGGAAGGTGTAACTACCTTCTTATTATAGATATGAATCATTTGGATAGATTACTATGGATGAAACACACTTTTTCAAAAATCAGTCATTAAAGGAAATGAAGATACATCATTTAAATATATGTATTTTGTAAGAACCCGGACATTCGTTTCAAGTTTGTTTTTTCTTTTTCTGGAGTTTTTGTGAAAAGAGGAGTTTCTAGAAATTTCTTAAGTACACACCATGTACATTCAAAGTACACACTGTATAATTTGTTGTCGTGTGAGTCTGTGGGATGGCCGTGTCCGAGCCACACAGACAGTCGGGTGGGGGGGTGGAGGTCGTATAAAGTAGAGTATAGAAAAGTATACATCACGCTGTGTACTCCAAAAATACACGCCATTTACTTTTGTTTTTTCATTAAACGGGCAGGGCTCACGTCTGGCTGCCAGAATCATCTTCTTCTAGGTCCCATTATACCAAGAGAAGTTGTACAGTGCCAGAACTTCTCCGAGCCCCTGTGCCTCTGTCCGTTCACCAAATAGACCATTTTTGATTGCATTGGAACCAAAACGGTAAGCTCTTGCTTCTTCTTGAGCATCATATTCCAATTCCTCCTCTTTTATAAGTTATTTTGGGTAGAACGTTTTGTGTGTTTTCATAGATCTACGATTTTCTAAAGAGATTCAATCCCCGTGGTTCATGTATATTGATCTCCTAGCATCAAGGAAGGTGGTTTTTTTCTATTTCGTTCAAAGTCTTTGAGTTTTATGTGCATTTTCCACCAATAACTGTGAACGGGGTATTTCCTATTTACTGTTTTCCACTATTTTTTTCCTGACTTGATTGTATTCTTTTGTAGAGGTAATTTGGTTATGAATGAGGATAATTTCTATGCTTGGTTATTTTTCCCATGCCATGTTTTGTTTACATAATTTTGTTCTTGTTCAGCCTTTGGCTGTTATACCTATTTTCCATTCCTTGTGAATGTTGGATGGAGTGTTGTTCCCTGACATGTTTGTTATCCTATAGACTGGTTGGCCAAGTAGCTCTGTAGGTTTACATTGTCCTTATAGAATTATTATGCACTGACTGCCACGGGGTCGTGAGAACCTAGAGCTCTAAACTATAAGGGGATATACCGAGTGAGCTTCCTCATAGAGTCTTGGACATTATTGACTATAGGGGACAAACTGAGTGGGAATCCCAGAGAGTCATGTATATTATAGACTATATGAGGATAGACCGAGTGAGCTTCCTTAGAGAGTCGTGAGATTTATAGACTATACGGGGGTAGACCGAGTGAGTTTCCGTGGAGAGTCTATGTTTTTTTCTAATTTCCATAATCCATTCCAGGGTATGGGAGGAATTGACCAAGTGAGCTTCCTCAGAGAGTTTCTGATCGACCTGAGGCTATAAGAGGAATCGACTGAGTGAGATTCCTCAGAGAGTCTCTAGACCGTGGGGATATAAGGGTATTTGACCACGTGATCTTCCTCATAGGTCCCATGATTACCTTAGACTATAAGAGGAATTGACTAAGTGTGCTTCCTGAGAGAGTCTTATAATTTTGTATGACCAAACCAGAGGGGATAGGCTAATTGTACTAGCTAGAGGGTTCTTGGTACTTCTTGGATAGAACCAGAGGAGAGGGATGTGAGTAATTCCTTGATGGATACCTATTTGTGGTTAGCTGTTTGGTTCACTGCTACTTTTTGACCTGTTGATTTTTTACTGTTGTGTATCATCATGTCTACTGGTTACTGTTTACTATTTAATATTCTATTACCTACCATATTCTTACTAACTGTTAGGCACAGATCTTCGGGTGGTTGTCTACTGGGATTTTGTCTCACACCCTGTATGGGTTAGGATTTTGAGCCAAAACTGATTATATTTTTGCAGGTATAGACAAGGGAAAGCTCCCTTTGACATTAGGTACTTGATTTCATTAGAGCAGGCGAGCATGGGACCAAGCCGAGGCTTGCGATGCTGAGGAGTTTACTATCTATTTTTCTATTTTACTTTGGCTTAGTATTATACTCAGCATTGTGACTCGTTTGGCTATTTTTCTAGACATATGTATCATGCATAATTTCATATATATATTTGTGTAGTCCAGTTATTTATTGTTTAGTCTTCCACTATTTATGTTGTTGGATATTTATTGCTTTAGCTATTGTATTTGTTGATTACTTCCATTGTGTACTCTGAAAAAGAGGTAATATTTTCCCCACTATCACAACCAAGGACCTCACTTATAGTCAGCAGCCTCGGGAATTTGGGGAAATGTTCTTGGGCAATGTGACCAACCAGGTACGGGGTGCCTCTGGGTGGCTTTCGGAACTGGGGAGTTACAAATTGGTATCAGAGGAACTCTTTTATCTTGACTTACTGTTTAGAACATATAGCCAGGGATAGGATAGAATATGTATTTAGTTATAAGTTGTTCCCATGAGTATCTATCCCATGTATTGGAAAAATCCATACTACCTCGTTTATTGCACTTTTATGGGTTTTCACTTTTACAGTTGATTTGATTTCACTGTTGGGTGATTCACATGCTTTGTGTTGTTACCATTGTTGTTATTTTAGTTCTATTTATATTGCAACCCGATGAGATGATTTTATTCCATCTCATGCATCATATAGGCACTTGTTAGAAATAACATACCATGCATTCTTACCATGCCATCAATGATGCATTAGCGATTGCAAGTTGTTGTTATAGACGTTGTGAAGATTATGCATGCAGCTGTGATAGATGCGTCAATAGAATCACTATTATTTGATAGTGATTATGTTTTTATAGTATGTTTCTTAAATGGACGCCAAACTTTGGTTCTTGAGGTGTTATGGGCCCTCATAGACCTGAATTTGGTGGATCATTGCCTGGTTTCCTTGTTATAACTTGTATAAGATTCCAAGCATTGATTCGTGGGTAGTATGGGCTTTCACAGATCATAATTTGGCACCTTAAGTCTTGTTTTCTGTTTTTTCTAGGATTCAGAGCAGTTTCTGATCTGTTACCCAGAAAAACACAGAATACACAATGTGTAATTTATTAATACACGCCATGTAGTTTTTAAACCATATCACTAACCGTGAAGGTAGAAACACGGGTTTGTGAAAAATCTTCTGGAACACGCCATGTACGGTACGTACACACCGTGTTATAGTGACTGTGTGTCTACCCGTGTGTCAAATGAAATAGATGGATAATGCTTCGAATTTACATGCCATTTCTTGATATCACACACCATTCCATGTAACCTATGTACCCGGTCGTGTCACGAATTACATGGGCCGGGGAAAACCATCTAGTACACGCAGTGTTATCAGGGAGCATGCCATGTAAGAGTGAACTGTGTAACTAGCTGTGTAACTAACAAAAGAGGTCTTTGAATCCATTTCTAGTACACTTTCTGTCCTTCATGAACATGTCGTGTAGTCTAGGATTAAGAGAACCAGGTGAGTTAGCAATGTAAGGAGACTTGGGCAGGGGAATAGAGTTAAGGTATACACCGTGTGGTTGGGGCGTTACATGACCAGTTTTGGAAGAAGTACACTTCCATGTGTATGTATTAAAATAATGAACCGTGTAGTTTTTATACACGCCGTGTAGTCGTGTTTTGTAAAACTTGAATCTTTGTTTTTCCTTTTCCCATTTTGTACTCTTGTGTTATCATTCATTGATAATCCTGATCTATGGTCTGATTTTGATCTTTAAGAGTTATTCCACCAAGACGTCTTCTGGTTGTACATCAGCTGCGAGATGGTGATCAGACACCAGATATAGCCGATCAGGGACCTCGTTCAGATCCTCATACTCTTCCATCCTTGGCACCGGCAGTTATACCAGTTGCAGGAATAGATGTTCAGTTTAGTAAAGACAATCTGAGGATGATCCAGACCATCTAGGGAGTACCGCCTCCTGCCCCGTCGATGGTAAAGTGGATTCAAGTTTTCCAGCAGTATCATCCTTCTACGTTTTCTGGGGATGGAGGAACTCAGGCTGTAGAGTCATGGTTAGAGGTCACACTAACAATATTTGAGCATTTGGAGGTACCTCTAGAGAAGAGGGTGAAGCTCACTACCTATATGCTCTGAGACTCCGCCAAGAGGTGGTGGGAGGTGATCTCACAGTCCGGACACCATCCGAGTATGACTTGGGATGAGTTTTGGCACATCTTATATGATTACATCTAACTAGAGTCCTTAAGGTCCGATCGATCCGAGGAGTTTATGAGTCTGGAGAAGGGTACTCATTTGGTTATGGAGTACTCATCTCACTTTACAGAGTTGAAATGTTTCACGCATAATCCAGGAGGTGATGAGTTGTTCCTTGTACGGAAGTTTCACGGTGGCCTAAGGCATGACATCTGCTCATAGGTGAATATATTCAGGTTGAATTTGATATCCTCTATCATCAACCAGGTGCTAATCAGAGAGTGCAATCTTTGAGATTCTGGAGTAGTGAGCGAGGGCAGTTTGACATCCAGAGTCAGTGTTCCTCATACGGATAGCAGGAAGCACCACAGGGAGTCTACTTGAGGAGATCAAAGTAGGAAGAATGTATCTTTGGCCAGCTAGGAAGTATGATACTAGTGTGGGAAGAGCGTTCAAAATAAGTCTTAGTGCCATAAAGTCCCGATAGAGTGCCGATCTTGCGGAAATATGGGCCATCTTCATCATTTTTGTCAGATCTTCTCACATACAGATGGTGGTTTGGGTTCTTCTATAACCTCGTGTTCAGGGGATGCATCGCAACACTACTGGAATTCTTGGTAATTGCGACGTCCTATTAGCGATGGGGCCCCGTCAGAAATAGCCTGTTGTAGAAAAAGTATTCTCAAATGCAATTATTTGTGATGGGCCCATCAGAAAAAATATTATTTGTGATGGGAAACATCGTCGTCACAAATAAGCCTCTGATTATATGTATTATATATTCATAAAATCTTTCGTGATGGGCCCTTTGAAAAAACTATTTCCGATGTGACCTTTTCCCATCACAATATATATATATACATATATATATATATATAACATTTGTTGATGGGCCCGTCGCAACAAAGTATTTGTGACGGGCAAGTAGTATCATCGCAAATATGTTTTTAAAAATATTTAGTCAGACTATTTACAATGGGATACCGTGGCAAACTGTCCTGTCGCAAATAAAAAAATATTTTTTTTAGAAAATAAAATTTAATAAAATTACGATTAATGATAGAATAATATTACTATTATTAAAACAATAAAAAATAAAAAATATTAAAATTCTCAATATTCAGAAAAAATATTAAAAAATATAAAAATATTAAAACTTAAATTATATAATATTTTCACCGATATAAAAGACAGAAAATGTAAATAATTCATATTACATTGTTAAATTCAATGGTTTCTAACATAAAAAAAATCACCGGGGGTCGTCATCTAGAGGAGGTGGAGGAGCTAAAGCAGCTGGGAGAGGAAACTCCATCCCAAAACTACGAGTTAGACGACGCATGTACTCCATCTACTTGTGATGCTGCTGCTACCATAGATGAATATCCTCCTCATGATGCTGCTGCTGCTATTGCCATCGACAGATCTGCTCCTCATAATACTACTCCTGCTTCAACTACCGCCAACACATCTCCTCTTGCTACTTCTGCAAAGTCTCTATAAGCTTAGCCTGAGCTCGCGACTGCTCCTAATACTGTGATCTAGAAGATGATGCCTCTCCATGAGCTCCTCTCAAGTAGGGCGCCGACATTTCAGTTGTACCATAATAAGTACCAGGAGTCAAATGAGAGCTGATACCAACTACTCTGCCCTTCTCAAAGCAATACTGAGTCACCTGCATCCATGCCGCCTCATTGAAATGGAAAGCACTAGTCTGCTCAGTCGTCTCGTCCTGACCCTCAGCCTATTTCTGGGAAGTCGTAGCCTTATATGACTCCTTCAATTATAATTTAATATTATAATTTTGAAAATATTATATGGAGTTATTTTTCATACTGAAATAAAAATACTGACCACAATCTGACACTAGAGAACACCACTAATCTCTCTAGTGGCTAGATCATTGTACATCCTCTAATAAACGTCGAACATCGTAATATCAGGATGCTCGATTTCCAACAAAAATATAAAATAAACTTTGTATATTTAATTTTATATAAAATATTTAAAAAATACACTTACCAGATGCTCTCTATGCAAACTGAATGTACGGCTACCAGCTCAATGTGTCACCTCCTGTCTCCCCCAGTTCTGTCATCCCACTGAAGATCTCCTCTGAAATCCACCACCCATCCAGTGTAAACATAATCTATCCCAAACATGAGATGAAATGTACTCTGGTCAGTGGGCTCTATATGACTCATCAAATTCTATCACCCCTGCTTTTTTAATAGATGTCCTTCTCAAATTGTGCAAAAACTGACAGAAACGGTTAGGCATAGAATCCTTCCATTCTGCGTGGATAGCATCGCGCATGCTATCATCGATATGATACCATAAAAATTACAAATAATTTATAATATCAAGTTTTAAATAAAATAAACATCAAAATAAATATTATTTATTTACATACAATCCAATTATGGAACATGTCACGTCGCAAATCAACAGGAATCTGTTCCCATGTGATCCATGGCTGAGAAAAACAATTTCTCAAGATAGCGCTCCCCTTTCCAATAGATACATGTGAAAAATTGTGAAAAATGAATAAATAATCAAACACATAGTATTTATATAAATAAATTAATGAAATAAAACAAAAATATACATGTTACCATACCTCTGTGTGCATGGATCGAAACCAATATGTGGATGTTTCTTGGGGATAGGGTCAGGAATCATCATTCGTGCAAGACCGTGCCCCCTCCGTGTACTCCCTGATCCACCCGTATTCTGAGGGTCAGATGATCCAAAATCCCTCTCATCGAATGGTAGGTCAGCCTCCTGCAACTTGAGAAATAGCTTGGGGTCCATCTGAAACACAAGATGATTGTTGTTAGCAGATAGTTGAAAATAACTATTATATATAGATATATATTAGGTATGATTATAATAATCATTTAACTATTTCAATGTTCATCTTCATCCTCTTCTCCATAGCTGTCAATGTCAATCTCTTCCTATTCCTCCTCAGCATCATCAATATCCATATGAGATTCAGTTTCAGCATCTCTTGTCATTTGAAATTCATTTGTATCGCCATTAACATCCTCATCACCATCAATCCTTAATTATGGGGTTTTATCATCAATATTCACGTCTCCTTGTGAATCAGATGGAATTTGAGCAGTCTCTTGAAAAATTTCAATTCCTTCCACTTCATCTGAACCACATTCATTTTTCATATAATAATTTTCCCAATATTTCATTTCTATTATGCTCCACCAATCACTCAAGTCTCATGAAGTAGCTCAGTACTTTGCATAATATATTTGATGTGCATGTTGAGCCAATAGAAATGCTTCATTTACTGCGAGAATACTTTTATATTTAATTTTCACGATTCCATGAGTCAGATGAACACGCAAGCCTCTCTCAGCATCCAACCACCAACATTTAAACATTGTTATGTAATTTTTTCCTAGATAACAGTACTCAATAATTTCATCTAAAATTCCATAAAAGTAAACTTCAGTTTTTCTGTGATGTGATCCTCTAAAGAAAACTCCACTTTTCATTGTTTTTTCTCTTTCCTCATATACATGTGTATGAAATCAAAAACCATTCACCACATATGCATTATAAGATTTAACCATTTTGGATGCTAGAGTACTCAATATACTCAGTCTCTTATCAATTTTATTAGTATATTAAGACACCTGAAAAATTTAAAAACAATTATCAATATAATAAATAATAAACGGAATTGATATTTAACCATGAATAATTTATGTTACCAGTTTTTGAAACCATTGAGAAATTTTTTTTGTTTGCGTTCTTCAAGAGAAGCTGCTGTAATTTGGGGAAGTTGTTTCTTGATATGATTATCGTATAACCTACAAATAAAATATGTTTAAATATTATAACATAAATTATAGAATAAGTGATAGAAGCACTCACAAGGCAAATGATGTCATTTCGTCATAATTGAGCAGAACGTATGTATGAGCTCTATGATGTTCATCATCTGAAATCCATAGTTCATGAACTCCACTGAAACTAAGATTTGGATGATTAAAAACTGTTAATTTATTGTCTATTTCTTTAATAAAATTCCCCTCATTTCATCCCACGCGATTGTGTTTGGAGGGATATTGAGAATCGAAATAATGGGAGCATAAAACAAGAAACATCCTCTTGCAAATAAAATTCAGCAATTGAGCCCTCAACTGATGCTTTGTTACATATTTTTTTCTTTAATTTCAGCATGAATATCTTGAATGGGTACATCCATCATAACTTTACTTGACCGACACATTTAGCTTCTTGGGGAAAATGTAATATCAAATGTTCTATTGAGTCCAAGAAAGATGGAAGAAAGATTTTTTCCAGTTTATATACAATTATAGCATCATCTTCTTCTAGTTGGCTTAGCGCCTCAGAGTCTGTTGTCACTGAACAAATGTCTCGAAAAAAATATGATATTTCTATTATCAAATCCCAAATCATAGAATTCAACAAAACTCGGAATCCAATCACCATAATTATTTCCATTATAACATGACAATCGTGACTTTTTAATACAGTAATATAACCATTTTTAAGACATTTAACCAAATTGGAAGCATAGCCATATGGAAATCTCAAATCTGCATTCCACTTACAAAATAATAAGAGACTCTCTTTGGATAGTGTATAAGCTGCTTTTGGATTCATTAACCTCTGTGATCTAACATGTTCAAATAGTTCTAGTTCTGGTCACCTGCAAATTTGGTCAAGATCTAATCGTTCCTTTATAGTATATTTGGTATTACCTAGTGTATCGAAAACTGTATGAAGTAAATTATCAAAATAGTTCTTCTCAATATGCATAACAACCAACATGTGGTAGACCAACAAATCATACAAATAAGAAATATCCCAAAAAATGCTCCGTTTTATCAAATTATGTTCTTTCCCAAATACATGAATTTTCTGTTGGTCCAAATGTGATGGGGGGGGGGGTAATGAAAATACAACTGATTTTAACTTGGTAACTGAGAACATCTTTGGAGGTTCATCCGTTTTAATTTTACCTTTTCTTAAATATAATTTGTTCAACCAAATAGGATGATCGGCTGGAAGAAATATATGGTGACAATCAAAATAGAATGGTTTTTTTCCATTGACGATCATAAAGAGTTTGTTTTCATTCATACAGTAAAGACATGATTTCAGATCATGTGTACTCCAACCAGATAACATTCCATATGACGGAATGTCACTAATCGTCCACATCAATGCATCTTTTAATATGAAATTTTTTTATATCCACATCATATGTATTAACACCATCACTCCACAATTCATTTAACTCATCAGTGAATGGTTTCAAATAAACATCAATATTCATTTTTGGATGTCCTAGGATTAATAGAGTCAACAAGATATAAGGCTCCTTCTTCAACATGAATGGTGGAATATTGTACGGAGTTATAAAGATAGGAAAACATGAATACTGACTGCCATAAGAACCAAACAGACATAAACCATCAGTAGAAAGACCCAATCACACGTTTCGGGATTCTATGGAAAAAGGAATATGTAGACGGTCAAAATGTTTCCATGAATCGCTAGCAGATGGATGATTCAAGATTTTATCAGTTGAAATCTTGGTTTTGTGCCATGACCTCATTGACGCTGTGTTCTGAGACAGAAATTAACACTGCAACCTAGGTGTAAGGGGGAAATATCTCAACTATTTTACTGGAATAGATCTAGAATTCCCTAGTTGAGCATCTTTGTACCTCGATTGTCCACATGTGTGACAACTATCCAATGCATAATTTTCTATACAATATAAGATGCACTCATTTGGCCATGCATGAATCTAATAATAACTAAGGCCCAGATTACAAATCAGCCTCTTGATCTCTTAGTAATTTGTAGGCAACACCTTCCCTTCAGGTAACAATGTTTTAACCAAAGAAAATATCTGATCTAAACAGTTTTTTGACATTGCATTATCTGATTTAATAGCCCAAAATTTTGCAACCTCTTATAATTTTCTTATCTTGCAACCAGGATATAATGCATCCTCACCAGACCTCAACAACTCATAAAATTTTAAAGGTTCCATCTCAGGAGTTAAATCAATGTCATCGTGAGATTCATTTTGTTGAACAGATGGATCTAAAACATCATGTACTAAATAATAAAACTGTGATATATTAGAAATAAAGTTTTTATGATCTTCTCTAGAACTGTATTCATCGCGTTGATACCAAAAAACATAATCTGGTTGAAAACAAAACCGCAAGAGATATCCCCCATCCTTTTCAAATGTGTCAAATGTTATTAGAGCACATTTTTTACAAAGACACTTAATTCTTCCTTCTGAAACATATTCTTGTTTTGATGATGCAAATGCTAAGAAAACATCAACACCCTCAATATATACAGGATTTAAACCAGAACCATTTGGATTTCTACACTGATTTATCCATGCTTTATCATCTAATAATGATTTATGTCAACTTCCTTGTTCCATATTTTTCGACATAAAATATTAAATCATTACTGTTTTTGAATAATTTTAAATTATAAAAAAACTATCTGAAAAAAGAAGATAAATAATTATAACTACTTAATAATTACCATTAATTAAGGGTGGCATAATTTCCAGTGTATTGACGGCTACTCTTTTGTTTGATGGCTCATTTAATTACATCTTTCTCATACTTATTATTGCTAATGATTTCTAAGTATTCCTAATAATTCCTAATAATTACTAATTATTACAAATAATTAATAATTATTACAAATTATTTCTAATTGTTATTAATTAGTACTAATTATTAATAATTATTTCAATTTTTTATTAATTATTACAACTTATTGCTAATTATTACTAATTATTACTATTTATAACTAATTTAGCAATACTTAGCAATACTTAGCAATATAAAACCTGGTTTAATAATGAAAGGAGATTTGGTAATCATCGTTATGGATATGATTACAAAATTTCCCTTCAGCATGCAAGATAATTTCGTTTACTAATTATTACTAATAAAAAAATTATATTATCAATATTTAAAAAATATTAAAAATATTAAAATAATTAAAAACTTATTAAATATTAAAATTATCAATATTCATAACATAATTTTCTCTATTCTTAACATGTTCAAATCTCAAAGGGTCATTAATTGTCAAGTCATGCGCAATAAAAAGATTATATTAGTCATGTCTAATTTAAAATCTATAATTGTTCATGCATGGTTTATCACCTCGTAAGTATTAATGAAATAGGACGACCAAAGTAATGATGTTCTCATCTATAAGAATCATCTCAAATGAATCTTTACATAAATCACTATTCCTTAAAAATTGGAGGGGATATCAGTATCTTTCCCTTAAAATTTCAAGGAAGAATGGTCTATATAAAGGTTTATGTGAGATGATTCTTGTAGATAAGAGGTGCATGACTTGGGTTGTCCTATTGCAAAACTACTAGTGAGGTGATCAACCATGAAAGGAAAATTATAGATTGTACATTGGACAGGGCTGACACAAACTTTTTATTACGCATGTCCTGACAATTGGTGACCCTTTGAGGTTTGAACATGTTATGAATAGAGAAAATCCTGTTGAAAGTATTGATAATTTTAATATTTTATAATTTTTTTTAATATTTTAATAATATTAATATTTTTTTTCATATATATTGATAATATAAATTTTTATTGCTAATTATTGCTAATTATTAATAATTATTGCTAATTATTGTTAATTATTACTAATTATTGCTAATTATTTCTTATTATTTCTAATTATTGTTAATTATTACTATTTATTTATAATTATTACCAATTATATCTAATTATTAATAATTATTACTAATTATTATTAGTTATAACTAATTATTACGAATTATTACTAATTATTACTAATTATAACGAATTATTACTAATTATTACTAATTATTACTAATTATTACTAATTATTTCCAATTATCACTAATTATTATTAATTATTACTAATTATTACTAATTATTACTAATTATTACTAACTATTACAAATTATTACTAACTATTACAAATTATTAATAATTATTACTAACTATTACTAATTATATATAACTATTACTAATTATATCTAACTATTACTAATTATATCTAACTACTACTCATTAAATCTAACTATTACAAATTATATCGAACGATTACTAGTTATATCAACTTATTACTAATTATATCTACCTATTACTAATTATATCTAATTATTACTAATTATATCTAATTATTACTAATTATATCTAATTATTACTAATTATATCTAATTATTACTAATTATATCTAATTATTACTAATTATATCTAATTATTACAAATTATATCTAATTATTACTGACTAAATCTAAATATTACTAATTATATCTAATTATTACTAATTACTTCTAATTATTACTAATTATATCTAATTATTACTAATTATATCTAATTATTACTAATTATATCTAATTAGTATAATTATATCTAATTAGTATAATTATATCTAATTATTACTAATTATATCTAATTATTACTAATTATATCTATTTATTACTAATTATATCAAATTATATCTATTTATTACTAATTATATCTATTTATTACTAATTATATCTATTTATTGCTAATTATATCTATTTATTGCTAATTATATCTATTTATTAAAAATTATATCAATTTATTGATAATTATATCAATTTATTGAAAATTATATCTATTTATTTATATTTATATCTATTTCTTCCTAATTATATCTATTTGTTACTAATTATATCTAATTATATCTAATTAATATTAATTATGACAAATTAATTATAATTATCACTAACAATATCAATTTTTTAGTAAAAATAAATATAAATAAAAATCAATTGAAATCTAAATAAATTATAACTAATAAACAACAATGAAAATTAACAAAAAATATAAATATAAAAAAAATAAAATATAAATACCATAAACTATGATATTCTAAAGATATTGACGCCCTCTGATTGCTCTCGTATAAAAAATTTCAATTAAAAGAACATTTTTCTTTGAAACTGAAGAATGAAAAAAGGGAGTGAGAAAGATATGAATGATTTGGGAAAAAAAGATGGGGTATATATAGGTTGGATTAGTTCTGACAGGGTTATTAGCGACGGGTTTCCTTCACAAATGGTAGTAATTGTGATGGGGCCCGTCACATATACCCTCACTCGTATTAATTATAGTCGGCGGTTAAAAGGTAATTTGTGATGGGACCCGTCGCAAATAGTTCCTGTCGACAGTCTTTTTTCAATGGGACGACATCCCGTCGCAAAAAGTTATTATCCGCCGTCGGGTATTTACGACGGGATCCCGTTGCAAATACCCCCTGTGCAGTTTGGCACGCAAGACACACGGTTTGGCGTGCAAGTTGCGCCAAACTATTTGCGACATGAGACATCTCCCCGTCGCACATACTATTCGTGCGGTTTGGCACAGAAGTTGCGCCAAACTAGTTGCGACGGGAGATGAAAACCAGTCACAAATAATTAGTTATTTACGAAGGTGAAATTTTTTCATCGCAAATAGTGCCATGGACGGGTTATTTGCGACGAGAAGAAATCCCATCACAAATAGTGAATTTTCCCACAGTTCCAGTTTCTCACCAGTCTGGGAACTGGAGTTCTTTTGTCTATTCGGACCGAGGTGGAGGTCGCGGCCGTGGTGGTCACTCATGAGGTTACCAGCGACAACAGAGTGGATCAGCCCAGAGTAGTCAGCCAGGGTCATAGGGTTGCGCTACAAGACATACCTTTGCTGTGGAGCAGACCCATCAAAAGCAGGATCCTGAACCTTCCACAGTTTGAGGTATGATCTCAGTAGCCTCAGTTTTATCTTCATCTATTTTCGATACTAGTGCTATGCATAACTTTATCTCAATTTCCATTTTGGAGAGCCTTAGGCTCTGCATCTTTTCCTCTGTTGATACTTTGACACTATATATGTTGTTGGGGACTAGAGCGGTTATTGTACATTAGTGTAGAGATTCCCTTCTTGAGGTTTCAGGGTGTCACATCTTATGGGACCTTTATATCCTAGAGAAGACGTGCTATGATGTCATTCTCAAAATGGATAGGTTAGTCCCTTCCAGGTAGTTGTCGATTGCTATCACCAGAGGGTGAGTCCTTTCTTCATAGAGGCGAGGGGGATGTCCAGGTGAGTCGAGCAGGACCCGAGCATCATGGGCTAGGAGGAGTTACAACCTTGATTGCTAGTCTTTATCTGGAAGACCAGGGTACATCACAGATATACTTTCCTCCAGTGGTGGATCATTTTAATGATGTCTTTTTAGAGTACTTTTCAGGCTTACCTCAAGAGCGTGAGGTAGAATTCTCGATTGAGCTCATGCTAGGAGTGACACCGGTGTCCATTCCTCCATATAGGATGGATACACCTGAGTTGTATGAGATCAAAAAGAAATTGGAGGAGTTGTAGGCATAGGGTTTCATCCGAACTAGTACTTCTCCTTTAGGATCGCATGTTCTGCTTGTGAAGAAGGAAGACGATACCCTTAGGCTTTGTGTGGACTATCAGAAGATGAACCTGTTGACGGTCAAGAACCGATATCCCTCACCGAGGATTGATGACATCTTTGATCAGCTTTGTGGAGCCTGGGTGTTCTCAAAGATAGAGTTGAGGTCCGATTATCATTATTTGTGCTTTAGACCATCTGATATACCTCTCACAGCCTTCAGGAGCAGGTATGGTCTATACGAGTATATGGTTATTATTTTCGGTCTCACGAACATGCCACTAGTTTTCAATGAACGGATGAACCAAGTGTTCCATCCATACCTGGATTTCTTCATGGTGGATTTAGTGGATGAAATCTTGGTGTACTCTCATACTTGACAGGATCATGCTACCCATCTTGAGATCATTTTGAGTACACTTAGAGAGCATCAATTATATGCTAAGCTCTCGAAATTCAACTTTTGGCTGGACCATATTTACTTCTTAGGTCATTTCATCTCAGATACAAGAGTATCAGTAGACCTAGAGAAAGTGAGAGCTGTAGTTTCCTAGGAGCATCCGAAGAATTTTATTGAGGTGAGGAGTTTTCTTGGGCCGGCTGGATACTACAGGCATTTCATACAGGACTATTCACACCAAGCAGCACCACTGACATGTCTGAAAAAATGGGGCAAAGTTCTTATGGCCAAATTTTTGTGAGTCTGCCTTTCCGGAGCTGAAAGAGAGGTTGAGAATAGCACTGATACTAGTCTTTACAGAGCCAGGAAATAGCTATAGGGTATACTATGATGCTTCAGGTATCATGTTGGGAGCTGTGCTTATGCAGGGAGATGGATTCGTTGCGTATGGGTCTCGACAGTTGAGGCCACACGGGAGTAATTACCCTACACATGATCTAGAGTTGGCAGCTGTTGTTCATCCAATATGATGTTGGAGGCATTATCTTCTAGGAGAGAACTTTGTGGGGTTTACTGACCACAAGAGTTTCAAGTATATCTCCACTCAGTGTGATCTGAATTTGAGAAAGCGTAGGTGGGTCAAGTATCTTCAGTCCTCCAACTTTGAGCTAGCCTATATGTTGCGTATGGGAAATGCAGTGGCCGATGCATTGAGTAGGAAAACTCTTATACAAAATTTTTAGGAGGCCAGCAGTGAGTGGAAGCTTATGGATCTGTTCTCTGATATTAATTTGGAGGTGCACGACAGACAGGGGTATAACTTTATATCATCAGTAGCTGTTACCTCTACACTTCATGATCAGGTACGGATGAGGAAGCTATCAGACTCATAAGGCCTAGTCCTACCAGATAGTGTGTCAAGAGAGGACCCTCTTCCTGGATGGATAGTAGGAAAGGATGAGATCTTGCTCTTCCAAGGATTCATCTGGGTGCCAACAGATATACACAAGAAGCTAATGAGGGATTTTCATTCCTCAGTTTGGGCAGTTCATCCTGGCATCACCAAGATGTATCTTGATCAACACTACTAGTATTGGTGTCCATGTATAAAGAGAGATGTTGCTAGTTTTTTCCTGAGGTGTTCCACTTGTCAGCAGGTGATAGCGAAGCATCAATAACCAGCATGTCTTTTGCA
The DNA here is from genome assembly GCA_963277665.1 of Viscum album. Taxonomy (NCBI): domain Eukaryota; kingdom Viridiplantae; phylum Streptophyta; class Magnoliopsida; order Santalales; family Viscaceae; genus Viscum; species Viscum album. Next base: position 302,035,812 of record OY728151.1, read on the forward strand.
GCAGTTACCTATTTCGGAGATGAAGTGGAATGATGTCGCAATGGTCTTCATGACCGGGCTTCCAAGGCCACTTCGAGGGAATGATGATGTTTAGGTTGTCATCGACATGATTACAAAGCTTGCTCACTTCTTTATAATCAGGGAGACCTTCAGTGTTGATGATCTTGGACGGTTGTAAATCCTAGAGATTATACATCTACATGGAGTTCCAAACTCCATTGTTTCAGGAAGAGATACAGGTTTTACTTATCGGTTCTGGAAGGGGCTTCAGATGGCTTTAGGTACCCATATACTTTTTAGTACATCATACCATCCTCATACAGATGGACAGTCCCAGCATATGATTCTGGTGATTGAGGATATGCTCCGAGATTTCATTCAAGACATTGGAGGTTCTTGGGAGAAGCATATAACTCTTGTGGAGTTCACCTACAACAACAGTTTTTAGGCCACTATTCAGAAGGGACATTACGAGGTTTTGTACGGTAGGCCATGCTGATCACCTTTATGCTGGCTGAAGGTAGGAGAGGTAGCATTGCTAGGACCTTTTATTTTTCAAGATACCTCAAAGAAGATAGAGTTGATTTGAAAGAGGATGGATACAACACAGTATTGATAAAAGTCTTATTCTAATCAGCGAAGATGACCTTTGGTGTTTGAGGTTGGGGGTCAGGTTTTCCATCATGTCTCACAGAGGTTGGGACACAAGAGGATTCAGAGACATGGTAAGCTTTCACCACAGTTCGTCAGTCTATTTGAGGTGTTGGAGAGAGTTGTTCTGGTTTCCAATCAGTTGTAGTTCCCTCAGAGGTACCAGGATGTGCATCACGTCTTCCACGTTTCTCAGCTCCAACGTTACTTTTCAGACCCGTCTCATGTCTTTCAACCTGATGAGGTTGAGCTCGAAGAAGATGCATCATTTGATGAGCATCCTATTGGATTGTCAGAAATAGTACAAAGGTTCTCCATGGTTGTTATGTTCCTATGGTTTGGGTGCTATGGAATCATGGGCGAGTACATGTCGAGAATTGGGGGGATAGAGGTCGATGTACGATCGCAGTTGCCGAAGCTATTCGGGGTTTCTTCTTCCTCGCCTCGCTTGGAGAAATTACGGATGAATATCTTTAAGGGTGGAAGATTGTAAGAACCCAAACCTTCCATTCAGGTATGTTTTTCCTTTTTATAGAGTTTTTGAGAAATGGGTTGTTTCTGGAAATTTTTTAAATACACACCATGTACATTCTAAAGACACACTATGTACTTTGTTTCCGTGTGAGGCAGTGTGTTGGCCGTGTCCGGGCCACACACACGGTCTTGTGGGGTGATGTGGAGGCTGCTAAAAGTGGAGTATGGAGAAGCCTAGTACACACCATGTACTCTAAACTACACGTCGTGTACTTTTTTTATTAAACACACTAGGATTACGTCTGACCACCAGAATCATCTTTTTCTACATCTATTTCGACAGAGAGAAGTCGTATGACGATAGAACTTCTTCGAACACCTGTTCCTCCATCCGTTCTCCAAATCGAATACTATCGATTTCAATGGAACCATAGTGGTACGATCTTCCTTCTTTTAGAGCATCTTTTTCCAATTCTTCCTCTTTTTCAAGTAATCGATGGTTGAATGTTTTGTGTATTTTTATAGATCAACGATGTTCTAATGAGATTCAAGCCTTGTCATTCAATTATATTTATATCCATGTATCAAGGTAGGTGGTTTGTGCCTTTCCATTCAAATACTTTGAGTTTTATGTGTAATTTATACCAATACCCTTGAATGGGGTATTGCGTGTTTGTTGTTTTCACATACTATTTCCTTCCTTGATTGTATGCTTATGTAGAGGTAATTTGGTTATTTATGAGGATAATTGATATGCTTGGACGTTTGACCGATTACTTGTTCTATTAACTATATTTTTATCTTGTTCAGACCTTGGACGTTATATGTGTTTTCCATGGATTGTGACCATTGGATTGAGTGTTGTTCTCTAACATGCTTGTTATGCTGTAGACTGGTTAGACAAGTAGTTCTGTAAGTTTAGTTTGGCCTTATAGAATTATTATGCACTGATTGGCAGGGGCCGTTGGAACCTGGTGCTATAGACTATAAGGGGATTGACAGAGTGAGCTTCCTCAGAGTGTCTTGGACATTATAGAATATAGGGGATAGACCGAGTGATCTTCCCAGAGAGTCATCTATATTATAAACTACATGAGGATAGATCTAGTGAGCTTCCTCAGAGAGTCATGAGAATTATAGACTATATAGGGGTTGACCGAGTGATATTTCTCAGAGAGTCTGTGTTTTTTTTGATTTTCCTTAAACCGTTCCAGGCTATATGAGGAATTGACTGAGTGAGCTTCCTCAGGGAGTCTCTAGAACATGGGGCTATAAGGGGATTTGACCATGTGATCTTCTTCAGAGAGTCCCTGACTACCTTAGACTATAAGGGGAATTGGCTGATTATTCTTCATCATAGAGTCTTATAATTTTTTATGACCAAACCAGAGGGATTAGGCTTATTGTACTGCCCAGAGGGTTGTTGGAACTTCTTAGATAAGACCAGAGGGGAGATCTGTGAGTACTTACTAGAGGGTTTCCTGTTTGTGGTTAGCTATTTTCTTCACATCTGCTTGTTGACCTCTGTATTGTTTACTGTTGTGTATCATCCTGTCTACTGGTTAATGTTTACTGCTTAATTTACTTTTACCTGCCACATGCTCACTGACTTTTAGGTATAGATTTTCGGGTTGTTGGCTACTGGGGTTTTTTCTCACACCCAGTTTGGGTCATGCTTTAGGGCCCAAACAAATTATATTGCAGCAGGTATTGACAAGGCCAAGTGCCCTTTAACATAAAGTACTTTATTGCATTGGAGAAAGAGAGCACGAGACCTAGCTGAGGCCTACGATGCTTAGCGTTTGCTTATCTATTTTTCTTTTGTACATTGCCTTAATATTGTACTCATCATTGTGACTTATTTGGATGTTTTCCTAGACATATGTATAGGGGATCATTTCATATATATGTGTTTTCTCTAGTTTATTATTGTTTAGTCTTCCACTATTACTATTGTTGGATATTTACTGCTTCTTCTATTGTATGTGTTGTTTTATTCTGCCATGTACTATGCCAATGAGGTCCTAGTTTCCCCACTATCACACCAAAGGCCCTCACCGCTAGTCGTAAGCCTCTAGCATTTGGGGAAATGTTCTTGAGGCCATGTGAAAAACTGGGTACGGGGTGCCTCTCGATGGCTTATGGAACCGGGGAGTTACATATTGAAGGGACAACCTTATATTGGATCCTCTCTTGGCATAGAGCTATGCTGAATTCATCTTTGGAATAGTTCAAAACAGAAATTACAGAATGGTGTGGGAAATATATACAGGGTGGTCTATTGATATTTTTGGAGACTATAAGATAATCAAGGTTAGTTGATGATTACATCGATGAATATGAATAGGTGGCACTGAGGATTCCAATTTTTCTTGAACCATGGTACATGAACATGTACATGGGGGGATGTGTACTAAGATAGAAAAATTTATTTTTACACATGAATTGACAAACATGTAGAAGATACAGTTATTGTAATAGAAGATTGAATGACAGATTATTGGCAATTGAGTAATCATGGGACACCATGGATGGATAGAAGTGCATATTGTTATATATAAGATTAGGGTTTTGATGACAACTTTCCTGATTAACTAAATGTCATCAAGATGAGTAATAGCGAGGGAAATATGATGAAATAAGATATTTATGAGAACAAAAATTGTGTTTCACCAATTAGTAAGTAGAAATAAGAAGACTAGATGCAAAATGGGCTTTATTTTCACTTTGTAAAACCATTCAGACCCATGCATAGATCCCCCAATAAACACTTAATGGTTCTCTTCTTGGAAAATGAAGACACTAAAGAATAGAAATAGGAAGGTAGAGAAAATGAAAAAATGGAGTACGATTATAGACAAGCTAGCGCCCACGATGGGAGATCTTGATATAAAGTTTAATTTTTATGTATGTTTACTTTTATGGAATATTAAAAAAATATTGGATATATAATAGGGGTTCTAGTGTTGGTTTCATTGGACAATGGAACCATCCACAATTTTACCTCCCATGATCTCAAAAAATTGGAAACTATATTAAGGATCCATACTAAGCCTTTTGGGATAATGTTCGGGATTGGGTATTAGATTATTTCACAAGTGGTATGTAGGTATGTACCACTAACACTAGATAATTACCACTTCACATTGGAGTATTTTGTGTTCGACACTAGAGGTCCAAAACTGGTGATATAAATACAATGGCTAAGAGGATTATATAATGTTTAAAAAAATTGGAGTTAGGGGACCATCGAGTTCCCATTGGAGGGATAGGAGACCAAACTATAATGGAAAATTATAGGAAGGTCATTTTAGCGTATCTTGAGGTGCATTTTCAGACTTGAAACCTACTATTAGAGGATTGGTTTTAGTAGACCCAACTGGTGTTTCCTAGAGGAGAATAGACATGGGGCATAATGTATGACTAGAAACTACTGAAAAACCAATTATGGAAATTCTAGACCATGTTTAATAACCATGAGGGGCTTTCACAGAGAAGATTGACTGACTATGCTATCACATTGGTTTATTATGATTCTCTAGTAAACAATCATCCATATACATTGGCATATCACCTTAAATATGATGTAGTGTAATTGGTGAAGGAAATTCTAACCACTATGATCAATTGATATAGCAACATGCCATACACCATCCCCCATATTATGGTGAAAAAATATATAGGTGTTGTAGAATTTTTTTCAATTACTAAGCATTCAATAAGATAATGGTTCCTAGCATATTTCAAATTTCTCCCATAGTGGAACTATTGGACAAGATTCATGGATATTTTTTTCCTAACTCGACGTAAAATCTGAATTCCATCAGATTCATGTGAGAATTGGACTTTTCATCAAAACAACATTTATGATTCATGAGGGACATTATGAAAACCTAGTAACTACTTTTTGATTGTTAAACAATTCAGTATCCTTTAATTCCACAATGAACAAGGTACTTAAATAATACTTTATGAGTTTCATACTACTAATTTTTGATGATATATTCATAATTAGAAAATAAATGTCCCAAACATTTAGATCACCTTGATATGAAATTCTACATGTTAGATAAGAATCAGTTTCAGGTTAATAAAAAATATGGTTTCAATAATCTTACCAAGGAAAATATGGGCCATATTATTTCACTTCATTGGAATCTATGGTAAAAAAAGAATAGTGTTTTTGGGTTTTCAACAACCGTAGAATTTTAATGGGGATTGAGGATTTTGGGTCTTATTTGGTATTATAATAAGTTTATTGAATGGTACATAAAATATCCAAACCAGTCACAAAACTAACCAAAATGAAAAATTTCCATTATGATGCAGAGGATGAGAATGATTTGAAACACTAAAAAATAGCATGGTATCTACCCAACTTTTGGCCATATTAGAGATAAAAAAACCCTTTGACATATAATGTGATAATTCAGGGAGAGGGGTCGAGGAGGTCCTCATATAGGACATATGTCATATCACTTATTTCAAAAACTCACTAGCTGAGGTAGAATTTTAAAAATCAATTTATGAGAAAAAATTAATGAGATCATTTTTTCCATTGAACCACTAGTGTCAATATCCAGTCGCCAAATATTTCATAGTTTATTCCAAGTACAATGTTTTCAAACACCTACTCAATCAATTTTACCATATTTATAACCATTAGAACATGAATGAAAAACTCACGGCACTGGATTGCTAAGTGGTATATAAACTAGGTAGTCGATTATTTGTCTAGACATTCTAATAGAGGGGGGGACTGCTATCTTGAAGAAAAAGGCCTGAGAACCAAGGTTTCTAAACATTTTTTTGCTGGAATTTGATGTGGTGAACAAATAAATACACAAGGAGCCAGATCTCAGGAATATCTTATACACCATGGAGTTTTAATCCGCTTATTATCCATATTATACTCTAATTAACAGGATCCTTTATAAGAATGGTCGACTCATTTTATCCCAATCATCCAATCTCACGCCAATGTTCTTGCACAACTTTTACACTTTTATTTTTGGAGGCCACGTGATCTACATAAACAAATATAATATACTACAGCATGGATCTTATGGAAAGGAATTTCCAAGAATGTTATGAAATTCCTTCATTAGTTTGATACTTTCCAATTTCAAAAGATTGAGGCAATGTCCCTTGTAGGCTTGCTAAAGCCGCTACCAATACCAACACTAGTTTGGGATGAAATCTCAATGTATTTTATTTCCATGATTCCAAAATCATAGGGCTATTATTGTAAAGACCCGTAAAATTCAAGGAAATTTTTTTTCTTAATTTTCTTTAGAATTTTACAAGAGCGCGGTTTCAGACGGCACCTGATTCCGAGGCCCGGAGTGCCCGGAATTAATTTCCGAAGTTTGGCTCGGGTACGTTCAGTGAACGAACGAGCGGGAATTCCTAACTTTTGATCCGGTGCTCGGAATTGAAAACCGAGGGCACCGATGAACTCGCAGCGCCGATATTCGCTTAAAGAGTCCTTTTCGGGAGTTGCGTTTGTTGCGGGTTGAGAGTTTCGTTTTGGGGTTTTTAGTTTGAGTTAAATAAAATTGTGTAGAACAATTTTATTTTTAACTTGTTAAAACCTATCAAAGGAGGTTGGGAGTGGGACCCACACCCACTTAACCTACCATGGGAGGATTAAGTGTGGTGGGGCCCACACGAACCCCCCACCTTTTCAACTCCCCACTCTCCCTCTTAATGGCTTGACAAGTTAACTTATTTTTAATTATACAACTCTTGTATATTAAATAAGTGAGTTAATTTTGGGGTTAGCCATTTTGAATTTCAAACTTTTGAAATTCTTTTATGTTTTGTAATAATAAAATAAGATGTTATCTTATTTTATTTTGGGTTGATCGTTTGTCTTCTTGAGAGGTGGAGAGCTCCTCTTCTTCTTCTTCAACCTCAACGAAGAACGCGAAGAACGTCGTTCTTCAACGAAGAACTTCTCCGCCGAAGAACACGATCCATCCGCGACGCCGTATCCGCGACGCGACGTTCTTCTTCCGCGTCATCCCTTCCGCGACGGTTTTCCGCGACGAACGCCTTCGACAACGACTCTTCCTCCGACGTCAAGGGAATCGGCACCGATATTCCACGACTCCGTCACGTGCGACTATCGAGGTAGGGGTCCTTGAGTTCGTTGTTCTCTTTATAATTTGACTTTCCTCAAGACTTGACGAGGAACGCTCTCTTTTCCGACGAAGAACGCTGCAACTCCTTTCTTCGTTCACCGTGACAACGAAGGGGACGCCATCTCTTCTTCGGACAACCTTCGTCGGCAAACGAAGATCCGCCAACGTCGTGTCTCTTCGGGCATAGCACTTCGTCAACGGATTTGACGAACGACGACCGCGACACCCGACCTCCGTGAGGCCGTCTTCCGCGGAGCGTAGCAGAACCCTTGAATCCTAAACCCGAGGTAGGGGTTGTCGGATTTCTTTTGGATTCCTCTTTTTATTCTTGATCGTGCTTTTAGCAAGATTAACGTGTGGCATATTTTTCTTTAAGTTGCGTTATTAATATTAACGCGAGGGGGGGGGGGGGGCGGACCGCACGAACACGGCCGAACCCCCCTCCAACGTTCTTGTTTAATTCTTTCGATGGAAGCAAAGTGGCGTGGTGCCGTCGCACCACGCGGTTTAGCGTGCGTTTAATTTACGCAACGCCGTCGCGCTACGCCGAGGAGAGTCTTCAAGAACGCGACGCCGTCGCGCCGCGTTGGAAGGATTCATGGCACGGCGAATGGGGCGCGGTGCCGTCGCACCGCGCCGGACGACGAACACAGCGGCCGGTTCCGGGCCGCGGCGGAAGGAAAGACCGGCGGCCGGGCCGCCGGCGTCGGAAGTCGAGGGCGGGACCGGGATTTCCGGTCCCGTTGGTAAAAACCGGCCGGCCAGCGGGCCGGCCGGATGTCATAAAACCGGGGGATTAAACCCCCGGCCGGTTCTCCAAACCCCCCCTCTTAATGAGGTGGGCGGTTCAATTAAAGGAGGGGGGGGGGCAAAGCCCCCCCGGTTTTTATCCAGCCGGCCCCCACTTGCGGGGGCCGTTTCTTTTGCAAGGCACGGCTTATAGCCGTGCCGCCTTGTGAAACGCGGGGCTTAGCCCCGCGTGCCTCCCGCCGCCGCCGCGCGGCCCGCCGCCGCCACGCGGCCCGCCGCCGCCGCCACGCGGCCCGCCGCCGCCGCCGCGCGGCCGGCCGCCGCCGCCGTCCGCCGTCCGCCGCCGCCGTCTGCCGCCGCCGCGCCGCCGCCGCCGCCGTCCGCCGCCGCCGTCCGCCGCCGCCGGCCGCCGCGCCGTCCAGAGGGGGGGGGGGGGGTCGGGCCGGGTCGGCCCGGACCCGGACCCCCCGTTTCGGACCAGATTCGGTTCTTGGCTCATAACTTGAGCCTCGGACCTCCGAATGACGAACCGTCTGCGGCAACACGATCCTTGGATCGAGACGGTCGTTTCGGTATATCGCACTCAAGGTTTCGGGTTACTTTGAGTTCGGCCGGGTTGGTTCGTTCACGAAACCAACCTGGCCTTCGGAGCGGAAACGCTCATATCTTGAGCCACGAACGTCCGATTGACGCGCCGTCAGTCGCGTTGTGTTCCTCTTAGTGAATCGGATCTTTTGGCATACTCCGCCCGAGGTTTGGACGCAGGTGGAGTACGGTCGGGTTGGTTTTTCCTTAAAAACCAACCGGGCCCCGGAGACGAAAATGCCAATAACTCACAGACCGAACGTCCGATTGACGCGCCGTCTGTTTCGTTGACTTCCTCTTGATGAGACGGAACTTTTGACATACTCCGCCCGAGTTTTGGATGCAGTCGGAGTATGGCCGGGTTGGATTGTTCCCGAAATCCAACCGGGCCCCTGGAAAGGGAAAGCTGATATCTTTCAGACAGGACGTCCGCTTGACGAGCCGTCAGCGGCGTTGGTGGTTACGTTGAGTAACGGTCCCTTTGAGTATACCCTATGGGAGTTCGGGGTACAGTTGAGATACGGCCGGGATTGGTTCGCACTCGAAACCAACCGGGCCCCTGGGACGAGAAGGCCAATAACTCACAGACCGGGCGTCCGATCGACGCGCCGTCTGTTGCGTTGAGACCCCTGTGACGAGATGGACTTTTGAGACACTTCTTCGTGGGACTTTGAGATACTTGGAGTATCGACCTGTAGCTCGTGGAGCGGACCCTCCCAGTGACGAGCATGCGATGTACGGAGACCGTGTAGCTAGCTGAGACCTGACGACTGCTTGACCGACTCGACTTGGAGTGAGTCGACTAGCCCAGTGGACGGAGCACTACTTTCTGAGGTGCAGACCCATGGCGGACGGAGTACGTGTGTGACAGTGCAGACCCGCGGTACTCGTCCGGAGAGTACCTCAGCAGGCTACTAGGGGGTGTGCACTACTGTGTTTGGGTGACATACCTCAGCGGACGGAGCGCCAGGTAGTTGGCCGCAAACCCGCAGTACTCGACAGGAGGAGTACCTCAGCAGTCTTAGGTTAGTGAGCAGTACCTCGGAGTCGTGACAGGACTACTGCACACTTCAGAGACGGGGCTCTTCAGCAGTTACGGTTTCGATAATGAAAATCCTGGTTTGAGTTGAGACTTTTGACCTTGTGTTTACTTCATAATTGAGATGGGTCACTTGCTAACTTTGGTATATGTATGGGCATATACCCGGGTAGTGGTTATCCGTCGATTTCACAATTCTTGTGTTTCCTCATGATTGAGATGGGTTACTTGATAACTTAGGTATATGTATGGGCATATACCTGGGTAGTGGTTATCCGTTGATCTCATGATCCTTGTGTTTCCTCATGACTGAGATGGGTTACTTGATAACTTTGGTATATGTATGGGCATATACCTATGTAGAGTTTATCTGTTGTGATCTTCTTGTGGTTATCCTTGTTGGTTTTAGTGAGACCTTGAGGGTCTCGGGGTCCCTACTGAGTATCGTTATACTCACCCCTGCACGGGCTATGCCCGCACCTCGTTGTGTTGGTTGCAGACGACGGCCAGTACTGGCAGAGGCCGAGTGTTCGAGGGCTGGACGGTACCTGGAGGTGGACTATACGACGAGGCGTTACCCAGAGACAGACCACTGGGCGGGACATACTCGGAGCAGACAGCGGGACCCGAGGAGCAGAGGAGCTATCTGTACCCACCCTTCAGGTGGGATTTCCAGTGGACATCTCAGCGTAGCAGCTTTACTTTTCAGTCGCTGTTTTCCCTTTCGAGTTGTACTTTACAGTTGGGCTTGTATTTCCGGCCCCTTTTTACTTTTCAGCTCTTCTTTTTGTACTTAGTGTTTACTTCCGCTTGTACTCTGTGGTGCTTGTTTTCTTTTATAAAGGCAATGCCTTCCCAATTATTGGGATTTTACGCCTTTGGTGCTAGTCGCCAGCCCCTGGCCTATGGAAGGCGGGCTTGGGGTAGTCACGGCACGGGCCCCGAGGACGGGTCGTGACAAATTGGTATCAGAGGAGTTCGGTTCTACCGCAGAACTTATAACTCTGATCTTTCTTTCTGTGAAGCGATAGTGTTAAGGGTACCGAGTGTGGTTTTCAGTTCAGGGAGTCCAGTGTTGGTGCGGGCGGCCGACGTATCCATACACCAGGACCCTGACAACTGATTTCCGACTTTGTGCACGAAAACACTGATTGCGTGTGTGTTTTCAAAGGTTTTCCCCCTTAAAACAGCTCAAACCAGGTCAGCTCACCAGGTATAATCGTTTGATCGTGTTACGTTGTTTCTTTCATGATGGCCCACCGAGCAGCGAGACTCCAGTACAGGGCCCTTTTTCAGTGTTGGCACCTTCGGGTGGTGTACCAGCAGCACCACCACCCGTTAGGCAGCAGATGCCACTAGCTGACGGTGCACGCTAGCAGAGCGCGATGCACGAGTTCCAGCAGTAGAGGCCTCTGAGGATACGAGGCGAGACAGATTTCCCAGGCAGCAGTGGACTGGATGGAGACGAATGCTAGAGTTCTACGCCTAGCTTGGATACTAGTAGAGCGGATGATGATCTTAGCTCCAGGTGTTTCCAGAGAGTGACCATGAGGTTGGTCCTTATAGTAACGAGGCTTCGGTACGCGAACCGATACCTGGATTAGTACCTACGGGTAGAGCGCCAGCTATGTCACTACCTGTTGGTCAGCAGACACTACCGGCGGTACCGGTAGCAGAGACTCACAGGCTTAGTGCCTTACTTATGTTTTAGCATCAGATATCCCTCAAGTTTCGAAGTGAGCCTGACTCGTAGGCGGCTGAGGACTGGCTTGAGGAGGTGGTTGTGAGTTTTCTGTAGCTAATACAGCTTCGACAGTACGACATGTCGGAAGCAGAGCACTCAACGTGGCTTACCAATCAATCTCGGTACTCGTTGGTTACGTTGTGATCAGTTCTTTAGACTCGAACTTCTGAGCGAAGTGTGTCTAAAGGACATCCGAACCATTTCTTTTCCTCTATGCATTCCTACCTATGCTAGGATGCTAGAGAGAACCTTTGTAGTTGTGAACGTTAGCAGTGAAAGGCAGGAGACTAGCGCCAGTCTCAGAGACTCGGGCGTGTAAAATGTTTCAGGAGGAGGAAGTGCTAAGGACAGATGAATCTGCAGGGTAGCAGACGTGGAAGCAGAGCTTGGAGAGCAGCATGTGGTGGTGTACATTTCGACATGTTACGACCACCCGACTTAGTAGTCCCCGCCAGGCTCAGGGAGCAGGAGGGCTGGGGAGGAGAATAGCTGCATTGCGGTCAAGGAGTGTGACCCATGAGCTCTAAGAATGATTCGGGGTACGAATTATGTCTACTACGAGCTGCCATATCTATAGACATAGGAACCAATCATTCTACCCTTCCACGAATCATGTCCCAGACCTAGAGGTTCCGGGTAAGCCGTAGACTTGACCCTCACGTCTGGAGATACCTTTGGGAGGAGACTCGATAATCACGCTTACGCCGACGGTGTGATTTGACCTCGAGACGAGAGTTTCGGTTGGAATCTCTTGGTGGCAGCGTAGAGGCCTTACGACGTTGATCTGGGTATGGTTTTGATTCACAAATCATACCCCGGTTGACTGTTTTAGGCAAACGTCGGAATGGGTTTTCCTTGGTCGGCGAAAAGGAAACCCTGGGCAGCTCATGTTAAACTCAGACATAAGAGGGTGTGACCGATCACTCTTGAGTTGGTCAACCCTACCCCTGTGGCAGCAGGAGTTTGAGTTCAGTTCTAACCTAAAAAGGGAAACCTCTTGAGTTCGAGGGTGACGAACACGTTCTTATACGGTCTCAACCCGATGAGGTTTCGGAGATGTGGCCGAGGCGTCATGTTATCTCCGAAGTTCGATGGACCCTTTTGATCTTCAGCAGGGTAGGCGAGGAGGTTTACCGCTTAACCCTACCACCTCAGTCGCACCGGGTGCATAGTGTCCACCACGTGTCTCAGCTGTAGAGATACGTGTATGTTTCTTCACACGTCATCGACCCCGGGGAGTTGGACGTCGATGACAGGGCGATAAGCACAGAGATTCTAGTAGAGATTGAGGATCGACAGGAGTAGGTTCTACGTGAACGGTTGCTTCCTCTGGGGTGCTTCTCGGGTAGCACGAGATCTTCAGGTGAGCATATGGGAGCGTAAAGCTCAGTTGCGTGCTCAGTACTACTTTGTTTCCCTTAAGTGTGAGTTGAAGCATTACGGGGACGTAAAGCCCTGAGGTGGGAGTAATGTAAAGACCCGTAAAATTCAAGGAAATTTTTTTCTTAATTTTCTTTAGAATTTTACAAGAGCGCGGTTTCAGACGGCACCTGATTCCGAGGCCCGGAATGCCCGGAATTAATTTCCGAAGTTTGGCTCGGGTACGTTCAGTGAACGAACGAGCGGGAATTCCTAACTTTTGATCCGGTGCTCGGAATTGAAAACCAAGGGCACCGATGAACTCGCAGCGCCGATATTCGCTTAAAGAGTCCTTTTCGGGAGTTGCGTTTGTTGCGGGTTGAGAGTTTCGTTTTGGGGTTTTTAGTTTGAGTTAAATAAAATTGTGTAGAACAATTTTATTTTTAACTTGTTAAAACCTATCTAAGGAGGTTGGGAGTGGGACCCACACCCACTTAACCTCCCTTGGGAGGATTAAGTGTGGTGGGGCCCACACGAACCCCCCACCTTTTCAACTCCCCACTCTCCCTCTTAATGGCTTGACAAGTTAACTTATTTTTAATTATACAACTCTTGTATATTAAATAAGTGAGTTAATTTTGGGGTTAGCCATTTTGAATTTCAAACTTTTGAAATTCTTTTATGTTTTGTAATAATAAAATAAGATGTTATCTTATTTTATTTTGGGTTGATCGTTTGTCTTCTTGAGAGGTGGAGAGCTCCTCTTCTTCTTCTTCAACCTCAACGAAGAACGCGAAGAACGTCGTTCTTCAACGAAGAACTTCTCCGCCGAAGAACACGATCCATCCGCGACGCCGTATCCGCGACGCGACGTTCTTCTTCCGCGTCATCCCTTCCGCGACGGTTTTCCGCGACGAACGCCTTCGACAACGACTCTTCCTCCGACGTCAAGGGAATCGACACCGATATTCCACGACTCCGTCACGTGCGACTATCGAGGTAGGGGTCCTTGAGTTCGTTGTTCTCTTTATAATTTGACTTTCCTCAAGACTTGACGAGGAACGCTCTCTTTTCCGACGAAGAACGCCGCAACTCCTTTCTTCGTTCACCGTGACAACGAAGGGGACGCCATCTCTTCTTCGGACAACCTTCGTCGGCAAACGAAGATCCGCCAACGTCGTGTCTCTTCGGGCATAGCACTTCGTCAACGGATTTGACGAACGACGACCGCGACACCCGACCTCCGCGACGCCGTCTTCCGCGGAGCGTAGCAGAACCCTTGAATCCTAAACCCGAGGTAGGGGTTGTCGGATTTCTTTTGGATTCCTCTTTTTATTCTTGATCGTGCTTTTAGCAAGATTAACGTGTGGCATATTTTTCTTTAAGTTGCGTTATTAATATTAACGCGAGGGGGGGGGGGGGGGGGCGGACCGCACGAACACGGCCGAACCCCCCTCCAACGTTCTTGTTTAATTCTTTCGATGGAAGCAAAGTGGCGTGGTGCCGTCGCACCACGCGGTTTAGCGTGCGTTTAATTTACGCAACGCCGTCGCGCTACGCCGAGGAGAGTCTTCAAGAACGCGACGCCGTCGCGCCGCGTTGGAAGGATTCATGGCACGGCGAATGGGGCGCGGTGCCGTCGCACCGCGCCGGACGACGAACACCGCGGCCGGTTCCGGGCCGCGGCGGGACGAGAAGACCGCGGCCGGTTCCGGGCCGCGGCGGGACGAGAAGACCGCGGCCGGTTCCGGGCCGCGGCGGAAGGAAAGACCGGCGGCCGGGCTGCCGGCGTCGGAAGTCGAGGGCGGGACCGGGATTTCCGGTCCCGTTGGTAAAAACCGGCCGGCCAGCGGGCCGGCCGGATGTCATAAAACCGGGGGATTAAACCCCCAGCCGGTTCTCCAAACCCCCCCTCTTAATGAGGGGGGCGGTTCAATTAAAGTAGGGGGGGGGCAAAGCCCCCCCGGTTTTTATGCAGCCGGCCCCCACTTGCGGGGGCCGTTTCTTTTGCAAGGCACGGCTTATAGCCGTGCCGCCTTGTGAAACGCGAGGCTTAGCCCCGCGTGCCTCCCGCCGCCGCCACGCGGCCCGCCGCCGCCACGCGGCCCGCCGCCGCCCCGCGGCCCGCCGCCGCCACGCGGCCCGCCGCCGCCGCCACGCGGCCTGCCGCCGCCACGCGGCCCGCCGCCGCCGCCACGCGGCCAGCCGCCGCCGCCGTCCGCCGTCCGCCGCCGCCGTCTGCCGCCGCCGCGCCGTCCAGAGGGGGGGGGTCGGGCCGGGTCGGCCCGGACCCGGACCCCCCGTTTCGGACCAGATTCGGTTCTTGGCTCATAAATTGAGCCTCGGACCTCCGAATGACGAACCGTCTGCGGCAACGCGATCCTTGGATCGAGACGGTCGTTTCGGTATATCGCACTCAAGGTTTCGGGTTACTTTGAGTTCGGCCGGGTTGGTTCGTTCACGAAACCAACCTGGCCTTCGGAGCGGAAACGCTCATATCTTGAGCCACGAACGTCCGATTGACGCGCCGTCAGTCGCGTTGTGTTCCTCTTAGTGAATCGGATCTTTTGGCATACTCCGCCCGAGGTTTGGACGCAGGTGGAGTACGGTCGGGTTGGTTTTTCCTTAAAAACCAACCGGGCCCCGGAGACGAAAATGCCAATAACTCACAGACCGAACGTCCGATTGACGCGCCGTCTGTTTCGTTGACTTCCTCTTGATGAGACGGAACTTTTGACATACTCCGCCCGAGTTTTGGATGCAGTCGGAGTATGGCCGGGTTGGAATGTTCCCGAAATCCAACCGGGCCCCTGGAACGGGAAAGCTGATATCTTTCAGACAGGACGTCCGCTTGACGAGCCGTCAGCGGCGTTGGTGGTTACGTTGAGTAACGGTCCCTTTGAGAATACCCTATGGGAGTTCGGGGTACAGTTGAGATACGGCCGGGATTGGTTCGCACTCGAAACCAACCGGGCCCCTGGGACGAGAAGGCTAATAACTCACAGACCGGGCGTCCGATCGACGCGCCGTCTGTTGCGTTGAGACCCCTGTGACGAGATGGACTTTTGAGACACTTCTTCGTGGGACTTTGAGATACTTGGAGTATCGACCTGTAGCTCGTGGAGCGGACCCTCCCAGTGACGAGCATGCGATGTACGGAGACCGTGTAGCTAGCTGAGACCTGACGACTGCTTGACCGACTCGACTTGGAGTGAGTCGACTAGCCCAGTGGACGGAGCACTACTTTCTGAGGTGCAGACCCATGGCGGACGGAGTACGTGTGTGACAGTGCAGACCCGCGGTACTCGTCCGGAGAGTACCTCAGCAGGCTACTAGGGGGTGTGCACTACTGTGTTTGGGTGACAGACCTCAGCGGACGGAGCGCCAGGTAGTTGGCCGCAAACCCGCAGTACTCGACAGGAGGAGTACCTCAGCAGTCTTAGGTTAGTGAGCAGTACCTCGGAGTCGTGACAGGACTACTGCACACTTCAGAGACGGGGCTCTTCAGCAGTTACGGTTTCGATAATGAAAATCCGGGTTTGAGCTGAGACTTTTGACCTTGTGTTTACTTCATAATTGAGATGGGTCACTTGCTAACTTTGGTATATGTATGGGCATATACCCGGGTAGTGGTTATCCGTCGATTTCACAATTCTTGTGTTTCCTCATGATTGAGATGGGTTACTTGATAACTTAGGTATATGTATGGGCATATACCTGGGTAGTGGTTATCCGTTGATCACATGATCCTTGGGTTTCCTCATGACTGAGATGGGTTACTTGATAACTTAGGTATATGTATGGGCATATACCTATGTAGAGTTTATCTGTTGTGATCTTCTTGTGGTTATCCTTGTTGGTTTTAGTGAGACCTTGAGGGTCTCAGGGTCCCTACTGAGTATCGTTATACTCACCCCTGCACGGGCTATGCCCGCACCTCGTTGTGTTGGTTGCAGACGACGGCCAGTACTGGCAGAGGCCGAGTGTTCGAGGACTGGACGGTACCTAGAGGTGGACTATACGACGAGGCGGTACCCAGAGACAGACCACTGGGCGGGACATACTCGGAGCAGACAGCGGGACCCGAGGAGCAGAGGAGCTATCTGTACCCACCCTTCAGGTGGGATTTCCAGTGGACATCTCAGCGTAGCAGCTTTACTTTTCAGTCGCTGTTTTCCCTTTCGAGTTGTACTTTACAGTTGGGCTTGTATTTCCGGCCCCTTTTTACTTTTCAGCTCTTCTTTTTGTACTTAGTGTTTACTTCCGCTTGTACTCTGTGGTGCTTGTTTTCTTTTATAAAGGCAATGCCTTCCCAGTTATTGGGATTTTACGCCTTTGGTGCTAGTCGCCAGCCCCTGGCCTATGGAAGGCGGGCTTGGGGTAGTCACGGCACGGGCCCCGAGGACGGGTCGTGACAATTATGTCATCTTTTCATTATGGAATTATTAACCAAATACTTTCACTTTTTGTTTTTATGTTACCCTTATATGGTTAATCATATAGCCAATGTTTTTATCATAGAGGTTGTCTGCTTACATGGAATTCCCTATTCTATTCTCATTGATCGAGACATTAATTTTTTGGTAATTTATGGAATGACTGTTATTTTTTGGAGGGAAATACCTTATGTATGAGATCTGTATATCCCCCCCAAATGTTCAGAAATGTATAAATTATCAATAAATTTTTAGAAACATACCTAAGTTGTTTTTCCCAAGAGCGACCTTTATCATGGACCCATTAGATTCCTTTGGATGAATACTTTCATAATGCCACGCCTCATTCATCCACTAAACTAGATTCTATTGAAGAGTTATATGGTAGGAACGCTCCAAAAGATTTGGTCTACATTGGTTGAAATACCCCAGAGGAATAAATGGCTACTACCCTTATTGAACATGACCTCATTATCTAATAGTTTTTAAACAATATTAACCATTCTCAATAGTGGATGACCCTTTATTTCAACAATAATTATGGGGATGTGGTGTTTAATTCATGGAACTTGGTGTATGTCAAACTACAAAAAAAAATGAAGACCATAAAGTATTTTACGATCAAAATGAAATTGGAAGAATTTTTTAGTGGTCCATAACCATTTTTATCCCAATTGGGACACACATCTTATAGGATTTCTTTCCAACCGACCACAAAAATTCACCTAGTTTTTCATGTCTCATAGCTAAAACATATAGTTGGGAATCTCCCAATCCAATATAAATTACAAAAATATTGGACCACTAATTCCTTTCCAGGTGAAGAACCCATTGTAATACTGGCTGCTAAACCACTACATCAGAATATTCAAGGCGTGTTTCTTTACAAATGGAAAGGAAAATGACTATAATAGGATATTGAGGAAGATGGTTGTGTGATGCAGAAAAAATTTCCTAATCTACACACAAAGGAAATTGATCATTTTTAGGTGAAAAAAATGTTAGTAACCAGGTTGTGGGACTCAAGTTATCCCATACAATTAAATATTCTTTACATACCAATGGTGGGGTAAAAAGGAAATATATTATTTTTAAAGCAGTTGAGCTATTGGAATGGAGAATGATGCATATTCATGATTGGGAGGGAATTCCACCTGGACCGACATATAAGGCAGTTGGGATGGTAGAAGTGGATTGTTAGTAGGGATAGGGGCCTATAAAAATTTGGTAAGGGTACTTCCATTGGGTAATTATTTGGTTTTGTTTAGATCTATGGGACAAGGGAAGTAGTATTAAGAGGAAGTTGAATTCCACAAAACCTACTCACCTATAGAAATCTTGTTCCATGGAAGTGGTCTTCCCTAGGTTAAACATACCTTCATCCATCCTTTTTTAAGATATAACAATAGTATGATCTGTTTATTTTCACTGGGAAAAAATTCCACATTTTATGATGATTGAATGATAACCTCTCTTCCTTAAAATTTTTCTAGTAGTATATAATAGAATTTAATTTATATGTGATTTAAGATATGCCATGGTAAATATATAAATGAATAAAACTGAATGCATGAATTAGTATTTTAATATTTAAATCTTTAAAGATCAATTTTTTTGGAAATCATTTGAAAATCAGTTCTGAATATACATTTTCATTGTAGGTTTTATATTTATCATTAATTATCATTCAAAAATGGAATTGTTTTTTTTTTCATATTTAATAAAATGTATTATTGTGATATATTATGGGGTCATTAAAGGTACTAGGAAAAAAATCATGTCTATTGGTTTGACACATAACTTCTTGAAGCCCAAATCACATGATCAGTTGTGTCCAGATCCACACTAAAGCACCTCCTAATGCCAGTATTTCTAGCACCCTCTATATAATAGAACATTCATTTTATAATAAGACATAGATCATGAGATGAAGAAGAGAAAATGTTTACCCTCAATTCTAATCCATTTTTAAATCCTCCTGTAGAAACCACCGTTAATGAAACAACACAAAGTTCAATCCCGTACGACAGACCAACCCAAGCAGACTAAAATAGCTCCCTCACCTCTTAAAATATTTACACCAATGATCTGTAGAAAAAACCATATAACCATACTTAATTTTCTGATAAATCATTGATTGCGTCTTCAATTACCTCAGTAATGGTCACCTTTTTATATCTTATGCAATCAGTTTTACTGAGTATTATGAATTGAAAACCAGTGGAGGATCAATTTCGTATGATTATATTAATGTTTTCCTTTGGTAAAATTCCTTTTATGTGGTGTGTATACATCACATCAATGTAATCAATTGTTATTATATTTAAATTTATGGGTTTTTACATATCCATTCTATGACATTTATTTCACAGACTTTATGTTTCAAAAGTTAGCAAATCAGTAAAATAGTATTGTCTCAATTTGCCTTCATTGAGACTCATGTTTTTTATATGCCTAAAATCATTTAAAGTTTATATAATTAAATTTTAAATAATATATCATGAATATAATTATTTTCATGATATTATTAGACCCCATTAATTTCTTATTCTTAGTTGGAGATTATTATTTCAATTTACCAAGTGAGAAGAGTTTATCGAAACAATCTCATCACTTTTTAAGATTGTTTACGTTTATGCTTCCTTTAATGAACTTTTAATACCCAACTCTTTGAACAATCTTGTATTTTATTCTCCAAATGTTAATCACGATATATTCATGTATTTGTACCATTTTTCTACACATTGGCACATAATATAGTTATGAATGTGTATTTTGTGAAATCTGAAACTTACCATATATTCAAATGAAAATCTATGTTTTTTAAATATGGTTTCCAAAAATGTTTCACCATTCTCCTATAATCATTAAACAGAATTTTTACCCTTTTCTTCTTTTACCAATATATTCAAAGGAATATTATTTTCTCTTAATGGAAAAAGATTTTTTCTACCCTTTTAACCATGGGAAAGGAGTGTTTGATTTATCTCATACAACATGTACAGATTTACCCATCATTATTACTTTGAAGATTCCTTCGAATTTTTAAATGTATAATTTTTAGGAAAGTTTATTTAAAAGTAATTTCCAAGGAAAATTGATTTGAAAATCATTTAAATATTCTTTTATAATATTTTAATTATTTTTTTTGAAAATCAGTTCAATTTTTATTTATATGTTTTGAACTTATTTTCAATGAAAAATGACATTCAAATACATTGAAGATTATTTTATAAGTTTTCTAATAAAAAGGTTTCCAAAATGATTTCAAATATTTTTTATATGTCGTCAATGTATATTATATGGAAATCAATTTCAAATTTTTTGATGCATTAAAAACCTTTTTATATGAAGAAATTATAACTTTCTCAAGAAATGTTTTTGAATGATATTTAAAAATAATTTTTCATCTAAGATGACATCCTTAGATGTTAATAATTCCCCTCGTGGAAATGATCTAATGGTTCCATTAAATTTTTTTATGTGAATGGGTTATACATAATATCATGGTCTTTATGAAACCCTTTTCTCTATCACTAATTATATGTTTGGGAAATGTATTTCTATTTCATGAGTTATACTTTTGATGAAATGATTATGAAACATATTTATTCTTCTATAGGGCGTGATATTTTCATATGTTTATGATACTCATTTAATATAATGGGTTATTATTTGATTTTTTATGATCTTGGGGAACAAGTATGTATTTCATTATTAGATGGGAGGGACCTATATCTCTCTCCAATTTATTAGGTAAATATTTACATATCATGAGATAGATATGCCAGGAATGAGAAATGAACCCATTTTAGTATTACAGGACGAGAAGGATAAATTAAATTAGTTCAGTGTTATAGGTTTGGAACGTGAAATGAACTAGGTTATGTATTATAGGTCATGAATTGGAAATCCAATAGGTTTAGTATTATTGGGATAAAATGATGAGTGAACATGTTTCAGTAATACATGGATGGAATAGGGTGTAAACCTAGATCATTAAAGGAATTTTTCCATCATGACGTCCTTGGCAGCGATTCCATGAATTCAATGGAAATCAAATTATATAATTTTGTGTCTTCCACAATTCTATGTTTTATTCCTATGTAATTCTTTAACAGATTCTATTTTTTATTTCATTATGATTCATTTTTATGAAATTAAAATCTTTGTTATTATATCTAATATGTAGAGTATTATATAAAAATGTTATGATCAAGTTCCATACCATTTTGTTATGTTATACTTACACATTTCATTTATTTGTCCTTATTGATCATTTGAGATCACCCCTTTCATATGTTTCCTTTCCCCATGTTATGAAAAAAAATATGAAGAAGTGTTGAATTTAGAGATATTTATGGGACATGTTAAAGATCATTCACCAGGATAGAAGTATTTGTTTGTAATTTCCCAAAGACACTAAACTATTATGGTCATCAGGCATGTCTTTTTGTAATGTACTAAATATTCATAAAAAATAATTTAATATCCATGTATGTTAAGACTGGGTCACTATAGGTAATGCCTCACCGGGTGCTTCCACTACACATATAACATTCAAGTGGTATTAGAGGGATCACACAATAAGTTACAAATATTAATTTTTTTCAGATTGATTATACCAATTTTTTCTTTTTTTCTCATCTAGATTATTTTTTTCATATAGATTTTAAATAACATTTTTTGAATATTATTTTTTTCTATTAAAACTCTCATCTGTTATAAAATATTTTAATAACATATGGTGAATAATCATATATTTCATCAAAAGGTTATAGGGATTTTATTTGGTAAACATGAAAACATGGGTCAAGGCTAAAAGTACATGACATGCCCCTAAGATCATCACACCTAGATGATTTGCATGATACATAATGAGTTGAGTTGTAATAACACCTAATAAATTAAATAAAAACCATGTATTGTCAAATACAACCTTGAAACCCTATCATCGGGCCACACGATGTGTTGTAGGCATACAAGTCAATTAATTTAAATGATTTAGTGGAAAATTAAAATAAACCTTGTTGTTAAATACACAACATACACCATGTGAAACTAATAAGAAATATTAATAATGAGATACATTATCTTAAACTAAAATTCAAATCTTTTGAATCATTATCTCTCATATCCAAAAAAATATGTTGATTCCACATGTGAGTTATGAGGACACATGGAATGAAGAACACATCATATGTGCTCATTAATACATGTCATGTAACCCGTCCTAGGTAAATGCCAAACCAATGGTTATTTATCCCAGATACAGTGTATAATATGAACACATATTTTATCACATTAGTACAAGTCAGGTCATCACCAATTAAATCAAAAAAATTTAAATTTCATAAAGAATAATTTATTAAAAAATTTAGTCCCTATTACACTATTGATATCTGATTAGATGACTTTTCAAAAAAGGATTATAGAATTAATAAATTAGCAATTAATTCTATGTAATTATATATAATTACTAGGGAAGACATATATTTTTCATATTGTATTTATGATTTGTATGTATAATAAATTTTGAATAGTCATTAAGATAATGGGAATTGATTAATTAATTAATCAATCAATTCAAGAATGTTTATCTTAATATAAAAGAATGAATTAAATTGTATTATTATTAGTGTACTTTTTCGTTTTCATTTAATTCTATGTGAATGAACATGATATTATATCATCTTTTGTACGTGATCAATTTATTTAATTTATTATTTAATGTTTTTATAATTTTATTTAATTAGATAATGGGAAGTTATTCATTCATATCCTCTCATTAAGTAAGGTGGTGCATGATCGTGGATTATGTTATATTAATCCCCTTAACTAATCATTAGGTTTATGTCACCAAAATGATATTAGAAATATGTAATGGATGGATCTCAAAGGTTAGGGTGGTGCATTAATTTCTAAACTGAGGTGAATGAAATCCACAAAGTACAAAAAACAAATGGAATTCTAAAAATCAATCCATACTTGGTTTCATTATGTTATTCCATATGTTTATTGGTTTTTTACCATATACTATATAAAACAACCATTAGATACAATCATGGTTATTCCTATTTATTTATTTTATTTTTTTCAATTGCATGGATAATTATTTACAGATGTTTAAATCATTAAACTAATTAATCAACTAGCATGTAATATGGAATTAAAATAAATATTATAATATCTATAAAATTTATCCAGACCTAGTTAATCAAATACATAAAATCCATATAATATTAACACGTATGCAATAAGATAAAACGGGATGTTTACACATTAATATAAAAGATCCCTTAAATAAGAAATTTAATTTGTACAACCTTCCACAACAAGACTAGAAATAAAACCATAGTTCAATTTTCTTGACTAACCTTCATTGTGGTGCCTTCAATTTTTGGGAAATATATATCTCGAGTTTTGGGTCAACATAACCTATATTGCATTAAGGGTCGATCACCACTATGAGACTTAATGTGACTATTAGGAATGGTGTTAAGGAAATACTAATCATGGATTTTAGAATTGGGTATTCCACTAAATGTATTAAAGGACACTAGTTTATGTAGTTAGAATGTTACACTTACCTAAATTCCTTTTAGTTATTTGTCAGACATCTATCTAGGTTCTAAGAAGGGAACTAAGGATCCTTAACCGTAGGGTATCTTTAAGATAGGATATTTTGAAGAAAATGATAGAAACTATTTGGTTTCAATAAAATAGTGGAAGATTAATAAATTAATATAAAATTTTTATCTTATATATAATCTAATAAAACTACAAATATTTTGTTTATATTTATTATAAAAATGGAAACCTAGTGTAATTTTACAATATCACTAATATCTATTATATAAAAGTATAACCATCTCATCACATTGAATTTCCAAGAATGTTGTCGTCATTTATTCATTATAACACTCCATGAACATAAATTATATGTTTTATAAAAATGTTTTCCAGAGGCTCTTGGAAAAGTGGTCAGTGAGGGAAAACAATATCTCTATAAAAACATTTAGATGATGCTAAAAATTTATAATACTTAACATTATCTTCTATTTACAGTGATCTTTTGATGTAACATTAAGATATGAATGTTTATAACACCATGTCTCAAATTTGGGATCATTATCGAGTGATTTAGAGACAATATTGATATGATATATCTAATGCATTTTCACCTGAAAGGAAGAACATTCGGGTCTGTCAAGGCTCTATATAGTCAAGATGATTGGATACAATTAGTGATCAGAAATCTCGGTATTTATGATCCCTAGTAATTTGTTCATAGATATCATTTATTTATAAGTTTTAATGTTCTTCTCCTACTTTATTGTTGTTTATAATATAATAAATAGAGAAAATTATCTCCCAAAACTCTTTAATTTGATTCTCCACATTTATAAGGACATTGGTCATAAAAACATTATTGTACTTATGGGTAATAGGAAAAGGAAGAACAAGGAAAATGGTCACATGACTTATTGTATATCTAAATCTCCTTGGTAGTATCTTTCATAGAAAAGAAATCTCGAAATATAAAAAAAATAATAGGATATAAGATTTTTTATAGGTGGAAATAGAGGCCACTAGAAGAATAAATGTACCTCACTAAAGAGGTAATTGGAATATTCATTTGTGTTCATTATAGAGTGAAATATTTCTAGATTTACACATTATTTATTAAATACCGCTTTTGATGCTCACATATATTGGTTTTGGGCATATTAAAAGCACTAATTAGGGTTCTCACCAACGTAAAAATTATTATATTCGACGGATAATTATCATATATTCACTACAAGAAAAATGAAATGTTCGAAAAAATATTATGAGTTTTACTATATATTTGTTGGTAAAAATTTGAAATTCCTATAGAAATGATGATTTATTAGAATTATTTATTATTACTAAAAATTATTTTTTCTAACAGATAAATCAGTTAATAATTACTATTTAATACATATAATTATTTTATAAATATTAAAATATGTCACATTATAATACTAATACCAACAGTTATTTTACCAACAGATGGATTTATTATCATCATAGAAAAATATTTTACCACTAGGAAAATATGTTTAAATAAATCATCCAATAACAAACAATATTTTACCAATTATTGAATATATTATATATAAAACAAGATTTTATTGATAAATGATATAAATTTACTGTGATCTGCATCAATGATAGACCTATAATGTCAAATAAAAAAGGTATTTTATCCAAAACCATTACTCAAATATATTTTCATTTTTTTGAAATATTATAATTTATTATATGTAATTATTTATTATATTTATTTGGGTTAACATATAATATTTTCATATTATATATTAATTTTTATAAACATTATAATTGTTTAGGTGTATTTATTTATTAGTGTTATAAATTGTTAATGTAATATGTTATTATGACATCCCAAAACACATTTACCGCTCAAACACCCACACCTAAACCAATACCGTGAAAACCCTAAAAACAAACTGAAATAATACTGTAGTTTATTTTATTGGAATCCTTCCCCTCAAAATTATTCAATGACTATGATCTAGATCATAAGACATCCATTCGTTCTACTCGATGGTTCCATTTTCACAGCCTACCTGGCGATTT
Organism: Viscum album; assembly: GCA_963277665.1. Classification (NCBI taxonomy): domain Eukaryota; kingdom Viridiplantae; phylum Streptophyta; class Magnoliopsida; order Santalales; family Viscaceae; genus Viscum; species Viscum album. Next base: position 302,061,621 of record OY728151.1, read on the forward strand.
CGAAGACTCTTCCACTATCTCTAGTGATAACAACTTTTTCCATAACATCAGGAATGTTTCTTTATATAACCCTCCAATTTAGCAACATTATCATTTTTGGAAATAATTTCCCACTCAACCCAATATTTTTATCATGAAATTAGTGTATCCATAGACAATGGATACCATTTTCATTGAACTCAACATACCGAATGATAGCTTGATTGATTAAGATCATCTGAGAAATTGGGTAGAGAATTTCCCAAAGTTGTTATTTGAGTCCTATGAAAATAGAGACTTCTCAATTTGATGGATCACTATCGTTATTTCTGCTGAATAGGAATAATTAGACATACAAGAATAGTTCTAGGTTAGAGATGCTAGTATGGATGGTGTGCTAATTTTCCATTACCCCACTGAACCAGATCTATATGTCTACAGTGATGGTGATTTTTTTACTTCTCCCTATTAGGGAATAAGAGTCACTCAAGACTTTTTTCCATTTTAAATTTCATGGATGTTCATTCTGGTTATGAAATTATGGATTTTCTAAATTGTTTGATCGAGCATCTCTGTGAAATATTAGGGCACATAGCAATCCTAATTTCTGTGATTCGTCTTCTTACACTATAAGTAATCTTATATATGTATGTTTTTTAGTTATTTGTTATTAGATATTTGAATCCCAAATGGTAAATGATAGACCAGGTGGATCTTAATGCTTGTTTGATCATAGATTGACCAGTGTTCTCCTAAAGATTGTGAGAAACTATTTTGGAGAATATCTGCCATCCTTCTTCCTTTGAAAACATTATCACATCTATGATATATGAAATTGGATCCCATTTATTTTGTAATGAGAATGTGGAATACAATTTATTACAAATATAAATTACCCATGAATGTAAAAATTGATTCGATATACCTATAATACAACCACATGCTTAAATTGATGAGATTGTTGCGCATCATAGCAGAATAATTCTTTAACCATTGTAATGGAATAATATTTTTAATTATTAGGATAATTTTTCTTTTATTTAATTTCTATTCTTATGTATAATAATTATTTAAATGTTCATTAAATGTTACTCCATTGAAATTAAACTTTAAATAAGTGGGTCATTGGTGATATTTATTTATCATGCATTAAGCTGTTTTATTATGGCTAATGATTCATTTTTTTATTAAATGAAAATTATTATGTTATTTTTTGATTATTTTATTGCTTTAATATATAGTATTATATTTTTTATAATGATTATATTTTCAATAACATTACTATTGTTGTTGTTTTTGATAAATTCAATGAGTATTTTATATTTTTTTGGTGTATTTTAAAATATTCCCCTTTGTATCGCTTTCTATTTATTGCACCACCTCCCTATAATCATTATATTATTTAATATTCCTATTGTTTGAGAATTATTTAGTGTTATAGATTGAATAAATAAATATTATTTCTTTTAAATCAAGACATATTGACATAATATAATTCCCACTTAAAACTATTGCCCTCAACATTAATAATTCCACATAGAAATATTTTATAAAATGTGAAATGTTTATCCTTTACAAACACTAAACTAGTTTAAGAATCATCTTAGGGATTATGAATTGACTAGAAGACCGAAAAATCTTTTTCATGGGTCAAGTGTTCTCGTAATTTTTTATTATCATAAATCAATTCTATCAATGTTTTTAAGAAAAAATGTAGTTACTCACACTATCATAAACGAAACTATTGTATATAGCTAAATGCTCATGTAATAACTCACATGACTTACATTAGAGTCTTTTTTAAATTCTCATTATTTATATAATCTAAACTATTAGATACATACATTCATCATTATTATTGTTTCTATACCAATTGTAATAGTTATCTATGAAACGGAAACTCTTAAAAAAGATAAGTTTCTAAATCATTATGTATTTTCTATGTTTGATGGAAGGAGATCCAGAAGTTTTCATATTAAATCCTAACTACATTAGATCAACAATATTTTGGCATTATGAATTGAAGTCATGGAATGTTATTATTGTAAATATGGTAGTATAATTTTGTGGAATTATGATGGTATGAATTTTCAAACCCATGTTCTTCATTTATCCTTTTCATTATGAATATTCTTATATTATTAGTCTTATCAACATTTCTTAATACCCAAAATTTAAATTGTTATGACTATTTTTCATACACGTTAACAAACAGTTTATTTGTGTTGTTTAATATTTTGGTATTTGAAACACTTCTTATTGTTTTAAATGGTCATTTTTAATTACCATAATTACCACCCCACCCTTTTTTGCCTACTTTCCATTTAAAAAAATTCATTAAATTTATTTTCCTATCTTCACATGACAAATATTAATTTATTGGATCAATATCTATATTCCCGTTCCAAGTATTTTCCAAATTTCTAACACAAAATGCAAATTATTTCTGAAAATCCCACAATTTTCCTATTATAAAAGTAATGCAAACTATATTTTATAATATAACCATTTATATTTTTGATATATCTCAATGTGGAGGATCCAATATGGAATAAATAACTTTAATGGTCTCAATATTATTTAATGTAGGTGGATTTGATCATATGGAACATTCTAAAATATGCATTAACATATCCATGAGACCAATAACGGTGGAAATTGGTTATACAGTCTTACAATTATATATAATTTACTTTTTTGAAACACATTTTCCCAATTCATAATGTTGTTTTTATCTACAATTAAGACTCACCATGTGTGTAAATAGTGCGTCTTTGAGTTTATGTTTGTGAAAATAACAAGGACTTTTCAATGCTTAGGTCTCTTTCACCAACTAGTCTCATTATTGGTGATATAGGGTGTAATTGGGTCTATTATATGTTGGAAAAACGTGATTACTCCCCCATATTGTTTTCTTCACCACTAATATTTTTGTAAGATAGTTATACCTAAGAAAATTTATTTTATCTATAACTACATGTTTTAATGTTATTTAGATGAACATGGAATACAAATTATCCTGGTTATCTTTCAATAGCGATATTATGTGGCATCTGGCTTCATGAGGGTCATGTACCATAGTATGTTTGAGTTCTACAGATGATGTTTATAGTCATGATTTGGCTTCATGTACACATCACTGGTGGTTCCATGAGGCATCTATGACCCACAATCCCACAGTTTTATTTTAAGATCTATGTAAAGAAAATTTTGTTCTTGGATTATGGGTTTCCACTATTGTAGGTTGTTGTAGATCTTGAGAAATATGAAGAGTTTCTCACACTATGTATGTCATCAAATTCTATAGTGACTCCCCGAGTTAATTTTAACCGAGAGGATGAGTTGTAGCTTATTAGAGTCTACTAGTTTGATTCTTCTTGATGGAAATCGAAGTTGGAAGTTGATGCAAATGATCTATTTGGTAATGTGTGAGGACAACTGGCCTAGATCTTGGTTAAGTGGTTGAATAAGAGATGGAGTTTATATTTAATGAAAAATAAGTCAAGACAAGTTATACTGTTATGGATTCTATAATGGTGCCTTATAAAAGACACTCCATCGGTAGTCCCCCATGTTTCATCGACACTTCTGTAAGCCCATACAACCTCTTATCTTTCAAAAATCACAATAATTTTATTAGCATTATTTTCAGCAACATTTCAGTTAACACCTTTCCCCAACAAAAAACTATGCAATTATATATGTTAACATTCATATGTGTTTAAATTAAATTTTAGAATGTTTTCTTTATTTTATTCATTGTATATGTTGTCATATTGAATATGTGTTCTCATTCATCATTTTTATAATTTAGATAAATTTTATAATTATTCATAAATTATGTTATATTCATTTTATGTTTTGGCTTCAACAATGGAGTGGACTTAATATAACAATTTTTTCCATGCATACGCCTCTATATATTGAATAACATGAATCCTATATATATCTATGTATGAAATTCCATATAATATTAATATATGAATAACTTGTACTACAAAATTATGTTATAAATATTTATTACCTTAATTATATTTTCAGTTGGTAAATATGTTGTAGGAACTTCATGATGATTATTGTGTGTTGTTGATGTAGATTCTCCAATTTCCACTAATGAGGTTCAATGATATTTTTTTTCAAAATGAAAACTGAATTTTTATTCATTTTTCAATTACCTTCAAACTTATTTTTAAATAAAATTAATTTATTTCAGTGTTTTAGAGTCTAGAATTGTTTTCATTACTAGTGTTATACTAAGTTTTTTTAATTTGGTTTTAAATGACTCAAATTTTTTTTAGATCTATGTTATTTATTATGCTATGTTATAATGAAAGAAAGTCAATTTTTTTTCATGAGAGTCTGGTTTATTTTTTATTTTACAATTCATATTCACCCAATTATTTTTTAATATAAAAATAAACATCAAATCCAATGTAATTAAATGAGGGAAATACTAGTTAATTGACTACATTTGTGTCTCCTCAAGGTTTAATCATATTGGTAACTTTATCATATGATATGATCTCAATTTTTTTCCTTAATATTATGACTTTGATTAATGATTTATTTTTATGTGGAGTTTTTGCAGTGATTATTTAGTTTTATTTTTCTATTATTATGGCTCTATAAGGGAAACACATGGTAAGTAATGTTGGGTTAATCCCTATATGTATGTAACAAGAATAATCAGTTATCCTATAGAATTCATTGATAATAAACATCTAAATAGTGGATTTTATTTTTTACTTTTCATTTCATTACATCATTTTTTGGGCATCGAGGTTGGGATCATATTTATTTACATTTTTTTTGTTTTTTACGATTTTGTGTTATTAATTGTGCATCATTGTGGTGGAGTGCTAGCCCTGATGGAATTATAATATTCTTAGTGTGTTTATAGATGATGGTTTCTACTTCTGTGATTTTATCTCAAAATTATTATTGATAACACTACAAGTACACCTTTTCACTATAACCAAGTATTCTCCCCCAACGATACCATTTATTTCTATTTATTTCCCTCCTCATACATCTATTATTATTTCACAGAACTCAAATGAAGTTAGTTATGAATATAAATACCAGAAATAAGATTTATTTTGTGTTTTTCAAAAATTGAAGTATATGATAGTAACTAGTATGTGGACCCACTAGTTATCTCATACCCACAAATATTCATTACCTACATTTTTTGGGGTTAAAAGGGAAAAATATTTTTAAGGTAGTTTGGTTGTTAGAAGAGAGAGAGGAATATTTTTGGATGAGAGGGGGGATGAACATAGAAAAGAGAAATGTTTACATCTCTTGAAAATGTGGGGCACATCGAGCCAGGGATATCTGTAATAATTTGGGTATGCATAAGATATCTTCATCTGATTTATTTGGGTGTACCCATTTCTAACTATAGAATCAATAAGTGTTTGTTTAAAGAGTTGATATATAAAATAACGGGTCAAATATATAATTGTAATATAGTAATTCAATCCATTGGGGGTCTCAAAACATTGATAAACAGTGTCCTATCATCTAAACAAATTCATGTGCTCCTCATTATTAGGATACCAAACGGAACTCTCAATAGAATTTAAAAAACATGAAAAAGATTCTTTGGGATTCCAAAAATATGTGTAGATGCCAATGGGTGAGCTAAAAGTGGTTGTAACTACCAATTGATGAAGGGGGGGGGGGGGGTCAAATTATGGGATATTATAGTAACCATGCATGCCATGAAAGCAATGCTTTAATGATAGATAATTTAATAGGATTCTAGTTGGGTGAGATTCATGAATCACTGATACAGAGAGATGTGGAATGACTGGACCTATGAAGGGATTTTTTAGATCAGTTTCTGGAGATACAACTTGAGTGGGGAACCCTTATTTATTCTAGGCTACTCAGCACCAGATTTATCCTCCAAAAAAGTAGCTAGGTATCTGACTATCATCCAGGCAATGCTCAACAATAAACATTGTGCGATTTTGGATAGTATTGTTTTGAACGAGGAACTGGATAAATACATCCTTATATCTTTAAATTCATGGTGTTTTAATTGAAGTGTCCTTCAATAATGTTTTCATGTTAGTAATGGAAATGATAAATGGGAAACAACCCTCTGGTGAAAATGTATACAACAAAGCTAACTTTACTGGTTTGGAAATTGATGAGTAGGTATCCTCTGATAGAGGACTATATATTGAAAAGTGTTTATCTGTATCCTCTAATTACTGGTGTTGTGACTAACTAAATCATACAACGTACACAATTGTACACCACTGATAATTTCTCTTAACTCTGCTCCTAGAGAGTTCTTAGGTCCATAATATGCACTAAATCCCAAAGTGACTGAACCATTGTTATCCCTTATCATCCCTCCACCTCTCATGAAGCCATCAATACATGAACCATCAACATTTAGTTTTATATTAAATGACCATGGGTTCCAACATACCCATGCTCCCCTATTTTCATTTTTATTTTCATCTTCTAATAGAACTACCCTTGAAATAAACTTCCTATGAGATGGGGAGGCATACCCAATGACACGTAGACTCCAAAGTTTAGCCACCATGTTTTGTATCTGCACCTGTATCCTAGATTGAGAGAACTATTTTACCACCATTTATTCTAAGACTCACAAATAACCCATATCGCAATAGAGAATTACATGATGTGCACTTTTGCCTCCTCACCACATGTATATTTCCCCAGAAACCAATTAAAAATTCATTAATACATGGATTAACCACCTTCATTCACATCTATGAAGCATTCCATAAATCTCCATAATCCTACAAAAACATCACGCTTGAAGTAAATATTCGAGAACGACTCTTGACTTTGTTGAAAATGATGCAAAAACTCTAGTGGAAATGATGGAATGGAGGATGAAGGTACAATAAGAGATGAATTATATTATCAAGAAAGTGAGGATCTTGTTGGATACTGAAAATAAGGTCAGGCATGCACCATGAAATTTTATCATGTACTACACCATGCAAAAAAATCTAAACAGCAACACCCCCAGTAGATTCCCATCATCAAATGTCTTATAATTCCAAACAGAAACACGAAACTGACAACCTCACCTCCTAAATCTTCCACAAGAAACCTGTAACCACACTATGAGAATCTCTGTATGTCTCTATTGGATAAACCCAGCATCTCCCAGCCTCAACCTTAAAAAGCATCCAAAGTAGGGGGGATACGATCCAGGGGCTCCAGGGGGAAGTTGTTCAGGGTGTCCAGCAGGGGGGTTTCTGTCCGGGGGCGAGGGGGTGCTATCTGGGGGGGCTACTGTCCACGGGGTCCGTGGGGGGGGGGGGATGATGACTACAGGGGTCTAGTAGGGAGGTTGTTGTCTAGGGGGTCCAGTTGTGGGGGGGGGGGGGGGCTGTCTAGGGGGTCTTTCTGGGGGATGCACTATTCTTGTTTATTGAGTTATATTCATATTGAATATTCGAAAATTTTTTGTTTGACCATATTTTTAGAGGATGTCCACTACTATGTTCTACCTTGAATTGTAGGTACTTTTGAGCTGGTTCCAGACTTCTTTGATATTTTTTCTTATTGGGAGACTCATGTAAGTTCAGTTATGTGTTTTTTATATTTGGATTTGTTTAATTATTATTATGTAAGTGCTTTCGTGTATAATTTAATTCGGAGGGGACTAGCAGGGGGAACTAGCAGGGAGTGCAAGTGGGGGCTGATATGGGGGTGAAAGTGGGGGCTAGTATGGGGGTGTATGTGGGGGCTGGTAGGGGTAGGGGGAGTGGAAACGGGTGGCGGGGGGGTAGGACTGGGGGGATGTGGTGACTGTCTAGGTTCTGGGGGGGGGGGTTCCAGGGTCTGTCCAGGAGGGTGGGGGTGGCTGTCTAGGGGAGTGGAGGTCTAGGTTGTCCAGGGGGATCTGTCAAGGGTTTGGCGGGAGTCCAGGGTATTTAGGGGGGGGGGGGGTAATGGGGGTGCCATGTTTCTGGGGGGGCGGTCAAGGCCTTTTCCAGAAGGGTGGGGGTGGCTTTCCAAGGGAGTAGACGTTTGGGCTGTCCAAGGTGATCTGTCCAGGGTCTGGGGTGGTGTCCAGGGTCTATCCGGTGGAGTGGGTGTCCAGGGTCTATCTGGGGGGTGTCCAGGGTCTGTCTGGGGGGTGCCCAGGGACTGTCCTAGGGAGCTAATGGGTGATCTGAATTAGTGCACCCCTGGTTTAGAGTTACAAAATGCCATAGGGTTAGTGGGAATAGATTTATAGAACTCACTAATAGTGGTCTTGGATACTGAGCACTCCCATTATGAAATCTTTTTATCCTCCATATATTTGAAGTATCAAACTTATCCAATTGTGAGAGAAGGATAGAATCACATGATATTCTTTGAAAACAGACTTGAGATGTTCATCTATAATTCTTTGAGGGAAAAGCCATTATAGAAACAAGAGTTTATAAACAAGTAATCAATGAGTACATAAATCATTGAGTATGTGATTTCAATATAAAAATTAATATTAGGGTTGTTCAAAATAACCTCAATGAGTAATTAAGATTATTTTTCCAAGATTTTGATATTCCATACAGTATGTCATTATTGAAAATGTTAATTTATTATTTTCAACCCTTGAGGGATGGTCAAACTTTCTTCATTAGGGAAAATCTAACATCAATGGTATTCTAAGAAGAATACTTCATTCATGTTATACCCAAATAATTCAACAATCATCTATATCCCCAATTGTTTTCTTTAATTCTCTATAAGAACATCTATATAAAATGAATGGGAATAAAGAGGCGATACCTTTCCAGTAGTTTTTTCAGGATGGGAATTTTTTTTACTAAGAGTATTCCTACTTCTATTACAACTACTTCTATTCTTCTCAGGTCTGCTCTCACTTTTTTAATCTCAGTTCCAGTGAAATGACATGTTGTACCAGTACTCAAAAGATTTATACCGAAAACATCTTCAACAATATTTATATCCCTTGAAACATTATCTTCATTTATATTGATGATTTAGTTTATAAAATTCTACTTGTTTTCCAGGAATCCCCCAACATTTATTTTCCCATTTCCTTAGGGTTTTCAAATTCTCAGTTCATCCATAAGTGGAAAAGTTTTACACAATTAATCATCATAAAAAAATTTAAATTATATTTCTTAATCTTTATAATTAAATGAAACGGTTATAGTATCACATGATAATTTAGAAAAAAACTTGTACCTTTTTCATGGGGCTGGTTTTCTCATCATCCTTGGATGGTTCAAATTGAATATCCACTGCATTTTCATATACATATATCATATTCTTTAAGGTGTTTCCAGATTTAAGATACCTAGATTGTGCCTCAGAATGATATTTTTAGTTAGCAACCATTTTTGTATTAATATATTCGGGTATCCTTTCTTATTATACACATTTCATCATTGAAATTTTCATCTCTTCTATGATATCATTCTACATCACATATACACTTCTTTTTTTTCTTTTACAATAGTTTTACTTTCTTGTATTTTATGGAATTATGTTCAAAGTAAGAAATAAAATATTCTCTTAGAATATATTTTGTATAATCATCCCCTTTTTCTTCTTCTTAACTACTTGAAATGTATATTCATTTATTAACCTTATATGTATATATGTATATTAATGTAAAATTATATTTTCATAGTGTTTTTCATGGATGTGCTTATGTTTTTTTATTTTTCCAGCAGTTAAAGTTTGGGAGCTAGTGCGCGGCGGGTGGGGGGGCTAATGCATGGCATGGGGGTGATGGTGTAGGTGGGAGGTGGGGGGGAGCTGGTGTAGGGGGTGGGGGGTGCTGCTGCAGGGGGAGGTGGGCGAGATGGTTTTGGGGGTGTGTATGGTGGGGTGGGTAGGTGGTTGATGAAATTTTCATCCCTGGGGGGTATAAAACTATTACATCATAAATTCATGTGTTCTATGGATACACTAGAATTTCAGAGTGACCTAGAGATGAGCTTTTAACTTCTTTATATTAGTGAAAGCACAATTCTCATATTAAGCTCGCTAGAACATGTTATGTTCAGTTGGTCATATGGAGGAAGTTGTAGTAGCTTTTTGTGTGCGTGCACTGAATTTTACTTAGTTCAATGGTTGATACCACAACATTAGAGGAATCATGAATAAATGTATAAGAAGAAGTATCTAAGGTGTTGGAACAAGTGAAGGAATTGGAGGATTCAGCTACATCATTTATTTCAAAGGCATCCATCAAGGAAAATGATCTTTTTTAGTGTGTTATTTCTCTTGAATCTACAATCAAAAGTCTGCGCTCTTGAACAGAGTCTCTTCTTGATAATAAAGCCTTGGATTCTTCTTTAGCTGATATTGTTGGAATTCCTTAACAAATATATTTTAAACCTTGTATTCTGATTTATCTTGCCCATTTTTTTCTAATTAATAATCTATTAGTTCCGTTGTAGGCCTCAATTTCACAGAAGGTGTGTCTCCAGCCAAATTTATGTTGCTGGAGTGATATATTATTCCAATGTTTTAATCTCTAAATACGTTATGCTTTTACTTTATTGCAGCTCGATGAAAAACTTCACAAAGAAAAATGTATCGTGGCTGATGGCATGGGATCTTCCTTTCTCCCTATAAATTCTCAAGGTACTAATTTTGGGTCCATACTTTTTCCAAATTTCCCTTACTAGTATCATTGAATTTTCTAATTTATATACTTTTCCCACTTCTTTGGAATACTAATGTGGTTGGATGGGTATGATCATGTGTTATCAATTCCAATTATTCATTTAAATTGTAGGATTCTTTTTGATGAGGTTTATAGGTCCTATCAATGTGCACACTCCTAGGAAAGAGATCCCGTTAAAATTCAAAGAAGAGTACAATCGTTAGAGTATTTTTCTCTAAATCCATTTTTCCCTTGTCATACTGTGCATACATTTCCGAACAATCACTCACGAGGATAACCATAAAGGCCAAAAGATATATCACTGCATATTAACCTGGTTAATTGTGGTTCTACTTCAACCTTTTATTCCTATTTTCATAGAATATACTTGTAAATAAAGCCAATATAGATAAATAAAGAATCAATAATATGCATAGGGGGACTGACAGGGGGATGGCAGTGGGGTAATGGAGGGGGGAATGGGCAGGGGGTGGCAGGGGTGGGGGTCTGGGAGGGGGTGGGGGAGGCAGGGGATGGGGAAATGGGAAGTGGGAACTGATAGGGGGTGAAGGCAGTGCAGGGTGCAGGCAATGCAGGGTGGAGTGCAGGCAGTGCAGTGCAGGGTGCAGTACAGAAAGTGTCGGGTGCAGTGCATGGTGTTGTGCATGGTGTTTTGAAAGGTGTTCGAGATTGCATTATTTTGTTTTCTTTCATTTAGTTTTTTTAGGTTCGAGTGTTCCAAATATTAGGTACATAATATCTTTTACTTTGAGAATGTTTAACTTATGGATGAGGTGTTGGTATCTTTACATATGGATGATGGGCACTCATGCATGATTAACTAGGTGAAGGGTGTTGTGGAGTACAGTGTTCAAGCTGTGCAGTTCACTATTAGATTCAGGTATGGTTTCTTCCATTTTTATTCATTGACTCAATTTTAATTAGATTTTTTGTGGTTTTTTTGGTTCCCTATCTTTTTGTAGTGCATTTCAGATCTCGTTGAGGACAGTGAATCACCACATGACTGGGATATCATCTCAACCTATGGGTATGAGGCCTTATAAAACTTCATCACAAGGCCCGACTCCTTTGTTCATTTTGGGTGAGGTTTGGTTTTCTAGGTTATTTTTTATTGGGTTCATTTTTTATGGTTTATGTCAATTGTAACAGGTTCATTTTGTTCAATTTGGGGCTATTCAGTTTAATTAAATTAATTTTAGATTCAACCTGGTATGTTTAATTAGTTTCATTTTTATCATTCTCAATTATGCTTTATTGAAGTAATTTTTGATTGGTTTGCGTCAGTTTGGTTACTTTATTTTTAGTTTGGTCTAGTTTCATCTTTTTCAAAACCATTTGGTTTTGTTCTAATCTACTAATTTTGGCTTGATGATGTTTGATTTAGTTCTAATCATATTAGCATGTTTTTTATTAGTGTCGATCATTTGACTGGAAAATTTTGTATCAAAGCCATATTAGAAAGCTTTTTCTTTTTGCAATTCAATTGACTGGTATGTTGTGCAGGTTGGGGGGTCTAGGGTGGGGGCTATTAGGGGGGTCTGTTGAGGAGGGGGTGTGCAGGATTGGTGGGGGGGACTATCTAGGGGGTGGGGGATGTACAGGGGTAGTGGGTGTGTGTAGTGAGGATGGGGTAGGGGGAGGGGTGAAAGGTGCAGGGGGTGGTGTAGGGGAGGTTTGAAAGATCATGGGGTGGGGGTGATGCTACAAGGTGGGGAGGGGGAGAGGGGGTGTGCAGTGAGGATGGGTAGGGGTTGTAATGTGTAGGGGGGTGGGGTGTAATGTCCAGGGGGTGGGGTGTAAGGTGTAGTGGGGTCAGGCAGGGGAGGTGTGCCGCAGCAGGGGTTGTGGGGTGCTGGTTCAGGGCGGGGGAGCTATGGGTGGGGGAGGGGAAGTTGGTAGTGTCCTCCCAATAGCCATCACGGTTAACCGTGCTGGTTTTTTATGTAGTGAGGAGGGGTCAGGGGTGCATGGTGTAGGGGGGTTGGGTGTAAGGTATAGGGGGTGGGGAAGGGAAGGGGTGTAGGAGCAGGGGGTGAGGGTGCTGGTGCAGGGTGGGGAGCGTGGGCTATCTAGGGGGAGGGGTGTATAGTGAGGGGGGGGGGGGCAGGGGTGGGTTGCAAGGTTGAGGGGGGTGGGGCATGGAAGGTGTACAGGAGCAGGGGGTGGGGGTACTGATGCAGGGTGTGGGGCTGTGGGTGGGGGGACTGGGAGAGTTGGTAGTGTCCTACCAATAGCCAACACTATGAACCATGTTGGGGTTTTTTATGCAGTGGAATGCCCTATATCCATGGTTTTAAATCGTGGCTAAATCCCAATATCCACGGTTTGAACCGTGGATATAAACCTATAGCCACAGTTTAAAACTGTGGCTATAGGGATTTAGCCACGGTTCTATAAACTGTGACCTTTATTGTCCTGGCTATAGAGCTACAGCTATGGTTGGAGACTTGGATTTAGGGATACAGCCACGGTTCGAACCATGGCTCTTGGCTTTGAACTATATCCACGCCAATACCAGCCACAATTCATGAAATTGTGGCTATAAAATATGGACACGGTTTTTGGGCCTATAACCAAGTTTTAGAACCATGGATATAACTTAAATTTCTTGTAGTGTTATCTTATTATTTCATATGATCATAGATTTATATCGATTGTGTTTACCCTTACTGAGCATCTTAGTTCACCCATTATTATATTTTTCATCCCTAGGTTATGAAGAATGGTTTTATGTATGGTATGTCTTTGAATAATACTAAATGAGAAGATGTTTATGGGGAAAATAAAGATCCTTCACCAGATTAGAATATTGAGTTCCATGTTTCCAAAGGAACTAAATTGTTAAGGTGTTGAGGTGTTTTTTGGGCATTGTAATGAATATTCTTCTGAAAATATGTAATATCCATGTGTGACAATCATGTTCATTATATTTTGTTTCAAAGGAAAGGTTTTAATAACAATTGAAATCTATGATGAGAAAACATTAGTGAGATACCTTGAGATAATATGATGTGTATGTCTAGGGATATATTTAAGGATAAAAATATGTTTGAGTAAAAGTACATTAAAATTTTCTAAAATTTTGGTAAATTATAGAGTGACAAGTTTCCAAGAAATTAAACCCATTTCTGGATACTACAAGTTGTTGTGGCTCTATAATGGTTCCACGTAGGGGTAATAACCCCAAAAACATTTAATTAAGATTATCATTATTGAGAAATGGTGTATTATAATGAGCCTTGTTTACACATATTTTGATACTATTAGGGGATGTTCTTTGGAAATTCATAGACCCTTTACAAACCATTATAATGGATTTAAATAAATGGTGTCTATGAATGACATAGAATAATCCTAAGGATTCCTATATTTAAAAGAAGGTTTCATGATTTAGATGTCCTAAATGATTTTTCAGATTATGTGATTTTCCATTATGAATAGTGTTGCTCACACAATGCTTTCTGGTTATAGATAATGCTTAGAACATGAAGAAATCATGTTTATGATGAATAAAATTGAAATTATAATGATTTTCTTTCTAATAAAATGAATTTTATATGTGATGGAATGAAAAACCACATTTTAATACTCCCAAAATAGCTTCTAGTAATTAATAAGGGTGAGCATTAAAAGGATTAAAGTATTGAACAATATTATGATAGGTCCTTCTTGAAGAAACAAGCACCTTATTTAGATGGTTCTGCAGATCCATTAGTTATTGGGAAATAGATCAGTACCTCTAAAAATATATTTTCCATTCACCAGTGTGAGAAGCATGAAAAAATCATTATAATTATCTACCATCTGGAAAGTGAGAAGGATCAATGGTGTAATATTATAAATAATATGACGAAATGATAATTTATTGACTATAAAAAGTGGGATGAGTATAAAATATTATTTTAAAATAGGATCATTCCTCATATTATTCTTACAAAAATGGACTTTGAATTCAACGATCATAAGTCTAAGAATGATAAAATTATTGGTGCCTATGTAGAAAATTTTACAGTACTTATGATGCACTCCTCTGGTATTATAATTTATCAGGGAAGTAAGGCCGATTGATTATTCAATGCCTTGAAACCAAATATCCAAAGGGTGTTATCCAGAATAGAAAATTTATTCTACAAAGAAATCATTTGATGTGAACTAAAAGTGAAAATGGAGGCTTGAAACCCACTGGTATTTGGTTATAAGAAAAAATGGGGTTTCAAGGAAAATCCAATGATATATTAGATGGCGGGAAGAAACGTTTTTAGACTAAAACTTAAGAAAACTATGGGAGGAATCACTTAGTTTAATTCATGAATGGATCAATAATTTCTCTCACGTATGCTTATCATGGACATTGAGAAAAAAAATTAGAAATGTTGTGAATAGGCTAGTGAAAGAAATGACTACACAGGGTGCTCATCAAAATTCCCCAACCACACATCTGTGTTTCAAGTGTAGGGAGATTGGGAATTACGTGAATGAATTCCTCAATCTAAGGGAAAATATAGACAACAATCCACAGTAACCATTTATGATAAATTATAATGGTAAAACCAATGAAATCACAATGGAAGAAGTGAATCATGATAATTTGGTCACACTTTTCCTACCCTCATTACTTTTGAATTTCATGTTTAATTTTTTTATGATTGACCCTATAAAAATATTATTATTCATACATTAGTGAAATTTCATATGATTATCTACCGATTCATGTATTCTAGAATAATAAAATTACAGTTGATATTATATAGATATAGGGATGAACCCAAGCTTCCAATGAAAATTTATTGTATAAGATAAGATCCTATATTGGGAATAAATGGTGTATTATATTTTGAAAGCATATATGTCTCTATGTATTATTAAATTAAAAATTATGGATAGAATTATGGGTTTATGAATTTCTGAAAGATCATATGTTCAATGTTTTTGACACCACATTTTTGAGGTATTATGTGATTGGATTTTATCAAGGCTAATTATATTTTAATAGAAATTTTGGGAAGTAAACCCCTTTGGTATTATATATAGTTAAAAATTTATTTGAAGATGAATTCCTTTACTACTTGATGAAATATGATTAAAGGATACTATAAGATATTGTTCAATGTATCATGAAGGTTTTTGGGATCAACACCTCCCTTATTTTTTTTTGTATTGAAACAATACATTTTACCCGAATATTCATATGGCTCCTTAAAAATCCCTTTTTTGGAACAAAGTGTTGAACTCCAATGCACTGAAATGAAGTGGTAGTTAGAAAGATATTGTGACCAGAGAAAGTTGATGAGATGGACGAGAATGTTATATCTATCCTCAAATAATAAGGTAAAAATAATTAAAAAAGTATGCTTAAAATTGTTTTTGTGATCTAGAAATTGATGTTTTTGAGAATGTATTTTTAGTAATTTCTCAATGGATGACAGAAGGGAAAACTATGCTCTTGGAATATTTGTCCCATTAAAATATTTTATCATATCAATATAGTAGATTTTCATTTGGATCTTCCATAAAATCATTCTTAGGATTATGAAGTGTGGTATGTATCACAACTAAGGAAGTATATACTTGATCTTTCACATGTATTGAGCTCAAAGTGAATACCATTGTAGGATGATCATTCTTACGAGGAACAACCTGTAGAGATTTTGGATCATACAAAGAAAAATCTACCAATCTAGACAAATCATATATTTAATTTTTTGTGGTGAAACAACCATTTTGAGGAAGCTACATAAGAACTTAATGATATGATGAGCCAACAGTATTTTTCTTTTGTTTGTATTAGAATAAAGAATTTAGAGGGTGAAATTCATTTCAATGGGATAGAATGTAACACCCTTAGTTTTTATGAATTATTTTTTGGAATTAATTAAATTTTGTTGATGTATTTTGTTACATTAAACTCCCAACTAAGCTCTCATTTAAGAAATACGAAGTTAGGATTGTGCTACATACAACACTATCTTAGGTTATGTGATATTGAGTTTTAACAAAGTCTTGGTATTTTATTAATATATTTATATAAATGCGAAAATTATAACCTAGTATTTAATCATAGAGATATGAATAATAATAATTACATTTTAAATATTAATAATATAGGTTTTATATGAAGAAAACATATTGATAAAAAGGGGATGCAATTTTTTGTAAAATATTTATATGTTTTGAAAATACTATTCCTCAAAAAATGATTTTTACAATTTATTATATTTTTAACTTTTAGAAAATTTATATGATAAAATTAAATTAAAAATAAAATTAATAAATTTTAAAATTTTGTGGTTGTGAATTTTTTGAGTTTTTATGAAATGTTTTATTTTTGGATGAATAGTGAATAATATTGAATTTTAATTGAAACCCATATTTTTGTTTGAAATATATATAAAGTTAAATTATATTTTAAATTGGATTTGAACTATAATTATTTTAATTGTTAATATATTAATAAAATTTAGCTCATTCTAATCAATTTTATATCAATATTGGATAAAAAATTGTCACGAACAACATCGGGATTCCCTGCAGCCCGACACATGGCCTGATCCATGACATGGCCCGAAAGGATTTCTAATCCCCCAAGGGATGTAAAGAAGGGCAGAGAATCAAATTAATCACTAAGAGGGAATAATTTTATCCCAATAAATTGGATAATATATAATAAGTTAACCAGAATAAGAACTAACGGTAGATGCAACCTAAGAAATATATATGCTGCTATGAATAAAACAATTGAAAACAAAAAAGATACAAAATAAAAACTAAGAACGATATAACAACTACAGGGGAAAAAAATACAATACAACTAAAGGCTATGATGAAGGAACTAAATCAAGAACAGAGAAATCTTGATCTTCTTGTGACCTCAAGGTCACCAATGTCCACAAGACCAACATTCTCCAATGATGGGCACACAAACCAGAAACCTGAACTAGAAAAACAATCTCGGGTCTAACTAAAGTGATTGTACAAATATGGTTTGATCTTAACAACTCAATAAGAAACCACCACATAATACAATCATTTCATTTCTTGAAAATACTCCATCAATATTATTATTAAATACATACATAAAAGTAGGTGTTTATAATTTTCTTATATAAACAAATATTTATCTTTTTAAACAACAACACACACCACATTCCATTTCAAAATAGTGATCCATTTAAATAAAAACCCAAAACCCAAATCCAAACAAAAAAATACCAATTCATGATGAAAATAAATAAGTAGTGTAAATAGGAATCCATGTTCTTTAGGAAAAAAATAAAATATAAATTTAAAAGTATGAGAATTTCCTAAACATCCCTAGAGTGATCCCTATGTGTACTTAGTTTGGAACCACCTTATAGATTATGGTGAAACTGAATAGGCAATAACCGACGAGCTACTGTCATCTAGCATCATTAGTGGAACATCCACCATGGAATGTAAATCATAAAGGGGTACTAACCCATATAATTGGGGTTGATCAGCTACTATCAATCAACACTCTATAAGAAAACTAGGAAACCCATAGTAAAAGTATACTATATATGTAGGTGGCCCTCGGCACCTGTCTCACCTTACTTGTCATCACTGCACTTTCTTACCCTAAATAGGGAAACCACCTTTATGATAACCCATTTAGTGGAATCCATATATAGGGGTTCCCATAGTACAACAGTCAATCATAAGTGCCAACTGGTTTGTCACATCTCATGGACTTATAAAACATTTTCAAAATACGTTCAAATATTGAATCCAAACATTACACTTTCAAAAGCACATTTCATTTCAAAAACAACATACGGTCCCATTAGGGCCATCAATATTTTCAATAAAAATATATCACAAAATATTCCAAACCATTTCCAAAATTCCACTTTCCTATCCATTATTCCATACAAGACTTAACATTTCAAATCCAATTTCATTTCCAATACCATTTGAAGACCATGTTGAAACACACCCAATATTTAAAAAGATTCCAAACGGGCTTTCATACCACTTTGAAACCAACCACTTTTCAAAGTACCAAATTAGCCATAAATTCTAACATAATTTGTTACCACTTTTATATCAATATATGACTAAGAGTACATTTTTAAAATATTGAGAGTTTGAAGATAATAGTGGAAGAGCGAGGGGAAGTGTTTTGTAATACGATCTTAAAATTGGATAAATTTTTATTCATGTCCATTATCATTTGTGTGCCCATCTATGTGTGCTTTCAAATAACTCAAGTCTTTTCCCACATCCAATGGTTCACCACAAGACTATGTGAATTTACCCAAATTCATTTCTAAAGAAACATAACAGGTTCTCAATCCAACACAACAAAGTACACATATAGTCCATGCCATCAAAATCACCAATTTCGCAAAGATAATTACAAATAAAAAATCCAACTAAACTATCATAATAAAATAATGGTTTAACACCAAAAAAATTGATAATTTTCATTTTAATGAGACAAAAGGCATTTTAACAAAAACCTAGTTTGCATACCATGTATTATAATTAAAGAACCCCTTTAAAAACCACTTCCACTAACTTTTTCTAATATGAAAACATCATATGAAGAAAATAAAACATTCCAAAAGAGTGTGAAGCAAATTTTCATCTTATTTATATATCCATAATAATCAATGGAATGAGTTGGAAATGAAAATATTTTTATCACTTACCTCAATGTTGTGTGAATGAAATGGGTCATTGGATGGAGGAATAATACACCCCAAGAGTAAAGCAACATGCAAGAAAAATGACCCACACATCAACCATAGCTTCTAGGGTTCATACGAAGAGAAACAACACCAAGATAAACTATGAAATCAAAAGATGGAATAGATGGGAAGAGTAAAGGGAAGGATTTGTTGAATAAATCATGAATAATCACTTTACTTTGGGGATAATTCATTCAAAAATGGCAAAACATGAATTAGAATGTAGGGGGTTCACACTAGTCGATAAAAAATAGGTAGGGATTAAAATGGGTGGTAGAATAACATAAATTTTATTTTTAAGATAAATGATATATAGGCCTTAATGGGATGAAAGATGTTTTTACTCAATTTTGTAAATCGTTTGAAAACCGTGAAGATGCACAGGAAAACTTATACAACTTAAATGATTTGGTTTCAAAGTTTAGGAAAAACAGGTTAAAATCACGTGACATGAAAAATTGGAAAAAACCCTCATATAAAACACCAAACATAAGAGTGTCCAAGAAAAGATCCACGAATGATTTAAACACAATGTAGTGACACCATGGGTGTCACAAACTCCCCAACATGTTACTTTCTCCAAATAAAATTAACAATTTACAATCATAGTGACAGAATCAATCCAAAACCACCAATCCAAAAATACATTTTTTAGAAACAGAACTCCATAACCAACCAAATTATCTGACATCAAGCAATAAATAAAAATAAATGAAACCTACGGTCGGTGTGTGACAATTCTCCCACCCACAAACACTTTATTCCCTAAGAAAGTAACCCAACCAAATTCTGAAAAAAAATCATTCCAAGATTAAAAATAATCCTAATAAAACAATGAAAATCATGGTTTCCTTTCACTCCATGATTCACACCTGAAAAAATATAATAGAATCTATAGCACGATGAATAATCGGGTAACACAAGAGGGTTATCCCACCACAAGAACCTGAATAACACAAAGTCACTAAATCAAACTAGACTAATGTGGAAACTATCAACACAATCCATGAACCCCACAAATCAATATAAAACCCATGATAGAATTAAAAAATAGGAGGGGAACCCTGAGAATTTCACATTTTAAATGATTTGGGTAAGCTGCATGGTTAGAAAAACCATGCAATATGCCACTTCCCAATTCTAGAACCATACTGCACACTTGTTTCACAGCTTCTCTAACCATGATCAAGCTATGATTAAATCCTAACAAACAAAAATCAAGCCACATGATTTCCTTAATGATGTTTCACATTTTCCCCTAACTGTGTGCCACCTGCTGCTAGTCCCTTAAATTTTCAGTTTTCATGAAAATGTCACCAAAGGCTCCCAAAACATAAAATTTCTTGTCAGGACTACAAGAAAATGGGACCACCCATCTTTGTATGTAGCTAAAACAAAATCAAACCAAATAGAAAACCAGAAACATCATCCTCCAATTCGACAAAACATGAGAATCTCCAAATAATAACAACTAAAACCAAAACTAACCTACATAATGGATAAACACTTTGGAAGAAGTAAAAATTATTAAAAGAAACACATTTAGATATATATAACTTCTCAAATTATGATAAAAAAAAATTCCATCACACTTTTACAACAAAATAATGAACATACAATAAAAAAACTAAAACATTGAAACATCAACCATATCTTTTCCAACATTTGAGAAAAACTAGGCTAACATCCCCAACACCCCCAGTGATTCCAAATATTGTGAGAGCTTTAGTATAGGGCATGTGGCTAGATCACTAATGACTGAAGAATATCCTGAATCATAGTGAGTTTTTAACATCCTCCAATAAAAAAATATTCTTCGAGTGACGTTTCCAAAAAAACTTTTTCAGATAACCCAGACAACTGGAATGATGGCATGTTTCTAGAGGTTCTATGGAAAGATGGCATCGAACTCCCAAAATGGCCAAACTAGTGGCACACAAGTGAATGATTCGATGCACTAGGATTAAATGTCAATGAAGGGGAATTTTTCAAGACTAGTTCCTCCGGAACACCATTCTTTCAAGATGGGTAACCTTTATAAGCAGTGAGAGACACCAGATTGCAAACATTCTCTCTAGAAAAAAATGTAGCGAGGAGTGCTTCATCCACCATCTTCATGAAACGTAGATCCCTAGAGGAAATGGCTCTCTCCTTGATCTCTGTATAATGACCCCCAATATAAGGAAAATACTTCAACCAATTACCTCTATAGAAAAGGAAACCATCTCCTTGATGTTTTCAATATAAGTATTCAATGTCGTCTGGCCTTGTTAAACATTCAAGAGCTATTCTGTTTTCTTCATCTTGACCCCCACAGGTATAAAACATTCAAAAAATGGGCTTGATCACTTCAACAATCATCCCAAATCAAATCACTGTTGGGGAAAACTACCCCCATTCCTCCAAATATTGTCCCTCAAATATACCTAGAACAATATGAACTCTAACAGCTTGAGGAGTTACCACCAATCAGACGACACTCTAATCTTCTTAAATACACTTCACTACCTCTAATTGTCTTTGATAACCATGGAGAATATGTAATAATTGATAAGAATTAGGAATCGATAATGACACATTATAAACATTGGGGAACATTCTAGGCTGGATATTTTGAACAACATCAAAACATAGATCCAATAATCAACATCCAATAAAATCATAACAGAAAGACCCTCTCAGGGGAAACAAATTGGCTCCCACACCAAAAATATTAAAGTACAATTAAAATATCTATTTTCAAAAATTAAAATTTCATTTCATTTTCCAAAACTGCCTTCCTCTGAGGGAAATAATCAAACACTGAAATCTATTTTTGCACAAGACAAAAACCCACTTTTTAAAGAAAGGAAATTATTCCAAAATCATTTTATATTCCAAACTATTTTGAAAAATCGAGGATAAGCCTTTGGTTTCAAAACCCCACCCATGGAATCATATGAAGAAACACATATGTGTTCCTCCAATTCCCCCCACATCAACTGTTCAAATATGCCAATATAAACCTTCCATAGATACACTCATATATGAGAACTTTTATAAGGAGTACCAGTGTTCTCACATTCCACATGCTCCTCAAAACTCAAGTGTTAACCTAATTTAATTGTGAAACACATTCCCTTAAAAAACATTTCCTATCACAAAACCATTGTATAAAATAATTTCCCTTTAAAACAACATTTTCTACTTTTAAAAGAGTACTCACATAATCCTAGATTGAAATGAATCATGACTCACCCAAAATTAAAATGAGACAAGAAACAACTCATGCCCATAACTAGAATGACGAACTAGTAGTTACGCATAACTTGATGGCATGGTTGTGGGCCATGCCCCTTGTAAGAATTAATAACTAGGTGGAGATTAAGCCTTATACTCAAACTCCACATGGGTCACTACTCTATGTGAGATCACGAAAAAACACCAGTACACATTCATTTTAATCCCTAAATCCAACCAAATAGAAAACACTCAAATCTTGGACTACCAATAGAAACTTGATGTTCAGAATGATCAAGAGTTTACAACGCTCTTCATGTGCCAACCATTGGAGTCCAGAAAATACTAATATCCAACTACCTCACAACCAATTAGAAAAAGGCCTCCTATGATTCAATTTTGTCACAAAACATTTTTGGATTCTATCCAATGCCACACCTGACCCAGTCCATGGCATGGACTGAAGGGCATTCCCTATCCCCATAGGCTTGAAACTACCATCGTTCATTAATTTAATCACTAATTAGAATGATTTTATACTAATTAATAGGATAAAATAAAATACTAGAACAAGAATAAGAACTAGTGATAGATAAAAATCAGTAAATATATATTGCTCTGAATTCAACAATTGAATATAAAATAGAAACGAAATAGAAACTGAGGCAGATACAACAACTGCATGGATGAAACAATATTGAACAACTAAAAGATATAAACAAATAACTAATACTGTACCAGTAAAATTCTTTGTAACCTCATGGTCACCACCATCTACAAGAACAACTGGATCCAATGACGACCACATGAACCAAAAACATTAACCTGAAAAACAAAATCGGGTCTTCCAACACCGAATGGTACAAATAGGCTATTATCGTAACAGCTCAGTAGAAAACCACCACAAAATCCATATATTTATGTTCTTGAAAATATTCTATTAACACAATTTTGAAATAAATATATAATTTTTTCACATTTTATTATAAAAACACTTCTTTACATTTTCAAATACCATGACACACCACGTTCTATTTTCAAAATAGTTTACCATTTAATGCCAAACACCAATCTAGAATCCAAACAGAGAAATACCAAGTCATGATGAAAATAAATATGCAGTGTAAATATTAAAACCTCAGAAGTAGAGAAAAATGAAATATAAATATAAAACCATGTCCATTTACGAAAAACACTAGACAGATCCCAGGATGTACATGGTTTGGAACCACCTACCAGTATATGGAGAAACTATTTAGTCAAAAAGCAACTGGTTTCCCACATCTATCCTCACCAGTAGAACATCTTACATGGCCTCTAAATCGTCTAAGTGGTACTAACCCATATAATCAGTTTTGACAATCAAATGTCATTCAACTCTATAAAAAACGGTGAAGAAGCCCATGTTAAAAGTATACTATATATCTAAGCATTCCTTGCACACATGAATCATCTTAACTACTGTCACCTCACTTTCATACCCCAAATACAGATACCCCTGATACAGTAACCCATATAGGTAAATCATTCATATAAAACATCCCCTCATACAATATAAATTCATAAGTTCCAACCGGGTCATTACATCACATGTTCTTATAAAACATTTCTCAAAATATTATCAAATATGTCAATCGGGCATTTCACTTTTAAAACCACATTTCATTTCCCATATAACATAAGGTGATATCCGAGCCTTCAATATTGTCAAAAAAATATATCAAAAAATATTTGAAATCATTTTCAAAGTTCCACTTTTATATGAATTATTCCATGTTGGTTATTAACATTTCAAATCTAGATTCATTTCATACACCATTACAAAACCAAGTTGAACCACAGATAATAAACATAATGAGGCCAAACAGGATTACGTACCACTTAGAAAAAACCACATTGAGAAGTACCAAATGGTTGATACTTTTAAACATAATTTAAAAACTCTATCATATAATTAGAAAATAAATAGGATGTTTTTAAAAAATTGAGAGTTCAAAAAAAAGAGAGGAAGAGGGGGGATAATTGTCTTGTAATCTCGGTCATTGAATTAGAAAAATTATTCAAGTACATTATCAGTTGTGTCCTATACATGTGTGCATTCCATGAACCCATAGATGTAACCACATCCAATGGTTCACCATATGTCATCAGGAAGTTAACCAAAATCATTTTTAAAGAAACACCACATGTTATCAAACTAATAAAATAATCCACACGTATGGGTCTTTTCAAAATAGTCACCAATTTTACAAAAACAATTCCAAATTCAAAATCAAAAAATGGTATAATAATAAAATAAATCTTTAAAACCTATCAAAAATAATGTTTTTTTATTTTTATGTGAAAAGATATGTTTTAACAAACACCTAGTGTGTATACAATATATAAGATATAATCAAACCCTTTTATGATCCACTTCCACTTATTCTTGCCATCATAAAAACATCATAACAATCCAGGAAAAAATAACACAAGAATGAGAAACAAATTTTCATATTATTTAAAATACACAAGAATTAATGGAATGATACATAAAGTAAAATAATGTATACACCTACCTTGACATGTGAAAATGCAACAAGACTTTGAAAGGAGAAATAATACATTCCAAGAGCCAATCTGCACACCCTAACTACAAAGTAAAAGGACCGAAAAATAAAATATAGATTGTAGGGTTTGTCCAAGGTGAAACCCCACAATGAAAAATCATGAAATCAAGATAGGGAACACATTGAAAGAGGAAAGGGTAGCTAGGGTAGGTGGATTGAGAAATTTTGATGAATAAGTCATGAAGAATTGCTATCCTTTGGTGATAAACCACCCAAAAAGAGGCCCAAAACAAAGGAGAGAGAATGGGGTCCTCTGGATGATACCCAACATGTAGGGATTTAAATGGGGTGAGGAATCACTTATGTTATATGTTTAAAATAAAATCTATTTAGGCTATAATGGGATGAACTATTTTGTAAAATGATCACAAACCATGCGATTGCCACTAGAAAATTTTGTTAGCATGGTTTAGGAAAACCATGCACAAACTATGGGACATAAAAAACTGGGGAAACCCTAAAATTAAACCCCAAACACTAGGAGAGTACACCCAAAGATCCTTGAATGATTTAATCACAATTTAGTGACACTGTGGGTGTAACAACCAAGGTAAATAAAGAATATTATATTTTCATATTTATTAATATTTGTGAATTAAATATAAAATAAAATTTAAATGGGATTCTATGTTCGATGGTGTACCCGACACACGATAATGGGTTTCTTCGAAATATCATGTTTCACATTATGGTGAGACATACAGAAAAAAATATAATATTATAATATTATTTTAAATGGTAGTTAACACCTAATTATTTCATTGGCGGGAATGAACAAAACTAACTACAATATGATTATATATATTTGTTAAATGTTTTTATATTTATCCAATAAAATCTAAAGGCTTAAAAAGTTAATGAATCCATTTTAAGAATAAACACACTAATATTCTTTAAAAGGTTGATTTACCCCCAATTGATGGAGAACAATTTTTAAATATAGTTTTTGTTACTTTTATATGTTATATTTGAAAAATAATATTCTTCTTTAGAATTAGGACATCTAAATTTAATTTGAATCAAATTATGTAATTTTTATGATAATGTTCATTTTTTAATGACCAGTTAAATATAATACATTTTAATTCAAAAAATTCTTTTAATCTAAATTATTTAAATTGGTATATTACCTTTTAATTCAATTTTGTTCATTAGAAGTATTTTCACTTTGAAATTAAACATAAACAAGTGTCAATCATTTGATATTTATTATTTCTTAAAAACATGGTTTTCAGTTTTGATAGTGGGAATTAATTTTAAATTACGTTTTCCAACTAATATGTTTTGAATTTGGAAAAATGGATTCATTATTTGGAATCAATATGTCCAATTTTTGTAAATATGTATCATTTATTTTTAGACATTATGAATAGTAACATAATTAATTATTTTATTTTCCAAGGTTAAAGGGTAAATTTGGTAAATATGGGTAAAAAATGATATTATAATAGTACTAAATTACACTAACTTGTGTCATAATCCTATTTGATGATAAAGGTCTAACCATGGTCATCTTTGGGTCGATTTTGGGACCTCATGGAGCCACTTGTTAGTGAAAATGACACTTTATAAAAATTAAGTTAAGGTCATGGAAAATATAACATACACATATCTATTAGTAATTTTTATAAATGTGTTGTACACGTAATAATTTCAACTATAAATAGTCATTAAAAAGAAAAAATATTTTCCACATCATGGTATTTTATTTATAAGTTTTAGACATCATATAAATAAATTTATTAATGACACAATGATGATGTAATCATTATCTAATTAATGAATTTTTCAAATAAATGAGACTATAAATGTTAAAATAAATTCATTTGGGTCAATTTTATTCCATTCCAAAATTTTATGTATCATTTTAACTTTTTAAATTTTTATTAATGTTGTTTTATAGATAAATAATCATGTTATATTTTTTTAATTTTTTGATATAAATTGTTTATAAATTTACATAATTGAGTTTCTAAAAAAATTAATATTTTATTAACTAATAAAATAGTTTAAGAAATAAAATATTCGGCCAAATTACATATATGATGTTACTAAGGTCATTAATGATCCATTTTTTTGTCTCTTGGCATTTTATAGTAAATATATTAACCATATAGTATAAATATAAAAGAGGACATGGTTAAAGTTAAATTAGTTACCTAAAGGTTAATGCTAAAAGACAAGGATACTTTTATGCCCTAAACTTGTATAAATACATTGGATAAGAGGATTTATAAAAATAATCACCTTATATTCGTATATAATGAGTTGGGTACCTTTTGAAATAGAAATTTAGTTTATAAAAAATGATATTATAAACATTACTAAAGAGCCCCTCTCCCCTTATAAAAATCCATAACCTCTAACCCTTACTAACACATCTCAGTCCCCCTCAGCTCATCTAACCTATTCCAAAAAATGTTCCCAACCTACCTCTCTTACACTTTGAAGCCTTAACATAGGCCGAAAGGACTTATAGAAAGCATTTTGGTTAATACCAAAAGGAGTTACCCAATTTAAAGGTAACCTCTTCTCTCAAGTTATTTTATATAATTTTTATTCTCTAACACCCTAAACTATATTTATTCCCTTATTTTATAAGAAAACATTATCCTTAATTTAAATGGATGTGGTTTTGATATGGATTCAAACTACACTTTCACACACCTCCATCTAATGGATATGAACATATTTTTTTGTGGACGACGAACTACTACTCAGGAAATGATGATTGATCAACTATCTCCAACTACTTATTATAGTGTCTATTAAGATGGATTTTTATTTATTTGTGATATATATTGCATTTATATTTTCTCTATGCTTCTGTATTTTTCATTTTTATCATTCCTTTATGGTTTCCATAATGGGTAAATACGATAATTTCATTTGAGGATGTGAGGACTACCGCCCCCTCAATGTGATATGACTCGTTAATGATATATGTGGAATGTATAAAAGATGGATTTAATGAAATTATATATTATATTATGGTGGAATTTTTATATACTTATGTATCATTAATTTTTCATTCCATTAAATAATAAATCTAAATGAATGTAGTGTTCATGCGTAAGTACGACTTACCGTCTTCATGAACGGTGCATTTCATTTCTAATCTACAAATGATATAGACTATTATAAATAAATATATACTAGATATATATGATATATATGAAATATAAATCATTAATATAATTCAAGAGATAATTAAATTTTTACCACATAAACTATTTTTAATTATAAAAAGTTCATTTTTGGATGATGTTCCGAACATCGACAAAATGTCTAATATGAACAAAAAAAATTAAAAAAAAATTATAGAAAGGTAATAAGTGATATAAAAGAAATAATAAACTTTAAAAAGGATATAAATAAAGTATAAATTAACACATTTTTATTATTCAGGAAGAAAAATAATAATACAAGACAATTCAGACACGAGGTCAGGGATCTTGTTAACACAATTTCCATTCATTGGGTTGATCTTATATTTTTTGTGTATGACATCCTTTCAATATGTGAGAAATAAATTTTTATATATTTTAATGAATTAATACTTTATTTTTGGGTGCTTATACTAAATACACATAATCAATAAATTTTATTAACAAATTGATCATTGTAAGGGACTTCGTCTCAATATCCCTTCATTGAGGCATACTATGATTTATACATGAAGTTATTTTATATGGTGTATAAACCCCTTTGATTTTTAATTTCATTCAATGGAAATATTTTCCTATGTAGCATTTTACTAAATGAAAAATGGAATTTTTCTTTTTTAATGTATGTGGTGATAATGACCTTTTTTGCCGCTGTGAGCATTATTTGATATTTGGATTCTTTAACAAGTCGTAACATTTTTAAAATAAAAATAAATAATATATACTCATTTTATGTATTTTGGAATTTAAAATTGTTTTAATAATGAATTTATTTTATCAAATAATATATTGTCATTGAAATGTGGAAATTTTATCTTTCCTTTATGCTTGATAATGTGTTATGAATATGTTATGGTTCTTCGGAATTGTCTATGTATTTGGGTGATTCCATGATAAACCTATGGAGGGTGATCCATGATAGCTCTTCAATTCATTAGGTACCATGATGGAATAAACATAATGTGTCTCTTAATAAATTTATGGAATATACTGTGATGGGTATTCCAAGCATTACTCCATATGTAGCTGTTAAAAGGAAAATGTATGTATGTTATGGATTCCACAAGTTACATTTATGATTTATGATTTCACTTTGTTATTAAAAAATAATATAATTTCATGAGGTATGTTAAAGAGCTTATGTTTTATTTGTATTGATGTCCTAATGATTTTTTCTTTATTTTATAACCCTTAATGATCATTTTTATGTTCATACCAAGTTTTTGAAATTTTTCACAGGGTATAAGGAAGGGTACGATAAAGGATGAATTCAAGATGATTTATATCAAGAATATAATTTTTTTTATTTATAGGTTATTATTTTATAAAAAAATTGGATTCTGAGTAGAAGTGCCTACTTTATAATATTTGATGAGCAACGTAATTGTTATGGACTAGTTTTCTAATACTCTAAACCCGAAAAGATCCTCAATAGAAATTATTAACATAATTACAGATGTAATGTTTAAATTTGGGTCCTTACAGTTGGTATCAAAGGATGATTTAGACAAATTTAGGAGTCATGATATTATTAAATTAATATCTATAAATTTATTTATGGAAAGATTAAAATAATATAGCATTTAAATATTACAATGTTTCTTTGTCTAAGATATTTCTATGTTACAGAAGGTTTTTTGTTTAAGAAATAGGGTTGTTATAATGGTAAGAAATACAAAGGGAAATGACTTTACAAATCATAATCCTAAGATTTTCAGAATTAGAACTAAATAGTTTTCTATCGTGATGGCTCATTTGACATAGGTGACAAATGGTGGTTGTGCTTATAGAAAAAATTTTTATATATTAAAAATGTAAAGAGGAACAAGAATTTCATTTAACTATATTCTTGCAAACCTTAAAAGAAAAGAAACTATAAGGTAAATTCATAAAGTGTGTGTTTTTGTTACAAAAAATTTCATTCCTCGGTAACATTGTTTCAAAAAATGGCATAACTGTTGATCCTGCTAAAACAAAATCTATTGAATAATGTCCAAGACCATAAAATATTACCATGATCTGTAGTTTTCATTGTTTAGAATGTTATTACCAGAGGTTTGTTGATAATGTTTCACGATTATCTGTCCCACTGACTATGTTAATTCAAAAATATATTATGTTCATTTGGAAAAAATAATGTGGCGATTGTTTTTATTAATAGAAAATAATATTGGTGAATGATATTGTTTTGGAATTATCATCCATATATCATGAATTTTTTATCTACAATGATGATTTACTGAAAGGTCTTGGATGTGTCCCTATGAAGAATGACCAGGTAATTACTTATGCTTCCCTTCAGTTGAATCCTCATGAGTTAAATTACATTACACATGATTTGGAATTAGCTGTTGTTGTTTTTTCTTTATAAATTTGGAGGCATCATCTGTATGGAGAAAAAGTTGACATATATACTGAATAAAAATTTTTGAAGTATATATTCACTCAGAATGAATTGAACATGAGACATAGGAGATGGTTGGAATTAATCAAGGATTATGATTCCCTGATATATGTTTGGAACAAGATCCTTTGATTAAAGTATTGTTGAGATTTGGAAAAGAAGTTGTTGGTGCATTAAATTCCACTGTTTTATTTTAGTTGTCAGTGAAATCATCTCTATCAGATAGAATTATGCAAGCCTAAAAGGAAGAAAGTGAGTTTCAAAAAAATTTACAGTTAGTTTAGGATGGTACATTGAACAATTTTGTTATTGATAATGATTGTATTTTGAGATATAGGAAGAGATTTTGCAATCCTTGTGATTCACAGTTGAAGAATGTGTTGTTATGTGAATATCATAGTTCTTCATTTCTAGTTTAGACATGTATTACTAAGATGTACAAAGATCATCACAAGTATTACTAGTGGGATGGAATAAAAAGAGATATTGTTATCATTACTGTCAAGTGTTTGAATTGTCAAGAGGTTAATGCAGAGAGGTAGTTTCTGAATGGGATGGTTCATCCTTTACCAGTGCCATAGTGAAAATGGGAAAATATATCATTTAATTTTATTATGGGATTACGAAAGTCATCCTGAGGTAATAATGAAATTTGGGTTATTTTTACTAGATTTACTAATTCTTCTCATTTTCTTCCAATTCGATACACACTCTCTCTAGATCAAAATTATCGGTTGTATTTTAATGAGACCACGAGGTTTCATGGAGTTCCCCTCTCCATTGTATCTGATCGTAATCCCATGTTTACTCCTAACTTTTCGAAAGGCATTCATAAGATGTTGGGTACTGAATTAAATTTTATTAGATCTTTTCATCCATAATTAAATGGGTAGAACGAATGAAAAATTTCTTACATTGGAAGATATGTTATGTGTTTACTCATTGTATTACTAGGTAAGTCAGGACCAATATCTTTTATTCGTTGAATTTTCTTATAATAACAGTTTTCATTCCAGTATACAGACGGCACCATTCACGGAATTATAAGGAAAGATGTGTCGAACTCCAGCTTTTTGGGATAATATAGGCGGAATGAAGTTTATTTGACCAATATTGGTAGAAGAGATGGTAGAAAAAATTCAATTGATTTAGAAGCACATGAAAATAGCTTAGAGGAGACAGAAAAATTATAAGGATAAGCAGAGGAATGATCTTTCTTTCTGAGGTAGGTGATCATATATTTCTCAAATTTTCTCAATGGAAAAGTATGATACGTTTTTGTAAGAAGGGGAAGTTCAGTCCGAGGTTCATTGGTTCCTATGAAATCTGGGAGAATGATAGATCTATTTAGTACATGGTTTATTTACCTCCATTTTTATCTCTTGTAAACAATGTTTTTATAGTTTCAATGTTGAGAAAGATAGTGTCAGATCGGTCTCATGTTTTGACTCAAGATGTAGTTCAGCTAGAAGAAAATCTTTTTTATAATGAATAACCAGTAAATATTCTTGACCGGAGAGAGAAAGTTTTGTATAATTGGGTAATTTATCAGTTAATGGTTTTAGGGGAAAACCATATGGTTGAAGAGGAAATGTGGGAATCTAAAAACACTATGAGGGATAAATACCACCACTTTTTAGATAAGTGAAAAGAATTGTTGAGACACAATTCTGAAAAGGAGGGAAAGATGTAACATCCATGGTAAAAAAATATATGATATTTTAATATTTATTAATATTTTTGAATTAAATATTAATTTAACTTTAAATTGGATTCTATGTTTAATTGCGTACCAAACATGAAATAATGGGTTTATCTTAAATCTCATGTTGTACTCAATGGTGTTTCATAATGAAAACAATATAATAATATGATAATATTTTAAATGATAGTTAACACATAGATGTTTCATTCGCGGGAATAAATAGAACTAACTAAAATATCATTATCCATGTTTTTTAAATGTATTTAAATTTATGAAATAAAATATAGAGGCTTAAAATGTAAATGTATCCAATTTTAAACATAAACACTTAAATTTTCTTTAAAAGGTTGATTTATCGCCTTTTTATGGAGAAATTTTTTAAAATACAATTTTTTTCTCTTTTATATGTTCTATTTTACAGAAGAATATACTTCTTTAGAATCAAGACATCAAAATTTACTTGAATGTAAAATTTTTATTTTTATGATAATGTTCATTTTTAATGAATTATTAATAATATTGTATTTTCATTCAAAACTACCTTTCAATCTAATTTATTTATATGGTTTTATTATAATATTAATTGGTTTTAAAGTGTAACTATATTATATTTATACCATTTAATACAATGTTTCTCATTAGAAGTAATTTCTCGTTGAAATTGAAAATAAAATACTTTCAATCTTTTGATAGTTATTATTTTATAAAAACACACTTTTTTTGTTTTGACCACATGAATTAATTTAAAATTAATTCATACAACTTCTATGTTTAGAATATAGAAAAATGGAATCCATATTTTGAATCAGGAGGTAATAATTATGTAATTAAGTAAATTTTATTTTTAGATATTATGAATATTAACATCATTAAATATTTTATTTACCATGGGTAAAGGGTAAATCTAGTAAATAAGTGTAAACAAATATTATAATAATATTAAATTACCCTAACCTGTGTCCTAATAATATTGGATGAAACATGTCAGAACATGGAAATAATTGGGTCGATTTTGGGACCCCATGAAGACACTTGTAAGTGAAAATAAAATAGTATAAAAATTAATTTAGTGTTATGGAAAACATAACATAAATATATCTCTTAGTAAAACAATTTTTATAATGTGTTATATAAGTGATATTTTCAACATTAGATAGTAATATGAAAGATAAAATGTTTATATATATCTTGGTATTTTATTTATAATTTTTAGACATCATATAATTAAATTTGTTTATGACACAATGAATATTGAATGATTACCTCATTAAGGAATATTTTAAATAAATGAGATTATAAATATTAAAATAATTTTATTGTGATATTTTTATGCCCTCCAATAATTTTAAGTATGATTATACCTTGTAATATCAAAATTAATGTATTTTTTCTAAGGAATCATGTTGTCATATATTTTTTTAAAAACCATTATTTGAATAGTGTATAAATTGAAATATTTGAGTTTTTAAATCAATCAATATTTTATTAACTGATAAAATAGTTAAATAAATCAAATATATTTTTAAAATGACATATATGATGTTACTAATTTCATTAATGATCCTTTATGGGTATCTTGGAAAATTATTTTAAATTTATTAACCACATATTATGAATATACAAGAGGACATGGTAAAAGCTAAATTAGTTAAGTAAATGTTAAAGGTAAATGTTAAGGTTAATTTTATGAATTAAACATGTCTAAAACCCTTTTTATAAGAGGATTTTGATACATACTCACCCAATATTATAATTAAATGAGTTGGGGAACTTTTTAAATCTAAATTATGTTTATAATAAAATGATATTTTTAAACATTCCTAAAGACTCCTCCTCCCCCTTATAAAAAGCCATCACCTCTTACCCTTACTCACACCTCTCAATCCCCCTTATATTTTCCAAAATATACCAAAATAAACTTCCAACATCAATATATTCAACCTAGAAGCCATAACATATGAATAAGTCACATTAAGAGATCCAAATGGTTTAATCTAAAGGGAGTTACCCAATTTTAAGGTAACGTCATCTCTCAAGTTCTTTTCATATATTTCCCTTCTCTATCCCCCTAAACTCATGTTATTCCAATATTTTATAAAAAAAAGAGTATCCAAAATATACTAGTATTTATTAAGAGATTTATTAGCAATACACTTTCACGCACCTCAATCTAAAGGATAAGAACATATTTTTTCTGTGGATGACGAACTACTGTCCCACGAAACGATGATAGTTCAATTAGCTCTTAACACCATTTATGATGGCCATTAAGGTGGAAATATATTTATATGTGATATATATTATATTTATATTTTCTATATTATTATGTCTTTTTAATTTAAATAATAATATTATGGTTCCCATAATGAGAAAATATGATAATTTCATTTGAGGAAGTGCGGACTACCGCAACCCTCAAAGTGATTTGACTCATTCATTCCATACATGGAATGTATAAAGTATTAAGATAATGAAATGATATAAGTTATTATACTAAATTTATAATATAACTATTTATCATTATGTTTTTATTCCATTAAATACGAAATAGAATTGAAAGTAGCGTTCATGCGTACGTACGACATACCGTCTCCATTAACGGTGCATTTAATTTCTTATCTCCAAATGATAATGACTATTGTAAATACATATATAATAGATATATATGGTATATATGATATATATATATCATTTATATTATGAATAAGATAATGGTATTTTGAAAACATGGACTATTTGTAATTTTTACAAGTTTATTTTTGACTCATATTCCGAACATCGACAAAATGTCTTATATAAAAAAATTAATTAAATAATTTTTATAGCAAGGTAATAAGTGATATAAAAGGAATAAAAATATAAAAAGGGTTATTAATAATGTATAAATTAATTTATTTTTATTATTTAGTAAGAACAAGTAACATACAAGACAATTTAGACTCAAGGTAAGGGAACTTCATAACCCAATTTCCATTCATCGGGTTGATCTTCCCTTACATGTTTATGTCATCCTTTGATTATATGAGAAATGAGTTTTTATATCTTATAACTTATTTATAAATTCTTTATGTGTGATTATACTAAATTCACATAATTGATCTATTTTATTTAAATCATGATATTTTTAAGAGACTTCGTCTCAATCTCCTTTCATTGAGGTATATTTTGATTTATGCAGAACTATATTTTACATTGTGTATAAACCACTTTGACATTTCATTTCATTGAAAGAAAATCATTTTCTTCGTAATGTTTTACTAAGTGAAAAAAGCAATGTTTCTTTTTTAACGTATGTGGCTACAACTACATTTTCTCCATCATGATCATTATTTGATATTTGTATTCCTTAACAAGTTGTAATTATTTTAAAAGGAAATGAAATACCATATACTCTTTTTATGTATTTTGGTATTGAAAATTGTTTTGATAATTGATTGATTATGTCAAATGATATATTTTGATTGAAATTTGGAAAATGTATCTTTCTATTATTCTTGTTCATGTGTAATGAATATGGTATGGTTCTTGGGAATTGACATTATATATAGGTGGTTCTGTGATAAACCATGGGTGGGTGAGCCCGAGATATCACTCTAATGCATTGGGTAACGTGAGAGAGGTAAAAATTAATGTTTCTTCTAAGCGATTTAGGGAATATACCATGAATGGTATTCCAGACATAACAACCAATGTACCAGTGAAATCTACAATGTAAG
This sequence comes from Viscum album, assembly GCA_963277665.1. Lineage (NCBI taxonomy): Eukaryota > Viridiplantae > Streptophyta > Magnoliopsida > Santalales > Viscaceae > Viscum > Viscum album. The sequence continues at coordinate 302,097,791 of OY728151.1, forward strand.
TATATTATGAATGCCACAAGTGACCATTATAATTTATGATATCTATGTGTTATTCATAAATCCTCTGATTTCATGAGGTGTGTTAATGATTTTATATTTTGTATGTATTGATGGACTAATGTTTTCCTCCCCTATTTTATAACCCTTAATGATCTTTTAATGCTCATACCATGTTTTTGAAATGTTTTTTCACAGTTTATATGGAAGTTTAAGAGAATTAAACAATTCAATATGATTTATATCATGAATAAAATTCATGTTTTATTTTAAGAGTTTTTATTTTATGAAAAAATTTATACTGGGTAGAAATGTCTACTCTGTAATATTTTAGATGTCATTTAATAGTTATATCCTAATTATCTAAAAATATAATCCTGAAAAGATCCTCAATGGTAATCATTAACTTAATTCAAGAATAAGTAATGTTTAAGGTCGAGTCCATATAGTGGGTGTCAATAACTCACCACCAAAATACTTTCTCTATATACCATTAACAATAACCAATCATAGGGATAGAAGAAAACCAAACCCACCAAACCCCAAAAACTATTGTGAGAAACTCTACTATAACCTTAACATAATGATTAAAAATAGAGAAATAAATAAAAATAAATGAATGATTTGGTTGGGCTACAATAAATATTTTTCAAAATTTTAAACCTTTTCTCTATAAAAACAGTCATTCTTGTCATGCCTATGATATTATTTTTTGGATATTAAATTCAGCCACTTCTATGAATGAAATTCGGAATTATACAATCCATATTTTTAGTTATAATAATTTATATCATCCAATAAGGTAAAATTAATTATTGATCTCAATTATTAGGGAAAATAATAATTTTAATTACCGTGATTACGATTAAAACATAGTTTTGTGCATAACATTGTTTGTTCAAAATTAATTTTCCACACACATTTAATTTTTTATTTAATAAATTGGATTTCATATATAGATTCAATAAGATAATAATATATAATAAATCTATTTTAATCATGTTATTAAAATATATATTACCTAGGTAAATGAAAATATATAAGTTATCAAAGTAAAAACTATAAGGATAAAATTTATTAAACTTAACGAATAAGGAATAAATTTATAAAAAATGGGTTTATTTTGTGTGGTGGAAGTGTTTTATGACCATTTAATCCATCCACTACATTGTTAATCAATTTTTGTTATATATGAGGTAGTATGGACCTCCAAATAGAGAATTTTTTGGTTATTTACTAAAATTTCACTTTTTATCAATTATAAAATCTCACTCAATACCCTTAGTATTCACAACACTCAAGATATATATATTGACCAAAACATACCAAAATCACATCCCCACTTCCCTACCCTCATCCTTGAATCATTATGTTAGTCTAAAATTCATCATAGTAAGGCCTTTCGTGCATTCCTTTGGAGGATACCCAAAGAAGAGTTAAAATTCCACAATGATCATTTTTCTTTGATTTATTCCTCCAACCCATTCAATTGTTATTATATCAATATAATATAATAATTTAAAAATATTCAATATACTATGATGTTTATATATTAATGTAATGACCTACAACCGTCTCTACTTTTATCAAATGAGTTATGAGATCATCATCTGTGTGTACGGTGGACTACCGACTCACACATTGATGTCAATATTTTTTTAATTTCCACCTATCAATGATTGTTCTAATTATGGTTTTATTATTTATATATGATATGTATATAATATTTATGATTTTATTATTATTTTTTATTAATATTTCATGCATGCCTTTATATTTTCCTTTTTTATGGGAATACTATAAAGTCATTCATGTGTACTGCATACTACCACCTTGCAAAGCGAGGTGATTTTGTAACATATTACCAGGAAGGTATTATAGAAGATTTTAATTAAAATATGTGATATGTAATAAATAAACATGATTTTTCACCATAATATTCATATCATTAACTTTTGTTGTTTTTATTTATACATAAAAATGGAAACAATGTTCATGTATATGTATGACCAACCTGTCCATGAATGGTGTATTTCATTTCCTTTCACTAAATTTTTTGGATTACAATAAATACATATATAATGAAAATATATTATATTTATATAATGTTTCTAATTCTGTAGATATTGAAATAATGATCAAAATAAGATGATAAAAAATATAACAAATCAAAACATATAATAAAAAAAGCAGTTATAACCCGAAACATAACTTTAACATAGAATTTTTAATAAAAGAGTAATAAAAGGTCATAAGAAAATAATATAATATGTTATTTTTATTAATATTTACCTATAATATATTTATAGTAAACTTATATTTTTTAATAGGAGGTTCTAATGAGTATATTTGCTATCAAGACTTAAGGTAAGGGATTTCTATTTCACTTTTAATCTTTGTGAGAAACATGTCATACTAAACACTTATTTATTTTATTTGGTGTATATACTAAACATTAATTTTATATTATGAAGATTCTCCTAAAAAATTTGGTTTTAAATATCAATTTTATTATCTCTCATTCCTGGGGTTTGCGATTTAAATGTTTTCAAATCGGTAATGGATTTGTTTCTCAAATTTCCTTCTTTGGGATATATGTTTTGTTAGCACTAATACTCTTATACAAGGTGTATATAATACCCATATTACATATTATATAATGAATATATTTATTTTCAGGATATTTTATTTTACATTTAATTTTATTCATTCGTCGGTATTATGATTCAAAATTACCAACGCGGTAAGAGTTTTATTTTACAATATCATTGTTTTTTGATATTGTTTATGACTATACTTCCAATTATGAAAACTTATGATATATAACTCAAGAAACACATGAGTTAATTTTCATTTGGTTATTTCATGATAACCCATGTTTCTATTCTTTTTTCACTCTTTATGTACTCAGTAGATTAAAAAATAATGTTTATACAAAAAATAGTATTTTCGGTCGAAAACTATTTTTCATCCAAAAAATGGTTTTTGAAAAATGTTTTCAAAAATATTTTAATTTTTTTTCAATGAATGAAGGTTAACTTACTCAATAATTTTTTAATTATTATTTTTAAAATATTCCTCGATATGTTTTCAAGGTAATCTGCAATTAAAATAATTTCATAATGTTTTATGTTTTAAAAATTGATTTTCAAAAAAATGATACTTTCCTTTAGAAATGTCCTAATTAATATTTCTAAATTTTTTTCCATTTATGATGAAATTATTTGAGGTTATTTATGCTCTACCGGGGATATCATCCAAGAATAGCATTCTTATTCTTTATCATAATGTTTTATTTATATGAAGAAATGATTTTTATAAACACTTTTCCTCTTACACGATTTATACCATCATAAAATTATTATAAAACTTTCATCTTTTCATGGGTTATTATATGACGAAAAGTGGAAATTATTATGAAAATTATCTCTTTCCATAGGTTATTATTTGAATAAATGTATATGAAACCCATTTTATTTCATGGTTTTTGATATAATAACTGGTTTATGAGCATGTGGAACATATAAATATGGGTTCCATTATGATATGGGTGGGACCTATATCTCCCACCAATGCATCAGGTAATGATTTATATCTCATGATCTAGACATGATTGGAATTGTGGGTGAACATAGTTCATTAGGAGACTTTGTACTCTATGTTGGTCTTGGGAGTAAACCTTGACTACTATGATGTTTTGCACATGCCTATATTTCTTTTCCATATTCATATGCATGAACCTAATTACATGTACACTATGTTATGTGTGAACCTAATCACATGTTTAGAATTTTATGTGTGTACATATCTTTCATGTCCATAATTTTCTACATGTACCTATTTGTAAGTCCATAAATTTATTCGAGTGCCTAGTTTCATGTCCTTAACATAATTATTGAACATGTTTCTATTTATAATTGTCTAAAATGTTATAGACTGATGTGTATTTCACAAATATATGTTTTATTCCAATGTTATGATATCATGAATCCTATTAATTGATTCCATTATGATTATGGTCTTATGAAATGCCAATATTTATGTCATGAATCATGTTTACGATCTATGAATGGTTGGGTATAATCATTGTAAGCAATGTTTACAATAAAACACCATTATTCTTATCTTATGCTTTAATATGATCATATATTTCACCTATGTTTACCTTAAATGGGCATCTGAAATCACTCATTCCAATGATTAATTTCAAAAGGTAATGATGAAAGGTTTTATATATGGTATGCCAATGAATATTAATAAATGGGAAGATATTTTTGAGAAACATTGAAGATCTTTTACTATATTATAATATTATGTCCTATGTTTTCAATGTCTCTAAACTATTGTGATCCTATATTGTGTGTTTGTTTGATATAATCAATATTAATATAAAAATATTTAATATACATGTATGAGAAGCATTTTTCTCTATAATCACTACCTTATATAAAACAATATTGGCTGTGGGAAACTACCTTATCAACCAGGATACCAAATCAATGAAAAAAATGTCCGGCATGAATTTATTTAAGGAGAACTAGAAATTTAAATGTCACTAAACTATGATCATTCATCAACATTTTTCGTATTTTTTATTAAAACATGTAATTTATAATTTATCCCAATAGGATATATACCTATATGATTTAAATCATTAACAAATACCTAATAAAAACCTTTTACAATATCCCAATTTTATTTAATAAACATGTTTCCAAATTAATGACGCCCTATAACACTATCAATGATAATAGAAAATAAAACATTTATAATATCTTCAACATAAGGTATTTTGACCAAATTTATATTTTCTATACAACAAATACTAAATTAGTGACATCATTTAAGTTGGAATTATAAGAATTATAATCATATTTAAACAAGGGTTTGTTGTAATGACTAGGTTAAAACCCTTCAATTGATACCAAAATAACCATTTTTATCCACTTGTGCATTCTCAAATAACCTAGGGATGGAGACTAAAGATGGTTGTTTGAGTTTTTATATTATGGAAAGAATTTCTCTATATTAATAAATCAAATAGAACAATGCCAAATTTTTCCAAAATATTGGCTTGTTCCGTTTGAATATTGGATTTTTTAAAATTTTAATTTGTCAATTGGGGGAAGTTTTTGTTATTGTATGTAATTATATATAAATGTATATACTCAAAAAAACTATTCATAAATATATAACTATGAATACCACCATAGGGAATAAAATATAATTATCATCCACAAATAAAAACTAAGTAGACGTCATGTTATGTGAACCATATACTTTTACTAATATTGTCCTCCAATTCTCCAACATCCCGTGGAAAATTTAATTAGAAAATTTGAAACTATTGGTAATAAAATTCTTTAAGAATCTATTTAACTTCCAGTGTACTTTCCTATAAATCAAATGACAATAATGAAGCAACATGCCTATTGAGGTGCACATGCAGAGTGTGAGTATAAAGACCTAGTAGGAACCTTGATTGATCTCACCTCACACTTGCTAGAATCAGTTATATGCATGGATGATTATTTTCAATGTTTTAAAAGATAATATGTCCATTTCATAGATAGACATAAAAATACTTCCTTATATTTATATAAAAACAAACTACATGACAATAATCATAATTGATAATATTATCCCTTCTAGTAGGATCAAAAAATGGATTAGATTTTCTCATAATCTATAATAGAGGCTTCTGTATATCAAGAGTTACATGTATATCAATGGGTGTATTTCTATTATGGTAATAACTTTCTTAACATTGAAAAATAATTTCCCAATATTAAATAATACACATGTCTCAATGGAACCTTGATATATGGTAATAAAAGAAACTTTTTTACCTTATGGTTTGGCCCAAAAATATTTATTCCCATCACCACAATTATAAGAAGAGGTATCACATCTCATTTTTCACCCATATATATATACATAGAATAATTAATATAATCTGAAAGTATTGAACAAATACCCATGGTAGGTTGTGTTTCCATGATGAACTATTTTCATATTTCCAAGGAGATACAATAAAGTTTATAATAATATCCACGGAATGTTTTCCACTTAAAAAAATTTTGCCCAATGTATATATCAAGGCTATGTCATATAAACACTCAAGCATCATCATATATGGTTTATGGTTTCCACAATACACTATTTCCGATATATTCATTATTCAACAACTATAATCATAATGATATATACATCATGATTATAATGAATTACATTATAGAATTTGACTAAAATATTTTGTTATTACTTTTATGGGGTCAAAACTCTTTCACTATTGAGGTCCTCAATGGTAAATCCCAAATCAGAGATAGCTTAGCTCGTAACCCATTCAACTCTATGGATTGAGGGGTTATCTTCGCCTTCTCCCCAACCTGATTATCCTCCTAATCATGAGTCTAATGGTTTAATTCCCTACCAAAATCATGATATGATCATGAATTTTCTTAGTATTTATGTTTTTCTGAAGGTTCTGTGGGAGTTCATTGGATATCCAGTGATCTCAATATATTTCTAAGAGTTAATCTATGAATCGTATTAGTTAAATCATTTTTAGTTGAATGATACATTCATTGAATGTCATCAATATGATTTTTCAAAATACTTGTTAACAAATGATACAGTCTTTGCCATCATGTTTTTTTATGTTTTTTTGATCCATGCCAGATCATACATAGTTTTATAGAAAATAATATTTGGAGAAGGCTTGGTCAAGGATAACAATGTCTATAAGTTTTATTTGTTTTTATCTCCTTCAATGATCCTTCAAAATTATTGTGAATATGTACCCCTATATGGTTACCTAGTTCCCTCTACCATTAATAAATCTAGCTATCATATATCACTATTTGATGATACATTTTCATTACAGTCTTGGACTGATTTCTATTTTAACATGATTAGGAAAGGACTTCAATTTCATTTAAGCCTTTAGGGGTGATCTATTATTGCTGGTGTGGATTCCTTGAAGTCCTTGGATGGAATCCAATGTGATGATGTAATCCCCATGCAGGTGTTGGAAGTTGGTTAATGAAGAAGGTATCCAAATAGGGAATTGATATGGAATTTTTCAGCCATCATGTATATCATGTATTATCTATATGAAATCTGGGCCTTTCAAGTAGGGGAGATGCACCAACATTAGTGGTGATGGGAAGTGTAGGTCAAACGACTTCGATGGTGGTGGCATACTCCCTCATGTTTGTTTTTGGATAGTTTTAATAGTGTTCAGTGGGTCAATAAGGGCAACAAGAGGTAGGATCATAGAACCACGCCACCCAAAAGGATCAATAAACTGAAAATTATTCCTTGTTCCTGAGAGGATCATATGGCATGACGCAGGGTGAGGGATATGCTCCCCCTTATGCTGATAATCTTCCAACTTTTATTGTGTTAAAAAATTAGTTTAACAATTTGGATAATACCTTAGATGAGAAAGAAGGGGGTGGCTCAAAAATGGGAGTGTAAAGGAAGACCTAATGTTTCATGTTCTATAGATGCCACTACACTAGAATACTATGTAATAACCTTGATGTGTCCAATAATTGGAAAACTATATCCATAGGCGGGGAGAATAAATGGTCTCATTGATCTTACGACTGGTCAGGGAGGATGATTACAAAAAACAAAGTTACATACTCTACCAATAAATACTTAGGGAGACTCGATACTGAGGCCTCCCATGAGTCCCACAATGATGAAGTCAATAAGACACACCCTAGGGTTATCAATGAAATCATTGATACTATCAATGAGGTAGAGGAATATAAGGAGGTAGAGAAATCCAATTAGGATTATTCAAAAAATAAATTAGATCTTAATGTTGTAAATTACATTCATGAGGGTGTTAAAAAAGGGAAACTCCTTGCCCATTGAATCTGAGGATGAACACATGGATTCAAAATGAATATTTTAATTCACCCAAGATTATTATTAATATTTCTTGGAGTAAAACTGGTGTGGAAAAAGAATCTAATTATGAGGCTAATAATGAACAACCAGATAATGAAGATGGCTCAAAGATCTTGGTCAGTGTCCTGGAAAGTTGAGACAAAGGAAACTTATTATACACCTAATGTTTTTTTAATATGATGAAAGCCTTCATTTATATGTTTGACAGAGCATCAAATTTAGACTTCATAAAATTGATATACAAGGAAACTATATTGTATCTAGAGGATCACTCTTATGTGGAGTGGGAAGGATTTCCCCTGAGACTTAATGATAAACGATTGAGGAATTTGAATTAAAAATTTTATGTATGAATGTGGAATGTAAATAAGACATCTTCTCCTATGTTAACTATCTTGTAATCATGGACTTCATATCCTCAATCCAACCATGACGTCATGGACAATTCTTGGAAATATTGGTATAATCCTCTTGTATTGGGATCTATCACTATTACTTGATGGATGTTTCTATTTCTGTGCTTGTATGTTTTATTGTCTATTGTTGGTTCATTTTATAAGGGTTCCACAAGACCCCTAAATGAAACTTTTACAAAAATACCCAAAAAAGAGCATGGAGGGAGAAAAATAATGAGCTAAAACAAATTTCATGAGAAAAAAAAATGTAATAACATATAAAGTTGTATTTAGTTTATTATAAATTATTCCAATTCATAAAATGACTAATAAAATGTTATTTGAAAAAAATTAATTTTATATTCTACGTAATTCAAAAAAATAAATAGTAAATAATTCATATAATGATTGATCCCAATTATTTTAGAACTATTGATGAAATAGTTTAATGATGTCCATTTAAAAAATAAGAAGGTTATGATTTCACCCATACTTTCTTAATCCATTAGATAAACACCTACACATATATCAATATATATATATATGATCAAGAGTACAATAAAAGAGGAAATCTAATAGAAAAGGACATTATATGGGAACCAGAATGTCCTAAAGGACAATGTATTTTACCCAAGAGTTACCCGAAGATTTCATTAAAAGAGTCATTGACATGAGAATCCATAAAAAATTTAATGATAGAATAATGTTTAGGAATTAAATCCACCGTAGTAAAATCCACAATGGCCCATAATTGAAGTGTTACCCATTGAAAATTAAAACCAAGATACCTTAACCATCTTATTATTTCTGAGGATGTGACATATGATTTATATACCTGAAAGAAAAAAGATTTTGACTTCATGAAACATAGAAATCGAAGAAGTAATTTACTTATGACAATAATGTGGTGCCCCAAACTCACACTCCTAAGTCTAGTGATAAAAACATATCTTTTGAATCATGGATTCAATGCCAAGTGAGATTAAAAAAAACATGCATGTATTTCAAATTAATATTATATTTCATAGTAATATCCAACAATTCCAATAAACTTTATGTTTTGTGTCTTTGGATATATACTATATAATAATCCTTTTTCATAATAGTTGTGATCATTTCTCGATAATTTTACCATACTAGATCCCTTTATAAACATCTCTTACGTTATACCCATCTTCATAACCTCAAGAAAGAAAAATATAATAAAAGATTAAATCAAATTCTCATTAAGGATTTACATGGTTGATAACAATTTATGATCACAACAGAACATAAAATATTCATTAGTGCATGAAAACATGATCATAGATTATGGAAATCTTACCAATAAGTCATAAATCCTAAATCATGATTCATGTCATAAATTATAGTCATAACATAAGACAGGAGTCATAAGAGTTCATAATCATAATTAATAAATCATTAGAAATGAGAGTGTATCAAAATCTTAAGATTATTACACAACAGTGTGTCACAAATATTAGAATAAAAATCATCTGTCAGGGCTACCTATCAAGACATTTATCAAATAGTAGGATTGAGCTAACCATCCATGTAACTACTTGGGATTAGCCCTTTGGATTGGTATAATCACATGTGTACCCTTTTGGGGTCATGATATATAAAATTTATAGATGAATCAAATATTTATAATGGACCCACCGATCACATAAAAATAAACTAGCTGTTATTATTCTAAAAGAACAAGATATCATTCAGTATTCTTTTAATGATTAATTAAACAGTGGAAAGGAATGTGTTTCAAGAAAAATTCCTTAAAACATCATAATTAATAGACATAAAAATAATTAATGTTGATAATATTATAATAAAATATCCTCATTAAATCATTTCAATTGATGAATTTTGTTTACATAGATGAAAAAACAATTGTAAAACCATTAGAAATATTCTTTCACACATAAGAAGAAATATCCTTTTATTTTTGTAACTTTTGAAAATGAAAAATTACAATAAAAATACTAATAAACATTTATTTGAAAATAAAATAAAAGTTTTAGTGGGAGCTTCATGATGAAGAGAGAACATATAGACAAAAGAAATTTGTTCAGGCCGTACATGTTGAAAACCAATTATTTTCTCAATTCTCTAACAAAATTAAAAAATAAAACATTCGGAAAATGATAAACACATTCAATTAAAACATTTGAAATGATATTCAAATATATCAGAAAAATAAATTTATCAATTATTTAAAAGTAGATAAAAAGTTTAATAATAAATTTTTTAAGTAAATGGATATAGAGGAAAATGATCATCAACAATAAAAAGAGAAATAAAGCCAACTTTTAGAAAACCAATCCTTTGGTCTTTTTGAGTACCAAAGAAGATAAAAATGGAATAAATGATTGAAAACCCAAGAAACTACCTAAACAAAATAAAATATATGTGGATTTGGAAAGAATGAAAAAATAATTCCCCTAATGGAAATAGAAACATAAATAATCACGATAAAATGTGATATTCTAACATAAACTCTTACAGTTTTGTTAACCATAAAATTTAAGAACTCATGAAAGAGTAAACCATATATAGATTATTAAATCCCTATAATTTTTATGAAAAGTATAATTAAATAAATTCATGTGGATTATGTACACTACAAATAAATTAATGTATTTTATAAAAAGAATTATAAATATATATATCTTATCTTAAAAGTAATTTTCCAAGCCTCATGTTTTGATGTTTTTGATTTTCAATACCTATTTGAATATTAAAAAACAGGCTTTTTATATAAATAATAATTACCTTTTTGAACATCAAATAAAATTTATATAGTTTATTATTCATAATCATTATTATTTTATGGATTTTTTATTTTCATATATAAAAATTATGGTTATAAATTTGTTTTGAATTAAGTATTTTAAAATAGTTATTAGCCTTGTTATAGATGAAAAAATATTATTTGACAAATAAAAATAAAACCGTATTATTTAATGTTATAGAACTGTATATTGGTACTTTTTTAAATATATCCAATTTGAAATTATACAAATCTACTAAAAAATTCATGTTATAATAAAATAATAGTAATTATACTTAATTATTAGTAATATTAATTTTATTTTTTTTATAATTTATTTTGCATATATTTTTAATTTTGACTTTTTGTAACAAAAATATAGGTTATTTGGCTAACTGGTATGGATCAGAGCTGGAACACACAATAGGCATGATAGACCAACCAGTGGGAGCTCTCCCTGACCAGAGAGCCCAATGGAATAACTATGGGAAACTCCAGGTCACATATAGGTAATATGGGCCACATTTTTCAAGTATAGGGTAAGATTTATGTCTAAATTAACCAGTGTATAAATAAATTCATTCTTTTTTTCTTTTTAATTTCAAGGTATAGTTTATATGATAGTGTCCAATAGTCCAAGGATTCGATGCGAGGTCCTTATGTAGGTATTTTTCACTAGCTGTGCCCCTCACTATGAACATGGCCTATCCCTCAAGCTACAACAGTCAATCTGAACTCCACCACCACCAACATTCTATTTGACTTATCTTCTTCTAATCCATATTTCAGTGTAAGGAATCTATAGTTCAATCGACCTATACATAGTATGTTACGCTTCATTTTTTAATTTTTTTGACAAGACCTGACCTTCAGACCCTCATTGTAGGTTCTCAACCGACTGAAAACATCGATCCAGCACTCCTAGGATTTTCTTATTGAAGAAGCATGGATATATAGTATACATAATTATATTTAAATATATTTTAATCCTATTTGAAAACAATTATTTTTATTTTGAAACATATTGGTTTAATTGTTTTGTGATTCTTACAAATGAAACTATGGTTTTAAAACACCTTTTTATTAAGATCCTCAGATATAGGATACAATATTTATCAATATCACTTCTTCCATGGAAATATTGATTGACACCTTCTAGAATGTACTTGAACCCATAAATGTGTATAAATAATGAAGCTATGTACACTGAAAAAACCCCATTCTCATGTGGTAAGACCCATGCTGAAACTATCTCCATTTATTTCTCTCTTCATTCCACTAGTACAAATTCCCCAAGAAAGAAGGATCTTCTACCTTTAGGTTATCCGTCTTCCAGAAATGGTGTATATATATACGTATATATATTATTTTTAAACAACATGTTTATGTTATTAAAAACATATTTAAATGTATTATATTTAAATTAAAAGTTTATTAATTTTTAATATTTTAAAGTATTTTCAATTTATATTTAAGTAAGGGGGTTTATAAGTCATTATCAAAAAATATTTATTATCAAAATTTATAAATTATATGTTTAAATTCCGAGAATTATTTCATTCAGGGAAAGGTTATATACATATATTTGTATATTATTATCATTTTCATGTTCTTAATGTGTATATATATTTATGTATTATTACAATGTTTTTAATCAAATATATAAAGTATTTTTCAAATATATACTTATATTACATATATTTTATGTATAGAAAATTATTATACTAATTCAAATTATGATTTCAGGGCTTGTTTTCATGTTCTGATATTTTATGTGACAAATAAATTATTATCAAAATTATAAGAGTTTTTAAACTTATTATATGTGTGTTTATACATGCATAAATATATATATATATATATATATATATATATATATTCTTCAATTATTTTAATGAGTATGAATGAATGAAAGGTTGATTTTAAAAATGAATCTTTGATAATTGTATTTGTATTATATAATTGATTTTGGTTATGATTATTTTGAGAGAGCAAAATTATATATCCATTATTTTATGTGAATATTAATTTACCATTCATATTATTTTTTGTTAAAGTGTTAATGCATTTTAATAATTATTTTATGTATAAAAGCATAAAATTTTGAAATATGTAAATCGATATCTAATTATCTTATTTCCCGATGGGGTTTAAAAGATAATTTCTTACATTTTGTTTACTTTTCAATAAAATTTATTTCATGAGTTTTTGATTTATGTTTAAATACATGGATGTTAATTGACATTCCATGGATTTATAAAAATTCTAAATGTTATGAGATTTGGTGGTAAAAAATTTAACTAGAAACTTCCGATGAAATGTCACATATATAAATATATATTTATTTATTTATTTATGTAGATATAAGCATGTAAATTTATTAATTAATTTTTATGTTTTTTAAAGTAAAAATATAGAGAATATATATATAATGGAAAACCAAATAGTTTTTATAAATAAAATCACCACTTGGTCTTTGTGATCATTAAAGAGAAGTGGGGAGAGAACCCATCCCTAAGGAAAGTGGGTAGGCCCAGAAAACCTTAAAATTATGATGTGGCACCCATGGTTTATCTTTCCAAGACTTTCAAATTATATTTTAAAATATCACATGATTATTTTATTAAGATTTTTTTTCAAAATTGTTTATATTTTTCAATTTTTTATAATGTTTTTAAAAGAGTATATATTTTCAATTGAATTATAGCATCTTTAAAGCTGTAAGTATTTTCAAAAATTATTAAAATGTTTTAATAAATGTATTTATTTTCAAAGTCTTTATAGAAATTTCAAAAGTTTAAGCATTTTCAAAAGTTATTATAATGTTTTCAAAAGTGTAAGTATTTTGAAATTTTGTATAGCACATTCAAAAGAATAATTATTCCAAAAATTATTATAATGTTTTTAATGATGTAATTGTTTTCCAAGTCATTTAGAAAATCATGTCATCAAAATTTTTTCAAATTTACTCTCAAAGGATTTTCAAATGAATTTTCTAAAGTATTTTCAAAAGTGCATTCCAATTTATTTTCAAAAAAAAATTTCCAAAAAAATTTCTAAATGTATTTTCAAAATTATTTTGAAAAGTTATATTCAAGTTTATTTACAAAAGTTTTTTCAAAGGTATTTTCAAAAGATATAATTATTTCCAAAAATGTTTATCTCATTATTTTTAAAAACCCCTTACTAGGAAATTTTTCCCACCCTATGTTTTATAAAATGTTTCCATGATCATTTAGAAGTCTTATGCAGTTTAGATTTATTAAAGAGTTAGCATGAGAAATGTTCAATCATTTCATATTTTTTGATTTTTTCTCTGATAGTATATAATAATGTTCATTTTTTATCAAATCGTATAATAGATATGAGAATGAAATCTAAATGAATGTATATTTTTAAATTTAATTTTATAATAAAAATTAGATAGCATTTTTTGTAAAAGATCCAGAAGCATGGGTCTCAAGACTTCACAATTGGTATCAAAGGTAAATTTTAGATAACGTTTGAAATTATGATGTTTGGATCAATATAATTTTTGTTTTTAATATTAATATTTTAATAAAAACATTATTTTAGAACTATTTAATTTGAGGAAATATCGACGAGTTATAAATGTAAATTTGAATTCTTAGGAAGTTAAAAAAACTTCAAGATAATTGAATACAAGTGTTTCTACTATTTCAAATTAAAAAAATGGAATTTTAGAATTATTATTTATTACATTTAATGATCTCCAAGGATGAAATTCTATTTAATATGGAAAAAGGATACAACCCATGAATATATACATTTTATAAATGTTTATTAAATAGAATTTTTGTATTGTTAAAACGAACTAAAGTATAATTTTATATTTACATATATTTATTATTATTATATTATATTTATATATTAAGATATAGTATATTTATATTCTTTAAATAAAAATATTTTCATAAAACACGATTAAATATGTGTTTATTCACTTAAAAGTATTATCCAAACCTCATGTTTTGATGTTGTAAGTTTTGAATACAATTTTACTTATTAATAAGACTATTTTCTCCAAAAATATTAATTCCCTTTTTAATAAATTATATAATTTATATAGTTTATAAGATATAATGGGTGTTATTTTAAATATTATTTATTTTTATATATAAAATTATTTTTATAAAATCATTATTTTTGAATTTCGTATTTTAAAAAATATATTAGCCATGTTCTAGATGTAATACTATTATTTTATAAATATTAATAAGACCCATATTATTAAATATTATAAAAATGATTTTTTGGTAATTTTTTGTCAAAAATAACAAATTTTAAATTATAGCTATATACTGAAAATTGCATGTTATAAGAAAAGAATAGTAATAATACATAACAATTAGTAAAAGTAATTTTATGTTTTTATAATTTTCTGGTTCCAAATATTTTTACATTTTATTTTAGAATTTGTATAAGAAAATTATAATCTATCTAGGATAACTAGCATGGATTAGAGTGGGATCATACACTAGGCATTCTTGACCACCTAGTGAGACATAGATCTGACTAGAGAGCCCAAAGACAACACTACAACCAATTCAAGGTCACGTATAGGTAAGGTGGGCCGCATCCCACGACTATATGGTAGGATTTACAACTGGATGGACCTTTGTATAAGGCCTATAATTTTTTCTTTCTAAATGATACTATTTTACTTATATGTGGGAGGCCAATAGTTTAAGGATTCATTGTGGGATCCTTATGAGATTTCTATTAACCATTTTGAAAACATCATTTAAAATGTGAATATTGTATAAGACCACCACCGTCATCTTATCATCCACCTTGAGTTTTCATCTTCCCCATTATGAATCTAACTGAACCCCTCACTATGCCAACAATTTCTCACACAATCTATTCTAGTAAAGCAATGCAAATTCTCCATCTTTCTTCCATCCGTGTTGTCATCTTCATATTCACCTTTTAGTGAAAGGAATAGAAAGTTCATTCATTTTATACACATTATGATAAACTTCATTTTTTCCCTTGTTATAAATGATAAGACCCACCCATTAGACCATATCATTATGTTATCAACCTAAAGAAAAAATCGATCCACAAATGTTGACCTTTACATATTAACGAATAATAGATAGAAAGTATATGTAAATACATTTAAATAAATGTTTATCAAATTTGAAAACATGTATTTTTGAATCCAATAATATTGGTTTTATTTATCTGGGATTCTTACACTTGATTATGTGGTTCCAAAACACCTTTTTTAGATCCATAGATATAAGATAATTTTTCAACAAATTTCCTTAATCCTTGGAACCCATGATCGATACCTTATAATAGGTACCCAAACATGTAAATGTGTATAAATAAAGCACCTACATATGTTGGAAAAACCCCACACTCTCATGGGAAGACCCAATCTGAAACCCTCTCCCTCAATTTCTCTCTTCTCCCTACTGGTTCGAGTTCCCAAAGAATGAAGAAGGATTTTCTAGCTTTGGGATCTCTATCTTTAAAACAGGGTGTATATATTTATGGATGTATATTATTTTCAAATTTCAATTTTATGTTCCAAAAAAAATATTCATGTATTAGATTTAAATTACATCTTTATTAAATTTAAATAATTTAATTATTTACAATTTATATTTATGTAAGGGGAATATTTTATTTTTATAAATCTATATTTATTTTCAAAAGAAATAAATTTCATGTTTTAATTAAAAAAATTAATCAATTCAGTGAAACTATGTATACATATATGTATATATTATTTTAAATTTAAATTTCTTCAAGTATATACTTGTACTATTTCTAATTTTTCATTCAAATTAATAAATTATTTTTCAAATTAATATTTTTGTTACATATATTTTGTGTATAGTGAATTGTCATAATAATTTGAAATTATGATTTTATGGTAAGTTTTCATGTTATTATATTTTATGTGAAAATGAAATTATACTCAAAATTATAAGAGTTTTAATACTTATGATATATGCGTATACATTCATACATACATACATACATAAATTCATATATACATACATACATACATGCATTCATATATTTATCTATTTTTGCATGATTTGAATGTGTATACATGAATTAAATGTTTATTTTAAAAATGTTACTCTTATAGTTTTCGGTGTATTATAAAATTTCTTTTTCTTTTGATTATATTGAGAAAAAATTTATATATTTATTATTTTATGTGAATAGTAATTAAAATTACTATTATTTTACGTAAAGGGTTCATATATTTAAAAAATTATTTTATGAACAAAAGCATCAAATTTTATATTATGTAAATGATTATCTAATTACATTATTCAATGACTAGTTTTAAAAGATAATCTTTAATATTTATTTCATTTTCAATAAAATGTTTTTCATGATTTTATGAAGAACATTTTAAACACATGAATGTTAATTATAATTCCATTACTTTATGCAATGTGTAAATGTCATTAAATTTGGTTGTAGAAATTTTATATAGTAAATTTCTATGAATGTTCATGCATATATATATAAGTGTGTAAATGTATTAATGCACTTTCACGTTTTTATAAGCAAAAACTACAATGAATATATATATAAATATATATAGGCTTGCTCAAAATATTTTTATAAATAATTATGGCACTTAGACTTTTTAAACAAGAAATGTAAGTGGGGGTGTGAATCCATAGATAAGGAAAGTAGGTAGGCCTAGAGAAACATTAATTTTTGAAGTGACCTTATTATTTTGATTTCCAAATATTTCATATTATTTTTGGATAAATCACTGGATTATTTTACATAGAAAAAAATATCAAATGCGTAAGTATTCCCAAAAGTATTATATTCTTTTAAAAAGTGTATGTATTTATGAAATGTATTATAATTTTTTAAAAAGTTTATGTATTTTAAATGGTTGTATATTATTTTAAAAAGTGTTACAATTTTAAGAAATTAATATAATGATTTCAAAATCATATGTATTTTCATTGTCCTTATAATATTTTCAAATGCTATGTATTTTCAAAAAAATTTATAACATTATCCAAACCATAAGTATTTTCAATGACTTTATTGAACATTAAAAAGTGTAAGTATTTTCAAAAGTATTATAATTTTTTCAATGGATAAGTATTTTTAAAGGCCTCTTCAAAATCATGTTTTCATAGGATTTTAGAATGAATTTTTAATGTATTTTAAAACTTATTTTGAAATTTATTTTCAAAATTATTTTCAAAATTATTTTAATTTTTTTTCAAAATTTACTTTCAAAATCATTCTGAAAATAATTTTCAAATATATATTCAAAATTTATTTTAAAAATAGTTTGCAAAGATATTTTTAAAAGGTATAAGGGTTTTAAAAAATATTTTTCACTAGATTTTAAAAATACCTTCCTAGGAAATTTTTATCACCATATGATTTAAAAATATTTTACGAAAGATTTAGAAGTCTCATGGAGTTTAGGTTTGATAAGTATCTATTTTGAGAAAAGATCAATAACTACATTTTTATTTATAGTTTTAAATTTGATAATATGTAATAGTGGTCCTTTTCATTCAAATCTTAAACTAGAAAATATCCTTATACTTAAATGATTGTATATTTTTTAGTTAATATTCAATAAACAATATACATCATTTTTTGTACTGGATCCAGAAGAGTGGGACTCATAGAACCCCAATAGTTCCCTAAATCCTTGCATCTGATGCAATGAGGTGTAGGTGGATCATTATTTGGGAACATTATATATTCCATTATATTGTCCAAAATCTACATATGTCTTCAAAAATGGTGAGATTCATGTGAAATCCATTCATACATGATTCATTTTCTTGTTCCCTTGACACATTCCTTTGGGTGTTTCTTACCACATCCTTGATATGTAGGAAGATTTATTTTTAATATTTTTTGGTAATATTCCCTAAAACTTCCATAAATCCCTATTCTTATTTGGAATGTATTTTAATTTTTGATGTTTATGTTTTTAATCATAACTCATGATAGATGGGTGAGTATAACAACCATATTTTCAACACTAGAATACATCTTATTTGGATTATTATTAGGATAGTCATTATAATTCCAGTTATATCCCTTGTTTACTCGATTTCACTTTAATTTATTTATTTCATGAAAATGTGTATTTTTTGTATGATAATACTTATATTAATAATTGTATAAAAGGAAACTATAAAAATAGAAGAATTAATTCAAATATAATGCATATTATGTCATTACCCCAAAAACAGTACCCATCCTGGGTCTACAATGAGAGAAGAGAGATGTCGACTAGCACCAAGAGTATAATAAGAATTTAGATAAGAGACATTACCCTCAAATATAATATAAATAATATAGAGATAAGATGTATATAAAAATCAAAACATGATCAGATATATAAAAGAACCTACGTGTATACTTATAATATCATAAAATACTAAAAGAACATAAAGGAAACAATAAGTACAAAAAATGTAAATATGACAGTGACCAGAAATCCCTAACAACTCCTATAAAAGAATAAGCTAGTTATATCCTTCCTAGTCTCCAACCATCTCCTTCTGACAAGATAATAGTTTATATATACATGAGGTCAGCATAAAAATGCATTCTATAGGATCCTTTCCAAGCCTCTCAAGTAATAGATAAATAAAGCATTCTAAATCATAGTTAATAATAGTTAAATTATCTTTTCACATTAATAGGAATACTAATCTCTCAGCCTCACCATATCTAACTCTCAGCAAGTATTGTATAAAGAGATCATATAATATTTTATCAACAACAAGGGTACCCTGCTACTAATTCCCCATTTGTTATTGATCTTCCCTAAATTCACACATCGAAATCCATATCTCACTAAAAGTAAGATATCATGTAGACACCTGGGATCAATATTGTAACATGTACCGTATAAATCACTTCACCATATCATCCCATAAACATATCAATATATTTTTTCTAAGATGTTTCTGTTAAACACCATAACCCATATTCTGTGCATCATAAATTGAGTATTATACCTCAATATTCCACATCCCATACATCGAGTATGGTACCTCGAGCATCCATATCCCATACATGTCATACCTGTAATATGACATTGAATTCTATATCTAAAAATACATGTGTTCGAAACAACCACAATCTATCTCATCCCTCTACACTCATATATGAGAAAAATGACCATTGTACATACCAATACATATAACTAAAAAGAGAAGAGAGTGGATCCAGATGGGGTAATCAAGAATCCATCATCCCACAAGGATGTTGAGGAAGACACATTGCCAAAGTCCATTGGGTGTTAGTCACCATAAATGAAATGGGGGGGGGGGTAGAATATGAAATTATAGAATATATATGATATAAAATATAACACAACCACAATGTGGACATAATACAGTCTTAGAGTCAATCGAAGACAACATCACTCAAACTCCAAACAACCATTTATGAAACTAGAAATTATAGATGCACACAAACATTTTAAATAGATTCTTTAAATTAATTAATTTTTTTTATTTAGTTTACATTAATTAATTAACTATAAATTAACTAACATCATTAATAAATTTTAATTATTATACAATAAATTTCATTATCCATCTAAATCCAATTCCATTAACTTTAGGTATCATCCAATAGATTCCATGGTCTCTAAAGAATATCATCTTTTAGAATTTTCATTCTACCAAGAACAAAAACCATCGGTTAAACATTTATTGAGAAATGATAATTTTCAATAAATTCTATATTATTTAGGAAAGCCATTATAAGATAAAAATAATAGACATGATTAAACACATCCAACTACACCAAGTAGTGTGAATGGGAAGAAGATATAGAATAAACCTATCCATATACCATTTAGATATATTAACCAAAAAAGTATCTAAGATCCCATTAGCGCATCAATGGGTAATCATAGCTTCAACCCATTCTATTATCATGTGTTTCCTCTTTGACACCCACATGCATATCCCGATGCATCTCACAATCATAGGTTTCAAAAAAATATCACATCATCCATGCCTCCCTTTCCCATATCACATCATCCATACCAAGATCACATCACGTTAGCCATCCTAGGATGATATCACATCCTGAATCCTAGGATCATGTCACATCATAATATCACATCTCGGGAACATCTGAAAGGTATAAAAAACAAACATACTCAACATGTAAATCTATGGATTTAAACATGGCATATGACCTTCACACATTGATGATCTCTCATAGAACTAATCAAAGTCACATGACATTCACTAGAAAACAAAAAAATAGTCCCCTAGAAATTATATTTTTCAAAAAACATCTTCTTATTCCATCTTGAATTAACTAATTCAATATTAAAAGGTTCTTATTATGGGAGAACTATGGCATTAACTAGGTCAATCTTTCAAAATATTCAACATGATCTATATAATTTAAACTAGTTTCATAAAACCATGATTAAAAATATTTTATTTAACATTATTTTTTATTTATTTCAACAAAACTTATCATGAATAAAATATTTTATCATTTCCATTCATACATAGAAGAAAAAAAATAAACTTTCCATTTCATCAATTGACCATCATAATACTAAAACCTTATATTACAAACACTCCCTATCTTTATTTTCATAATCTAATTAATCCATTATTTATAGATTTAAATAATTCACTAATTGAAACATTATAATTCAAGCATAAAAAAATTATATATAGGGAACAACATAGATAATACACTATCTAGAAAAACAATTGTCAAACCATTATAATGGTATAATGCATCAACATGTGATTTCTAACCAATTTCATATTTAATATAGTATAATTTTATCAGGATAATTCCATTTCCATACAAAGAGATAAACCATTCAAAATTTCATATTTCCTTTAAATAAAATATAAATATTGAATCCCATAACTCGAAATTATCAATGTTCTTCACACAAGAACAATCCAATGTCAATGATCCCAATCACCTCTCTCACAACATGTTTTATCCCTCTAAGGACGTTATGACACAACCAAAACAATAAAAAATTAATAAAGATCTATGAAAATTTAAGATAGAATACCCCAACACATGGAAATAATAACATGGTTCTTCTATATATAATAACCCTGACCAAAATGCTAGAACGTACCTCAGATAACCATTGATCAAACCTGAGATGCTAAGAATATTTCCTTATCAATGGGATCCCAAAACTCTATAAGAGAGAGAAATTGGAGACCTAGTATTTTTTATAAATGTTATTGTGTTTGTAAAAAACTGAGGAACTTAAGCTTATATTAGCATGTTACACAATAAATACTCACAAAATGAATCCCTTTCATGTCTTGAAAGTATCAGGTTTTATGTCACACCAAAAACATGTTACCTTAGGTCATTCTACTAGAACTAATTGATGTCATATAATCTCCTCATGAAATAGACTTACACAAGCCATGAACAACTTTTAGACCATGAATTGGTCTCTCACCCAAGCCATGAACCAATCCTTCATGATGTAAACCCGTTACACATATTGAATTATCCCTACCTTCAAACATTAATGTCCAAACACCTGTAAAACTTTTATAGTCATCCAATGAGAACCACATCCATCAGAAACCTAAAAAGTTTCGGACTAGATGGATCTAGAAACATATATTAGATACCTCTCAAAAAATTTATATCCTTGAGAATCTAGAACTAATCCAAAAGAGAAATAAATTAAAGGGGGTCATTTGAACAACCTCCCCCATGAGGTACCTCTTATGGATATCACCATCATAGGAGATTAAACACATCATTAGAGAAAAAAAAATATAATACCAAAAAAAACAACCATCTCCTAAAAACTCTCTAGGAGTGATACCTTTCAAATAAGAGAAAGGTACCAAAACAAGGCATTAATAAAAAATTATTTCATAATCCAAGAAGGAATAACATCCATAATGACTGTTATAATAAGAAAATAGATAAAAATAAAATAGATCAAAAAACCATGTTTATATCTCTGACTCACATTCCTAGTTAATATTTTCTACGCCACCATGACACAAATGAACTTTTTCTAATGGAATAACATGCCCATACAACAACTTCCCTTAGATGTCATGGATATCCACATGTCGCTACTCAAAAGTTTACCATGTCATTAACATCAATCTCACCTCAGTCAATGACTTCAGAATCTCCATGAAGGTAATAATGGAGCTATGATACATGTAAAACATCGTGTATCTTTTTTCTATGTTGGACAATTTCTATCTGGTATGTCCCAAATCAAACAAGATCCAACACCTCAAAAGGCCCAAGAAACTAGGTATAATTATTAATCCCATGAACAAACCTTCACTTCCCATAATGAGGACTGACATTTAAGATAAAATTATCTCCAATATAAAACATTATAGGTCTCCTATTATGATAGACATAGGATTTAGGATGATCTTTTTCTTTTATAATCCATTAATGATGTACCTAAACCATATCTGTTGTATTTTTTACTAGTTTTTAATTGAGAATTACTACCTCTCTAACCATAGTCTAGCACAACGAAGAACGTCAAATTTCATAAAAAGATTTAAATACTTCGATACCTATGTTGGAGTGAAATATATTGTGTTATGAAAATTGTAACAATGTTAGGTTTCTGACTGACAAACTTCTAAAATATTAGACACAAGAGAGATTAATTTACTCAAGTGTTTGGATAGTCCACTCTATCTAAATGTCCTTTTTGGGGATGAAAAATAGAGCTTAGGAATAAATGTGAGCTAAAAGAGTACTAGATACCTCTTCACACTTTGGAGGTAAAACAAAAATCACAAGATGAGATGATCATCCTTAGGACATTGTGGGGTATCACCACCTCCTCCAAGCACTTCCTTTACAAAACCTCTACCAATATCGACTCCCTAATCACTATAAAGTTGGAGGATTTCATCATGTAATCCACTATCACCCATATATAATCATAGGCACCTTGATATTGAGGTAAATAAATAAATAAGTCTATCGATATGTACTACCACTTTCAATGGGGAACATCTAATTACTGGAGTAAACCACCAGGAACACGATGGTCATCCTTCATCTTCTGGCGTACTAATCGATAAGAAAATAACTTGGAAACTCACTGTTTTAACCCATGCCATCAAATTTGACCTCTCAAAGCTCAGTAATTCTTTGTTATGTTAGGATGTAATACTAAATGTGAGCAATGGAACTCATATATAACCCAATCACACATATTTGATCGGGTGAAAATAATCCCATAGAACAAAACCTTGTGTTTTTCATCCTCAGACAAATCATCATGGGCATCACTCCAACCAACATGTTCCTTCAAGGCCTCCACCTCAGAATCTCCCCACATGGAATCCTCCAATTTCTGAACCAATGATCAATACATCATCATTTTGAAATGACAACCTCTATCTCTAATGTGTCGTATATTTAGATGCATCATTTATAGTTCTTATAACACTCTCTATGAATCTACAGATTTGAGGACAACATCACTACGTGACTTACTACTCTGCGAATCAGCCATAATATTTCCTTTTCCTGGTGTATATAAAAAATATATGTCATAATCCTATATGAATTACATACACCACCACCATTGAATGTTTTTTCATGATGGGAGAAGACATATATTAGGATCTTATGATCGGTTAAAACAAAAAAACGCTCACTGATGAGGTAATGTCTTCATAACATCATGGAAAACACAACTACTAGTAACATGAGATCCTGGGTGGCATAGTTAATCTCTAAAGGAATTAAATATTGAGACTCATAAAAATTAAATGATATCTTCTACATTAGAAATAATCCAACCCCAAGATGGGAAGTTTAACAGAAAAATTCCAACTGAAATGCATCTATTGTAAAATATAGAACTAGAGCACTAACCAAATTCTTTTTTTGGGTACTGGAAATATCAATAACATTGGTAAGTCCATAATAATTCGTGATCATTCTTGGTAAAGGATGTTATTGGATTAAAAAGTTGATATAAATAAACAATTAACTTCCAAAAATATCCAAAAAACCTAGGAAACTTCTCACATCTTCAGCTGTATAGTGGCATTCCTACGAAACAACCACCTTAATCCTTGAATGATCTATAAATAATCCCTATAGGTATATGAAATGACCCTTTAATTGAACATCATGTGCCTAGAAATCACACTTTGAAAACTTCCTAAACAAATTATGATGATAAATAACTCCTGTAATGGAACACAGATGCTATACCTGCCCCACCTCGGACGTGGAGTACAAAATGATTTCATTGATGAAAACCACAAAAAAATAATCATGGAGCTCAGAGGGAAGAGTTTTAATTAAACCCATGAATACTTATAGAATGATATTCATTCCAAATGTCCTCCCAACAAACTCATAATTCCATTGATGGAATTAGAAAGTAGTCTTCAGAATATACTCATCCTTTACACGCATATAATGAGACTCTGAACAAAAAATTGATATCTGAGAACCGACATGATCCATTAAATTTATTGAATAATTCATAAATACTTTTAATAGGATACTGATTAATCACTTTCACATGGTTTAAGTGATGATAATTGATACAAATTCACATAATGTCATCATCCATCTTCATGAACAAAATAGGTGCCCCCAAGGTGTCACACTCAATTAAAAAAACCTCACTATAAATGAACATCGATCTATATTTTCATTTCAAACGACTAAAAAGGAACTATAATATGTGGATACATAATGATAAGAGATATTGTTGATTGTATGTCAATTTCAAAATGATTCTCCTATTGAGGGGGTATGGTGAAAACCTCATCTAGAAATATGTTAGGGTACACTTTCACAGCCCTATGAAGCACTGAATGTTTATCCTTAAATGAAATCAGAATTATCTTGACCATCAAAGATAAGAAGTATGGACCATTCCTACAACCCATCTCAGGGTCTCGCTCACCAACGAACACTACTGGATCTATATCCGTATCATAGATCATAACCTACCTCCATTTGAAAGCCACAATATCCTGCACTGAATACAACCAATCCATGATGAGGATGATGTCATGTTGAAAAGTCCATAAACATAGGAAATATCCCAATGATTGGTTCTTCCCCAACATTAGATCAATATATATACATATTTCATACAATTCAACTCAATATCGAACCAGTGTAGCCAATTCCAAGTGAACTAAAATATTCTTGACCACAATTATCAAATCATGGATGAAGGAATGTGATATGAAAGAGTGCATATCTCCTGAATAGAAAAAATAATTCCCCATATATAAATTAAGACATTGTTACCTGTAATGACGTCTATATATCCTAGAACTAACATCGGTAAAGCATGATGTTCAGCACCACCTACTCCATGACCTCATTGACCATGCATATGACCACCTCTCTAGATGCAACCTTCTCTTTGAGGATGCAGAGCATCTCAGGGTTGTCCTCTTCCATCCCAATCTCTTCTCTACCTATACCTAGATGGAGTTACCTGATACTGCTACTATCTTGGATAAAGAAACCTAAAAAGAGGAACCTAATGATGTAAACCAAGAACACACTGACTTATCAGAATGTTCGGGCACACGTACTGCTAATTACTTCAAACGCGATAAGAAAAACATGCATATGATCCCTTAATATACATCTGTGAACATACACCCCATAGAAATTAGATAATGAGTGTTTAGACCCACCCCTGTATGATTGAAAAATATTTTTCTGAGTCATCTAGGAACTCCATAACACGTCTCAACATCATGAGTAATCTTGATTACAACCCTCTCATGAAAATATTGTTTTGGATAGTAGCCTCGCATCAATCTCTACTTTATCAAACACAAAAAGAATGTCTGCTACATGAAAATGGTAACCTAGAATAGGATATCCATATGAGAATCATCATTAAAATGCTTCTCCTTATCCTCCTTATCTAAAAATATGTTATAATTATATCACATAAGGATCCTAAAAAGGATCCCAAACTCCATCATGGTGGAACTTCAATATCCAAGGGTAAAAATCTCCTAGATATTATACGCCTTCACTATTGATGAAAAAACACTACTCAATACAAGTCAATTAGAACATATCCCATGACACTAATCAATTCTCTCAATCTCCAAGGAAAAAGAACCAACACTTCCTCTCTTCCCCATGTAACATCATCACATCCAACAAAACCCAGTTCTCCTTCCGAGCATGGATCCAAATGAAAGTGATATCAACCTACTCCAACCAGTATTCCATGACTGAATTTGAAAAGGATCCATCATACATTTGAAAAAAATAGTGCTAAAACTCTTATACTATCCTCCTATAATTGTAATTGTCATCAATATCTACTCAACATAAATCTACAAGAACATCATGCAGAAGATCGCTAGTGTGAATCTACCTTAGACATCGATTGGGTGACATAAAATA
This sequence comes from Viscum album, assembly GCA_963277665.1. Taxonomy (NCBI): domain Eukaryota; kingdom Viridiplantae; phylum Streptophyta; class Magnoliopsida; order Santalales; family Viscaceae; genus Viscum; species Viscum album. The sequence continues at coordinate 302,125,313 of OY728151.1, forward strand.
AAGAAGAACAACAAATTTGACTCCTTAACCTATAATATGTAATATTTAATATGAATGAATTAATTATTTTTTATCTTATTTAAGGTTTTATACTATCCCATGATCTACCCATTTCAAACACAGGACCAATGAAAAATTATGCATGATCCTTTCCTATGTCTCTACCCCACAACCAACTTTGCTACATTTATTAGGATTAGTAAACATAAAGTTATATTATTAATATCATAAGGATACCAAAATACCTGTGTCTCATCTGGTCACCAATGTTAGCTTAATTAATAAACGTAGGTGACATAGTTTCCCTACTAACCCATCAAATCTCAAATATTCCTAACACTAAACTCCATTATATCCCTCAAAATAAAATTATGATTCCACTATATCATGAACCCCTTCACCTTAGAGAGCACCCCAACTAGTCTGGATGATAGAGATGTGAGATGGTGAATACCTAAGTCTCACCTCTATTAGGAGATGGGTTGGCGACTAGCACCGGTGGTATGAAAATCATAAATATGGGATACATTACCCTATAAGAGAACATGAAAAATAGAGATAAAGAAGATACACCAATAAAAACATACTCATACTTATAAAATATCCTCAGTACATACATGAAATGTCAAACATTAATAAAAGAATAAAAAGGAAACTACAAATACTAAAAAGGTAAATAAAACAGCAACCATGAATCCCAAACATATCCTATAAAACTACGAGCTAGTAATAGTTAGCTTGATCTGCAACCTGCTCATGCTGACCAACAGAAAGGTTTATATATATATATAGTTGAGAATAATAGTATATTTAGAAGGATCCCTTTAGTACCTATCCTGAAAAATTTAAAGAAAACATGATAAATCATATTGAATAACTGTGAAACTATCTCCTCACCTAAATAGGCTTACTAATCTCCAAACCTCACCATATATAACTCTCACCAAGTATCACATACAGGAGATCATATGATTTAGTATCCACAATAAGGGTACCCCACTACCACTTACCACTTAGCTTTCCACTCTGTAATAAAATCACATATCCTAAGATATATCTATCAAAAAGTGATCCATCCCACGGACACCTAGGCTAACAATCACAACATGCACTATCTAAATCACATCAACACATCATCCCATCCTCATTTCCATATATAGTAACCAAGTAGTTTTTGGGATCCTCTATAACTCGTAATATTTTTATCATACATCTGATATTATACCCCAATCCAACACAACAAGTACACCGAGTAAGGTACTCCAAGACATCAAATCCCATACATGTTATACCTATAATAATTATTTGGAAACTATATCTAGATGTACATGTGTGTGAAACAACCACAAGACATCAGGAAAATCTACAAACAAATATATTGGAAATCTAACTATCATTCATACCATCACATATAACTACCAAGAGAAGAGAGTGGGGCTAGATGGGGTAGTCATCCATTCATACTCCCACCGATATGTTGGGGAAAACACCCTCCTAGATTACCCTAGGTTTCAGTCTCCCTAACATAAATGGGTGGGGTAGCATATGAAATCATAATCTATATAAGATATAATATATCTCACTACCACACTATGTGCATAACATTGTCTTATAATCAATTGAAACTACCCTAAAATAAAATCCATACTTTCACTATTATGACTAGATGTCGTACACGCACACAAGCATTTTAAAGAGATACATTACATTACTTATTTTTTTTATCATTTACTTTAGATTAATTAATTCATTAACCATTAATTAACATCATAAATATAATAACATTATTCCACAATACCTTTCGTTAACCATCGAAATCCAAATCTATTCCCCCAACATAATCCAATTGAGACCTCATTTTCTTAATATTATCATCTTTTAGAACTTTCCTTCAAACAAGAACGAACCCCATGGGTTAAAAAATTATTAATAATTATTAACCATCCAAAAATTATTATGTACTATAGAAAAACCATTATAATCTTCCATCAAGATATGAAATTAATAACATCGAGTTGCCTCAAGCAATGGGGATGGGAATGAAGATAAACAAGAAACCCAGCCACAATCCATTTAAATAGATTATATAAATGGAAATATGAGATCTCATTACCACATCAATGAGTAATCTAAATTTCAACCAATTACATCATCATTGATTCTATCTCAAGCACCAACATTTAAAACCATATGCATCTCACTGTCATAGACATCATCTTCTAATACACCATCCAAGACTGCCCACTTCATATCAGACAACCATCCCAATCTCAACCACCTTTGGATCACATCACATCAGCCACCTCAGGATCATAAAACATTAGTTATACCAGGATCATATCACTTCACAAGATCACATCTAGATCACATTACAAGGCATCAGGTAAGAAACATAGTAAACATGGACATATAGACCCTAAATCATGGAATCCAACCTTCCCACAAAAAAAATCCCTCATGACTCTAAAAACAATGTACTCAAACCTAAAAATAAAATGAGAATCATATGTACTATAAAGAATTTTCACACATAACCAGTTCTTATTTCATCATAAATTAAATGATTAATTATTCACAGTTTCTAACTGTTAAAAACCTAAGGTGTTACATATGTCATGATATCAAAATAATGGACATGTTATGTAGAATTTAAACTAGTCTCATTAAAAAGTGATGAAAATATCATATAGAAATCCTTTTATTAATATCAATAGCCATAACATGCTTCATATGATTTATCAATTCCATAGAAATATGGAAGATCAAAAAAATCAAAATTCCATTTCATCAATTTGATCATCACCAAACTACATCACCATATTACAAACATGTATATTATTTAATTTAATAATCCAATTAATCCATTAATTCCAACTTTTCATTATTTACCAATTTCAATATGATCAAATAGGAATAAAAAAACGGTTCAAAATAAGAAAATAGATATAATAATATGAAGAAAAACAAGAGGCAACCCATTATCAAAGTATAAGGAATCAATAGAAATTTCCTAAAAAATTTTAAATTGAATCTTGTTTAATACATATTATGTTAATTTAATTTCCATCCAAATGGATAAACAATGATATTTTTTTATTTCACATAAATAAAAGAGGATAAACAAATCCACTACCTCAAAATGTTCAATATTTTTGACATGAGAAGATAACAACATCATTGATCTGGATCACCTCTCACTCAAGAAGGTTCATCGCTCCATGGATTTCATGGAACAAACACTCCAAAAAACAAAAATGAAAACTCCATTAAAACATAGAAGATAAATTTAATCATATATAAAGAATAAATAGGAAGATCATAATTGAAAAAATATAAGAAAAAATCGAATAATGTGCCTCAAATCACTATGGATCAAACATGGGTAGCTGAGAAACATTCCACATTGAATGTATTTGAAAATTCTTGAAGAGAGAGCCACTGTCCACTAGGAATTTGGGAGAATGGATGTAAGGTTTGATAAAAAAAATAAGGCATTGAAACATATATCAGCATTCTACACAACTGATATTCCTGATGTGAAACACTTTCACATTATGATATTATTGGGGTTTGAGGCACACTAAAAAAGTAATCACCTCAGTCAATTCGGTAAAAACTCAGATCATCGTTTTAGGTATGGGATTTTCTTTTATGATGTTTTTGAGGAATATAAGAGAATCTCGAAATTTAAGGAGTACACTTCGTGTACTTTGAATGTAAATGTCATGTACCTGGTTGATGCTTGTGACCATGTACTTATCGTGTAACGGCTAATAACATGGCTGTGTGGGGTTGCCTGAGGATCTCCAAAAGAGGATTATATTTTATTCAAGTACACACCATGTAAATTTAAATAATATTCTATGTACTTTTATTTTTAATTGTTATGTCAGACTAGGGTCACGTCTAATCAACAGAAACCACTTTTCCAGGTAAATCTCATTCTAGAGTGTCAAGTACTGAGGAATCATTTCTAGGCCCTTGACTCAGCATTTTTTCTCTGAATCAAACTCTATTAGTTGTGTTGGAATCATATCGGTGAATTATTCCTTCTTCTAAAGCCTCATCTTTCTATTTCCCTTCTCTCGTGAGATATCCTTGGTCAAATTTTATTGATTGTTTTATAGATATATTGCAATATATATCAATTCACGGTCTAGTGCTAGTGTATATCGATTGAATAACATCGAGGTAGGTGGTTTGGGCCTTTCTGTAGTTATTTTTTGAGTATTATATGGAAAGGTTTCCAATACCCTATAATGAGGTATGATTTAATTATGGTTTTATCCTTGTTAATGCCTAGTATGAAATGTGTGATTGAGTAGAAGATTTTGGATTGTAAATATTGTAATTTACCATAATATCGATGTGTTTCGCAATTTTCATTAATATTGACCATTTGGTCTAGCTATTCCTATTAGGTTGTTTTGTCTTCCATGAATATTATTTTTAGGGTGAAGTGATTTTATCTAACATGTTGTGAGATGATGTAGAATATTTATCCAAGTAATTCATGTGGATTAATTTGTCTTCCACACATCGTTTCTGCACTATTGACTTACAAAGGGCAATGGGAACCTGGTTTAGTGTGACCATTGGTGGAATTGATGTTGAGGGCTTCCCTAGAGTGACTATTATACTTTTCACACTGCGAGACCATTGGGGGGATTGACATTGAGTGCACCCATGGAGTGTCTATAGTTACCGTTACGAGACAACATTGGGAATTTACATTGAGTTCTTCTTCCGAGTTTCTGTAGTTTATAATTAGAAGACTATAGGGGAATTGACGGTGAGTGCTTCCTTAGAGAGTCTTTGTTTCCATGAGACCTATTGGATATGACCATATGAGATAACCAAGATGTCGTTATATCATTGTATATATTGAACAAGAGGGGTTAAGCTATGATAAATTACCCATAAGGTTATATGATATTGTTTGGTTAAGCCATAGGGGATAGAATGCGGGTACTTCCCAGTGGGTTACTTGTTTTGATTAGCGGAATACTTGTATATAAAAATGATTGTAATTGAAATTGTAGGACTGTTTACTTTTTAGTACTACCTTGTTTACTGCTTAGTTATTCTTATTTCTATCCATATATATTTTCTAACTGTTAGGCATAGATCGTTGGGTGGTTGCCTATTATTATTCATCTCACAACATGTTTGGGGCATGCATTTGGGCCCAAAAAGATTATATTTTTTCTTTTATAAATAAAGGAAATTTCCCTTATACATCATACACCTGATTGTTGTGGAGTTGGAGAGCATGGTACCAAGATGAGGCTTGCGATGTTGCTGGAGTTTACCTGTTTTCATTGTTTGTTGATTTGGTATTGTATTCCCGAATTTTGACTTGTTTGGCTTCTTTTCTAGACATATGTATCATGCATCATTTATGTATGTGCTCCAGTTGTTATTACATCCAGACATCCACCGTTTACTTATTGCATATTATTTATGATTTTTCTTTTATATATCCTTTTATTTCTACCATTTTACTCTGCCAATGAGGGCATAGTTTCCCCACTATCACACCCAAGCCCCATGCAGCTAGTCAGCTATATCTAGAATTTGGGGAATTGCGCTTGAGGCCATGTGACCAACTAGGTGTGGGGCACCTTAGGGTGGCACTCGGAACTGGGACATTACAAAGTGGAATCATAGGAAATTATTTTCTTCTTGACTTACTATATAGAGCCTATAGCTATGTATAGGAAAGAACATGTACATGGTAATAAGTTGTTCCAAGGAGTAGCTAACCCATGTACATGGAAATTCCAATTTACCTGGAATATTTTTTTTTTCTAGATTTTCAATTATTACATTTGATTTGATTTCACCGTTGTGTGATTCACATGTTTTGTGTTGTTATCATTGATATAATTGAGTCTATATTTCTATTTCTACCGGATGATGGGATGTTATGGAATCTCATGCATCATATAGGTACCTACTATAGATAACATGTAATGAATTATTATCATGCCATTTAGGGTGCATTACTGATTGCATGTTGTTGTGAATAACGTTTTTCTTGATATGCATGTTGTTTTGATAAATTCATCATATAATACTTAATGCCTGATAGGGTATGGCTAATGATTAAGGTTTTTTTAATAAATGACAAAATTTGGTTATTGAGATGTTATAGGCCCTCAAGGAATAGAATTTGTTGGATCATTGCACTATTAAGCTTGTATATAACCTGTATAAGATTCAAATCATTGATTAGTGGGGAGAATGGGCCCTCACGGATCAGAATTTGGCACATTAATGTTCACTTATAATTTTTTCTGGATTAGGGAGTATTTTATAAGGCTTATAGTCTGGAAAAACCCAGAATACATGGCATGTAATGATTAATAAATGTCGTGTATCCTTTTGTTCTGGAAGGAACTGCTTTTCTTAAGTACACGCCATGTACATTAGGTACATGATGGGGAGGATATAACCATGTTACAACCTATGTGGGATAAGACTTGGGGTTGGGAATTCCTTTGTGGAACACACCGTGTACCGAAAATACACATCATGTGTATCGACCATGTGTCCAGCCGTGTGAACAATGACACGGGTGGGTTGTGGGTATATATTAAATGTCTTGTCTGGCAAAAAAAACGACATCTAGAATCCACTATGTAGTCAAATGTGTGACAAATAACATAGGTTAGTGATGTTCTTTCTAGTACACACTGTGTATGGCACAAACATGCTATGTAGCCTTGATCAAGGAGAACCGTTTGGGTAAAGCTGTGTAGAAGAACTCGGGCACGAGAAGAGGATTCAAGTACACATTGTGTGTTAAGATAACACACCATGTGTATGGGGTGTTACGCGACCAGGGTTAGAAAGTGTACACACCCATGTGAAGGCTCAATGCAACATGTTGTGTATGGGTCATACCCACAGTGTATCACCATTTTGAAAAACTTGAATATTTGTCATCTCATGTTCCTTTCTTGCACATCAAGTTTCAGTACATGTTAATATTGATCAATGGGTTTTGTATAACCTTGTAGTTTCATGCCACTAATATTTCTTCCTATTGTAGGCCAGTTATAGGGAAGTGACTAGACACTAGACATGGATGATCGGGAACTGCCAGAAGATCCTCCAGTTGTGCCCATCTTGGCTCCAGCTATTATCATAGATATAGGCACTAGGGCACAGTTCTGAGAGGTCCTTTTAATCTTCATGAATTCCTTCCGAGGAGTACCACCCCCAGCCCCGTCTATAGTAGAATTGACAAGGGTCTTTCAATCGCAGCATCCTCTTACTTTCTAAGGGGATGGAGGACCGTAGGCTATAGATTCATGGAAATAATCGATGTGATTGATCTTCGAACATCTAAAGAGTCCTCTAGAGAATAGGGTAAAACTCTATACTTATATGCTTTATGATTCTTCCATGAAATGGTGGGATGTGATCTCATAGGCATGATGCCAAAAGGTTATGGCTTGGGTGAGTTTCAGCGTACCTTCTATGACTACTTATACTTAGAGAATTTGAGGGCAGATCAAGGCCAAGAGTTCATAAGTCTATAATAGGGTACTCTTTTAGTCATGATGTATTCGTTTTTACTCAAATTAGCTACAACACTTCACACCTATTCTAGGGGATGACGAGTTATTCATAGAAAGGAACATTCAAGATAGTCTCAAGAATGACATCTAATCTAAGGTGAACATATTTATGTTGACTTCCAAATCTTCTATAGTCAACCAACCACTGATCACAGAGTGCTACCTGAGGAATTCTGGAGCTGTGGTCCAGGCCAGTTCAGTATCAAATGTTTGTGATTCTATGATTATTAGTAGGAAGTGTTGTAGGTAATCTACACCTAGAGATCCTGGTAGTCATGATACACCTTTAGGTGGCCAGGTGGTATGGAACTAGTGTGGAAAGGGTTGGAATAAGAGGACACATTTCATGAGAGACCCAGTCGAGTGCCGATATTTTGGAAAGATATGCCATCTAAATCTATTCTGTAAGTTTTTATCACTAGTAGCCAGTGATAGGGGTTGTTCTATGACTCTGTGTTCTGGTGCAGCACCACTAGTTTCTCATGAGTCTTGAAACTGGAGTTCTTTTGACCATTCAAGCCAAGGGGTGGGTTGTGGCCACGATATCCAGTTGGAAGGCTTTCAATAACTAATGGGTGGATCAGCTCAGGGTGTTTAGGAAGGGTCACAGGGCCATGGTACATGAAAGAATTTTTCAGTGGAGCAGAACCCATAAGAGCAGGACCCCAAACCCTCTATAGTTTGAGGAACAATTCTATTTTTCTTTAGTTCTATCTTCTACACTTTTAGAAATAGGGGATTCCCATAGTTTCTTATTTGTTGTTGTGGTGGAGAGCCTTTGGATCTGTATCATTACATATGTTGATGTATTGACTCTAGAATCTTCATCGGGGATGAGGAAGACAATTGTACATCAGTGCAAGGAGTGACTTTTTGAGGTTGGTGGATGTCACTTCTCATGGGACCTTTAGGTATTAGAAATGATAGGTTATCCCATCATTCTCAGGATAGATTATTTAGTTTTCTTCCAATATTTTGATGATTTTTTATCGCCATAGGGTATGTTTTACATCACAAGAGGGGATTTTGTTTTTACATAAGGGAGAATGGGATGTCTAGAAAAGCAAAGACAGACCTGAGCATCATGGATTGGGAGGAGTTATACCCCAGTTTTCTAGTCTATATCTAGATGACAAGGGGACTTCACATATGGACATTCCTCTAATGGTAGATCATTTCAGGGATGTATTTCTAGAGGGCTTATCAGGTTTTCTTCTACAGTGTGTGGTGTAATTTTTAATTTTTCTTATTCTAGGAGCAGTAGCGGTGTCAATTCCTCATTAAATGATGGATACACAAGAATTTTGGGAGCTCAAGAAGAAGTTAGGGGAGTTATAGGTGAATGGATTTATCTGACCTAGTACTTCTCCTTGGGGTTTTCCTATCCTGTTTTCCATTAAGGTGGACAGTACCCTCCAACATTGGTGGAATATAAGAAGCTAAACTAGTTGATGGTCAATAACAAATATCCCTTGCCGAGTATTGATGATCTCTTAGATCATCTTCAAGGATACCGGGGGTTCTTGAAGATTGAATTGAGATTCGGTTATCATCTATTTCACATTAGACCATCTGATATACCTCTTGAAGAATTTTGAAGCATGTATGGTCTATACGAGTTTGTGCTTATGTTGTTCGGTCTCACGAATGCGCATGCGGTTTTCATGGCACTGATGAATTGATTGATCCATCCATACTTGGATTATTTTGTGGTAGTGTTAGTGGATGATACCTTGGTGTACTATAACACTCGAAATGACCATGCTACACATCTTGAGAATATTCTGAGAACACTAAGAGAGAATCATCTATATGCTAAGCTCTCAAAATTATACTTTTGGATGGGCGAGATTTAGTTTTTGGGTGATGTTATCTCAGAAACTGGAGTGCGAGTAGAACCAGAGAAGGTGAGAGATGTAGTTTTTTAGGAGAATCCACAGAATTTATTTGAGGAAAAATGTTTTCTAGAGATGGTTGGATACTAAATATGTTTAATACTTAACCTCTCACACTTAGAAGTTCCACTAACATGAATGAATAAATAGGGTGTGAAGTACTTGTGGACAATTTCTTGTGAGTCACCCTTCCATGATCTGAAAGGGTGGTTAACATCAGTGCCAATACTACTTTTTCCATAGCCAGGAAAGAGCTATACTGTTTTTATATAATGCATCAGGTTCAGGACTAGGAGAAGTGCTTATGCATCGGGATGGAGTCATTGTGTACGGGTCTCAGCTGTTGATTTCACATGAGTGGAATTACCTGACGCACGATCTTTTTTTGGCTATAGATGTTCATGCTCTATGATGTTGGAGATATTATCTTCTGGGAGAGGATTTTGTGATTTTCACCAATCAGAAAACTCTCAAGTATATCTTCACTCAGGGTGATCTTAATTTGAGACAGCAAAGGTGTGATTATTACCTTCAGTCCTTTGACATTGAGATTTCCTACCCACCTGGTTAAGGCAACACAGTAACTGATGCATTGAGTAGCGGGAATAAGATATAGGAAGTTCAGGAGGCCAGTAGTCAGTGGAATCTTATGTATCTATTCTCTGACATGCATTTGGAGGTTATTGACAGACATGAGAAGATGTTTATTACTTTTGTAGCGGTTACCTCTACTCTTTTTGATCAAGTGTGAATGTGGATGCTATCAAATGTTGAAGGCCTAGTCCAATAAGATATTGTGTTAGGAGAGGGCCCAATTCCTGGATACATCATAGGCAGGGATGAGATCTTGTATTTTCATGGGTTTGTGTGGGTGCCAACAGAAATACATGAAGAGATGATATGAGACATTCATTCCTCTGTTTGGTCTGTTCATCCAGGTGTCACAAGGATGTATCAAAATCTGCATCATCAGTATTGGTGGCCAAGTATGAATAGACATGTATCTAGGATTTTCATGAGGTGTTCCACCTGTCAGTAGGTAACATTGGAGCATTAGTAACCAACATGGCTTTTGTAGTAGTTACCCATTGCTGAGTGGAAGAGGAATGATGTTATGATGGACTTCTTGATAGGTTTACTAATGTCTCCATGAGGGAATAATGTGTTATAGGTTGTCATTCACATAGTAATGATTGTTGCTCACTTTTTTCTGATCAAGGAGGCCATCATTGTAGAGGAGTTGGGATGGTTGTACATTTGGGATATTGTTTCACAACATTGGTTCCATGCTATATTATTTCAGATAATGACACACGTTTTACTTCTCAGGTCTGGAAGAGACTATAGAGGGCCTTGGGTACACATGAACATATTAGTACAGCATACCACCCTCATAAATATGGCTAGTCTGAGCGTATGATTCAGGTGTAGGAGGACAAGCTTCGAGCATGTGTCTTAGATTTTGGAGGTTCTTCGGAGAAGCACATACCTCTTGTGCAATTTTCCAACAATAATATTTTTCATGAAACTATTCATATGGCGCATTGTGAGGCTTTGTATGGTAGGAAATTCCAATCACCCCTATGTAGGCTAGAGGTAAGAGAGGTAACTATGTTGAGACCTCTTTCTATCCATGAGACCAAAAAGCAGGTCGAGTAGATTCGTAAGAGGATGGCTATTGCAATGTCACGAAATAAGTCTTCTGCTGATCAAAAGAGACGACCTATGGAGTTTGAGGTTGGTGATCTAGTTTTTCAATGTGTAACATCGAGGTTGGGGAATAGGAGGATTAGAAAATAGGTAAAACATTCGCCAATATATATTGGACCGTTTGAGGTTTTGGGGAAAGTAGGGCTAGTTTCCTATATGTTACTATTACCTCAGAGGTACCAGATTATGCACGACATTTTCCACATTTCTCAACTAAGACATTATGTATCAGAACCATCTATTGTCTTTCAACATAAGGATGTTGAGATAGAGGTGGACACATAGTTTGAGGAGAATCCTATCCGGATTATTGATCGCAGTGTGAAGGTACATCGTGGCCGGTCCATTCCTCTTGTATGAGTGCTATGACAACGCATGTGAGTACATGATGAGACTTGGTAGAGGGGGTTGATGTTCGATCGTAGTGATCGGAGCAGTTTGAGGATTCTTCTTCTAATACACCTTGCTAGGGAATTTAAAAAATGAATTTATTTTAGGGGAGAAGCTTGTAAGAACCTGGATCTTCGTTTTAGGTATGGGTTTTTCATTTACCATGTTTTTGAGCAAAAGAGGAGAATCTGAAAATTTAAAAAGTATACATCATGTACATTGAAATTACACATTGTGTACTAGGTTTCCACGGGTGACTGTGTAATAACCGTGTAACACCTGAATACATGGTCATGTGGGATAACCTGGAGACCACCTAAAGCAGAAGCCAGTTAAGGCATGTATACATCATGTACTTTTAAATGACACAACATGTAATTTTATTCTTAACTGTTATGTCAGACCGAGATCACGTCTAATTGGCAGAAACCTCTTCTTCTAGGACTGTCTCATTATAACACCCGAGATTTTTATGAGTACTATTTTGTTTTTATCATCAACGGAATCTTTCACTACATACTAGCTTGGCTTACTTTACACGCAATCGCGACCTTCCTCGATAGCTTGCATCGTACGCAATTCTGAGTTTCACTAAACAGTGATATGCTATTAAAATATTATTAAAACTAGCTATTATGAATAGTAATAACCAGTTTTTGAAATTTTATCTTTCAAAATGGACCTCATTTTTGGATTCGGAATACCGAAATTAGCCTAGGGTGAAATTTTGGTATTTTTCTGAAAACATTCAATTTTTGATGAAAAGTGAAACCACTAAGTGGTAGGTTAAAAACTGAATTTTGCATAAAACTTAATTTTACAGCTTCTGTGAATGGAATTTCGAAAATCAGACAGACATGGTTGATATCAGTAAGTAAAATGTGGTTCAATGAGATAAAAATAATTTTTTGGTGAATAGTAACTTTTTACTTTTTTTTGTCGTGGTTAATAGTAAATAGGGTAACTAAGGGTAAATATGATATTACTATTACCCTAACACATGTCGTAATTCTATTGGATAAGTTTAATTCGACCAAAAACAAACTTATGAATAAAATATGACCATTTAGGCCCACTTGGAATAGATTAGGACATTTATTATTAATTTATTTAAAGAAGGGTTAAAATACTTAAAATCAATGTTTAATAAGTAAATCATTTTTAATATGGGGTTATACATACGATAAATTCGACTATAAATATTCATTATAAAGATAAAAATATTTCCTACATAATGGTATTTTATTTATAATTTTTAGACATTAAATAATTTAATTTATTTATGACACAATGATGATGCAGTAATTATCTTATTAATGAAATATTGACATAATTGATGTTATAAATACCAAAATAAATGTAATTTGAGACTTTTTATGAATCCCAATAATTTTTAGGTTACTTTGATATATTAGTGTTGATTTAATCAACTTGTTTCGAACATATAATTCTGTTATGACTTTCACAAAAATCATTTATCAAATAGTGTCAAAATTGACACAAAATAGTTTTTAAATCAAATATTATATTATTAATTGTTATTTTATTCCTAAAAATCTAAGGTTCGGCCTATTTACTTAGGTAAGAATATATATATTAATAATAAACAATTTGGGGTTCGTTTGACATGTTATAGTAAGTGTATTAACCATATATTGTAAGAAAACAAAAAGACACGGTAAAAGTTAAATTATTTAACATAGAGTTAAATCTAATTGATAAGGTTCAAATAATAACCTAAACTTGTATAAATCCTATTGGTTGATAGGATTTCGACCCATCCCCACTTTAGCTTCTAAATAAGATCCTTTGGAACCATTATTAAATGATTTTGACTTTAAAATAAAATAATATTTTGAGATATTCTTAAGGTGCCCCTCTGCTCCCTTATAAAAGGGAACCTCCTCCCCCTCCTCCTCACACAAATTTTAGCACTCAATATCGGCCAACCCCTGCCAAAATACCTTCTACACTTCCATAGAATAATCCTAGAGGTCCTGGTCTTCTTCAAAGACCAATCTTAGTTCCCTAAGTGGAGGATTCAAAGAGGCGTTCCAAAGTAGAGGTAATATCCATTACCGATCTTTTCAATTTATTTCTTCTTCAACTTCTTCTTCTTTAGTTTTTTCATGATAATGTAAAAAAATCAGTATTACTTACATACTGATATGTTATTATAAATATGAAACAAACCTAATTCACTTTCTACCCATCCTACGGAAAAATGAAATCACTGCGCGTGCGTATGTACGGAATACCGTCTCCACGCCGTGGTGTAATCTATTTTCCACCATCACCTTACAAGGATGCGTATAACGGTGTAATGAGTAAATATTTATGATTATAATAAAGTAATATTGATAATGAATTAATATATATATACTCCAATAAAATTCCACGATCATAGGAACGATATCATCACTCGTGCGTACGTACGGAATACCGTCTCCACGATGTGATGCGACTCGTTCTACATGATCTTCATTTCATAATGATTATATAATTTAATTGAATGAATGAATATGATATATACTACACTAATAAAATTCTGGAAATGAGGTATCTATAACCTAAAGATAAGAATAAGAACTTATTCGACAAAACATGTATAAGAACAAAAAGTTATAAACACCCGAATAACAAGTAGCAATGAAATATTACTGATAAGAACTAAGAATATGACCATATATGATATCATAAAAATAAGTATGATTCTTGAATAAGTCCATAACATTATTTAAATCATTATTCAGGAGGTTCGGACACTTACAAAGAAAGTCGGACCTCAGGTAAGGGGAAATATCACAATCTCATTTTTATCCGAGATTGTTTATACTTTGGTATTTACTAGGGTGTATTTTATCATCCACATCCGTGTTCCCTAAATATGTAATATTTTTTCCATCCACTTAAAAAAGTTTAAATCCAATTTTACCCTTCGGTGAGTTTTTAGTAAAGAATATGAAAGGAATCTTTTGTCGTTTTTTCATACGAGGTATTTTTTGACTTTTCCAACAAAAGTACGAAGAATGTTTTTTTAACTTATACGGAATGAATGGATTTTTAAAACATTATTTCCAAGAAGCTTCCTTTACAAGTTTTCATGTTTATTTTTAATCAAGTTCTTTTAGTTTATAATTGTATGACATGTTATGAAAAGAAAAGTGTTTTTGAAGAAGAAAGGATATTTTCCTCAAGAATGGAGTTCAAGTGTTTTATCAAAATTATTTTCCATCTAAGATAATAAAGGGTTCTATTTTTATCCCTATTATTACATTGATTTGATTATGTTGTGAGGGAATTATTTTTATGAAGTCATTTACCTTATATGATTTGTTTTATGATGTCATGATGTTTCAAGAATCCCATTTTTTTACATGTGTTATGCGATGATGTATGATTTATGATTATGTGGCACACATAAGAAAGGATTCATTATAAGATGGGTGGGACCTATATCTCCCTCCAATGCATTGGGTAAAGATTTATATCTCATTAGATAGACATGGCTGGAACGGAAGGTAATTTCGGTCAGTGATACAGGACTAAAACGAGGAGTGAACTTGGTTTAGAAATGGACTTTTTCCACTAAGATAGTCCTGGAAAAGAGTCATGACTAACAAGAAATGATTTTTCCATGATTATGTGTGCATGCCACAAAGTTTCAAGTTTTATGTTATGATTATGGGGATCTCATTTTCACTTCTATGATTTATTCCATGTTATGATATTATGATCTCTTTTGCAGGTTATGATTTTCAAGAAGATATGATATGTTATTTATTTCTTTTATTTCCCTTTGTTGAGCATTTGAGCTCACCCTTTTATGTTTTCTTTTTCCCAGGTCAGGAAGATGGATATTATGTAGAATATGTTAAAAGGGACCCTAGATATGATGAAATAAATGAGAGACACTGTAGAAGATTTATGAACCAGTTGTTTATGTTTCCCAGTTTCTAAAGACACTATACCTATACGGTCCTTTGTGGTGTTGTCATATGTTGTAATAAGTGTGCTTCAATTTTGAAGTATTAACAATGTATGTAAAGTATGGGTCATTATATTTGGTATCAGAGGGAGGTTATAGTCATCCTTTGGAAACTAGGATGTGAAAGCCTTAGTAAGAACCCTAAGGATAAGCCTAAGCATAGAACACAATCTTAGTGTTTTAGAAATGTCCATGAATAACCTAGGATAAGACCTTAAGCGTGAAAATTTTATTCTTGAATTATGTGGTTTCCCTATTATAATTAGTGTTGCTCACACTATTCTTCTTGGTTTTAGTCAATGGCTGGAACCCTAAGGAACCGTGTTAATGCGGAATGAGATGGGAAATGCAATGATTGTTTCCCTGATCAACCAAACGATATGGGAGCTGGAATGCAAAATCTTGTAGCCATGCTCACACAACTTTCTCAAGCTATGAATCATGCAGGACTTCCAAACGAGCAAAGGAATGAGCAACATTCTGTTGAATCCTTCATGAAGTAGCGTCCACCTTCTTTTAGCGGGTCTACTGATCCATTAGTTGCTGAACAATGGATTAGTACTACTGAAAAGATATTTTTAGTTTTTCAATGTTCTGAACATGATAAATTCATCTTAGCGGTATATCGTTTGGAAGGAGAAGCTGATCAATGGTGGAATCTTATCAAGAATACGAGGCCAAGGGATGAAATTGAGTCCATGGAATGGGACGAGTTCAAGAACTTATTTTTCAATAAGTACATCCCTCGTATTCTCCGAACAAATATGGAGAAAAAGATTCTTGAACTGAAGCAAAGGGATGATGAATCTGTGGGTACCTATGAAGCAAATTTTACAAGACTTTCAAGGTACGCCTCTGGTATTATTATCCAACCAGAGAGTAAGATCGATCGATTCTTTAGTGGCTTAAAACCAAGTCTTCGAAGGGCGTTAGCCATAAGGGACTTCAATAGCTACGATGAAATCGTTCGATGTGCTCTCAAAGTCGAGTTGGAGAATGGAGTAACCCATCAGGCATATGGGTTTGATAAGAAGAGGAAAATGGAATTCAAAGGAAAATCTTAAGAGCACACTGAAAAGAAGATGAGCTTCCCTTATGCTCAAAGTGTGGAAAGAAACATGGAGGGAGTTGTCTTAAAGGGACAAGTAAATGTTTCAAATGTGGAAAGGAAGGTCACCGGGCATTTGAATGCAGTGATAATGGGAAGAAGATGTATAATGATGCCAAAAAGGAAGGGATACACAGAATGAACCTACTACACTTCAATGTTTCAAGTGCAAGGAGATGGGGCATTATGCCAATCAATGCCCAAATCCACGGGTTGATGATGATGGTAGACGTCAACAAAATCTTAAGGCTAAAGACAAAGGAAAGTCACATGCAATTTCTATCAGCGATGTGGAGTATGATAACGAAGTGGTGAAAGGTACACTTACCATCCACTCTAAAGTAGCAAATGTTTAATTTGATTCTGGATCCACCCACTCATTTATTTCTGAAAAATTTTCTAAGGGTATCACCATATTACCTCAACAATTAGATGTTGAGTAAGCTGTGACAACACCTAATGGCACAACAGTCGCATCAAAAGTTTATAATTCTTCTCCGATCAATGTTTGTGGGAAAGTGCTTCCTGCAAATCTTGTGATCCTTCCTTTAGTGGAATTTGATGTGATTCTTGGCATGGATTGGCTTTCTTTATACGGAGCTCATATCAATTTCCAAAGAAGGGAAGTCACATTTCATATTCCAGATCAGTCTATGATTGTCTATCAATGCAAGGATGAACATAACCTTCCAGTGGAAATTTCTTCCATTTTATGGGTATTGACTCCACTAAATGAAGGTTATTTATCTCAAATGGTTGGTAAGAAACTAACGATTAATAATATTCCCATCGTACGGGAGTTTGATGATGTCTTTTCGGAAGAATTACCGGGTCTTCCACCAAATTGTGATGTTGAGTTTTCAATAGAACTCATACTGGGTGCTTGGCCTATTTCAAAGACACCTTATAGAATGGACCCAATTTAGTTGCAGGAATTGAAGAAGAAACTCCAAGAGAATCTTGATAAGGGATTCATACGCCCTACTGCGTCACCTTGGGGAGCACCTGTTATCTTTGTTAAGAAGAAAGATGGATCAATGAGACTCTACATTGATTATCGAGAACTTAACAAGATCACTATCAAGAACAAATATCCTCTCCCACGCATTGATGACTTACTTGACCAACTACGCGGAGCTCAATACTTTTCCATGATTGATCTTCATTCAGGGTATCATCAATTAAGGGTCAAAAGGGAGGATAAACCAAAGACGGCTTTCCATACAAGGTATGGACACTATGAATTTATAGTGATGCCATTTGGTCTTACTAATGCCCCTGCTATCTTCATGGATCTGATGAATAGAGTCTTTAGAGACTATCTTGATCAATTTTTGGTAGTCTTTATAGACGATATTCTTGTCTATTCAAAGAGCAAGGAGGAGCATGAAGATCACTTGAGAATTATATTGAAGACCCTGAGAAAGTAGAAGCTTTATGCCAAATTTTCAAAGTGTGAATTTTGGCTTCAAAAAGTTGCATTTTTGGGTCATATAATCTCAAAAGAGGGGATATCTGTGGATCCAGCAAAAACCGAGGTTATCGAAAGATGGTCGAGACCAACAACAGTAACTGAGATCCGAAGTTTTCTTGGTTTGGCTGGATATTATCGACGTTTTGTAAATGATTTTTCAAGATTATCTAATCCACTCACCAAGTTGACTCGGAAAGGAGTTAAGTTTATTTGGACAGAGGAATGTGAAGAGAATTTCACGGAGTTGAAAAAAGGTTATCCAGTGCACCTGTGCTCACACTGCCTTGTAGTAGAGAACGGTTTGTGATCTACAGTGATGCATCCAAGAAGGGATTGGGGTGTGTTCTTATGCAAAATGATTTGGTAATAGCTTATGCCTCACGACAGTTGATAATCCATGAGAAAAATTACCCACCACATGATTTGAAGTTAGCTGCGGTAATCTTTTCATTAAAGATTTGGAGGCATTACCTTTATGGTGAAAGGTGTGATAATTATACTGATCATAAAAGTTTAAAGTATATTTTCACACAAAAGGAGCTGAATATGCGTCAATAAAGATGGTTGGAGCTGATTAAGGATTATGACTGCTCAATCCATTACCACCCTGGGAAAGCAAACAAGGTGGCAGATGCGTTAAGTCAACAAGACCATGCTAGTTTATCCATGATGAGGATCACAAAATATCCAATATTTATGGATTTACAAAGGATGGATCTTGGAATTATAATGGAAGGGGAAAAATATTCTCTTTCTCAAATGAATGTTCAACCATCTATACATGTGAAGATTAAAGAGGCACAGAAAGAAGATGTCGAGTTACAAAAGAAGGTAAGAAATGTTCATGAATTCAACCATGATTGTGATGGGATAATAAAGTTCAGGAATCGGGTTTGTGTTCCTCCCATCCCCGAATTAAAGAAGGAGCTGCTGGATGAGGCTCATAGTTCTTCATTCTCTATTCATCCTGGAAGCACGAAGATGTATAGGGACCTGAAAGAGTACTTCTGGTGGGATGGCATGAAAAAAGATGTTGCTGAATATGTCTCTCGATGCTTGGATTGTCAACAAGTTAAAGCTGAGAGACAGAAGTCTAAGGGGATGTTACAACCATTACCCATACCTGAATGGAAATGGGAAAACATCATTGTGGACTTTGTCACAGGACTTCCTAAAACATCCAAAGGCAATAATGCTATCTGGGTCATAGTTGATCGTCTTACAAAGTCTGCACACTTCATTGCTATTAGAGAGGATTTCTCTCTAGATCAGCTTGCCAGGATATATGTAAAGGAAGTTGTAAGATTGCATGGAGTACCACTTTCTATTATATCTGATCGGGATCCGAGATTTACCTCGATGTTCTGGCGAAGTCTTCAGCATACTCTGGATACAGAGTTGAGTTTCAGCACAACTTATCATCCTCAGACAGACGGTCATTCTGAGAGAAAAATTCAAACCCTAGAAGATATATTGAGAGCTTTCTCTATGGTTTACAAAGGAGGTTGGGATCAACACCTACCTTTGGTGGAATTTTCTTATAATAATAGCTTTCACTCCAGTATTCAAATGTCTCCGTATGAAGCTCTTTGTGGAAAGAAATGCAGGACTCCAACTTGCTCGGATGAAGTTGGGGAATGAAAGATATTAGGACCTGATCTCGTTGATGTAATGGCAGAAAAGGTCAGATCTATTCAAAAACACATAAGAGCAGCTCAGAGTCGATAGAAAAGTTATGCCGACAACCGAAGAAAAGACCTAGAGTTTGAAGTGGGTGATAAAGTGTTCTTACGAATATCTCCCTTGAAGAAGGTTATGAGATTTGGAAGGAAGGGGAATTTGAGCCCTAGATATATCGATCCTTTCGAAATGCTGGATCGTGTTGCAAAGGTAGCTTACCAATTGACGCTTCAACTGAATCTCTCTGAAGTTCACGATGTGTTCCATGTATCTCTCCTGAGAAAGTACATACCTGATCCTTCACATGTACTCAGCTCAGAAGTTGTACCGTTGGAGCAAGATCTTTCTTATGATGAACAACCAATAGAGATTCTGGATCGTAGCGAAAAATTCCTACGAAACAAGACCACTCTATTGGTGAAATTTTTATGGAGGAACCACCAATTATAAAAAGCTACAAGGGAGCTTGAGGATATGATGAGGGAGAGGTATCCTCATCTGTTTGTTACAAAGTGACGAATTTCGAGGGCGAAATTATTTTTAAGGGGGGTAGAATGTAACACCCGATATTTTTATGAGTAATATTTTGTTTTTATCATCAAAGGAATCTTTCACTACATACTAGTTTGGCTTACTTTACACGCAATTGCGACCTTCCTCGATAGCTTGCGTCGTACGCAATACTGAGTTTCACTAAACAACGATATGCTATTAAAATAATATTAAAACTAGCCTTTATGAATAGTAATAACCACTTCTTGAAATTTTATCCTTCAAAATGGACCTCATTTTTGGATTCGGAATACTGAAATTATCCTAGGGTGAAATTTTGGTATTTTTCTGAAAACTTTCAATTTTTGATGAATAATGAAACCACTATGTGGTAGGTTAAAAACTGAATTTTGCATAAAACATAATTTTACCGCTTTTGTGAATGGAATTTCGAAAATCAGACAGACACGGTTGATATCAGTAAGTAAAATGTGGTTCAATGAGATAAAAATAATTTTTTGGTGAATAGTAACTTTTTACTTTTTTTTACCGCGGTTAATAGTAAATAGGGTAACTAAAGGTAAATATGCTATTACTATTACCCTAAAACATGTCCTAATTCTATTGGATAAGTTTAATTAGACCAAAAAAAACATAGGAATAAAATATGACCATTTAGGCCCACATGGATTAGATTAGGACATTTATTAATAATTTATTTAAAGAAGGGTTAAAATAGTTAAAATAAAAGTTTAATAAGTAAATAATTTTTAATATGGGGTTATACAAAATATAAATTCGACTATAAAATATTCATTAGAAATCTGAAAAGATTTCCTACATAATGAAATTTTATTTATAATTTTTAGACATTAAATAATTTAATTTATTTATGACACAATGATGATGCAGTAATTATCTTATTAATGAAATATTGACATAATTGATGTTATAAACACCAAAATAAATGTAATTTGAGACTTTTTATGAATCCAACTAATTTTCTAGGTTACTATGATATATTATTGTTGATTTAATCAACTTGGTTCGAACATATAATTCTGTTATGAATTTCAAAAAAATCATATATCAAATTGTGTCAAAATTGACACAAAATAGTTTTTAAATAAAATATTATATTATTAACTATTATTTTATTTCTAAAAATCTATGGATTGGCCAAATAACTTAGATAAGGATATATATATTAATAATAAACAACTTGGGGTTCGTTTGTCATGTTATAGTAAGTGTATTAACCATATAGTTTAAGAAAACAAAAAGACACGGTAAAAGTTAAATTATTTAAATTAGAGTTAAATCTAATTGATCAGGTTAAAATAATAACCTAAACTTGTCTAAATCATATTGGTTGATAGGATTTCGACCCATACCCACTTTAGCTTCGAAATAAGACCCTTTGGAACCATTATAAACCGATTTTGACTTTAATATAAAATAATATTTTGAGATATTCCTAAGGTGCCCCTCTCCTCCCTTATAAAAGGGCACCTCCTCCCCCTCCTCCTCACACCAATTTGAGCACTCAAGCTCGGCCAACCCCTGCCAAAATCAATTCTCCACTTCCATAGAATAATCATATAGGTCCCGGTCTTCTTCAAAGACCAATCTTAGTTCCCTAAGTGGAGGATTCAAAGAGGCGTTCGAAAGAAGAGGTAATATACATTACCGATCATTTCAATTTCTTTCTTCTTTAACTTCTTCTTCTTTTGTTGTTTCATGATAAAGTAATAACATCCGTATTACATACATACTGATATGTTATTATAAATATGAAACAACCCTAATTCACCTTCTAACCATCCTACGGAAAAATGAAATCACCGCGTGTGCGTACGTACGGAATAACGTCTCCACGCCGTGGTGTAATCTATTTTCCACCATCACCATACAAGGATGGGTATAATCATGTAATGAGTAAATATTTATGATTATTATAAAGTAATATTGATACTGATATAATATATATATAATCCAATTCAATTCCATGATCATAGGAATGATATCATCACTCGTGCGTACGTACGGAATACCGTCTCCACGATGTGATGCGACTCATTCTACATGATCTTCATTTCATAATTATTATATAAATGAATTAAATGAATTAATATGATATATACTACACTAATAACATTCAGGAAATGAGGTATCTATAACCTAAAGATAAGAATAAGAACATATTCGACAAAACACATATAAGAACAAAAAGTTATAATCACCCGAATATCAAGTAGCAGTGAAATATTACTACTAAGAAGCTAAGAATATGACCATATATGATATCATAAAAATAATTATGATTCTGGAATAAGTCCATAAAATTTTTTAAATCATTATACAGGAGGTTTGGACACTTACAAAGCAAGTCAGACCTAAGGTAAGGGGAAATATTGCAATCTCATTTTTATCTGAGATTGTTTATACTTTGGTAATTACTGGGGTGTATTTTATCATCCACATCCATGTTCCATCAATATGTAATATTGTTTCCATCCACTTACAATAGTTTAAATCCAATTTTACCCTTCGGTGAGTTTTTAGTAAAGAATATGAAAGGAATCTTTTGTCGTTTTTTCCTACGAGGTACTTTTTGACTTTTCCGACAAAAGTACGAAGAATGTTTTTTTAACTTATACGGCATGAATGGATTTTTAAAACATTATTTCCAAGAAGCTTCCTTTTCAAGTTTTCAAGTTTATTTTTAATCAACTTCTTTTAGTTTATAATTGTATGACATGTTAAGAAAAGAAAAGTGTTTTTGAAGAAGAAAGGATATTTTCCTCAAGAATGGAGTTCAAGTGTTTTATCAAAATTATTTTCCATCTAGGATAATAAAGGGTTCTGTTTTTATCCCTATTATTACATTGATTTGATTATGTCGTGAGGGAATTATTTTTATGAAGTCATTTACCTTATATAATTTGTTTTATGATGTCATGGTGTTTCAAGAATCCCATTTTTGTTACATGTGTTATGCGATGATGTATGATTTATGATTATGTGGCACAAATAATAAAGGATTCATTATAAGATGGGTGGGACCTATATCTCCCTCCAATGCATTGGGTAAAGATTTATATCTCAAGAGATAGACATGGCTAGAACGGAAGGTAATTTCAGTTCAGTGATACAGGACTGAAACGAGGAGAGAAATCGGTTCAGAAATGGAGTTTTTCCGCTAAGATAGTCATGGAAAAGAGTCATGACTAACAAGAAATGATTTTCCAGGATTATGTGTGCATGCCACAAAGTTTCAAGTTTTATGTTATGATTATGGGGATCTCATTTTCACTTCTATGATTTATTCTATGTTATGATATTATGATCTCTTTTGCAGGTTATGATTTTCAAAAAGATATGATATGTTTTTTATTTCTTTTATTTTCCCTTGCTGAGAATTTGAGCTCACCCTTTTATGTTTTCTTTTCCCCAGGTCAGGAAGATGGATATTAAGTAGAATATGCTTAAAGGGACCCTAGATATGATGAAATAAATGGGAGACACTGTAGAAGAGTTATGAACCAGTTGTTTATGTTTCCCAGTTTCTAAAGACACTATACCTATACGATTCTTTGTGGTTTTGTCATATGTTGTAATAAGTGTGCTTCAATTTTGAAGTATTAACAATGTATGTAATGTATGGGTCATTATAGTTGGTATCAAAGGGAGGTTATAGTCAACCTTTGGAAACTAGGATGTGAAAGCCTTAGTAAGAACCCTAAGGATAAGTCTAAGCATAGAACACAATCTTAGCGTTTTAGAAATGGCCATGAATAACCTAGGATAAGACCTTAATCGTGAAAATTTTATTCATGAATTATGTGGTTCTCCTATTATAATTAGTGTTGATCACACTATTCTTCTTGGTTTTAGTCAATGGCTGGAACCCGAAAGAACCGTGTTAATGCGGAATGCGATGGGCAATGCAATGATTGTCCCCCTGAGCAACCAAACGATATGGGAGCTGGAATGCAAAATCTTGTAGCCATGCTCACACAACTTTCTCAAGTTATGAATCATGCAGGACATCCAAACGATCAAAGGAAGGAGCAACATTTTGTTGAATCCTTCATGAGGCAGCGTCCACCTTCTTTCAGCGGATCTACTGATCCATTAGTTGCTGAACAATGGATTAGTACTACTGAAAGGATATTTTCAGTTCTTCAATGTTTTAAACATGATAAAGTCATCTTAGCGGTATATAGTTTGGAAGGAGAAGCTGATCAATGGTGGAATCTTATCAAGAATATGGGGCCAAGGGATGAAATTGAGTCCATGGAATGGGACGAGTTCAAGAACTTATTTTTCAATAAGTACTTCCCTCGTATTCTCCGAACAAAAATGGAGAAAGAGTTTCTTGAACTGAAGCAAAGGGATGATGAATCTGTTGGTACCTATTGAAGCAAATTTTACAAGACTTGCAAGGTACGCTTCTGGTATTATTATCCAACCTGAGAGTAAGATCGATCGATTCTTTAGTGGCTTAAAACCAAGTCTTCGAAGGGCTTTAGCCATAAGGGACTTCAATAGCTACGAGGAAATCGTTCGATGTGCTCTCAAACTCGAGATGGAGATTGGAGTAACCCATCAGTCATATGGGTTTGATAAGAAGAGGAAAATGGAATTCAAAGGAAAATCTTAAGAGAACACCGAAAAGAAGATGAGATTTCCCTTATGCTCAAAGTGTGGAAAGTAATATGGAGGGAGTTGTCTTAAAGGGACAAGTAAATGTTTCAAATGTGGAAAGGAAGGTCACTGGCCATTTGAATGCCGCGATAATGGGAAGAAGATGTCTAATGATGCAAATAAAGGAAGGGACACCAATAATGAACCTACTACACTTCAATGTTTCAAGTGCAAGGAGATGGGGCATTATGCCAATCAATGCCCAAATCCAAGGGTTGATGATGATGGTCGACATCAACAAAATCTTAAGGCTAAAGACAAAGGAAAGTCACATGCAATTTCTATCAGCGATGTGGAGTATGATAACAAAGTGGTGAAAGGTACACTTACCATCCACTCTAAAGTATCAAATGTTTTATTTGATTTTGGATCCACCCACTCTTTTATTTCTGAAAACTTTTCTAAGGGTATCACCGTATTACCTCAACAATTAGATGTTGAGTTAGCCGTGAAAACACCTAATGGCACAACAGTCGCATCAAAAGTTTATAATTCTTCTCCGATCGAAGTTTGTGGGAAAGTGCTTCCTGCAAATCTGGTGATCCTTTAATGGAGTTCGATCTGATTCTTGGCATGGATTGGCTTTCTTTATACGGAGCTCATATCAATTCCCAAAGAAGGGAAGTCACATTTCATATTCCAGATCAATCTATGATCGTCTATCAATGCAAGGATGAACATAACCTTCCAGTGGAAATTTCATCCATTTTATGGGTATTGACTCCACTAAATGAAGGTTATTTATCTCAAATGGTTGGTGAGAAACTCATGATTAAGAATATGCCCATCGTTTGGGATTTTGATGATGTCATTCCAGAGGAATTACCGGGTCTTCCACCAAATCGTGAAGTTGAGTTTTCAATAGAACCCGTACCGGGTGCTATGCCTATTTCAAAGACACCTTATAGAATGGCCCCAATTGAGTTGCAGGAATTGAAGAAGCAACTCCAAGAGAATCTTGATAAGGGATTCATACGCCCTAGTGCATCACCTTGGGGAGCACCTATTCTATTTGTTAAGAAGAAAGATGGATCAATGAGACTACGCATTGATTATCGTGAACTTAACAAGATCACTATCAAGAACGAATATCCCCTCCCACGCATTGATGACTTATTTGACAAACTACGCGGAGCTCAATACTTTTCCAAGATTGATCTTCGTTCAGGGTATCATCAATTAAGGGTCAAAAGGGAGGATATAACAAAGATGTCTTTCCGTACAAGGTATGGACACTATGAATTTATAGTTATGCCATTTGGTATTACTAATGCCCCTGCTATCTTCATGGATCTGATGAATAGAGTCTTTAGAGACTATCTTGATCAATTTGTGGTAGTCTTTATAGACGATATTCCTGTCTATTCGAAGAGCAAGGAAGAGCATGAAGATCACTTGAGAATTATATTGAAGACCCTGAGAAAGGAGAAGCTTTATGCCAAATTTACCAAGTGTGAATTTTGGCTTCAAAAAGTTGCATTTTTGGGTCATATAATCTCAAAAGAGGGGATATCTGTGGATCCAGCAAAAACAGAGGTTATCGAAAGATGGTCGAGACCAACAACAGTAACTGAGATACGTAGTTTTCTTGGATTGTCTGGATATTATCGACGTTTTGTAAAAAGATTTTTCACGATTATCTAATCCACTCACCAAGTTGACTCGGAAAGGAGTTAAGTTTGTTTGGACAGAGGAATGTGAAGAGAATTTCAAGGAGTTGAGAAGAAGGTTATCCAGTGCACCTGTGCTCACACTGCCTTGTAGTCGAGAATGGTTTGTGATCTACAGTGATGCATCCAAGAAGGGATTGGGGTGTGTTCTTATGAAAAATGATATGGTGATAGCTTATGCCTCATGAAAGTTGAAAATCCATGAGAAAAATTACCCAACACATGATTTGGAGTTAGCTGTGGTAATCTTTGCATTAAAGATTTGGAGGAATTACCTTTATGGTGAAAGGTGTGATGTTTATACTGATCATAAATGTTTGAAGTATATTTTCACACAAAAGGAGCTGAATATGCATCAAAGAATATGGTTGGAGCTGATTAAGGATTATAACTGCTCAATCCATTACCACCCTGGGAAAGCAAACATGGTGGCAGATGCATTAAGTCGACAAGACCATGCTAGTTTATCCATGACGATGATCACAAAAGATCCAATATTTATGGATTTACAAAGGATAGATCTTGGAATTATAATGGAAGGGGAAAATTCGTATCTTTCTCAAATGAATTTTCAACCATCTATACATGTGAAGATTGAAGAGGCACAGAAAGAAGATGTTGAGTTACAAAAGAAGGTGAGAAATGTTCCTAAATTCAACCATGATTGTGATGGGATAATAAAGTTCAGGAATTGGGTTTGTGTTCCTCCCATCCCCGAATTAAAGAAGGAGATGCTGGATGAGGCTCATAGTTCTTCATTGTCTATTCATCCTGGAAGCACAAAGATGTATAGGGACCTGAAAGAGTACTTCTGGTGGGATGACATGAAAAGAGATGTTGCTGAATATGTCTCTCGATGCTTGGTTTGTCAACAAGTTAAAGCAGAGAGACAAAAGTCTAAGGGGATGTTACAACCATTACCCATACCCGAATGGAAATGGGAAAACATCACTATGGACTTTGTCACAGGACTTCCTAAAACATCCAAAGGCAATAATGCTATCTGGGTCATAGTTGATCATCTTACAAAGTCTGCACACTTCATTGCTATTAGAGAAGATTTCTCTCTAGATCAGCTTGCCAAGATATATGTAAAGGAAGTGGTAAGATTTCATGGAGTACCACTTTCTATTATATCTGATCGGGATTCGAGATTTATCTCGATGTTCTGGCGAAGTCTTCAGCATACTCTGGATACAGAGTTGAGTTTCAGCACTGCTTATCATCCTCAGACAGACGGTCAGTCTGAGAGAACAATTCAAACCCTAGAAGATATGTTGAGAGATTGCTCTATGGATATCAAAGGAGGTTGGGATCAACACCTACCTTTGGTGGAATTTTCTTATAATAATAGCTTTCACTCCAGTATTCAGATGGCTCATTATGAAGCTCTCTATGGAAAGAAATGCAGGACTCCAACTTTCTGGGATGAAGTTGGGGAAAGAAGGCTATTAGGACCTGATCTTGTTGATGAAATGGCAGAAAAGGTCAGATCTATTCAACAACACATAAGAGCAGCTCAGAGTCGATAGAAAAGTTATGCCGACAACTGAAGAAAAGACCTAGAGTTTGAAGTGGGTGATAAAGTGTTCTTACGAATATCTCCATGGAAGAGGGTTATGAGATTTGGAAAGAAGGGGATGTTGAGCCCTAGATATATCGGTCCTTTCGAAATACTGGATCGTGTTGGAAAGGTAGCTTACCGATTGGTGCATCCACAGAATCTCTCTCAAGTTCACGATGTGTTCCATGTATCTCTCCTGAGAAAGTACATACCTGATCCTTCACATGTACTCAGCACAGAAGTTGTACCGTTGGAGCAAGATCTTTCTTATGAAGAACAACCGATAGATATTCTTGATCATAGCGAAAAATTCCTAAGAAACAAGACCACTCGATTGGTGAATGTTTTATGGAGGAGCCACCAATTAAAAGAAGCTACATGGGAGCTTGAGGATATGATTAGGGAGAGATATCCTCATCTGTTTGTTACGAAGTGACGAATTTCGAGGGCGAAATTATTTTTAAGGGGGGTAGAATGTAACACCCGAGATTTTTATGAGTATTATTTTATTTTTATCATCAAAGGAATCTTTCACTACATACTAGCTTGGCTTACTTTACACGCAATCGCGACCTTCCTCGATAGCTTGCGTCGTACGCAATACTGAGTTTCACGAAACAACGATATACTAATAAAATATTATTAAAACTAGCCGTTATGATTAGTAATAACCACTTTTTGTAATTTTATCTTTCAAAATGGACCTCAATTTTGGATTTGGAATACCGAAATTAGCCTAGGGTGAAATTTTGGTATTTTCCTGAAAACTTTCAATTTTTGATGAATAGTGAAACCACTAAGTGGTAGGTTAAAAACTGAATTTTGCATAAAACTTAATTTTACCGCTTCTGTGAATGGAATTTTGAAAATCCGACAGACACGGTTGATATCAGTAAGTAAAATGTGGTTCAATGAGATAAAAATAATTTTTTTGGTGAATAGTAACTTTTTACTTTTTTTTACCTTGGTTAATAATAAATAGGGTATCTAAGGGTAAATATGATATTACTATTACCCTAACACATGTCCTAATTCTATTGGATAAGTTTAATTCGACCAAAAACAAACTTAGGAATAAAATATGACCATTTAGGCCCACTTGGATTAGATTAGGACATTTAATAATAATTTATTTAAAGAAGGGTTAAAATAGATAAAATAAAAGTTTAATACGTAAATCATTTTTAATATGGCGCTATACATAAGATAAATTCGACTATAAATATTCATTAGAAAGCTAATACGATTTCCTACATAATGGTATTTTATTTATAAATTTTAGATAGTAAATAATTTAATTTATTTATGACACAATGACGATGCTGTAATTATCTTATTAATGAAATATTGACATAATTGATGTTATAAACACCAATATTAATGTAATTTGAGACTTTTTATGAATCCCACTAATTTTATAGGTTACTATGATATATTAGTGTTGATTTAATCAACTTGGTTCGAACATATAATTATGTTATGACTTTCACAAAAATCATATATCAAATATTGTCAAAATTGACACAAAATAGTTTTTAAATAAAATATTATATTATTAATTGTTATTTTATTCCTAAAAATCTAAGGTTCGGCCACATGACTTAGATAAGGATATATATATATTAATAATAAACAATTTGGGGCTCGTTTGTCATGTTATAGTAAGTGTATTAACCATATTGTAAGAAAACAAAAAGACACGGTAAAAGTTAAATTATTTAACTTAGAATTAAATCTAATTGATAAGGTAAAAATAATAACCTAAACATGTCTAAATCCTGTTGGTTGATATTATTTCGACCCATCCCCACTTTAGCTTCGAAATAAGACCCTTTCGAACCATTATAAACCGATTTTGACTTTAATATAAAATAATATTTTGAGATATTCCTAAGGTGCCCCTCTCCTCCCTTATAAAAGGGCACCTCCTCCCCCTCCTCCTCACACCAGTTTGAGCACTCAAGCTCGGCCAACCCCAGCCAAAATCTCTTCTCCACTTCCATAGAATAATTCTAAAGGTCCTGTTCTTCTTCAAAGACCAATTTTAGTTCCCTAAGTGGAGGATTCAAAGAGGCGTTCCAAAGAAGAGGTAATATCCATTACCGATCTTTTCAATTTCTTTCTTCTTCAACTTATTCTTATTTAGTTGTTTCATGATAAAGTAATAACATCAGTATTACTTACATACTGATATGCCATTATAAATATGAAACAACCCTAATTCACCTTCTACCCATCCGACGGAAAAATGAAATCACCGCGCGAGCGTACGTACGGAATACCGTCTCCACGCCGTGGTGTAATCTATTTTCCACCATCACCTTACAAGGATGGGTATAATGGTGTAATGAGTAAATATTTATGATTATTATAAATTAATATTTATACTTAAATAATATATATATATACTCCAATACAATTCCACGATCATAGGAACGATATCATCACTCGTGCGTACGTACGGAATACCGTCTCCACGATGTGATGCGACTCGTTCTACATGATCTTCATTTCATAATGATTATATAAATGAATTGAATGAATGAATATGATATATACTACACTAATACCATTATGGAAATGAGGTATCTATAACATAAAGATAAGAATAAGAACTTATTCGACAAAACACGTATAAGAACAAAAAGTTATAAACACCTGAATATCAAGTAGCAATGAAATATTACTACTAAGAAGCTAAGAATATGACCATATATGATATCATAAAAATAATTAGGATTCTAGAATAATAGATAACATTATTTAAATCATTATACAGGAGGTTCGGACACTTACAAAGCAAGTCGGACCTAAGGTAAGGGGAAATATCACAATCTCATTTTTATCTGAGATTGTTTATAATTTGGTATTTACTAGGGTGTATTATATCATCCACATCCATGTTCCCTCAATATGTAATATTGTTTCTATCCACTTACAATAGTTTAAATCTAATTTTACCCTTCGGTGAGTTTTTAGTAAAGAATATGAAAGGAATCATTTGTCGTTTTTTCATACGAGGTACTTTTTGACTTTTCCGAAAAAAGTTCGATGAATGTTTTTTTAACTTATACGACATGAATGGATTTTTAAAACATTATTTCCAATAAGCTTCTTTTACACGTTTTCATGTTTATTTTTAATCAACATCTTTTAGTTTATAATTGTATGACATGTTAAGAAAAGAAAAGTGTTTTTGGAGAAGAAATGATATTTTCCTCAAGAATGGAGTTCAAGTGTTTTATAAAAATTATTTTCCATCTAAGATAATAAATGGTTCTGTTTTTATCCCTATTATTACATTGATTTGATTATGTTGTGAGGGAATTATTTTTATGAAGTCATTTACCTTATATGATTTGTTTTATGATGTCATGATGTTTCAAGAATCCCATTTTTGTTACATGTGTTATGCGATGATGTATGATTTATGATTATGTGGCACAATAAGAAAGGATTCATTGTAAGATGGGTGGGACCTATATCTCCCTCCAATGAATTGGGTAAAGATTTATATCTCATGAGATAGACATGGCTGGAACGGAAGGTAATTTCGGTTCAGTGATACAGGACTGAAACGAGGAGTGAACTCGGTTCAGAAATGGACTTTGTCCGCTAAGATAGTCCTGGCAAAGAGTCATGACTAAAAAGAAATGATTTTCCATGATAATGTGTGCATACCACAAAGTATCAAGTTTTATGTTATGATTACGGGGATCTCATTTTCACTTCTATGATTTTTTCCATGTTAAGATATTATGATCTATATTGCAGGTTATGATTTTTAAAAAGATATGATATGTTTTTATTTCTTTTATTTACCCTTGCTGAGCATTTGAGCTCACCCTTTTATGTTTTCTTTTCCCCAGGTCAGGAAGATGGATATTAAGTAGAATATGCTAAAAGGGATCCTATATATGATGAAATAAATGGGAGACACTGTAGAAGATTTATGAACAAGTTGTTTATGTTTCCCAGTTTCTAAAGACACTATACCTATACGGTCCTTTGTGGTTTTGTCATATGTTGTAATAAGACTGCTTCAATTTTGATGTATTAACAATGTATGTAATGTATGGGTCGTTATACTCATACATGATTGAGGGATATAGAAGAATCTTCTATGGGCCCTTGAATCACTGTCCATTCTCTATATAGAACATCACTAGTTGCGTTGGAATCATATCGTTGAGTTATTCTTTCTTATAGAGCCTCATCTATTGATTTATCTTCTCTCGAGAGATACCATTGGCTGAATTTTTTTAATGTTATTTTAGATTAATCACGTTCTAGATCAATTTAAGGGCTGAAGCTAGTGAATATCGATTGTAAAATGTCAAGGTAGGTGGTTTGTGACTTTTTGTAGTCAGTCTTTGAGTATTATGTGAAAAAGTTCAAAATACACTAGAACAGGGTATTGCGTAATTATGGTTTTTTCCCTGACAATTCCTATTATGCCTTGTGTTCTTTAGTAGATCATTTATGATTGTAAATATGGATATTTACCATCATATGGATGTGTTTCATATATTTTCTTGATATTGACTATTTGGTCTTGCTTTTCCTGTTAGGATTCTTTGTTTTCCATGCCTAGTATTGTTTAAATAGAGTGGTTTTATCTTACTTGATGTGGGAATGTGGTAGATTGTTTATCCAAGTATTTTATAAGGTTTATATTGTCTTCCATTAATCATTTGTGCACTATTGAATTACATTGTGCTATGGGAACCTGGTGTTGTGAGTACATAGTGGGACTTAACGTTGAGGGCTTCCCCTGAGTGTTTTTTATACATTTCATGCTACGAGACCATAGGAGTGATTGACGTTGAGTGCTCTCTATGAGTGTATACAGTATCCATTACAAGACCAAATGGGAAAATGATGTTGATTGTTTCCTCAGAGTGTCTTTAGATCATCGTTAAAATTATATAGGGGGAATTAATGGTGAGTAATTCCTCATAGAGTCTTTTTTTGGATGAGACCAAAGGGGTTAGACCATGTGAGAAAACTAGGAGGTCGTTATATCATTATATAAGTTGAAACAGAGTGGTTAGGCTATGTGACATTATCCATTGGGTTACATGAGATTATTTTGTAGAACCAGATGGGATAGGTTGTGGGTACTTTTAATATGGTTAGTTGTTTTGAAAAGTTCTTTACTTTTATATGAAAATGAATGTAATTGATACAATAGGATTGTTTACTTTTGATTATTTCCTTATTTACTGCATAATTTTCTTTATTTCTTGTCATATTAATTCACTGACTGTTAAGCATAGATCATTGGGTGGTTGCCTACTAGGATTCGTCTCACACCCTGTTTGGGTCATGCTTTTGGGCCCAAACAAATTATATTTCTGTAGGTATACATAAGGGAATGTGCCTTTCTATTTTAGGTACTTGATTTCTTAGGAGCTATAGAGTATGAAACCAAGATGAGGCTTGTGATGTTTCTTGATATTATTTTTTTCTTTGTACTTTTATTTGGTATTATATTCAATAATTGTGACATGTTTGGCTACTTTCCTAGACATATGTCTCATGCATCATTTATATATGTTCTCCAGTTGGTTGTACTATTATTATTTTGTCGTTTAATTATTTCATGTTATTACTACTTCTGCTTTTGTATATCTATTCATTTATTCTGAGTTACTCAACAAATGAGGACATTGTTTACCAACTATCACACCCAAGGCACTCGCTACTAGTGGGAAGTATCTGGAATTCTGGTAAATTCACTTGAGGCCATGTGACCAATAGGGTTTGAGGCATCTCATGGTGGCACCAAGAAACCGGACGTTACAATTCAATCTTAAAATAATTTATTTCATAAAATAACTTACTCAACCACCCTCACACAATCCATGAATGGAATTTAAGCTATGAATCATTCTCTCACACAATCCACAAACCTCAAATTCACATCATAAACCCCTTTTATGTCATGAAATCTCCTTGCTTCTGGCCTTCAGTAGCCAAACACCTCCAGACATTGTCTAAGCCTCTTCCAAGAACCACATGATTTAGAAACAAGCAAAGTGTTAGACTTGAATGATCCAAGATAATGTTTTCTGTATTTCAAATTAATATTAAAAACCATAAAAATCCCACAAAATCCAAAGAAACATTAGGTTTAGTGTCTTAGGAAATTATCCATAAATCAACTATTTTACAACATTTGTGACCATTTATAAATATATACACTATATTGGATCCCATTATAAACACCTCTGGGATCATACTCATCCTCATAACCTATGTAATGGAAAACAAAATAAATCGTACACTAATATTCTTAGTATGATAAAAAAATTGGTGCTAAAATTTAGTGATCATACGTTTTCATAAGATAAGAATACGGGTATGAGAACATGATCCTAAATTATGAAAATCATACCCAAAATGACAAAGATCATAACTCACGAGTAATGGAATAAATATTTATCATAAAAAATACATTGATTTATAATGACGAATAAATCATAATCAATAATGAACCATGATAACATATTATAATCCTAAGAATATGACATTTGAGCGTGGAATAAAAATAAGTATAGAAATAATATGTCAAGTATATCCTATAAGAATCCATCAAAAAATAGTATTTGGATAACCATATATGTACCTTCATGGGCTTGTCATTACCACTTCTTTGACCTTGGGAATGATCTTACCACCTATGTACTCTTGGGCCCAAGCATACCACTTGTATACTCTTAGCCTTGAGATAATATACTGTCTACCATTTTGTGATCCTGAGATATAAATTATTTCAATGAATTTGAGTCATATAATAGACCCACCCCTAACATAAAAATAAAACATTTATTTGTATTCCAAAAGAACATGAAATAATTCATTATTCTCTCAATGCTTTATTAACTTATTGAAATGAAAGTGTCCTAGGAAAACATCATTAATAATCATAATAATAATAAATAAATAAGAATAAATTGGAAATTAATATATGTTAATATCCTTTGTAAATAATAATAATTAATAAAAAATGTTTACATAGATATGTTTTATCGTTAAATCATATTGAATGTTATTTAAAAAAAGACGAAATATCCATTTATTTTGGGAAATTTTTAAAATCTAAAAATATAAAAAAAAATTGGAATAGGATATCATTTTTATAACCATGGAATATTTTCAAGGAATATTCAAGAATAATGAATAACAAGAAAGTGGAAAAAATCATTTATGTCTAAAATATTAAAACCCATTATTTTTCGCCTATTATAAAGAAATTAAAAAAGAAACTATTTGAAATAAATTAGTTAGACTCCATTGAAAATTTTATAATTAAATTAAATTATACTAGAAAAATTACATTATAAAATATTTAAAATTTTATAATAAATTTTGTGTAATAATTTTTATGAAGATGGCTATATAGGGATAAGATTAAGTACTAAAAGAGGGAAATATGATCATTTTTTATTAAAAATAGTAATTTTGTCCTTTTGAGTACCAAAGTGGGTAAAAAATTATATAATAATTGAAAAATCTATCTATATATATATCACTAAAATAGATGGGGATTTTAAATGAAATACTATAAAATTATACCCGTGGAAACTGAAACACAATCAATCCTAATAAAAATTGATATAATTATATAAATTCATATATCCTTCAGAAACCTTGATGATTAAAAAATTATGAGTGAGACAATATTATAAGGAAAATAATATCCTAATAATTATCACTAAAATTATCATAAAATACATTCATAGTAATTATATACAGCACATATAATAAATAAGGTTGTGAATATAGAGCATATATTAATAAAGATAAATTGAGACGAGGAAACCATTACAACATTGGTATATTTGTAATAAAAATATGATGATTCATATAACTTGAGAAGAATTTAAAAAAAAATTAATTTAATTAAAATTATGATTAAAAATTCCATATGGAATTATATAAATCACATGATATAAAACAATTGGTCAATATGATAAATGCCTCAATGAATTAAAATTGAGATAATAAACGCTAACCTTAACACTTGAATTACATGAACGAAATTTAACCTATCTTATAAAAATAATAACCATGTTATTATATTATTTTAGAACCTTATTCATATATAATAAATTTTATTAACATCATTTACAATCATTACTCACTCATATATTAGTTTTTTAGAGTTCACTTTCATTATTAGATGTGAGTATACTTGATTTTCTGTATGAGTTTATTAAAGGAAATTTCTATCATAATTATTTGAGACTATGTTAATCAACAAAATATTATTTAAGGTAATATAATATATGTTCCATAATATTTATAAATTTATAATTTCATTCCATGATAGATTTAGTTGTGATTCCTAAAGATGAAATTAGTGACGATATTGTTTCGAGTAATTTCATGTTATCAAGGGGTTACTTTATGATATTTAAATCCTATTTTTTTATTCAAGAATAATATTCATGAAATATATAATCCTAACTTCAATATATATATATATATATATATATTAAAAAAATACATTTTTATAACAATACAAATAATGTGGTGATGGAAAATGAAATACATCTTTCATGGAGTTGGTAGTTTGTACATATTCATGAGTGACATTTTTCATTTGTCAACAGATGGATATTAATGAATATAGATAAGGATTAATCCTTAATGAATCATAATTATAAAATAATTATGATATTTATTCATAAAATACATTCTTAAAACCATCCATGAATTGTTGTTATGTACAATAGAACATGTCACTCCATGGATGGGGTAGTCCACACCTACCCACAAATGAAATTTTCATTTTTCGCAGAATGGAAAGAAGGTAGAAAATGATTTATCATTTGAAAATATTAATAATATTAGAAATATATTATTTATTTAAATAATATCTCATTTTATCCAGACACAATATGTGGTTATGAATAATAAAATATGATGCTCAAGGAAGCAATAGTAATCATGTATGCATAGACGATATTTTCAGTGTCATAAGAAGAAGGGAATATGGTAGATTATGAATGGAACATTAATATAATAGCATTAAATATAATAATGAGACCAATTTAATTTTATTAATATTATTTTTATAATTTTATAGGATTGTTAATGAGAAAAAAATAGAAAATAATGTTAGAGAGTGGGTAATACTCATGTTGAGTTTTGGAATATATGCTTTAGTGTTCATTTTGAAATAGAGGATTTAGGGATTATTCATGAAAAAATGGGATAATAATTGTATAGGACTCATATGTAAGTATAAATAGTAGATGTTAAAGAAAATTTTGAAAGATATGTGTTTCTTTATGTGGGTTGAAGTGAGCTCTATTTATTGTTGAAAAAGAGTCATTTCCCTTGAATTAAATATTAGGTAAGGGGTAAAAATAAAATTTCATGAGAGATGGGAGAGAAATGGTTTGTGAGAAATTTAGGTATGTAATTAAAATCATAAAATGGTCTTCTAGAAGTTGTTCTATTATGTTTATTTTGTAAAATTCAATCAAATTTATATGTTACTCATTTAAAAACTTTTTAAACATAATTAAAAATTAATCATGGTAAGAAATTTTTAATAAAAATATAATATGATAAAATCGTACAAAATTCAGATGTGATGATTCTAAATTTGTAATCTATTTAATATAATTTAATATAAAAATATGAGAAAATTATCTTTTAAATTAAATAATATAACACATAGAAAATATGATTTCTTAGAAAAGTGTGTTTTAACAGATTAATTACTTATATTTAATTTCATATCAATGACTTATTTAATGGGTGTGAATATATATTTTTATATATTTAAGAAAATTTTTTATAATTAAAAGAGGTCAATTTACTTAATTTATATACAAAATACACATCATTGGTTAAAAAAATTCATTAAAAATAATCCTTTAACCCTTATTGTGGTAATTATCTTTAATTTTAGTAACACAATATTATAAATTATGATTAAATTGATATTATTAACTAATTAAAACATTATAATTAAAAACATGTAAATTATTTCATCTGATTCATTTTACAAATGTGATAAATATTAATTTTAATATAAACACATATGGTGAATAATAACCATTTTATGAAGAAATATATATTATAAGAATAAAATTAATTTATAAAAAATATTGTAAAAACAATTAGATGGATATTAAATCATGTTATTGTATATATTATCAATAATGTTCATTAAAATCATTATTCAATAGTAATATAATACAATTCATTACATATTAAAAAAAATTTAGTAAAATTTATTTTTATATATAAAATGTTTTTACTAATAATTTAGATTTACTATTCAAATTTTATCAGTAAATTATTATTAAAAATTACCATTATTTTTCATTCTATATACTATTAACAATGTTGTTATCTGTATTTATACCCACTAACTTAACAACTATATATATAATGGTAAAATTTAATATAAAAAAATTACCATAATAATATGTTTCTTTATTTTATTTTGCTGTGGAATGTAGATCAAGAGATCTAACATATTATTTAATTAAATAAAAATAATTACCGAAATATTAAGGAATTAAAAGGATCTAAAATACTAAATAATCAAAAAAAATCACCTTATCTGATTGATTCATTAAATCATCACCTATTCATCCTCTTAAACTAGGTTATGTTTTGTTTATTTTATGGTAATTAATTCATGTTACTTCAGAAGTAAATTATTTTATTCTTATGGCATGAATTGAAAAAATAATTAAATCATATAAAATAAATTTTTTGGAAATAATAGTTTGATTTATCAAAAATTTAATTCTTGAAAATTTATTATATCAAGTGTGACCAATGTTTATTCAATTAATATTTGTATTAAAAAAAATTCCTACACAAAAAAATTATGAATATAAATATATCTGGTCGTATATAAATAAATCAGGGATAATGAAAAAATTTATACTAACTAAATGGATACATAATGTCCGTATAAAATTACAGACAATTAAAATCTATCCTTAGCCTATAAAAAATTTAAAGGGATTATATTAGCATAAACAAGTATCATAAACAAGACAATAAGACAAAAAAACCCATTTTTTATCACATAACAAATTTAGAATCTTATTAATAATTATATAAAGGAATCAATGTCAACAGAGGCATATTAATATTCTCAAAACACATATTACTCAATTTCAGGGTTAAGAAAGCCATAAATAATTAAATTTTACATATAAAATTACATTTTTAAAATTCAAGAATAAAATAACTAAATAAATAATTTATATGATGGTAATAACATATATATAAAAAACAATAATCCATAATTTTATATCACCATAAATAAAACAATTAATAAATTAAAAATTAAAATATATAAAATTCATATATTATTTTAATTGACAGAAAGTATAAATAAATTTTTATGGTTATCCTATAAGAATGCATTTTTAATTCCCAATATAAACTTGGAAACTTTAGTAATTTACTAGATAATATATTTGAAACAACATTATAGGAATTACTTTATTAATGGAGTATGATGAGTTTATGCCACCATTAAAAACCATTCACATGTGATCTCCTACAAGCCCAATAACTATAAAAATATCATATAATAAAAAAACAAATTTAAAAATTTAATTTAATACTAAATAAATAATAAAAAAAATTATAGAATCTCAAGGGATTAATAAAAAACATAGTGATAAATCAATAAATGAATCCTAATACTAAAAAACAAAAATCCCCACTATATATAACATAAATAACTTCCCATTGAGAGTAATTCCAAAAACATCTATACAAAAAATATACCATGAAATTACTTTCAATATAGACAAAAATAAATAGAATGGAATAAACCATTCCAATATTCATCTAACTGTGAAATATATGATCACTAATCCTTAACATGATTTCAACTTTCCTTAGTGAAATCAAAATTATAAATCCCTATTCCCATTGATAGAAACATAAAATAAGAAAGGAAGGTGGAAGAATTTGTGATGAGAAGATATTTATCATAACTCATCATCACTAGAATCCCTTATGGGTTGGAAATTAATACATGATAAACCCTCGAATCTTTTCTCCAATCAACCATGGGATGGAAACTATCACTGACAATATAAACTCATAACAGGGGGAACATTGCCTTTATTAATATTATGAATGATGATCCAATCAACTAAAAAAATCAGGTCAATAAATTAAAATAATTAAAAACCATAGAAATTTTATAAATGTGAATATAATTTCATAAAGGATAAAACATGGAATCTATATGATAAATAACAAAATAAAACAAGTATTATGAACATAACTCTACCAAATCCAATAGAACTCTACATCTTGTGCTTGTAATTTACAACCAGATCACTAAATCTGTCCATAAAATATATCATTGTGTATATTGATGTTAGGGTAAGAATATATTCATAATAATAAGGTTCCTCGAAAAAAAATTCATTCCATTGTAGAATAATCAAAATAAAGGATCAATGAGGGAAACTAATTTGTCAAACTACAACCCATCTCACTGATGTCTCTCTCATCAAATACATATACATGTATCTTATTATAAATCATTAAAATATTTTTATTAATAAAAGTACCTCTCATTTTATTACATATATATTGTAATCACACCCACATCTTAATTGAAAACATCCTAGCGTACCCATCCCTTTTGATTTCTACATATTATAATCATAGTCCAAAAACTCACATAAATTCACATATAACATCTATATACTATAGACACATAACATATCTATATAAATCAATAAAATATTTATCCACATACCATAGCCCCAAAAAATAGCTGCAAACCACAACCATAATTTTCCACACATCACAACCATTACCAATTCTATCAGTGCATAACCCTACTATGGTTATAGGTAAAATGTGAGAGAGTTGGAACATCTAGTCATCTATATCACCCTTATCATGGATATTGGAGGTTCAATAGACAACTAAAATTTATATGGGTGTGGGTCATATTTACACTATCAAGTGGTGGTGTTTAAAAAAATAGAAAAATATAAGATAATATATAAATCATTCACACAAACCCCAACCTAGGTTCACTACCATATCAAAACACCTCAATAATCATTAAATGTCACCAATAATCCATTTACACTAAAATAATGAGTTTAAACCAACAAGAAAAAAACAAAAGAATAAAAAATAGGTACATGAATTATTTCTCACATCAACCACTCGTCACTTTTCATGATTTTTATAATTATTGATTCACTTTACATATTTCCACTTAATTTATAAAATATTATTTAACTATACATTTATTCATCAAATCCTATCACCTCTTCACCTTATTCAATTATTTCATTCTTATAAATTATTAAATAATCCCTCCCAATAACAATAATTTCCCTAAAAATGCCATCATCACCACATTACCAACTCTTCCATATCCAAATAAATAAAACCCCAGAAAACCTCTTTATTTTACATAAAAACTAATCAATGTAACTCTACCAGGAAATAATAAAGAAACCCCATTTACTCACCACTCCAATATCAAATAATCATTTCATTCTAAACCTAAAAAAAATCAATAAGAAATCCAATTTATTAATTCCACATTAAATTAATTTATTTTAATTGATTTAGCCACATTAAAACATTTTTTTTCACATTTAATAATCACTACTAATAACAAAACCAACCCTCTCACAATAATAATGATATAATAAAACTACTTAATAATAAAGAAAATCATGGAACACATAAGTGATAAAGTAACTTCATTTATACAACTTCCCCATGTGGGAAAATTTAATTATTTCTCTAAATTTTTATATTTTTTCCATATTAGTATTATTTAGGGTTAATTAAGTATTTTAATATTTTAGGGTTCTAGATTAAAAATAGTCTATTAAGTATCATTTAAAATTAACTCATTCCATATTACTAAAATTCCAGTAGGGAGATATATCTTCTTTGGTTATTATCCCTATGCCCCTCTTGAGTTATTAATGTAAAGTCCAACTTTTACCTATTATATTT
This sequence comes from Viscum album, assembly GCA_963277665.1. Taxonomy (NCBI): domain Eukaryota; kingdom Viridiplantae; phylum Streptophyta; class Magnoliopsida; order Santalales; family Viscaceae; genus Viscum; species Viscum album. Next base: position 302,167,587 of record OY728151.1, read on the forward strand.
CATTACATGGTATTAGAGTAATGGTATTACTCAATCAATTCTATTTTCCATTCCTTCATGTGTTATGTTCCTGTCAATATAGCCATCTTGGAATCATGCATCTTATGTTTCTCCTTCCTTGTGAAACTATTAGGAATGTCACACCATGTGTTCCTTGACCTACCATTCACCATTGAAAATTATTTCTCCTTTAGAATCTAGAAATGCCTATTTCGCATGATTTTCAAATCCTTAACACATCCCCTATAGTCTACATACCAGATCCACCACCAATCTTCTTAAAAGAAATTAATATCTTTATAATAGATTAATATTATAGAAAAAAAATTAAAAATGGATAATGGATAAAGTAATTTATATATTACCTATATCATAAGGATCAAATTGGGAATTGTATTTTTTCTGCATGACAATAATGAATCCCACCATGTATTGTTCCTATTAATACAAACCATATCCCATCCCCCCAAACTAACCTATAGTGCCACCGATAACCATGGGCCCTAGTCATGGCTACGCAACTCTCCATGATAACCTCGGTATGGTTCACATGGAATCCTACATGTTAATGTTCAACCAAATTCACACCTGATCCCCATACTCACTCCTTTCACGTGGGTCCTCAACATGAAAATCAATTTCAAACACTATATAACTCCCAAAGATTTTGTTTTTATATTCATTTTAATAAATACTATATTTAATATCATATATCAAATATATAACTAAACTAAAAGATACCACAATAAATTTTTTTTAATCTAATATAAGCATTAATACATTATGAGAATGTAATGTAACATATAATTAAAATTTTATAAGATATGTAAAAACTCAAGTAAATAAAAAGGCAACAATTAATTAATATTAATTATTTTGTATTCTTATTATTTAAATTTTATTTTTATTTTTTAAAGAATATTATTATGCATTCGAATAATAATTAATTAATGTAAATTAATTTTTTTGAATATAAATAATTAATTTGAAACGGTTGTGAATAGAATCATTTAATGTTAAGAAAGGGGTAAATTTCAAAGAACTAAGGGTTTTCTATTTTTATATAAAAATAAATTAATCAATTTTAAATTATTATTCACATAAAATATTTTCATGTATAAATAAATATATAAACACTAATTTTACTAATAACTGATACGAAATAAGTCTAGTAACACTTACTTTTTTAAAATTTATTTTTTATATAAAATTAATTTTTCATTATATTTTATTTTTCATTTAAATTATTTATTCATAAATTATATATTTTTAATTTTATATAATTAAATTCATTTGAGGATAATAATTCCAAAATTAATTTAGGGTAATTTTTTGGAATTTTTTGAAAAATTAGATTTCTTTATGAATAGTAAAAATACAGTTTTAAGAAATACCATTACTTTTATGATATCATAAAGATATAAAAATTAAATAAAAAATTATAATATATTTTACCAAACAATTTATGTCTTAATAATTTTTATTTAAGAACATTTTAATGATATTTTGGAACCTAAGTTATATTTTGTTATAATAAAAAACTAATATTGGTAATTTGTATTTAATTAAGTATTCAAAGGATTACATTCGATTTTGGATTGGTTTTATAGAGAAATAACTCTCATTTATTTAATAATAATAGAATAAATGTAATTAGAATCAATAATATTAATAATTCTTATCCTAGATATGTATACATTTAATTTATTTTTATGAACAATTTTTTTTAAAAAAAGAAAATTTTATTGTGTTATGTGAACTAATATTGAAGGTAATTTTTATTAGTTTTAGGAATTAAATATAATAAAATAAATTTTATATTTGGAACTATTTTATATAAATTATGTTATATTGTCAATATCATTTTCATTTATAATAATAAGTTAACTACATTATAGTTAGTCACCGTGGAAAAGCCTAAAATGAGGTTAATGTTTTAAATAAAGGATTGAAGTAAAATAATACCGTAAAATATTATCATTATATTATTTGATTAAATTATAACTTACCTAAACATATTTTATACTAATTAACATTTACTTTTTAATCCACTTTCATTGAGTATGACATCCCTTTTTTGTTTAAATATTCTTATTAACAAAAATGCCACCCCTTTAACTTATAAAAAGACCCCTCCACCATTGTTTCCAATACACACATAAAATATTAATTTATCCATATAAAATTACATATATACTTTCCTAGTAACCCTATCCCATGTTGTTTAGATTATGTCCTCATGATAATTTCTTAATTCATCCATAACTAAGAATACATTGAATATGAGATATGATTTCTTCTTTGAGGTTAGAGTGCATCTGACTAAGTAAGAGTGTAAGTTAAGGGTTTATTTATTCAAAATTAGATTTAATTTTTTTATTAGGAATTTATTTCCATTTATACGGTGTATATATCACCTCATTGAATTATTCAATTATGGTTATATATTTATTTATAATATTTAGACTTTTGTTTCATGTTTTAATTTTATTGTTGTTTTTAATCATACGTTACCAAGAATGTATGAATTTATTTTACAATATCACCATGAATTTAAGTTCTTTATATCAATATTATAATTTGATGAAATTTTATCTCTTCCAATATATACCCAAAATATTGTTCCTATTTTCAAATTATTTATGGGTTGTACCCACCACCATATCATTTCACATCCCTTTGGATATATGTTTAACTGAAAGGATCCTACCAAGTAGAGGCATCATTATACCTTATCTTAAATAAAGAATATTTATCCTACATGTCCATATAAATTATTATTTTTTATAAATATCCTTCTCTAAACTTCTAAAATTTCCCATGTCCATTTTTTTAATTATGACATTCTTTATAATATGGGAAAAGAATCTTTATATTTAATGATTTTCTCATTAATTAAATTTGATATTATTATAAATATTTATCTTAATGAACATTCCTTATTTTGATAGTTTTAAAAAATAATTTATTTTCACATTATTTTATAAATTATTTTCATTATGATTAATTTGTTTAAGGATTTAAAAGACATTTCATTCAACTTATGTATGTTTTTATCTTCCAACCCATATTTATTTACATAATATTTATTTCATTCCATGTTTATATTATTTTAACTCATTTCTAAAATAATGTTTTAAAATTATAATTTTCTCCTCATGAAAGTGTTTTTAAAGTGACTTTCAACATTAATTTTACAAAAAGGTATCAAATTCTCTAATTATGTATTATAATTTAACAGTCATTTTCCCTCTATCTCTAAATTTCTTTCCTCTAATAGAGGTATGTTAATGATTTCATTAAGGAAATTAAGATATAATTCCTTTGAGAGATTTAATTTTTGGTATCAATGGAACTAATTCTTAATCTCACAATATGTGGCATCATTTGAATAAGTTTTGTATACCGTTCACTTTCTATGGGTTTTCATGATATGATGAATGATTCATTTCATGTGTCACATAATTATTTGGTATATTATTATGTGATATGAGGGTTTTTATAGACCTATAATGAATTTAGTAATGTTATTAATCTCATTATATGATAAGTAAGACTCTTGTAAGTAAACCCAATCTATAATGGGACTCTGTACACAATGTTTGTGGGAATGGGGGGTAAATGAAATTCCCAATAATAATTTTTCTATTATATTTATGAGAATGTAATGTAAATCCAATGACCTATGGGAATCTATCCACTATGATTATATCAATAAAAATGTAATCTCATTCTAATAGGGGACTATATAAAATGTCTCAAAGGTCTATGAGGCGGGCCCTGAAAAAAATGGCTATCTATGCTTTTGTTTATGACACTACTTTATGACACATTATTATTCCTATGTTATGTTTTCATAGATCAAGATTATTGAAACATATTTCTACACTCCTACTACTCATTTATTATGTTATACCATAATCTGTATTCCATGAATCCTGATTTATGATATATGTTTTAGGGGGTAGGATTATATTATGTTATGTACATTTAACTTGATTTTTTTCTTATTCCCACATTCTCATCTTTTACATACTTATTATCATTAATTTTATCTATTATATTTCACCTTAAAGAGCATCTAAGATCTCCCCTTTCTTATGTATCCATCACCTAGGTCATGAAGAATGTTATTATATATGATGAATCTAAAAGTGTATCCAATGATTTTTTTTGATAAATGAAGAAGATTTATTATAAAATAAGAAGATAATATATCCATATCAAATAGAAATAAATCTTATTGACATTATATTATGTGAATTTATGAGATAAAAATCTGAAACAATTGATAATTTGTAAAATATATGCATATTATGCTTAGGAATCTCACATGGTACCTAATTGTTTGTGTATTTTTTTTCTAGCAACGAATATGGGATTTTTAGTCATGAACCAACTAAAGATACCCTGATAACCAGATAAACAAGCCGACATAGACTGAAGATAGTTTCCAATCCCCACAAGTTTAAGATTAGCACCTAGAATCATAAAAAATAAGTGGGAATGGTTTTCCACCAACAATTTGGAATTAAAAGAAATAAAAGATTATGAATGTCAAAAGAACCCCTACTAAGAGTAAAGTGCCAAAAGAAAACTTGAAAAAATCCAAATCTAATAAAACCATTATACCAAAATATGGAAAAATTGCCCAATTCCAAAAGGGCATGACTCACCAAGTCCAATGTTTAATAGCTGGATCCACCTCTAGAATATCTTTTCCCCTGATCAAACCTGGAAGTATATAATATACTAACACCCGAAGGCACAAGTAGGGTTTCAGAAAAATCCTTGTATTATTTCACCAAATATTTCAAAATAGATGTCAATATAGATATTAACCAAGAAATCTACTTCAATTTTAAAATAATAGGTTTGAAATTTTAAAATAATAATTAAAGAAAACATGAAATACTGTTCAAAATATTGAAATAATTTAAAAATTCATGTTTTACATTTCAAATGGTGGAAATAGACATTTAACAAAAATCATCACAATATATTTAGTGGAATATTTCTAAAATAATGGAACATTATTGAAATGGATAAAATAAAAACTTTTATATACAATATTTTATATATTCAAATGGCATGTAAAACAATTTTCAATAATTGAATATATTCATTTGAAATACATTTCAATTACAAAAATTTAGCAACATGGTCATATTCTGAATAAGTAAGGATAGATTTAGGTTATAGGGACCCATCACTGTGAAATAGAATATATGAACATACACCCTTTGGGCCTAAGGAAAAGGGGATCCATGACTAAAACTTAATGGATGTGATGTGTTGATATGATGTTTTAGAGTGTTGTATGTCGTATAGTGACTCCCAAAATAACTCACTAAATACCTATGTATTGTGTTTTCTCTAATAAAAATCATCAGTGGGAAATTTATTTAAAGACTTCATAAATTTAAATTAATTCGCATTCATAAATTCAAATATGATAATTTTCCAGTTATAAACTATAATGGGGTTTTAAACCAAAACATGACTATTCAAAGAGATAAAACACTAAGGTTTAAGTCAAACCATTTGATGCCATTTCTCTAAAATAAGGATTTGAAACAAAATCATGCAATTTCATAATCTTCATTTACCAGTAAAATTAAAAAATTTAATTTTTCAAACACATTCCACTAATTTTATTAAAAACACTCAATTCAATTTAATTTGGTTTTTTATAACCTCCCATAAAATCAAATTTCCCACACATAAATTATACAACTTAATTGATACGATTTTCAACAATAAAATAATTTAAATAACAAAATTTATAACACCATAATTTAATAAACACCCTCTAATTTATTAGAATAGGGTGTTTTCCAATTTCATTCCAAAATTTTTTTTTTCTAAAAACACCAATTCAATGGTACTAGGTTTTTAATCAATCAATTGAAAGTAATTTAATAAAAATAAAGAAATTTTATTTAAACCATCACATGTTTTTAAATCATAAAATTACGGTAAATATGAATTGGATGTCATAACATAACCATATAACTCGGGAAAAATGGGTCACGAATCACAACGTTATACACAAAAAAATCCAAGGGAGAGAAACAAAAGGGAGGATATATGAATTAAACCTATGTTTCGGTCCAAAATAGTTTCTATTAGATTAAAAAATCAATATGGAGATTCATGGAACACTAGGTATAAGAAGAAAGACTATGGGATGATGATATCAAGATTGATAAACTAATCATGAGAAGATAGGAGGGAATTCCTCAAGCTTGAAATCTATTATAGGTGGGATATGAGGGGCCAATAACACTTCTTGGGATCTCTAAAGAAGAGACAAATATCTTTGGGTCAAAGGATGTCCGTAGATGACCTAAATATGGGGTTTGGTAATTTTTAATTAAAAACTGTATTAACGAAATGTGCATATGTACGATTTCCTTATCATATTTTCATGTTTCACACAAACAATGATCAAATTGTTCCCTCATATTCAATGGGCCACATGTTTCTCCTTGATAGGGTGTATGATTTTTCAAAATGTCTGCATGATGTTTAGAGACCACCAGCCTAAATTCAAAATTTTAATTCAGATGGAATACAGTTTAGCAGGACATGTGCCAACTACGTGTCTAAATGAACTTTCTCAAAAACATACAAAACGTTAATGTTTTCCCAAAGAATCCCCAAACAAATCCCAACTTATTAATGATCCAAAATAGTGGTTTATGAATAACCAAAAATAGTAACAATATGTTACAACCTCCCTAATATAGAATCTTTCTATGCCTAGAAGCCTATGATGAAGCTTCCATGCCCAATATTTGAGGCCACTTCTCTCTAATCAGTGCCTCACTCTCCACCTTCTCATGAGTATCATAACCATTCTGCCATAACACACAAAGCAAAGGTATCATCCTCCCACAATGTTTATTGGTTTCAAAATTTCTATAATGACTGTCTGTTCAGAGACAAATAAAATTAGTCCAGCAAAATGATCACTCCAACTTAGAAGATTAGATGAATCGAATAGAAACATTCATAGATGAGATAGATAAAAAAGTTTATGTATTGAAATCATCTGTGGTGGAAGTTCAAATTGGTATAAAACATTCCCCATCTACTCAATAGCCTCGAAAGGTCTCACAAAAGGTGGATCAAGTTTTGCTTACCTCCCTAGCCATCGATGACCTAGCCATTGAGAATCATTCAGGAACACCTAGTCAAAAACTAAAAAATCCAACAAACTATGATGATGATTAGTATAAGATTTATACTGGATCTAGGCTTTCAACATACTATAATGGATCAGTAGAATCTTTTCTTTAATCTATTGAACTATACATCTTCCAACCAAATAACCTTTACCAATCTCTGACTAAAACAAGAAATATTTTCATGGTCGGCCAAACCAGTCCTCAAAATGAGCCATCATGATTGTGAAATGATAACTATTAATATTATAAAACTAAACCATCACCAAATGATAATCATAATCCCCACTAATGTTTGATATCACTTGAATGAACTATATCCTCAAGAATATGTATAGCTATTTGTGTCTGGCCATCTGATTGCAGATGGAATGCCATACTCAAATAGATGTGAGATCCCAGTGCCCCTTGAAGGCATCTCAGAAAATGAGAAGTTAACCAAGGATCCCTATCACTAACTATAGTATACATAACACTATACAAATTAAAAATTTATTACATATAGATATTTCCTAACTCCTCAACTCTTCCTGAATCATGAATGGGTAAAAAGGGATCCAATTTAGTCATATGATCTATCAAAACCCAAATCGTATTCTTATTTCCCTAGGTCTAATGAAACCCAACCAAAAAGTCCATAAATATTTCATCCCACATTCAAGTAGGTATTAGAAGTGTATAAGTAATACCCAAAGGTTTTTGGTGCTTGGTCTTCAATAAATTTCCCATATAGAGATTAGAAACAAAATAAAAAATTCCACATCTCATACTTGGCCCCAAAAACTGATGCCACATGTCAAATAATATCATTGAATTTCCTTGGTGCACTTCTCACTCAGAAACAACGGATCCCATAAGCATTGAATTCCCTATTTAGAGAAAAAATTATAAATGGTGTCCCCGCCATTAAGAGAATATCATATTATTTGAAACTCATTATCAAGAAACTTTTCATGAAGAATCAATTCGACAATGTCATATGTAAACTGAACACTAGCCACAAAAAACATGATCCCTAATCCATAGAGTTCAATATTAAACTATTCATATAAAACCATAATGATCTACTATTCTGATTATTATTTCACAGATAGGGTATGAAGTTTGGTACCCAAATAATAGAAAATTAAATTCCATTTCTCTGGGGTATTCGTGATGTCAAAATCAAAATATTATATGTATTTCAAAAAATTCCACAGGATAAGATTGAAACATTTTTTAGAGAAGATATAACTCACGGTTTTTTGGGTAGAAAATTGCTTAATCCTTTATCCATATAGGTAATACCTCTAAGTATTATGTGAAAAAAAAACTTCAAGTTTAAGGTTATGGGTCAGAAAATTCTTCAACTGTGTCCTAAGATGATTAGAACAATAAGAAACAACATGATTCACCTACAAAAGAGCTCATCCAAATGTTAAACCTGACAAATTACTAAATAACATCTATCCCAACCTTGAATATGGAAGAGTCAACTATTGAGAAGTCATCAAAAGATGTTTTACCTCAATAAAAGAAATCTGACATTTTTTATTCAACGAAAAAAATGCTCCCTTCATAGTTAGAGAAGTCATCAGCGAATACAAATTTCATAATTCATTAATGAACCATAGATAATACCTAGTTACACCTACGAATATATGAATCTCCAAAACTATCCATGGTTTATCACACATTATAATAGTTTTCACCTTTTCAGGATCAACTGAAATACCATGTTCTGACCCCACATGACTCAATAATTCCACTTCCCGAATCTAGAAATCACATTTTCTAAAATTTTTCATAATGTCAGTGATTTTTCAATAAGATAATGACTGTTCATAGGTGATGCAAATGTCCCTCCTCATTCTTAATAATGATTTCATCCTCAAATACTACCACCAAAGTATCAAGTTACTTGTATAAAATATTGTTCATCGAAACCATCAAAACTATAGGTTCATTGGTTATACCAATGGGATAAAAAAGTTTGTCATAATATCTATATCTACTATAAAAGGTTGTTTTCGAAATTTCAAATTTTTCTATACTAAAAAAATAGTTACTATAGTGAAGATCAATCTTTGAGAACCAATTATCCCATTTTAGCTGATCAAATAGATCATCAATACATTGTAACAAATACTTGTTCTTTACCAATACTCTATTGGGATTTTGGTGTTCAACAAATAGGAAAATTAAACCATAAACTTTCATAGCAAAGGGAACTCATGCCACCCAAGGTGACACACTCAGTCATATAATGCATTCCTCAAAAAGATCACCCAACTAGGACGTCAACCCTTTGAATTTAGCTAGTGGAATGTTATAATAGGGGATAGAAACTATTTGATTACCCGACATTAATTCAAAAAAAAACTCAACATCCCTTACTAGGGGAAAACCAGATATGTCTAAAAGAACCACATTAGAAAAATCATCCACAACCAGAGGGAGATTGCCGCTCAAATATTCTCTCTTAAGATCCAATGAAATTATATATATCACTTTCCCCAACTTAGGTTAAGAAGTTATATCACTGCTCAGCCTTGGGTGCCGACCTGCTTAGAAGACATCATACACACCATAAGGTTTGTTCGAGGGGAATTTTCGAAGATAATAATTAACCCTGGATTTATTGGTAATAAGTCAATCCATTCGAAAAATGGCATAAAGAGATTTAATGTCCGGAATTAAAAAATTCCATCAAAGATCATCATATTATAGAGGGATTATACAGGTAGCAATATAGTAACTCTTTTCTATCTTTGTACCAAGGGCTGTAGTAGTATTCATTTAATAGGATAAAACATCCATAATAATATTTAGGAGATTAACAACATGGGTTGATATAAAATAATGGGATTCACTTGTATCATATACATTAACCACTATTGAAAAATCTATATTAATGGAATCTCTCATAGTCACTGGGCTCATATCCATTTCCTCTGGAGACTCTTCCACTGAAAGAAGAATATTTTTTATAGATGCTTGTGACAAGAACTGTTTTTCTGTCAGGTATCTTATTGTGAATCAATTTTAGAAGATATGAATCATCTTGTGTCACAGTAAAGAGTACAATAAACATGGAAGAACCTCAGAATGTGAACTAAGCATCCATAGGGGAAATTGTTCTTGAGTTCCATAGTGAAAAAACTTATTGTAATGTCCCAAATTTTGACTCTGGTAAAAAAATAAAGGACCTATTTCGGGCATTTCAAAAGGATTAGAAAAAACATTTCATCGAGAACCACCATGAGATTAATTATTATTCCTCTTTCCCTTAAGGGAATACTCACTTCTAATAGGACAAAAAGAATCACTCGATATCCCTAACCAAACAGCCATGTCTATCTCAACCATCAATGCTCTATCTAGTACATACGAATATGAAGGTTGATTCAACAGTAAAATCTGAGAACAAACATCTATTAAATTTTCTAAATCAAACCTTAGATCCTTCATCCTATCATATGAGAATATCTTAGTTATGAAATGCATGAGCTAAGCAATGCAGTTTTCATACTCTATCATAGTCCTATCATCCCACTCGAGTTTGAATAACTTAGTTGAATCGGCTAACATCATTGAATCTGAATAGAACTGGTTAACGAAACTACATTTAATTCTTTCGACTCTAATCCCTCATTCTTCTTCACTATCACTATATTTTCCCACCATATTATGCTTGGACCTTCTAATATGAAGATGACACACTTCACCTTGATTTCATAATGTGGGTCAAAAAAACCCCTAAAACAATCCATTGTAGTCAACTACTCCTTATCATCTTGAGAATCAGTTGATCCCTTGAATGGTTTCAGTTTATGGACAATTAATGTAACATACCAGTTCCAGAAGCCACCCAGAGGCTCCCCATGACAGGTTGGTCACATGGCCTCAAGCGCATTTCCCCAAATGCCAGAGGCTGTCGACTTGCAGCGAGGGCCTTGGGTGTGATAGTGGGGAAACAATGCCCACAATGGAAGAGTACACAGTGGGATAAAAAAAATAGATAACAGCAGAAACCATAACCATCCATACAAGTGTAACAAATAAACAAAGGAAGACTAATAGTAAACAACTGGAGAACACCCACATGTATATAAAGTGATGCATGATACATATGTCTAGGAAAGCATCCAAACAAGTCACAATGATGATTACATTACTAAACCAAATTTGAAAAGAAAATAGGTAAAATCCTCAACATCACATTCCACAGCTTGGTCCCATGATCTCCTGCTCCACAGCAAGTTAGGTACATGAAGTAGAAGGGTGCTTTCCCTTATCTATACCTGCAACCAAATAATCTATATGGGAGTAAAATAATGTCCCAACATGGTGTGAGACAAAGTCCCAATATTAAACAACCCTAAGAACTGTGACTAATAGTCATTTAATATATGGCATGTAATGTATAGTATGTTATAAACAGTAACCCGTAAATAGGATAATACATAGAAGCAACAATCCACAAATTATAGCATATAATCTACAATAAGAAAAAACCACTCAAGAAAATAGAACAAATAGGTAACCATTGGGTAGTTATCACAGTATAACCCCTAATTTTAACCTAAAAATACTAGAAACCCTCTGGGAGATCCACACAGTATCACCCCTATGGTTCAGCTAATGAATAGACTCTCTGAGGAAGCACTCACTGTCAATTCTCTCTATAGTCTCGTATCGTACTAAAGGCTCTCTGGGGAAGTAGTAAATGTCTCATTTCTCCTGTGGTCCGCATTTAGGAACTACAGACTCTTTTAGGAAGCACTGAATGTAAATTCCCCATGTGGTCTCGCATCATAAATTAAGGACACTTTGGAGAAGCCCTTATGACCATTCTCCATATGGTCCACTACACTAGGTTCTCACAGCCCTGTGTAAAACAAACATGCATAGCACGCATATTAGCCCAAGTAAACCTCAATAACTACTTGGATGTCATTCTAAGGCGCAATAGCATAATTGTACACCAATTCTACTATCCTACAACTAGGCATGGAAACTAGAAAAACAACAAATAGGAAAAGAATGCAAGGAAAAACATCCAAAGTACAATACAATTTACCCAATTCACAAGAAATTACCTCCACATAGGCATATCAGCAATGAAAGAAAACAACAAGGGTAAAACAGGAAACACGCAATACCCCATTAAAGGGTATTGGTAGAATTTGGACAAAATGTTCACAGACATCCTAAATAAAGGAACAAACCACCTACCTCGATGTTTGGAGAATGATATACATGAACCATGATGATTGATTCTCTCTAGAACACCGATGATCTGAGAAAATGTCCAAAATTTTCACCCCACGACATCTTGAGAAAGAGAAGGAATTCGAAAACAAGGCTCTAGAAGAAGAAAGAAATCACCATTGTGGTTCCAATGCAATAGACAGTGGCTGAAACGGGGATCGGACGGAAGCTTGGGAATCCATAGAAGTTCTACGGTCGTACGGGTTCTCTCAGACAAAGAACCTGGAGAACGAGTGTGTTATGTCTGTTAGGCGTGACGCCGTTGCGTTTAATAAAAAAAAGAAAACACATGGCGGGTACTTCTTGAGTACATGGTGAGTACTCCATTTTTCCATACTCCGCATTAAGCGACCTCCACTTCACCCCTCCACACCATGTGTGTGGCCCGGACATGGCCAACATACGGCCTGGCGCGACAAGGGAGTACACAGCGTATACTCAGAAAGTACACAGCGTGTACTTGAAAAATTTCCAAAAACCCGTCTTTTCTCAAAAACACCCGAAAAGGAAAGACATGCCTGAAAATAAAGTTCGGGGTTCTTACAAACTTCCCCCCTTAATGAAAATTTTCCCCAAATTTCCCTAATAAGGCGGAGAATAAGAAACAGTGAACAACACCGGCCACTATGATAGTACATCGGCCTCCCATTACCAGGTCTCATCCTGTACTCACCCACGATTCCATATCACCTGTACTAGAGGAATAGACCTCCCAAAGAGAACCTTGATACTGCGATCGACAATCCGGATAGGATGCTCCTCAAATGATGCATCCACTTTGAGCTCAACTTCCTCATGCTGAAAGACATGAGATGGGTCTGAAAAGTAACGTCGAAGCTAAGAGATGCGGAAGACGTCATGCATGGCCTAGTACCTATGAAGTAACTAAAATTGATAGGTAACCATCCCAAATCTCTAAAATACCTCAAACAACCCGACGAACTGTGCAGAAAGATTACCCTATCTATGTATCCTCTTGTGTCCCAATCTCGGTGCGACACGCTGGAAAACCGGATCCCGACAACGAACTCCATAGGTCATCTCCACCGATAAAAATAAGACTTCTATCGAGACTTTGTTGTATCCATCCTCTTCTGAATCAACTCAATCAACTTTGAGGTCTCCTGAATAAAGAGAGGTCCCAATAAAGCTACCTCTCCAACCTCCAGCCAGCAAAAGGGTGATCGGAATGGCCTACCGTACAAAGCCTCGTAATGTTACATCTGAATGGTCTCCTAAAAACTATTAATGTAGGCAAACTCCACCAGAGGGATATGCATCTCCCAATAACCACCAATGTCTAGAATGAAAGCTCGGAGCATATCCTCAAGCACCTGGATCATACGCTCAGACTGGCCATCTGTCTAGGGATGGTATGCTGAAATAAAAAGTACCTATGTACCCAAAGCCTTCTGAAGCCCCTGCTATAACCTAGAAGTAAAGCGCTCATCTCTGTCTGAATGAATGGAGTGTGGAACTCCATGTAGACGTTCAATCTGTCTGATGTATAGTTGTCCTGGATCATCAACAATGAAGGTCTCCTTAATTGGTAATAAGTGAGAAAAATTCATATTCCGGTCGACACAACCCAAATATCATCGTTCCCTCAAGGTAATCTTGGCAATCCGGTCACGAAGTCCATCACGACATCGTTCCACTTCCACTCCGAAATGGGTAACTACTATAAAAGGCCTACTGGCCATTGATGCTCCTCCTTCACCTGCTAACAATTTTAACACCGCAAGACGAAACCGGAAACATCCCTCTTCATACTTGGCCACCAGTACTAGTGATGAAGATCCTGATACATCTTGGTGAATCCTGGATGAACTGCCCAAACTGAGGAATGAAAATCTTGTATCAGCTCCTCGCGTATGTCTTTAGGCACCCATACGCATCCCGTGAAATGTAAGATCTCATCCTTTCCCTCTATCCATCCAGGAAGAGAGTCCTATCCTGACACACTCTCCCACTGGACTAAGTCTTCTGAGTCTGATCGCTACCTCATCTGTACCTGATCATGAAGTTTAGAGGTAACGGCTACAGAAGATAGGTAAGTCTGCCCCTGTCTATTGTTCACGTTCAGATGCATCTCAGAGAATATATCCATTATATTCCACTCACAGTTGGCCTCCTAACCTACTTAAATCTGAGTTCTCCAACTCAACGCATCTGCCACTGCGTTGCCCTTTCCTGATGTATATGCATGCTCAAAATTAAAAGACAGTAGAAACTTGACCCACCTACACTATCTCAGATTGAGATCACGTTGAGTGAATATGTACATGAGACTCTTTTGGTCGGTGAAAACCACATAGTGCTCTTTCAGAAGGTAATGTCTCCAAATAGCGCAAGGCATGAACAACAATTGCCAAATCCAGATCGTGCGTCCGGTAGTTCCTCTCATGTGGCCTCAAATTCTGCGACCTGTACGCAACGACTCCATCTCCCTACATAAACACATCTTCTAGTCCGATACCTAAAGCATCACAATAAACAATATAGCTCTTGCCTAGCTCTGAGAAGACTAGTATCGGTGTTGACGTAAACCTTCCCTTAAGCTCTTGAAAGGCTAAATCACAAGAATATGAACGTATGAACTTCACCCCCTTCTTGGTCAGACCTTTCAAAAGTGATTCTATACATGAAAAGTCCTGAATGATGCATCTGTAGTATCTATCCATACGTAGGAAACTCAGTACCTCAAAAAAGTTCATCAGATGATCCCAGAAAACTACAGCACTCACTTTATCTAGGTCCACAGATACTCCCGCCTCTGAGATGATGTGACCCATAAGGTAATCTTATCCATAAAAAAGTGGAACTTCAATAGTTTAGCATAAAACTGATGCTCTCTCAGTGTACTCAGAATGATCTCAAGGTGGGTAGCATGGTCGTGTCGAGTGTGAGAGTACAAAAAGATATCGTCCACGAAGTCCATGAAGAAGGAGTCCAAGTAAGGAAGGAAAACCCAATTCATCATTTCCATGAAAACTTTTGGCACATTCATGAGACCGAATGGAATAACCGTATACTCATAGAGACCATACCTGCTCTTGAAGGCTGTGAAAGGTATATCTGATGGTATAACGCGCAACTGATGATAACCGGACCTCAAATCAATCTTCGAGAACACCTGGGCTCCTCAAAGATTATAGAAAGGAATATAAATCCATGGAAAGGGATATCAATTCTTAACCGTCAACTGGTTCAGCTTCCAATAATCCACATAGAGCCTAAGGGTACCGTATGCCTTTTTTACAAATAGGACAGGCGATCCCAAAGATGAAGTACTGGGTCGGATGAAACCATTTTCCTGTAACTCCTCTAACTGATTCTTTAGCTCCTTCAACTTAGGTGTAGCCATACTATAGTGAGGAATGCACACCGGTGCCGCTCCTGGCATGAGATCAATACAGAAGTCCACCTCACGCTCTGGAGGCAAACAAGAAAAGTCCTCTGGAAAGACATCCCGGAAATGATCCACCACAGTAAGAAGATCTAACTGTTAAGTTCCCAAGTTATCCAGATAAAGACTAGAAATCTTTGTCGAAACCCCTCCTAGCCTAAGATACTCGAGTCCTCAGAGACTCGCCTGAACATCCCATTCGCCTCTATGAAGAAAAGATTCACCTTCTAGTGAAATGAAACTCACCCGGCGGCGATAACAATCAACGACTGCCTGGAAAGGAACCAACCATTTCATCCCGAGGATGAAATAATATCCAGTCATCTCTAGGAAATAGAGATCCCATAAGAAATGATACCCTACAACCTTGATAGGTCACTCTATGCATTGACAGACACTAGATCTTCTCATCCCCAAAGGTGTGTCTAGTGTCAACATGTCGGCATAAAAAAATATACAGAGCCCAAGGCTCTCCAGAACAGCAATAGAGATGAAGCTATGCATAGCACCAGTATCGAAAAGAGTTGTAGATAAAACTGAGGCTACTAAAATAATACCATGAATTGTAGAAGGTCCAGGATCCTTCTCCTGATAGGTCTGCTCCACTGAAAACGTCTAGAGTGCCCCGCGGCACTATGACCCTGCCTGACCACTTTGAGCTGATCCTCCCCACTGATAATGAAGGGCTGGTGACTGACTGCCACAGCCTCGACCTCCACCTCAGCCCGAACAGCCGAATGAACTCCAGTTCCCCGACTGGTTAGAAACTGGTGGTGCTGCCCCTAAACAAGGAGTCATGGAAGAACCCCTGTCACCAGCTAATTGTGAGAAAACCTGGCAGAAACGCTGAAGGTGACCCATCTTGCCGTATGATTGGCACTCCACTCAGTCTCTCTGGCACTGCTACCTCGTGTTCCTTACCCTTCCAAACTGGTGGAATACTACATGGCTACCTGAATATGTATCTCGCCTCCTTAGATCACCGTTCATAGACTCCCTACAGAGCTTCCTACTGTCAAATGAAGGAACACTAGATCTGGAAGCAGAACTTCCCTAGCTCACATCTCCAGAGTCTCTCATATTGTGCTCTGTAATCAGCACCTGGTCAACGATGGAAGTGATAGAAGTCAACTGAATGATATTCACCTGCAAGCGGATCTCCCTCCTGAGACCATCGTTAAACTTCCTTGCTAAGAACACCCCACTTCTATCCTGGAGGGGTGTGAAACGCTGCAGCGTGATGAAATGAGAGGAATACTCCATGGAAAAAAGAGTACCCTTCTGTAGACTCATGAACTCCCAGGCTCCATCGGACCTCAGGGTCTCCAGGAAGAAGTAGTCATAAAACACGTGCAAGAACTCCACCCAATCCATAACCTGCTGATGACCAACCTGTGAGATCACTTCCCACCACCTATAGGTGATGTCTCGGAGCATATAGGTAGCGAGTTTGATCCACCTCTCAAGAGGTTTTTCAAGATGCTCAAAGATAGTCATCATGGCTTCCTGCCATGACTCTGCAGCCTGTGGTCCTCCTTTTCCTATGAAAGTAGGAGGGGGATGCTGCTGGAAAACCCGCGTCAAGTCTGCCATTGTCGTGACAGGAGGTAGTGCTCTCTGAAAGTCTGTATCATCCTCATAAAACCATCCTTGAACTGTGCATAAATTCCTGCAACTACTATGACAGCCGGTACCTGGGCTGGCCCGACTGGAGGATCGGTAGGAAGTCCTTGATCATCGATATCTGGTATCTGATCACCGCCTGATCACTAACGTCCAATCGGGGGATGTCTCGTAAGAATATCTCTGAAAGGTCAAAAGAATACCTTAGATCAGGAAAACAATGACAGAAAACAATGGATTACAAAATGGAAACAGGAGAAGGAAACACTCATGATTTATGAAACATGACTACACGGCGTGTATGAACTCTACACGGCGTGTACTTTACCTTATTCCCCTGACCGTGTCTCCATGCTTTGATAACCCACATGGTCTTCTTAAACAAAGACTACACGAAATGTTCCTTGTGGAGATGACGTGTAGTAGAAAAGGTTTCATGACCCGTGTTGTTAGTTACATGGCTGACTACAGGGCTGATACTACACAACATGTTCCAAACAAACACGGCGTGTACTTGAAGACTTTTCCCAACCCGTGTTGTTGGCAACTCTGCCAAGTACACTGCTGACCCTTACACGATGTGTTCCGAACAAACACGGCATGTATAGGAAGAGAGAAGACCGACCCGTGTTGTTCATGACATGGATGGGTATAGTGAACAAGGATACACGACGAGTCCATACAAAACACGGCGTGTATGACACGAGCTTCCCCGACCCATGTTGTTCGTGACACGGTCGGGTACACAGCTTACTACTATTTGGCGTGTACCTACCATACACGACATGTTCCTAGAGACATTTTTACAACACCATGTTCCTCCACACATAGTCAGTGACACAGTCTTAAACTACACGACATGTAGTCAAAAATTACACACCATGTATTTTGGGTTTTTATAGTCAGTAGCTCTGAAACTGTACCGAAGCCCAGAAAACACAGAAAACAAGGCAAGGAGGTTCCAAATTCTGATCTGTGAGGGCCCATACTCCCCATGAATCAAATGATGGCATCCAATACAGTCATATATAAGAAAGACAGTTAAATGATTCACCAATTTTCGATTCAAGAGGGCCCATAACACCTCAAGAACCAAAATTAGGCATTCATTTACGGAAAGTAAAAAAAAACAATTTGTCTACCAAAATAGTAGGGCTTTTATCAGAGAATCTATCAGAAAAACATGCATAATCTACACAAATACTTTCACAACAACATGAAATCGCTAATGTACCCTAGAAGGCATAGCAAGAATGCATGGCATGTGATTTTTAATAGGTGCCTATATGATGCTTGAGATGGAATACCCTAATCTCATCGGGTTGCGATAAAATAGAACCACAATATCATCAATAATAACACCATAAGGCATGTGAATAACTCTAGGTGAAATGATACCAACCGTAAATCTCAAAAACAAGAAAACTACAATTAACAAGGATGTATGGATTTTCCCTGTACACGAGATAACTAATCCTAAGAACTTCTTAATACCAAGTACTGAATTAGTCATTTCCCTGAATAAAGGCTCCAAATAGTTAATCAAGAGAAAATAAAACCCTCTGATACAACTTTTCAACATACCGGTTCAGGAAGACACCTAGAGGCACACTGTTCCCAGTTGGTCACATGGACTCAAGTACATTTCACCAAATGCCAGAGGCTGCCAACTAAAAGTGAGGGCCCTGGGTGTGATAGTGGGGAAAATATTCACTCATTGGAAGAGTACATAGCCGAAGACAAAAAAATTGATAAAATTAGAAACCATAACCATCCATACAAGATTAAACGATAAACAGCAGAAGACTAACAGTAAACAACTGGAGCACACATACATGTATATAATGTGATGCATGATACATATGTCTAAGAAAGGAGGCAAACAAGTCACAATGCTGAATACAATACTAAACAAAAGTGAAAAAGAAAACAGAACTCCTCAGCATCACAAGCCACACCATGGTCCCATGCTCTCCAGCTCCACAGCAAGTCATGTACCGGAAGTAGAAGGTCGCTTGTCCTTATCTATACCTGCAATAATATAATCTGTTTGGGCCCAAAAGAATGACCCAAACAGGTTGTGATACAAACTCCCAATAAGAAACCACCAAAAGATATGGGCCTAACAGTCAGTGAATATATGGCAGGAAATGTACAATAAACAGTAAACAATAAGCAGTAAACAGGATAATACATAGCAGTAACAATCCATAGATTCTGGCATATAATCTACAATAAGAAACATCCACTCAAGAATGTATAACAACCACGTAACATCTTGGTAGTTATAATAGTCTAAACCTTAAGGATCAACATACATGTACTTGAAACCATCTGGGAGGCACACACAATCTCAAACCACTGGTTTAACTAATGAATAAACTCTCAGAGTAAGCACTCACCGTCAATTCCACATATAGTCTCGTATCGTACTATTGGCTCTCTGGGGAAGCACTCAACGTCCCATTCCCCCTGTGGCCCACGTCATGGAACTACATACTATCTGAGGAAGCACTCCTTGTAAATTCACCCTGTGGTCTCACTTCGTAAATTATGGTCACTCTGAAGAAGCTCTTACGTCCATTCTCCCTATGTTCCACTACACTAGGTTCTCACAACCCTGTGTAAAACAAACATGTATAGCGCATTTATCGGCCTATGTAAACCTCAAGAACTACTTGGATATCCTTATAGGGCTCAAAAACATAATAGTATGACAATTCCACTATCCTATAACTAGGAATGGCAACTGGAAAAATTCCTAACAGGAAAAACATGCATTGAAAAACATCCAGAGTACCGTACAATTTACCTTATTCACAGTCAATGACCTCTAAACAAGCATATCAGCAAAGATAGAGAACATCAAGGGAAAAACAAGAAACATGAAACACCTTGTTGAAGGGTATTGGTGGAATTTGCACAAACTATTCACAAACATCCTATAGAAAGGCACATACCACCTACCTCGATGCTAGGATAACGATATATGTGAACCATGATGATTGATTCTCCCTAGAACGTCGACGATCTGAGAAAACGTCTAAAATGCCCAACCCACGATATCTTGTGAAAGAAGAGGAATTGGAAAACAAGGCTCTATGAGAAGGAAGAACTCACCGCTGCGGTTCCAAAGCAATCTATGGCGGCTTAAATGGGGATCCAACGGAGGCTTGGGAATCTGGAGAAGTTCTGCGGCCATATAGGTTCTCTCAGATGAAGAACCTGGAGAAGGAGTGTGTTTTATCTATCAGGCGTGACCCCAAAACATTTAATGAAAAAAATAAAATACACTCCATGTACTTCTTGAGTGCATGACATGAACTCCATTTTTCTATACTCTACTTTTAGCAGCCTCTAATACACCCTTACACACTGTGTGTGTGGCCTGGACAAGGCCAACACATGGCCTGGCGCGACATGGGAGTACACGGCGTGTACATCAAAAATTTCTAGAAACCCCTCTTTTCTCAAAAACTCTAGGAAAGTAATGACATACCTGAAAAAATATATATCCCAGTTCTTACAATGAACTCTTGAGAACAAAACATTAGAAAAACCCTCTAATGATCCACAACTGATATATGAACGGGAACTCGAGGTGGTGCCTATCCCTGAGCTTAGATAGTGTCCTCAAAAAACTCAACCAGTTTTGGGTCTATAAGAGGATTTTCTCTATGAGGATTAACAATAGCTTCCTCCTATACCTGATTCACACATCTTCTCAGTGGGATGATAATACACAACATAAATAGACTACAAGGAAGACACGATATTAAAACTCAAAAAGTGCATCAAGGAAAATTAATCCCAATATATAGGATATCCCGGATTGGGATATAAATCTATCCAATTAAAAATAGGAAAAATAATAGAACTAATCAATAAGAAATAGTTCCTAACCACCCCCGAAAAATAAAGTTTAATTTCATTGAGAGATGGTCAGAGAATCAATCTTAACTACCTCTTAAGTCTCGATAAGATTTCAAAAAATTATAATAAATTCAAGACAAAGGCCAATCCTAGAGATCTAATACAACTTTTTCATGATCCAGCCTGGGTAACCAAGTAACATGATAACCGAGACAATATTTACCTTTACGTAAGGGCATTCAAAACCCCCATGGGTTGAATAATAGAACCTATAATCCTACATAATGAATGTGGGGAACCGTTTTTCTACTAACAATGCAGATGTAAAATAAATAAAAAAGAATTTATATCAAAATAAATTGTACTGGGAGAAAAGTATCATAATTCATATATGAAACAATTCCGAATGTACTACAACCAATGTCCTAGAATAGGAAAAAACACACCATGTCCATAATGACATGATTCATTAAGTCTAAGGTTTAATATCTGGTTCCACTTACAAGAGATCCTATTACCCTACTCGAACCTGGAAGGAGATAATATACAAACACAAAAGGAAAATGTTTGTTATAAGATAATGGCCAGTAGGTATCCACCAAATATTCCATAATATATGGAAATATAAAAATTTACAAAGTAAGTGATTTAAATTTTAAAATAACATGATTGGAATTTTAGAATCATAATTAAACAAATATTAATTTATAGTTCAAAAGATATAAATAATTTATCAATTCTTTCTTCACCTTTCAAATGATGGAAACACACTTTTAACATTATGATTCAAAATACCGGTGATAGAAAATTTATTATATATTGTCAATTTAAACAAATATATTAAATAAAAACATTTATATAAAAAATTGTATATAATCATAGGGCATGAAAATCAGTTTACATCAATGGAATATTTTCATTTGAAGTACATTTCAATTAAAAAAAGTTCGACACATGGTCATATGCCTAATTAGGTGTTATAGTTTCAGATTTTAAGAACCCAAAACTATAAAACGATGAGAATGTACATATTCCCCTTTATATGTAAGGTAAATGGGACTCATCACCATCGCACGAGGGATGCGATGTGCTGATAAGAAGTTTTAAAAAAAAATTAGTTGTAAAGTGTCTCCCAAAATAACTCACCAATTAAAAAAAGATTATATGTACTCAAATGAAAAGTCAACTTTGGGAAAAAAAATTTATACTACATAAAATACAATTTAATTCCATTATCTATTTAATGTATAAAACTTTTCCTTTTAAAACAATAACGAGGTATTAATAAAAACACGCCTTTTACCAAATATGAAACCCTATGTTTTCCATCAACCCATTTTTAATAAATTTTTCAAAAATAAGTATTTGAAACAAAATCATTCAATTTCATAATCCATTATAAAATATTATATTAAAAAAATTATTTTTTCAAACACATCCACCAATTTTAAAACAAACCCCCAATTCAATGGAATTTGGGTTTTTTATTCACAATGTAACATAAAAATAAATATTTCCATAATAAATTTATAAAATATAATTAAAATGATTCCCAAAAAAAAATTTAAATTAAAAAGTTCAATATAAGACAACTTTATAAATAGTCCCCAAATCAATTGTATTGGGGGGTTTTAAATTTCACGCAAAAAGAATTTTTTCCCAAAACCCCAATTTAATGGAATTGGGTTTTTAATTAATCCATTGAAATAAATATCATACTAATCAATAAATTTTATTTAAATAATCAATTGAATTTAAAATTTCAATTTAGGGTTAATATTAATTTGTAATCGTAATGGAACTTCCTACCTCAGGATTAATGGGTCTCGAATCAAAAATCCATACACGGAGAACTCCAATGGAGAATAATGAAAATAAGGATATATGTAAAAAACCTAATTTTAGATCCAAAAATTGGGTATTATATTTAAAAATTAGTAAAAATGTTGATGGAGCCCTAGGGATAAGAATAGATATCATTTGAGTAAGAGGTCAGGATGAAGAAACTAATAGTTAAAAGATCAGAGGCCATTCCTCAATATTCAAATCACTTATAGGAGGGATACAAGAGGCCAATAACTCTTATTGGAATTTTCAAAGAAGATAGAAATATCTTTGGGTCAATATATGTAGGTTCAAAACCAAAATAGGTGGGGGTAATTTTTAATTAAAAATATGATTCAGGAAAAACCAATATTCATGGTTCATTGGGAAGATGTGCATGATTTAGATTAATCATGCTCCAGTGTTAAATGGGTTGCATAGTTCTTATTAATAGGGAACAAATTTTTTTAAACTATGTGGAAGCTGTGCAGAGACCACTATCCATGAAACGACTTTCTATATTGAGAGGGTATAGTGTTTAGCAATCCATGAACCAACTATGAACTTTCCCAAAAACATACAAAAAATTTAAAATTTCACTCGAAGAACTCCAAAAAAACCTTCCAAATAAATATAAAATTGAAAGGTTTAGGAATACCTGAAAATAGTAATAGAATGTTACATTTTGATATGTGGAATCTCACACTACCCCCTATAACGTTTGGACTTCACCAACACATGACACAACCAATTTCATGACCCACCCAACATGCACAGTATAACCTACTTGATTTGATAACTATACCGTGATGCCAATAATTATCTCCAAGCCTTGTAGTTCATGTATAGACATCACACATATCAATTGGATACTATCTATGTGTGAAATATTATCGATAATTATATTCATAATGCTAAAAATGTAGTTACCCAATTAAAGGGAAAAATAAAGATGAAAAAAAGGGTGGGGACACAAATGGTGAAAATAACTAAACATTATATAATGGGAAAGGCCTTTAGAGGGATATATCTTCATCTAAAGTTATAATGGCCCACATTAGTGAAATAAGGGAATATTTATCGATCCATAATTAGACTATGAAACTCATTATTTATAAAACTCACCAATAGTAGGAACTACTCCACCAATAGAAGAACCAACCATGGGAGAAGTATTTAGCACTAAAAAAGAAAGTATGGGAAAATTACATAGCTTTGTTCTATATTTTTTTGATGATATAAACCAATTTTCAAGAATTTGAACCATGAGGAGTCTTCATTGGGTTTCACAAGTCATTGTGATATTGGTGGCTGTGTTAGAGATTGACAATATTGATGAGAGGAAAATAAAAATACATAGAATGATTTTATTGAAGCACCAAGGCCTTGATATTATTCATGAATTAAATAATACCTTTCATGGTAAAATTAATATAAATGAATTTTTTTGTTGGGTTATAGTGGTCAAAATGTAATACGACTAAACATATGTTCTAGATCATCTTCATATTAAATACATGGCCTATAAGTTGTATAGTTTAGCTTCTTCATGGTGAGAATATTACAAAATAATTTTCAGAAAAAGGAAAGAATCCCATTTATTCATACTGTAAAATGAAGGATTACTTGACCCTTAATTTCCTTCTAAATGACTTTGGACATGTGATATATCAATGTTACAATGATTGCTGGAAAGGCCCCAAAACTTTCTAATAATAATCTCAATATTATCACAAACTATTGGCACATAATAACTGAAGGGAGATAGAAGATCAAAAAAATTTAATGTTTATTAGAGTCCTTTTTCTTAATATTCAGGACTACATTTAGTTTATCACTCTTTCATTCTAGATGATGATATTACTCAATCTAATCAGGTCAATGAATAACTACAAAAAATCCTTCAATCATTTCATTTAATAACATGAATTTGGGACTCATCAAGCTAATATAACCCTAGGTCTAAGCCCCCATAATAAAGGTAGGGGAAATCATATAATGTGACATTCAAGGATGAAGACAATTGTCTAATACAACCCATTATGCGATCCTTTAATAATCTCAATCTGCCTAGTCAACATACCCATCATTAGAAATAAATAACCCATATTCTCTAAATATTGTTGGTATGTTCTATTGATTCTAGTAATAGAGACAATAATCAAAAAATTACCTAGATTGAAAAAAATTATATTTAATAGATGAAAATCATGAGGACGAAAAAACTAACAAGGAATAAGTGGAATAGTAATACAATATAAACCATTATGTTATCTTCAATGAAGAGTTGGTGTTATTAGTTTTCTATTGCTTGGATATGACCACCAAGATTCTATGGCATGTGAAATAGTCAATATAGATATATGCAAAAATTTTGTATGAAAATGAAAATTTGATCTTTATTTCCACCAAAAAAGTCAATCCTATATCATAGATTTCACTAATGTAATGAATCATTATACATTATCACCCTTATGAAGATCCTATATTCAATGATATATGGAAAATTAGTGTTTTCATTATATAAGAATTATTATTTCTAGAAGGAGGTACGATAATACAACTACATCCTAGACATTATAACCCATAAATTTTTGGACTGCCCTATTGTCATCTCACCAGCCCTCCATGAAAAACATGATGAATTTGGAGGTATCATGCTCGATGAGCAACCATCGTTTTTACTCCAAATGAAGATATCCCACACCACATTGATCATGTCCCTAGAGTTTCTCTTCTAAAAATTTTACACAATCTCATGAGTCCAATGGAGCTGAATATCATTCAAAAGAATGTAAATGAGTTTCTTAACAAAGGATTCATGTGAGAATGTATGATCCCCAATACCATTCCACGCTATTAGTTATTATGAATGAAATATCATAGGGGACGTGGAATTATAGTCAGATAGTCCAAAACATAACAATAAAGTAATTATTCTTGATCTTTTAATTGGATGATATTATTGATATTCATTATTTTGATTTTTTTTAAACTAGAACTTTGGATTTGTTATCACAAACATACAATATAACTAATTTATGAACAGAATACTGACTTCAAGACTAAGGATCGTTTTTATGAGAGGTTAGCGACCCCTTTTAGGTTTATAAAACCATTAAAACTATTATGATTCTCATAAAAGAGGTTCTAAAATTATCATTAACTATTTCTTCATGATTTACATTGATGATATTCTTATATATAAAAATATTATCACTATTCACATGGAATATCTTTGGGAATTAATTTGAGTTTTGTAAGAAAACAAACTTTATATTAACCTTATTAAGTGATGTTTTGTGATCCATAAATAGATAATCATTAGATATATAATACTAAAATTTTGGATTCCAGTCAATTAGGAGAATTTCTGAACCATCCAAATGTGGTCCAATCATAATAATACTAGTTAGTTGTTTTGATTCCATGGTCTCGCAATCTTTCAAGGAATATTAAATTGTTATTTTTATTTTATCATGAATCCTTTCATAGATTAATTGAAGAATGGAAATTTCTATTAGGGTGACATAGCTAACTAAATCATTGAGAACATCAAGATGAATCCTTTTGAAAACCCACTATTGCTATTTCCTTAATTCATTAAGTAATTTGGTTTTGAGATAGATGTACCCATTATCATTATTATCACTTTACATTCCCAATCAGGATGACGAATTATACTTATGAGTGAGAAACTAAGAATCTCACATCACAAGTGGGCTTCATATGAGATTTAATTATAAAATGTGTAACTATTTGTGAATCATTAAGAGAAATACATTTTCCATAAGTAATTCATTAATCATACAAACCACAAATCCCTATAATATATCCATTAATTGAAGAACCTTATTAGGATTCTCACTTTGTGGGACCCATTTTTTAAATTTAAAAGCCTACATTTTTCAAATAATTTTACTTTTTCATGATCTAGATTTAGATCAGATATAGAAGGTGCGTATCATATATATTTCCCAAAAACCACATGGTTATTCCATGATGAAGGTGCTTCCTTGTTTAAAATGGATTTAAAAGTTCCCTTTTGACTCTTATCCTGGGTAGGGTTGGAAGTGTAGTTGGTGCATGGAATGGAATTTTGATGTTGAGGAAACCTTCTGTAGATACGTTTGGAACTGGAGAAGGGTTTTAAGAGATTTAAGAAGTGAACTATATGGTTTTCTTACTAGATTTTGGACTATGTAATGCTACTACATGTTTAACAGCTAACTGGTAGGGCACAACCAGCAATTCAGTTTAGGATCTGGTTACCAGATAAGTCAACTAGATCCATTAACTACCTAGTAGACACCCAAAGTCCAGTTGGTGGATACTGGATAGTGTTTTATGGCGTAAAAATGTTCATTTACCCCCTTCTCCATTTTATTCTTTCGTCACACAAATTTGGGGCAAATTCTAGGCTTTTTTCATCAGTGGGAGTTACTACACCCCTTATCCTATATTCTTGATGTAACTACATTGATTTTTGGTTTTATTCACACATATTTGAAGAAAATTAAGACTAATGGTAGGGATTCTTCAAAAATTCCCTACTATCTCTTTTTTATCACTATCCTAAACACTAATTTATGTAATCTCATTTTTCCTATATTCAATGCTTTTGCCTATACCTTTATTTTATTCTATTATAGATTAAACTAATATATTTTACCAGATAATTTATGCTTCATAAGAATGTGGTAGGTGGTCAAGTTACTTTACATTTAAGTAATTTTGTTTTACATATCATAACAATTGTGTATTGTATTAGAAATTTGATGTCAACCTAGTATTGAATGTAAAATGAATTTGGATTAATTTATAACCCTTAAACAAATTCATACTTCTATGTTAGTATACATAATTTTTAAAACCTTCCCATAGTTTGGATATGGTCCACGGTTGGATCTTGGCATAAAATAGTATTATTAATTTATTAACTGTTCATGTATTAATTCTCTTAAATCGAGAGGCTACCCTAGGAGTTCCTTGAACATGGTAGTTTGTTATATGTATCTATAAGAGATCCTAGTAGGGTTTCACAATACTTGAGAATATGATGAATAATAATTCCTTGAATTTTGTTACATCATTAAAATAGATGTTTATAAAAAAAATTAAAGGGTGTTTCAAAGGGACTTTGATTAATATATATGTTATGAAATAGTATGGGTTTAGTTTTCTTATCTAAGACCAGATCCAATGAACCCTTTTTTTCAACACATGGTTAGATTAATTAATTGGTTTCCATTATTGTTTCCATCGTAGTGAAATAATAAGCATTGGAATAATAAAAATACTCATTTTAATATTTTAAAGTGGTCTATAATTACCTACAAAATGATGTTATGGTTCCATGACATGGTGGGATAAATTTATTTTAATTATTAAGTGCTAGGATAGGAAAACAGAAGTTGGTTATTAGAGAATAAATAATTATAACTTATTGGGACCTGATATTAAAGACATGGACTTGGCTAATTTATGAGAATGACTAAATTTAAATCACTGTTATCTATTACTGAACTATGTGTAATTATGATATAATTATATTCTATGTGTTGGGACTTGAGCGAATATCATAAACTCCTACAGCGGACATCCATGAATTCTTTTATAAAGGAAATGGTTAGTGTCTTTGACATAATAATTGTTATGGATTATGGTTTAAAAGTGAGATATTACAGGATCATTCCATGGATTCTATGGTTTAATTCCTATCACAAAACCACTAGATTCCTATGGATTCATTGATACAAATTCCTAGGGGTAATCCATCCTTGGATTTGGTTAGTATATTAAATTACTGAACTCCTTAGTCAGGAACCATGGATTCACCTAGAAACTCTAAAAATAAAATAAAATTCTATGTATGATCTTCTAGATTCATCTTGATATTCATAGACATGAATTTCCTCATATTACCTCATTGGATACGAATTAATTCCCTTACCAAAATAACCCTGGACTTGTGTGTTGGGTTTTATTAGATCCCCTTGGGGATGTGGAATGTTGAGGGTTTATCCCAAAAATTATACTATAGACATATAACATGGGTTTGTCACTATGGGTGGGATCTCCAATTTCACACCTAGAATGCCTTCAATATTTCATTTGATTCACATGGTTCTGTTGCATGAGAATTCCTAGATATTTTCTATGGATTAATCCTTGTTTAATTATCTATAATTCCTATGCTATATTCCATGGGTTTATATCTCTTTTTTGGGTCACATTAATAGAGTGATATTCCCTATTCCAAATTATGTGGTATTCATCGATTCATCTGAAATTTATTTATTTTTTATTTATATATTGCGCAATACAATTTTTTATAATAATAAAATTGAAAATCATTAAATAATATAGGTGGTGGCCTACTAGGTTTTACTCACACTGTGTTGGGGCTATTTATTTGTACTCGAGTAGATCACATGGTTGTAGGATTAGATTTGGTTGGTGTCTCACAATTATAACTATTCATGTTCTAGGATTGGCATGGGAGAAAAAGACTGAGCATGTACATGGATTTCCAATAGGATTTGGTTCTTCTTGATTATTTATTAATTTATTTTCCTATCCTTATGGTTTTCATATCACATACTATATACTTGAATTCCTTATATTTGGGAAATCATAAAATAATTAATGGTTTGTTTTATTTGGAACTTTTTAGGCTATGTGGTTTTTTGTATTAATATACTATTTATTTTAGTTACTTTTAACTATATTTAGTATGGATCCAGAGGGTATAGTCTCCCCACTATACCACCAATAGTCCCTTTCTTCTAGTCAGTGGTCTCTAGCATATGAGAAGGCATACATCAGGCCATATGGCCCTTTGGTTTGGTTACTTATATGAGAATCAAGTAGGGTACATCACAAAGTGTTATCATAGATTATTTTTCCCATGTATAACTATTTTATGATGGTAGACAGGATACTAATAATGTGTGGAAACATTATAAATAGATCTTTTTTGGGAATTTCCATCCCATGCATGATGGTAAATAGAAAGTTTTTTGGTATGATACTACTATTCATGATATTTATATCATCAATTGATTTCTATTTAACATTATGTAATTTTTCTTCATTATACTAGTAAATGATTTATAGTATTTAAGATCATATTTTAGTGAAATATTTGGGTGTGAATTCCTGCATCATTTTGAGACATAGTTTTCACATTCCATTAACATTATTTCTTTGATTACTTATAATCCTTGTTTGCATGATTTCATGCATTGTTTATATTATGTCATATGGTTGGTAAAATAATGGATTTTCATCGACTTGAATAGAGTTTTATTACATAGATTGATAATGAAATTCTATTTAATCATCCTAAAATAAATTAAATAAATGAAATAGTATAAAATAATTCATGGTTTAAGTATAATAGGAATCTTTAAATGTTAATGGAATTAGATCTTATTCTTAATAAATATAGGTGATTAATGATGGATTTTAGTAAAATTTAATTCCAATTGAAACTTATATGGATTTTACATTTGTAACATGGGAGTGGGAACCCATATAACTGAGTCATTATATGCTTGACTTAAGATTTTTAGGTTGATCATTATAGTATATGTCTTTGGTAAAATACCTTGAGGAGATATACTAAAACTTTCTTTAATTAAACTAATCAAATATTAATGGGTTTCACATAAATAGGAAGTCTAAATCATCTTATAGAGTGATGACCTTTATAAATTAGGAATGGTAACCTATGTAAATGAACCCATCATGGCATGAAATGAACCTCATCATTCAATATTGTCTTTATATACTTTGGTTATTAACCACATATGGGTACATATATAATATTTATTCAGCTTTTTAAAATTTAAAAAACAATCTAAATGGGGTTTTCCCATATAGATTCTTGGTGGGATTCTACTTAGTAGATTCTTATGAAGTTACATAATTGAGATGGATCATTTAGATCTTTTCAAATTTTCATATATAAATAAACCATTGATGAATAAATATTTGGATTAATTCAAACCATTTATATAATAATTTTAATTTGAATTGTGTCCTAAGAATAATTCTTGATCCATATAGTGAATGTAAAGTGATGAAATAGGATAAATAACACATTAAAAATGTATAATTATAAAAGACTAGAGTGTGGTGGTTTTCTTTGAAAGAATCTATAGGATATAACTTGGATGAGAATGTGTACATTTACTCTGAGTATTATTCTGTTGTTTTTTTGTGTTCAATACTGAGGTTAGGCAAGAGATACTAGCGACCATTTATGCACAACCCAAGATTAGAGATGATGCATTTTGTTAAGTGAGGGGTTATCCAGATTTATGTAGTGGTCTTCGAGATGATAATAATTAATGATTCTTCTATTGAGTTTTTTTATTAATGAATAGTTATATCCAAATTTTATTTTATCCAGAGTTGTAATCTTTGTGCCAAATGATTCCCTTGGTCAGTGGGAAGTCATATGGTAAATCGAGTATTATGTCTATTAAGAGAATCATTGATACTGGGGCTAAACAGGATTAACATTTAAATTTAATGATCAAATTTTTAGTTAGTTTATTTCTGAAATATATGAATCACAATTTCATTATCCATGATAAAAGGTTGTGTTGAAAAACACGACTGTTGGGTATGATATTTTTGAGTTGTACAACAAATACTAGGAATGTGTCTTGCTACTGGGGACTATGAATTACACTAAATGGGTTCAAAAGTTGAGTAAAATTAATGTTGAGTTTGTATGAATTATCATATATTTCTCCCATTGAGTTAATGTTTTATGTAATAATCTACGTATGGTGCAATGATAATCGTTCATGTTCTAGAGGATTTGGGTGATATGAGCAAATGCAACACCTTGAGGGTAGTTGGTTCATGACTGCTTAGTAACTGGTCATGGGTTTTTAGTTTATTTCATTAATCTATAAATCCTAGAGAAAGGTGATTGGGAATTAAGAGTTTTTGTGTGAGGAATATATCCTTGAGATATTATTTTAAATATGGCTTAACCTAGTGCTAGGTATGTCTATATAAAGGATCAAGTACAATGTCAAGAAAATAGAGATTTTTAATTTGGATTTAATGTCCATTTATGGTTACATTTGAGAGTGTGGTTAAAGAAAGAGGGAAAGACTGAATATTTGAATAAACCTATTCAAGTTATGACATATAATTGGCAAGTGTAAATCCATATGGTGGAAAGTGCACCACTGACTATTCTAGGATAGAACCATCATTAGAATAGAGGTTCCAATATTCAACATTGGAATTAATGTTTTTTAGTACAATGATGACTAGGGAACTCATATGGTGGATCATAGTTATATATTGTATTATCCTGAATGACTGGAATGAATTTTAGAAGCCAGTGATTTGATAAATTTGTGTTTTCTAGTCGTGAAGGTGGCGTTGAGTCTAAGAATTAGTTATGTGGTTAGACCATGTCTGGATACTAGGTTTAGTATTTGGGTGAGTGAGAAATCATGAAAATATGATGGATTAGTGGCCTATCATTGCTTTCAATACAACATGGTTTCAAAATGGTTGGTAGGGTAAACACCGGTTAATAACACGATGGGTCATGTTCAGAATTTGGTGGGTTTGACGGAATGATAACATCATACATTTATAATTTAATTTTATGTTATAAAGTCATTGATTATGGAATCAATTTTCAAGATGGACATTCTTTAAATAAGCCATCATAAAGTGGTCCAAAAGTTTTTTAGTAAACAAACACATGCGATGATCTATAAAATATTTGTGCATGTCATATTAAGTAAGATAAGTGTGTTTAGGTATAAACATTAAGTCTAAGAATTTATGAGAAGTTTAATCGTGATAGTTTGTTTGTAATTGGAGGTAGTGGGTTTCATATGACACCATTGTATATGGATTTTTTTGATAGATCTCAAGTGAGGGCTCTCTTAAATACAACACGAAGAGCTCAAAAAATTTAGTGTACTACTAAAAGAGACATACAGTAGCATAATTTTAATTATTTGGGAATAATAGAAGTTTTATAGTAGGGATCCACAATCGAATAGTAAATAATGTGATTCTTGATTAAAAATGTTTCACATCTATATAATGGTTACTTTTATATAAATTGCTTTGGTCGAATGCATCCAAATTAACTTGAGATAATGAAGGCACCCTTGGAGGGATGACAATAGGTGGTTTTTAATAATATTTCCCTAAGACCAATAATATATGTATTTTATTGGATAAGGATATGGGTTTTTTATTTTTACATTTGGGTAGAGGTGGTTTGTGTCAGACATATGGAATCACCTTATAAGGCCTAATGTCAGTAGATGGGTAGAATCCAAGAACATAATTTGAAGTAAAGTGATGTGACTAGAAGAATGGGAAATTCATTGATTGTTGGAATATTGTATTTCAATTGGAAATTAGTTGGGGATAGATTGAAAGTTAATATTATATTAGAAGAAATAATATTAACTAGAAATAATATTCTGAATTCCATTTGGGACATTCTGTGATGTTTTAGCTATCAAACAAGTTATGGTTTGAAATGATCTTGTCTAACTAATGAATTTTGTTTTTTTCTTGAATTGTATTTTTAAATTTGAGGAGAATTTCTTAGGATTATATTTGTAATGACTCCGAACCTAATATCCCAATGTTAGTGTATGGATTTTTACATTGGAAAAAGATACAAAGAATCAAATTTAAAGAAACGATAAGTTTATTAGTCATGGTAAACTAGATACATGATAAAAATATTACATTTAAATGAAAAATTTACAGCATAATTATTTTTCATGAATAACAGTATAACATATAAGATATCGTTTATTATTAATCTTATTACAATTCATGGATTACTGGTAAAGGATACAAAATTAGGGTGATGTTGAATTATTATTAAGGATATTGTATAATGGGAGATATAGTTAATCAATAAGAATAATAATCCTTAAAAGGTAAATAAATTATCATAAATGACATTTAAATAACTGGATAATGGGTAATCAATATGGAAATATTAATGACTAAAAACACATGGAATTTAATTAATAAACTAAAAAATAAATCCATCCAGATATAATACAATTTTTAAAATTTAATGGTTAATTATAATATAATTTTTAATGATCATAATTCATAATAATTGGATTTCATATCTTATTAACATGATACATCAACCACCAAGACCTTCCCCAAGATGATTTAAAAGTACCAGTTATAAGCCAATTCATGTTTTCCAACTATATCACCACTACCAAGACCTTTCAAAAGAATATTTAAAACAACTAGGTAAAATTTCATACTGTTTGGCCAATTAATTTTGTCTAGTTATACCAATTTATGCATCACGGGGATTTATATAAATGTACCCCACTCATGTTCTTCATGTAATAATGAACCATCTATCAAATAATAAATTTTATTCTTAAATAATTTACCTTATCAATAAAATATTTTTATATAGTTAAAGATACTAATTTATCAATATTTCTCTAGTCAATCAACTAACACTCAAATTAAAGCACACTTTATAGAAATGATATATTGTTTAATAATTAAAAAGTTAAATAATATTTATATTTCAGGGAATTTTATTGTCCATAGGAATGTGAAAATTTCCATGGAATTTTAATTACTTCAAAAATTAATCAAGGAAGTGAATGTCAATACATTCCATTGTAAAATAAATATAATCCTTTCAGAGGAAAAATATGAATGTTATTAATACAATATATACCCATTAGACTAAGTATAAAAGGTTTTTTTGTCATGTATAAATATAATCAAATGATATTTAAAAACTTTTTTGAGGAAAATATAATTTTCAATATTAAAATAACTTTTTTTTAAACATAGAACATTTCGAATATCATTTTATTTGAAAATTACTTTTAAAACCTGTGAATTTATGGAATATTTGTAAAAAAAATTATTTCAAAAAGAAACTTATAAAACTATAAATAATGCTTAAAATAAATCGTGGTCATGATGAAAAGTAATTTTTTTCATATGTTAAAAGTTAAAAAACATCCATTTTCACTGTATGAAATCATGGAAAGTGCCCTTTTTAGAAAATTATAATAAGATCCCTTTAAAATTTATGATAAATAAAAAACACGAATTTTTTTGAATATGGAATAATATGCTTTATAATTTATAAATAATATTAAAAGAAATTGATTTCAACCAATAATTTTGAAAAACTATAAGAATGGTTTTGGAAATAATTTTTGAAAATAGTGTTTTGGAAGAAAAATATTTCCAATCCAAGAGGGAAATAATGTTATATTTGATTAAACCATTTTCTCAATTAATTTAAATGTAAAAGAGTATAAAAATGATATAATTAATTGAAAATATCATGAATGACCCATGGATTACAAAATTAAATGGGGTTATTATGATATTTTTAAATAATTTCCTTCAACTGAAATTCAAGAATAAAAAATCTCTGTTAGTATGAGATTTCAAAATAATCATTTAAAATGAACATAACACAGAAGTGAGGATTAAAAAATTAATCTATTAGGTGTTCCAACTATAAATCATCCTAAAATAAGCATAAATAAAATATAAGGTAATCAAAAGTAATTTTGAGATAGAATCATAGAATGACGTAATCAATGATGTAAAATTTTAACCTAAGGAACATAAATTGAGTTAATGAATAACTTATGATATGTTAATATTCAATCCAAACCAAATTAGTTGAAATAATTAAAATTGAAACATAAAATACCATTAATTATGAATTATTAATTATATTACATTCCAAATGTGATGTGTATATGAAATACAATAAATATTGGTGCATGACATACAAATGTGCCTCAATGAATTGAAATTGAGACAAATCCCCTACCTCACACCTACTTTTGAATGATCATTCATTAAAATCATGTAAAATGGTTTGAAATATGATATTAACTTGAATTATAACCTTATTAATATCTATAATATCATATATAACCATTTTATAAAATCTTATCAATTGATAATTAATAATTTTTAATCATTTTCATTATTTTATGGGTACAATGCCTTGTTTTCTTATGTGTGTTTTGTTATTAAATATCTAATTCTTGAAAAAAATTTATATTTAAATCACATAAAGAATAATAATTATGACATAGTTATCATATTTTTATATCTTTATAACTTTTAAAAGTAAAAAAGATATATGGTTATGAAAAATGCATCGCATTACGATCATAGAGACGGTTAGCCGCACATACACATGAGTAATGTTTCCATTTTCCTATCATCATTATAGAAATTATGTAAGTAATATATAATATTTAAAAATTATCATAATATAATATATACCATATAATATTATTATATATATCATCCGTGTGGTGTGGTGATGAAAAGTGAGTCACATCACTTCATGAAGGCAGTAGTCCACACGTACATGAACAATGTTTACATATTAAAGTGAATCAAATGTATGAATGAAAAGCATATATCATATTTAAATAATTTTAAATATATCATTAATATCATAATTATGTCATTTATATGACATATAATCAATAAATTTATCCTTAGCATCTTCTATGTGAATCATTAGTAAAAGGGAAATCACATCGATTCACGATGCGGTAGTTCGTTGTACACAAGAGGGACATTATTGTATCTTATATTTAATGTAAGGAAATATATATATATATATATAAATGAATATATATATATATATGATATAATGACTATATAGGTATAAATAATTCATAATTATCATATATATACATTATATCCATCACCATTCCCCCATGTTAAAGGTGGTAATGGAATAACAAATGACATCAGTTCGCATGGTGGTAGTTCTTCGTAGACACATAAAATGATTTCATAACACATTTTATATAATTGGATATGATTGTAGGTCATATAATTTTTATAAAAACATCCAACTATATTTCATATAGTTATGTTATTATATCAGCATGTTTTAAAAAAAAATTAAGGAGGTGGAGAATGAAATAATATATAGATATCCTTTGAAGAACATTATATCATCTACAGGTACCCTACATAGGTTTGAACTAAATAATTCCTAGATTCACATAATTACAAAAATTAGGATTATACTATGAGGGGAAGGAATTTGGTTTGTTATATGGGTAGTTATTATAAAGACCTAGGTATTTTTAAAATAATATATCTTCATATCTATTAATATTTATGAATATGATATTAATTTTATGTTTTAGATGACACTTCATCTGATAGCATACCCAACATACAAAAATGGGTTTATCCACAATCATAATTTTCACACAACATTGAGTTATATTGAAAAATAATACAATAATAATATTATTATTATTTTAAATTGTAGTTATTGCCTAGTAGTTGTATTTTTGGGAATAAACATGAATTAACTAAATTATGATTTTTAAATGTTGCTATATTATATTTTTAATTAGTTTAAAAGTGTATTTGGATTAATATTTAATAATTTAATACAATTTTGGTCATTTTAATTAATTTCACATTGAAATTAGATCTAGAAGCACAAAAATATTTTGATGGTTATTACTTCTCAAAAACCATCTTTTGAGTTTTAACAAGGGGAATTAATTTAAAATTAATTTCTACCAGTTATGTTTTTTGAAATTGGTGTAATTGATTCCATATTTGGAATAATAAGGTCTAATGTATTTAAATAATAATCTTTTATTTTGGGACATTATGACTTGTAATTTCAGTAATTATTTTTTACCATTGATAAAGGGTAAATATGGTAAATTAGGGTATATAATAATATTATTATAATATTATACTAAAATAACAGATGTATTAATCTCAATAGATGATATATTTATTACAATGGGAATCCTAAGGATTATTTTGGGACACAATAGAGCCACATGGTTTTAATAATGGCATGTTATAATAATCTATTTAGAGTAAAGGGAAATATAACATTAATATATATTTTTTTATAAAACAATTTTAATTTCTTTTATATAAATGATATCTTTTTATATAAATAGTAATTAAAAAGATAATATTTTTTATACATCCTTGTATTTTATTTATAATTTTTATCCTATAGATAAATAAACTTATATATGACACAATGATGATGTAGTGATTACGTAATTAATGAATGATTCAAATAAATGATATTATAAATATTAAAATAAATGTAATATGAAATTTTATAGACCATCCCCGAATTTTATAAATTATATTGACATATTTTCATAGATTTAATGAATTTTTTTGAGGTAAAATATTTTTTATGACTTAAAAAGCCATTTACTAGATACTGTCAGAATTGATATATATGAGTTTTCAAAACAAATACTATTTTATTAATTGACACAATAGTAATAAAAATATAATATTATTCCAACATAATTATATAATGTTAAAAATGTCTTTAACGATACAAATTTTCTTCTCTTATTAATTAATGGTTACTATAGTTACCATATATTTTGAAAATACAAGAAGACATGGTAAGAGATAATGTTTGTAACTAATGGTTAAAGGTAAAAGATAAGGATAATTTTGTGAGCTAAAAATGTCTAAAACCTATTGTTTGAGACTATTTAGACCCATTATAATTGTATCCTAATAATATATCAAATTTGAACTATTATAATTCAGAAATAAATTTACAATAAAATAATATTTCATCACTTTTTAATGTGCCCCACATCCCTATTATAAAAAGACACCACCTCTACCCACTTACTCACACCTTTAAAGACCCTTGAATCATCCAAATGCTTTACAAATAATCTCCCAACATCCATCCCTTTATCCTAGAAGCCTTAACATGGGCATAAGGAAAATCAATAAATCATTTTGGCTCAAATAAAAAGAAGTTTCACGATTTAGAGGTAACATTTTCTCTCAAGTTCCTTTCATTTATTTTACTTATTCATATTTTATGCTATTATTATTCATTGATTAATAAAAAACAAGTATCATCAATATAATATTATTTTTTACGAGAACGATTCAAAAAAAAGTTACAAACACCACCATCAAATGGATACAGACATATTATTTCTATGTACAGCGAACAACTACACCATGATACAATGATTGATTAATTATCTCTTACCACCTCTCCTTGGAGCCATTATGATGAAACTATATTCATATAGGACATATATTATATTTATATTGTCACTATACATTTATATTTTTAATTTACAATATACATGTATGCTTTCTAGTATGATTAAATATGATAATTTCTTTTGAGAAATTGTGGAACCACCCCCTCAATGTGATATTACCTACTCATGATATACATGGAATGTTTAAAGGATGGTTTTATTAAATCTATGAGACATAAATTAAATAAATATATCACTGGTATAATAAATTACATTTATATAATTTGATTATTATTATTTTAATATGAAAAATCTATGAATGTAGCATTCATGCCTACGTACAACCTACCTTTTCCATGAACAATACATTTAATTAATTATCTCCATATATTATAGATATTATAAATAAATACTGGATATATATGATATATAATCAAGAATAATATTCAATAGAAGATGGAATTTGGACTACATGGACAATTTACACCAGATAAGTTCATCATTTTCTCACGTACCAAATATCCACAAAATGACAATAATGATATTAATTAATTATGTAATTTTTATAACATGGTAATAAGTGATATTATAGGAATAATAAATTTTGAAAAGGTTCTAAAGAAAGTATAAATTAACCTAATTTTATTATTCAAGAACATAATTATTGTATGCAATGAGTCAGACTCATGGTAAGGGATTTCGTCCCAATCTCGTTTCATTGAGGCATATATTACTGTCAGGGTCATTTATTATCCTAATGGGTATATAAAACCATTTTGACTATTTATATCATAAATTAATATATTCTCATGATAATTAATGTTATGTTAAATTAAATTCCATATGTAATTTTATTCAAGTGTTTCTCAAGTGTCAAAGGACTCTTTATCTAAAACACCAATTTTAATGTTTTAAAGATTTATTCATCTAAAACCATATAATTCATGTCCATTATTACATAATAATTATTATGAATATGGAAATGAATTTTTTTAAATTATAATTTTATTCAATTATTCCATGTGGTATGGGACACATTGATACCAAATTTTCTGAATTAAATGTTTTGAATGGTATTGGAAATGGATTGAATATTTCAATATCTTGAAATAATTTCTATTGATTGTAAATTCAATTTTATGTGTGAAATGTTGATAATTGAAAAAGGTTATGTGTTATTTTTATAAAATGGTTGTGGTAAATTTGACTGGTGGTTACGTGATAAACCAAATATGGATTTTTACATAATAAAACAATGACGTTTGGTTTCATGATAAACTAGGGGTGGGTGGTTATGTTATAACCTCAAATACATTGGGTATTGGATTCAGCCATATTATTATTCCATTTAGTGATATGTGTGGAATTTGATTGTATGATGATTCCATTTACATATGTTAATGTCTTAGGTTACCTTATATGTGTTATATATTTCTTTATATGGGATTTATATAAATATTTTGGCTTCAAAATGGTATGTAATGATCATATATTCAATAAATTATATTTGATACTTTATTAAGGTGAATAGTATAACATTATGACAAAGTGTCCATGGGTTTTATATTTTCCCAATACTAACAGTTTTTATTCTTTGTGTATCCCTTAAAAAGATTTTTATACTCATCCCATGTTTTTGAATATTTTTTTCACTGGTAATTAGGAAGGGTAAGAGAAAGGATTAATTTAAGACAATTTTTATCAAGAAAAAAAATCATATTTTTAGGTTATTTTATTTTTTTGAAAAAACAAAATAGAGTATAAGTGTCTACTTTTAAATATTTGAGATGTTATGTAATAATTATGGTATAATTATCTAAAATTTTAAATCATTAAAAGATCCATGATGGGAATTAAATTGGAATTATTTACTTAACTCATGATTATGTAAAATTTAAGGCCAGGGCCTTATAGTAGGAGTCATACAACAAGTTTAGAGATATTTAGGGATTATGAGTGTTGGATAACCACATAGTAAGTCAATATGTATATTCATTCAGTTAAATCCATGTTTAAATAATTTTTCAGAAAGAGGAATGTCAATTAGAAATAGACGGAGGAAGATGTCAAAAAGCATTCTTATCTCTTGCTGATGACTTTCTTGTAATAATTATCCCATTGTCTTGTTCGGATTATTGTGAATATTTTTCTAATATACAACTGACAGGAAAGAAGTTTTTTTAGATATCAAACACCTCCAATATATCTAGATACCATCATTGGTCATGGGTGGTATTTAATCAAATAATATTTTCTCAATATTATCATATTTTCAATAACATTAAATATTGTCATGTCATTTAATTTTTTTTACTGCATTCTATGATTTTGATGTATATTATGATTTTGAAAAAACAATTCATGAAGGATACCCTTACAAAACCTATTTTATTATCTTTTAAAATGTAGTCATTCAAATTATACTTATTTTATTTCAAAAGGACCATTGATCAAAATTTTCAATTCAAACTCGGTCTATCTTTTTTAAAAAAATAATGTTTTATCAGAAGCTTTGAAATTATATTCCATACATGATTATTTTCAGAAACTATTTTCAATGAACACCCATATGACCCATGTTTTATAATTTTTATTTTGATAAAGTAATAAAATTATTTTTGAAGTATCTCTTAATCATTGTTTTAATGCATGCACCCTGTATTTATGTGAACAAGATAACAATGAAACCAGGTAGACACCATGAGAAAGGTATAATGTTCTTTCTGTTATGAATAGTTTTATTTTATCATATGGAGGTGAATTTGTTTTTCAATATATATAATAATACATGAATTATGTTGTTGATGTCATTGTGAGTTGGGATGTAAATGATGGTTATAAGACACCGATTGAAGATAAAATATGTTAGGGTTATTTTTGAGTTTTATAAAATGGATAAAATGAATGATGGTTGACAACCCATCACGTCCAACAGGGCTACGAGAATCGATCCCACAACTGAATGGGGACTAGGGATAATTTCATACCATTGGCCTACATAAATTCCCTGGTTAGTATGATTTATCATTTATAGATATATTATATTTTTGATCAGGAATAAGTTGATTTTTGGAACTGATGTTTTATCAAATAGATATCATTAGTATAGGAAAATTATTTGGTGATTATGTTATAAATGTTATTTTGGAAGATGTTGGTTATTTTGGGAACCCTATATCTTGAATTAAAATAGAATATTATGAAATTTTAATTGATGAGTAATGAATGAATTTTATTTTGGATGAATCTATATTTTTAATGTAGACTTAGGGAATATTGGGTTATTTTTGGAAATTATTAACCCGACATAGAGAATATGTGAATTGGTTAATTAAATATATTTATGAGGCTTTAATAGTAGTCAAAGTTATATGTAGATTAATGTGAAGATTAATTATGGAATACTATGTGATCAAATTGTTCTGAAATTTGGGTATCAATCTTAGTTTGGATTATTTTGAGAAACATTAAAGAAAATTGTTTATTGAATGATATTTGTTTAACATTGGGTATTGTTTGTTGAATTTAGGGGATTAAGAGAAGTGATTATCATTATAAAAGATTCTTCTTTTGGGGATCACATGATCATGCACTAAACTTTTTTTTGTTAATGTATAAAGGTAGGGGAAATATATAGTTCATCTTTTATACATTACATGATTATCTTGTAGTTGATTCTAGCACATCTGATGTGACCAAGTCATCATTAATATTAATCGTTTGGATAAAATATGAGTTTTTGGTAGATATTTATTAATGTATGAAACTCTACTAGACATGTATATATATTTCCATATATTCTTAGTCAAGGTCATAAATAGATTAAATAACAATATTAAAAGGATGTTAAAACAAAAAAATTTTCCATTTACTTTTCATAATGTGAAATTAAATACCATTTAACTTAACAGATGTTTATGGTTTTTTTGTTGTTAATTTTCTCCCGATCATGTTTTTTATCACTCTCTATGAAAATAAAATGGTTAGTTTCTATTACATATCAATTTTTTCCTACATGGAATTCTCGTATGTGTTATCTAAAGTGATATTTTTTACTTCTCCTTTTTATTTTGAAGTGATAGTTTTGACAGTTTTCTGATGTAGGACGAATGTTTTGGAGCACAATTTTAAAATCTACTAAACATAAATTTCAAAATAGGGGAATGATATAATGACGTAGGTATTTATAGAATAATATTATATCATATTTGTTAATACTTACGAATAAGATATTAATTATATGTTAAATAAGACACTTTTTTTGGTAGCATACCTTATAGACAACTACGATTTTCTCGGAAATCTTGCGTTGCATACATTGTTGAGTTATATTGAAAAATAATATAATAATATTATTATGATTTTAAATGGTAGATAATGGCTAGATGTTTTATTAGTGTTAATGAATAAATTTATTAATATCATTATTTTTCACATTTTTTAAATGTTTTTACTTTTATCTAATAAATTATGGAGGCTTAAAATGAGAATAAATACAATTTTTTGACTAAAATACTCTAATATTTTTTTTAAAAGTTTGTTTAACTAGATTTTAATAAAGAACCCTTTTCAATATATATTTTTTCAATTTTTTATGTTTTATTTGATGAAATAAACTTCTTATTTAGTATTGGGACATTAAAAAAATTTCCTTTGATTGAAATTTTTCTATTTTTCTGATAAAATATATATTTTTAGGAAAAGTGAAAAATACTGCATTTTAATTCAAAACCGCATTAAAATATAATTTCTTTATATATTTATA
Organism: Viscum album; assembly: GCA_963277665.1. Taxonomy (NCBI): domain Eukaryota; kingdom Viridiplantae; phylum Streptophyta; class Magnoliopsida; order Santalales; family Viscaceae; genus Viscum; species Viscum album. The sequence continues at coordinate 302,211,606 of OY728151.1, forward strand.
TTATCATTTTCAAAACTTTTAAAGAGTAATAGGATCAATTTTTTTCATTTAATATAATTTTTGTTATTGGAAGTAATTTCACATTGAAAATAAATATAAACGCGCATCAATATTTTGATTCTTATTACATCTCAAAAACCATCATTCTAGTTTTGACATCATGAATTAATTTAAAATTAAATTCATCCAGTTATGTATTTTGAATTTGTAAAAATGGATTCCATATTCTGAATCAGATCTTTCAAATTATTTAAATAGGTACCTTTTATTTTGGAACATTATGAGTACCAACTTCAGTAATTATTTTTATTTACCATAGTGAAATGGTAAATATGGTATGTAAGGATAAACAATAATATTAAAATAATATTAAAATAACTTGAAACATTTCCATATCCTATTATATGAGTTTTTTCAGACACGAGGCATCCTAGGGTAAATTTTGGGACCACATGGTTCTGCATTGCTGTAATAATGACATGTTATAAGAATTAAATTAATGTAAAGAGAAATATATTATAAACATGTATCTTTTACTAAATCAATTTTAATTTCATATATATAAATTATCACGTAGAATATAAATATTAATTTGAAATATAAAATTATTTCATAAATCATGGTATTTTATTTATAATTTTTATAACACAAATCAATAAAATTATTTATGACCCAATGATGATGTAATGACTAGATTATTAATGAAAGATTAAAATAAATTGCTATTATAAATATTAAAAAATATATAATTTTATCTTTTTATTCTCACACATGAATTTTATGGATTATATTTACATATTATATTTTATTTAATGCCTTTTTATGTAGTAATGTTTTTATGTCTTTAACAAAAATAAATTACAAAATAGATTCAAAATTGTCATAAGTGTGTTTAAAAAATAAAATTTTATCAAATGATATAATTTTCCTAAAAATATATTATTCTTCCAAAATATTTTTATAATGTTACAAATTTCATTAATTATCTACTTTTGGTTCTCTTGTAAATTTGTAGTAAATATAGTAACAATATATTATGAAAATACAGTAAGACATGGTAAGAGTTAATGTTTTTAACTAAGGGTTAAATCTCCAAGATAAAGTTAATTTTATAACCAAAACTTCTCTAAAACCTATATTTTAGAGGATTTAGACCCATTATTGTAACATCCTCGAAACATATCACTTTGGAAGAATTATAATGATAAAATTAATTTATAATAAAATAATAATTCATGACCTTCCTAAAGTTTCCCTCCTCCCTCTTATAAAAGGTCACCACCTCTACCCACTTACTCAAACAACTAAAGCTCCTTGGATCATCCAAAATCACCTCAAATAATCTCCAAACATCCCACCCTTCCCCTAGATGCCTTAACATGGGCATAATGAAATTCAATAAATCCTTTTGTCTCAAATCAAAATAAGTAATCCAATATAGAGGTAATGTCTTATATCATGATCTTTTACTTTATTTTACTTATTCACTACCTATGATAGTATTATTATGTGATTAAATTAAAAAATTCATCATAAATATACTAAAATGTTTTTATGAGAAGTATTGGAACTAAAATTCCACACACCTCCATGAAATGAATACAAAAATTCTGTTTATGTGTATAGTGAAATACTTCCTCACGAAATGATGGTGGTTCAATTTTATTCTACCACATATCATCATTTACATTATGATAGAAATGTATTTAAATATGATATATATTATATTTATATTGTCACTATGAATTTTTTTTATTTATAACATAAATTTATGCTTTCTGTGATTTGTAAATATGTTAATTTCATTTGAGGAAGTTTGGACTACCACCCCTAAAAGTGATATCACTCGTTCATGCTATTCATGGAACATATAAAGGATGGTTTTATTAGACCTATGATATATACATGACACAATTATAATACTATTATTATCATACTCATTTTTATCATTTGACTATTATTCTTTTAATATGAAAAAATGAATGTAATGTTTGTGCATATGTATGGCCTATCGCCTCTTTGAACGGTGAATTTAAATTATTATCTCCAAATATTATGGATATGATAATTAAAAATGGGATATGTATGATACCTAAATCATGAAAAATATTCTAGAGATGATGTAATTTATACTACACGGAAAATTTAAATCATACATGTTTATCTTCAACTGAAGTAACAAATATCAACAAAACATCCAATATGAAATTAAATAATTCTGTAATTTTTATAACATGGAAATAAGTGATATAAAATTAATTATAAAATTGAAAAGCTATTGTCAAGATAGTATAAATTATCCTAAGTTTATTATTCATAAATATAATGATTTTATGTGACAATTTGGACTCAATGTATGAGATTTCGTCCCAATCTCCTTTCATTATGGTATATCTTATTATATTGCACATTTTTTATATTAATGTGTATATACAAATCTTTTGACTCATTATATAATAAATTATGATATTATGATGATATGTAATGTTCTATTTAATTTTATTCCTTAATAATTTTTTTCACGGGTTTCTAAAGTGGTGAGGGACGCTATAACAAAAATATAATTTTTAATGTTTCAAAGATATATTCATCTAAAACAATATAATTCATGTCCATATTTTCAAAATAGGTTTTATTAATATGTACATTAATTTTTTATAATGTTAATTATTTTAAATGTTTCAATGTGTTTTGGGACACTTTGATTCCAAATTCTAATTATTAAATGTTTTCAATGGTTTTTTAAATTGATTGAATATTTCAATATATTTAAATGATTTCGTATAATTTAAAATGAAATTTTATTAATGAAATGTTCATAATTAAAATATTTTATGTTTCATAATTATATAATGGTACCTAGAAATTTGACAGATAGTTAGATGATAATCCATAGACGACCGATTACATGATAATCCAACTACGAGTTTTTCCATGATAAACCAAGGATAGGAGGTTAAATTATAACCTCCAATGCCTTGGGTATAGTAGTTGGCTATATTTCTACTCCATTTAGTGATATGTGTGGAATTATACTCTATGGTTATTCCATTTAAGTATGTTTATTTCCCTGAGTAATATTATATATGTCATGGGTTTATTTCTATGGGCTTTATAGTAATATCTTATTTACAAAAGTGTAAGAAATTGGATTATATTCAGTGAAGGATATTCACTACTTTTTTAAGGTGAAAAGAATTAATTTCTAATAAATTATCAATGGTTTTCATGTTTTCCAAATACTAATAGTTTTTTTTCTTTGTGTATCCCTTACTGGGATTTTTATACTAATCCAATTTTTTTTGAAATGTATTTCAAAAGGTATAAGAATGTTTAAGAGAAAGGAAGAATTCAAGAAGAAGATTATCAAGAAATGAATTATAGTTTTAAAGGAGTTTTGTTTTTGTAAAAAAATTGGATGGAGTAGATGTGTCTACATTGTAATATTTGAGATTTAATGTAATAGTTATGGATTAATTATCTAAAACTCTAAACCTGAAAAGATCATTAATGAACATTAATGAGAAATTAATGACCTAAATCAAGAAAATATTACATTTAATGCTGGGGGCATATAGTTATAGTCCAATCTAATTTTTTTTAATGTTTAAATAAGAGAGGATACTGGGTGTCCTTTTACAAGCAATGTGGGTGAAAAAATCGTAATTGTTTTAATGGATTTAATCATAACCACGTTTTTGTCAAGAAATAAGTTTAAAAAATGATTGATTATCAAACTAATAAATTATAACGTTGAAATAAGTCCATTAAATTTATGTTTTATTGGTTTTTAGTTCATTTTAACCCTTATTTTCTTAGTTTAATCACTGGTATATCCATTATTACCATAACCATTGTAATTAAGTTTTTCAGCTTCCATTATTCATTTTAGTCAAAAAATAATTTGACATAATTATAAAATATAAATTATGATGATTCCAAATTTTTAATCTAATTTTCCAAATTAAATTAATTGATGTTGAAAATTTTAATTTAAAATTAATATACGGATGGGATGAGAAAGTAGATTTTGAAAGACAAAATGTTCAAAAGTTTACAATATTTTTATATGATAATTCAATAAGAAAATGATTTAAATGATATGAATTAGATTAATTTATATATAATTGAACTAATTTTACATTAAAATAATTGAAAATATAATCAAACATTATAAATTATTTAAATGAAAATGGTGTTCCAATTAAAATTATTCATTTTCAAAATTCATTAAAAAATGAAATTTTTTAGGAAATACAAATAGTTAACATTAATATAATTTTGATATATTTATTCAAAACATATATTTTATTATTTTAAATAAATTATCCAAACATGTTAAAAATTAAATTCAAATTATGGGCGTAAAGGATGGCTAAAGCATCCATTAGAAAAAAAATATTTCCTTTAGAAAATAAATTTTTTCTTTTTAATGATTCTTATTTTATATATAATTTTTAAATAAAAAATAAAATTGGGTAAAATTTTTATTTTCATAACTTATTTAATGTTATGTATACCCTATATTCAAATATCAAGGAGATAATTATCACATTAAATATTAATATTTTAATAATATTTCACATTTCATTTAAACACAATGTTACATATAACATAAGAAAATCTTAGTGTTGCGTGAAATTCAATCTATTAAAGATATTAGAGTTATTTAAAAATAAATATATATTTTAATGTCTCATTGTGTTATATTTTCTCCAAAAAAATTTGTTGTGTGTTTCATATTCCATCAAATTAAATTTATTTGTTTTATAATTTAAGGGTTTTGCATTCTCCCCACTTTAAATAAATTAAATCCTCAAAATTTAATCTTGATTTTAGTCTTCAAGTGTTTGATATTTGAAAACTAATATGTTGAAAGCCCACATTATAGAAAGTGTTAATAAAAAATACTCTTAATAATATAGAATTGATGTACCAAGGTCATATGGAATAACACATAATCGTGTTTCTATGTAGGAGAACATATGTGGTAAGTGAAGACATTGACATGAAGGAAAAGCATAAATATTTATACAGAATGATAAAGGTCATTAATAATAACAAGTGATTGATCAACTGAGGGTGATGGTCCTAAAAACCCCAAATCTATGATGATTTAAATGATCATATAATTTATCAAATAATAATATAATTGGATAAAAGTTTTGTTTCATGATCCTTTTTTAAATTTGAGTAATTATTTAATTATCTAATAATATAAGGAAATATTCTTACATGATAAATTTATATTACATGAGAACAATTTAATCCAATGGTTTCACTTTAACCAATTTCTAATTCTTTTATTATTTTTTTGAAATGAGTATCCACAATTGATTTTTATGCTCGAATAGTTAAAATCTACTTTTAATTGATTGTAATATCCATAAAAGTGTTACATTACTTTCCATATTACTCAAACTATTTTCAAATCCAATATGGTCAGCATAAGTTTTCAAATATAATATATGAATAAGTAAAACTAAATTTGAACATCACTAGTTTATAATTAATATTTATTTGTCTAATTATTTAATTAAATACAATGATATAGAAACTAGATCATCATGTAGGCCAGTGGTAGGAACAAAACCCTTATCACCCTTATGTCATAGGTTGAATCCCCCTTGATGTACTAGATTTGATAATTTATCACCAGGAATGAAATTTGTCCTTTTTCTAAACTATATTAATATAATTCATATAATCTTCCCCAAATAAAATTATAGACATCCTTGAAATAAAAATATTCCTTAGATAACCTTTTTATTATGGTTTTCAATATATATTTTTCCCATAAGGGCTAATATTATTATACAATCATTATTACAATTTCATTAGTGATAATATTAATACTGAAGGATATAAATAACATTATACTTGTTTATATAAAATTTAAGGAAATTATTCCTCAAATTAATAATCCACTAAATCAAATATATTACATAAATCTCTCAGAAATGTAAATAATATTTGTAGAATATCATTACCTAAAAAATAAAAATGATGTGTAAGATTTTTAACATATGATAAACCTTAAACTCATAAACCCATGATGATAATCATAACTCTTATGTCAAATAAGACACATATGCCTCTATAATTTCACATAATCCTAATATGTTTTTTGATTCTTATAACCAAAATACAATTGGTAAAATTATTCTATAATTAAATTCTTGAATTACAATACACAAATTATTCATCTATTCTGTTTCAAAATTGGTACTTATTTGTTATCGAGTTTATCCTAGGTCATTCATTTTCATTATGTATTCAAATACTTCATAATGGATTGTAATGAAAATGTGAATTAATGTAATCCTATCCAAAGGGTGTATCAGATCAAGTGCACAGTAAAACCCATCCTCATGCACTAGGTGACAATTATGTCAATCCCAATATTCACGTTTCATAGTTATTAACCCTAGGTACATCTAATCTAGAACCACGTCTACTTATAGTATCTATATAAGGATTTATTTTCATAAAAAGTTACATGATAACCACCTTATAAAAACATATGGATGTTATAAAGTACGTATCCTACAATTCATTCAATGTTATTGTCCCAAATTAATGTTTCCTAAATCCAATTCACTGATTTTCTTCTAAACCCCCCTCTGATATCAACTATATCTTACCTGACCCTTGTATCCTGGAGTCGATTTCGGCTTTATTACTATATAAGTTACAAGGAATTGAATCTAGAATAAAAAATTAATTAGAAGTATTTGTAAAAAAGATACATGTGTGATTCCAATAATACATTTTAATACAAAAATTAAAATATAATTTTCTTTGGGAATAAAATATTTCCCTCCATTTGATCCTTTATTATAAATCATTATACACTTCATGGATTCATAAGAAAAGAATCAAAACAAGGGTGAGATAAAATTCTCAGTAAGGGTTAAGTATATTTAAAGCTATCATGAATCAATAAAAATAATCAACATAGGATTGTATATTAATGAGAAAAAATTCCATTTAAATAATTCTATATAAAATAAGCAATATCCTAAGTTTATGAATTGAAAAACATTCCATTTAATAAATAAAATAAACTGTAATTGAATCAATAGAAAATCTCATAATGAAAATCTCATATGAAATATTAATGAAATACTTAATTAAGGAAATGATTGATTATTAGACGTCATGTATTAGGCTCTTGATACCTATACCAATAATACCATTGAAAATATTGTTTAAATATACTAGGTATAAACAATGTTGGTTTGGTCCACTATATCACTACTATCTTGAGCATTGATAAGACAGTTTAAAACTATAGGGTACAAACTCATATGAATTGGGAAACTGATTTTTTCTCATGATACCCCCTAACACATCAAGTGGGTTTCTATAAATGGTCCCCAGTAGTGACTTTCATGTTCAAATAATCACTCATTTGTTGAATAATAAATTTAATTCATCAAAAATTCACCTTATAAAAAAGATATATATATTAATTTAAAGATATATATTTTTCAATATTTATCCATTCAATCAAATAACTGTCCAAGTAAAACATTATATGTTGAAGTGTAATATGATTTAAGAAATAAATAGAGAAATAATATAGAAATTTAGGTGATGTTTAATGTCTACAGGAATGAAAATAACTCAAGTTAAAGTTAATGATTAGATAAATTAACCAATATAGTGAATATCAATACATTACTTGGTTGAAATGCTCATCAACCATCCAAAGAAATAATATAGATGCTATCAATACAATATATACCCATTAAAGTAGGAATAAATGTTTGTTTTCAATCATTAATATTAATAACATAAAAATAAATTTAAAAACATTCTTGACATAAATAAAAATTTATTTTTAAAAATCATATTTTTTAAACAAAAATATTATTGAAAATCAATTTAATTGAAATTATCATTAAAAAACTTTGAATTTCTAAATTAATAGGGAAAAGTATTTAAAATCATACTTGTAAAATTTTAACAAAAGCTTCAAATAAATTATGACCATGAAAATTGGAAATTCCATCAATTCTTTAAAAGGTAAAATATTTTAATTTTTTAACTTTAAAAATTTTAGCGAAATGCCTTGTTTATAAAATGATAAGAATATTCATTTCAAATTTGTGATAAAATCTAAAAGGGATGCTTTTTTCAAATAAAATAATATTCATTTAACTTTTTGAAAAGATATTTTTTTTTTAAAATTAAATTAAAAAATTATTTTAAAGAGTTTAAAAAAATTTTGAAAGAATTTTGAGAAAACATGGTTTTGAAAGAGAATTGATTTTCAACCAAATAAATAAATGAAGTCATATTCTGCTTAAATATTATCTCTAAAAACATAATTATGAAATAGTGGAAAAATATTACAATTACATGAAAATTTTAGGAATAACCGGAGTATAAGAAAATATAATGGTTTTATTATGAAATATTCAAATAATTTACATCAATTTAAATTTAGTTATAAACAAATCTCAATTATAATGAGATTTTGAAATTAACATTTACAATGAATATAATGTTGATGTGAGAATTATTAAATGGATCGATTTTTTTATTAAATTTTAAATACACATAAAAAACTGAAAATAAATCATAACGTTATCAAAAGTCATTTTACACACAATCATAGAAAGAATTAATCACTGAAGGAGAAGTTTAACCCAATAAACAAAAATTGATTTAAGAAATCTATTACAACATAATGATATTCAATACAATATATTTGTATGAAATAATTAAAATTAAAACTTAAAATATCATTAAATATGAATTATTCATTATGTTACACATTAAATGGGATATGTATATGCAATATAAAATAAATTACTGAATAACATAGAAATGCACCTCAATGAAAGTAACATGAGATAGAATACCTTTCATCAAGATTTATTTTAATTGAAAATTCTTTAACCTCCTTTTATGTTGTTTTAAAAAAATTATTATCTTAAAAAACCATATTAATATTTATAATATCATATATTAACATTTATAACATCTTATCACCCACTCATTAATATTATTTCCTTATTTTCATTGTTTCGGGTATTAATTTCCTTATTTCCTTATACTTGTTCTATCATTACTGATATAGTTATTGTATATATTACATATTTTAATCATATATAGAATAATAATAAATATATAATTATCATATTTTTACAAAAAAAATTCTTTTAAAACTAATAATTAATTAAGGATATAAAAAATGAATTACATTACTATCATAGAGACAATAGGCCATACATTTATATGAGAAACATTTCATGTTTACAAAAATAATTATGGAAAGAAGGTAAGTGATATATAATATTTAAATAACTATCATAATATCACATATACCATATTATATAAATATATAAATCATCTATGTTTTGGGGTGTTGAAAAGGAAGTCACATCGCTTTAGGGTGGTGGTAGTCTACCCGTACATGAATTCTGTTATCATATATAAGTGAGTGAAAGGGTAAGACAAAATGATATATTGTACTTTAACAATGTAAAATATTTCATTAATATAATAATAATTATTTTTTTATCAAATATATTCTTTAAAATTATCCAAATCACCTTCAATGTAAAGCATTAGTGAAAGAAGAATCACATCGCTTCTTGAGGTTTTAGTCCGCCGTACACACGATCGACGTTATCATATCTCCCACAAAATGGAAGGTTATATATATATATATGATATATTGACTCCAAAATTATTAATATGTAATATATATCATATTTATAATTTAAATCTATCATCATACCAAACTATAAATGGTTGTAATGGATGAACCAATGACATTGGTTCATGAGTTGGTAGTCCGATGTACACATGAACAATGATTTCATAACACATTTTTTAGAAGTGGAGATATTTTTATGTCAATAAAATATTATTTAAGCAACCCATTATATAGAGGATATATATTTTATTATTTCATTATAGTTTAATAATATTCAATTGAGGCATAGAAAGAAATTAAATAAAGATACTCATTGAAGAACATTAAATCATCTTCAAGTATCCTCCTTAGGTTTTTACTAAAGTATTCCTCGGATTTATTTATTGAAAAACTAAGGATTTTGGAATGATTTTGGGGAATTTGGGAAATTATTTTTTAGGCCTTGAACTAACCAAATTGGTTTAATGATTTGAACAAGAGATGAGAGAGGCTGTCCTTTTATTAACGAGGTGAGTGGAACACTTATTATTTTTGGAAAAAATTCACTCATACCCACGTTTTAATCATTCCATATGTTTTGAAAATTGTCCAATCTAGAACCCATAATAAATAATGTCAAAATATGGCCATATAATGGATGTTTTAAATGTTATTACATTTTTTATAACCTTTATCTTTTTATTATAACCCCCGATAAATCCATTTTTACATTAACTATGGTAATTTGTTATTACTATTTCACCATTCATTTATATCAAAAATAAACTTGGAATTATTAAAAATTAAAAATTATGATTATTAAAAATATGTAATCCATTTTTTGAAATTAAATTAACATGATTTGAAAATTTTAATTTAAAATTAATCTCAAATACTGGATGAGAAATCAGGATTATAATGATAAAATCATCAAAGGTTTATAATGTTTTTATATAAATGTTCCATAAAAAAATTATTAAAATGATACAGAATATGATTAATTGATATAAAATTTAATGAATTTTACATTAAAATTAATTCAAAACATAATTCTTCATTATAAATTATCTAAACTAAATTCCAGTTTTTAATTTAAATTCACTAATTTTCCATATTCATCAAAAAATGAATCTTTTAGGAAATATATCAAAAACCCACCATAAGATAATTTTTATAATATTATTTCATAAATGAAGTTTAATTATTAAAATAAAATTTCTAATTTTTTAAAATATTAATTTCAAATTCTGTGGGTAATGTGTGAATAAACCATCCATTATAAAAAACACAATGTTTGAAAGGCATTTTTTAATTTTAAATGATTCTTATTTATTTATAATAAAAAAATTATTAATTAAAATATATAAAATATATCTTTTACTAATTTAGTTAATAGTATTCATACATTATATTCTAATGGGTATGTGATAATTATCACATTAAATAATATCATTTTAATATTTTTTCATGTATTTTATTAACTCAGTGTTTCATATTGTGCAAGATAAACTCATTGTTGAATTTAATGAACTCAATTAAATATATTTAATTAATTTATGAATAAATACATCATAAAGTATCAAGGTGTTATATATATATATATATATTCTAGAATTTGTATTTGCTGTCACATATGATATTGAATCCAATGTTCTTATTTTATAATTTTAGTGTGTCACAATCGTGAATCTACAACTGAGGTTTATTGGTTGTGAGATCATTAGTAACATAATCTTCAAATGTTTTGTTCAAATTATAATTAATGTAATTTAATATGTTAACTCATATGTAGGGGATATTTATGGAACCGAGCCATAAAATTTATTTTTGATCATTGGTATATACTTTATTTATTGTTTGAATCAGGATTTAAAGTGTTGTTTTTCTAATGGTGCAACTCAGCGTCAAAATTTTCTATGATAGGGAGAATGTAAAAACATAAATGTTTCAACCAATTCTAATTTATTTAAATAGTTTTTAGCTCAGTTATTATTGGTAAGTTTTCTATTAAATTTCTCTGTAACCTAATGGTTATGCCTTAAAGAAGGTGTTTCTTGGCTTCAAAGTGGTTTGAACATTCCCTTTTGACTCTTAGACATGGAATAGTTAGAAGTGTAGTTTGTACTAAAAAGGGAATAAAAATGGTTAGGACAACTAAATTATTTTATTTTTGATGTGTATTGGGGGGTATTAGGTCTAAAAAGTAGAATACATGGGTTCTGACTAGAGTCAAAATTTCATCATGTCGTTGTAATCTCACCTGCTAGCCGATGAAGAGTCTAGTAGTAATGTGAGGTTACTAGAGCCACAATCTTGGTAGTGGAAACCACGAAGCTAGACAATGTCTATTGATAATTTTTTAAAGGGGCTTAAAATGGTTATTTGTCCCCTCTCAACCTTTTACACACTCCTTCACCTGAATTTGTGGATCACTCTTAGCCCTTTGCAGTAGTGGGAGGCACCCCATTCGTTCTATCTTTTTGATTGAAATTATTTGATATTAAGAAATTTATTCATTTTATTCAATGAAAATGAAGTCTAAATTTATGTATTCCAATCCTCTTCACCTTTTTCACTTTTTTCGTACTATCCCAAATACTATCTTCGTACGAGATCATATGCCTTATTTTTGTTGTTTTTTCTATACCTTTTTTTTATTTTATTCTATCTCAAACTAAGGGATAGTACCCGTTTATTGAAGCTTCCTATGATTGAGTTAGTTAGTCTTGTTACCAATCCATTTATGTATTTTTATTTTATAAATTATAATAGTTGTATGTCACAACAATAACCTGGTGTCAACCTAGTATTGAATATTAAACTCCATTTTCATACATTAGAGCCCTTAAATTTATTACTTATTCTTATGTAGTGTCAATAATTTATTAAATTATGCCATGAATTATGTATAGTTCCTATTAGGTTTTTTACATAACTTATTCTCTGAAATTTATTGGCCTTTCTTGGATTACTTATTTTAATTCAAGTGTAGAACATAAGAGTTTCCCAACCTAGGTAGATGGTTAAAGGTATCCCTGGGAGATCCTAATATGGTTCATTGGTCATTGATAATTTAATGAATAATAATTCCCTGAATGTTATTGGATAATTAAAATATAGAGTAATGTAGTAAAATTGAAGGGTGACTGAAAGGGACATCGTTGTAACTATTTGTCAAACAATAGTATGGGTTTAATTTCATAATAATGTTTTGTCCTGGTTACCCACTATGTTTTATCAAACGAAAATTAGATTAATTAATTGGTTTCCTTGAGTGTTTTCATCATAATGAATTAATATTCCATGGAATAATAAAACCTATCTATGTAATATCTTAAAATAGTCCTTAATTACCACAAAAATTAATTTATAGATCCATGACATTGTAGGATTCATTGAGTTTTATTGTAAATTTATAGGATGGGAAAACACAAGTAGTATATTGGTAAATAAATAATGGAAACTAATAATTACTTGATCACATGGTCATGACAAAGATAATTTATGTTAATAATGTGAATTGAATAACTTTTTAGTGTTAGTTCCTTAAGTCACATTTTTCTATAGATGTGTGGCATGGTTTAGGCCTTTATGAAAAAAATCATAAACTCAATTGAATGATTTCCATGAATTATATTATAATGTAATAGATTAGTGTCTTGGTTATAATACTCGGTACATATTAGGGTATATAGGAGAGACAGTCCTTTGGAATACCTTGGATTATCATGTTTAATGACAACATAATCCTAATAAGAGACACAAAAACCTTTAATATAAATTCCTAGGGGTATTACAACCATTAATTTAATCAATGTATTATATTTTTGAATGCCTCAGTTGGGAATTGTGGTTTCACTTGTCAAATCTAGAAACAATAAAATGTTAGGGATGAGCTCAAAGATTCGACTTTATATCAATGGACATGGAATACAATGAATTAATTCATTGGATCCTAATCAGGACCCTTCTCAAAATTACCAAGGACTTATGTATTAGATTTGTATAGAGCCACTTTTGGTTGTTTAATACTGATAGTTCATCCCCTAGATTTTACTCCAAATATATACACTATTTTTTGATCACTGTGTGTTTGATAACCAGTTTCACACATAGAATGAATTGGAGAATTTGTTGGATTTACAAGGTTCAGTTGTAATGGAATTACCATACTAATTTCACGAATAAAAATATATTTATTACTATTAGATATCCGGGCCATATCCCATGGGTCCTATGACCTCTTATTTGTTCACATGATTAGATACAACTTGATTAGGATAAATAAGGTGATATTACACGACCCGTCTTCACTATAATGCATTACTATTTTTATAATCATAGACTAGAAGTGCATTATACTTCATTAGTGGGGGGATAATAAGTTTTAATAACACATTGTTTAGGCAGCCACTTGGTACCTAATCAAATCTTATGTTTACATATTAGTAATTTGATAGTGCATATTTTCTATTAGTTAACGTGGGAGGGGGATTGGCATGGGAGTACTAGAATAATAATATACTAAGAAGATATAAAAGATTTGGGTTTTCTTTTTTATTTATTTATTTTTCACTATCCCTACTATACAAGCATCACATACTCTATGGTTTACTTCCTTATACAAGCATTATAATGCCTATTTTAATTGTTGGTTTTATTTGGAATTTTTTATGTTGTCGGTATATTATTATATAACTATTGTTCATTTTAGATATTTTCTATTCTATTTAGAACTAATCTAGAGGGTTTTGTTTCTTTATTTTACCACAAATAGACTATATGTTTTATTCGGCATCCATAGATATACATGGAGGAACTCTTGAGGTCATGTGTCCCTTTGGTTCTGTTACATATTAGTGAACTATATTAGAAATGTCATGTAAAAAAATAAAACCTTGATGAAGCACAAGAGTGGCCAGAATAATCATGTTGAAAATATGATAAACATCGACACACATATGTTCATCACGATGTATAAAGAGGTGGATATATTTTAATGTTTAAAATACTAATTCCCCAAAAATAAGTATTTTTCCAAACAATGAGTGTTTTCTCAACAAAGGGAATCTATTTCCATATTATGGCTGCAATATGAATTTATTTTCTTCTATAAACATTTTTTCATTCTTCAACGGTCACTACCAGAGAAAATAACTATTATAATAAAACAAAATCACCAAATCAAGGAATAAGAAAATTTATATCAAGGAATAAAAATTATTTTATCCACATTTGGATTGGGATATGGATAAACTAGTCCAAAGTTTTATAACCTTCTAGAAGAATAATGTGTATGTGAAAAATAATGGTAGGTATATACAATTATCTATTCTAAATACCCCATGGAATGAAATTTATAAGGACATTGTCCTAAGACTCACTTATACTCAATAGTGTCATGATTCCATCTTTGTAGTGGTCGACCAATTTTGAATGATGGTCAACTTCATTCTTTAAAAAAAATATGAATGATTGTTTTTAAGTGGCTGTAATATTTTTTCATGATGTGGTGAAACTCTCTCGAACTCCAAATATAATCACATATGATTGAAATACCCATTTCCACAGCTGTTTATGGTGATAATTATGGAATATGTTTTAGATAGACTTGATTTTTTTCATTTACCAACACCCCCAAATAGATATACAATTAGAGTTTTCAATCACACTATATACACTCGTATCCAATGCTTGTGTGTGGATTGTTCGAAGCAATAAGATCTTGTTGTTTCCCAAACACATTTACATTCAAAAATGTGATGAATTAGATAATGAAGAAACACATTTTGAGGTTGAGTACCACTAACCACCAAAAGAATTTTTTTTCTAATACCATTTCTTAAAATTATTTGATACAATGTGGCTTCTAAGCACATGGACTCTTGAATTAGTGATATCCAAGATTAATAGGGTCAAAATAATGAAGAGTAAAATTAATTCTACATAGAAGAAGTATATAGGAAGTGGAGGAAATATATTTTCAAATAATTGGATCTAATATTGGTACAAAACATGAAGGAATAGTTCCCTGTTGGCACATAAAAAATAATAAAACCACGAACATAATCCCTTGAAAAGTTCTTAAACTCATAATGAAAATACTTATGTGGTGGAAATTTTTAAAGGATATGATATCTACGAAACATTAAATGTTTAGAATAAGAATACATTCACTAAAATAGAGATACTTTATCCAATATCATACTGGATAGTTATTCCTTTCCATGATGGTGATGATGACGTAGCTCATTCGTATAGACCAGTGCCCCACCTGGGAAAATTTAATTTTTTTGTAAATTTTTAACATGATTTCTAACATAAGATATTTTATGGATAATTTATTATTTTAATATATTAATTTTTGTTTCTTTTCAATAGGTTGTTTGAAAATCATTTTTAATTATATTGGTCCATATTATTAATATTACCTGAGATTTCTTTATCTAGATTCATTGTTATCATTATGTTCTTCCTCAGTCCCTCATGTGTTGAATCATTTAATACTAATACAATGTATAAATTATTACACTCTCACATCTATTTTAAAAAAAATTCTATCATTTCTAATTCTAATTACATATATTTACCCCAAGAAAAACTAAATGCTTCTTTAACAAAAAAATAATACAAAAAAAATAATTCAAAGCACTAAACATGAATTGATGATCAAAATAAAAACCCACCAAGATAAAATATAATCTAATTATATGAAAATACATATTTATTTAACTTATTCAATTCTGAAGGAAAAACCATGACATCTAAAAATTTAAATGTATGAGATATACTATATACATTCCATTTATAATGACGCGCCACTTGAAAAATTCTGTAATGGTTATAAAAAAATTATATACTTATATATCCTAAGATCATCATGTGAAAAATATTATGTCATATTCAATAAGACATGCATTTTTCATGAATAAAAAAGAACCAAGATTATTTTATACCTCTCTATTTTAAGTAAGGACTACACCAAAACTCACCTCAAACCCCTAATAATATATATTTGTATGTCACACTAACCATGATTTGGTTTCTAAACATGATATCATCCAAGACTCTAAATGATTCTATTTGACTCATGTTTCACTTATATAAAAGAACATCCACCCCACCATGACCACATATATGACAATGAATTACCTAAACTAACTATTTAAATGGTTAGGTCCAAACTATAAAGTGTTATTATCCCAGATCACAAATACCTCTCTTTATCTACATGCTCAATTCCTAAATCCCCATGACTACCTCTATTAATAGAAAAAAATAATGTAAAATATCTAGAATATAAATGTCCTTACATTAAAAAATATATCACATGACTATAATCCATGATAATAAAAAATCATCGAAAAGAAAAATCCTAATAAAAATAAAACAAATATTGAGATACACCTAAAAAACCCACCTTTGAAAATCTCAATCAACACATAAAATGTAATATAATACTCAAATAATTTTATCATGAAACCAAATGTCAAAATCACTACTATAAACAAAAAAACAAAACAACACTTGATACTGAGCTTACATCTATGAAAATCACTCTCATATGAATTATTTTATACTTACCTACCAACAAAAGATAATGAATAATGCATTTATTAATCGTAGAATTACCTATTCCTATTGATACTAATTCTCAATATGTCAAACCAAAAATTACACATCATCCTAAATACCCAACTCACCCCAATCAATGACATCTGAGTCATATTAAAGATGTATTTTATGTTAAAACACATTGATGATTTCATGAACTAAATCAATTTGAATTGTAAGTCCAAGTTGATATACCACAGCTGCAATTAGATTTAGAACCAAAATATGTCTAGTAAACCATAAGAAAATATTACAATATTTAATGATATTTTGTGTTGAGAATGAGAAGAAAAATTTTAAATACACATGACCCCCCGAAATAAAAATACAAAGGCCTCACCTACTAATATATAAAGGAATTATGACAATACTAAGGAGCCTTCAACCACTCATGACTTGGTTACACATTTAATTTTATAATATAAAAAAAAATGTTTTCCAACAATCACTAACTTGCCAAACTTATTCCATTAAAAATATAATCTATAATGAAAATAAGACAATTAATTGAATGCATCTATGCAAATATAAGATATATTATTATTATCATTATTAAATTAAAAAAATTATACTTCATGGATGTAGCTAAAAAATCATTAACATATGAAAACAAAACTAAGATTATTGTCATTAATATCCATTGTATCTGTATGTCCTTATGATGATGAAATTATATGAAAAAATGAAAAATAATACCCAAAATCATAATAAAAAACTCACAATACATTGAGGTTAAGAAATGATCCAAATCATAAGTTATCATCCACCAAAAATATTAACCCTAACCAAATCATCCAGATAGATCCCTTCTAAAAAAATAAAAAATTGAATAACTCATCACAAATAAATTTCTGACCTTGATAAATGTTTTCCTATAAATGAAGATGGAATCACATAATACATAAACCTGAGTAAAACCTATAAATAAATAATTTATAAAATATTCTCATTTACCTTATGAAACATTAATTTAATGTAATAGTTTGACTATAAATCAATGATTAGATACTGCCTACTAGTGAAAAAAAATTAATTAAAAATTTTAAACACTATAATATTAATTCATTAAAATATATTTTTTAGTTTAATGGAATTGTATAATATAAAAAAACATGGATATACTATTACAATTATGATTTGAATATCTTATCGAACCACTCATTACATCACTGATAGAATAAAAAACATTTCACTATGTAACACACGTTTCTCTCCATCCTATAACTATTCATTATGTGTATCTCAATGAATGACACAATAATTCTACACAAGAGCCTCGTAATCTACCAAATAAGATCCCCCATATACTAGTGTAAGAGATATTTGAATTTATGTTGTGTTCCAAAGGAGTGATTAAGACTTAATCAACGCAACATACACTACTAAAAACATATAAACATAAGATCTTCCATGATTGAAATAAAAACGATGTATAAACCACATTAACTAACTTTGTGAACATTTAAATAGTAGATCCACAACTCCCAAGTTAACTATAACTTATTAATGAATACCCCTTTGTTGATACATAAGGAATCCCTCTTCCATGGTGTACCTAAAGGGTTTACATAATCACTGAACATGTTAGGAAGGTATCACACATGTCCCTTAATATTCTAGTATCTCACAGTGGATTTGAGAGGAGTTAAAATAGAGTAGTATGGATAATTTGTTATGTGTTACTTATATATTAACATATTACATTTCCATACCTCAAACAACCTTTTATGGATTTAAGTATATTCCAAAGCATTTATAAATTTACTCACATATTATAAATTGTATGAGTTGTTTATTTATCATTCATATATTTTTCATATAAATTATTGGATTAACCTCCCATATATTTTATTTTTGGAAACATTCTTATTTATGATAGAAAACGTTGAAGAATGTAAATATTGACCTTTACTATTTCATTTTCATGCAAATTTTAGGGTATAAGGTGAATTTTATAATAAAATATACCCAATATTATATAACCCAATTAGAAAACATGAATCGTTTAAGTGAATTAAATATTATCAAATATCCAACTATATACTATCCACTCTAAAATGGATATTATATTCCCAGGCATTCCATGTGTGTATTTCTCTATGAAAAAAATACATCGTAAAATATAAAATGTACCAAAACATATCAAATATGCATAGATTTACGGGAGATATCCTTTAATATAAAACTTGAACTAAATCCCTATAGATATTATTCCATTTTAACATATATAGTATCATATAAAATAACTTGTGTAACAACATTTAAATATTCTTTTAGATATATTCAAGAGAAGTTTGTAATGATATCATCAACATCGCCTTATATCACTTCACATTCAATTTCTTGTGAATATCTTTCCAAGGATGTTTTTTATAAAAACTACAGATCTATTTTAGAATATATCATTGAGTAAGTAAAAGTATATATTTTTTAAATAACAACATGTGACCCTAAGTTACATTTTATCATTAAAAAAATAATTAAAAAAATTCATAAATATAAGAAAATTGGATCATATAGAAAGGAAAAAATTATACACAAGATACAATGGAGTATAATATAATTTCAAAAAAAGAACATTTATATCTATACCTATGTCCAAAAACTGCATCAAATACAAGAATTTGTTTTAAAATAATTTCATTTCCAAAGACATCGAGTGACTATGTGGAACATAAATTTTAATCATGTAAAACCTCTAATATTTTTCTCCTCAATGTATAGTCTGACAATAAAGATGAATAAATAACATACTTATCACATTTATGGATGAGAACATCATATTATCCTTATCGCATAGATGCGAAAATCACAAATATTATCTGTGTATGGTTATACACTTACCCAGTCTATCTTAATAGAGGTCCTAGATTGGATACTTGTCATATGAGAAGAAAAATAACTTATTTGTTAAGAATCAACAAATTGCATGATTATAAAATTATAAAATCACCACATTATTATCTAATCCTCCATTTTTTTATTAAAGGAATCTATTTAGGAAGGTTCCCATGCTAGGTTTCTAGAAAACAACATATATGATCACATAAAAATAGAAACTATTCTCCCCAAGTATAGAAAATACATAGTGTATAACACTATCTATTGTATAATTAGGAAGTTATATCATAAAAAAATTATTTTTCCATATGTTAATATTTTATATCTCTAAAAAAATTTACTCACCATAACTTTATCTTTTCATCACAACCTCAAATATTTCATGATTAACAATAGTTAATGACAAGTCAATGTCACACTTTGAGAGGATAATTCATGTAATATATAAAAACAACATGAAAAATTGTAGACCACCTTTTAAAAAATAATACCCATTTTATATACTCAAAATAATTTTTAAAAATTAAAAAAGTTAAACAGAAAAACTCATATAATCATATCATATATTATAGACCACTAGATCATCAAAATGTTTAATGAACTTTTATGGTTTTGATAAAATAATTATATATCTATGAAATTCTTACCTCATCTCTATGTGATCATTTGATACAACCATTACACAAAACACAAATATTGAGTAACATCAATTAAGTAATATTGTTTAAAGTAATACATCAATTTCCCCTTGATTTGAGGTATATGCTGGTATCTTGGTACTTCTTTATGTTGGTTGAGTTTGGGTTATATTGTTTGAGGTGTTTTTAGAGAAAAATATATGGTAAGACAGATCCTGCATATAGGAACTAATTCATTCCCAAAATGATTATTCATGATGTTAATGGTTATAATGGGATTCTATGATTTTATTTCTAGGCCTGAATTATTTTCTAGGATGAATCAGTTCATGATGTGAGGCTAAATTCATGACATAAACCAATTTTATAAATATTAATAAATTTTGACTTTTTTGTGTGTGTATGTAAACATGAAGATTAATGAAATTAATCCATAATTCATGATGTTACTGGAGTTAAGTGTTTATATTTTATTTATTTCAATTTCCCTTCATTTCTCTCAAACCTTTATGATGTTTTCCTTGAACTTCATCCCTCCTTTATGAGATTTTGGGAGTTCTCTTTAACTTAGAGGTAGATTTCATTGAATCCGGGTGCACCTATCCTAGAAATCGGTTGTATGAATCATGGTTCCTCTTATCCTTCTTAATTTTTTTTTGTTTTTCCATTAGGTATATGCCAAAAAAGATACTACCATGCCCGGGTCTAGGAATGATATAATGTAATAAACGAGTTTACACGGTATTCATTGATGGAGAGGAAGAATGGACCTTAATCTACCATGTTCATCTATGAATTTTTTTCATCTTCTTTTCATTAGATTTGGGTGGTATAGAAAAACTCCTTAATTTTATTTGATTATCCTGGTATGTATAGCCTATGAGATCATACCAACACCCAATAAACATGACCTATCTAAATTTTTAACATGCTAAATTTGATGAAACCATATTCATAATCCTCCCTCATATCCCATTGGATCTGTTGGTGTTGAAACTAAGACTTGTGATCTCCCTAAAAATGTGCAAAACTTTGACTATAGGATGGAACATGGATTGAATTAACCTACACCCCATGATGAAATTCTAATCTGGTTAAGAGTTGATGTAAATTATATTAACATGTGATTATCATATCATGATAATTGGGATATTTGTATTGAGTATGATAAACTTGGAATGAAAGTGGTTAATTTTCCTGAAATTATATTTTTCATGATAATATGATTGAATATGGATTAAATGTATTATGAATAGTAATTAGGATTAATTTATAGGTGAATTAGAATCAATAAAATAATTGTAATAGTTGGTAACTTATCTTAATTTATTTAAATTATGATCATAGAAAATTTTTATAAACTAACCAATATGGATTATTGTCATATGGTGGGAATGTTTGATAAATTAGAAATCATTATATCATTTTTTAATTATTTATGAATTGTACAATCATACTTATAATGTAAATTCCTATAATTTTTTATTTCCACTTAGCATGTATGTGACCATAGCATGTAAACCATCACTAGGTCAAGTGGTTAATTTTCCTGTGGTATAGTATTAAAGAAATGGAACATATAAGCTGATCTTTCAGGGTAATTCAAATAGATCCCAATATGAAATGTTTACTTTTATGCTTGGCATGTTCATGAACCCAGGGAACATGTAAGAAACAATAACATGTTATTTTGTATTGAGCATATTTTTTGTTAGTAACTTGATTCCCAGGAGATATATTATTAAATACGTGACATTAAATGGGAGATTCATCAATGGTATAATAATTAAACAGCATTATTGGAAATTTCATAGGATGGATAGTCCACCAATGGATAGAGAAATCCTATATAATTTGGTATCATGTTTTTCTAGCCTATGGTTCCAAACTTGATATCAATGGTTGTTTTTTATATTGTGAATTAATTTGTGAAATAATGCCCCTATAATCGAACTATTTGACACACTCTATATTCGTACTGGATTATTTTAAAACCATGGGTTTTGGTCTATTAATTTCAACTCACACAATATTTAAGAACCATTTGGTAACATGGATGATTTTATGAATTTTCGTATAGCCAATGGAAAGGGGTCATTTTCTTGATTGGTAGATTTCTAGATAGAATTGTATCATGGAGACAAAATCGTGCATGGGGTTCAGGACTGGGGTTTTTTGTGTCTTTATTTTGGATTATATTTTAGTTTAATCATATAACTTTCACATGAATTATAGTTGAAATTCATTATGTAATGAATTATTTTATTAATATTATTTAGATTTTTGGTATTATTATTTCATCTTTATGAGTATTGTTTCATTATTTATTTAATATATTAGTGTTGTAATTTCTATTATTTTCTATAGTGTATATTCTCTCCACTTTATTCCCCATTCAGTAATTAATAATTAGATGCCTCTAGCGTATGGTGGGGAATTTTGAGGTCACATAAATACCCATTTTAGTGAACTGATAGAGAACTAGGATGGGTATGTTACAAAGTGTTGTTTTAGGCTATGTATTTCATGTTGTTTTATTATATAGGGAATGTTGATTGGAGACAAGGATGGGACAAGGAATGTTAATGAGCTTGTTCAAGGGATTATCTAACACATATTTGGGGAAAACCCAAGTACCAAGGGTTGTGATAGATAATCTTAATGGTCAATTTTTATAGGATTGATGATATATCACCTTGGATGGTTCAATTATGTGTGATGTTACCACTTTAGAAGATTTTATTCTATGCTAGTATGACAGGAGGAGCATATGCATGCATCACGATATACTCATAGTTAAATATTTTGTAATACATTTCTCATGATAAAAAAACTTTTACCACATCGTATATATCATCCTATATAAAATGTGAAATCTAATTACTTGATATATTTGAGAAAAAAGAAAAAATGTAACCATTATGACAGGTTATATCACTTGTAAATCCAGGATGTGGAGTAACCTTATGACAATGGTTCTCTATTATTGTATTGAAATCCTAAGTTGGATCTTGTTCTTTATAATTTTTTTAATAATCATGTTTAACTTCATAGAGAATATTCATCCACATATTCATTGGGAAGAGTTTTAATAGAAAAGTGATCAAAACACACCAATATTATGTGAGGTTGAACTTCCAGTAGATTCCAGTATCCCTATGGACTATCAGCTTAATGATATCTTCTTATAGGTCTGGAAATACATGGAAAGGTAAGATGCTTGTATGAAAACATCGATGATTGATTTGAATAGTGAGTTTTATATACTATATCCACTCATATTCATTAAAGAGGTATGACCCTATGTTTCTATGTATTAGATTAAGTCATTCTAGTTGATTTTTAAAAATCTTGTGATGCCAAATGATAGGAGGGTGAATCTTATAGTTTACATTCTATGAGTATTATCCATGAACAAGTGGAATCTCATTTTAAATGATGTAAAACCAAAGGATATAAATTATATGGGCTTTAAGGTGAATTTACAAAGTTACATTTAGACAGATACACTAACGGATTAGTGGGAACATATGTTTGTGCACATGAAGTAGTGGAGCATGTATGTGATGTACCACACAGTAAATTTTACCAAACTAAAAAATTTTGGTCCGTATTTGATAGATGTTGATGTATCCAGGTAAAACATCTTATATTATGGTATTATCTATGAGATAAATATGTTGGTGATTTTTTTTCTATAGAGAAAATTCACCATCATGATGATGCTTGATCTCATCATAGAATAGAACCCGAGAGATGCCCCTAGTGGTTCTTATATAGAATAAATATAATGATATGTTATCTTTTTTCTAATGGAAAGATGTTACTCTATGATAGTTTTCCACTAGAGAAGTAGTTTGTAGAGAAGAAAGGGTAGTGGGAAATCATCTCAACACTATGGGCAGGGGTAGTGCCATTATTGTGGTAAGGTTGGCCAATTAAACTTCAAATGTCCATTCCCTTATATGGAGTGCCAAAAATGTGGTAGGATAGAATATAGATATAATTTCTATAATAATGATCAATATTAAAGATGTTGTAGTGGATTAGGACATACACTGGTTTCTAGGAAAGAATCAGCTACCCCTCTGTAGAATAGTAGCTAGAGTTCCATTAGTCATTCAGACTAGGGGGGATGTAGTACCCCGATACTGGAGCAGTAGTACTAGACATAGAGAGAATCATATGGGAGTCATTCCAGAACACCTAGAATAAGTGTGAGTCAAATGTATGTTATAGACTACAGTCTTACCAGTAGATTTTCAAAACCTTATACAGCCGAAGGTATGATTCTTGTGTCATTTACCCTTCCCTATTTTTTGTTCGATATTAGATCATTGAATTAATTTATATATACTAAATTTTATAATTATTTTTCTGATATTGAGATAGTGTATGGTGTTATGAACAATGGAACACCACTAGGGGTGTGATCAGATGGTATCAGATGCTGCAAGTAGTGTTCCCTAGAAATTAGTGCCTATTATTTATTTTTGGAGATATCTATGATGGAAATGGAAAGAGTCAATTTGATAATGTGTTTGTATTTAGTAGTTATATACTAGGATAATATTTGATAATATCATAGGAGAGTGATTTTTATATCTCTATAAGTTGGTATCTATGTTCACTATGTCTAATTTGATCTTTTGGTTGGCCATGCATGATCAATTCAATGAAGATAGTATTGTCTCACAACCTAGTTATTGGTCCTTGTTCTCTATGATGAAGAACTCTAATAGAGTAATTATACTCATATATTTGACAATTTCAAGACTTATTTCCTAATGAGTTCTTCAGTTCACCATCCATGTGGCAGATAAAGTTCACTACCAATTTGGTGTTGGGATCTGAACCAATTTCCATCAAACCATAGATGATGTAAATTGTGGAGCAGCATGAGTTCCATGTGTGGTTAAATGTTCTAGAATCTAAAGTATTCATATGACCAATTACATCACTATGAGAGTCTCTCTTTATTTTTTCCATGAAATTTTATGGTAATTTTATTTTATGTGTAGATTATCAGAGGATGGACATGATGATAGTTGAGAACATGTATCTCTTTTCCTTCATTGACGATCTATTTGATCAACTAATAGGTACCTGGAATATCTATAACGTCATCTTTAGGTTTGGGTTCCAATAGTAATAGGTTAGACCATCTTATATACCCTCATAATTCTTTTTAAAATTAGGTATATCTTGTATGAGTTCAGGGTGATGCTATTCAGTTTGATGAATGCACTATTGGTATTTATAGAAATGATGAAATCTATCTTTCAACCATTATTTTATCACATTTTGGTGGTTTTCATCAATGAAATATTAGTTTACTCCCAATCCATAAACAATCAATTATAATATCTTGATATATTTTTGAGTATGTGGGAAGAGGATCATATTTTTGCCAATATATCTAAATACATTTATTTTATTAAAAAAGTATACTTCTTGGATCATATTATCTCAGTGGATAGAGTGTTAGTGGATCTATAGAATCTGAAATTCATGTTATATTGGAAGTGAACTAGAATTTTCTTTGATATTGGTATCTCTTTAGGTATAGAAACATATTACTGAAATTTCATTTAGCACATATCTGATATGACAGAAATGGTTTTTGGTATGAAAAAGAATAAGGAGATTATTATTTGGTATGATACTTGTGAGAGGGATTTCTAAGAGTTTAAGTGTATGTTATCCCCATCACCAATCCTCATCTTAGATGATATGGGTATTAAATATAACATATATAACAACACATTCAATTTCGAACTCAGAGGAGTTCTGATGAAGGATGATTAAGGGGTTTTTAATGGCTCCAGACAATTGAGGATGCAAGAGATGCATTATACTAATCATGATCTAGAGATAGATACAGTGGTATAAAAAATTATATGTTGGTTTCACTATATCAAGGGTGATAGATTTTCTATGTACATGTACAATAAGAACCTCAAGTAAATATTTTCATAGTGGGACATTTACCTTTGATGGAGGATGTGAGTTGAGTGTCTGTAGTCTTTTGACTTCATGTTAGAGTGCACTATAGGTGTAACACCCTAGAAAAATAAAGAGTATGACATTTTCACATTTATACATATTTATGAATAAAATATTAATATTACTTTAAAGGGAACGCTATGCTCGATGGCGTACCCAATATGCAACAACAAGTTCCTTTGAAATCATACGTTGCACTCTAATAATAAAATAATATTATTTTAAATGGTAGTTAACATGTAGCCGTTGTATTGGTGGTAATGGATAGAAATAACTAAAATATGATTATATATGTTTTTAAATGTTTTTACATTTATCCAATAAAAGATAAATGCTCAAAATACGGAAAGAATTCAATTTTAGGCGTATATGCCCGAGTTTTCACTAAAGGTTCACTTATCGCCATTTGATGGTGAACCATCATTAAATATAGTTTTGTTCACTTATATACATTCCATTGGACCAAATAAAACTCTTCTTAAGAACCAGGACATCAAAATTTACTTTGTGTAAATTTTTGGTATCTTTCCGATAAAGTTCATTTTTTTAATGAATAGTGTAAAATGTTGTATTTTAATTCAAAACCTCTTTTTAATCTAAATTATTTATATGATAGATTATCTTTTGAATTGGTTTTAAAGTGAAATTAGAATATATTTTTACCATTAAATCCAATAGTGGTCGTTGAAATTAATTTCACTTTGAAATCAGACTTAAACTAGTGTCAATCTTTTGATACTTATTGTTTCATAAAAACATGCTATTTCCTCTGACAACGGGAATTAATTATTAAATTAATTAATGTGACTTATATGTTTTAAATTTTGTAAAATAGACTTTATTTTTGAATTCGGAATATCAAATATAGCTTAGGGTGAATTTTTGGGATTTTTCTGAAAAACTTCAATTTTTGATGAATAGTGAAACCACTAAGTGGTACATACAAAAACTGATTTTTCCGTTTAAATAAAATTTTTCCATCTTAGTGTTTTGAATTTAAAAATCCTACATACATGGTTTTCATTAAGAAGTAAAATTTTGTTCAATGGGATAAAAATAATTTTTTGGTAAATAGTAACTTATTATGTTTTTAATCGCGATTAGAGGTAATTAGTGTAGTTTATGGTAAGAATAATGTTTTAATAAAATGAAATGACCTAGACACATGTCCTAACCTAATTTTATGTTTCATGGCCGACCAATAAAATCAATGGGTCAACTTGGGGACCCCATGGAGCCACTTTGGTTGGAAAATGACATAAATATCTTTTTATTTGATGTTAAAGTAAAAATGACACAAACATGAGATGTTTTACTAAACCAATTTTTACATGGGATTATAAAAGTCATATTTTTTACTATAAATATTCATTGGAAATCTAAAACGATTTCCTATATCATATTATTTTTCTCATAATTTTTAGACATTAAATAAATTAAATTATATATGACATTATGATGATGCAGTGATGACCTCATTATTTAACGATTTAAATAAAATAGAAAGATAATGTAATATCTAAGACCTACACATGTCAAAAACATATTGGATGAGTGTATATTGAACCTTTATCACCTTATCCTCTCAATAAATCAATTTGCGACCTTTAAAATCCGAAACTCTTTTGAAAATAAAGTAACATTTTGTAACTTTACATGAGTGCCCCTCCTCTCCTCTTATAAAAGGCCCCCACCTCTACCTCCTTACCCACACTCCCAAAGCCTTTGACTCAGCCAAACGATGCCCATTTTTTCTCTCCACTTCCCTCTATTACTCCTTGAATCCTCACTTTGGGCAGAAGTCTTCCCAAGGAAGCCTTTGAGCTCAAACCAAAGGGAGTTACCCGATTTTAAGGTAATGTATTCACCTGTGTCCTTTTGTTTTATTTTGCTTCTCCAACCCCCTAAAATATTTTTATTCATTTCTTTTGTAACAAATTCAGTATCATCAATATACTAGGATGTTTTTATAAGAAGTATTCGAGCTACACTTACACAGACCTACATCTAATGATTAAAGAACATACTGTTTCTGTGGATGGTGAATTTCTGCCTCACGAAACGATGATTGTTCAACATTCTTCTAACACCTTCAAAGGTGGCCATTAAGATGACACTATATTTATATATGATATTTAATATGTTTATGTTTTACTTAAGATTCTGTATTTTTTTTTATTTCATTCCATTATGGTTTCCATTATGGGTAAACGCAATATCTTCATTTAAGGAATTGCGGACTACCACCCCCTCAAAGTGATTCGATTCGTTATTACCATATGTGGTACGTATAAAGGGTATATTTAATGATATTTTATATGATACCATACTGGAATTAAAATACTATTATGAATCATTATGTTTTAATTCTATTAAATACGAAATGGAAATGGAAGTAGCGTTCACGCGTACGCACGACTTACCGTCTCCATGAACGGTACATTTCATTTCTTATCTCAAAATGTTATGTACTGTTATATGTACATATATATAATGTATATATATGTAATATATTACATATAAATTATGGATATCATTCTGGAATTATAACATATATATATCTCATTTTTTTTAATTTCATTAATATGACAAAAAAAGAAAGTAGCGTTCATGCGTACGTACGGCCTACCGTCTCCATGAACGGTGCTTTTCATTTTTTATCTCCAAATGAGATGGAATAGTATAAAATGAATATTTACTGGATATATATGATATTTTAATCATTAATACTATTCATGAAATTATTTACTTATAACTACATCGGCAATCTTTTTTCAAACATGTTCATTTTTGACTCATGTACCAAACATCGGCAAAAATGTCTGATATGAACTACCATTATTAAACAATTATTATAACATTATAATATTTGATATGAACTGAATAATAATCTCTAAAAGAGGTACTTAGGAAATTATTAATTGACCAAATTTTATCATTCAGGAATATAAAGAAACAAACAAGACAAGTTGGACATGAGGTAAGGGATCCTACTCCACTCTTTCTTTTTAAGTACACTCTTTTATGCCATTCCTCTTAAAGCTCATCATTCTTATTATTGGGATATTATTTTATATTACTCTTACTTTAATTTTTATGTTCATGTGATGAGATACCCTATTCTCTCTCATCAATCCATTTTGGAAGTTTTGAGTGGCGCCGTTAGGCTGCCGAATTTTCGAAAGAGATCTAACCTCTCTCTTTCTTTTTAAGTACTCTCCTTTATGTAAATTATTTTAAGCTCATATTTGTTATGTTGGGGGATGTTATTTTATATTCATATTTCTTTAAACTTTGTGTTAATATGATGAGATACCCTATTTGATCTCATCAATCCATTTTTGTAAGTTTTATGTGGCGCTGTTAGGCTACCGAGTTTTCGTAAGGGACTTTTCATCTCACTTTTATTACTGTGAGATTTATGCTACATTTTCCACAATTTCCTTTGAGTTGTGTATGTACTTCCCATTATTCTACTCATTGTGTAATATACTTTCGTTTATGAGTATTTACATCAATGATGTATTGTCCTTCTTTCATGAGGTGTATGTTTCGAAAGATACCCAAGTCGGTAAGGGAACCTTTCGCCCTCCTCTTTTTAAAAGACTTCTTTTGTTGGGTCTTTTAATTTACATATTTTTATGTTGGGATATGTTCTCATATATCCTTATTGATGTAAAGTTTATGTCCAAGTGGTGAGATACCCTTTTTTTATCTCTCATCAACTCATCTTGAGGTGACGCCGTTAGGCTGTCAAGGGAACTTCTTAACCCAATTTCAATTTCTTTGGGTTCAACATGTAGTTATTGAATATGTCATCCTTTGAATATGTGTGAATGACCTTTGATTATTTTACACTTATTATCCACTTATATTTGGTTTATTCGTTTGTCACACATAATTATGTAATTCATTTATCGTTAAACCAAGGATACCATATTTGTAAGGGACTTCGTCTCAATCTCCTTTAATTGAGGCATATTCTATTTTATACACAACCTTCTTTTATATGGTGTATAAACCCCTTTGACTTTTACGTTTATTAAAAAGGAATCTTTTTTATACGAAGTGTTTACTAAATGACAAAAGGGAATGATTTTGTTGTACGTATGTGGCGACAATGACTTCTCCACCGTCGTGACCATTATTTGAGTTTCAGCTTCCTCTACAAGCCATACCTTCTTTTTAAAAGAAAAATAAATACCATGTTTTACTTTTCTTTTATTTTGGTATTGAAAATGGTTTTCATAATGTTTTTATTATATCAAAGTATGTATTGATATCTTGTAATTGAAATGTGGAAATGTTATGTTTCCGTTATGCATGTTTTATGTGATACGATTATGTTATGGTTCTTGGGCATTATTATGAAGACGAGTGGTTCCGTGATAATCTAAGGGCGGGTGAGCCCGATATAGCTCTCCAATGCATTGGGTAACGAGAAAGAGTGAAACGTTAAGGTTCCTCAGAAGAGATTAAGGGAATATACTGTGATGGGTATTCCAAACGAAACCAAGAGGGTTACTCCCTACATAAGAATGTTATGAATGCCTCAAGTTACCTTTTATGTCTTATGACTTATATGATTTATTCATGATTTCATGAGGTATGTTAAAGTGCCTATGTTTTATGGGTAAGGTAATATTTCATTCTTATGTATATATGAACTCATGTTTCTTTTTTATATTTTTATAACCCTTACTGAGCTTTTTATGCTTATCCGATGTTTTTGAAATGTTTTTCATAAGGTCAAGGGAAAGGTACATGATGTGATGATAGTGTCAAGTATGTTTCAAGAAAGAATCCATGATTTATTTTAAATATGTTTCTGTTTATGGGAAGAATGAATACTGTATTTTTTTGTAACCACTTTGTTTAAATGTGGAATGTAATGCAAGTTTCATGATCAAATTCTCTAAAACTCTAATCCTGAAAGGATCCTCAATGTTTAATCTTGTAATAACTCAAGAATATGTATTGTTTAAGGCTGGGGCCTTATAGTTGGTATCAAAGGTCGGTTTAGATAACTTTAGAGGTTAGGGTATTCTCTAAGCATAAGTGACAGTACCATAATGGATAGAATTTCAGAAAGAGTCCTAGTTTTAGATAAAGTGAATGAGTAAGTATATATTAGTGGTTATCTCCCTCATTAGTACATTATAGTTTGTTGATATACTCACACTGACATTTCTGTTTTTATTGAATGGATTGATCTAGTAGGAACCTAAGAGACAACAGGTTTGAAGGAAACTGTGGTGGTTCTCTGAATAAGATACTAGATAAAATGGGGGATTCAATGAGGAAACTCGTGCGTGTTCTAAACCAACTATCAAGGATTCATGATCAACCACTTGAACCTTGGTATGATCTGTAATGCATCATGTACGAGATGACCAATCGATGTGGAAGTTCAGGTAATAATTATAAAGGTAACCATTAGGGTTTATATGATCCTTACTTTTGAGGTAATTATGGGTTATTATATGTTATGATGGAAAATGAAAGGCATGAGATATACTTGAGGTTAAATTATGTTATGGTTATTTTTGATGATTTTATCCCTTTTTGGGAAATTATTTGAGAATTATATAGTTTTGGAAAAAGGACAACACGCAGACCGTGTGACTACCCATCGCGTCGGACAAAGCTGCGGGAATCGAACCCACACCAAAGAGCAACTGGTATTTATCACCTACAACTGGACTACGTGATGTCCCTAGTTAGTTTGATTGATTATTTTTAGTTATATGATTTTATAAATTATGATTAGGTTATTTTGGGTTATTTATGAAAATTATTAACCTATCATGGAGGATATGTGATTAGGTTAATTACTTTTCAATACGAGACATTAGAAGAAACTGATGTTGTTTGGAGATAAGTGTTAACGATTTAACTTGGAAGAATATGTGACTAAATCCTTCAAATATTAAGGTTTCAATCTTAGATTGGTTTATTTTGAAGAGTTTTATGGACAAATTGGTTATCGAATGGTCCTCGTTGAACTTTGGGTTTTGTTG
This sequence comes from Viscum album, assembly GCA_963277665.1. Lineage (NCBI taxonomy): Eukaryota > Viridiplantae > Streptophyta > Magnoliopsida > Santalales > Viscaceae > Viscum > Viscum album. Next base: position 302,244,377 of record OY728151.1, read on the forward strand.
GACACAATTTTGAGATTAAGAACAGATTTTCTTTTTATAAAGGGTTATCCTTTTCTGGATTATCTGATCTTGTAGTAACCTTTTTGGTTTTATTTTTGGTTAATGTTTGAAGACATGGGAATTGTATAGTTCTTTTTTTGTGGATTAGGTGCTCCTCTAGAAGTTTTTTATAGTACTCTTAATGCGAACAAGTCTTCCTAAATACTCATCTTTTAGAGAAAGTATGAGTCTGTGTAAGAAATCTAGTAAAAGTTGAAAGTCAACATGACAAGTAAGTCTGTTTCCTTATGTTTTAGTTAAGCTCAAAAAAAATTCCTCAATAAAAAGTAACTTAAAACAAAAATTTTGTCTATTAACTTTTCCTACTGGGGAACCCAACACTATTTAACCCATCAAAGGTTTGTGATTTTCTTATTGTTAACTTTTTCTTAAACATGTTTTCTATCACATTCCATCAGAACATGACCCAACGTTTTCTCCTCCATGTACATGTTTTACTACATGGAATCCAAGTATGGGTTAACTCGGGTGACCTCTGTACTTATCTTTCTTTATTTTAAAGTGATTTTTTTACTGACTCTTGTTTCGATGTGGGATTTTCAATGAAGTTTCCGAGCCCAATTTTAAAATTGTGAGGACGCAATTCCCAAAAGGGGGGAAGGATGTAACACCCCAGGAAAATAAAGAGTATGACATTTTCACATTTATTCATATTTGTGAATAAAATATTAATATTACTTTAAAGGGAACGCTATGATCGATGGCGTACCCAATATGCAACAACAAGTTCCTTTGAAATCATACGTTGCACTCTAATAATAAAATAATATTATTTTAAATGGTAGATAACAGGTAGCCATTGTATTGGAGGGAATGGATATAAATAACTAAAATATGATTATATATGTTTCTAAATGTTTTTACATTTATCCAATAAAAGATAAAGGCTTAAAATACGGAAAGAATTGAATTTTAGGCGTATATGCCCTAATTTTCACTAAAGGTTCACTTATCACCTTTTGATGGTTAACCATCATTAAATATAGTTTTGTTCACTCTTATACATTCTATTGGACCAAATAAAACTCTTCTTAAGAATCAGTACATCAAAATTTACTTTGTGTAAATTTTTGGTATCTTTCCGATAAAGTTCATTTTTTTAATGAATTGTGTAAATTGTTGTATTTTAATTCAAAAACTCTTTTTAATATAATTTATTTATATGATTATATTATATTCTTAATTGGTTTTAAAGTTAAATTAGAATATATTTTTACCATTAAATCCAATAGTGGTCGTTAAAATTAATTTCACTTTGAAATCAGACTTAAACTAGTGTCAATCTTTTGATACTTATTGTTTCATAAAAACACACTATTTACTCTGACAAAGGGAATTAATTATTAAATTAATTAATGTGACTTATATGGTTTGAATTTTTTAAAATATACTTCATCTCTGAATTCGGAATATCAAATATAGCTTAGGGTGAATTTTTGAGATTTTTTTGAAAAACTTCAATTTTTGATGAATAGTGAAACCACTAAGTGGTACTTATAAAAACTGATTTTTCCGTTTAAATGAAATTTTGCCATCTTTGTGTTTTGAATTTCAAAATCTGACATACATGGTTTTCATTAAGAAGTAATATTTTGGTCAATTGGATAAAAATAATTTTTTGGTGAATAGTAACTTATTATGTTTTTAATCGCGATTAGAGGTAATTAGTGTAGTTTATGGTAAGAATAATGTTTTAATAAAATGACATGAACTAGACACATGTCCTACCCTCCTTGGATGTGTCATGGCCGACCAAGAAAATCCAAGGGTCAACTTGGGGACCCCATGGAGCCACATTGGTTGGAAAATGACATAAATATCTTTTTATTTATTGTTAAAGTAAAAAATGACACAAACATGCGATGTTTTACTAAAACAATTTTTACATGGGGTTATAAAAGTAATATTTTTTACAATAAATATTCATTGGAAAGATAAAAATATTTCCTATATCATAGTAGTTTTTTTATAATTTTTAGACATTAAATAAATTATATTATATGTGACATCATGATGATGCAGCGATGACCTCATTATTTAACGATTTAAATAAAAAGGAAAGATAATGTAATATCTAAGACCTAAACATGTCCAAAACCTATTGGATGAGTGGATTTAGAACCCTTATCACCTTATCCTAGAAATAAATCAATTTGGGACCTTTAAAATATGAAACTCTTTTAAAAATAAAGTAACATTTTGTAACTTTACAAGAGTGCCCCTCCTCTCCTCTTATAAAAGGCCCCCACCTCTACCTCCTTACCCACACTCCCAAAGCCTTTTTCTCGGCCAAACCCAACCCATTTTGAATCTAAACTTCCATCTATTACTCTTTGAAGCCTCACTTTGTGAAGAAGTCTTCCCAAGGAAGCCTTTGAGCTCAAACCAAAGGGAGTTACCTGATTTTAAGGTAATGTCTTCACTTGTGTCCTTTTGTCTTATTTTGCTTCTCCAACCCCCTAAACTCTTTTTATTCATTTCATTTGTAAAAACACCAGTATCATCAATATTCTAGGATGTTTTTATAAGAATTATTTGAGCTAAACATTAACACACCTACATCTAATGGTTAAAGAACATACTGTTCCTGTGGATGGCGAATTTCTGCCTCACGAAATGATGATTGTTCAACATTCTTCTAACACCTACAATGGTGTCCATTAAGATGGAACTATATTTATATATGATATATAATATGTTTATGTTTTACTTAAGATTATTTATTTTTCATTTATTGTATACCTTTATGGTTTCCATTATGGGTAAACGCGATATCTTCATTTAAGGAAGTGCGGACTACCGCCCCCTCAATGTGATTTGATTCGTTATTACTATATGTGGTACGTATAAAGGGTATATTTAATGATATTATATATGATACCGTACTGGAATTAAAAGAAGATTATGAATCATTATTTATTAATTCTATTAAAAATTAAATAGAAATGGAAGTAGCGTTCATGCGTACATACGGCTTACCGTCTCCATGAACAGTACATTTCATTTCTTATCTCAAAATGTTATGTACTATTATATGTACATATATATAATGGATATATATGTAATATATTACATCTATATTATGTATATCATTATATAATTATAACATATATATATATATATCTCATTTGGTTTTAATTCTATTAATATGAAAAAAATAAAGTAGCGTTCATGCGTACGTACGGCCTACCGTCTCCATGAACGGTGCTTTTCGTTTTTTATTTCCAAATGACATGGAATAGTATAAAATGAATATTTAATTGATATATATGATATTTTAATCATTAATACTATTCTGTAAATTATTTACTTATAACTACGTGGGAAATCTTTTTTCAAACAATTTCATTTTTGACTCATGTACCAAACATCGGCAAAAACGTCTGATATAAACTAACATTATTAAACAATTATTATAGATTTATAATATTTGATATGAACTGAATAATAATCTCTAAAGGAGGTACTTATGAAATTATTAATTGACCAATTTTTATTATTCCGGAATATAAAGAAACAAACAAGACAAGTTGTACTTGAGGTAAGGGATCCTACTCCACTCTTTCTTTTTAAGTACACTCTTTTATGTCATTCCTTTTAAAGCTCATCCTTCATGTTATTGGGATGTTATTTTATATTATTCTTATAGTAATTTTTATGTTCATGTGATGAGATACCCTATTCTTTCTCATCAATCTATTTTGGAAGTTTTGAGTGGCGCCGTTAGGCTGCCGAATTTTCATAAGAGATCTAACCTCTCTCTTTCTTTTTAATTACTCTACTTTATGTCACTTGTTTTAAGCTCCTCTTTGTTATGTTGGGGAATGTTATTTTATATTCATATTTCAATAAACTTTATGTTAATATGATGATATACCCTATTTTATCTCATCAATCCATTTTTGTAAGTTTTATGTGGCGCTGTTAGGCTACCGAGTTTTCGTAAGGGATTTTTCATCTCAATATTATTCCCGTGAGATTTATGCTACATTTTCCAAAATTTCCTTTGAGTGGTGTATGTACTACCCATTATTCTAATCTTTGTGTAATATACTTCCGTTTATGAGTATTTACATCAATGATGTATTGTCCTTCTTTCATGGGGTGTATGTTTCGAATGATACCCAAGTCGGTAAGGGAACCTTTCACCCTCCTCTTTTTAAAAGAATTATTTTGTTGGGTTTTTAATTTACATATTTTTATGTTGGTATATGTTCTCATATATCCTTATTGATGTAAATTTTATGTCCAATTGATGAGATACCCTTTTTTATCTCTGATCAACTCATTTTGAGGTGACGCTGTTACGCTGTCAAGGGAACTTCTTAACCAAATTTCTATTTCTTTGGGTTCAACATGTAGTTATTGAATATGTCATCCTTTGAATATGTGTGACTGACCTTTGATTATTTTACACTTAATATCCACTTATATTTGGTGTATTCATTTGTCACACATAATTATGTAATTCATTTATCCTAAAACCAAGGATACCTTCTTTGTAAGGGACTTCGTCTCAATCTCCTTTCATTGAGGCATATTCTATTTTATACACAACCTTATTTTATATGGTGTATAAACCCCTTTGAAATTTACGTTTATTCAAAAGGAATCTTATTTATACGAAGTGTTTACTAAATAACAAAAGGGAATGTTTTTTCGTACGTATGTTGCGACAATGACTTCTCCACCGTCGTGACCATTATTTGAGTTTCGGATTCCTCTACAAGCCATACCTTCTTTTTAAAAGAAAAATAAATACCATGTTTTACATTTCTTTTATTTTGGTATTGAAAATGGTTTTCATAAAGTTTTTATTATATGAATGTGTTTTATTGATATTTTGTGATTGAAATGTAGAAATGTTATGTTTCCTTTATTCATGTTTTATGTGATACAATTATGTTATGGTTCTTGGGAATTATTATGAAGATGGGTGGTTCCGAGATAAAATAAGGGCGGGTGAGCCTGATATAGCTCTCCAATGCATTGGGTAATGAAAAGGAGTGAAACGTTAAGGTTTCTCCGAATAGATTTAGGGAATATACTATGATGGGTATTCCAAACGTAACCAAGAGGGTTACTCCCTATGTAAGAATGTTATGAATGCCTCAAGTTATCTTTTATGTCTTATTACTTCTATGATTTATTCATGATTTGATGAGGTATGTTCAAGATCCTATGTTTTATGGGTAAAATATTATTTCATTCTTATGTATATATAAACTCATGTTTCCTTTATATATTTTTATAACCCTTACGGAGCTTTTTATGCTCATCCCATGTTTTTGAAATGTTTTTCACAGGTCAAGGGAAAGGTACAAGATGTGATGATAGTGTCAAGTATGTGTCAAGAAAGAATCCATGTTTTATTTTTAATATGTTTCCGTTTATGGGAAGAATGAATACTGTCTTTTATGTAACCACTTTGTTTAAATGTGCAATGTAATGCAAGTTTCAGGATGTAATTCTCTAAAATTCTAAACCTGAAAAGATCCTCAATGTGTAATCTTGTAATAACTCAATATTAAGTTAGGTTTAAGGCTGTGGCCTTATAATAGGATAGGGAAACATAGTTACCAATTCCTTGTATAGGATGTCATTTATAGGGGAAGAGTTAGAGTCTTATGAATGGTTGAGGGTGGTAGAACTATTTTCATATATGAATTTGGATGTGCTAGAGTCCCAAGATAGAGAAACTCAGACTTTGTCATATGTTGTTCCCTTACCTCAAAAACAGATCAAGAGAGTGTTGTTTTCTAATCCATTGGTCTTAGCACTGAGATAATATATATATAGAAGTGATAAACTATCAAGATTTTCTCTTGTAATCATTTCTATTATTCTTCTCTATTTCAATACCTGGGTTCCTATAAACATACTTGAGGTGTTAATGAGAGAATTCCATACTTCTAAATGGTCGGTACATTATAGTCTAGAAAAAATATTTCATAATCTCTATATGTAGTAATGGTGTCCATGTATGAAGAAAAAGATATCAATTTTTGTGACACATTTTTTCACCTATCAGTAGGTGAAGTCCGATCAAGTGATTTCTTTTATTTTATTGTATCATTTTTCAATTTTGGTATGGTAATGGGATGATTTCACCATAGAATTCATGACCATATTACCTAGAAAACAATGAAAAATTATATAGTATGGGTGAACAAGGATCTAATGATGAAGGTAGCCCACTTCATTCCTATCAAAGATACCATCAGTTTCAATGATCTAGGAAGTCTCTATGTCTGATATATAGTTTGATTTTATGATGTTAGGAGAAGTATCATTTTTCATCAAGATCCCCATTTTAGATCATTATTATGGAAGGGATTTTTGAAGGAACTAGGATTGTAGGTTACTTTGAGAATAGCCTACCAACCATAGAATGATGTTACATAGGAATAATTGATTAGGATTATAGAGGATATGTTGTGAAATTATGTTTATAATTTATTGTTTCGTGGGAGTAGTTTCTTTCACTAATAGATTTTTCTTATAATAATATCTTTCATGAATTTATCTAAATAGATTATATTTTGAATTTATATGGAAATCCATACCATTCACCCTTGAGATGGATATGGGTGAGGAAGTTATTTATTTTTGGACCTAGTCTCATTATTAAGATTATTAGTAGGTTCAGATGATAAGGAATCAGTTTTTATCTATCCAAATCTGATAAAAATCGTAATCTAAACATTTGTGATATCCTCTATTGTTCAAGGTTAGTCATCTGGTTTGTCTTCAGGTGTTCTTATGCTAGGGAAACAATGTTACACCCCACATTTTTATGAACCCTTTTTTCAAATAAATTAAATTTCATTTATTTATTCAATTTAATGATACAATTATTTAATCTTATATTATATGTTATACAATTAAAATCTTTCTATAAATGTAACACTGGATTAACATGCGTTACTAGCCACACTGAGTTTCGAAGAAACAACATTTTATTGTTATAATTATTGAAAGAAGACAGTTATAACATAGCTATTAATATTATAAATTTGAATAGTAATCACAATTTTATAAATAGTATTTATAATGGTTTTATATAAAAGAATAAAATTTATAATGAAATATATAATTTTTGGTAATGTCATTATATGTTATAAAAATAGTATTTTCTAAAAAAAGGATTTTATGACTTTCGTTGAATAATTATATAATTATTTTTTGACAATTAAGAAATTTAATTTGATAAAATGAATATAAATTTTGAATTAATAATGTTAAAATTAACTTGGGGTGAGTTTTTGGGATTTATCTAAAATATTTCCTTTTTGAATGAATAGTGAAAATACTAAATTTTAATTAAAAAATACATTTTATTATAATTTATTTATATAGAAAAATTTTATTTTAAATTAGTTTTGAAGTATAATTATATCAAATATACATTAATTTATCCAATTTATGATATTTTAATAAACTAAAAAATGAAATTGGATAAAAATCGTTTCAATCTTTTTAACATTTCCATGTGAAAACCTATTGTTTCATCCCATCTACAGGATTAATTTTAAATTAATTTATTAAAATTTTTTGAAATGAATTTAAAAAAATGGAATCAATATTTTAAAACAATATAGTTTATAATTTCTAATAATAATTTTTTTTATAATTTTGATTCGTGAAAATAGTTAAAATTAATTACAACGATTAAGAGAAAAACAAGTTTACTAAGTGGAACAAATTTAATCATAAGGAGAAAAATGATGAATAATATTTTAAAAAACCTATTTTATTTCCATATATAGACCTTAAAACTTTATTTATATAATTTTTGAAATTTATTTTTCTTTTTTAAAAGGAAAAAACCTTGGTGGATTTCTCTTTTTTAAAAATTTAATAGTTTTCCACTCACTTACCTTATAAAAGGCCACCCCTATAACAATAGCTTCACACCTCTAATGAAATTTTTATCAAAAAATAACTATCCAAATATATGCCCAAATTACCTCCCCTTATACTAAAATACTCACTTTGGGTATAAGTCCTACGAAGGGTGTCCTTCGGTACAACCCAAAATGAAATACCCAAAGAAGAGGTAACGTTCATCAATAAACATTTTTGTTTTACATTTTCCTCAAACCCCATTTATTTTACTTATATAATTATTATATAATAACCTCAATATCATAAATATAATTTTATTTTTTATTTTATTTTTATTTCCTAAAAACACACACACATCCATCAAATGGTTTTCAAAATAACCGTTCGTGTGTACGGTGGACTACCACCTCAAAAACCGATGTCGTTTATTTTCTATTACCACATACAAAGGTTGTGAATAATGATAGAAATTATTTTAATTTTTTATATTTATTACATTTTTATTTTATGAAGATTTTATAATTGTAATAACAAAAATACCATCTTTCTTTCTATTTTGTGGGCATATGATAATGTATATTGTGTGTTCGGTGGACTACCGCATCACGAATCGATGTGATTCAAGCACGATTCACATGGAATATATTAATAATGATTTTAATAAATAACGATGACATATATATAATTAATATTATTATATAATTATAATATATGAAATTTCTTTATTTCTTTTAATATGATTATAAAATGGAAACAATGTTAATGCGTGCATATGACATACCATCTCCATGAATGATGTATTTGATTTAATATTTATATATTTTATATATTATTATACATATATATATAATCAATATATATTACATTTATATAATATTCATAATTATTGAGAAAATTAATTTGCATTTAATATAATAGGAAAATGAATTTTATATATTAAAACAAATAAGAAAAACAATGCGGTTATTACCCGAAACACAACATTAACATGGAGATTTTAAGGAATGGGTAAAAAATAGTCATAAAAAATAATATATTCTATGATATAAATGAATATTTTTCTTCAATATAGGTAAAATAAACTTATATATATTATATAGGAGGACTAAATGAGTAGAACCTAATTCAATACATAATGTAATGGATTTCAATCTTACTTTTATTTTACATGAGACATAAGCCATATTCACTACCTATTTCTTGTATGTGATGGGTATACTCACCGTTAATGTCTTTTATGATTACAATAATAATAAATATTGGTTTTTATATGTCCATTTTAGGATCTCTCATTCATGGGGTTTACTGTTAAAACATTACCGAAGCGGTAAGTGAATTTTGTCCTTATTTGTATTCATTGAGATGCATGTTACATAATGCACATTTATTCTATTAAATGGTGTATATACTCCCCATTTGATATGTCATATCATGAATCTAATTATTTTTATGATATTATAGTAAATTTAATGATACAATCACATGGGTATTTTTATTCAATGTTAATAAAATGGTAAGAGTTTATTGATACAATCTCATCATTTATCTGGGTGATTTATGATTTTACTTATATTGATGAAATATTATGATACATATCCAATTATTTATAATTAATTTTATTATACAATGTTTATTCATGATATATTAAATAAATGGTACCATTTTTCCATTTTTTAGTACTTAATCTAATTAATGAAATGTTTTTTTGAAAATCCAACCTTATTTCTCTCTTCGACCAAAAATCTATCCTATTCAAAAAACCATGATTTATATGGATATTTTAGAAAATGTTTTAAAATTAACATTCGAGACTATTTTCGAGAAGATTTATTTTTAAAAATAATTATATTTTAAAATGTGTTTAAAATGGTTTTTAATGTTTCTTTATATGTTTTATAGGTTTTTTAAAAAATGGGTTTCAAAATATTTTATGAATAAAAAACCATTTTACAATTAGAAAGTATGTTCATATAAAAAAAATAAATTATTTTTAATGGTTAATTCAAATTTATTTATAGTTTGTTTCAAAGAAAAAGGATTTTAAAAATGTTTTATGTCTTAAAAATGTTTTTCAAAAAAGTTTATTTTCATTAAAAAATGCTCCAAATAGTATTTCAAAATCCTTCTCCATGTAAGATGCAATCCTTTGATACAATTTTTGATTTAATTTGAGATATCATAATATTACACCATTATTACTATTCCTTTGAATGGTATATGTTTAATATGACAAGTGATTTATGAAATCCTTTTTTCTTACTCGAGTTATACCATGATAAAACTGTTTTGAAACAATCTTCCATTCACTGGGTAATCTATGGTGAAATGATTATGAGTCCTTTATAATCTCCACATGTAATGATATGATTAAATTTGTACAATTACCATTTTGTTTCATGGTTTATGATATGATATTTATAGAATCAATCTATTTTTACAGGCCATGATATGATAAATGTAGTATTAATTATGGAACACTTATGTGAAATTTAATCATCTGATGAGTAGGAAAATTATATTTTTACATTGAATTGGGTAATTATTTATATCTCGTGAGATATACATGGCTGGAATGGAGAGATAACTCAGTTCAATAAGGAACTTTATATGCAAAGGTGGTCTATGGAGTGAACCTTGACCACTAATATGGTACTATGAGTGAACTGTAACTATTAATATGGTTTGCAGAGAGAACCCATTCCACAGAGATATCTATGTACATATAAATAAATATTATGGAAATCAATCTATATGTTGATGTGTTTTACACAATACCATGTATTTATCCAATTTCATGCTCTTATATATCACATTATTTGTTTCCCTTTGAATTTATTTCATTCTAACCTCCAATTATTTTTGAGATGACTTGTGATTATTCTCTTTGCTATTATTGTATGATTTTATAAATTTTAAGCTCATTCTATTATACCCTTAGTATCATGAATATTCTTACCTATCTCCCCTTTTTACCCATATTGGGTTCTAAGATTACTCTTTATTATGTTTCATTTTCCCATGTTATGAAGATATGTCTTGTTTATGTTGTGTCTAAGAAGGGTTATAGTAAGGAAAAAATAGTGGGAGATGATTTAGCTCACTTATGAAGCAATGTTTTCTGTTTCCCTATTTACAAAGGAACTAAATTAATATAGTCCTTGGGTGTGTTTTTATGTGATGTATTAAATATTCTAAAAAAAGACGTAATATCTAGGTAAGAAAAGTGAGGGTCCATAAGGGCCTGGACTTAAATGATTACATAATCTTTAATTAAATGAATAATTCACATTGAGTATCTTTTCAGGTTTAGAGTTTTATAGAATTAGGAAATAACTATTACATCTCAAAAGATTACAAAGTAGACACATGTACTTAGTTTCCATTTTTTCACAATTAAAAAATCTTGAACAAAATAGTCTTTTCTCGTTCCATGTTTTAGACAGCATGAAATTTCCTTAATCCCATCCCTGACCCTATTCCACTTTATTCCCTATGAAAAACAATTCAAAAACATGGTATGATCATAAAAATATCAGTAAGTGTTATAAAACAAGGAATGAAAACATTAGTCCATTTATACAAAAGAATCAATAAAATCATACTTTACTCATAAAACATAAGAACTTGAACATGCCTCTTGAAATCATAAGGTTTATGAATAACTAATAGAAATCATAAGACATAAAGGTAACTTGAGGCATTCATAACATTCTTTCATAGGGAGTAACCCTCATGGTTACGTTTGGAATAGCCATAACAGTATATTACCTAAATATATTTAGAGAAACCATAGCATTTAACTCCATCATGTTACCCAATGCATTATAGAGCTATATCAAGCTCACCTGCCCTTAGTTTATCATGAAACCACCCGATTTCACAAACATTGCCCAAGAACTATAACATAATCGTAACACATAAAACATGCATAAAAGAAACATAACATTTCAACATTTCAATCACACGATATCAATACAACACATTTATATAATCAAAAAATTATAAAAACCATTTTCAATACCCAAATAAAAAAAGAGTATAGGGTATTTATTTTCCTTTTAAAAACATTATGGATTGTTAAGGAAGCCAAAGATCAAATAATACTCGCGGCGGCGGAAAGGTCGTTATCACCGCGTATGTTAAAAAGAAACATACTTTTTGTATTTAGTAAAATGCCTCATAGAGAAAGGATTACTTTTGAATAAATGAAAAAGGTCAAAGGGTTTTATACACTGTATGAATCAAATTTGTGTATAAATGAAAATATGCCTCAATGAAAGGAGATTGAGATGAAGTCCCTTACAATGATGGTATCCTTAGATTAAGGATAAATCAATTACATAATTATGTGTAACAAATATAAATACACCCAATATAAGTGGATATTTAGTGTAAAGCAATCAGATGTCATACACACATATTCATATCCTGAAATAATCGAGAATTACAGGTTTAACCTAAAGAATTGAAATTTGGTTAAGAAGTTCCCTTACAGAAATTCGACAGCCTAACGACGTCACTTTAAAATTCAGAAAATGAGATGATGAGAGATAAAAAAAGTATCTCACCACATGGAAATAACATTTAAATAAATATGGATATATAAGAACATATCCCAACATATGAAAATGTAAATTAAAATACCTAACAAAAGTAGTCTTTTAAAAAGAGGAGGGTGAATGGTTCCCATACCGATTTGGGTAACTTTCAAAACATAACCCCCATGAAATATGGGTCATAAAATGAAGATGTAAATACCCATAAATTAAAGTATATTACACAAATTATACAATTATGTCCAGGAAACACACCACAAAAAATAAAATAGTGGAAAATGAAGCATGAATCTCACGGTAATAAATTGTGAGATAAAAACCCCTAACCTTGTTGTGATCAATCGAGTCATAATACCAAAAGATAATAAACATGAAATGATTCACAGACTACCATGAATATAAATAGAATCAAGATAATATTTATCTAATGTAAGTACACAATGAACCACATGAAATAAATATGTGGGGATCAATAGAAATCTCATAAAATTAAAAGCGAGAAAAGAAATCCCCTTATGAAAATTTGTCAGCCTAACGACATCACTTAAAACATCTAAGAATAGATTGATGAGATAAAATAGGGTCTCCAATCATATTAAAATAAAATTACAGTATGATGGATATAGATATCATACCAAAACATAAGAAAAAGTAACATGAAATACTTGACATGGAAATAGAACTTTGAAAATGAGAAGGGTGAAATGATCCCTTAAAAATTCAGTAGCCTAACAGCGCCACTTAAAAATTCTTAAAATGAATTGATGAGAGTAAGAGGGGGTCTCTCATTATTTGAAAATAAAAATTACAGTAAGGTGAATATAAAATAACATCCTCAAACATCATAACATGGAGCATAAATGAAATAACATAAAAGAGAGTACTTGAAAAGAAAGGGAGAGGTAGGATCCCTTACCACAAGTCCGACTTATCTTGTTCGTTTCTTTATATTCTTGAATAATAAACATTGGTCAGTTTATAATATCTTATGTACCTCCTTTAAATTTTATTATTAAATTCATATCACATATTATAATGTAATAATAATAAGTTAATAATGTGAGTTCATATCAGACGTTTTTGTCGATGTTCGGTACATGAATAAAAAATGAACATGTTTGAAAAGAATTGTCCATGTAGTTATAATTACATAATCTCCAAAACACAATTAATTATTTAAATATCATATATATCCAGAATATATTCGTTTTATACTATTCCATAACATTTGGAGGTAAAAAAATGAAATGCACCATTCATGGAGACGGTAGGCCGTACGTACGCATGAAAGCTACTTTCATTTCATTGTCATATTAGTGGATTTAATACTAAATGATAGATATCTATATTATAATTCAGAATTATATTCATCATTTAGATGTAATATATTTAATATAAATCCATTATATATATGTACTTAAAATAGTACATAAAATTTAGTGATAATAAATGAAATGCACCGTTCATAGAGACGGTACGCCGTACGTACGCAGGAACACTACTTTCATTTCTATTTCATACTTTAATGGAATGAAAAGATAATTATACATAGGAATATCATACTTAAATTATAATATTATTTATAATATCATTAACTCCATCCATTATATATCCCACATATGGCATTAACGATTCAAATCACTTTTAGGGGGCGGTAGTCTGCACTTCCTAAAATGAAATTATCGCGTTTACCCATTATGGAGACCATAAAAGAATGGAATAAATGAAAATTACAGAAGAATAAGGATAACATAAATATAATATATATCATATATAAATATAGTGACATCTTAATGGCCACCATGAGAGGTGCTAAAAGATGATTGAACAATCATCATTTCGGGAGGCTCTAATTCACCACCCATATAAACAGTATGTTCTTTAACCATTAGATGGAGGTGTGTGTAGGTGTAGCTCTAATACATATCATAAAAACATCCAAGTATATTTATGATACTAGTGTTGTTACAAAATAATGAATAAAAAGAGACTAGGGGGTTGGAGAAGCAAAATAAAATAAAAGAATATAAGAGAAGACATTACCTTTAAATTGGGTAACTCCTCTTGGTTTGAACCAAAAGGGTTTCATGAAGATCATTATGCCTAAGGTAAAGCTTTTATTATGAATAGACAGATCTTTGGAGCTTATTTTATTATATTTTGGACGATCCAAAGGGCTTGATATGTGTGAGAGATGGGTAGGAAGTGGGGACTTTTTATATGATAGAGGAGGGGCTCTTTTGGAAATATTGAAACTATTATTTTATTATAAAATTAAATTCGGTTTCTAAAGCTCCAAAAATCATTAAAGTCAATGATAATGTGGCCTATGTTCTAAATAAAATCAACCAACAAGTATTGGAGAAGTTTTGGATATTTTTTAAAACTTTATCTTCTTATTTATTTAATTTATTTATTAATGACGTAAACAATGTATCATCATTGTGTCACAAATAATTTTATTTATCTGATGTCTAAAAATTATAGTAAAATTAACAGGTTTTAGGAAATATTTTTAGATTCATAATGAATATTTATAGTCGAACAGATTACATGGATAACCCCTTATAAGAATTGTTTAAGAAAAACAGAACATGTTTGGGATATTTTTATTTTTTTCTTTAAATAAAATTTATTAATGTCAGTATCTTACCCAAGTGGCTCCATGGGGTCCCAAAAAATGAACCATGGATTTTCTTGGTCGGTAATGACTCATCCAATAAGGGTAGAACATGTGTCATGATATTTTTATATATTTATAATATCATTTTTACCTTAAATTACACTAATTACCTTCAACCGCGGTTAACAAAACTCTTCAGTTACTGTTTTCCAAAAAATTAGTATCATCCTATTAAACCACATTTTAATTACTAATGAAAATCACGTAGGTCAGATATTGGAAATTCAATTCACAGAAGCGGTAAAGTTTCATTTAATGAAATATTCCGTTTTTTTAACTACCACTTAGTGGTTTCACTATTTATCAGAAAATGATGTTTTTCAGAAAAATACGAAAAATTCACACTAAGATATATTTGATATTTTGAATTCAAAAATGATTTCCATTTTACCAAATTCATAACATAGTATTTGAATTAATTAATTTTAACATTAATTCCCACTGTCAAAACAAATAGCGCGTTTTTAAGAAACAATATCCATCAAAAGATTGACACTTGTTTATTCCAATTTCAAAGCGAAATTAATTAAAATGACCGCCATTTGATTAAATGGTAAAAATATATTTGAATTACACATTAAAAACAATTAAAAATATATTATGATCATATAAATAAATTAGACTAAAAGGAGGTTCTGAATTAAAATAGAACATTTTGCACTATTAATTAAAAATGATCTTTATCATAAAAATACCAAATATATACAGAAAGTAAATTTTGATGTCATGATTCTAAAGAATGATTTTCTTTTTTCAAATATAACATATAAATGTGACAATAAGTAGATTCAAAAAATGCTTCTCCATCAAAAAGGCTGTTAATTGACCTTTTAAAGAACATTAGAATATTTATGCTTAAAATTGGATTCATTCACATTATAAGCCTCTATCATTTATTAGATAAATGTAAAAATATTTAACAAACATATATAATCATTTTTTATATAGTTTTTTTCATTCCAGCTATTACTACAACTAGGCGTTATCTGCTATTTAAAGTAATATTATTATTTTATTAGTATGAAACGTAAGATTTCAAATAAACTCGTTTTTGTGTATAAGGTATTCCATTGAACATAACAGTATACATAAAAAAAATTAATATTTAATTCACAAATATTAATAAATATGAAAATGTAATAATTATTATTTACCTGGGATGTTATAGGGTCGCTATAAACCTTGTATCTAGAACTAGGGAAAGTTTATTCCCAAGTTTATATAACCATTTGAGATAGTATAGAGGTTCAACCTATAAGCACACTGATTGGACCTTCCACAGTTCCATTGTTCAATGACCAATGTTTTCCATATGTCATAGCTTTAAAGATATACCCTGATTGTTCTCACATGATAGATATTGATGACATTGAACTTGAGGCTAATATATCCTTTTAGGAGAATCCAAACCATATTGTGGACCATAATGAGATGAATCTATCAGGTAATCTCATTCCCCATATATGAGTGATTTGGTATCACTAATGAGTTTTTATAGAGACATGGGCGAGATATAATGATGTGTATCCCTAGTGTCCCAAGTTATTCATCGATAACATAGAATGATACATGGGAGAATATATCAGGGATGAGGTTTTAATTTTTGGGAAGGTTTTTAAACCCATATCCTCCATATTTTTTGTCTGTGTTGGTCACTTTATAATTCTTTAAGTTGATTTACTTTTGGTTATATTTCTAGACTAGTATAGAATAAATAATAGAAGGGAAAATAGAGTCTAGATATAAGAATAAATCCAGGTCAGGAATATTAATTGGAAACATGAATGATTATGGGTAGATTCCATCAATTTATTTGATGGGATGAATGTGATTTTAGAAAAAATTTATTCATGACATGAGATTATATTCAGAACATTTACTTGTTTTTAGGATTTTAAGCTGAGGTGACCATTTTTTAATGAATATGGAAACATTAAGAATCTTGATGTGTATCCCTGATTAAAAATGTGAATGGATGTTTTCAATAAATTTTATTTACATCCAACACCATTTATTTATCTCAAACATCCCTCAATATTCTCTTAAACTATATCCCTATCTTAGTATATTTTTTGACTTTTAATTGATCCAAATGAGGATTTTATTGGATTATAGTATATCAAACCAATATATTAAGGCAAATACTCTTGGTACATATTCTCCTTGATTCATTCATTATACTTTATGGAGAACCCTAAATCAATTATTTCTTTCCCATATGTAGTATTTATAACATTTTTTAATAGTGTTTTATTAGTTTTGATGATGAAGATGAAGAAGGAACGTATATTTTCATTGGTTGTTGAGGATTTTTTAAACTTCTCTTCCTTTGAGGTGGATGGTCTAGAAAAACATCATGAAGTCTTTATGATTTCTATACTATGTTAAATATACAAAATCACACTGATAATCCATTTTTGTGACCTAGCTAAATTAGAGACCCTCTACATTTTATGCAACCATATCCACAGGCATCCATTTATCCATGTTGGGTCCATTGGTGTTGATACTGAGACTTTTGGCCACCTGAATGTTGTTATAACCATTGACCCTCAGTTAAATCATGGAAAGAATGAACCTATAACCCTTTATGAAAGTTGAATTTGGTTAATAGTTATAGTGAATTTGTTTAAACTAGAATATGAATAAATTTTTAATTTTGATTATTGGATTCATTATGTAACACTTGGCATGAATTATTTAATTTTCATGAAATTTGATTTGGCATGATTATATGATGAAATGGAGATTAAATAGATTGGGACTGGTATTTTATTTTAATTTATAAGTGAATTCTAATTTTTATAATTATTTTTAAAATTGTTTACAATTCATAATGGATTTAAATTTTTAAAATTAGTAATTTCAGTAAATTAACTAATATGTATTATGATCACATATTTTTTATTTTTTATAAATTAGAATTCCTTATCACATGTTTCATTTGTTGTGAATTATAAAATCATACTTCTCATAAAAATTCTCATAAGTCCTAATGTCCTATCATCACATAAGTGTACCCAACTTATGAATTTACGCTGGATCATTTTCTATATTTTCCCTTGAAAAGACATTATGGCATGGGAATAAGTAAGTTGATCTAGCACGTGAATTCAATTAGAACCTAGTATGACTTAATTATCCTTCTTCTTGTCATGAAATTTTCTATTGGGATCACATAAGTCTCTCTAGAATGTGAATACAAGTACATCCTTGTTTTGATTGGTTTTTTATGACTGAGAGTGATATGATTCACTACTTGACATGATTTGAGTGATTCGTCCTCAATAAAAGATTCCACTAATGTGCTATGAGATTTATCCCAGGTAGGATAATACATTCCTCAAATGAGAAATATGTAATCATGCTTAAGAAATAATGGTAAATCTCAGGTGTTAACCCAGAGTTTGAGGGTAGATAATTTTTTTAAAAAAATACATTTATGCAGTAATTACTATATTTATCATATTTTCACATTCACTCTATATCTATTCGGAATTTGATTATAAACTATATCTTTCATTATTATTAGTTATAGTTATTCCATATTCGATATCCATTCATTACCTAGACATAATTCATATATACAGTCTTGGAAAATGGAAAGGGTCTCTATGATTGATTGGATGTTTGAAAAATGCTATTAGTGTATATAGAACCAGTGTTCTTTGTTAATTTATTTTTGAGTTTGTTTTTATTTTAGACATATAATTCATGCACGACTTTTAGTTGATATTCAATATGACATGAAATGTTTTATTATTATTATTTAGATTTCTTGGTATTATTCTACCATATGCTTGAGTTATATGTCATGATTTATTTACATAATTTAGATTGTAATTACAACTTCATTCCAAAGGTTATAGTCTCCCCACTGTATTCCATAGACCCTTGCTTCTAGTTGTTAACCTTTAGAATATGGGAGGGTACAGTTTAAGTCACATAAATATCTGTATCGGTCATATTAGGGAGAACCAAGATATGCACATTAAATTAAATAAGAGTGAGACATATTAATCATATTTATAATGTTTAAATCTTGGATAAATCATCAAAAAAAATTGATTCATAACATACAATGTGTTGTAACCCAAGAAAAACTTATATTTATCTTATATAATTTCCATAAGATTAAAATTATATTTCACAAATAATCTTAGAATCAAAAATCCAAATCATTATTATATTTAGAGATTAGAAAAATAAAAAACATATTTTATAAACTTTTTTAAGATTCCTCCATAATTATACCACTATTGATACCTTCTATGAATTATCATAAATTAAAATCATATTTATAATATGTGTAATGGGAAAACAAAAAAGGGGTGAGATCATATGCTCCACAAGGTTAAATATAAGACTTATCATTTGATGATCATAAGTGATCATAATATATGTACGTGGTTATGGGAGAATAGTCAATGTCCATGAACATAAAATTAGGAAATCACAACAAAATAAACACAGAACATAAATCATAAATCATGGTGTAATTACTTGAGCATAACATAATACACGAGTCATAATAACATGATAATGCTACAACACATATGAATATGGAACAAACATAAGTATAAAAACCATAAAACTGTTTTTTTATAATTCACCTCCAAGTAAACCATACAATAGTGGGTCTGGAATTCATGTCCTCCTATCCCATAATATAGTGGGTTTGAAAATCACCAACCCAACTCTTATAATTATATTATGAGATATCAAAATATTCCTAGTTAATTGTAGGGATATATAATTCCCCCAATAATATAAATATAAACAATACATATGTCTTCCTAGATAACAAGAAAATATTCAAATTTTGTAAATCACTTAATTAACCATTGGATAAGAGATGAGTTTCATGAAAACACTAGT
The DNA here is from genome assembly GCA_963277665.1 of Viscum album. NCBI lineage: Eukaryota > Viridiplantae > Streptophyta > Magnoliopsida > Santalales > Viscaceae > Viscum > Viscum album. The sequence continues at coordinate 302,264,402 of OY728151.1, forward strand.
AGTGCATTTTATAATCATTCCTGATAATTAATGTGTATGGTATCTTTCTAAAATATTACCATTTAGGAATCATAAACATTTAATGATATTTAAATATATGAAAAACACTTTTAAGTAATATTTAACATTTACTAAGAGAAAGAAGAACAAATATACAATATGTTTTCGATCTGTTTTGGGAAAACAATTTAAAATAAAGGGAATAGATATTTATTTTAAAAAACATGAAATCATTGATAAGAATTTTTTTAATGATATCCAATTAAGGTGGCATTAGAATAAATTATTATGGAATTTTTAAAAAAATAATATTTTTTTCGTTGTTTTTGTAAAAAGACAATGTTAGTAAAAAAATAATATGATAAAAACATTAAAATAAGATTAATTTTATAAATAAATTAATTTAATTGAAAATTAACTTAATAAGACATATAATTAGATATAATTACATACATAAAACAAAAAATGGAATATATGTATATAGGATAAACTTATTGATAAAAAATAGGAGGTATGTTTGGTTTTTCTTAAAAGTATCACTTTGAGTGAATTTTGAGACAAAGTGGAAAGTTAAACGGTGGGATAACATGAAATAATAATGAAATTCTTCCGTATAAAATAAATAAATTTTTTATTAATTAATATATCATAATATTCCAAATTATAATTTAATTATATCAATCTATAATCCAAAATGAGATTAGAATGAAAAAACTTTACCTATTTTACTTCTAACTCAAATAAAAGGTCCTTAAAATTATATATACTAAAAACACCCATTTTAGTTTATATTTAATAACCTTATGCATATCTATAAAATTTTCTATACATTAATTTTAAATTTTTATCATATATTCATTAATTAGTTTTTATTTATTTAAATTATCGGATGGGGAAATTTTCAATTGTTTTTTACATGTTTCATAAAGGAAATGTTAGAACCCATTATTTTATAAAAATTTCATGAATAAAATATTATAAAATATATTTAAATAATTATTTTTCAATGATTTATATATCTTCAGGTTTATTTGTGGACGGTTTTAAAATCCACTTTTGTCCTTCGGGAATCGACTCAATTCCTCGATCAACGTAGGCTATGGCCTTACTATGAATATTTTTATTTTTATTGTAATAGACCCTAGATATGTTATGTGATTTTATAAAATTGTATGGAAGGCTTGGGGAGTTTTTTAGGATTTGAAGACCAATCATTTAATTTTATTAAGGCCTTCACAGTCTTCATGTGTTAGATTGTATGTCATAGGGATTATCCTCCTCTTAAAGATGGGTTTTATCCTTGCGCTAGGACATAGAGAGGACCCTGAGTAGGGTATCATGAATGTGTTAAGTCACGTGTAATGGAGTTTTGGGAATAGCCTGTAATGAAAAAAGGTTTTCCCTTAAATCATGGATTAACTAGTGAAACTGCTAAGGCTAATTCATAATTAGAAGGGTTTTATCATTAGACTAACCACCAATTTGAAGTTAACAATCAATTAATTTAAGATATAAATTGTAATTTACTGTACCTAGTTAATTATAACTGACTATTAGTGGTTTAGGGATGTACCAATATCAACTAATATGGTTTTCGGGTGCCAATGACACCTAGGATAGGACCCTACCAACCTATATCATAGAATGGCGATTCTGAATAAATCCTGATTGTGAAAAGTTAGTATGTTTTATATGGATTAATAATATGTATATTTATAATTTTGAATCTTGATGTATGAATTAAATTATATATATCAATTTAGATGCCCGAAAGAGTGGGATTGATCTCATAACTAAAGAAGATATTTTCTTTACTATAATCTTATATTCGAATTAAATGTAATTAATTATTGTAATTACATAGAGTCAGAGTGACATTAGGATACAATAATGTTTTCAATAATTATAGGAATACCAATTTTCTCTTGTTTTACTCTATATATTAGGATACAAAGGAGGTTTCATAATGAATGTTTAAAACCCGCATTCAATAGAATATCTCACACGATTCATAAAATTCAAGGATAACAGCATTTCAAGATATTGTCGAGTCCCCACATATCCCTCAAGAACTATATGTTTTTGATATCTTTGAGGTTGATAGAGATCACCTCAACTGATGCCTAGGATACTCTCCAAGATCATGGGGATGCACTGTGATTTCATGACCCATATATTTCAATGAAGTGTCCATTGAGTCAATGATTTATGGATTACATATTATCATCTTAGGTTAGGATAGTATTCATCATATATATCCTAAGGGTCATCCCCTTAGGAATTTATTCAAGTTTCTAATTTCTTGGTTTCTTATGGACAACGACCTAGGTATTCGACATCACGATAGAATTTGGAATGATGATATGTTGTATAGGATCCAGTAGTTACTGATGACATGAATGGTATCCCTAGGATTCCTAGGATCCTACTTAATGAATTAACTAATATATTTTCAGCTGTTACTAATAATTATTCCATATTTTTAGTGGCGTAATTTTTGGATGATCTTGAGGATATGAATTGTATCCCTTTTTGGTGATGTCACTTTCTTAGAGACATCACTAATGTTGGAAAAAGACAGTATAGTCAGACATGGGTAGCCATATAGACTTATGTATGAAATTAGTTTTCTAATATATTTCCAATATATAAATATTATCATTTTTCAGTAGAGTATTTCACCTACAAGAAAACTATTTTTAGAAGTTATGTATGGTACCAGGTTAGTATATTCTTACTGAGTTTTGTAATAACATCCTACTCGGGCTACCATTTCACTTGGGTGCCCAAGCATCTCTCACATTACATTAGGTACAAGATGGGACATGGCCCAAGTACTTTATTTTTATAGTTGAAATGTTATCTCATTTTTATCCAGAGGATAAGAAGAATTATTTTCTGATACTACCATGTCATTATTTTTTACTATTAAATTTCTTTTATTGAAGCATAACATATTTACAACTTCAATTTTACATTTATTTTACTATTATTATTATTATTAATCTTTATGTGTTATTTACCCTACATTTCTTACAATTATACATGTGTAGAGTCTCTCCACGATCACACACTAGAGGATCACTAATAGTCGATATACATGGGCATGTGCGGTGGTGTACATGCAGCCATGTGGTGACACAACCTACATACTATTCATAGTAATGTTGGCAGTGTGTTACAAATTAGTATTAGAGTTGTTAATGTTCTATTGATGTACTGTTTTGGGCATGGTAGATATGGGTATTATAAATGTGTCAAATCCTATGATGGATATTAGAGTAGTGAATCAATATAACTAATTCTGGTAAAAATTCAGGGTAAACCAAGATATTAGAGTGTTGATCATGGATTATAATGTCAAGGTTGTGTATGATTTTCACAAGGATTAATAAAAATGTGGTTTGAATTTCATGATTTATTGGATAGGAATTTCTAGATATTATCATATTGGTTAACACCCAGTGATTGATTATGAATCTTGTATTATTGAGGCAAGAGACTTTTACTCATAAATCATAGTTTCTTTTATGTTCACATGCCACATGCCTATTTTTTAGTGATTAATATTATTGGTGATCAGGTCAATTTATTAATGTGTCAACACCTACCTATGTGGAATTTTTCTTTATAGGTTCTTGGAGTAATTATTCTTTTTTGGGAAAACTTTATTATATTATATTATAATAGACTTGTGTTCTACCCTAAATTTGACATGGATATGGAGATGTTGATACAATCTCTTATATACATGAGGTTTAGTAACCCTTATCAGGTTATAATAAGTACTCAATGGTCATATTATTCCTTATATAGATACTTTTAAGAGAACCATATTTGAAAGGAAGTGCTCTTGTCCTGACCATTGTAGGCTATAATTGGAACTGAAGGCCCCTATGACATCCGTTGTTGGTTTATGTGGTCAACTAAGGCCTTTTTAGTAGACGGTTTGTAGGAATAACATTTTTTAGGATTCGCTAACAAAAAATTTCTAACAACTTATATAGTGTTTTTTCATGCATCGTGATATGGAATCATACTTATTTAACCATTTTTATGGTTATCTACTTAGATTATCAAGTATAATGGTGATAAGAAACTGAGTGCTCTTTGGTGAAATAGAACCATGTCGGGGTATTACCATATATGGAAAATGACTAATGGCTAGTTCATTATCTTTTCTATGTTGACACCATAACACACTAGGGAGAATTCCTATTCTAGTATTATGAGGGAGAATGATTTCTTGGTATGGTTATTCTTGGCTAGTGATTCCTTTAATGTTTAAGGAATTAAAATCCTACTATAGATTAATATATAAATAATTGGTTACACTTAAATGGAATGGAAATTAAAATTTATAGGGTTTTTTACTCAACGACATTGAATTTAAATCCTATATTACCAAACGCATGTAGTTATGAATTGACCCTATTAGGTTTATATTATCATTAATCACCTTCAATGTTACCTTATTTAGAGTTATATGTAAATAATTTTATATCCTATGTAATGGTATACATGGGAATTATGATGTTTTTCATATGATATAATTAATGTGGGCTATAACCTATGTGTAGGAAAATTATGGAATAGTTAGTTAGACATAGTGACCCTAATATTATAAATAACAGACAGGGATATGTGGAAACCTAGGGACCCTTAGATAAAATGTGAACATATTGAGTCCGAATTTGGTTTTATCAAAGGAAAACACTGAATAGTGTTATCTTGGGTTTTTGTTTTCATTTGAGGTTAAGAGTAGGTACATATTTTGGAATATGATAAAAATGCCAAAAAGGTTCTATGATTTTATGACATAGACAAGATGATGGACTCAGTTTTTTGTGGAATCATCTAGAGTGATTCAGTATTAATACTAACTTTAATTGGAATGATTGATCAGGTTTGTAGAAATATTTAATGGTTGGTGTACTATTGGAATCATGGTTAGTGAACACATGGATTATCATGAGTATAATGGTGCAGGGTAGTGGCTAAGAAAGTCGAAGAGGATGGCATGCTCTGATCAAAGGATTGATAGCCAAGGTTATAGAATGATGTAGGGAATTGGCTGTCATGGGATGCATCCTTTCATGGGTAAGGTTTCCATTTTTGTAGAGAAGTTTATAGGGAGATCTTGTAATGTCGATAGTGACATGTTGTGGAGAATGACCATCTTAGCTTGGTTTAGTAAGACACAGAAGAGGATGACCCAGGTGCTGGAATAATGGAGCACCACAATGTTAATTGAGGGTAGATTATAATAACTGGAATGGATGAAGGAATCATGTTTGGGTTTTATAGAACTAGAAATATGCCCGTATTGGTGAGGGGATAATGGAAATGGAGTGGGTACCATTTAGTGGTCAACATGAGGCTGGACCATTACACACATAATTAGGGGGATGTGGTGTAATAGTTTGGTAGTAGATGATCATGGATCATGAGGAGTATTAAACACATGTTAGACCTTTAAAGTGTCAATCAATGAGTGTTTTTAGAATGATAACCCTCAACGGTTTAGAAATTAAATGTTATGGATGTTATTACCTTATGTCAGTAATGGGAGATTATTTAGAGTTTCAGGATGGAGCTTGGAAATTAGAAGGGGTATTCCATGCCTATGGTTATGTATGGTGATGAGTGGGGTATGGACCATGGTTATCAGGAACATTTATGCATACAATGAAAATAATTATTCTCATATGGAAGGGAGAGGGATATCTGGTATGAGCAGGTGACCCACATGGGAGAAGGTTCAGGGAAGTGGGACTAATTGTTGGATGGTTATTTCAATATACTAATTCCATTGAAAAATGGAACATATTACCACAACATTAATTAGTGAATTATAGGTACCTTTAAGAAATAATATCATTTGTAGGCCCAATATTAGTGTTGTTATCATTTTGATTTTGAGGTGACCAAGCCTGATTTTTTAAGCGGTTCATCGATGTTCATGTTGTGCAACAATAATGGAACTGGGTAGTGGATGGTTGGGCATTGAAATCACACCAAAAGTTAGGTACAAGAATAAGTGATTATGCTTGGATTATTGTGGAATTACACTAGGGATGAAGGTGTGGTGATCATGTTCTAGTAACACATTAGTACCTGGAAGAGGGAATTTTCAATGTTGGCTAGCCATTGGATGCTTGAAAAAATTATTTCATGTAATTGGATGAAATTAGTTAGGTACTAATTCAGTCACATCATTTGGAATATTATGGGATAATTTTAGATTTTGGATATTGCCTTTAGAGGAAAGGATGAAATACTCTAGTTGTGAATGGATTATGTGACATATTAATTATGACTTAGAATCTAGAATCATGAACCGAGGGTGGAGTATTTATGTGTGAATGGGTACTTGTTTTGAAAACCATGCCAGGAAAATTATAGTAATATGGGATAAGTGTTATGGTAAGAAATTTTAAAGGTGGGTAGTGTCATAGATCAAAATTAACCATCAAATACTAGGTTTTATTGTTGGAATCACCATAGGATGATGGATGAATAAGTTGATTATGTCATCATTGTTTACATTAGATGGGATCAAGTAGGGTCTATATTGGTGTATCAATTCTGGTTATGACTAGTGTATCATGTTTTGATGGTTTATGAATCATATGTCAAAATTGGTGTTCTAGAAGCACATTGGTCGTTCATGGTGGAATATGACCATTTTTTATAATAATCATGACTGAGGTAGGTAAATATTTTTATCTTGATTACCCTAATGGTTTCTCAGGGATGAGAAGTATTTACATGTTTGGGATATAAGATCTTTTGTTGATATGATTTAAAACTTCTAAGAGGAATTTTTATTTTCAATTACTTGATGGGTCATGTTTTTATTCAATTTTAAGAATAAAATTTATATGGATGTAACTATATAATGTCCTATTTTTAGACATGGTTTAGTCCCAAAATATACCTTAATTCACCTGGGTGGGTTTAGGGGGATTTCGGCTATGCTTCTATGATGCATGTTAGGGCGCACAATTTCTGTTAACCATACAGACCAATAGTGTTTCTAGACCTTATAGACCATATGGGGATATGTATTTCACAATAGAAAAGTCACATGGTTATAAAATGAGATGTTAAATTGTGTTTGAAAACCCAGTGAGGTGGGGAGTGTGATGGTATTATAGGATGCACGGGTGGCACATGGTATAGACAACCATGTAGGAAAACCATGTGACCTATTTAAAATTGAGAAATTTAAAATTTATCCTTAAATTAATAAGAGGGGTGTGACCTCTTTCTACTATCTTCTCCGATCACATGAGCCAACTCTCCTACAATCCCTTCTCCTATTCAATCCTCTTAAATGGGGTCATTGTGATGATTTCCATTGATGATTTGAGGTATGACCTCCACTCTACTAGCCCCATTTACCATTTAAAATACTTCATTTTAATTATGGCTTTCCATAGTTAGTAATTTTGTAAATATTCCATTATAGAGTAGTTTAATTAGCCATAAACGATGGCTATTTTTCTCTTTCAAAGTATAGGGTGACTCAGGGCACTGTCTGCATGAGGTGGATCATAGTTTCAACCAAGGTATGTTGTGAAATTTTATTTTCAAAGGGTTTTCATTGAAATTAGTCTTTTAATGGTGTTACTATTGGTAATGTCTGAATATTGTTTCATCTTTCATTTTATGGTGTTCTAGTGGTATCCCAAACCCCATTTCCTGAAGATCGGAAGATCGTTGGATACTAGATGAGTTATACGACCTTTTGTTAAGTTGGAATTAAATTAATTAATTAATGAAAAATGAATTAATTAATTTGTATTGGATGTTTATCATGAGTTAACGGTATGGTTTGTGGAGCCAAGACTGGTTTATTGATAATGAGGATGGAAAATCATGGGATGGCCTTAGTATTTACCATAGAACCATGAAAATTAAACATAAAATCATCTTAATGGTTGGTTATTTTTCATAAATTACCTTTGGTAAATTGCTACTCCGCATATGTTTTGTGATGTTCTCATTCCCTCACACTGATAGAGATGGACCCTTAATTACAAAAATTTTTCAATTAAATTAATTAAATTAACATTTAAAAAAATCAACTTCCACATCCTTTATATAAAAAGGTGCTAAGATCCACATTATTTCATTAGGAACCAGCAAAATTTCTTTGACTTCCATTGTGCATGATCTTTCCAAAAATCATTTAATTATATTAAATTATACCCCTGATGGGGATCCCTAAATTTGAAATGTAATAGGGGGAACTACTTGACCTATAAAATGATGACATAATGACCTTATTTAAGAAGGTGGTTCTTTGAACTATTATGGTTGTGTTGGGGAGTCATTCATGACCCAAATACCAACCAATTGATTTTATTAAATCATTAATGATCATGGTGTATTAGGGTGTATGTCTTAGGGATATTATTTCTCTTATAGCTGGGTTTCAACCATGATCTAGGACTTACAGGGGACCCAATGTAGGGTTCCCCAACTAGGATAAGAAACTATTACGAGAGTTTTGGGAATGGGTAGTGATGAAAAATGGTTTTCCGCTAATGTATCGATTAACAAACATTTCCACTAAAGATATCATCATAAAGGGAAGGGTTTTGGATTTTAGAAAACCCCTATATTCATGTTATGTATATATTCATTTATCAGTTAAATTGTAATTTACTAGACAGAGATAATTAAAAATTAATTTGTATTGGTTGAGGGATATACCTCCCTCAACTAATTCATTGGCGTATATTCAAGGACTCATAGTCCCTAACCATACATATATATCACATCAGATATCAATTCCACATAAATCATGAATGTGAAAACTTGTATGTCTTATGTCATTACAATCATTTGTATTTTTATTCTTCTCTTTCTTGAAGTTAAAATAAATTATATAAAAAATTTCAGAATCTTGATAGATTGTGATTTATTCCCTTATTAATTAAGAAGGACATTTAAATGAAAATTAAGGTTTTAATTGAAAGTAATTAATTCTTTTAACACCTTGGATTCCTTGTAAGATCATGATAAATTATTCAATACAATTATTACTGAAAATCATGGTGTCTCTAGGATTCCTACAAATAATGGGAAACATAAGATATTTTTGAGTGAATCTTTGAATCCCCACTTAGATAGAGGGTCTCCTAGGTTTCCTAGAATTCTATAATCTAGATGATTCTTGAGGAATCTAAGATGATGAATTTCTTCTGAGTGCTGGAAATTTGATACATCCCTGAGGATAATGATGATCACCTCAAGTGATACATAGAATATTCCATACATTTAGGTGGATTCTCCATTATTGAATTTTTCAAGATGTTAAGTAATAGACCACAGAGCTGATGATTTTTGGATATTGAATTTTCATCTTGGACCAAGAGAGTATTAATTATATATTTTTTAAAGGAATTTCTTGGGGAATTAATTCTAGTTTCCAAGGTATTTATTTTGAATTGGCTGAGACATATGAAACCATTATCAGACTAGTATAAACAATGTTGAGAAATATTCTGGGTTTGAATGGTCACTCATGGCATGAATAATAAACCGAGTATTCCAAGGATCCTACTCAATCCCTTACATATTTTATTTTTTGATTATACAAAGGATTATACCCTATATTTAGTGATGGAATGTATAGATGATACCACAATTTTTACTTGAATCCCATGTAGTTATTTATCTTACTAAGAGACATCATTGGTGCTAGCCAATGTATGAAATGGTGGACTATGTTTGTAACACCCCAAACATCTCATTCTGGAATGTTATTATTTTGTGATATATTATTTTGGTTTGGGAAGGGTTAAATATGATTGGTAATATCCATAGATATTAAATTATATTTAGAAAATATTTGTGATTTATTTCTTTTTTCTTTTAATAAAAAATTAATAATTCTCATTCACATTTTATCCTTAAATATGGCTTTGTTCTCATGTAATGGTAAAGCCTTCTACATATAAACATGAGGGATTTATGGTCTTGAATAAGGGTAAAAGGGATATTTTAATGGGATCATAAAGGAAATCCCTTAGCATCAAGTGTTATATAAAGGAAGCCCTATTATTTTTATGGTTATGTATGGGTAAGACCTATTTTATATCAATTTCACAATGGTATGTGGATTATTTCCATAGTTACAAAATGGTAAGTACTTTATTCCATATTTTTCATAATGTTAATTCAATACAACTATGTAAGCGTAAGATCCCATTTTCAATAGATTAATAAGGATATCTAAGGTGTAACATAAAGGTAGGGTGAGCCACATAAATGTAACATTGAATTTATAAAGGTTACAAAAGGGTATCATAACTACTTCAAAAAGGTAGAATGAGTTTCATAAGGGTATTTCCTCAGTTAAAAATGATTCATAAAGGTAAACCAATACCCTTATGAGACACCTAGGTTCCATGTAAGGTTAAAACCACATTACCCTTTCCCAAAAAACTTTTTGGGAGAAAAATAATTTTTTTTTCATTTATTCTTCTCTAGAATGACCTAATAATGAATCATAGATATTTTAATGTATTGATTTCATGGTTAATTAATTCATTAATCTCATTTAATTAATTATTACTCCTTTATAAGAGTTTTTCAGCACAATGAAATTATGAATCCAATAATAGAAAAATTAAATTATAAATTGAATTTGGGTTTTAATGATACTTTTCTTGGTGTTTTTATTTAAAAATTACACAAGCCTTTTGACCCATGATTTATGATATATTGTTATGTATAATTTTGGGAAATAAACAACTATAGAATGGTATTTTATTTCTTTTGATCTTTTATATAATTTTCATATTGAAAAAATAGTAGAAGAGTATTCGAGGTTGTTTTTACTTGGATGTTGTGCATGTATCTTCACATAATGTGGAATTATCTTTATCATCAGCAAAGGTGGTGGCCATATGGGTGTTTCTAATCTGTAGTATAATGTATGTTTATTTTTTACATTGGTTTTAACCAATGAAATACTATAAATTATTGATAAATCATTATTTATATAAAGAAATTTATTTATTTGTTTCATATTTTCATAAAAAGAAGTTTTTAAATGGATTTTTCTTAAAAACTGATTTTCACATTTCTTGTGATTTATGAAATGCGTCAATGATATATTTGTGTCTAAAATGTATTTTCAAAGCATTATAATGGTGATAAATGTATTGTAAAAATGTTTAGAAAAATTATGATTAGGGTTTATGTTTGTTTTTTTAAATATTTATCATGAGAAAACATGGGAACCTGTGGAAGGGACATATAAAAACCATAGTGTGTGTAACATCACAATGGATTTTAAAAAGGTACTCATGAGATATGCATGTAAATGGGTAGACTGATTATAATAGATTATTGATGGACATTGTATCTTTAGGGGTCACATTTCAGATTAGTGTTCTCTATTTTTCCTACTTATTTATTCACATAGGCTATATCACAAGTATGTTTCATTCATGATGGCTTCAATTAAGTAACATGTTTTATAATATATCGTATATATCATATGGCTTTTGGATAATGGGAATGGCTCTCCCACACTGGATTATATTATCATGGATTAATTTGTGTACCATGGTTTATATGATCTCCCTATTCTCATTTTGGATATAGTTTGTTTTTACTTGAATATATTTATTATTCTTATATAAATTCATATTCTCATGTCTTTGAATATGGTATTTTTTTAAACGAATCAATGTACATTTTATAAATTGTTTTTATACAGAATTGAATTTATCAATTTTATGTGTTTTAATACTTTAACTACCAATTTTATGGTGATAGGCATTGTATAGATTATTTGGTGGCATCCATCTAGTCTAAGTTTTAAGTCCCTTCTTTTTTTTGGGTTTTATATCCTTGGGTTTACAGGTTATAGGTAAATGGAATGGAATCACATAGATTGGAATATTATCTTGGTTGCTATCATCATTGGGTGGTTTAGTATAATGGCGATGGATTATCCCAAGAGATATATTCATATTATTTCTTGTATTTTCTTTCAGGTTCATCGATTTTTGATTTTCCTTAGATGACTAATGGATGAATACTTTTCTTTATTATTTTAATCAAAAATTTATCTTATTTTTATTATACAAGGGAATTGTTTTGTTATATTTATGGTAATATCATTCCCATGGTTATACATGTAGATACCCAAGTTCTTTTGGTAAGCTTGTGGTCATTAATAATGCACTCCACCTCTTGTTCTGAGCCAACATGGGAAATGTGACGTGTTAACTAAGGCAAGTTCATTAAAAATAGTATTAGAGAACTACCCATCTAGAGGTGTGGTAATAATTCCTAGCTTTGTTCTGGAGTTCGGTAGATAAGTGATAGGAACTTTTGGAGCTCAATTCTTGCATGATGAGTAGGTTCATGATCACCACCTTTGATGATTCCACTTTAGTTACCATGAGGAATATGGAATTGTTTTTGATTTGATGTTTTTAAATTCAGTTATGATTTTATATGATGACATATGAACTTAATTTAAAGGTGATGTATTCCTAGGGGAATTTATGATTTGAGGTGTAAATCGGAAGACGAATCAAGTACTAAAGTGAACCTAATAGGCCTAAAAACCCATTAAGTGACTAGACACATGGTTTTGAAATTAATAAATGTGTTTTTAAATTCATAACACATTGTCATAAACCAAATCACTTATTAGATCATGACTATAAATCCCATTGATAAGGTTATTTATATTCCATGATTATTGGATTCATGAGTGAATCATTGATGTGAAAAAATCAATGTGGTTCTTAGGATATGTTGATATCATGAATTAGTTTAAAGAGAAGTTAGGTGATGATTTATTTTTACATCAATGGTAAAACCATATTATTGTTTGAAAATGGATTACATGAAATTTTTTCCATATTAAAAAGTGAAGTTTTATTTCCTTAATTTTATGTGATGATTTTTTTATTTCTAATGGTTTTAGATAATTTTTTTATTCCTGAAAGCCAGGAAAATGTTTTAGTTTTTAAAGTAAATTAAATATTTTTCATGAACTAATTTCACACCCTTATTGTTTTCAATAATATTTCTTTATTTTTAAATAAATAATTTTCTATAATGAAATTATAGAGGGAAGGTATTTTATTTTATATAAAAAATACATGGATTTTATGAACTTATAATCTATATGAGTAAATAAATTATAAAATTGAATGATCAATTATTATTTTTGGATTTTATGGAAACCAGTATTTTAACATAGATGGTGGTACCTTTTTCAAATAACTTATAATATGGGAAATATAATTCAAGAAGAATATAAATCATGTTTATCATTTTTGATTGAAAATAGTCTCAAGTTTCATCATGAAATTTTTGTGTTGTGAAATATTTCACTCATTAAATCCTATTATAATGTAAGGAATGGGTTTTACTAATTAAAAGTATTTTTTGTTAAACTCATATTCAAATATTTTTTGGAAGTTTTCAGAATAAATATTTTTCAAATAACATTTGTTCTCCTTGAGTGGGTTTGTTTTGAAAACTCTCATAATGTGTTTCCTTGATTTATTGATTTGTATATATATATTGAACCCTTCATTGAAATTGATACATTCATGTTCACATTCTCTCATTTCATAGAGGTTGATCTTTTTTATATACACGGTTACGTGAAAATATTGATAACATACTTTGTCTACATCATCAAGTGTAGTGGTCATCTTTAGTTTCACCATTCGTCATTTGTAATTTTATCCGTTGAAATTTTATCAATGGGATAACATTGTTGTGAAATATATTCCATGGTTTTAAGATTATTGACATTTACACAGTTTTCCATCGGAATCTACATAGTTTACATGAATTATTTTAATCACCAGTTAGGTTGATATATCCATTGGTTATATTTTATAAACTGTTGGATAGTGGGGATCATAGGGTTGAGATTTCTAATCCCGATCTACCACATGCATAGTATTATAACCAAATAATATATCCTAGATATATCTTATTGAGGTATGTATTATTTTGTACAATCTCTTAATAATTTAAATCATGGTGTATTTTGAATGTCTCTCAGGGATAGTAGATTTTCATATACTTGATCTAAATCCCTCTTAGTTGGATATATATAGTGATAGAATATTAGGTTCTCTTAGTTCAAGAAGTGGATGTTGGTGTTTTCTATGAATGAAATGTGGAACGTCATCCAATTTGATGTTTCACTATTGTGTGAATGATGTTTGTTATTATGAAACCATTTTAGGTTGAATATAAAATGTGGGTAGATCCATGTTAGGTAAGTTTTCTCCTCATATAATCATATAGGGTAAATATAAATACTAGAACTCGTTTTAATAGTTATAAGTGAGGTAAATTTCATATCCAGTTTTGTTTTATTTTAAGCTTAATTGGGTCTTGTCCATGTCACCTAGGAATCTATAGGCATGGAGTTGAGATATGATTTTATGTAGGAAAATGAATGATGGATTAAGGATTTCACCAATAATAAATCAAGGAAAAAATATATATCATCATTAAATTGAGTTCATATTAGCTATTAATTATATTAATAAACTATGTGACTAGTCCCATAGGGTGATGTTTATGATATATGTAGATCACTTGTGTTTGATGTTTAATTTTACCTATTGTAATATTATAATTTGATATAAATGATGTGTTATTTGATTTTTGATATTTTATTTCTATTGGTTGGAGTGGGTATCTCAAGAGGGGGGGTGAATTGAGTACCCAATTATTTTTTTTGTTCAAACTAGAATAAAATAAATTCCCCTAATTAAATTAAAAAATAACTAGCTAATAAAATTATAATTTCGATATATTTTTAGATAATTTAAAATATTTCTCAATGATTGATTAAGGCATCGTTAACACAATTTTAAATTTTGAAATGAATTAATTTAATCAAAACCTTATAAAAAAACAAATTAATAATAACTATCAATGTTGGGGTTTTTTATAACTTATATAAAATCCAGTTTAATGATTAGAAATTAAAAATGAACACATAACAGAATAAATAAAATAGGTTTATTATCACTCCAAGACCTAATCGTCTCCACTTAAAAATCTCCTAATTATAAAAAATTTAAATAAAATAATCTTTTATCCAGAACCTATATCTAGTATAGAATTTAAAAGTAGCTATCCAGGCCACATAGGGACCTTTTACTCCATAATTGAGGGAAATAAAAAAAACACATCCCACTGAGGGACCTCTTCCAAAAACTGTGGGAAAATAAATGTAAAATGAGTTAGAAGATTTTGAGTATCTTCTAGTTAAAGCACACGAGACAGTATGTTTGTTAAATACATAGAGTAAGGAAACAAGTATCATTATGTAAATAAAAAAGAATATAGATCAAATAGAATATATATGAAGATATTGATTCTTGTTACGATGTTATCTAAAGCATGTGACTCCTTAGATATAGCTTGAATAGGAGCTCTAATCGTGTTTCTAAATATTACTGCAAAACTGTGTTGTAACATATTTTGATCTAACTCTGGGATAGAACAAAATGTTTAATGAGATTCAATATTCCATTGTTTTTTGCTGATAAGGATTCTCCATGTATGGCACACTACACAAAAAAAATTTGGTTCTGGCAATATGTCTTTAACACTATTCATGTGTATGCGTATATGATTTTATATCTCGCTATCTATATCATGAATCATATGTATGAGGTTGTATGATACTTTTTTTAACAACAACATAAAAGAATAATCATCTAGATCATATTCTCCTCATACCAGATAATTGAGACAAACATTAATGAATCTATGTAATAGTTTAAGAACAATCGTTAAAATATGTCACTTCTTTAAATATGATCATATAGCCATTAGAAAGAAACAAATTCCAGTTAAATTGAAATAGTTGATGTGATTCTTTTTAAAGGTGTCACAATTATATCAATGAATTAGGCATGAAATTTCTTAGGAATGATTTGAATCATGCAAACAGTAAGTCATATCAGAGGCAGGTAATTCCCACACCTTTTTGAAATTTCGAGGTGGCTAAGTTCTGATGTTGAGTCAGCCTCTGGTGGTAGGTCATTCCAATAATTCTCTATTTTTTTTTCTGGAAGTGACACACTAATGATTTGTGTTCCTTTCAATATTTATCCAAATTTTCATAGTAGTAGTGACTTACCCCTAAAGTTATGAATTTTTAAAACATATTCAAAATTTAATTTCAACGGCGATTCTTCACTATCGGTGACTCACCCTTAACGATGAGCCATTCCAACAATTATTCATATTTTTTTCTAATCATTATTATATTGTAATATTCTACCATAAAATATAAAAATCATTAATATTATAGAAATCATGATTTTTTTATCATTAAAGAAACTGTGCTACCAATTTCCTAATTTTTTATGAGAAAACTTCCTAGAAATTTATAAACCATGGCATCAAATGTAAATAAAATACACAAGGTATCAATGGAAATTATATAGTAACAATATCAAATAAAATATGGAATCAAGGAAGTAATTAAACATATAGGGAATGGAATACCACTAATAGAGGTATAAATGACATACTATTATTTATAGATAAATTTTATAACTTCCATAGAGCCTTTTCCCCCTGTCAGGATTATCATAAAGTAAAAACAAAATAGAAAATTATGTGGAATATAATATTAATGAAAAGTGAATTTCCATTAATTACATAAACAAAAGATATAATAAAAATAAGGAAAAAACCCCCATCGAAAAAATAGTCTAATATCATCATTTTTCAATATGGGTTGAAGGATCTAAAAGTTCATTTCCCTTAACTATTTCCAAAGAAGAAGGGTATACAATAGAGCTTGAGGGAACCAAAGGGATGGATATAAGAACATTAGTTAAATAAAGATTATATGTAATAATAATTTTCTTAATGTTATATACATCATCTCTATGAGTCATATTGAGAATGTGGAAACAAGCAGGTAATGGATGATTTGGATCTCTTGTTACCCCACACTTGAAGAACATAAGAGTAAAAACTAGAAGGGTGAGATGAGTTATTACTATTTTTGGAATTTTGATCCACTAATGGAGTTCTATAAACATGGAGAAAGGGTTTCATTAGATATATGAATTATATAATTATATGATCACCTTCTTCCATTTAACATAAGAATTCATTTTTCTCTTCCATAAAAATTTTTAGCACTAGAGTCAACACATTCAACTGATTCACTTTCTCTTTTCAAGTCTGTTAACCGATGACACCATAAGGTTTTCAACAAGTAACATGAAATGATAATTCAACCAATGATTATTATAAATATGATAATGATAATAATTTATAGATTTTTTGATTTTCTCCCTAGGAGTTTTTATATCTTTCATGTAATATCTTTCCATCATATGAACATGATCAATATTATGTCTTATTTTCTTCAAATTTCGTGAGTGAGATGAGATAAAACACCCAAAACACCCAAAATATCCCCTATAACAAAAAATATGACCAAATAAACATCAATGGGTGGAGGAGGGTGATTGGATTAAGAATCCATGTAACATATATTTTTATCCTATATTAAATCAGCCTTAAAATTTGAAATAGAAGACCTAATCTACTCCACTGTAGATCATAGAATTTATATTTCTTATTCTAACCATATGTTTTCTTGTTACAGTTATAAAATATGAAGCATCATATAGGGATGAATGGGAAGAATCATAAGCCCTGCAAAATTTATTTCATCCTTATCACTAATCTTGGTAACTAAGGGGGATGATATTTCAACATCAAAGAAAATTCCGAGTGAATATTTTCTCTATAAGAATCTGAGATATCCATGGTGAACATATCAACTAGAACTGAAGGAATGGTAGTTTCCACTATAGGCTCAAACCTGGTAGGAAAACCAAATGAAAATCCCCTGAAATGACCTGCATCATCAATCTATTAAAATAATGATATTTTAATATCCCTCGAATCTCGAATGACAGGTCCACCAAGCTTTGGAGGACTCTCTTCTCATATGAATCAATGTAATTTATACCCAATATGACATACCCTAAAAATATATCCCATTACCTAAGCATTGGATCATCAAAATGACAGAAGACTTACTATGATACTTAACAACATGAGATCTAGAAATTGTACTCTGAACAATTGCATGCACAACACTAAACATCATATCGAATCTATGCACACCAGTTTCTTGATCAAAAAAATAAACCTCAGTAATAGTAGGATGAAAGTCTATATACTCATACACCATCTAATCAACAACGGTCTTAACATAATATGTAGGCACATTAAGGTGTCCACTAATAGTTGGATCAACTTGGTTACTATCGAGACATGGTAATTTCTCACCCTCAATAGATGCTTCCATATTTATTGTAGTTGTTTTATCCAAATATCCAACAAGTCTCTATCTCTCTTCTGATATAGATAAAAAATATATTATGGAGAATAGATAAGTGCATGAGGCATCTCAACATCCTTATAACCAATGTATCCACTAGGAATATCATTCTTAGAACCTCCTCCACTTCCATCTCTATCTCCATTTTCCTTATCTTATCTGTGATATTTATCATCTTCTCTTTCTCCCTTTTCTTCTTCTTTATCACCATTCATACCATTTCCATTTTCCTCAGAATATTTGTAATCACTGTCAAAATTTTATTTACCAAAAATGACGGTATTCTCTTCCTCATTTCCTTGATTTATGAGATACTCTTAAAAAGAGTGAGACCTAAGTGGACTAGGATAACCATAGGTAGTATATTGAGAACTCTATAGTAGGTTTGGGTCACTAACATTGTCCACATAAAACTGATTCTCTTTATTAATACAGGAAACAAAAACTTATTCCTCTTTTGAATACCCAAAAACATCATTTGGATCCAAGCTAGGCTCCACTAGATTCTTTATTATAGTTGGATGTTCATCTAATTTTAAATCATCATAAACCCTTTCAATTTCATCAATACACTTCTTCTTATATGGTTTTTATATAATACTTTTTCTTTTAAAAATGGAAATTGTAATGAAAACCCTCTGAATCTCTCCATTTTTTATTCACATTCATCAACTATACATTTGACCTCTAATATTGACAAGATAATATTAAGATAGATTCAAGAATTGAATCTAGAATAATAGTTTCACATTTCAATTATATGATTTGTTATTTATCTGTAATGTTTAATCATACCTCCACTCTTCACAACATATGGAAGAAAAAATCGTAATATATCATTTTAGAGAATTCCCCATTCCATGAACATTACATGTGTTAGAAAATTTGATGACAAACATGCATTCCCCATCAAGATCATTAAAAACTAGTCTACTTAGTTTCCCATATCCAGTCAACTCATCGAAGAAATCTTTATAAAAAAACTACCACTATCAAAAGAGTAGTACTTTATAATCAATAGAAACTCATTAAAGATGGAATTCAATCATATATCCAATTTTTTTGAATTTAAATATACTTCTCATAAATTTATCATAATTTTTTATCAAATATTCATCTTCATAAAAAATAAAAATCTATAAACTAGTAGAACTGGTGAACTAAGGTACGAAGGAAGGGTCTCTCATTGGATGAAAACCATTCCACCCAACCCAGGTCTTGTAGAACTATAAGAACAAAAACTTCTTCTAAAGTTACCAATCAGCCTAAACATCAATTTCAAGTACAAAAACTCTCATTAAAATCATGGGATTCATTGGATCAAAATTTAATGAATAGCTTGACTCAACTTTTTTGCTTCATTGTTGGATAAGACTCTTCAAGACAATAAATTTATGATTTTTTCACTCAAACCAAGAAAATAAGCCCGAAATGTTCTGGTGATGATGAGGGAAAGTCGATGGTTGGGGAAAAAAAGGTCACAAGCATTCTCAAGAGAAAGGCATAAGGGAGTTAGTGTTGGAATTGGACAAAAAACCTAATATATATCAATTTAAAATTTATGGATTCCTAAAATTAAAATCAAAATACCATTTGAACAAATTAAATAACTAAATAAACAAATAAATCCTAATGTTAAATTAGAAATGTTGACATAAAAACTAATCGGTATGAAATTAAATACGGAAAAATGTTTCCAATGGTGACTTACTCCAATGGTGGGTAAAAATAAATGGTGGGTACGAATTAAAGTTGTGTAAAACACAAAAATGGGTAACGATAAATGATGGGTAAAATTAAATAGTGGGTAAAATAAAATTATGTTCAACCAAAATTAATCATTCTCAATTAATGTTTGATGTAGTTCATTCTCTCAAAAATTGAGGGCATTGTTAAAATATATACAATATAGTGTTTAGTCCCAATGTACCCAAGAGTTATATCACCCTTTTTGAAATTATATCTATGAAATTGATTTCTTACATAAATGTGTGTTTATATACTGTTGGATAAAGAGTTTTTTTAGAAATGTTTAAATCACTTGTATTATCAAAATTTATGGATAAATGTCATAATTGATCTCCATAGTCTGGAAATGAGTGTTTTATCCACCAAACATGAGTGAAAAAACCGGAAACTATATATTGATCTTCATCCGTAGACAATGAAAAAAAAATTTATTTCTTACTATACTAAGATACTAGAGTGTTTCCCAAAAGGTGACATGTTTTAGAGGTTCTTTTTTTATCTATCATTGAACCACCAAAAGCAGCATCAGAATAACTAACTAAATAAAATTCATTTCTTTTAGGGAAAAACATACATAATTTGGTAGTATACTTGAGGTATTTGGAAAATAAATTTTACATAAACTACATGTGAAACTTTTGGATTTTCTTGAAAATGAGAATAAATAAACACATGAGACATATTGTTAGGTTAACTAATAGTTAAATAGAGAATACTACCAATAATGATTTTGTATGAAGTTTTATCCACTGATATTCTATCACCATCATGATCAAAAAATATAGTTGGTACTCTAAGGAGTGTCACTAATTTTGGCTAATCCCACTCATAAACATTATAAATGGTCTTTGTTATATTTAGATAGATTTAAAATAGTTACTTATGTATTTTTAAGAAACACAAACCGCAAAAGAATTTCAGTTCACCCATTAAACTAATTTTGAATTCTCTTGTCATCATTTTTGAAAAGTCATTACATAATGAATTTTTAAAATATCTGAAAATAATATCATCTACATAAATTCGAACAACTATTACATCTTTTGAAATTTATTTTATAAGTATAGTATGATTATATATACCTTTAAAAAATGAATTTTATATAATAAATAAACTATCATATAAAACCAAGATCTATGGTATTTTTTAAAACATAAAATTATTTTGTTAACTTGAAAACATTATTTGGAAAATTGGTATTTTGAAATCTTGGGGGTTTTTCCAAATAAACAACCATAACTATATAACCATTAAATAATTCACTTTTTACATCCATTTGATATAGATTGAAATATATATATGATGTATATGAAATAAGCATTCTAACGGGTTCATGTATAGTTATATGTGAAATGGTTTCTTCATAGTCTGTACCCTTTTCTTGATTATACCGTTGTCAAACTATGCTATCCTAATATCATATGTTTGTGTTAAATTCATCAACCTTGTTTCTAAACAACCATTTATGGCCTAAAGACATGGTGTCCATGGGTCTATAAAAAAGATCCCAAACATTATTTCTTTCAAATTTGTAATGTACTTCTTTCATATCCATCACTCAAGAATAATCATTGATGTTATTTAGTTCAAGATGTGACAAGAATGTTTGACGTTCAACCTTGTTTCTTAGAGAAGTTCTATTTTGTGTAACTCTATCTAAGTATCAAACATCATCACCTAAAGGATCTTATTTAATATTACAAAAATCTATATAAAATTAAGGTATGGTCTCCTTAGGTTCTTCTACCAATTCAGGTTCAGGAACATGATGTACCACATAATTGGATGGGTTTTTGTCAATTTTGATAGTAGAATCAGAAGGTTTGGAATTTATGTTCAAGGTGGATAAATCATCCTCATGATTTTATAAAGGTCTAGTAGGTTCATGTTGATATTTTTCATCAAACATGACCTAGAGAGACTCTTCCACATTCTTAGTTATTTTTTTTAAACACAATAGGATATACTAGAAGGTGAATAACCAATGAAAATTCTTTCATCACTTTTGGAGGACAATTGTAAATATTACCCTTAGTGTAATGAATAAATACTTTTCAACCAAAAAATAGAAATTAATTAAATATAGGATTCCTATAATTAAAAAGATAATTAGGGATTTTCATTCTGATAGTTCTAATTAAGACATTATTAATTATATATCAGGATGTATTCAAAGACTAAAATAAAAATTAGATCGGTATGTCATATTTATTATGAATTTTTTGGGCCATATCCTTATGTGTTATATTTTTTTTTCTACAAATCAATCCAACAAGGGGTCCCAAGAGTATAAAATTTAGGTATATATAAATTATTTTAATTAAAGGATACAATGTCTTTATTTTCGAACTCATGGCCAAGATCACTTTTGAAGGTCTTAATTCCAATCCCACATAGGTTTTCTACTAATTTTCCATACATGGTAAAATATGAACAAGATTCAATTTTGTGAGATAAATTCATACAAAAGTATTCCTAGAAAATTTGTCTTTATGTACATAATAATAGTTCTTTCCATTTTAACTAGAAGACATATATTGTCCAAAAAAATCCATGTGAACTAACTCAATAGGATGAGAAGTTAAAACATATTTCTTAAATTTAATATATATTTTGTTCTGTTTCACTTTTTGAAAGGTGTTACACACATAGTAATTTAGGAATTCATGTTTCGGTAGATCCCTAACTAAACCTTTACAAGTAATATTTATAAATGAGGTAATGTTACATTGGACTAATCTATTATTCCAAATCCATGATTCCCTGTGAAAGACACATTATAAGTAAACATTTAGTGCAATTAAAGAATCCAGATTAACCACATAAACGTTTTAATTTCTTAAGGAAATAAATACTAATTCATTACAATCATTGTTTTCAAATTTTACAAGAAATCCATTGTCAAATAATTGTGAAATTATAAATATATTATATTTTTAACCATAAAATTAAAATTTATAAATTAAACTCTATTTGGTGATTCCAATTTGGCTATGGATAATGATCTTTAATTTATCATTATCACAAATGTTGAAATTACCATTATCAAGATTTACAAGGATATTTAAGATAAATTAATATTATATTATATGTATAGAACATATTTTGTCCACGTACTATATATTTCCATAGGATCTCTTCAATAAACATACATAAAAAACAAAAATTATACCAAGAATGATTTTGGTAAACATATTTTCTTGGGACTATATATTTTAATAATTAGGGATATAGGAACCCAAATTATCTGTATAGGTCTCCTTTAAGTTTATTTTAAACCTTTTTAAATAGAAACATTATTAGATCCACTAGTATAAAATCATGAAGATGAATTTCCATCTATAGAATTAGGAACCAGATTTCTCATAATAATTGATTTTTTTCCATGTTGGTATCCTAGACCGATAATATATTCATAACCAATTTTTTTATCTAGATTTTGAGCGATGTTTTTTATTCTATTTTTAGAAATATATATTTCTTTATTTTGATACTCTTTTAAAAAAAATTAGTTTAATATGTTCTTTAAATAATTAATTATTTTTCTATTTTTCTATTATGTGATTAATTCTAACACTAGCTGACAGAACATGATGTCTCTTTAAAACATTTTATTTTTCTTTTAGTTCATTAAATTTATCCTCAAGCATATTTCAAAACTCAAAAATAATATATTTTGACATATCATCATAATTTTATTCATTTTCATAATAATCATAATTTAGAATATGTGATTTAGTTGGTACCACATATATTCTTTTCATGATTCACATATATTTTATTTTAATATTTTCTTCAAGAGTTGGGATAGATTTAATGGAGAAATTCGTAGAGGAATCCCATGTGGATTTTGTGGATTTTTTATAATTTCTATCCTTATCCTCATACTTATTCTTGTGTGTTAGCTTAGTAAAGACTACCTTAATGTGTCCTATTCTATTACACTCATAAAATGTTTTGTCATTTGTATTTTAATCCCTTTTAGAGTCTTTTTCCAATTTACCCTATTATAATGAATTCCCATATAGTTAGGTTTCCTTAAGAATTTATTCTTCTTTTGGAATTTCATAAACCATCTGGCCAAATAGGCATTGTACTAATCACTATCTCATGGTGATTCGTTATCATAGGAGACTTCAACTAGACATTATTCTTTGTATTTATATTTTGATATAGTATACATAATGGATATAGATTTTATCTTAGGTTCATATTCATATTCTAGATTATCCTTAAGATATTTCTCATATGTCATCAACTTCCTAAGTGATTCAATGAAAAAGATATTACTGATGTCACAAGATTCAATTTTTGAAACAGATATCCCTCCCCATATCTCTGGAAAAAATCTCAGCAGTCTCATAAACTATTCTTTATCTAACACCGGATTCCATAATGATATCATTTTGTTCACTACCTCATTGAACCTCGATAACAAGTCACAAATCAAATCGTCATGTTTCAGATTAAATGTGTCATATTTATTTGTGTAAGACTTCAATCTCATTTCATTCACATTAGTTTTTCCTTCTCCAGAAATAGCTAATGTATCCCATATTTCAAAAATAGATTTACTTGATGATATCCTATTGAATTATTCATCTCCTAAAGCATAGTAAGGAGAATTTAAAGCTTTGAAATTATTATAATAATCATTTTTAATAGTATCATTCCATGTACATCTAATATTAGTAGGTAATTTATATTTTTCCTCTATATAAAACCAAATTTAAAAATCAATTCTATAAATATTAATTTTAATCATTAATTTCCATTGATCATTTTTATTTACATCAAATAATAGATGTTCTTTAGTAGAATAATCTTTTTATTTATTATCCATTTAAAGAACTAATTATAGAATTAACATAAATTTAACATCATTTAATCACAACTAAAATCATCATCGAATTTTTTTAAAAACATTTGATAAAAAATGTTTGTTTGGGTGAGTATCACAAGTGGGGGTTGGGTGAATTGAGTACCTATTATAAATTTATATCAAGAAAAGGATTAAATAAAATCCCCTATTTTAATTTAAAATAAATCAGTTAATAAAAAAATTATATTGATATTATTCAAGATCTTCTAAAAATTTTCTCAAATATTTATAAATTGTCTGTTAAAACAATAATGAAAACAATTTTATATTTTTAAATCAATTTAATTAATCAAAACCTAATATATAAACTAATTACGACTAACTATAAAAGTAGTGGTCTTGATTATTGTTTAAATAATATTCAGTTTAATGCATAGAAATAATGAAAAACAAAACACACAATGGCATACATATCAGTGGTTCAGTATCAAGATGAACCTACAACCCTCCAATTGGAAATATATTTCTACAAAAATGATTATATAAAATAATATTGCATCCAAAACCTCAATCAGGTATTCAATGGAAAACTAGCTATCCGTGAAACAAAGAGACCTCTTCCACATAAACGGTGGGAAATATAAAATGAACATTCCACTCAAGGACCTCTTCCATAAAACATGGGAAAATAGGTGTATAGGGGGTTAAAATATATATAATATCTTCTAGAGAAAGCGTGTGATATACTATGTGTTTGTCAAATATATAGAGTATGAAAACACCAATTTTAATGTAAATATAATAAATAGATAGGGTAAATAAACGGTGAAATAAGATATTGTTTCTTACTATAATTTTCTATGAATGAAACTCCATGGATGTATATAAAACAAGATTTAATGTCATGTTTCTAAAAAGAACTATAAAACATTGTGTTTTTTGATCTGATTATGGGACGATAATATATTATTAATGTGCTTCAATATTCTAGAGTTGTTTACTGGTAAGTATTACTCATGTATGGGATACTTCATATCACTCTCCTTTTATGTTCTTGAAATATTGATTTTTCTCTCTTCATGTGTATGCATATATTTCTATTTATCTCTCTATATTTCTCTCAGCTCATACACATGAATAAGATTTCTATTTATTTTAACAACAACATGCATGAAGAATCATCGGGATCCTCTACTACTCATAGTCTAGGAGTAATAGAGACATTAAAGAATATGAAAAATATTTTAATAAAATTCATTAAAAATAAATCTCATTATTCAATTTGATAATATATCCATTAGAAAAATTTATTTAAAATTAACTAGAAATAGTGGGGGAGACTATTGTGAATAATGAGATAATTTTGGTGAAGACTTACTTTGGTAGTGACATAGGCTGGTGGTGATTCATTTCAATGATGTATATTCATAGGTTTAGTTCATTCCAACAATTTTCCAAATTTGGAGGTGGTTATGTTCTAACAACGAGTGACCATATAGAGGTAGTTCATTCCCATATATTCAAAATTTTTCATTCAGGCTATGTGTCAATATTTATAGTAGGTTATTTCCAAACCGATCCAAATTTTCATCCCATCAGTGACTTATCCATAACAGTACATGTTTTCAACAGTTAGTCAAAATTCCATTCAAACGGTATGTCATCCCTAGAAATGTCTCATTTTCAATGATGATTCTTTATAATACTTAGTCATATTTTCTCCAATATATAATTTATTGTAAATATTTACTATAAATCATAATACTCGTTAATATTATAATAAATATGATTTTTATTATCATTAAAATAAGGGATCCAATAATTTCAAAATTAGATAAACTCTAACAGAAGGATGTGTGTTCACATACACATTGAGATGGGTTATAACAATATAAGATGTGATGAATCAAATGAGGATGGATCCTTATGGTAACATTTGGAAGAAATTCACATGGATTTTTTTATTATTTAATGTTATTATGTGATCAAATTGTGATAAGGATTGTACTACCTTGTATAGTGAAATTCATGTTGAGAAATTAGCAGATATAAGTTGATAGTGTTTTTATATAACCTTTTATGGAGGGGATACTTCCAATTTATAAATTTGGTCTCTTAATGGTTCCTTATGTTTTCAAATGTAGTTAGATGTTTATATTGATCCATGATAGTATTTTATGAATCATTAACATTGTTTTAGTGGTACCATACAATTTAGATTTACAAAAATGTAACATGATTTGAGACATCATTGATACTATCTTGAGATATATAGTTAATAATAAACATCATGTCATGGTGCCACACCTATTATTAAAGTATAATGAAATACCATAGACCTACCAGTTTGGGATATCTTTGTCCAATATTTTATGGAAGATGAATAAAATAATCCCCAAACATCATAATTGGACCACTAGAGACTCCTAGTGGGGAAGAAGATACAATTTAGGTAATTATACATTGACTCGTGGAATTAGAATGTGTCTTTCCTATGAAGGAAGTAGTTATGGTAGAAAAGATTAAATAATATATTTTAGGGTTTGGGATGTTCCCATATGCCTTTATGGCTACCATTTGTAATAGATAACTATGATTTTATTCAATTTTTTGAAAGGGATTACTAAATTTATTATGTTCTTGACTGAGGGGTTCACATTATACTATCCTCATATAGATGGTTGGATTAAATGAATAATCCATTTCTGAAGTTTCAATCTCAGGAATTACTTCTTGTTTTCATTGGATAGTGTGTTTTTTATCAGCCCTACTTATAATTATTGTTATGAACTCTGAAGTGTCATATGGGTGGCCTTTTGGATCTTCCTGATGTTGAACAAGGGTTTTTGAACGATTTTTGTTAGGATTTAGTCTTTTTCAAGTGTTATATGGATGGTATGAATATATTTGTGAATCTTGGATGTAGTTTGAATCCACCTAAGATGTCATAAAAATTCCTTGGTTGTCTGTTATAAGTTTAGGTGACTGATCAGGTTTGTCACGTTGAATCTCTTTTCGTTTAGGATATCATCATTTTTTGAGTAGGGTATGTCAGAAATGGGATTTTTTATTACACTTCAAGATCAATGAAGGTATTATAAAGTTGGTAAATATGTTAGTCCTGCCATATCTCTTGATATCATTTTATTACATGTTTTGAGGTTCATAAATGATGATCTATCAACCGGGTCATCTCTATGTGTTTGAATGGTAGGATATTGAACTTAATCATGACACCTCAGTGTTTTTATAGGCATTTATGTTTATGGATTTATAGGATATGGTGTGACATGGTAAAATTATCTCTCTAGTTCATCTATTGTGGTAGTGAAAACTAGATAACCACATGATTTGTGAATAGAAATCATTGTATATGTTGACATTTCATCCTCTTTTGGGATGTTTAGGATCATGAAATCTTTCTAGGGGTAGAAAAATTACTATGGATAGAATTATAACTCCCAACCTTTTATTTCTTGCATTTACATAGTTTATGATATATTTGTTTAATTTTGGATGGAATGGTGGTTTATTGAAATTTACATTTTCTTTAAATTATTCTATAAACACATTTTTATGTAATTTATAAGCACTTTAAAAAAGTTATTAATTTACACATGGAATTGGGTCTATATAAAGGTAATGTATTTTTCTAATAAATAGAAGGAATTTCTGTTGGAAAATAAGTTTAAAAGATACTTTTATAAGGAAAATAAGGGTATTCCCTTTGTTTCAATGTATACATAAAGATGAAATTTTTTTTCCAAATGGAATATAAGGTTAGGACCCAATTTATATGAGTTGTGTAATGTTAAATGAAGTTTTCCCATATTTGAATAAGGGTAATTCATTTGATCCATACACTCAATAAAGGTATCCCAAAATAATTTCATAGGTTAAGCTCCCATTTTCAAAGATCTCAAAAGGGTAATGAAGGCGTATCAAAATGGTAAGCTGAGTCACGTAATGGTAAAAATACTTCTCCAAATTTTCTATAAGGGTGACATGAATAATATTCAAGGGAATAATGAGTATCGTAGGATAATTTCCTCGGTTTTAAAGGACTCATAAGGGTAACCCACTAGCCAGATTTGACACCGAATAACTGAGTAAGTGTAAAACCAAATTATCCTTAAGAAATTCTCATTTTAGGAGGAAAATAAATAAAACATGTATTTTCATTTAATCTTTTCCAAAAGGACCTTAATTCAACTAGGCCATTTTAAATTATATAAATTAGGGGGAAATAGTTTTTCAACTATGTGTAATTTATTTTATCTTTTTTATGATTGTTTTTAAGCACTATGTAAATTTTGTGTGATTAAATGGAAAATAAAATGATAAACTTATATTGAGTTTTTCTGTTAATATTCCTTGTTTTTATATTTAGGAATCCCTGAATCCTTGATACATATGATTATTTATGTCCTCTTGTGGATAATTTTGGGCATCAAACTTCTATAAATGGCGATTTTATTTTTTTATCACTTTTCAAATCATTCCTCACTACAAAACCATCAGAAGAGTGTCGAAGGTAGTTCTTCCTTTGACATTGTGGACAGATCATCATATTATATTTTAGGTTCCTCATCCTCATAGGTGGTGGCAACCATATGGGTGTTATAGATATTTATATAATTTTATAAATCTTTTACATTGTTATTAACCCATGAAATACTAGATTTTAATGATATTTACTTTGGTTCAGTTAAGAAATTAACCTATGAATTCACCTTTGAAAAAAAGAGTTTTTAAAGTGGGTTTTCATTAAAAAATAGATTTATGTATTTATTAGGATTTATTAAATAAATAAATGATGGATTCATTTCTAAAATGTATTTTCAATGAATGGGAGTAGTAATACCATACTTGTGAAAATGGATAGAAAAATTGTGAGAAGGTTTTATGTTTTACCTTTTAAAACATGACACATAGAAAAAATGGGAATCATGGGTGTGGACATATGAAAACCACTATGTGGTAACACCACTATGGATTTTAAATAGGTTCTCATAAGGTTGTGGAATCAAATGGGTAGCAAAATACCAATATATATTTATGATATTGGTCATCCTTAGAACTCAATTGCTTACCTAGTGTTTCATATTTTTCATAGTTACTTATTCTCATAGGATATATCCCAATGATGTTTCATGCATGATGGTTTCAACTATGTAATGTTTTTTATAGTATATCTTTTTTATCTTATTATTTTTAGACCATGGACATGGTGCTACTAGACTATATTTTATCATCTCAGTTTCTTGTGTGTACTGTGCTTTATATGTCGTCTATTTTATCAGTTTTATTATGGTTGTTTTTTTACCACCCACTAGTTATAATTCATATTGACATTCATCTTATTGTGACATTTAATATGGGATTTTTCATAAAAAAATAATGTATGTTATTCAAAATGGTTTTCATATGGAAATGGAATTATAATATGATTATTTTTTAAAGATATAACTAATGGTTTTATTGTTATTTACATTGTATGTATTATTTGGTGGTATCATATTTGGACTATTACTGACAACATAATTTTTTCATTTGGTAAATTATAGTTTTATTTTTGAAGGTCACATGGAATCAAGCACACAACCCTTTATTCTAGAGGCTACTCACTATCACTGAGCACCTAATCTAGTATAGTGGGAAGATTATACCATCATTTCAGAGTGAGAAAATATATATGATAAATTAAAAGACAATATAGGAATCACAATAGAAGATATAAAAAAGACAAAACAAATTCAAAATAAACAACAGAATCATAAAAATGAAAAAAACAATACTATTTATCCAAATCTCATAAGGCTTAGTAATATACAATGATTTCATTGCATACTTACATAAATAATGCTAACTAATTACATCCTAGTCATCATTGGTTCCACTAAGAAACCTGACAGACTCTACATGCTTCAGCATATGATGAAATATGTATTATCCGAATATAATATATATAGGTTATAATATATATATATAAATATATATATTGTTATATTCCTTATAAATGTAAATTTTCTAAGTATGTGAGGTCATTAGTAGGCATATACATGGATACTAAGTGCTAGCTCGACCAAGGGAATAAAAAATGCATCTATAACCATTCTAATGAGCTATAGGATGTTGAAAAGTTACAATTCCAGATTCACTAGATGAATTAGAGAAATAATTCTCTTTATTAGAGATGGTGGAGGGATTTATCAATACAAAATTCTAATATTGAGAAAAATGGAATGTCACAACCATTAAAATTATAAAAGTATAACGGTTTCTGACATCATTCCCAACATTAGATGTAGGGGAATGAGAAATATCATGCTCAAAATTTCCCTTATACGTCATTCAAGGGCCAATATCCATGGAATACTAATAATAATATGAAATACATATATAAATTGTTGTAATTTTTCAATCCTAATCAATCGCAACGTCAAAATATATAAAATTCTCATTAATAATTATATTTTATTTTTCATAGCCATTCTTTCCACTTCTAATCCATTAAACAGAGCCATTTAATTTAATTAAGGAAGATTCATTAAAGATATAAGACACAACACCTAAGCTGTGATCATGTCCATCAACAATAATATATCAAAGGGAATTTTAAGATGACACACCCAAAGGGGTTGCGATCGAGGAGGTAGACATCCTCTAACTAGATTACATGGCTCAATGCGAGTATAACAACACGAAGGTATTAACATGGGAAGGAAAAACACATTATAATGTGATGTGTTGAATTTTTTTTCATTCATCAGAATAATTATGGATATATAATCAATTAAACTTTTATTGAAAACATCTATACTAACTACCTTAGGTATGTGGATGACCACTTATCCATTGATGGACTTAAATTTTAAGAAAAAAAACCAAAATAAAAAAATAAAAAAATCCATGAGAATATTGAAAATGATCAATCACTAAAATAGTGGAAGGTATGGTAAGATAAAAAATGAAAGGATGCAATGCTATTAGGGAGGTTACTGATGTGGGTCTAAGACATTGGACGGTGGTTCATTTGGAGTATGAATGATGGTCCTATCAATAAACCTATGAAGAGGCCATGTGGATCTCTCTATAGGATAGGGAGAGAACTTTTGTCATTGGATAAGAGAGGAGGAATATGGGTGAGTTGTTTAAAAAACATAAATGAATATTTTTCTCTTTACCGAAGAAATTCTAGGGTGCATGGTTTTCCAAACCATGTTGTAGCCACGACCACCCACTACCTTTGAACCTCACTCACACAAACTAGGCTCGCTGTTTTCCTAACCATGCACAAAATGTGAAAAATACCAATCACACCGACCTGTGAAATCTCACTTGGCTATGAGACATGGCTTTAACAATTGAATTCAAACCATGATTCCTCATGTTATGCACAAGTTCCCGACATATTTAAGCTTCACGGTTAAGATAAATAGTTAGTACTAAGAATGAAATAACAATGTGGACCACTATATTTGTCTGATTCATAGAGATCTAGTCTTTGAACATGCAACATATTCTCTAAAAACCTTCTTTAGTTTGTAGGGTACATTTACCAATATACAAAAAGTATGGGATCAGAAATAATGAGGTGTACTTTTGAAAAAATCTCAGACTGTACAAGATCCACTCCATGGTGATACTCATCCTTGAGTTTTCCTTCAAAGGTTAAAGAAGGATCATATGGGAAAACATACACCCATTGCGGTCATATATCAACTTCCCACTCCCAGGTTTTTTCTTATTATTGGCCATGCTACCATAGAACCTAATAAATGAATAGACTTTCCTTAGAGTGTCTTCATGCGACAATCCTTGATATACACTAGGTACTCCTCAAAAAAAAATTCGATATCTAAATAAACCACATTAGGTTATAAAAAAGATGAAGGATTTGTGTAATACCATTGATGCTGAGATATGTGAAATACATCGTGTATATATTGGTATATCTAAGGAAGTGTTATATGATATTCCAATGACCCGATTCAATCAAATCCTAAAATGGTCAAAATAATTGAGGAGAAATGTTGCCTTGACTATAAATTCATGAATAGCCTAACTTGGGTGATACTAGAAAGAAAACATTGTCCCTAACCCCAAACTCAAGAGGCATTTAGTTTCAGTTGACATATTACTAACGTCTGAACTATGCTTTGGACATGCGATTTTTGATCAATATAAATTTCATTGAAGTATCCTTGAGAAGACAATGTCTAGGATAATCGTTATCACCTGCCTCTAACAAGCACATTGCAGATTAGAAAGGCTTATGACATAAGGATTCATAAGGATCCACTTATGTAGTATCATGAAATATATTTTTGTAATAAAACACAATAATGTTTATTTGTGTCTCCAAATAACCACCAAAGTCAAAAATAGATTAAAGGAGAATTTTTTATAGTATGTGTATCATAAAATATGTTTTCCCATTAGTATGATTGTGATAGACCATTTTTAGAAGTACATGAATACCCAAGGCCTTAGACAACCCTTGAAATAACTGAGACGTAATGCATTTATCACTATCAGATATGATAGATCATGGAGCACCATGAATATGTATAACCTCCCTGATGTATATCCACCGTAGTATATCTACTAAGAAGGTATATTGAATAGGTAATAAGTGTCTGACCTTCATCACTGATCAATGACTACCCGTATCATATCATTTAAAAGAGAACATCTTGGAAAACCAGATATGATGTCCCTGGAAACATCATCCCATTTCTACTAGAGAATAGAGAATGACTATAAAAGTCTTGCTAGTCACTGATGTAACACCTTTACTATATAAGTGGTGGAACACCAAGTGATAAATCTGGCTATCTCCCATTTAATTCCAGTACTCCAATACTTGAAATTTATGTTTCAATACATCTTGGTGGCACCGGGATGTTCTTCCCAAACCAAGGAATGAAATTATTACATTGGATCATATCTAATTTTTACTAGGAACTAGGAATTCCCCTGAATTTGTAAAGTATCATGTTCATCCAGGGTCCAATGGGAATATGAATCATCATCTAAGGTACTCTTCCATAGGACTAGAACCTTGAGTACTAAGAGTTTTTTAATTCTCACCCATTCTATATGGATATCATTCATTGTAAAACATGATTGGATAGTATTCCAATGATCCATGTGATCCTCAAAATGCATATATGAAAACAATGATGTGATATTCCACTCACTAATGGATTTCTAAACTACCTACGTCTAATTATTCTATCTTAGATCATCGAGAAAAAGGTATTTCTTTTTCCAAGAGTATATTCAATCTCAAAATCAAATTCCTATATGTATTCAACCCATATATGTTTCTTGAGATTTTGATTATGTCACAAAAAGATTTCATTTATTCTTATGTGATAATAAAATACTTTATATAATAAGACCCATAAACTATGAGTCACTTTTCCTACATCTGAACAACTGACAACCTCATTCTTGAAGTATCCTAATTAGTAGTATAGCTCCTGATTGGATTTGGATGAACCAAGATCCGCACTGAAGAGTAATGGTCCATCAA
This sequence comes from Viscum album, assembly GCA_963277665.1. Lineage (NCBI taxonomy): Eukaryota > Viridiplantae > Streptophyta > Magnoliopsida > Santalales > Viscaceae > Viscum > Viscum album. Next base: position 302,298,920 of record OY728151.1, read on the forward strand.
CTCATCAAAGGACACTTATTAAGCTTTTGAACATATGAATTTATCAACCATCTTTGTCAAGCCCATATGAGGCACTGTAAGGGTGGATAAATCCAAGATGAATCATTTATAATTCCCTTAATATCCCCAAGAAACTCCATATTTCATAGATGTTATTGGACTGATGCTAGGAAACTATGGATCTCACTTTCTATGGGACTACTAAAATTCCTGAATCTGAGATTATATGACCCATTAAGTGGACTCTGTCGATCCAAATTATGAATTTGATGTGATTTTCATAAATATGGTGACATCATAGTGTATTTTGCATAACATAAATATTTTTGGCGTGGTCATGTTGAGAGTGATAATAGACAATAATTTCATCTAAAAATAATACCATTAATGAATCCAGGTATATGAGGAAAACCTAATTCTTCAATGTTATAAAAATAACTATCATGTCTGTGAGAGAAAAAATGAATTACCAGGTACACAAAAAGTCCATAACTTCTCCAAAAATCTATTCATGGTATTTATTATGACTTTACATTCACTTGATGACAACCCGACCTCAAATTAGTCTTAAAAAATATATGATCTCCTAGGGTATGATCAAAGAGGGAATATATTAGAGGTTGTGGTTTCTAGTTATTTCCTATAATCTAGTTCAATCATTATTAATTCATACATATCCATAGGGTTCCATCCAATTTCTTGGAAAAAAGAACCATAAAATCCCATGGGAAAGTAGTGGGGAATATAAAACCCATAGACCCTATATCGTATAACGATTTATTGATATCCAAAATATCCATAAGTTCCATCATATAAAGAAGAATGGTCACTGGTGACACTCCTAGAACTGACTCAATAGTGAACTCTACCTCTCTCACTATAGGTATCCCATAAAATATATCAAGGAAGACTCCCTAAAATAGTCCATTATAGGAGGGAAATTATTATCTTTCATTCCCTAATCATCGAGGAATAGACTTGGAATTGTTTATGCCACTCTGCATAGCCCATGATGTTCATATCCATCTCGAGAAATAAGAACCTCCCACACTCCATTTTGAATGTGTATAGAACCCTCTAGTTCTGTGAACATCACCCTGCAGTGAAAACTATCAATATGAGATAAATATTGAACTATCCATTAAATTATATTAATTATATAAAAACATTTCATGTGTAGGATAAAAATATTCCAGATGATGAGATATCCAACAATTTCAGTGGGAAAATCCTTAAAATATAGTATGTTCAATGATGGGATACCCAATGAGGTATCAAGTGTCATAATTCCACAATAATACTCTATCTCATGGATCATAATCACAATGACCTAATCATATATAAAATAGTGTGATTAAAATATTTTAGATAAATCAGACACTACGGTAGAGCCCCCTAGAATAGTAACTCAAATAGTAAAAATGTCCAGTGCTCTGATCTTCTAGAATAGGCTACATAGTATGTAACAAGAATATAGCAAGACCCTACGTCACATCTTGAGTGCCTTGGGAAGGCCCACTCCACTGGAATTAAAATATTTGGGTCTGATCACTTCATCCATATCCACTATCATAGCCTAAGCGGCATGTGGTATTCTAGCTAACTACCTAGAATGTTTCTAATGGCCCCGCTTTAGAATGTGGTTTAGGTATAGATCCCCTATCTCAAGGAAATGATGGAAAATTCCTTCAGAAGAAATGTATATTCCCCAAACTACCATATCATCTACATTCTATTGGATCTATTATAAACTATGGTTTTTGTGTGTACTGGCTTCCCACACTAGTGACATTTAAGGTAGTTATCGGTATAAGTAGTTAGATTTCTACTACTCCACAAAGAAACCTTGAAAATACACATCCTATTGTTATAAGAACCTCTAGAAGGCCTGGGTGATAAATACCCCTTGTCCCCCAAATTTTTCCCTTATATTTGTTTTAGTATTGAGTGAATGGTTAATGATCTCATAAATAATCATTATCCTAAAGGAATTGAATTACAGTTGAGTGGTGTATACTAGACCATCCTAAAATTTAGTTGTAGTAATAAAATCATTAATAGATAATGTTAGTGTAAAATAATTTAGCTCAATAAAATTAGAATAATACTCCCTGACAGAAATCGCTCCTTATTGTAGGTTCATAAAATCTATATCTCGATTATCCCTCAGATTCTGTGGAAAAAATTAGTCATAAAAGATCATTTGGAGGTCTTCCCAGATCATATCGAAATGTTGTTCATTCTGGGTAATGATTTCACACCTTCTCTTATAAGAAACATGTAGAATATAGGTAGTGAGATTGACCCTCCAATTTAGAGGCATCTCTAGATTTTCAAATATAGAAAGCATAGCCTCAAGCCATGACTCAACAACATGTGGTCCTCCATCATCTGATAAATTGGGAGGATTCTACTACTATAACTCTGGATTCAACTCTTCCAGAATTAGAGTAGGTCAAGAAAAACCATTCATAAACAACCTAATATTAACAAACAAATATTTTAACTGGGTGTCAATTCCTATATTAGGAACAAAAGGAGGTTCAGTATGTGATAATATATGAGGTATCAACGGTGTCTAGGAGCCCACCACCATCAGTTCATGGTCGTCACCACCTTTTTATCATATGACGTGATCCAATCAAGGTAGAATGATTCTATAATATCAAACTCATGCCTCGTATGACAATTTATCAATTATTAATGCTGTAGATATATAAAATAATAAGAATACAACCTTACTATAAAAAATATCACACATATCTTCCCACTATAATTTCAAGGTATATGTGATAAGGGAAACCATAACATAACATTGTAACATATGACATACAACTTACTACCCAATACTATTGTTTTGTTTTGGTCTAGGACTCATGTCACCCAATAGGGGTTTCAGTATATGAAGTATCAATTGAAAGTTATAGATGAAAACACCCTTTACTTTAATATTTTCAACCCATTTTCAGCAACCATGACACCTTTAAAAATGAAATTTCATTTGGGATTACAATCATTTTATGAATATATATATATCACTATCTATAACCAGAAGGTCCAAAACTCACAATATTGTATTATTGGATTATTAAGGAATAATCAAAAATCAATGTGGGAAAACACTATTTATATTTATGTATGATCATTAATTAATCCAATTATAATATCTCTATTTTAAATTTCATCACATTTCACTAGATAATATCCCAGGCCCTAAAATATATACAGTAGGAACACTCACATCGGAAGTAAATGTGGAATGAAAAAATACATTGAATGTTTTTCCTAAAGTTCCTATAAAGATGCATGAGATAATAAGTTCATATCGTAATATTCCTTGGAATAATTTATGTTTCAATAATAACATTATTAAAATAGTGTGAATCAATCAATGGTGAAATCATATCGACATTATGAGGCATAATCTAATAATAGTAACAACCCATACCTTGTAATTTAGGTTTCCCATGTACATGGGTTAGATAGTCCTATGGATAGGCTCATTACATAATTATATTACATACTGATCCTCATTCTAATACCCAAATAGTAAGACAAAAGAAAAATGGTGTTCTAATACAACTTTGTAGCATCCCAACCAAGAATCCACATAACCGAGGCCCTGACACAATCGGTTACATGGCCTGAAGTGAACATTCTCATACAACAGAGTATGCCAAATAACAGTGGTGGTTTAAGGTGATACAATGAGGAGACTATTCACTCATATCATAGTAGAACAATAAATATGATCAATGAACATACAATAGAAGAATGATTATATAACAGATGGAAATGATTGAATAAATATAATTAATAGTGAAAGAATAAAACCATGAAAAGTAATAGTAATAAAAATCCCATAAGGATGATTCATATACAATGAAGTCATGACATAATGATATAAAAAAATAGGAAATAAGAGATAGAAATAAAAAAAAATACTTCTCCCCTAGAATCATAATCATGTGCTCAGCCCTCTTCTCCCATGATTTAAGCTTCATATAAAACCAATTATGAATATATAGTAGGGAGCTTTCCCTTTTCCATTCATGGAGAAATTAAGTCACTCTAGAAGCAAAGGAGGCTTGATAGGGTGTGCGATAAATTTATTAGTCCACCACCAATGGAATATATAAATAATCCAAGTAGTTTACATAAAAATTAATGTGTAGTTATAAGAAATAATAAATAAAGCACAGTAAATAAGTCTCTGTCGGCCTAGGTTACATTAGGACACATGTAAGCCTCAACCTGGTTTGACATAAAATGACATATTACTAATCCAAATACTATATAATATATATATATATTAATATACTTTATACAGTTATATTCAATATGTATGTTATTAAATAAGTATGCATATACATTGATACTAGGTTCCAACTGGAATGGGGGTCTACGTCAATCATCCAGAACTCATCTAATAAGCTATAAGCTCAAGCTATAATAAAATCCATGAATCATAGGATGCATAAGGGAAATATTTACCATCATTTATGATGTTGTGATGAGTCAACACACCTATCTTCCATTATAGAGTAATGTAAACTATCATTCCCATTAAACAAATAAAAATATAAAATTTTCATACATCATCCCCAACACCGAATGTATACAAAATAGAAATATCTTACTCAAAAAGTCCTTTATCTGTCATTCAATAGCCAATGTCCATTAAATACCCATAATAATAGCAAGGCTATATATATAAATCATTCCAATTCATCTTTCCCAATCAATCAAATAATCAAAATATATACAATTCCAAATAATAAATATTTATCTTATGGGGTGGATATTCAACCAATTTTTAGTACATTAAACTAATCCATTTTTTTTAATTAATAATGGGCGATTCATTTAGTGTCATATTGAACCACTTAAGAGGTGGTTTGGTCTATTAACCTATATATTAATGAAAACATTTTTAGAAAGCACTCATAAATGGGTGGTGATAAATGAGATAAACATCCTATAACAATCTAGCATGGGTGAACATGAGTATAAAGACCTGTGTATATTATCATATTAATTAGAGAAACATTTTAAGGTGATGTGTGGAAATATACAGAATTCCAAATAATGGTGAAGGATAAATAATCACATTAAAATTTTTGGTAAAACAACTAGACCACAAAGAATAGGTCCATGGATGACCACTCATCTAGTGTTGTACATTGATTCAATAAATAATGCATTAAAAATATATACAATTTATAAAAGAATACAGAAAATTTTCCAGGGATAAATATAGTTCATATGAAGGGAAGATAAATGATGAAAGGAACTAAGTGGATTATGGAGATTATTGATACAAATCTAATTCGTTTGATGGTTGTATTTTTGTAGTCTTGATGAAGTAACAATCATGAAACCTTTGAGGAGGCCATGAGGATATCTTCATGGGATAGGGAGAGGTCTCATATATCTATATAAGAGATTTGGAAGCTGGGCGAGGTGTTAGCCACATAAGGAAAAATTGGTGTTTACCAAAGAAAATATGGGTCGCATAGTTTGCCCTCACATTTGGATAAACCATGCACCACACACTACATTTAAACCTCACATGTATCAGTTTGTAATATGGTTTTTGGATATAATTTTTATAATTTTTTTTAAAATGATTTATTTTATTTATTGAAAACAAACCTTTTTGTTTAAGAGTGTTTTTGTTCCATGAATCAGACCCATTCCACTGTATTAACGATGTTTTCCAAACACTTTTTTATATCCAATTTTTTTACATTGAGTTGCACTAGACACAGAAGCATTTAGAAAGTTGACATTGTAGATCAAACACATTATGAAATTCAGGTCTATTAAAATGGCATTGAAAATCTTTGGACTCGAATGAATCGAGAAATTTTTTTATCTTTTGGAAGTATTTCATTTCAATATTTTGAGAGAATAAAGAATTTTATATGTTAGAAAGAAAGAATTTGTTGTGTATAGAAGCATTTTTTCCAAAGTGTTTTTTAAGACGATTTTGAATTCAAGATTTGAAATTTCTCATAATTTATAATGAAATCATATGATGATTTAATGATCCAGAATTTATCACAAATAATATATACTGTCAAGAGAAAATATTTTTAAGAAATTATAAAGAGGTTTGAAGAATACTAGAATTTATAATTGATATTTCCATCATAATTGGATTTCCTTTGTAATGTGAATTACATCATAAATAGATGAGAAATAAAATGGCATTTATATGATTGACAAATAATGAAATCGTACTGGTATTTTTCACTGGAAATCTCATATTGAGAATTTCATACTAAGATTTTCATTCTGAGTTATTTGTACTGGTATTTTCGTACTAGGAAAAGTTTATTGAGATTTTTGTACATGGATTCGTATACAGATATTTTCATACATGGATTCTCATACTCAAATTTTCATAATGAGGAAATGGTACTGAGTATTCATAATGAGAAGTTCATACTGAGAAAAAAAATTATCATAATGAGCTAAGAATGTAACATATCATAATGAGCTGAGAATTATATAAAGAGTTGAATAAGTAAAACATGAAATTCAATTTTATGTAAATCTCTCTGAAGTATATGAATAATTTAAATGTTCAAAGTTGTATTTGAAATGCGAATGATTTTTGGAGTTTTTAAATTTTAGGATTTAGGGAATGTTTTCAAGTTTCCCTCTTTTATTTTATGAGTTTCCTATAAATATATTCTTAGATCATTTTTTTATTTTTATCATTCGTACATGCACAAAAGGCTGAGTGCTGGAGATTTTGAAGTGATAGTTTCAATCTGATTAAATAAAAAATTTATTGATCATTCTAGAATATTTTTATTTTTTTAGATTGAAGACTGAGTACACCATATTGATTCTATAGTTTCGTAGAATCATATCCTAGATCTTTGTATTGAAAAAATTAAATCCAAAATCATGGTTTTTTTGGAATCTAATCAATTCCCATTATAATAAGAAAATTATATACAAGATTATTATATTTAGAAAATAATATATAGAAATAAATATACTAAGAAAATAATATCCATAATTATAGTATTTAGAAAATCAGAACCAAAATCATTGTATTGATAAAATTCGATCGATGATTTTTGTGTTGAGAAAATATGATCTAGGAAAATCAGACTGAGGATTCAGACTGATAAATTGTTGATCATTTTTAACAAAATATTTATCTTTATTTATCAATTTTTTTATAAGAAATAATTTTAAAATAATGTAAGTAATAATAATAATTCATATCAGGAGATAGGATTTTTCTAATGCGATTTGGCACAATTTTTTTTCACTTCATCATAAAATTGGATTTCTATATACCCACGGAAGTGGATATGTGAAGGATGTAGGTTCATACACTCAGGATAAACCTTATAAATCTTGTGTGCTTTACATGTTTCCTTCTCTTTCAAGCATGCGTATTTAGTAAAAGATGATAAGAAATTAGATTTTAACAGGTTGTAGGGGTTATGTTTTAAAAATAATTGTAACTTATAAAAGGTGAAAAACTAATTGAACCCCCCTATAAGTTGTTATTAGATCCATTGGGACATAAATTGGTATTAGGGTAATGGTTCCCTTGTTGAATACATATCATGGATAATATAAATTCTATTAATAGTATAGTAATTACTATGTTTTATGGAAAAACTTATTAAGGAGTGAAAAATATGATGATTCCTTATATCTTATCTTCTATCATGGAAGTTTTTGATGCTTCTACTATTGGTTTTCCACATATTTAGAAAGCTTATCCCATGAACTATTTTTATAATAGATCATATAAGTTGATTTAAGGGCAAGAAATTATATTCCCATGTCCTCATTAATTTTTTTTTCTCATAATGCGATTGGTCTCAAAACATCTAAAACGTATGTGGGACAAGCTGAAATGTGTTAATAATGATAATAGAAATGTTATGGAATAAAATATAATAATCTATCATAGTATGTATAAATACGTAAGAATGAGATATGAAGCAAAAAAATTAATAATTTACCATAGTAAATGAAACTATTTGTGACATCTGGGAATTCAAAGATGTCTTCTAAGATTCCAAAACTGTGAAGAAACTTATGAGAAAAATTCCATATAGGTTTATTATATAAATATCTTTTTACATAATAATGATGATTTATCTATTGATGAATATACAACCATTCTTTTTTACTTATGAAATGAGGAAATCAACAATGTTGAGAACGAATATGAAAGATAAAATGGATTTTGAAGCTATTATAACTATGAAAAACAATGATATTGAAGAAAATGTTCCTAGTGTGTTTAAAGATAAATAGAATGAATAATTTAATGATAATGTTATGTATATTATATCTAAAAACTATCAAATAAGAAGATGAAATTATGGAGGTAAAATTCATCTCAAATGTTTCGAGCGTGGTGGAATCTGACACTTTGTGATGAATTTCCCATAAAAAATATTTGGAGAATATCAAAATTATTTTCATGAAACCCAACAATGGATAAAGAATAAAATGATAAAGGATAAAGGTATTTGAAAAAGTACATGAAGGAGTTCACTGGAAAAAAATAACAATGTTGAATAATAATGTTAAATAAGAATCAACTGAAAAAAATTCTTCCAAAGATGACTGTTTATAAAAATTCCGAACCATCATAGTAAAAGATGAAAAAAAAAATATTACTCAAAGAGTGGATATGGTGGTAAATAATCTTATAGAGAGTATCAAATCAAAACAAAACATATTGAATGTCTTGAGAAAAAAAAGAATCAAAAATGAAATTAAAGTTATGAGGAAATATAGTGAAGAGGTTGATGATGTAATAAAAGATGCTATAAATAAGGAGAAACAATACATCGAGAAAATTTTATGTTACAAACATAGAATAAATGAATAGGGAAATATGATTTAAGATTATAGTCAGATGCTAGATGATAATGAATAAGAAGATAACAAGTTTCAATCAAATTTTTTTAGTACGATAGTACCTTGATAAAGATGACTGAAAACATCATAATTGATTCAGATGTAATGTTATTGACATTGAATGTTGCTGAGAAGGAATCATATGAGAATTAGGTGAAATATTCTCTTACCAAAAATAACGTTACATCTGATTTTTGATCATTTCAGGTTCTATAAAAAATAATAAATATCTTGGTGGATAAAGAATGTGATAGACATTTCAAATCTATTAAATTAGATAACTCACTGAAAAGAAAAGTGGTTATGCATCATTATTATGTTAGAGATGATAAAAGTGACCAACCTCAACAATGAATCAATAGATAATGATATTATTCCAATATAAATCCGGATATGATGGTTATTTTTGTGTTGTGTAATCTATGGGTATAAGGATTATAATTTTGGCACAACTTATCATAACTAGGAAGAATGCTAGAGAAAAGTGGAAGAAATAGTGAAAGAAGAATAATCAACTTTCCTAACTTGTAGAAGATATAAAATTGAATTCTTAATATGTCAAAACATTTACAACAAGAAATAAATTTTACTATTTGGAGTAATTTTGTGAAATATTTTATCAAGATTTTCATGATTCTAAAAAAGGTATGACAATCCGTCCAGAACAAGTTTCATATTATAGAAAAGAAAAATTTCGAAAAAAAGAATGTTGTGGAAATAACTTTTATTGTCGAAAAAACTTCGAATGTAAGTAAAAGGAAAAAACCGTGGATAAATGATAGTGAATTTTATTCAACGATTACATGTGATATAAAAATATTTAATCTTGTTGAATGTAATGATAGATGATATGTTACCTTTGGTAATGATAGTTCTTTAAAAATTAGAGGAATAAAAATGGCTAAGATGGAAGTAGAAAATTTAAAATCTAAAGATGTTTTATATGTTGATGGGGTAAAACATAACTTAATTTGTGTGAGTCAACAATTTTATCATCAAAATGAATTTGTTTTTATAAACAATTAGTGTATCATCAAATGTGTGAAATGTGGAAAAATTATTACAAATATAGAAAGAAATAGTTGGAATCTCTTCCAAATAGGAGAATTCAAAAACTCATAGTATTTGATGTGGAAGATCACAAAAAATATGTGACCCAAAAGACATGGGTACCTTGGATGTAAAACTATGAACATAATTTCTAATATTTATGTTGTATCAAAATTTCTAGAATTGAAAAGAAGAGAATAAGGTATGTGTCTAACTTGCCAAAAAGTTAAGATGACTACAAAAGCCATAAAAGAGTTGAGATATAGTCTAGAAAACAAATTTCACTTATTCATTCAAATTTATGTTTTTTATGAAACATAAATCAAATAATTGATATTTATAGTTTATCACAATTATTGATGATTTCATTCGGATGAAAAATATCATGTTTTTGAAGAATAAGTAATAGGCTATTGAAATGGTCATATTCTATAAAATTGATGTTGAGAAATAAATGGGGATTTCCATAAAGATGATAACAATAGATAATCATACCAAATTAAAAAACAAAAATTTTGCAACTTATATGAGAATGCATGGAATCAAATATCATTATAGTGCTCCCAATACTCCACAAAAAATTGAGTAGTATAAAGAAATAATTTCATTATAGTGGAAATAGGAAGAATCATGTAATCTAAATACAAACATTCAAAATTCAGTTAGAGAGATGATATTATTACTTATTTACATGTTCAAAATAGATACTTTTTGAGACTAGAAAATAACATGGCACCTCCCCAAATGTCAAAAAACGAAAAAAAAATATCATTGAAATACTTCAATGTTTTGGAATGTTTATGTTTTATCAAAATAAAAAATATGAGTTTTTTAATTTTTGATGAGAAATATAGGGATGGAGATTTTATGGGTAATTCATCAAATAGAGGAAGTTAAAAATGATGGAACAAAAGTTTACATTTTTTGGAGAAATTATTATATGGGAAGGTAATAGAAAATAAATGTTTCGTAAATTTTTTTTTTAAGAATGTTAAAGAGGATAAACTAGTTAATTCCTACAATAATGAAAGTAATTCTTAACATCCTAATCGTGATTTATAAGAATCGTATGATGAGGATATTTCATATGGGAATAAAGAATTATAATTTCCTACCTTAAAAAACATGTTGAATCCAAAAACACTCTTGGAAAACTAAAGACTTAAATTTAGAAGAAAAGAATGTTGAGATTAGATAATCAGACCTTAGTTATCCCAAAAGTTGAAATAGAATAAGTTTCAGAAGATATTTAACAAACAGAATGGGTGAATAAGTTAAATAAATAAATGGACTAGAATAATAATAATAATAAATCTTGGAAACCTATTTCATGGTTAACAATTAAAAATTTTACCGTAACTAAGATGGATTATAGGAAAAATTTAAAAAAACATGGAGAGGTTTCATGAAAAAAAAATCCAGGCTTGTTGGTAAAGGATAAGCATAGGTGAAAGGTGTAGATTTTAAAGAGTTTTTACCCTAGTGGAAATATTAGAAACTATTATAACGTTTCTTTTAATATCCAAACATTGGAATTATAAATTTTTTTAAATGTATTTAATGTAAAATTTCATAATTGTAGAGATTTAGGAAGAAGTTTACATTGAACAAGCTAGTGGGTTACTACTTAATGAAGATGAAAATAAAGTTTTTAAATCAAATAATGAACTCTATGGTATGAAACAGGATCAACATCCATCATAATCTAACATGATTTTTTTAGAATGTTGATCTTTTATAAAGGGAAATTTGATAGATACTTATATGTTATAGGTGTTGACTCTAGAGGTCAAATTGTAACTATTTATATTAATGATACATCATTTGATGGAGATAATAAATAATTTAGTAAAACGTTTTTCAATGAGATTAAGAAGAATTTTGAAATATCTACATTGGGAGAATTAAATTTCTTCCTTGGAATAAAAGTTAAAAAAAATACATTTTCTCATCTAAAGAAAAGTAGGTAGGGGAATTGTAAAATCAATTTGTGATGGAAGAATCCAAAAAAGATTCACCACCTATTTTAATTAGCACAATGTTGGGATAAGATGAATCTAGAAAAAATTTGAATCAAAAATACACTTTTGAATATTTCAGGAAGTCTTCTTTACCTCACATCCTCAAGGCCTAATATTTTTTATTCAGTGACTCTGTATTCTAGGTAACAAAGTAATCAGCAATAATCACAGTTTTGGAAGCAAAAATAATTTTTAGATTTCTCAAAGGAAAAATTACCATGTGTAGTTAGAAAAAATAAATAGTGATATGAATTTTCTTGCCTATACTGATACAGATTATGAATGATATTGTAATGATACAAAATCAACCTCAGTAGTAACATTTTTCTTTGGTGAATGTTTTGTAAGTTGGAATAGTATGAAACAAATATTAATAACCTTGATAAGAAGTAAATATGAATATGTAGTAGCTACTCGAGCTTATACACAATTATTGTTAATGAATGTTCATCTGGAATATTTGAATGTAAAAGTATCTAATCCATTGAAGAAATATTGTGATAATTAGAGTGCAATTTATCATTCCAGTAATATTTTCCATCATTCGAGATATAAACATATTAATATAAAGATTCACTTTATAGAATACACCCATGATTCTAGAAGTGTTTTTCTGGAATACATTTCAAAAAAGTATGAGATTGTTGAAATCTTTAAAAAAGTAATGTTGAATGAAATGATAATGGAATTAAGGGTGCAAATTCTTGTTCATCCATATCCAATGTCTTCCTAAACCTCATAAGTACGAAACCCTCATTGTGATTTAGATTATTAAGACAAATTTGGAGGTAAATTAATAATGTTTTTATGTTGTAATAAGTTTTAAATAGCTTTATTTTATGAATTTAAATCTATGGTTGTTATAAAATGGGGGAGATAAGAATGATTGAAATGAATGAATGGAAAAGAGAAAAATAAAGTTTAAAAATAATGGATGGGGGAGAGATAATAAAAGTTCTAAATTAAATGTGTGTAGAGTTTATCATTACATGGTGGTAATGTAGTCGTACCAACGAAGGATGTAATTACTTCAAAATATTAATTTATCTAGTAGTGTGGTGTTAGGACACTCTCTTTTGATAAGGGAAATGTTTTGATAAAAGTAAGAAACAATTATTTTTTATAAAAGCTATGTTGTGAAAATCCTTGAGAGTGGAAATATTAGTAACTATGGTTGTCATGAAATCCAAAGGGGGATATTGATGAACCATTGTGATAAATTGTTTTAACAATGTTTTTTTATATTCTGAAAATATCCTTTATGTTTAAGAGTGTTTAACTTTTTCATGAATCATACCTAGTTCCTCGTATTGTGGTTTTTTTCTAGACACATGTTTTTGTATCTGGTTTTTTGGATTGAGTATCACCAAACACAAGAGTCGTCAGAAAGATGAAATTTTTGATTAGGAAATTTATCATATTCAGTTCCATCAGAATAACTTTGAAAATCATCATATTCAAAAGAATTGGTGCTATAATTTTTTGTTTGTTGGAATTTTTTATTTATCTTATACATATAATGAAATTAGTTTCTACATTTGAATGAATGAAGTTGTTGAGTGTAGAAGTTATTTTTTTCTAATGATTTTTGAATGAAGATTATGATGTCAAGAGTTAGAAAATTATTATACTTTCTATACATATAATATGATTCTTGGTTGATCAATAAGTTCTCCTAAATCTTGAAGTCTTTCATGATAAAATATTTTTAAGAAATGGTGGAAAAGATTGAATAATACCAATGTTTTATAATGAGATTTTCATAACAATAGGTATTACCTCGTAATGAGATAAGAATGAAAAAGATCTTACTAAGAAATAAGAATAAATAAACCATAATAGGAGTTTTGTTTGGGACGTTGGTACAGAGAGTCAAAAACTAGTATTTTGGTACTGATATTTTTTGTAATTGGGTTTTCTGAGTGGGAAAATCATAGTGATATTTTCATAACATGAGTTTCATACTGATGAAATCGTACTGAAGTAATCATAATTAAGAGTTCATATAGAGAAATAAATAATTCATAAATAGTTGAGAATGATACACATCACAATGGGTTGAGAAATATATAATGAGTGGAATAAGTCAAACTAGAAATTTAATTTTATGTAAATTTCAGAGAAATAAATGAATAATAGAATAAGTAAAACAAGATATTTATGTGCGATAGATTTGATAACTTTTGAAAATTAAGGAAGCGGGGAATGTTTTCATGATTCATGCTTTTTTTTAAAGATTCATAAAAATATATTCTAAGATTATTCTGCTATTTAGAAATTTCAAACATCTATAAAAGGTAGATCACTATAGAATATTATGTGAAAGTTCTCGTCTGATTAAAGAACAATTTTATTGAGCAATACAGCAATGTTGGTGTTTTGGAAATTAAATAATGAGTTCATCATATTGAGTCAATCATTTTACAGAATCAGATCTATGCACACTGTGGTGATAAAATCATATATAACATCAACGTTTTGAGAGAATCTGATCTAAGCACCTTGTATTGAAAAAATCAGATGCAAAATTTTCATAATGAGATAATTGGATCCAACATAATTGTATTGATAAAATCAGATCCAATGTTACCATATTGAGAAAATAAAATAGAACATCATTGTATTAAGAAAATTGGATCCAGTATTATCATATTTGGAAAATTGTATATAAGAAAATCGGACTGAAGATTCAGAATGTGAAATTGTGCAACATTTTTATTTAAATATTTATTCTTTTCTATGGATCAATAGTTTTATAGAAAACATTTTAAACTGACGGTAGTCAGTATAATCATTCATATCAGGAGATATAATGTGACTAATGGAAGTTAGTACAAGTTTTATAAACTTCATCATGATAGTGGATTTCTATAAACCCACGGTAGTAGTCATTTAAATGATGTAGGTTCTTATATTTTGGATGAACTTGATAATTCTTGTGTTTTTTTCTGGTTTCCTACATTTTCAATAATGATTATTTTTTAAAAGGTGATAAGGAAATAAATCTTAACAGGTTACAAGAGTTATGTTTTGAAAAGTATTTACTATTATTAAAAGTTAACAACTAAACCATCCCCTTATCATTTTTTATTAGATCCTTGCAAACTTTAGTTTTCCCAACCACACATAAGCCGTGTCAAATACCTATGTCATCATTCTCTCTAGCCCCATATAGTTTTTCATCCTAGATCACATGGTGGTAAAAAAACCATGAAGACTCTTATAGTTCACAAGTTCCCTGCATGATCATTCTTCAGGGTTAGTACAAAAATTGCACTAATCATGTGACCCCCCTTTGTTTGTCAAATTCTTTGAGCACCGGGCTCTGAAAATGCCCTGGATTCTGTTGAATGCTTCTTTAGTCCATTGTGTACATTATCAAAGCTAAAAAAGTATTTTAGCTACAAAAATTATCTATACCTTCTAAAAATGTTAAGTCATTATAGGCATATTGTGATATAGAGACATATTCTTATGCAAATATAGTTTTACTGTCAGGTTCATCATTATTTGATTTTCCTTAATTGTCTGATAGATGTGTACTTTTCTTCAAAATATTGATCTAATTTTTTATCCTATTATTTTTATACCTGAGACATGTTTTTTATCCTTTATAGGGAAATCATTCCCATAGTGATACCCAAGTTATTTCTTCTAACCTATGATAATCAATAACCAACTTCAATTATTATGCTAATCCGTCTTGGGTGATTTGTTTTCTTGAACCGGGTTGGTTCATTACAAAATGGAATCATAGAACTACCTTACTGGAAGTGTGATATTACTACATGGGTTTAGTCTGGGGTTTAGTATAATAAATCGTGGGATTTCTAGGTCTTAATGTGTGTATGGTGAGTAGTTTCTTGATCAACACATTTTGGGATAAAATAAGAGTTTCCATGGGTAGTCATGACATATTTTCTATTTTACATTTTATCTAGGAGTTATGGAAATATATGATGAATATTGTTCCTAATTTTCATGTGTTTTCTTTGATGGGGATTATAATGGATTTGGGGTGTAAAAAAAAGGGTAATCACATTATTATGTCAACTCAGATGGCCTAAAAACCAATAAAGGAGTAGACATGTTGTTTTTAAATCATTAATGGGGTTGTGGCATACTGAAAACATGGACGACAACCACATGGATATGTTGATAAAAACGTTGCATCCCTATGATATAGTAATTTAAAACCCTTGATTCTAGTATTTTTTGAGTGACTCATTAATAATAAAAGATTCAAGGGGGTTTATCTGATATGTTGATATCATGAAAATTTTTGACTAAAATCAATTCCATGCTTTTTTTTTCTATGATGGTTTACTTCGTATATTGTGTGAAATTGAATTTCCTGAAAACAATTTTTTATTTGGAATGGAATGAATTATTTATTTACCATGATTTTTTGTGTTTTTCTAACTTATGTTTTTAAAAATTATTGTTTATTCATTATATAAAATGTTTTTTAATTAAATCATGATAAATATTTAACCTGAAATAATTTCAAACGATAGACGATTTTTTTCTATAATCTATGAATATTTCAATGAAATTACTGTTTACTATGATGTATTGTTTTTTGTTTTATGGAAAAAATAGGTTTTTTTCAGTCTGTAATCCATAAGAGTAAATGGGTTTTTAATGTAGAATGATAAATTAATATAAGTTTATAAGTTTTATTGAAAAATCGTTATATAAAATTAATGGTGGTTGATTTTTAAATGAAATTTTTAACATGGATAATGTAATTTTAAATAGAAATGAATATCAGATAATGATTTGTCATTGAAAGGGAATAATGATCCATTTGTGGGGTTGCAAAATGATTCTAATTTTTTATATGTTTTAACCCTACAATCCTTTATGACTCTTTGTTTGTTTTTTCTATGAACAATGTTTGATGGGATATGTTTGTGGTGATATATATGCCATTGGTTTAGGATTGGAGCCTTATATTTTGTGAATCAAGGGTATGTGTATGCGTAAGAGGAATTAGTTTCATGTCTAGTAAGGTTGAGATATCCATTGGTGATATGTTATTATTTGTTTCATTGCGGGGACCAAAATGATGAGATTTATAAACACATGTTACCATATGAATATAAGCAGAACCTAAGACATGATCCATGTTGTTTATTATTAAGGGATATATTTTTTTTGAATTATATCATGGTTATGTCATACGTGGTGGAAATAGTGTTCTCTATTGTTCCTTCTTAATAGTCTTTTAAGTTGATCTTTTGGAAATTTAGTAGGGATAGTTCCTTTTCATAGGCTTGATCTAGTTTCATATTAGTTGTCTACATCCGGTGAAAGCATGTTGGTTACACTTAGTTGGGGAATTTCATTTTGGGGTTCAATTATAAATGAATTGCTATCCTCATACAACTCTTTGTTTGACCCTTGTATCAATTTAATTTCTTGTTATTCCACAATTTTTGGTTGAATATAATTTTTTGGGATATATATGTTAAGTCTTTATTTTTTTAGAGCCTCATGAGGGAAAATCGGAAACCTATAACTCCTTGGAAATACTATACTTGATGTTAATTAAAATTACAATTTTGTTTCATGATAATAATATTTGGGTCTTGTCTATGCCATCGGTGAATCCTTAAGCATGCAGTTATGATATGTCTTGTTGATGAAGAATAGGTGTTGGCTTATAGATTTGACTAATTATTCTTTCAAGTAAAAAAATTTTCACACCGTGACATTGAGTTGATAGGATTTGTACATGATCTTTGAATATTATGAAAATACCCTATCCGAGATATTCTTATAATCTATTCAAACAATAAGTGTAAAAAATTATACTTTTACTAAGAGTAATATTATCTAATGATAGAAATTATAGGATAAGTATGAAGACCCAATTGTACAAAACAAATTATTTCATTATTTATTACATAATATTTTAAATAATTCAACCCAATAAGAAAATAAATCCTGGCGTCTTTGGTAAATTAAGAACATATAATATTAACATGAAATATGGATGGAAAATCATTATTTAAAAACTCTAAAACATTTTTTATATTACATTCTTCATTTAAAACAGCATGTTATAAACTGGGGAAGTACATAAAAAAATGTATAGGCTATAAATCCCAATAAGGGATTAATATAATCATAGCATGATGAAATAAATATATGTGTGTTAATAAGAACATTAAGATAACATAATATGGATGATAAATATAAACATGGTCATTGAATCATGATTAAAGATTATATTATAAATAAATCATGGGAACATGGAAACAATATAAAACATGAAACCATGATCATATGTCAAGGATAACCACCATGAAATCATAACATAACATTCTTAGGATAACCTCCCTTTCACCATACATGGAATCACATGAGATAAAATTATTACCCAATGCATTAGAGGGTGATATAATTCCAAACCCATCTGTAACATTCATATTATGTACATTCATAATAGTCCCCCATAGATCCTTCAAAATAATATTATATGTCACAAAATTTAATCCCTTCATTAAGTATATTGATTCAAATACATGTAATCCTCAAATAAATTAATGATAGTAACATCTAGGTGAATACCATTATGTGGAAATGGGAATGTTTATTCACTAAAAAATATTTTTTATGGAAAAATCGTAGGATTATTTCGACAACATAACATGGATACATAATGACTCATGGAAATATTTGATGAGTGTGAAAGGGGCCTCATATTTAAACAAAATAATAAAAGATATAGGTATGTGTAAAATCATATCCCAACATGAACAATTGGGAATCAAAAGGTTACATTTTAAAAAAGGTTCCTATATAAAGAAGGAGGAAGAAAATCGCTTCCATTTAGAGGGATCTTCTTAATGCCTAGAATGATCTTATTAATATCATGGGGTAACCATATGAGAAATTTATAGAAAGAATGTAACAATAAATTCATGATGAAAGGGTTTTGAGTGATGATTAATGAGTGGGTGGGTGGGATTTTATAGGAAAAGTTCAAAGAATTCTTAATTAATTTCTAAACGTAGGTTTTGGACTCCATGATAAAATAATCAAAACCAAAAATCAACCCATGGTATCTACAAAATTGTATTAGATTTCATTATTTTATAAAGAAATGGGCCGATGTCCATAATATTTTACGCTTGGTGTTTTGTATGTGTGTCTTGTTTATAATTAATCGATTTTAAAACCTTAAAAATCATTATTTTTTTGGTATGATTCATTATGGTATTAAGAAAATAAAATAACATCAAAAACATTTTATTTTAAATCTTATATATATATATATATATTCATCTATACATTTTATGGAATATGTTACAAATTTTTTGGGTCATTATGATGTCATAATACGTAACATATATTTAAACATTATTTAATTTTTTCCCAATGATTTGATTGTCTAAAAAAATTATGAAAAACTCCCCATTACATAATTTTGGAGTGATGATTGAAAAAAATTGTATTTATTTTATTAAAATAAATCTCTAAATATGATAACTTACTTTTATAAATCATAAATCAGTATTTATTAAAAAATACTAGTTTTTTACAATAACAGTTTTATAAACCGTATATAAAGTAAATTTTACATCATAAAATAATATTATAATTTATATTTAATTATTATTATTTAATAATAAAATATTTTTAAAATATCATTTATTCCCAATATTCATGGATCCATCAATAGACTGTGTTGATTTAAACTATATATTTTCCAAAAATTCAATTTGTGTTTCATCATATCAGAAATAATTTTAATGATACTCATTATTTAATTATTTAAAATTTAATGTTAAAAAAGAAAAAAAATAATAGTCATTTTATTTAAAAAAAATAAAATCCTTACTATTAGGGTTTAGACACAAAACTCTTTATTACACCAGCGAATACCCTATGGGTAAGGTATTTTATGGTGAGATTTTCTTGGGGTTGTTCGAAGAACATGGTTTGGTCCACGATCTAAATGAGAATGAACTTCCCCTGTAAAATATTAATCTCATGCTTTAATCTTTGAATCTCAACTTGGTATTGTTCAAGGAAAAAGTCTAATGATTCAATCTCTTTTAAAATCATTGGTAAATGGATATTTTAGGGTAAAATCCAACTAGTCATGGCCATGCATTAATTTTTCCATATCAAATAGATTTATCATAAACATATATATATAATAATCCAATGATCACTTTATAATATATATACTATAAAAAATTATTATGGTTAATGGTTTTTTAAATATGATAGGAAATAAATTATAATAGTCCAGAATAATAAAATATGTTCATATGTTTTCTATAATTTCATTTATTAAAATGGAATTTAATCATTTAAAAAAGGAACTTCACTTATAAACGTTCAGGTTGTAACTTTATTCCCCCCTTCAGAATTTTTTTCGAATAAATATCTTTCATAAACTAAAATATATGATGGTAATTATGCTTCATAGCCTATTCATGTTCCCATGTCACTTCCTAAAACATGATGTACCACAACAATACTCTGAGCAGGTGAGGTTACTTGATTCATAGAACTTTTTCTATGTGATCTAAAATCTTGATCAGCTACTCCATTCAAATATCATTCTCCAATGATACCACCCCTATATTTATTACATGTGAGGGGTCTGGTATGTACTCTCTCAAGAGTGATACATGGAACACCTAACATACATGATATATGATCATTGGGAGTTCTTGTTATTTAGCCACCACTCCGATAGGATCAAGTATATAAAATATTATGATGTATCGAGGACTATGCTTCCTATTATTCCAAATACAAATAAATTTCTTCCACCTTGATATATGATGGGAAAATTTTATCCAAACTCAAACTTCAAGTCTCATTGATGATTGTCTACATAGATTTTTAAAAAAACCTTTTTAGGTCTTATTTGACGCTGAAACGTTTGATCCATCTATATTATCTCTAGGATATGATTAGGTTCCATCAACATACAATCTCAAACATCATCCCAACATGTTTGAATTTTACACCTCTTTACATATAGAGCTATATAATGTTATATTTTAATGATATCATAGAATTATTTGTAATAAAAATAACTCCACTATGGGTAGGTATGGATGCCATCATTCTAAAAAAATACACTTAACATGATCTCAACACATCCTATAAAGTTATAATGGTTGTTTCATATTAAAAAATGTTATGAGCGTTAAATGAAGTGTTAAATCCTAGTTATGTGTCCTATTTTTGTCTAAGGACTCTCCAGAACATTGAGGTAATGCTCGGACCTCGATCTGATAAAATAGTGAGTCAAAATCAATGATTTCTTACCACTGACCTTATGTATATCATAGTGATTTGGTCAAAAGACAATTCCTACATCACATTAATGAAATATACTGTCTTGGTAAGGTGGTCAACTACCACCTAGATGGAGTTATTTCCATTAGGTATATGGGGGAGTCCTATGATGAAATATATTGTTGTTAGTTCCCATCTATATAAGAATATGTTTTATGGTTTCATCATACCCTTGTAATTATATAATGTATCCTTGACTTGTTTGCATTCCAATCATTGTGATACAAATTATGTAATCTCCAACATCATGTTATCCTTATTCTTGTTTTTTTTTCATGAATGTATACATCATAGTGCTTCTTATATGAATATGTAATGCTGAGATATCAATATAATCTATAAGTTCCTTATTCTGCTATCATTCAGAAGGAACAAATATCCATTTTTTTTACCTTATCATTCTATATTTGGCAAGTTAATCTACTGAATATTCATGTACTTTTTCTATCAGACTTCATTTTTATTCTATGCCATACTAGTCCTCTTAATAATGAATGGGTAAGAATAAATTTGAGAAATTTAGTACTAAGATCCTTTTATTACTCCCATATTTATCCTTTTAATTTCCAATAATATTGGATCCATTTCAATTCCCATCATGGATATTCTTACATGATCATATCTACATAGATCATATTCTACTTTGTTTACCTATCAAAGATGGTAATGGATTGAAAAATCATAATCCTTAATGAGATCGAACAACCATTATTAGTTCATATTATGCTACTTTTTTGTGAATATATACTTTATGATTTTATGATCTATATATATTCCACACTTCTATCCATACAGATAATGTCACTAAATCTATAATGTGAGGATCACTAAAGCCAATTCTAGAAAATGAGTTGGGTATTTCTTTTCATGTAAAATTAATTTGAAGGAATCATAGGCAACTAATTGGTCATAATTCATTAGAACACACCCTAATACATTTTTAAATACATTAATATTGGGCATAAATAATTCCTCACTGCTAGGTCAAATGAGAGAATCTTCAGTGATTAGCCACTTTTTCATCTCTTTAATGCTCTCATCACATTATTCTGTCTAGAGAAACCAGACTCTTTTCTGATTAAACTAGGTTACTGGGATTTAAATTCATGTAATTTTTTGTAGAAATTGATGATAGTCCATAGAAAATTCATTGAAACAATGGATTTCTGTCACAAACAATTATTTGGTATATCCTTTAATCACCTATGTTTTTAAAGGATCTATAAGAATCCAATTTTGGTGATGACATGCCACTATAATGATGCTTGTCCTAGGGTTAATTTTAGTTGATAACTCAACCAATCATTGAGAAGTGGGACTAGGAATATAATTATAAAACACAATAAGGAATACCCTTACCATAGGCATGGAATCTAGGATGATATTTTCCTTAGTTTAAATCATTTTTAGATATATTATCTTACTTATAAACCAATAATATCCATTATTGAGATTATGATATGATAAGATATTTATCCATGTCCTTTAAATTGTATAGAATCAGTGGGTGAATTTTGATACCAAGGGTGAATTCATTCTCTCAACCATTTAGGATTTCTATATATAAGGAAATACAATACATACCCATAATAGAAACCACTTCCATTAATGGGAGAATGATAATATTTTCGGGAACATTCCAATAAAATTCAACTTATGATTCAATAGTCATACAATTTTCCCACGATGATAACAAATCATTTGGGTTACTGACTTTATTTTCATAGAGAACATACAATATAAGATAATATGAAATGATTTATAATACAAGATTACATACTATACTATAGATTATAGTTTATTTATACTTCTTTCATCACGATCTAGCTCAGTATATTACTTTATGTGTTCCATTGGTTTAGGAGATTATTGGTTCTCATCATTATTGTTATCCCATGGAATATATAATTTTCTTGGACAATGATCAGCATGACTAAATTTATGATATATAAAAATTAAAATTATATGTTCATTTATGTTGAACATTATTTCCATCCATTATGTTAACTAAAATATTCTTTTTTCATTGATATTAGCTACATTATGACCAAATTTTCTTGACATAAAGCATATTTGAGTTCCTTGGTGGCATTTCACATGGTGATTATTTTTTCATTTTTGACATGAATGATGTTCAATGTTAATTCCATTATCACTTATATCATATGAAATTCCTTTAGAATCCATCATCCCCTTATTTTTTTAAAAAAAATTTAAACAATGTTCCATTTGTTAATAATGAATTTTGATAGATAGTTTTTAATAATGAAAATATTTATTACTTTTCTCCCTTGGTGTTAGGAATATTATTTAGACATTGATCACATTTCCCCTCACCTTGGGAGTTGACCCAATTTCACCTTTTTCCAGCCATTGACTAAAAAAAAGGGAAAATTAGGGATGAGAATTTTTAAACTATTAAAAACATAAACATTAAACTGTAATATTAAATTGATAGCGCATTTATTAAATATATTATTTCACCTATAAATTTATAGGTTTCAATCTATGTTATCCATGATATATTTATTAAAATAAAATATTAAGGTATTTTCTCTATTTATAATGGTTCGTAAAGATATTGATAACATAATAAATTATATCCCATGAGAGTGTGAAACCAAATTTAGATAATGACAAATTTTCATGCACTTGGTGAAGATCAAGTAAAGATCAATGCAACTTTTTAGAATTATTATACCTATGTACAAGTATTCATAATCTACATAAACTTTTATTATCCTAAATGAGATGTATTTTCTTGGAATCCAATTTCTCTATCCATTACCAAAGTTTAGATATATTTTTATTGGTTTATTACTGTCCCTAATAATTTTAATATATTTTTTTAATCTTAATCCATAAAAATAACTATCCATTATTATAGACCAACAATATCAACCCATACCTTCAAAACACATTATTTCATGATTTATTACAAAAAAGGTACACATAATAAAAACCAATTATATTGTGAGACATATTGTATTTGAGAAACATGGTTAATAATATATTAACATGAAACATGGGTACCCCCTAAATATTTAAAAACTTTTAGACATGCCCTTATATTCCTTGGATCTTTTCACACTATTTGGGATAACCTGGGGAAGTATGAAAGAAATGGGTGACCTATAAAAACCAATTAGTGAATAATTAAATCATAACATGATGAAATTAATAAAAAAATTTCAATAATAATATCAATGTAAAATAATTGGGGTGATAATCATAATCTTGAACATTAAAGATTGATAATATATTTTATTATAAAGTCATCATGGGAATGTGTAAACAACATGAAACATGAAATCATAAGCTTATTTCTAAGATAACCACCATGAAATCCTAATATAGTGGGATTTTTATAACCTCCATTGAACCATATAGAAAATATTATGATATAAAAACAATTCCTTATGCATTGGAGGGAAATATAATTCCAGGCCCACAAATCACCTTCACATAATGTACATTCAAAATTGAGCCATATAGATCATCAAACACAATATCATGTTTTATAAAAAATAATCCCATGATTAAGGATTTTTTATTATATATAAATATTTTCACAAAAAATTATGTATATTCACTTCAAGGATAATACTATTGAGTAAAAAATAGGATGTGTATTCACTATAAAAAAATTCTGGAAAAAATCACCAGATTATTTTGGCAACATAACAAAGAATCATAAAGCTTTATAGATGTGATTAATGATAGATAAATGAGGGTAAAACCTTTTTTAGAAAAAAATTATTATGATAGATATTTTTAAAAACATTTTTCAATATGAACTATTGGGAATTATAAGGAATCATATAAATTTTGGGCTTGAATAAAGAGGAGAAAGAGATGATCAATTCCATTGAGCGGGTGCTTCTTAAATTTTATGAGGAGCTTATTAAGAGATTAAGGGAACCATTGGGGAAAATTTAGAGAGGGTAGGGAAAATTAACATCATGAACCAACATTTATTATTGAATATAAATTAGTGTATGAGTTATTTGTTTATAGAAAAAGAGAATAGAATTCTTTATTAATTTTTTAACTTAGGTTTTAGGCAATATATGATAAATGAATCCAAAACACAAACCATACCATACTTTTTTGGAAAGGTTTTTTTCCAAGACTATAGGATATAATTATTTTATAATTATAAGAATCATAATCTTTAAAATAATACCCCTGGTGATACAGAATTGATTCATGTTTATAAATAAATGATTTTAAAACTATAAAAATATAATATATGTTTTGGAGGAATCATTAAGGGTTTATAAAAGTAATCAAATATATTGAAAAATTACTTTAATAGAAAATATATATTTGGTCATATATACCTTTTATATCACACATTACATTCACTTTTGGGTCATTGTGATATCATAATACATACCATATAGTTATAAATTATTTTATTTTTCCAAAAAAATAAACTATCTCAGAAAATTATTAGAAATTAAAAAATTGATAATTTAAACATGAGGATTTATAAATTTTTTTAAAATAATTCTATTAGTTTACTATTATAAATCAAATGAAACCTATTTTATTAGAAAATGTTATTTTTTTAATAATTGTTTTCTGACCCATAAAAAAATATATTTAACTACATAAAATTGTATTATACATTATATTTATTAAAAAAAATTTGATAATAATATTTTTATAAATATAATTTTGTTTAAAAAATATTGAATTCGTCAAATGTGTGTCTTGATTTAAACTATACATTTCCCAAAAAAATAAAATTTTTTATCATTTTATCAAATAATATTTTTTTATCAAATTAATTATTTAATAATATGACAAGAAATATTAAAAAGGAATAAATATTATCATTATTTTCTTAAAAATATTAAAATATAATAATTCATAGTGTTTGGGTCAAGAAACATATCCCTTTATTACCCCATCCAACACCCTAAGGGTAATGTTTGCCGTGATAATATCTTCCTTCTATGGTTTTACATACATGGTTTTGGTCGTGAACTCAATGAGCCTAAAATTCTATTATAAGTTTTATTCTCATGATTTAGTTTTAGAATCTTTGAATGGTATTGGTCAATAGAAAATCTCAATGACCACATCACCCATGGAATCTATATTAACTAGATTAATAGATTACAATCCTACAAGTCAAGGACATCACTTCCTTCATCTGTATCAAATTCATTTTTCATAGACCTATATATATAAATCATATTATTTTTTTAAAAAACAATACTATCAATTATTATAATGATTAATTGTCCTTAATATCTAATAGTAATGAACATATAATAGTCCAAAATATATAAATTAGTTAATGTTTTTTCTATAATTTCATTTAGTAATAAAGATTTTAATCATTTAAAAATGTAATTTCATTTATAAATGGTCATTTCATTATTGTAGGTTATTTTATATGTTTGATTTAAATATTGGGTAAACCCTCAGAGGAGGAAGTGTGTCCATAGACACTTTGAGTTGGGTTTTACCAATGTAGGTAGTGATGAGTCAAAGGAGTTGGGATCCTTAATGAATATTTTTATAGAAATTCATGTGGTCGAGTTTATGGGTATAATGTTCTTCAATACATATTGTTTTAGAAATACAGTTATTCCTTGTGAAATTTTATTTTGTCTGAGAAAGTGCAGGATATTAGTTTCTAGTTATTTATTATAACCTTTTATTGTGGGGAGACCTTGTGTTTCTAGATTTAGTATCCTGATGATACTTTGTGTATTCAGAGGTAGTTGTTTATTCCGATTGATATAATATTATATTTTATAGATCATTTAATCTGGTTTAGTTATTCTATCCACTCTAAAGTTACCAAGATGTGACCTAATTTGAGAGATCAATTATAGGAACCAGGGTGATCTGAACAATTTTATACATTAGTTCATGAATCCATTACAACTAAAAAAGTAATGTGGAACAAAACATACCAACCAGTTTGGTGTAGACTTATCTTATATGTTATGGAAGTTGGATAAAATAATATGTAATCTTTTTAATTGGACCACCAAAGGCTCCTAGTTTAAAATTATATTCAATTTATGTAATAATAAATTAATTCATTGAATTATCTTTTGTATTTATCTGAAAGGAGATTCTTATTGAAAAAAATATAAAACCTTATGTTTGAGGCTTTGTGAAGATCCATGTAGATATTTTGGATATCATTTCTAGTATATACCAATTATTTACGTCTTATTTTTTAATGGTATTTATAAATGTAATGGGTTCTTATTGGAGGTTGGCTTTCCATAATATATTCATATGGATGGCTAGACAAGACAAATAATCCAATTATGGAGGATATGTCTTAGGTGTGCATGATTTTTTTCAATGGATTGTGGGTTTCATATCTTCTATACTTTTTTTAAGATGATTCACATAATGTTTCTAATTTACTGCATTGTGAATCTTCTTAATGATAGTTATGGGTAGTAAAATAATATCTGGTAGGTCTAAGACATGTTATCAGGTGATAAGGAATGTCTTGTTTTCTCAATAATGGATTTTATTTATTATATTACACCTAAGATTTTATAAAAACAACTATCTTTTTCCATTAGAGTACAAGGTGAGTGATTAGGATACTCTCATAGAATCTCTATTCATTAGGATACCATCTTTATGTTAGAAGGGTATGTCAAAATAGGGGTTTGTTTTTCCCCTTTCTGGTCGGTGGACATTTTTGAACAGTGGAAGATTTTTTAGACATTCAATATCTATTGATATTAGTTTATAAGGTGATTTTTGTTTCTAAACAAGGAGATATCATTTTGGTACGTATCCTTGTGTTTAAATGAGAGTATGTTGAACTCAAACTATACACCTTAGTGTTTTGGTCTCTTGTTCAGTTAATGGATCAGCAAGATATGATACTCTTTGAAAAAACAATCAATGTAGTCCATGTAATATAGATGTTAAAATAAGATATCCACATGATATGAGAAATATTTTTTTGCAGATGTTTCCGTATATCTTTGAATTTTAAGAATTATGACTACTTCTTAGTGGTAAATCATTAAGGTGGGGAGAATTATAAGACATGTAATTTTGATTTTTTGAATGTTCTTGGCTTGTGGAATTTTGTTTTGTTTTCAGAAGGTTTGAAGTTGCTTTTAAATTTATATAGTTTTTAAATAATCTTTTAAAACATTTTTTTATTTACTCCACATTTCCTTTTAATAAAAAATTTAATTATTTTAAATATTGAATTTTTCCCTTACATATATCCTAGGGGATGCATAATTCTAAAGTCCTCTAACTATATGAATGAGGTATTTTTGTACTATGTGATGGTAAATGGGTGTTTTTTGGGAATTTAATGTTAATCCACTAGTTTAAAGGGTTACATAAAGGTAACTCTATTTTTCTAAAGGGTTCGTATGGGTAAGACCCAGTTTATATGAGTTCTATAATGATAAGTGGAGTTTTCACTTAGTTGCAAAAGGGTAATTAAATTATTCCATACATTGCATAAAGGTTATCCTTGAGTGATTTTTAAGTGTTTTGACCTATTTTAAAAGGTTTCATTAGGTTACTTAAGGCATCGCATAAAGGGTATTCGAGTTATTAAAGGGTAACCATTCTTTTCCAAAGGTTATATAAGGGTAACCTTGTTGTATTTCTTGGGTAAAGTGAGATACAAGAGTGAATTTCCATAGTTTTAAAGTATTAGTAAGGGTAACCTATAACCATTATTAAATACATAAGATCCACATAATGGTAAAACCATATTGCCCTTACATAGTGCTCTTTTTGGGTGAAAAATAAATAAAAACATATATTTTAATTTATTCTTTCCATATTGACCCTGTAATAACTCTTTGCCATTTTAAATGATAGAAATATGGGGAAGTAAATTATTTAATCTTTTTAATGAATTATATCCCTTTTATGAGTGTTTTTTAAAAACTATTAAGTTATTAAATTATTATATTACAGATTAAATGAAAAATTTAATTTGGGTTTTTTATTGTCACTATTCTAGGTGTTTTTATTTAAAAATTTCCCAAACCTTTCTACCGATGATATTTGATATCTTTCAGAGTAGATTATTTTTCATATAGATTCTATATAATGGTACATTTATTCATTGGATGATATTTTTTCATTCCTCCGTACAAAACTAAAAGAATAACGTTGGAAGTTATTTTTTAGTGGAAATAATGTTTTGGCCTTTTCTTCCTATTCTAGGTTCCTCATCCTCAACAGTGGTGGTAGCCATATGGGTTTTATTGATCTTTATTACAAGGTAGGTGTTTATGTGAATTGATCATAACTCATGAAATACAATATGTTTTGGATAATTAATTTGGGTTGGTTAAGAAATTACCTGATTGATTTCAACTTTCAAAAATGAGTTTGTAATGGTATTTTGATTATAAAATAGATTTGTTCATTTATTATTTTTAATAAAATATATCAACTATTTTTTTTAATATGTATATTTAAATCATGAGAGTGTTGATTCATATATTTTGAATATTATTAAAAAATACCGAGTATGGTTTAGGTTTTTGTGGGAAAACAAGGCACATAAGAACTCTTAGGATTAATTGGCTTAAAGATATGAAAAATAGAGTGAGTGAAACACTCTTAATGATTTAAATAGTAGATCATGAGGATGTGGAAACAATGGGTAGTATAATATCGATAGAATGTTGTAGGACTTTGTGACATGAGAATTTTTTTTGATGAATTAGTTTCCCCT
The DNA here is from genome assembly GCA_963277665.1 of Viscum album. Classification (NCBI taxonomy): domain Eukaryota; kingdom Viridiplantae; phylum Streptophyta; class Magnoliopsida; order Santalales; family Viscaceae; genus Viscum; species Viscum album. The sequence continues at coordinate 302,328,953 of OY728151.1, forward strand.
ATTTAACTGAGTTATTTATTTCTATAAGACAGATTCAAATTATTTTTCATGCATGATGGTTTCACTAATGTAATTTTTTTTAATATTATCTAATTTTTATCTTCTAGTTTTTAGCCCATTTATTGGAATTCCAATATTATGTTGTTTTATCATAGTACCCTTTATGTAAAATTATTTATATACTCTCCATGAAATCATTTCGGACATGGTAGTTAAATTACTATACTCTATTTACGAATCAAATTTACATTTATATTCTTGTGGATTTTAAGATGGAATGTTTTTAAAGTATAGTAAATAATGTTTTTAATAATGGTTTTCATATAGAAATCGATTCATAAACTATATTTTTTTAAAAGCTACATCTAATGGTTTCATGGTGATAGATATTCTACAGATTCTTTGGTGGTATCCAACTATTTATAGTCATCATACCACAATTTTTTTATTATAAAATTTATATCCATGGGTTTTTATGTTTTAGATAAAGGGAAGAGAATAATGTTTTTTAAGTCTTATCTTTGTTGTTATCACCTCAGAGTGGTTTTCGATGGGGGTGATAGATTTAGACATGAACACTTATTCTTGTGATTTTTTGGTTTTTCATTTAGATTCAACCTTATGGGCTTGATTTTGTAGGTATCATGGATGTGTATTTTTTATCCACTTTACACTGACTGTTTATTTTAATTTTATTATAAATGAGGCATGTTATGTTATATTTCAATGTGAAATCATTCCCATGGTTTTACATGTTAATACATATGTACATTTTTCATACTCATGGAAATTTGGAATTCACATTGGATTTTGTGTAAGCCAACTCGAGTGACGTGATAGGTTTACATTTGTTAGCAAATTTCATAGGTATCCAGCTGACTGTAGGTATAAAAATAGTTATTTAACATGTTTCTAGATGATGAATAATAAGAATAATATTATAAATTTGTGTATATCAAATACATTTAAACTATTTTTATTAGCTATGTATTAGCCCATGTTGGTGTTCCTCTACTATGTTTTATACTCACACCCTACTTGGGACACCATTTTACATGGGTACCTGAGAATCAATCACTTTCCTAAATGAACATAAGGGGATGGGGCCTATTGTATTTATTTATTTATCAGTAAGGTTAGCATGTGTTATATTAAAAGACTGAGAAGCAGTATTTTATAATTCATACATTTCTATATATTTTTTGATACTATAATTCCTTTTTTATGACATAGAATATTTATAGATTTTTATTCAAATTTATTCTATTTTTTGCATCATGTGTTTTTATTTTCCAATATATTTATTTCATTGATACAAGGGAATAATCTCCCCGTAATCACACCCTAGGCCCTCACTGCTAGTCAGAATCCATTAACATATAGGGAGGCACTCTTTAGGCCATGTGGTGACCCGACATAGTTACTGTTCATAGTAACCTAGCTGGGGAGTTAAAACATGCATGAATTTATTGATAAATATATTCATTTTAATTTAATGTGGTGAATTTTACAATAATCATGGCAAGGTAGAGGTACAATTTCTATTGTATTTATGAGAAATAATTCCAATATTAAACCTTACAAGATCATATCAATGTTAAATGCATTAATATAGAAGAAAGTTTGGTTTAAATTAGAATGATGAGGCATTGATATTTTTTGAAAATTTCTTATAGTTATTGTTAATTATAGAATACATTTCTTATGGAAGTTATTATGATGACCAGATCTCATAACATTGGAGGTTTTAATTAGAAATTATTTTGTTAGTTTCATAAATATTTTAATTAAAAATGATAGATATGACGGAACAAAAACTTCATGATATGTATGTAATAGTATTTTCATATGGAGGTGCCAATATTTTGTGGTGTGGAAGAATAATAGAGGGAAAAATAATAGGAAGAGGTTTATGCTCACTGTTGTGGAAGAAATATGAGAGGATGAAAAGATAACTTACAATACTAATAGTGTGAAGAAATCATATAAAACTGCAAGAACATGTTAAATCATGGAATTTATGGTTCATTTTGGTGTTCCAAAATATATTTTATAATATTAACATATTGTGGGTAAAAATCACCATTAGAGGGCGATAGTGAAATACAAATAATGGATAGAAAATTCGTTCAATAAACCGCAAGGTTGAATTTATAGTGGGTGTGTGATCTCATATTGTTTCTAGATCATTCTAAGGACTAGCTACTCTTATTGATTAGTGACCAATGAAATTTCTAATGTTCGTGTGGGTGTGATTGTGTATTGTGTTTATTCAGAGTCATTTCTCTCTAAATGGAGGTGTTGTTTTTTTAAATAAAAAAAGTTAAAAAAATCATACCAATGATTCACCCCTCCTCTCGGTGGTTAAACTGATCCCATCTAGTCATTATAATAGTATATTTTATATGTTGGATTTATTTCTTAACTTATCAACACTTCATAAATGAAGCCTATAATTTAAACATAAATAATTTTTAACTAAATTATAATCATTTCCATATAATTTTATAAAGGTATTTTTATAATAATATTTAATATTTATGGAAAATTTATCTATTATATGTTTCATAAAATGTTATTAATTAATTATAAAAATTTTATAATTTAATTTACATATATAAAAATTATAAATTAAATAAATATTCCAAAATATTTTATATAATAATTTATAAAAAAGTTATAAACTATTTGAAATAAAATTTAATATAAAATTTATAATGTCTCAATTTTTTATGATATCATATTTAATTATATATTTGATACTATTAACCAATAAACCATTTTATTATATATAAAATTGAATAATAGATAATTGTGTTCATAAAAGTTTCTTTCCATCAATGCTTTTGATATCCACCTACATATTTTTAACCTATTAGTTCCTAGGATATCACATCTTATGACATGATGTGATATCACCTTAGTGATATATGACTCGATCTAGAGTGCTTCGGTTTCCTCTATCACATTCCCAAAAATCGTGTATCATACTTGATGATATGAAGATAGAAAATGAAATAAAATTTTATTATTTACTATGATATCAGATATAATACACCATCACCCCAAATATAACAACCCTAATTTTTGTGAAATATTTTTTTGAATTAATTTAATTTCTTCAATAGCTTTCATTACAAAAAACATCGAGTTTCAATGAACCATGAAAAATTATTAATATAATTATTTTAAAAAAACCATAATCACCATGCCATTACATATAGAGGTATGAATATTAATATGTTTTTAAAAAAATATTAACTCTAATAGTTTTATAAAAATACATATTGACAAAAAACTTCATTATTTTTGGTAAAGTCTATATAGTTTGAAAACTGTTTTTTTTTAATTTTTTATGAACAAATAATGAATGTGATTTGTGATTTTTAAAAAAAAAATTATGAAAAATTAAAATTCAATACTTAAATCTACATTTCAAAATTATTATATGGTGATTTTTTTTCTTTTTATGGAAGGATGAAATTTTTGAATAATAATAAAATATACTAGTTTTTGTTGAAAAATACATCTTATTTTTAAGCATTCAAACAATTTCTCTTTGGACAACTGCTTTCTCGTCATGTATACGGGTCAAATTTTAATTTAAAATTTGACTAATATATTATTTTAATTTTAAAAAATGGATACCATAGTTTTAATCATCATAATTTATATTACATAAAATTTGTCAACTAAACTAGTGATCAAAATTAATAGTAAAATTGTATTAATTAAAAATTGCGGTTAATGTTAAAACAATTTTATCAGGGTGGAGGGGGGTAAATGGCCTATAAAAAAGTAAATTTTTTATGGAAATAGTTAAACCTTAACCCATATATGTTTACATTATTATCACATTTTAAATCATCTTATAAATGATTATAATGTGCGTACATTTTATTCTTTTTAAAAAATCCATGTGTGTCCTCTCCCCCACTTTTAAATGCCACAACACTTCTTTGTTATTCAGAATTCCAAATCCATTTTTCTATGAAAATACCTACCGAAATATATTCCTCAAATCCCATATAATATATGATACTTCTATTTCAGACCACAAATACAATCTCCAAATGCATTATTTTATACAAAAATAGGTTTTCTGAAGAAGATGTAAACTTTTAAAGAATAGATTTTTTTACTTTTTCTTATAACACCATAAAATATTAATCAATTATTATTATTATATAATAAAAATAGTATATAACATATATGAAGATTTTATTTTTTTAATTTCATAACTTATATCCATCTCCTCTTCTATTAAATTGGATATCAAATCAGCAGTCATGTGTACAGAGGCCAATCTCCTCATGAATCCATGTTATTTTCTTCCACTAACTCATTGAATGGAATGCAATTAGGGTATATTTAATGAATATATAAGACATATATTAACTCAAAATAATTCAAAATAATTTATTATTTTAGTTTCCTTTTTTTTATTTCACCAGTCAAGAAAATAAAAGCGACATTCATTTGTACATACGACCTACCGTCTCCATTAATAATTTATTTCATTTTATATCTCTTACATTTTTGGATTAATATATGTTAATTTATAATTAATATATATTAAATTTACATCATGGTTGAAATTCAATAAATTATGGAACCATGATCAATGTAATAGTATAAAAAATAAAAAATCAAAACATACATGAAGAATAGAGAAGTTGGTTCACAAAACAATATTTTTACACGAAATTGTTAATAAATAGGTAATAAAATGTCATAAGTAAATCATATATGATTTTATATATCTATTTTTTTTTATTTAATGTATTTAGGAAAAAATTATATTTATTATAAAGTATCTAAAACTTGTATGAGTGATGCTGAGTATTAAGGTAAGAGATATTTGTCCCAATATGTCTTCTTTGAGACATAAGTTTTGTTATACACCTATATTTTTTATGATGTACATAAAAACCCCTTTGACATGTATTATAGTAAATTTATTTATTTTAATTAAATTTTATGTTTCATTTTTTTTATTCCTTCATGTAGATTACTGTTGAATGTTACCAAAGTACTGATTGTTTTATGATAAAATCTCTATAACACCCTTTGATTTTATGGCATAGATTATATATTTTGTATATATCATGTTTTATACTAAAACAATATTATCTTTCTATTTACGAAACACCGTATTAGATTTCAGTATACGCAACACAATTCATGGCTTGTGTTACACACAATTTCAAGTTTGTTTTATTGAATTCATTTCAAAGAACACTGAGTATATATATTATTCAACGTATAAATGAACTATGATTGGATTATTTTATATGAAATAATCAAGGAATATTTCACTACATGCAACATTGACTTGACTTGCGCTACACACAAGAACGACCTTCCTCAATATCTTCTTATGTACAAAATACAGAGTTTCAGTAAAGAATAATATATTATTTAAATATTATTATGGGATACAAACATGCTTTTATGAATAGATTTAAACAGAAATTGAATTTTATATAACATTAAAATTTATCTAATGTATTTTTTAGAATTATATAAGAACTGTTCATTTTTTTTGGATTAAAGATTTATTTTAAAAAAATCCATCTTTTCCGCCTTTAGATGGTGAACCCTATTTAAATATAATTTTTTAAACATTTAAATATTATATCAGGCAAAATAAACATCTTATTTGGGCGTAGGACATAAAAATTTACTTATTTTGAATTTTTGTTATTTTTCTGATAAAATTCATTTTTAATGATTACTGAAAAATACTACATTTTAATTCAAAAATCTCTTTTCATCTAATTTAGCTATATAGTTAGATTATATTTTTAATTTGTTTTAAAATATAATTGGATTATGATTATATCATTTAATCCAATATTGGTCATCGGATTTAATTTTACATTTTCATTGGACATAAACAAATATCAATATTTTTGTAGATTTTACTTCTAAAAAACATTTATTGGTTTTGAACACAAGAATTACTTTTAAATTAATTTCTAAAAATCTATGTCTTGAATTTTGAAAATGGATTCAATATTTAGAATCAAAATAATAAAATTTTGTAAATATATACCATTTAGTTTTGTAAAATTTTAAATCAGTAATTATATTATTTACCATGGTTAAATGGAAAATATGGTAAATAATGGAAAAATTTAATATTATAATAATATTAAAAAACCCTAAGACATGTACTTGTCATATTGGATGAGATATTCTAGACCATGGGAATCCTTGGATCTATTTTAGGACTCCATGGAGCCACATGGCCGTGAAAATGAAATTTATAATAATTAATTTAATATAAAGACAGATATAACAAAAACATGTATAATTTACTAATATAGTTTTAACTTGAGGTTATATAAATATTATCTTAGAATATAAATAGTAATTAGAAATATAAAATGATTTCCTACATCATGATATTTTATTTATAATTTTTTTACATTAAATTAATAAAATTATTAATAACTCAATGATGTTGCAGTGATTACTTCATTAATAAAGTATTCAAATAAATGATATTATAAATGTTAAAATAAATGTAATTTTGTTACATTGACATCATCCAAAATTTTTTTTGATGATATTGACATATTATATTTTCTTTAATTCCTTATGTTCTAATGAATCATGTTTTTATGATTTTTTTTAAAAGTCCAGTATGAATAATGTCCAAAATAGACATAACTAATAACTTAAATCAAAAATTAGTTTATTAAATGATATTAAATTAATAATCATTATTCAATTTTATCCTACCACCTATCATGGCATCCATTATGATGATTCTATATTTATTTATGATATATATTATATTTATATTTTCTATATTATCCTTTATTTTTTATTTATATCATACCTTTATTCTTTCCATAATGTGTAGATATGATAATTTTATTTGAGGTAGTACGGACTACCACCCCATCATAGTGATATGACAGGTTCATTCCATACATAGAATATATGAAGGATGATATTATTGAACTTAATTAACATATATAACATATATATTATAATATATTTATAATATAATAATATATCATTTATATTTCATTCCTTTAATATGGAAAAAAAATTAATGTAGCATTCATACGCACGTACGGCCTACTGTTCCATGAACTGTGTATTCCATTTTTTTTATCGATCTATTATATATAATTACATATTGAATATATATGATATATAAATATCTATTTATATTATATAATTAATTAAATAATGATATAATAAATAATATCATGAATTACAGGTCAAAAAAAGTACGATAAATAAAATGATTATTACCCAAAACATTGCCTTAACATGGAATTGAAAATTTGAAGGATAATATAATGTCATAATTGAATCATATATGATGTCATAATTATGAATATGGTTCTGTTACAAGTTATTAATATGCTTAAGACCTATATACAGGTGTTTTGTACATATACAAAGTATATCAATCCTAAGGTATAAGATAACATTGTAATCTCATTTTTTATCTCAGGATGTTTATTCGTAAGTATTATTTGGGTATATTTGATATCCATGTCCATTTTTTAAAAAAAATCATAAAATATTTTCTATTCTAATATTTATTTTAAAATTATTTTTTCCCCATTTTATGAATTTTACTACATGGTTTGGAAGGAATCATTATTTCATTTACCATACAAGTTACTTATTGACTTCTCTAACATAAGTATGAGGGGAATGATTTTTTAACTTATAAGACATGAACATTTTTTCATTCTACTATAAAATTTTTTTTACATTCAACATATTTTATAGTAATTTAGGATTATTTTAAATTAAATTATTCTTTTTAAATTTCAAAACAATTTTAGAAAAAGAAAATGTTTTTGATGAATAATGTATATTTTCCTCTTGAATTATGTTCTAGTTTTTTATCAAAATTATCTTCCATCTAAGATGAAATATGGTTATATTTATATCACTATTATGACATTTATTTTATTGTTTTTATGACATAATTATTTTTATGAAGTCAATTTATCTTATATGTATTAGGTTATAATGAAATGATGCTAATGATTCCCATTTTATTTTATGGGTTATGCTACGATGAATGATTTTTGTTTTTGTGGAACATGTAAGAATGATTTCATTATGAGATGGGTTGGAACTATATCTACCTCTAATGCATTGGTTAAATATTTATATATCATGAGATAGACATGAATGGAATGAGATGTAAATATGGTTGAGTAATAAAGGGCTCGAACGATAAGTAAATCAGGTACAACAATACATCGTTGGAACATCATGTAAACACTGTTCTGTAAAGGACTTTTTACACAATGATGGTATTGGAAACAATACCATGGATACTATAGATATCATATTATTTGCATATTTTTTTTTTCAAAATACTTTTTTATGCCAATACTATTATGGTAAATTCCTCTTTACGATATATTCCTTGCATACTTCCATGATTTATATCACGACTCGTGATATAGATATTAAAAAATTTATGTTAATGTTTTCACATTGTTATATTTATGTTTTGTTTTATTTTATTCTTGTTTACCTTAACTAATAATTTGAGGTCACCATTTTTATGATTTCTTTTCACTAGGATATAAAGAATGTTTTTAGATAAGAAATAAATAGGGGATGATAATTATGGTTGATTTAGAAGATATTTCACCATGTTAGAAGATTATGTTTCATGTTTCCGAAGAAAGTAAACTGATATGGTCTTTGGGAATCTATTTGTGTCATTTATTATATATTCCACAAAATTAATGTAATTTCCATGTACAGAATTCTTGGGTCTCTATAGTTGGTATCCGAGTGATGGTTTACTTATCCTTTTGAATCTAGGATGTGAACTAATTAGTGAGTCCCCTTGTGATATTTTAATTGTTAGTATAGGGAAGTCCCTAAGGGTAATTCTAATTATAGGTCATAGCCGTAGAATTATGATAATTATCATGAATAACCTAGGATTAATCCTATGATTCAAGATATTGAATGTACTCCCGATTGATTAGGTTTTTCCTATTATGATTTTTTCTTTTCACGGTATTCATTTTGTGTTTTAGAAAATGGTGCGAACCTAAAGGAACAACGTTAATACTTGATGCGATTGGCAATACAATAATTTCCCTCTAGGGAAAAAATATTTTATGGGAGCACAAATAAAGAATATTGTTTCTATACCACAAATCCTACTAGGAATCCAAATGACCAATGGTGGGAATGTTTTTCTCTTGAATCTTATTTAAGGAAACATCTACCTTATTTTTATGGATTTACTGATCAAATAGTTGCATTGAAATGGATTTCTACCTTTCAAAATATATTTTTCATTCTATGTTGTTGAGAATATGAAAAGCTTAAGATGGGAATTTATTTCTTGGACGGTAAATTGAATATTTGGTGGAACATTATAAAAATATGAGGCAACAAGATAAAATCGACTATATGGAATGAGATGAGCTTAAAAACTAATTTTTCATATGTACCTTCCTCATATTCTTCTTACCAAAATTGAGATTTTAGATTCTCATCTATCTCATGAATATGATTAGAAAATAAGGATTGAATTCAAAGGAAACTATAAAAATTATGGGGATAAAAAAATTACATTTTCATTATGCACAATGTGTAGAAGGACACATGAACGAAATGGTCTTAAGGGGAATGATAAATGATTTAAGTGTTGGAAATAAGTACATCAAGAATTTTATTACCAATGTAATGGGAAAGAATAGAAAGTTAAAAAAGAGTTCACATCCCACAAATTAGTGTTACAAGTACAAGGAAATGGGGAATTATTCTAACCAATGGCCAAATCCAAGGGTTATGGATGATTTTAGACATCGAGAACCTCCCAAATACAATTAAAAAGGATAATTGCATGGGATCACTATTGGGGATGTTGAGTATGACAATGAAGTGGTGGAATTATTAATTTCTTATGGAATGGTATTCAAAAAATTTACTATTGAATCTCTTTTATAGTATCATGGAATATTGAAATACTTATGTAATTGTCTGTTGTGGTTTTACATAAGTGTATGGTACTTGTAACAATGATAAGTAAATAAAATAATTTTTTTGGAAAGATCATCATTTGCGCACAATGAAGGGATATGGAGATAATGAGACGTTTGGTAGTATTAATGAGGTCATGACAAATAAAAGGATATAGTTATATCATTTTGTGAGTATATATAATATTTGGTATTTTTGATTGGTGGAAAGATTTATTTTTGACAGAATGCCCATTTTCACTGAGGCTCTATGATATTTCATGTTTCAAGAGAATACATGATGAAGGTATTCACATGTTTGAAATGTGACAACCCATAACTAACAAATGAGATATGTGAGACAAATGTTATGTAGATTTTGTTCACCTCCATAAAAATTTCTATATTTTAATTTTTGGAAGGATTGTAATGATATTCATTTATGTATAATATATGTTATTTTCTTTTTAAATATTGTTAGATTAATGTATTATCTCACTATAGGTGGACTTATGCATATTTGATAACCTGTTATAAAATGTTTCTTAAGACATAGGAATAACCAATAATTCTATCACCTAATCTGCCAACACATCAAGAATGAAAAATTCAACTTCATTTCATTGAATAAGGGATGAAGTGGAAATTTTTCAAGGAACGACCCATTGTGAAATTGTACTAAAATCATGTATGTATTTCCCCTAATGAAAAAATCATTTACTATAGGAAAAGGATCATGAACCCAAAAATATTATCCTATTACCTTCTAAACCAATGAATTAGATGATTCATTAATTCATCGCAGATTTTCAAACATTATTATCAATCATTATCAATCATAAATTTATGGTCAGATTTATCTTTTACATAGAGACCCAAATACTGATGTACATAGACATTAAATTACTTTTGCGGAATACATAGTACATACCATAAACACACACACAAGGACCGTAATAGTTTAGTGTCATTGGAAACTTGGAATATAATCATCTAATCATGGTGAAAGATCCTCAACATCTCCCATAAAGATCTTCCTTTTTTTACCTAAAACCTTACTTTATATCCTGGGGAAATGAAATCATAAAAGGGTGAGCTCAAATTCTTAGTAAGGGTAAACAAAGAAATATCAATCACATCATATTCATAAGAACATAACAATTTGGAAATCTTACCCTGTAAAAGAGATCATAATTTCATAACATGGGATAAATCATGGTAGTGAAATGTAATCACAATAATCATAACATAAAACAAGAAACTTTTTGTAATACACACATAATCATAGTGAATCATTTCTTATTAGTCAAGACACATTACCAAGACTATCTTAGTGGACAAAGTCCATTTTTGAACCGAGTTTACTCCTCGTTTCAGTCCAGTTTCACTGAACCGGTTTAACCTACCATTTCAGCCATGTCTATCTTATGAGATATAAAATATTTACCCAATACATTGGAGGGAGATATAGGTCCCACCCATCTCATAATGATACCATTCTTATGTGTGCCACAAAATCATAAACCATACATCATAGCATAACCCATGTAATAAAAATGGGATTCTTAAACATCATGACATCATAAAACAATTCATATAAGATAAAGGATTTCATAAAAATAATTCCATCACCACATAATCAAATCAATGTAATAATAGGGATAGAAACAGAATCCTATATTATCTTAGATGGAAATTAATTTTGATAAAACACTTGAACTCCATTCTTGAGGATAATATCCTTTCTACTTCAAAAACATTTTTCCTTTCTTAACATGTCATACAATTTTAAACTAAAAGAAGTTGAATAAAAATAATCATGAAAATGTTTAAGGGAAGCTTATTGGAAATAATGTTTTAAAAATCCATTAATGTCGTATAAGTTAAAAGAAAACATTCTTCTCGTACTTTTTTCGGAAAAGTTAAAAAGTAACTCGTACGAAAAATGACAAAAGATTCCTTTCATATCTTTTTATAAAAACTCACTAAAGGGTATAATTGGATTTAAACAATTTTAGGTGGATGGAAATAATATTACATATTGAGGAAACAAGGATGTGGATGATAAAATACACCCTAGTAAATAACTAAGTACAAACAATCTTAGATAAAAATGAGATTGTGATATTTCCCTTACCTTAAGTCTGATTTGCTTCATAAGTGTCCGAAACTCTTGTATAATGATTTAAATATTGTTATTGACTTATTCCAGAATCATAATTATTTTTATGATATCATATATGGTTCACTTATGACTTTATTTTACCCGTTCTTTGGTAAATTCCATGTTAAAGAGCATTTTGGGTAAAATAGTTTCATTTGTCATCCGTGTTTTGACTTTTAATTATTCATATGATTACATAGATCTTGATTACTCAATTACAGAATATAAAACATGATGTATATATAATATATATTCAGAATATAAATATATATAATAGATCAGTAAATGGAAAAAAATACGCTGTTCATGGAGACTGTAGGCCGTACGTACACATGAACGTTGTTTTCGTTTCCTTATTGAGATAAATGGAATTAAGTAGATGAAATACATATATATACACATAAATCCACTATCATTATTATGTCATATATTTCATGATTACTTATTATATATACTTTATTATCATTCATCAATGGTTAACGTGGAGAATGAATCCTATCACGTCGTGGAGACGGTAGTTCGTACGTACGCACGAGCAATGATATCGTTCTCATGATCATGGAATTTTATTGGAGTGTATATATACTATATCAGAATAAATATCAATTTACAATAATCATATATAGTTATTATATACACCATTATGCCCATCCAAGTAAGGTTGTGGTGGAAAATAATTTACACCACGGCGTGGAGACGGTATTCCGTACGTACGCACGCGCGGTGATTTCGATTTCTGTAGGATGGATAGATGGTGAAATAGGGCTGTTTCATACGTATAATAACATATAAGTATATGAGTGATACTTATGTTATTACTTCATAATGAAACAACCTAAGTATAAGAAGTGGAAGAAGAAACAAAGTTGAAAGAATCGGTAACGGACATTACCTCTTCTTTGAAGCACCTCTTTGAGATCTCCTTTTAGGGCACTAAAATTGGTCTTTGAGGATGACCAGAACCCTTAGGATGTTTCTATGGAAGTGAATAATGGAATTTGGCAGGGGTTGGACGATCTTGAAGGCTCAAAGTGTTGTGAGGAAGAGAGGGAGGAGGTGCCCTTTTATAAGGGAGGAGAGGGGCACCTTTGGAATAACTAAAAATATTATTTTATTATAAAGCCAAATTCGGTTTTAAATAGATCCAAATTGATTTATATCAAAGCTAAGGTAGTTATGGGTCTAAATCCTCTCATCCAATAGAATTTATACATGTTTAGGTTCCTATTTTAACATTATCATTTAGATTTAACATTAAGTAAAATAATTTTACTTTTACCGTGTCTTCTTGTGTTCTTATACTATAAGGTTAATAAACATACAATACGCAGCCAAACGAACACCAATATGTTTATTATTAATATATATAACCTTATCTAAGTCATTTGGCCGATCCTTAGATTTTTAGGAATAAAATAACAATTACTTATATAATATTTGTTTTAAAAACTATTTTATGTCAATTTTGACACTATTTAGTAATTGATTTTTTTGAAAATCATTACAGAATGATTAGTTCGAAAAACGTTAATTAAGTCAATAATAACATGTCATATTAACCTATAAAATTAGTGGAATTCATAAAACGTCTAAAATTAGATTTATTTTGGTATTTATAACATCAATTATGTCAATATTTTATTAATAACTTAATTACTGCATCATCTTTGTGTCATAAATAAATTACATTATTTAATGTCTAAAAATTACAAATAAAATACCATTATGTATGAAATATTTTTAGCTTTATAATGAATATTTATGGTCTAAATTATATTATGTATAACCCTATATTAAAAATTATATACTTATTAAACATTGATTTTAACTATTTTATCCCTTCTTTAATTAAATTAATAATAAAGGTCCTAATCTAATACAAGTGGGCCTAAATGGTCATATTTTATTTCTAAGTTTTTTATGGTCAAATTACACTTATCCAATATAATTAGGACTTGTGTTAGGGTAATAATAATATCATTTTTCCCTTAATTACCCTATTTACTTTTAACCGTGGTAAAAAAAGTAAAAATTTACAATTCGCCAAAAATTATTTTCATCTCATTGAACCACATTTTACTTAATGACATCAACCGTGTCTCTCAGATTTTTGAAATTCCACTCATAGAAGCAGTATAATTAAGTTTTATGAAAAATTCATTTTTTTAACTACCACTTAGTGGTTTCATTATTCATCATAAAAAGAAAGTTTCCAGAAAAATACCAAATATTAGGCCTAAGCTATATTTGATATTATGAACTAAAAAATGATGTCTATTTTACCAAATTCAAAACATATTAGTTGCACTAATTAATTTAAAAATTAATTCCCATCGTCTAAACAAATAGCGTGTTCTTAAGAGATAATAACTATCAAAAGATTGACACTTGTTTATGTCTGGTTTAAATGTGAAATTACATAAAATGACCAACATTGTATTAAATTGTAAAAATATATTCTAAATATACTTTAAAACCACTCAAATTAATAATTTATCACTGTTAATTATTTCGATTAAAAAGGCTGTTTTTAATTAAAATTAAGTAATTCTCAATTTTCATCAGAAAATGAACATTATCCAAAAAGTACCAATATTTCACCCTATGCTAATTTCGATATTCAGAATCCAAAAATGAAGTCCCTTTTGAAAAAAAATTAAAAATTTTAAAAAGTGGTTATTACTATTCATAACGGCTAGTTTTAATAATATTTTAATAGCATATCGTTGTTTAGTGAAACTCGGTATTGCGTACTACACATGCTATTGAGGAAGGTCGCGATTGCATGTAATGAAAGGAAAGTCAAGGATGCATGTTGTTGAAGCTCCTTTTGTTGTAGTGTACAACACAAGACATTAATGAACCTAAAAAGAATATTTTTCCTAAAATCTCAGGGTGTTACATTCTACCCCCCTTAAAATGAATTTCTCCCTCGAAATTCATCGGGGTTATAAATGGTTTACTACTCAAAAGTTTATTTAATAGAAACCCACATCTTAAAAAGGAATACCAAAACATGGCTTTAAAAACTAAATTATGAAATTTAATGGTTACCCATATTAACTCATCACTGGGTTTCCACGTAGGAGAACATAGGTGAAAATATGGATATAGCAGAACAATCTAACCATCAAGTTCTGATGGAGAGTGTTAGAGAACATGGCTATGAAATAGCCAACAATCACAAAGCCATAGATTTGCGATGATCTAAGGTACTATCTGATTCATCAGATATAAGGGCACTTGGACAAAATTTATGGTTTTCAAGATCATTTCCCTACAGTTGGTGAATTAAAAGAAATACTTACATGATTTTGGTACAATTTCACTGTTGTTCGTGCTTTGAACAATTTCCACTTCATATCTTAAATAAATGAATTTGAATTTGTTATTCATGAAGTGTTAATAGATCATGTGATAGAATGATGGGTCATTCCATCTGTTTCAAACAAAAGGTTAGAAAAAGTTGTCAAATATACATAAGTCCAACTATGGTGATGTTAATCGTATACGATTCCAAAAGTGAACTTATACTTCATATATCATACCACGTAGTAAAATAAAACTAGTTTCTACTAACCAGGGAATTCCTATTGGTCAGTGGTAGGCGATAAAGGCCTGTCGGACTTCGGTTGTGGGTTCGATTCCCATAGTCTTGTCTGACGCGATGGGTTGTCGCCCGTCCTGCTGGTTGTCCTTTTTCTAAAGCTATATTACTATAACATCCCTTCAATAATATCGAAAATTGTTCTATCCTAACTTATGTCCAACATAATCCATTCCAATCTTATGTCTTATCTAAAATACATTGGTCCAAGCTCATAGTATAAAGAAAATTATTACTTGAAATTTCACATAACAATCACGTGAATGCCATCATTTATCCCCCATATATCATAAGATATATCTTGTTGGTCAAATTAAAAAAATGTGAATAACTTAATCATGTATTCTCTTGAAGAATGAATACACATTAATTGAACCATAGTGAAAACATGAATACAGTAAAAAGTTAACTCTTTCCACATACCAAAATCCAAAAATTCTATATACTCAAACCATGATATAACCTTCTCCTTATATCAGTCATGAGCTCATGAATACGGTCAAACATTTCATTTTCTTGTTTTCCTTTCATTATGTGCATATCATCTTTTTTTCCAAAAATATCTCAATAACATTCTATGGTTACTGGTACCAATGAAAACCTCAATAGACCAATACATAAATATTCCAATATTCCACGATACTATATACAACATTATTTTGGAATCCCATTACATAAACACTTAATCATTCCACCACATCATTGTCATATTCAACATCGCCAATAGTGATCGCATGTGACTTCCCTTTGTCCTTTGCCTTAAGTGGTCGCTCATGTCGATCATCACTAACCCTTGGATTAGGGCCTTTATAAGCATAATACCCCATTTCCTTTCACATGAAGCATTGAAGTGTTGGTTGTGCATTCTCTTCAGTCTTTTCTTTATTCACATCATTAGAAACCCTTTTTCCATTACTTTGACACTCAGCTGCTCGATGACCTTCTTTTCCACACTTATAACAATTTCTAGTCCCTTTAAGACAATCTCCACCATTCTTCTTTCCACACTTTGAGCATAAGGAAACATTCATCTTCTTTTCACCATTATTCTGAAATTTCTCCTTGAAATCCATCTTTTGTTTCTTGTCAAAACAATGAGATAGATAAGTAACACCAACTTCCATTTATACCTTGATAGCAAAACGCACAATTTCTTCATAGCTACTGAAGACTCTTATAGCTAATGACATTCGATGATTTGGTTTTATGCCACTAAAGAATCGATCAACTTTACTTTCAGGTTGGATGATAAATCCAGATGCATACCTTGCAAGACTTGTAAAATTCGCTTTGTATATACCAACAGGTTCATCATCCTTTTTCTTTAGTTCAAGAAACTCTTTATCCATCTTTGTTCGAAGAATACGAGGGAAGTAATTATTGAAAAATAAGTTCTTGAACTCGTCCCATTCCATGGACTCAATTTCATCTCTTGGCCTCGTATTATTGATAAGATTCCAACATTGATCAGAATCACCTTCCAAACGATACACTGTTAAGATGAATTTATCATGTTCAGAACATTGAAGAACTGAAAATATCTTTTCATTAGTACTGATCCATTGTTCAGCAACAAGTGGATCCGAATACCCACTGAAAGAAGGTGGACGTTGCCTCATAAAGGACTCAATAGAATATTGTTCCCTTCTATTCTCATTTGGAAGTCCAGAATGATTCATAGCTTGTGTAAGTATAGAAATCAGATTTTTCACTCCATCTCCCATAACATTTGTTTGTTCAGGAGGAAAATCATTGCATTGTCCATTACATTAATCAACACGATTCCTTCAGGTTCCAGCAATCGTCTAAAACCCAAAAAGAATATTGTGGGAGGAAAAAATCATAATAAAGGGGGAGTAACTTCAATATCTAACATCTTTGGTTTAATCTAATATCGTTACCATAGTTCTAGGACTATATCCTATATGTATACTTATCCTTAGGGACATCGCTAGACATACCTTAGAAATATCTCTAGGGATCTCACTAAAGTTCTCGCATCCTAGATTCCAATGGTTGAATAAACCTTTCCTCTGATACCAACTGTAGAGACCCAAATCTTGATGTACATGGACATTACATTACTTTTGCGGAATACTTAGTACATAACATAAACACACACACAAGGACCGTAATAGTTTAGTGTCTTTGGAAACTCGGAATATAATCTTTTAATCATGGTGAATGATCTTCAACATCTCCCATAAAGATATTCCTTTTTTTACCTAAAACCTTTCTTTATATCCTGGGAAAATAAAAACATAAAAGGGTGAGCTCAAATGCTCAGTAAGGGTAAACAAAAGAAATATCAATCACATCATATTCATAAGAACATAACAATTTGGAAATCTTACCCTGCAAAAGAGATCATAATTTCATAACATGGGATAAAACATGGTAGTGAAATGTAATCACAATAATCATAACATAAAAGAAGAAACTTTTTGGTATAAACACATAATCATAGAGAATCATTTTTTATTAGTCAAGACACATTTCCAAGACTATCTTAGTGGACAAAGTCCATTTATGAACCGAGTTTACTCCTTGTTTCAGTCCTCTTTCACTGAACCGGTTTAACCTGTCGTTTCATCCATGTCTATCTCATGAGATATAAAATCTTTACCCAATGAATTAGAGGGAGATATAGGTCCCACCCATCTCATAATTATACCATTCATATGTGTGCCACAAAATCATAAACCATACATCATAGCATAACCCATGTAATAAAAATGGGATTCTTAAACATCATGACATCATAAAACAATTCATATAAGATAAAGGATTTAATAAATATAATTCCATCACAACATAATCAAATCAATGTAATAATAGGGATAGAAACATAATCCTACATTATCTTAGATGGAAAATAATTTTGATAAAACACTTGAACTCCATTCTTGAGGAAAATATCCTTTCTACTTAAAAAACATTTTTCCTTTCTTAAAATGTCATACAATTTTAAACTAAAAGAAGCTTATTAGAAATAAAAATGAAAACGAGTAAGGGAAGCTTCATGGAAATAGTTTTAAAAATCCATTAATGTCGTATAAGTTAAAAGAAAACATTCTTCTCGTACTTTTTTCGGAAAATTTAAAAAGTACCTCGTATGAAAAAAAACAAAAGATTCCTTTCATATCATTTACTAAAAACTCACCGATGGGTAAAATTTGATTTAAAAAATTGTAGGTGGATGGAAATAATATTACATGTTGAGGAAACATGGATGTGTATGATAAAATACACCCTACTAAATACCAAAGTATAAACAATCTCAGATTAAAATGAGATTGTGATATTTCCCTTACCTTAGGTCCGATTTGCTTCTTAAGTGTCCGAAACTCCTGTATAATGATTTAAATAATGTTATTGACTTATTAAGGAATCATAATTATTTTTATGATATCATATATGGTTCACTTATGACTTTATTTTACCCGTTCTTTTGTAAATTCAATGTTAAAGAGCATTTTGGGTATAATCGTTTCATTTTTCGTCCATGTTTTGACTTGTAATTATTCATATGATTAATTAGATCATGATTGATTAATTATAGAATATAAAATATGATTCATATATAATATATATTCATAATATAAATATATATAATAGATCAGTAAATGGAAAGAAATACACCGTTCATGGAGACGGTAGGCCGTACGTACGCATGAATGATGTTTTCTTTTCCTTATTGAGTTGAATGGAATTAAGTAGATGACATACATATATATACACATAAATCCAGTATCATTATTATGTCATATATTTCATGATTACTTATTATATCTACGTTATAATCATTCATCAATGGTTAACGTGGAGAATAAATTTCATCACGTCGTGGAGACGGTAGTCCGTACGTATGCACGAGCGATGATATCGTTCTCATTATCGTGGAATTGTATTGGAGTGTATGTATACTATATCAGAATCAATATCAATTTAAAATAATCATACATAGTTTTTATGTACACCATTATACCCATCCAAGTAAGGTGGTGGTGGAAAATAGATTACACCACGACGTGGAGACGGTATTCCGTACGTACGCACGCGCGGTGATTTCGTTTTCCGTAGGATGGATAGATGGTGAAATAGGATTGTTTAAAACTTATAATAACATATCAGTATATGAGTGATACTGATGTTATTAATTCATGATGAAACAACCTAAGAAGAAGAAGTGGAAGAATAAATAAAGTTGAAAGAATCGGTAACGGACATTACCTCTTCTTTGAAGCGCCTCTTTGAGATCTCCTTTTAGGGAACTAAAATTGGTCTTTGAGGAATACCAGAACATCTAGGATGTTTCTATGGAAGTGGAGAATAGAATTAGGAAGGGTTTGGACGAGCTTTAATTCTCAATGTGGTGTGAGGAAGAGAGGGAAGAGGTTCCCTTTTATAAGGGAGGAGAGGGGCACCTTTGGAATAATGAGAAATATTATTTTATTATAAAGCCAAATTCGGTTTTAAATAGCACCAAATGGATTTATTTCGAAGATATGGTAGGGATGGGTCGAAATCATCTCATTAAATAGAATTTAGATAAGTTTAGGATCCTATTTTAACCTTATCATTTAGATTTAACATTAAGTAAAATAATTTTACTTTTACCGTGCCTTCTTGTGTTCTTTTAATATTAGGTTAATAACCTTATTATAAGCAGCCAAACGAACCCCAAGATTTTTATTATTAATATATATAACCTTATCAATGTCATTTTGCAAAACCATAGATTTTTAGGAATAAAATTACAACTACTAATATAATATTTGTTTGAAAATCTATTTTATGTCAATTTTGACACTATTTAGTAATTGGTTTTTGTGAAAATAATAAAAGAATGATTAGTCCAAAAAAGTTAATTAAATCAATAATAACATGTCATATTAACCTATAAAATTATTGGAATTCATAGAAAGCCTCAAATTACATTTATTTGGGTATTTATAACATCAATTATGTCAATATTCCATTAATAAGATAATTAATGCATCATCTTTGTGTCTTAAATAAATTACATTATTTAATGTCTAAAAATTAAAAATTAAATACCATTATGTATGATATCTTTTTAGCTTTCTAATGAATATTTATAGTCTAATTTATATTATCTATAACCCTATATTAAAAATGATATACTTATTAATCATTGATTTTAACTATTTTAACCATTCTTTAAATAAATTAATAATAAAGGTCCTAATCTAATCCAAGTAGGCCTAAATGGTCATATTTTATTTCTAAGGTTCTTTATGGTCGAATTACATGTATCCAATAGAATTAGGACATCTGTTAAGGTAATAATAATATCATATTTACCCTCAATTACCCTATTTACTTTTAATCGTGGTAAAAAAAGTAAAAAGTTACTATTCACCAAAAATTATTTTCATCTTATTGAACCAAATTTTACTTACTGACATCAACTGTGTATCTCAGATTTTTGAAATTATACTCACAGAAGCAGTATAATTATGTTTTATGAAAAATTCTTTTTTTTAACTACCACTTAGTGGTTTCACTATTCATCAAAAAATGAAAGTTTCCAGAAAAATACAAAAAATTAGGCCTAAGCTATATTTGATATTATGAACTCAAAAATGATGTCTATATTACCAAATTCAAAAAATATCAGTTGCACTAATTAATTTGAAAATTAATTCATGTCGTCTAAACAAATAGCGTGTTCATAAGAGATAATAACTATCAAAATATTGACACTTGTTTATGTCTGGTTTAAATTTGAAATTACATCCAATGACCAACATTGCATTAAATTGTAAAAATATATTATAAATATACTTTAAAACCACTCAAATTAAAAATTTATCACTATTAATTATTTCGATTAAAAAGGTTGTTTTTAATTAAAATTTAGTAATTTTCACTTTTCATCAGAAAATGAATGTTATCCGAAAAGTACCAAAATTTCACCCTAAGCTAATTTGGATATTCAGAATCCAAAAATGAATTCCATTTTGAAAAAAAAATTAAAAACTTTAAAAAGTGGTTATTACTATTCATAACGGCTAGTTTTAATAATATTTTAATAGCATATCGTTGTTTAGTGAAACTCGATATTGCGTATTACACACGCTATCGAGGAAGGTCACAATTGTTTGTAATGAAAGGCAAGTCAAGGATGTGTGTTGTGCAAGCTCTTTTTGATGTAGCGTGCAACACAAGACATTAATGAAATTAAAAAGAATATTTTTCATAAAATCTCGGGGGGTTACATTCTACCACCCTTAAAATAAATTTCTCCCTCGAAATTCGTCGGGGTTATAAATGGTTTAATACTCAAAAGTTTCTTTAATAGAAACCCACATCGTAAAAAGGAATACCCAAACATTGCTTTAAAAACTAAAGTATGAAATTTAACGGTTACCCATATTAACTCATCACTGGGTTTCCACGTAAGAGAACATAGGTGAAAATATGGATATGGAAGAAAAATCTAACCATCAAGTTCTGATGGAGAGTGGTAGAGAACATGGCTATGAAATATCCAATAATCACAAAGCCATAGATTTTCGATGATCTAAGGTACCATCTGATTCATCAGATATAAGGGCACTAGGACAACATTTATGGTTTTCAAGATCATTTCCCTAAAGTTGGTGAATTAAAAGAAATAATTACATGATTTTGGTACAATTTCACTGTTGTTCGTGCTTTGAACAATTTCCACTTCATCTCTTAAAGAAATGAATTTCAATTTGTTATTCATGAAGTGTTAATAGATCATGTGATAGAATGATGGGTCATTCCATCTGTTTCAAACAAAAGGATAGAAAAAGTTATCAAATATACATAAGTCCATCTATGGTGAGGATAATAATATAAGATTCCAAAAATGAACTTATACTTCATATATCATACCGCGTAATAAAATAAAACTAGTTTTTACTCACCAGGGACTTCCTGTAGGCCAGTGGTAGGCGATAAAGGCCAGTCGCACTTCAGTTGTGGGTTCGATTCCCACAGCCTTGTCCGACGCGATGGGCTGTCGCCTGTCCTGCACGTTGTCCTTTTTCTAAAGCTATATTACTATAACAACCCATCAATAATATCAAAAAAAGTTATATCCTAACTTATGTCCAACATAATCCATTCCAGTCCTTTGTCTTATCTAAAATACTTCGGTCCAAGCTCATAGTATAAAGAAAATGATTACTTGAAATGTCACATAACAATCATGTGAATGACATCATTTATCCCCCATATATCATAAGATATATCTTGTTGGTCAAATTACTAACATGTGAATACCTTAATCATGTATTCTCTTGAAGAATGAATACCCATTAATTGAACCATAGTGAAAACATGAATACAGTCAAAAGTTAACTCTTTCCACATACCAAAATACAAAAATTCTATATACTCAAACCATAATATAACATTTTCCTTATATCAGTCATGAGCTCATGAATAATGTCAAACATTTCATTTTATTGTTTTCCTTTCATTATGCGCATATCATCTTTTTTTCCAAGAATATCTCAACCACATTCTATGGTTACCAGTACCATTGAAAACCACAATAGACCAATACATAAATAATCCAATATTCCACGATAATATATAAAAAATTATTTTGGAATCCCATTACATATACACTTAATCATTCCACCACATCGTTGTCATATTCAACATTGCCAATAGTGATCGCATGTGGCTTCCCTTTTTCCATTGCCTTAACTTTTCACTCATGTCGATCATCACTAACCCTTAGATTAGGGAATTTATAAGCATAATTCCTCATTTCCTTGCACTTGAAGCATTGAAGTGTTGTTGGTGCGTTCTCTGCAGTTTTTTTTATTCACATCATTAGAAAACCTTTTTCCATTACTTCGACACTCATCTGCTCGATGACCTTATTTTCCACACATAAAACATTTTCTAGTCCCTTTAAGACAATCTCCACTATGCTTCATTCCACACTTTGAGCATAAGGAAACATTCATCTTCTTTTCACCATTATTCTGAGATTTCTCCTTGAAATCCATCTTTCGTTTCTTGTCAAAACAATGAGATGGATAAGTAACACCAACTTCCATTTTTACCTTGATAGCACAACGCAAAATTTCTTCATAGCTACTGAAGTCTCTTATAGCTAATTCCCTTCAAGGATTTGGTTTTAAGCCACTGATGAATTGATCAACTTTACTTTCAAGTTGGATGATAAATCCAGATGCATACCTTGTAAGCCTTGTATAATTCGCTTTGTATATACCAACAGATTCATCATCCTTTTGCTTTAGTTCAAGAAACTCCTTCTTCTTCTTTGTTCAAAGAATACGAGGGAAGTACTTATTGAAAAATAAGTTCTTGAACTCGTCCCATTCCATGGACTCAATTTCATCTCTTGGACCCGTATTCCTGATAAGATTCCACCATTGATCAGCATCACCTTCCAAACGATACACTGCTAAGATGACTTTATCAAGTTCAGAACATTGAAAAACTGAAAATATCTTTTCAGTAGTACTGATCCATTGTACAGCAACAAGTGGAATAGCAGACCCACTGAAGGAAGGTGGACGTTGCCTTATGAAGGACTCAATAGAATATTGTTCCCTTCTCTACTCATTTGGAAGTCCAGAATGATTTATAACTTGTGTAAGAATAGCAATAAGATTTTTCACTCCATCTTCCATAACATTTGTTTGATCAGGTGGAAAATCATTGCATTTTCAATTACATTGATCAACACGGTTCCTTCGGGTTCCGGCCATGGTCTAAAACCCAAAAAGAATAGTGTGAGAGGTAAAAATCATAATAAAGGGGCAGTAACTTCAATATCTAACATCTTTGGTTTAATCTAATATCGTTACCTAGTTCTAGGACTATATCCTATACGTATACTTATCCTTAGGGACATCCCTAGATATACCTTAGAAATATCTCTAGGGATGTCACTAAAGTTATCGCATCCTAGTTTCCAAAGGTTGACTAAACCATTCCTCTGATACCAACTGTAGAGACCCAAATCCTAACGTACATGGACATTACAATACTTTTGCAGAATACTTAATACATAACATAAACACACACACACACGGACCGTAATAGTTTAGTGTCTTTGGAAACTCGAAATATAATCTTCTAATCGTGGTGAAGGATCTTCAACATCTCCCATAAAGATCT
Organism: Viscum album; assembly: GCA_963277665.1. NCBI lineage: Eukaryota > Viridiplantae > Streptophyta > Magnoliopsida > Santalales > Viscaceae > Viscum > Viscum album. The sequence continues at coordinate 302,353,863 of OY728151.1, forward strand.
TCCTTTTTTTTACCTAAAACCTTTAATTATATCCTGTGGAAATAAAAACATAAAAGGGTGAGATCAAATGATCAGTAAGGGTAAACAAAGGAAATATCAATCACATCATATTCATAAGAACATAACAATTTGGAAATCGTACCCTTCAAAAGAGATCATAATTTCTTAACATGGAATAAATCATGGTAGTGAAATGTAATCACAATAATCATAACTTCAAACATGAAGCTTTGTGGAATTAACACATAATCATAGAGAATAATTTCTTATTAGTCAAGACACATTTCCAAGACTGTCTTAGTGGACAAAGTCCATTTCTGAACCGAGTTTACAACTCGTTTCAGTCCTGTTTCACTGAACCGGTTTAACCTGTCGTTTCAGCCATGTCTATCTCATGAGATATAAATTCTTTACCCAATGAAATGGAGGGAGATATAGGTCCCACCCATCTCATAGTGATACCATTCTTATGTGTGCCACAAAATCATAAACCATACATCATAGCATAACCCATGTAATAAAAATGGGATTCTTAAACATCATGACATCATAAAACAATTCATATAAGATAAAGGATTTCATAAAAATAATTCCATAACAACATAATCAAATCAATGTAATAATAAGGATAGAAACAGAATCTTATATTATCTTAGATGGAAAATAATTTTGATAAAACACTTGAACTCCATTCTTGATGAGAATATCCGTTCTACTTTAAAAACATTTTTCCTTTCTTAACATGTCATAAAATTTTAAACTAAAATATGTGGATTAAAAATAAACTTGAAAATGTGTAAGGGAAGGTTCTTGGAAATAATGTTTTAAAAATCCATTAATGTCATATAAGTTAAAAGAAAACATTATTCTCATACTTTTTTTAGAAAATTTAAAAAGTACCTCGTATGAAAAACGACTAAAGATTCCATTCAAATCATTTAATAAAAACTCACCGAAGGGTAAAATTGGATTTAAAAAATTTTAGGTGGATGGAAATAATATTACATATTGAGGAAACATGGATGTGGATGATAAAATACAAGCCAGTAAATACCAAAGTATAAACAATCTCGGATAAAAATGAGATTGTGATACTTCCCTTACCTTAGATCCGATTTGCTTCGTAAGTGTCTGAAATCCTGTATAATGATTTAAATAATGTTATTGACTTATTCCAGAATCATAATTATTTTTATGATATCATATATGGTTCACTTATGACTTTTTTTTACCCGTTCTTTTGTAAATTCCATGTTAAAGAGCGTTTTGGGTAAAATCGTTTCATTTATCGTCCGTGTTTTGCCTTGTAATTATTCATATGATTACTTAGATCATGATTACTTAATTACAGAATATATAAATGATTTATATATAATATATATTCAGAATATACATATATATAATATATCAGTAAATGGAAAGAAATACACCGTTCATGGAGACGGTAGGCCGTACGTACGCATGAACGCTGTTTTCTTTTCCTTGTTGAGTTGAATGGAATTAAGTAGATGACATACATATATATACATATAAATCCAGTATCATTATTATGTCATATATTTCATGATTACTTATTATATATATGTTATAATCATTCATCAATGGTTAACGTGGAGAATGAATCTCATCGCGTCGTGGAGACGGTAGTCCGTACGTACGCATGAGCAATGATATCGTTCTCATGATCGTGGAATTGTATTGGAGTGTATGTATACTATATCAGAATCAATATCACTTAAAAATAATCATATATAGTTATTATGTACACCATTATACCCATCTAAGTAAGGTGGTGGTGGAAAATAGATTGTACCACGGCGTGGAGACGGTATTCCGTACGTACGCACGCGCGGTGATTTCGTTTTCCGTAGGATGGATAGATGGTGAAATAGGGTTGTTTCATACTTATAATAACATATCAGTATATGAGTGATACTGATGTTATTACTTCGTAATGAAACTACCTAAGAAGAAGAAGTGGAAGAATATATAAAGTTGAAAGAATCGGTAACAGACATTACCTCTTCTTTGAAGCGCCTCTTTGAGATATCCTTTTAGGGCACTAAAATTGGTCTTTGAGGAAGAAAAGAACCTCTAAGATTTTTCTATGGAAGTGGAGAATGGAATTTTGTAGGGGTTGTCTGAGCTTGAAGACTCAACGTGGTGTGAGGAAGAGAGGGAGGAGGTGCCCTTTTATAAGGGGGAGAGGGGCACCTTTGCAATAACGAAAAATATTATTTTATTATAAAGCCATATTCGGTTTTAAATATCTCCCAATTGATTTATTTAGAATCTAAGGTAGGGATGGGTCGAAAGCATCTCATCCAATAGAATTTAGACAAGTTTAGGTTCCTATTTTAACCTTATCATTTAGATTTAACATTAAGTAAAATAATTTTACTTTTACCGTGTCTTCTTGTGTTCTTATACTATAAGGTTAATAAACTTATTATAAGAAGCCAAACGAACCCCAAGATGTTTATTATTAATATATATGACCTTATATAAGTCATTCGGCCAAACCATAGACTTTTAGTAATAAAACAACAGTTAATAATATAATATTGTTTTTAAAGACTATTTTATGTCAATTTTGACACTATTTAGTAATTGATTTTTGTGAAAATTATAAAAGAATTATTAGTTCTAAAAAAGTTAATTAAATAAATAATAACATGTCATATTAACTTAGAAAATTAGTGGAATTCATAAAAAGTCTCAAATTACATTTATTTGGGTATTTATAACATTAATTATGTCAATATTTCATTAATAAGATAATTACTGCATCATCTTTGTGTCATGAAAAAATTACATTATATAATGTCTAAAAATTACAAATAAAATACCATTATGTATGAAATATTTTTATCATTCTAATGAATATTTATAGTCGAATTTATATTATGTATAACCCTATATTAAAAATGATATACTTATTAAACTTTGATTTTAACTATTTTAACCCTTCTTTAAATAAATTAATAATAAAGGTCCTAATCTAATCCAAGTGGGCCTAAATGGTCATATTTTATTTCTAAGGTTGTTTATGGACGAATTAAAATTATCCAATAGAATTAGGAAATGTGTTAGGGTAATAATAATTTCATTTTTACCCTTAATTAATCTATTTACTTTTAACTGTGGTAAAAATAGTAAAAAGTTACTATTCACCAAAAATTATTTTCATCTCATTGAACCACTTTTTACTTACTAACATCAACCGTGTCACATGGATTTTTAAAATTCCACTCACAGAAGCGGTAAAAGTATGTTTTATGAAAAATTCATTTTTTTAACTACCACTTAGTTGTTTCACTATTCATCAAATAATGAATGTTTCCAGAAAAATGCAAAAAATTAGGCCGAATCTATATTTGATATTACGAACTCAAAAATGATGTCTATTTTTCCTAATTCAAAACATATCAGTTGCACTAATTAATTTAAAAATTAATTCCCGTCGTCTAAACAAATAGTGTGGTCTTAAGAGATAATAACTATCAAAAGATTGACACTTGTTTATGTCTGGTTTAAATGTGAAATTACATCAAATGACCAACATTGTATTAAATTGTAAAAATAGATTGTAAATAAACTTTAAAACCAATCAAATTAATAATTTATCACTATTAATTATTTCGATTAAAAAGGTTGTTTTTAATTAAAATTTAGTAATTTTCACTATTCATCAGAAAATGAAAGTTATCCGGAAAGTACGAAAATTTCACCCTATGCTAATTTCGATATTCCGAATCCAAAAATGAAGTACATTTTGAAAAATAAAATTTAAACAATTTTAAAAATTGGTTATTACTATTCATAATGACTAGTTTTAATAATATTTTAATAGCATATCGTTGTTTAGTGAAACTCGGTATTGCGTACTTCACACATTACCGAGGAAGGTCGTGATTGCGTGTAATGAAAGGCAAGTCAAGGATGCGCGTTGTTCAATCTCCTTTTGGTGTAGCATACAACACAAGACATTAATGAAATTAAAAGGAATATTTTTCCTAAAATCTCGGGGTGTTACATTTTATATCCATGTTTTCAATTCCTACATATGTTATCATATGTTGAAACCCAGTGATGAGTTATATTGGACAACCATTATGTTTCTAAATTTCATTTTTTATGTCAAGTTCATTATTCCTTTTTATGATTTTTATTTCCATAAAAGAAACATTCTAGTAGTAAACCAATTATAACCCCGATGAATTTCATTGGAAAAATTCATTTTAAAGGGGGTTGAATGTAACACCCCTAGATTTTATGAGATAGATTATTTTTATTTTCTTTTATTTCATGTTTTATAGGATACACTAATATTATATTGCACTATATACAACACTATATTAGCTTGTAGTATACACAAAACTATTTTTATCTTTGGTTACACACAATTTCATGTTCATTTGATATAATTCCTTCCACACAAAAGTGAGTACATATTTTGTTCAATATATAAATGAACAATGTTTGGATTATTTTTTACACAAAACCAAATGAATATTTCACTACACTCAACACTGACATGCCTTACGTTACACAATAGAGTGACCTTTATCGATATCTTGCATTGTACGCAATACTGATTTTCACTAAAAAATGACTTATTTTTAAAATATTTTTATGGGGTATAAAATAGATGATATTAATAGTATTAATTAAATTTTAAATTTTATATAACATTGAAATTCAACTTATGTATTTTTTATACATGATATATTAACAGGTTCATTTTTTCCAATAAAAGATGTATTTTTGAAAAAAAATCCAATTTTGGCACCTTATGATGGTGCACCCATGTTAAATATTGTTCTAAACACTTTTATAGATTTTATTTTACAAAATAAACTTTTTATTTTGAAGTGGGAAATAAATTTACGTATCTTTATTTTTTGGTATTTTTCTGATAAAATACAAATTTTATTGATTACTGAAAAATACTTCATTTTAATTGAAAAATACCTTTTCATCTAATTTATTTATATAGATAAATTATTTTTTAAAATTTTATTAAATGTAATTTGATTATTAGTTTTTATATAATTCAATTTTGGTTATTAGATGTAATTTTACATTTTCATTGGACATAAACACATGTCAGTCTTTTGATCGATTTTATTTTATAAAAACACGTTTTTTGGTTTTGACAATGAGAATTAATTTTAAATTATTTTAATCGTATTATCTATTTTAAATTATGAAAAATGGATTCCATATCTGGTATCATAAGGTACATATTTTTTTAATATGTTCCTTTCATTTTTTGGACATTATGAACAGTAAATTCAATATTTATTTTATTTTACAATACATAAATTGTAAATCAGGTAAATAATGGTTAAAAAAATAATATTTTAATAATATTAAACAACCCTAACACATGACCTAATACTATTGGATAAGATATTTCTGACTATGGGTATCTTTGGGTCTATTTTGGGACCCCATGATGCCACTTTGTGGTGAAAATGACATTTTATAATAGTTAATTTAAAGTACAGAGAAATATATCATAAACATATATCTTTTACTTATACAATTTTAAAGTGAGGATATGTAACCAATATATTTGACTATAAATATTCACTAGAAATGTGACATTATTTCCTAAATCATTATATTTTATTTATAAATTTTAGACCGTAAATTTATAAATTTAATATTGACACAATGATGATGCAGTGATTGTTTCATTAATAAAGGATTCAAAATAAATGATATTATAAATATAAAATAAATGTAATTTTATTATTTGGATGTCATAGAAGAATTTTATAGATGATATTGAAATATTATAATTGATTCAATTCCTTAGGTTATAAGGAATCTTGTTCTCATTATATTTTTTAAAAGTCAATATTGAAAAGTGCCCAAAATTGACATAATTCATAAATAAAAATATATAATAGTTTAATAAATGATATTATGTCATTAAAAATGTAATATTCAAAAAAAATGGATAATATGAGGCTAAATATGTCATTAATAACATTTTTTTGGACGTTTGACATGATATGGTAATTACACTAACCCATATTGTGTAAATAACATGATATCACGGTATGATTAAAAATAAGGTAAAATAACGGTTGAAAAAAGATAAGGAAAAAAATTAAAAACTTGTCTAAAAATTCATATATGATCGGTCTTCTAAGTAATATATTTTTATATTAGAATTAAATGAGTCTTGTACCATTTCTAATGGAAATTGATATTATAATAAATTGATATTTTATATCTTTCCTAAAGTGCCACTCCTCCAACTTATAAAAGGCTACCACCACTACACACATAAAACACACCTCTCAATCCCCTTGGATCATCTAAATTATTCCCAAATAAGAACCAAAAATACCTCACTTCCTCTTAGAGTTTTTACCTAGGGTAGAAGTCAATTCATGAATGCATTTGTGCTCAAATCAAAAGATGTTACCCAATTTAGAGGTAACATCTTCTCTTATGTTGTTTTCTTTTATTTTCATTCCCCACACCATATGTTCAACTTATTCTTTGATTACATATAAAAAATATTATCCCAAATATACTATTATGTTTTTATGATATGTATTCTAAATACACTTACACAGTCTTCCATCTAATGGATACGAACATACTGTTTCTATGTACAATGTATTATTGGCTCATGAAACGATGATTGTTCAATTTTATCCTACCTCCACTCATGGTGGCCTTTACGATGGAACTATATTTATGTAAGTTATATATATATTATATATATATTGACTATATGATTCTTTATTTTTTATTTAAAACATAAATTTTCGTGTTCTATAGTGTTTAAATCCAATAATTTCATTTGAGTATGTTCAGACTACCACCTTCATAATGCGATATAACACGTTCATTCCATACACGTAATGTATAAATGATAAAATAAATGAAATTATTTAACATATATAAAATATATATTATATTGGAATTATAATATATATATATCATTTAGTTTTTATTTCTTTAATATAGAAAAAAATGAATTTAGTATTCATGCGTATGTACGACTTAACATCTCAATGAATGGTGTATTCAATTCATTTATCTATCTATTATATATAATTAAATACTAAACATATATGATATATAAATAATGTTTTAAATTATGGAAGAAATTAAATAACGATTTAAGTAATAATATCATGAATAACAAGTAAAAATACGTATGATAAATAAAATGATTTTTACCCAAAATGATTCTTCGACATTGAATTGATAAATGAATGTGTAATATAAAGTCATAACAGAATCATACATGTTGAAATAAATATGATTATTGTTCGGTTACAAGTTTATAATATGTTTCAACCCCCAATACAATATTTTTGTGCACATATAAATGATATCATATTTAAGTTAACGGATAATTTTTCAATCTTATTTTTTATCTCAGATTTTATATTCATAAATATTTACTAGGGTATATTTACCATACATGTCCATGGTTTCTAAAAAAATTCATAAAATATTTAATATTACTACATTTATGATTAATGTTATTTCTATGAATTTTTTGGATTTATCTACATGGTTCGGAATGAATACTTTTTTTGCATATAAGGTACATTTTTTACTTCTCAGACAAAAGTACAAGGTGAATGTTTTTTAACTTATATGGTATGAATATATTTTTATGATTTCATAACACATTATTTACATGATAATTTCTGTATAATATTTCATGTTTATTCTCAATTAAATAATTTTCTTTTAAAATTCAATTTTATTTTTAGAAAAGAAAACGGTTTTGAAGAAGAAAGGATATTTTCCTCTGGAATTAAGTTCAAGTGACTTATCAAAATTATTTTCGATATAAGATGACGTGGGTTTATGTTTCTATCCATGTTATTACATTTATTTGATTATTTTTATAGTAGAATTATTTTTATGAAGTCCATTTATCTTATATAGATTATGTTATGATGAAAATATATTTAAGAATATCATTTTATTTCATGGGTTATTCTATGATGAATGATTTGTGATTTTGTAGCACATGTAAGAATGATTTAATAATGAGATTGGTGGGTCCTATATCTCTCTCCCATACATTGGATAAATATTTATATCGCATGATATATAAATTCTTGGAATGATAATTTTATCTGGTTTAGTAATACATGGCTAGAATGACAATTAAATCTAGTTCAATAATACATGGCTGGAAGGACAGGTAAACCCTATTTAGTAATGAACTTTTTCCATTATTATGGTCCTATAAACAATGCATTGGATTATTTCAAAATCATATTATGTGATTCTTTTTCCAAAATTCCATGTTTTATTCCAAATATGTTAGGATCATGCATAAAAAATATGTGTAGATCATGTGATGGTTAAGACCTATATATCACTCCAATTAATTTGGTAATGATTTTTGTATTAAGAGCACAGAGGGTATACAAGAGGTTATACCATAACTAAAAATAGGGTACATGGAAGGCTATCCCAAATCCAAAGTAGGAACATCGGTTTTAGAACAAGACTAACATGTTATGAATGTTGTGGTGGGAACCCTTGACAAAATGTTTTATATGCTTATGGTATTTCCACAACTCTACTACTTATGAAAATGTTATTAACTTGTGGCCAATTTTATTTAACTCCTTTATAATTCAGGTCATATAAAATTAAAATAATTATTCCATGACTAATATTTATGATTTATTATATGTAGTGTATAATATTTCCAATTATATTCTCATTTTATCATACCCTTAAATAGAGTTATGTTGATATATCACATTTTTACCTTTATTGAGCATTTGATATGTCCCTTTCCTATGGTTTCGTTCCCCACGTTATGAAGAAAGGTATTATGTATGATACATCTAAAATTGTTCTAGTTATGAAGAACAGAGTGAGAGATTATATAGTTCACTCATGAACCATTTATTTTTGTATCCATGTTTTTAAAGGGACTAGACATAAAAAAATTCGGGAAGGGATCATTATGAAATGTAATGAATATTTATATATTATGATGTAATATTAATTTATGAGAGGTTTGGGTATCTATAACAATGATAAATTAATTTCTCATAAAATGAACTTTTGTATATAATTAAAAACAATATCACTATTTATTATATCATATATAATAATGCTTGCTATTTTTCAGAAAAAAATATTATTTTAACAAATATCAAATGTGACATATCAAATGACATACATATTTCATAATTTTAAAAAATATTTATAGAATAACATCACTTGGTGTTTCCTTAATACCCTTTTGGGTGTTTTAAGGATTAATTAACACTTCATAGATATAGTTTAAGAAACTAATAATTTAATAAACATATAAATCCGTTTATTAAAAGAAAACTATATATAAACCAAATTGAAGAAATTTGTACACCATTAAACTATCAGGACAAGAAAATTTTTGTCACATCCCTCACCCACAAGGAACCTATCGTGGGTCTATAGGAAAGATGAGGGTGACCCCAAATTATTACCTCTAATAGGCCATGGTTTGGAGACTGGAACCAAGTGTATAAATCACATGGATGCGAGGAATTACTATCATAAAACTTGAAATATAAAAAGAAACCACCAATAATCGCCATTATAAAGAAATATAATATCCCATAATAAGTATAATTAAGGAAAATGTAATAAAATCAAATGTTTATAACATAAAAATTTATATAAAAATGTACTCTAAAATTCCAATCATATCTCCCAACACTAATCTAGAAATTCACAACTTGTTTTAGAAATTTCTCATGGAAACATTTAGAAAAAAATTATATATAAACTATTAATAGAAAATGTATAATTAGTTAGATCCTCCTCAATATAACCTCTAAAAACATTGAATAAACATACTGATTCCTTAGTGAATCAATATTTGAATGAAAACATACTTATAATAGGTTAACCACCAACCCGCCTCACTATGTATCACTCAAAAATCATCACAACCATTTTTAATTAAAAATATCAATGAATATAGAAATAAGGTATCCTATGTGACATACCTATTAGTTTTATACTTTGATTTCCATAATGAATATATTCAACACACTCTCATCCATTCCATATCCTAATAACCATATATAAACATTTAAACATCACATACCGATGTCATAATCATATTACCTCGTACCCACTAGAAAATAAAACTTATCCACAACTCAAACAGAAACAAAATTTCCAACAGAGTGGGGTATCATTAGCATGATGTACATGAAACTTCCCTTTCGCCTATCCGGAATCACCACCAATATATAGAACATCATAATACCATAATCAAAACATTAATATACATTTTTTAATTATATCAACCACAAAAAATGTTAATAAACCTCATGCTATTATTTTTGTACCATGTATAGAAGAGAGAGTGGGTATGTTGGATTGTTCAAAAATCCATTTCCCCCAAAAACATTGAGATTAGAGGAATACACATTGAATTGAAAAAATTTGGGTGTCGTTATGTTTATTATAAATGAGTGGGGTGCCTATAAAATCATAAGTCAATACATCATACGATACATGAATACACAAGAAAACACTACAATATTTTTATCAAATGAAACTACAGAAACCCATTATCATCCCTATTGGCCCATAGATGTTGTTGGCCATTATCACTAGCTATAAAAGTTTTAATAATCATAAATCATGTCATATATTAAAATATATATTATTTCATGTTATATCTTATATTATGAAAAAAATTATCTTTAATTTAAGATTATTTCATTTTATAACTATTCATGTGTGCTTAAATCTATACATGATTTTAATTAATTATATATGTTAAATTATAAGGATTACAGAATTATAACTTTTTTGTATTACAAGACAGAAAGAAAATCTAATATTTTATATGTATGATTCACTGATAGTGACAGACAGATGACTCCCCATCATGAATATTTTCTACGTATATAAAGATACCCCCAGTAGAAAAGGCTCACTGTTGGACACGACATTGATAGATAGAGAACTTGCTATTTCACATCCTACCAACGCAAAAGACCATACATTAGTTCAAGTGAGCTACCATTTCATGATGTAATCGATGCAATGACTCATATACTATTAAAATGAGTCACTGTTGGCTTATCTCACTAACCAATAAAAGGAAGTATTCACTGATGATTGAGTCACTGATTGGCAACACACTAATAGTTCAAAATGTGTCACTATTAGTTCATATGTCTCATAGATGAAAGGAGGCACTTACACCAAGAGTCATTGAGACCATAAAATGGAGACCCTGATACCAAGAATCCCTGATACAAATGTAATGGACTCACTGATGAAAAGAGTCATTGATGCTGACTAGACGATGCTGACAGACCATACTTATGACTCACCGATAGTCATAAGAAACTGTTTTCATATTATTAATTGAAATTTATATCCTACATTTATATTTAAACAAATTACATTTTTTGACATTATTTAATTTTTTATGTTGGACTATCAGTAGATATGAAAATGTACTTGCACGTGGGGAGATCTTCATGACTACTATATCTCAATGTATAAAATATGTACACACTATATCCTTGAAAATAAAGATTGAGGAATACCCTAAAATAAAAAAAATGAACAGAAGAACTAAAAACTCTTCCAACACTTGAGATTATGTCAATATCTAAATATCACAAAGCAAGAGAATATGGGGACATCAACTAGATGTGAAAGACATACTGAACTGCACTGAACATATTTCCATCCAAGAGATGGACACATCACTCTTTTGAAAGCAGACCATTGATTATGAAATAATCTGTATTGGAGCCGAATTTTAGAAGAGGAATCAGACTAAATTTACACTACATCAAACGAGTCTAGAGCTTTATTAGAAAAACACACAAATACTTATAAACATTTATCTATATCATTAGCTCAATTGTGTTATTTTTTTACATTTTTTGAGCTATGTGTGTATCAGTATATTACACACACACAGAATCCTATCAATTACTAGAGGATACTTGATATCCTCAAATTCTCTCCCATTATTATCTTTTATATACCATGAAGAATAGTGGAATAGGTCATGTGTGTCCTATTTGTTGATTTTCCAATGAATACCAATGGTAGAGGATAAGTGTTATTTGTATTGAATTTTGTGCTATTGTGATCATTGACCCAAGGTGTGGATCATGTTTCTTAATATAAACTGCTTGGTTTCATGTGATCACCAAGTGAAGAGGACTATATCTCAGCTTGAGGTTGAACCTCTGGTTTTTTTCCATTGTGTTTTACTATTTAGTTATACCCTGTTTTATCAAAAGTTCATAAAACTAGATTAAAATCTGATAGTTATATTATCAAGTGTATATAACTATTTTTAATAAGTAGGTTAGTTTTAAAAGTCATACTAATATATAGATTAGTCTAACATCGAACAATTCAATCTTTGGAGAAATTAATTGAACATTTAGTACATTAATAAACTCACTACACAATGTCTTTAATTATATTTCTAATGGGGAGAAATTTTGAAATAACATATATTTATAAAAAAAATTATAGATATTAAATTCACCCCCTCTTGAGTATTCTACTCAGTCCAACATTTTGTATTAGAGGTGCTTAGAATTTTTTCAGTTTTCCAATATTTTCAAAACCTTTTGGAACTATGATTGAAGTTTCCATTCTGAGATCATAAAATTTCGCTTATTTATAAGAAAATTTCTCTTTGAAATCCATTTAAAATTCACATTATGGAAAATAGTTTAGATGGAGATGCTACTAATAGAAGACCTTTTTTAATGGAATCAACTTTCTTAGTGGAAGCATAAGATAAAAATACATCTAGAAAGCATGGAATTTGAAATCTGGAATGCTATTGAAAGTAAATATAAATTTTTTGTAAGTACTAGAAAAAAATGGGATGAAAATACCATGAATTACTATAACAATATCTCTAATGAAATTTATGATCTATAATGTGAACATGGAGATGAAGAGTCTAATTATATTTCTTCTTGTAAAATTTCACATGAGATTTCAGACACTCTTTCTATTTCTACTAAGGAAATATCCATTGTGAATGAAATGAAAATAAATACATATAATATTAAATATGATAATTTTAGAATGAAGGATAATGAATCTCTTTATGATATTCCAACCTAATAGATGGAGAGGAACCTCTTTCTTAATTACAAAATCATATGACATTAGAATTTTACTTATAAAATAACTCATTGGAAAGATAACGACGTATGAATATGAACTCATAGTAAAAATAGAGGAGGAGGTTGAACCTAAGAGGAAGTATGTAGCTTTCAAGAGTACTGACAGTAAAAATAAATAAAACAATAAAGTTAAAGCGACTGTTGAATGCTCTAGTAGTGATGAATCTGATTTAGACAATGTTGAAGAAATGGCACAGTTGTCCAAGAGATTCATGAAATTTTATAGTAAAAAAGAACTTTTTTAGAATGACCAATTACAATAGAAAGTATGATAACTAGGGAAACTAGAAATAGGATTGGAAAATAAACTATAAATCAGATGATATTTTCTGTTATGAATATAAAATGAATGGTCATGTCAAATCAGATTGACCAAAATTGAAATAAAAAAGGAAGTATGAGAATAAGGATAGAAAATTTAAAAAAGGAATGAAGGACACCTTGAGTTCCTTTTAGGATAGCTCTAGTGAATATTATTCATCTCATGATGAGAAATAAGATATGGAAAATATTGTTTTATGTCAAAAACATCTGAGGTAATCATAGACACTCATGTTCAAAATTCATACTATTCTGAAAATGAATGTTATTCTGAGAATATTTTGATTGATGAAGTATTTTAATATAGAAACATGATAGAAGAGACGTATTATGAACTAAAGGATAAATATAAATCATTGAAGAAAAACATGATCTTACTATAACTATTATATCTAGAATTAATACTATAAAAGAAATAAATGCTCATGTAGTCAAGGAAAACAATGAGTTAAAATTGTCTGATAAGATATTAATAAAAAATCTTGAAAATAATACCAATGGAAAAAAGAAAAACTTACAAAAATTCATGGTAAAAAGATAGATCCTAAGTATTCTTCTGGAATAGGACAACATCCCAGAAAAAGGAAGATATCAAAAGAACATTTTATGACCAAAATTGAAAAATCTACTTCCTTATTCAAAAAACAATAATTTTAGTAGAAGATCCAATTCTAAAAATTCTTTTACTCCATCTCGTTCAACTGGAAAAAATAGAGATTTAATTTTAAAAACACTATATTATGCCTATATTAAACCCATAATACAATTTTGGGTTCCTAAATCATTTATTATTAATGTTTGTAGACCCAAAAAAATTAGGGTACGAAAATTATGTCATGGATAAACTGTTTTGTAGGTAAACTACCGAAAGAGTTCCTATATAAATATGTGTACACAGACAGTTGGTGTGTATGAAAAAATGTAGTATACTACTCAATCTTTAAATGTATTATCAAAATTTATGGAGGACATGTCACATTTGGTTACAATGGTAATGGAAAACATTATCGGCATAAGACAGATCGATAACTATAACTCTATTTCAATTTCTATAGTAATTTATATTAATGGATTAAAGTATAATATTATTAACATATATTAATTATGAGATGATTAATTTAATGTTAAATTTAAAAATGATTCATTCCTCATTATTGATGCTAATAATAACATAGTATTTACTTCTCATAGAAATGATAATGTGTATGCTAAAAATTTAGACAGACTAGTCGCATAGAATGTTTCTTGTCAATGTTATTTTAACAAAGAGCCTTGTCTCTGGCACAAAATACTAGGAATTTACAATGTACAATCTATTAGAAAACTTATTAGAAAATGAAAAGTCAAGGATATACCAAAATTAGTGTTTCTAGACAATAAGTTGTGCAATCATTTTCAACAAGCAAAGCAACATAAAATCTCTTTCAAATCAAATAAATAAGTTCCAACTTCTCAACCATTAGAGTCGGTTCACATGGATGATTTAGACCATCTTGAGTTTCTATATTAAATGGGATGCACTAGGTATATGTTCTTGTAGATGAATATTCTAGGAATTCTTTGACTTATTTCTTAACTCACAAAAGTGAATCATGTACATACTTCACCAAGTACTATAATACTGTAGAAAATAAGAGTGTAGTTAGAATTAAATATATTAGAAGTGATTAGGGCCATGAATTTGAAAATCAATACATTGATTCTTTCTTCTCACACAATGGCTATAGTCATAAATTTAATACCCCTAGGACACCAAAAAAATGGAGTTGTAGAAAGAAGAAAAATGACCTTAGAAGATATTTCGAGAATAATGCTTAATGAATATGACCTAAAATTTACATCTGGGATGAAGCTGTTAATACAGCTCGTTATATTATAAATAGAATATTTATTAGACCCATCTGTAAGAAAAATAATAATGAGTTATGGAAGAATTGGTAACCCAAAGATAGTTATTTCATCATTTTTGGTTGGAAAGTATATATTATTAATACAAATGATAATCTTGAAAAATATGCATCCCAAAGTTAGGAGGGCATTTTTTTAGGTTATTGAACCTCTAGAAAAACCTATATAGTCATTAATAAAAGAACCAAGTTTGTGGAAGAATCTGTGCATATAAAATTTCATTAAACATATCCACAAGATCCTAACACATCTCCATACAACATTGATTATGATATATCAAATCTAGAAAAAAATGAAAAATCATCTAATCCTTATTTCAGGAAATATATTAAATCAAACAATACTATAAATTCAAAATAATTTATCCATAATGAACTATATCAAAATAAGAAAACTGAAATATATATTCCTAACTTTTCTCGACAAATAAGAGCTCAATAAATTTGAAAATAATAAATTTTAGAATCATGTGGATAGACCCAAAGACACCTTGATAATTGGAACTAAGTGGGTGTTTAGATATATTATAGATCAAAATGGAAATATTGTTAGAAACAAATATATATTAGTTGTGCAAGGTTATAGTCAAAAAGAAATCATTCAATATAAAGAATCCAATTCACCTGTTGATAGAGTTGAAGACATTATAATTTTTTTTCTTATTCTTCCCCTCTTAATTTCAAAACATTATCAAATGGATGTTAGGAGTGAATCCATAAATGGATATATAGTTTTCAGTGTTTTTTTAACACCCCCTAGTTTTACAAATCCACATTTCAAAAATCATGTTTTCAAATAGAGAAATGATTTATATGGTCTAAAACAAGCTCCAAGAGTATGGTATGATAGATAAAGCAATTTTCATATTCTAAAAGTGTTTACAAGATGAATTTATGATCCTTCTCTTTTTATACAGATAATTTCAAAAGATGTTTTAGTAGTCCAAATCTTTGTTGATGATATTATTTTTTTACCTTCATGAAAGTATTTCTGTATTGAATTGTCTAAAATGATGAAAATGAATTTGAAATAAGTTTAATGGGTGAAATCAAATTCCTTCTTGGATTTCAAAAATTTTAAAATAAATAAGGTATCAATTTAAATATGAGGAAGTATAAAAAATATCTTTTCAAATATTTGGCTCTGATAGAATTATATGTAGCGACACTCCCATGATTTCTACTTCTAAGTTGTGTCTTGATGATGATGGTAAATCTGTTGATCTATCCATATGCCAAGGAATGATTTGTAGAATTATCTACTTAACTACTATTAATCCAGGTTTAATGTTTATTGTGTGTATGTTTTCTCTTTTTTATGTTAATCCAAAATAATCTCACTTGAATGCTGTTAAAATAATTTTTAAATACCTCAAACATACTATCAATTTAGGCTTGTTTAAACACAAAGGTCAATCATTTGATATAGTGAGTTATTCTGATGCTGATTATGGTGGATGGAAGTTAGATTGAAAGATAACATCTAGCTAATGTCAAATTATGGGAAAATAATTAGTTTCTTGGGGTAGAAAGAATCAAAATCCAGTTTCATTATCTTCTACTGAAGCTGAATACATAGTTCTTAGTAGCTGTTGTGCACAAATTTTATGGATTTAACACACTCTTCTAGACCATGGATATCAATTTAGACATGTACCTATAAAATGTGACAACACAAGTTCAATTTACATATCTAACAACCTATTTTCTCACTTTATAATAAAACATATTGATGTAATACATCACTTTTTGTGCGATCATTATAAAATGGGTCCTATTAAATTAATATTTATTATCATCAAATGTCATATTGCTAAAATATTCCCTAAGGAATTGATCTCTAAAAGGATAAATTACATCATACATGAGTTAGGAATGATCAACTAGTAAGACCATGGGTCTATTTCTCCTTTAATATTTTTCTGTGACATTGTCATGGAGACCCCACTGTGATGCCAACACCGTTTTCATATCGACCCCCTTGGTGTTTTGCAAAATATTTCATGCTAACACCAATGACTCATCATTTTTATATGTTGTTTGTTTTTTTCAAAACGAAACTTTTTCATTAATTCTGGTAAACTCGGTTCACAATTTTGTGATTGTAAAATCATAAAAGATGTAAATGATATAAATTTTAATCGATCCTCCCTACTTTCATTACTTATACAGTATATATATATATATATATCTCTCTCTTATCCACTTTTATTTTTCTCTACTCCCGAACATTGACCTTTTGACCTTCTAACTGAAATGATAAGAATAGAGTGAGTAAAGTAAGCTCTGGAGGTGGGTGAGTCTCATCCATCCAAGAATAAAAATTGGGAATCAATCAAATCCTCGGGTCCTGTGAACCCAATCCTGCTAAACCGCGTTGTAACATTTGATAAGGATATTTTAGTGGTAATTCTCTTGGAAATAAGGTCTTTGTTGATGAAAGTGATGAAAGATCTAGGATAGCTTGAATTGTTTGAAAATAATGATATAGTCTTTTATCTGAATCTAGTGTATGTGTTTTGTATGAATCTAGAAATTTTTCTAGAAGGAAGTGACGTTTCATGTATATAGTCAATTATGAAATATAATATAATCTAGTTCTATTCAAGACATTTGGATGAGTATCTTAATGTACCTAACAGAAAAATGTTTGATGTTTATCAAGGTACTTATCTTCCTGAAAGTTAATTATTCTTCTATGAGACATCATTGAAGGAGCTAACTATAAATGAAAAGAACAGGAGATCCACCACCTTAGAATTAAATGGTGGGTAGAGAATTATTTTTATGTATATTTAACATCAGATTTATCCCTAGAAAAGGGACTTTTTTTCTCTAAAGTATCAAGATTTTTACATGGTTTATTTTCATCAGAAAAATGTAAAATATAATATTTGTAGATATTTGATGGTTCAAATCAATGAAATGATAATACCTAGGTGTAAATCTAATTCTCTCTTCAATTCAAGAATGATTTCAACTATAATGAAAAGTGATGTGTAAAGGATGATGATGATTTAGTTGTTAGTGTATGCAGTGGAATCTTCTTAATCTCTAAAATCTATAAAATATTGAAAATAAATTTGAAACCATGGATGAGATAATGACATGATGATGAAGAATGATTTTATGAGAATTTCAATCACATAGGCCATATAGTTAGACCAAGGGATCTAGTGGATCCGGGTCTCGATCCAGATGAACATTTTACCAATTCTTTAGATGAGTACGAGGGACCTATGACCCTTATTCGAGATGTGGGATCACCAAGTGATGATCTATGTTACCCAGGCATGATTGTACAATATAAAAGAGTCTCTATTGGACCTAAAATTTCACCTCTAGATTCATCCTCTCACAAACCTATTCTTAAATCCTCTGGTAGTGATGAAACCAAAGTATAAGGAATTGTAGATTATGTTAATGAATTAAATTATGAATAATATGAAGAGGAAAAATTTTGTAGTGTTGAAAATGGTTGATAATCAGGAAGGGAAGAAGTAGATGAATAAGTTGGAGATGAGAAGAATGAAGATTGTAATAATGAAAAATGTAGTGAAAGTTAAAGGGATAGTGACCATGGTTACCCGGATGATAATCCCGATTTTGTATGTATGGATGTTACTGTAACTACTACTGGTGTCTCTGTTGAGTGTGCTGGTTAGGAAGAAAATATGTTTGTATATGAACCTGTGTCACAAGTTGTGTACACTAAGAAAATAACACTACTTAAGAAAAGTAATCCAATCCAATAAATGTTGTCTGAGGAGGATCCATCTCTCATAAGAGTTGACACTCAGGGGGATCCTCAAATACTAGTTTCTCAAGCTGATGAAGATCATAAATGAAGAGGATTAAGTCTTGTACTATTTCTCCTATAGATTCTGATATTACGGTTGAATGGATAAGTACTCCTGGTTATGTAGCCTTAGGATTGGACTATAAAGATTCAGATGATGATATTGGTTCCCTTGCTGTAAAAGAATTAGTGGATGACACCACATCAGGTGACTATATAACTAAATCCTATTTTGAACAATTAAAGGAAGAAATATTTTCTTCCATAAAACACTCAGTGAAATCTCAAAGAGGTTTTAGATTATTGAATCCATGATATAGAATACTTAGTTGACTAAGAGTTTGAATGAAATCAAATATTTGGATGATGGGGTAAATCACACTGGTGCTTACAGTTCTTCTACTACTTCTACTAGTCTATCTCAAGTTGATGCTTCTTATATTTCAAATTTAGTGATAAATGTGATTTAAAAACATCTAAACACCTATAATGAGACAATTCTTAGTAGCAATACCATGGTCAGAAAATATTTTAAAAAGTTGAAAACTGGGATCAATAATTTGAACAGAGAGTATAAGAATACAATGTAAACATTCATGAATGTTCTTGAGAACGTTGTTTGTTATTTTAAAGATCTTGATCTTTCCATGATGAGAAAATAAGTTTTAGATATAACCTCTTATACTCTAGCTTCATGTATTGCTCCACCTACTATTTCCTCACCATCTACGGACTTTGAAGATCTTTCTACGGCTAGTTCAGTGTCTAAATAAGTGCTACAGGTTTTGACTACATGTTTAGCCAAGGATTAGGTTAGATTAGATAATGTGCTTGACCATGTAAATTTTTATACAATGACTGCATCAAAAACTCATCAGGAGTTGATCATGAGGATTATTGAGTATTTCTAAAAACTCATCCCAAAGCACAAAATGAGTAGTCTATTCATGTACCTGGGAACAAATGTTACTCTTCCACCAGTATGAAAATACTTTAAGGATCAGATTCATAATCTCATAGAATTTACTCTTATTTTGGATAAGATTATATAACACAAGGATAGTTATTAAAAATCTATGAGATATTGCGAAGAGATCATTGATGAATTCATCATGCTGTTGAAACCATATTTTCATGTCCATTGTGAATCCATTATTTTCCATCCAGTTGTAGCACATGGACCTGATAGTTATATGGATGCTCATCCTAAAATGTCAGTTTCTCAGGCCTTATCTCAAAATAGACAAGTCATCACAACAACTATTGCATCACGTGTTCTTTCTCAACAAAAACATACCCCTTTCTTCTATAGTTCTTGAAGGAGTTCCTCTTCCAACTCTCAAAATCAGTTCGAATCCTCCTGCTCCTCAGCCTAAACCTCACGATCAACCTTCTATTGACCATTATGATAAGGGGAAGTAACCCCATGATCCAAAATCATGATCATATCCTGTACTTTGGACTGATTTTTTATTTGATAGGGCTACGCCCTTGTTTATTTTTTTTATTGTTTTGGACTATTCAGTTTATGAATTCTATATTAATTATTTATCCTTTACAATTTTCCTATCACATTTTATTAATCCCAAAAGTGAATGAAATTTATTTAATTAAATAATCCCATGATTTGTGATTATTAAAAAAGGGTAGATTGTTGGTCCATAGAAGATATTGGCCACTATCTCTAGATATAGAGGTTTTAATTATAACATAGCATGTCATAATTTACATATATCTTATTTCATGTTAGATATTATATGAAAGAAATACATTATCTTGAATATCATATAATTTCATTCATATAACCATTAATTTTTTATTATGTCTAAAAAAGATTTTAATTAATTATATATTCGTAATTTTGTGGATTACCAGTTTCTATTATTGTTGGATTAAAAGACAGACAAAAAATATAAAATTATCTAAATATGAGTCACTGACGTAGACACACATATGACTCACCATCATTCATATGTATTACTGATAGAAAGATTAAATAGGAATACTTTCTATGTTTGTAAATATGGCACTATTAGAAATGGCTCACCATTAGGCAAGACACTGACAGAGATATGACTCATCGTTTCACGTACTACTGACACAAAAAACCTATCGTTAGTTCTAGTGACCTACCATTACATGATGCTACTGATGCAAGGAATCACTGACAGTTAAAATGAGTCACCATTGGATCAACTATCAAACAGATATGTGGAAGGACTCACCAATGAACAAGTCACCAATCGGAAACACACCGATAGATCAAAATGAGTAACCTTTAGTTCATTTGTCTCACCGATGAGAGGATACACTGACACCCAGATTCGCTGATACCAATGAAAGGAGACACTAAAACCAAGAGTCACTAATACCAATTGAATGGATTCACTCGTGCAAATATTCACTGATGCTGAGTGACCGATGATGATTGAACGATACATATTACTCACTTATAGTCATAAGAAACTATTTTCATATTATTAATTCAAATTTATATCCAATGGTCATATTTAGATGAATTAATGTTTTTGAAATTATTTAATGTTGTCTGTAGGACTACAGGAAGATAGCACGAGGTACATGCACGTGGGGAGATCTTCATTCCTACTGGATCTCATATTATAAAATATTTACACACTGGATTTTTAACATAAAGGACTAGGAATACACTGAAAAAAGGAATAGAAGAACTGAAAAATCCTAAAGCTCTTTAGTTATCATCAAAATACCATGAACTCAAAGCAAGAACATACATGGACATCAATAAAGAGATCAAGACCTTCTGAACTATACAGAACATCATTCCAACAGGAGAGATGAACACTTCAATCTTTCAAAACCAGACCACAGAATCTGTGATACATTGTTTCGCAGATTTTATTTAGAAGAGGACTCAAACTTCATTTACACTACATCAAATGAGTCCAGATATTTGTTGAATAACACACAAGGTCATCTAAACCTTTATCTATATCTTTAGATCTCTTGTGTTCTTTTGTTTACATTTTTTGAGAAGTGTCTGTATTTGTCTGTTACACAAACATTATCTCCTATTCCTAAATAGAGGATACTTTATATCATGATACTCTCTCTAATTATTATCTTTTGTATCCCATGTAGAAGAGTGGAATATTTCTATTGTGACCTATTTGTTGATTTTTTCATGAATAACTGTTGTAGAGGTCATGTGTGACCTGGACGACCTTGTGTGCTGTTGTGAACCGCGATCCAGGGTGTGGATCAAGTTTTTTATATATACTACTTGGTGGAAGGTGATCACCATGTAAAGAGAACTAAGTAACATCTTGATACTGAACCTCTTGTTTATTTCCACCATGTTTTACTCTTTAGTTTTACTTGGTTCTATCAAAATTTTATAAAACAAAATTAATCGTTGATAGTTATTCTAAAAGGTGTTTATAACTATTTTGAACTAGTAGTTTAGTTACAAAGGTTATAATAATCATCATATTTTTAAAGCTGGGAATTAAAAAATTTTCAGAGAAATTAATTTCACATTCCGGCCTTTTATATATTCACTACAAAAATAATTTTATTATATTTTTAATTGGATGAAACTTTCCGAGAAAAAACTTTATCATAATGTTTTATAGATACTCAATTAACCCCTCTTGAATATTCTACTCGGACCAACAATCACTATATCTTAACAATAATTCTATAAATATTTATACAGTGTATACAATATTTACCAAACTCTCAATTTCTTATAAAATTTTTATTAAATATAGAAACAAATTTCCATTTTAATCTTACCATTAAAATAGTTTTTAAATTTATTATTTACCATATATATAAAAATAATTATTCCACTCATTATAAATATTTAATAAAAAATATGCAACACACTGACATTTTAATATGTAACACACCATTAAAATCTACTATGTTCTATTGCGCATTCCAAACTATTGTGCATTAAAAACAATTATATACTATTAAATTATAATTATTTAAACATAATAGTTATAATGGAGCCATTGGGATGGTGGGCATGAAAATTAGTAACCAAATTTTTATATATATATGTATAATGTTTTCCATAATAAAAACAATAATCTACTATAAATTTATTTTCTATTTGTTGGAAGTGAAGATAGAATCATTTGAAGATAAAAGTGTTATTTCTCATAAAACTATTTTTATGTGCATAATGTATTTCTTTCATAATATATTAAATGAATCACTATTTATAAATTATTCAAATTAAATGAGTGGATTATATATCTAATAAATAGAATTAACAATTCATTAATTATAATTATTTGGAAAATAATGTGAATAAAGTCATTTTAGGATTCAAAAAACACATTTTCTTCATATATTGTATTAATTTCATTTTTTTGCAAAAGTTTAAATTAATTTATAACACATTTGGAAATTTTATTCGATAAAATGGTAAGGATTTTCTAAATCTCAATTTTAAAAATTATATTAGAGTGATATTTTTATAATTGATTGATTTTTAGTGAATAGTAAAAATGCCAATTTATTAAAACATTCATTTTATTTCATTAAATCAAGTAAATTAAAAGTTCTATTCTATTTTGGATTTTCTAATAAAGTAACATAAGATTCATTTTATTAAAAACATATAATAAATTCCATTAGAATAAATATTATATATTATATTTATATACAATAATTTTTTTTTCTAAAAATATAATTTTTTTAATATTTGGATTTTGTTACATTTTATGAACATATATTAAAATTAAAATTTAATGTCACGACTCGTCCTTGGGGCCAGTGCTGTGACTAACCCAACCCCGCCTACTATAGGCCAAGGTCTGGCGACTAGCACCAAAGGTGTAAATCCCAACAAAAGAAAAGGCATTGCCATTATAATGGTAAAAAACACAACAGAGTACGCAACATAAGTAAGCACAAGGTAATACTAAATACTAATATAAGTGATACAAGGTAAATGGGCCAAAATACAAACCCATCTGAAATGTATAGTATAACTAAAAAACTAGTACAACAGCAGTATAGTAAAGAAACATCCACTATGTTGTCCTATGGGAATCCCACCTGAAGGGTGGGTACAGACGAGCTCCTCAGCACCTCGGTCCGTCCGTCTGCTCCGGGTACCTCCCACCAAGTGGTCTACCTCCGAATAATGTCCATCTCTAAAAGTCTCAACAATGATCAGTGTTGTCCATTTTCTACATCAAACACAACTTAGTGCGGGCATAGCCCGTGCAGGGGTGAGTATAACGATACTCAGTACAGACCCCCGGGAACCCCCTAAGGTCTCCTAGAATCCATGAAGGATAAACCACAAAGGAAAGATACAAACAAAAAGTATCAACCATCTCTACTTAGGTATATCCACATTCAAATTCCTAATTCATCAATCTCAGTTCAGCTCCAACTCTCAAGCCCAATCACAACCCAGTAAACACCAGAAATAAATCAATCACACCACTGTTAATGATTGCATGTCAAGACTCAGCTCACACAGGTATACATCATTCATAAAGTGATAAAGATAATCAGATGTATCCACTGATTCATCAATTCTGTCGGACCCATGTAGGATACTAGACCAGCTAAGATATTGGACCCACAGAGGATACTAGACTAGCTACTCTGTGGGACCCACGAAGGATACTAGAACAGAAGTCAAACTGTCGGACCCACTTAGGATACAAGTATAGTAATCCTCACTGTTGAACCCACGAAGGATCCCAGTACAGAACTCATCGTCGTCCAACCCACAGAGAAATCCAGTACGGTAGACGTCGTCGTCAAACCCATGGAGGATTCCAGTACACTAGACATCGTCATCAAACCCACAGAGGATCCTTGTATGATATTCACCATCGTCGAACCCATAGTGGATCATAGTATGGTAGTCGTCATCTTCGAACCCACATAGGATCCCAGTATGGTAGTCATCGTTATCGAACCCATGGAGGTTCCTAGTACGATAGTCGACGCAGTCGCACCCAACTCTAATGTTCGCGCACACAGCACGCTCGATTCCGGGAGGGTCTTCTCATCAATCCAAGGGTTCGATACATAAACTGTCATGATCTCCAGAGTTGATGTATTCCAAATTTCCCTCTCATCAACAAAACCCAATGCCACAGACGGTGCATCAATCGGACGCCGAGTCTGAGAGTAATTGGATTTCCCGTTCCAGGGGCCCGGTTGGTTTTTAAGCTAAATCCATCCTGACCTTACTCCATCTGCATCCAATCCTCAAGTGGAGTATGCTAAAATAACCATCTCATCAAAAGGAATTCAACGTAGTTAACATCATGTTAATCAGACGTCCGGTCCTTAAGTTATAAGCGTTTCCGCTCCAAGGGCCCGGTTGGTTTGGGTTCGAACCAACCTGGTCCTACCCAAAATATGCTGAAACCTCAAGTGTAATATACCGAAACTACTGTATCGATAAAAGTATTCCTACTTAATTTACGGTGCATCGATCGGAGGTCCGTATCTCATGTTATGGGCAAAATACTGAAAAATGGTCTAAAGTGGGGGGTCTGGTCCTGGTCTGATCCGGCCCAACCCATCCTAGGTCGGCCCAAACTGATTCGAACTGACCAGGGTCCAGATCCGGCCTGGAAGGGCGTGGCCCAACCCGCGGGACCTGCCCTGGCCAAGCTGGGGGGTGTACGGGCTCGGCCAGCTGGCTGAGCGAGGGCGCGGCCCCTGGTTCTGCGAACGCGGCGCCTGGATGGCGCCGCTTGTCTCCTGGATACCAAGAGCCCACGAGATCCCTTCCTCGCTGCCGTAGCCAGGGCCGCGGTGGGCTTCTGCCGGTAGTGCACTGGGGCACCGCCGCTTCCAAGCAGCAGGCCGGTGCCGGTCGCCGCCTCCGTTTGCTGGCGACCCACGCAGTCGTGCTATTCCGCGGGCCACTTGTGTCATCCTAGTGGTCTATTTTTTCTTTCGACTGTGCCTGCAGTCGTCTCGGGATACAAACTCCAATGTGAAGGCTTCATATTTCCATTGTGGCCCTTTTTCATTGTTTCTATCATCTTTCACATCAAGAACAATATGATGATGGGTCCGAACTTGTTCGTTAGTCTATACCCACTGCGTTAGTGGTTGAAATCATCACCCAAAAATTAAACGCCATGCTCGAGGGTATGAATCACAAAATTAAAATATACAAATCCCCCTACCTCGTAGTTTACACCCTTCATCGTCGATCCGCAGAAGATGAGCGTCGTGGTAGTCGGGCGTCGCGGAAGAACGGTGTTGTCCCGTCAACAAATGAGGAGGAGTCCTTATCGTAGGCAATGCACGCTCCATGACTTTGAGGTGCGTCTGAGGAAGATTCATTGTTGGATTATGTCCTTCGCGCTCTTCATAGGGGATGTTCTTCATTGAAGAACAATGTTCTTTGTCAGAGAAGGACCACCTATCTTTAATTCTCCAGATCCCTTTTTCCCACAAGTGATTCTTCAAAGCAAAGACATAAAGAGGCTCTCCAATTAATAGAATTTCTATGAAATTCATATATTAATTCAAAATAGGTCCCATTTAACTAACGCTATCATTAGTAATATTATTTGTCACATTTAATGGCAAGAGGGAGATGGGAAGGCTCCACCATTAATGAGGAGTTGTCAAAGTAAATAGCTGAGAATTAAGGAGGAGTGGAGGTGAGTTATGTGAATATAATGGTTGGGAATCGTGTGGGCACACCTCCCAAATATCCACACGTGGGAGGAAATAACCAACCCACAAAATAAAATTGCATACCACAAAATTTTATTTAGTTTATGATTAAACCCCAAAAATTAACTTTCCACGCATATAATACACAACTTTAGTAAAGGTCCCCTTAAGTAAATAGAGGCACTTCAAGTTCATTGGTGCACTCAGATTTCAATTCTGAGCACCGCTTAAAATGATAGAAAAACAAACTCATTCATTCACTAAAAATACCTGATCTAATCTTCATAAAAACATTCTGGGCACACCAGGCCTCAAAATCAGGTCCTGTCAGAAACTTCATACTCACAAAATTCCAAAGAATTTAATAAAAGAAATTTCCTTTAAATTTATGGGTCCTTATATTACTCCCACCTCAAGGATACACATCCCTGTAAAGCTACAATATACACAAGGGAAACAAAAAGGGGTACTGAGCATGCATCTGAGCCTCCTACTCCCATGTGCTCTCCTGATGTTCTCGTTCTTCCAGCTAACGCACATTAGAGGAATCGACCATCCACGAGGGACCCTCTCATGTCGATCCTCGATCTCCATTGGAACCTTTGATAATATTGACCTGTCATCGATGTCCATCTCCCCATGATCGATGATGTGGGTCGGGTCGTGCACGTATCTCCTCAGCTGAGATACATCGAAGACTTCATGCATCCGGTGCAACTGATGTGGAAGGGCTAGGTGGTATGCCACCTAGCCTACTCTGCTGAGGACCGGGAAAGGTTTGATGAATCGTGGAGATAACTTTCCTCCCCGACCAAATCATCGTAGTCCTCATCGTTGTGAGACCCGTAGGAAAATGTGGTCACCATCCTCGAACTCTGGGGGTCTCCCTCTCCTATCAACATAGGACATCTGTCTGCTCTATCTAGTCTTCATCTGCTCTTGGATGATCTGCACCTTCTCCGTCGTAGCCTACACCATCTCTGGTCCTACAAGTGCTGACTCCCCTGGGTGAGTCTAGCACAAAGGTGATCTGCAAGGTCGGCGGTATAACACCTCGTACGGTATCATGCCGATGGTGGAGTGGTAGAAGTTTTTGTACGAAAACTCCACTAAGGGTAAATGATCCACCTAGATGTGACCAAAGTCAAGGACACTTGCACGAAGCATGTCCCTTAGAGTATGAATAGTCCTCTCATTCTGACCGTCTATTTGAGGATGGAAGGCAGTGCTTAGACATAGCTGCGTCCCAATATCCTTCTACAACCCCTTCCAAAGCCAAGAACTAAAGCGTTCGTTCTGATCAGAAACGATCGTCGATGACACACCATGAATTTGTATGATCTCCCGAACGTAGATGTTTCTTATGCTCTCTACCGAGCCCTTCTCTTTGATCGGTAGGATGTGGGCTGACATGGTAAGTCGGTCTATGATCACCTACAGAGATTCATGTCATATAGATGTACGTGGAAGCCCCATCACTATTTTCATGGAGATCTTATCCCACTTCCACTCTGGGACCACTAAGGTCTATACCAAGTCTACTGGTACCAGGTGATATGTCTTCACTTGTTGAAAAGTGAGGCATCGTGAAATGAACTCTGCTATAGCCTTCTTCATACCTGGCCACCAGTGCTGGCGTCTGAGGTCCTGATAAATCTTCGGCACTTCTGGATGTACCGCTAGATGGAAAGTGTGAAACTACCTCAGCACCTTCCCCTGTAGTGCAACTTGTACCATCATACGTACCCTGAAGAGGATAACGTGCTCCTCTCCTCTAGAAAATCCATCGGGTGTTAGCCTTGAGGATATCAGAGCACGTCGTGTCTCGCAATCAGTGTCTACTCACTGTGCCTCTCTAACTCGCTGAAGAAGTGGAGCAGTGACTGTGAGAGACTGAAGAAAGGCTGCTCCATCAGTATCTACAAAGGATATCTACAATGCTGCTATCTACTCTATCGCCTCTCCTAGAAGTTGAATGCTTGATCTCCTTCTGAGAGCATCAGCTACAATGTTCTCCTTCCTATGAGTATAGACTATATCAAATTCATAGTCTTGGAGGAACTCGAGTCGTCACCGCTATCTCATGTTCAGGTCCTTCTGCAAGAATATGTACCTGAGACTCTTGAGATTAGAGTAAACCGTAAACTGTTCACTCACCAAACTATGGGTGTGACTAGACATTTGTAGAGAACTCCACTACACCCTTTTTCTCTTATGTCCTACAAGAGCTGATATGATTTATCCCTTTCCGCAAAGAGAAATCTGGTCTCATCCACTGGATGAACTACATTATTTGCCTAATACAGTCAATCCTGAAATGAACGGTACATTTCATTCCATTAACGACATCGTAAGGCCTCGACGCTACTACCAAGAGATCCAACTGTTACTCTCACCTCCAATGGTCGATTCACACTATAGGAAGCAATGTGTGGTCACTAGGTCTCCTCCGGTAAGAATCTCTAATGTAAGGGTCAAGTCAATAGTTTTAATTTGAACCATTATGTATCAACCTTACAAAAAGGGTCGGAACACAAACATCACAAGTAAAAGTGTCTTTTATTACTGTAGCACAGAGTACAAAGGCACAAAGCAACCACAAAAAATGGCATCAACAAAGCCAGGAGAATCATGAAAAAAAGTCTCTATTCCTGGAGCTACTCCCACTCATATCCACCTGCTCCCGGAGCACTATGGTTGAACCTCTGCCTCTTCCTAGGAGGTCCCCCTACTACCTGCTCCTCATCTATAGGGAAGGTCAGGTATTCTCGAGCCATGTGGCCCTACCCGCCGCATGCATAACAATGCCTACTCCTCATATGGATGTCCTTGTTTTGTGTTCCCTGCACAACCAAACCTATATCCTGCGGTCGCCCACCTGATGGCCTGATCCGCTTGGACCTCTGCGTCAACTGTCTACTGCCGGCTGTATAAGACTCGGCTATGTGTCATCCTACGGAGGGTCTTGAAACTGGTTACTATTCAGCGTGAAAAATCTCCACTAGAAGGGCTCTCTCTAGTACCCCCGCCTGCGTCGGGATGTTGAGGGAGATCATTGAAGACCTGATCTCATGTTAGAGTCCCTAATCGAAGGTCTGAGCCCGGAATAATGGGTCTCATACCATATACATGGAGTAGAGTGACAAGTTAGTTAACCTCACTGAGTACTGATCTACTGTCATGCTGCCCTACCGTAGATGAAGTAAATCCTGGATCTGTACTGCACGAAGGGTGGTTGGTACAATCTCTGCCAGGAACATGATCTCGAAGTCTGCCCAGAGTAGAGATGCCTCATCATGCACCTGGAGAATCAGGCTCCACCATCTTCTCGACTACTGAATGTAGGACACTTGCGGAACGGATCACCATGAGGTCATCTGGTGTCCCTACCAATAAGAAAACTTTGACGACAACCTTCATCCAGTCCTCAGCTGCCTGTGGGTCCATCTTTCCCCAACACCTATGCAGCATTTGGCACTGGAACTCATGCAACACACTCAGGAGGCATGCACTCTATGCTGCTGGAGCGGCTGGTATCGATTGCCCAGCGGGTAGTGGTACCGTTGGTGCCTCCGCTGTGATGGGGTCCTACACTGAGGCCTCGTCGCTCGGTGGTTTTCCATATCGCACATAACTCGGAACCCTATCTGGCTGCCTTGATGGGGCCATCCTAAAAATAAATAAGTGTGCCACTATCAAACAATATACCTGGTGAGATGACACAAAGAAATCACAAATAAAATGTTTCAAGGGAAACACACACACAAAAAGTGGTTTCATGCACTTAGTCAGAAATCAGAGGTTATGGCCCTGGTGTATGGATACGTCGGCCGCAACACCAACAATGGACTCCCTGGACTGAAAGACACACTCAATTCTCTTAACGCATTTGCTTCACTGAAAGGAAAGATCAAAGTCTTGAGTTCTGCGGTAGAACCCAATCCTCTGTTAAGAATTTTTCACGACCCGCCCTCGGGGCCCGCGCCATGACAACCCCTAGCCCGTCTTCCATAGGGCAGGGGCTGGCGACTAGTACCAAAGGCATAAATCCCATAAAAATGGAAGGCATTGCCTTTATAATGGTAAACAACACAACAGAGTATGAAACACAAGTAAGAACAAGGTAAAAATGAATACTAATTTCAATGTTGAAAGGTAAATGGGTCAGAAGGAAAACCCAACGGAAAAGTACAGTACAACTGAAATACTAGTACAACAGCAGTATAGTAAAGCAGCAACCACCGGGTCATCCTCTGAGAATCACACCTGAAGGGAGGGTACAGAAGACCTCCTCAGCACCTATGTATGTCTGTCTTCCCCAGGTACGTCCCGCCAAGTGGTCCACCTCTGGGTACCATCTAGCTCTACAAGTCTCTACCATGATCAGTGATGACCGTCATTTGCATCCAACACAAAGTAGTGCGGGCATAGCCCGTGCCGGGGTGAGTATAACAATACTGAGTAGGGACCCCAATACCCCCCGAAGGTCTCCAAGAATCCACGAAGGACAAACCACAATGGAATGATACAAACAAGAAGTATCAACCAAATATACTTCGGTATATGCCCATACATATACCTAAATCATCAATCTCTGTTCGTCTCTAACTCTTGAGACCAAGCACAACCCAGTCCACATAGGTAAGAAGTCAATCACACAGTTGGTAATGATTTCATGTCAAGACTCAGCTCCCACAGGTATACATCTTTCATAAAGTGATAAAGAAGATTAGATGTATCCACTGATTTACTAATAGCTGTCAGACCCACATAGCATACTATACCAGCTAAGCAGTCAAACCCACATAGGATAATAGACTAGCTACTCTGTCTGACCCACATAGGATACTAGAACAGAAGTCAAACTATCGAACAAAAAAAGGATACAAGTACAATAATCATCGTTGTCGAACCCACGGTGGAACCCAGTACAGAATTAATCGTCATCGAAACCATGGAGGATTCCAGTACGGTAGATTTCATCGTCAAACCCACGGAGGATTCCAGTACGATAGATATCATCTTCAAACCCATAGAAGACCCTAGTACGATAGTCCTCATCGTCTAACCCACAGAATATCTGAGTATGATAGTCGTCATCGTCAAACCCACAAAGGATCTCAGTACAATAGTCGTCATCGTCAATCCCATGAAGGATTCGAGAATGGAAGTCGTTATCGTCGAACCCACAGAGGATCCCAGTACGGTAGTCGTCGTCGTCGATCCAACGGAAAATCCTAGTATGGTAGTCGACGCAGTCACAGCCTGCTCTAGGGTTCCCGCACACTACACACTTGATTCCGGGAGGGTCTGATCCTCAAGCCAAGGGATCGATAAATCAACTTTCATGATGTACAGAGTTGATGTATCCCGAAGTTACATCTCATCAAATGAAACGCAACGCGATAGATGGTGCATCACTCAGACGCTCGGTCTGAGAGTTATTGGCTTTTTCGTTTCAGGAGCCTGATTGATTTTTAAGATAAAACCAACCCGACCATACTCCAGCTGCATCCAAACATCAAGTGGAGTATTCCAAAAGAACTGTCTCATAAAAAGGAATTCAACATAGTTGACGGCACATCAATCAGACGTCTGTTCCTTAAGTTATAAGCATTTACGCTCCAATGGCCCAGTTGGTTTCATGTTTTAACCAACCCGGCTGTACCCAAACATCTCCAAAACCATGAGTGTAATATAACAAAATGACCGTATCGATCCAAGGATTCCAACTCAACTGACAGGGCATTGATCGGAGGTTTGTAGCTCATGTTATGGGAAAAAGAATGAAAAATAGTCTGAAGTGGGGGGTCTGGGCCCGGTCTAACCCAGCCCAACCCACCCTGGGTCAGTCCGAACCGGGTCGACATGACCCAGTTCCGAGTCCGGCCTGGCGGGGCATGGTTCGGCCCTGCCGGCGTGGCCCGGTCTGGGTAACCCGCCCCAGCCCGGCCAGGGTGGGGGTTTGGGCTCGGCCAACTGGCTGAGCGGGAGCTCAGCCCCTGTTTCCGCGAACACGACGCTAGGATAGTATCTCTTATCTCTCAGATCCCGCGCGACCATAGGATCCCTTCCTCGCCGCTGCGGCCGGTGCTGTGGTGGGCTTCTGCCGGCAGTGTGCTGGGTCGCCGCCGCCTCCGGTTGCCGATGACATCGCGCTGGCTACCCGCACCGCTGCGGTCTTCCTCAGGCCATCAGAGTCATCTCGGTGGTTCGTTTTTGCATCCAACTATTCCTGTAGTCATCTCGAGATCCGAACTCCACTGCAAATGCACCAAATCACCGTTGTATTCTCGTTTCGTCATCACCAACATCTCGTACATCAAGAACAATACGACGATGGGTCTGGACTTGTTCGTTAGTCCCTACCCACCACATTAGTTGTCCAAATAATCACCCCACAATTAAATGCCATTCTTGAGGGTATGCATCACATAAATGAAATATACAAATACCCCAACCTCATAGTTGACATTGTTCATCGTTGATCCGCAGAAGACGAGAATCATGGTAGTCGGCCATTGCAAAAGAACCGTTTCATCCCATCAATGATGGAGCAGGAGTCATTGTCGTTGGTGACCTAGGATCCTTGACGTAGAGGTGCGTCTGAGGAGGATGCGTCTTTGGAAGATGTCCTTCGTGTTCTTTGTCGGGGATGTTCTTCATTGAAGAAAAATGGTCTTCATCTGAGAAGGACATCCCCTCTTTAATTCTACAGAGCACTTTTTCCCACAAGTGATTTGCCAATGCAAAGACATATGGTGGCTCTCTAATTAAAATAATATCCCTGAAATTCATATATTAATTCAAAAAAGGTCTTATTTAATTAATGATGAAATTAATTTTATGATTTGGTACATTTAATTGGAAGAGAGAGGTGGGAAGGATCCACTATTAATAAGGAGTTGTCAAAGAAAACAACTGGGAATTAATGGGGAGTTAAGGAGAGTTATGGGAAGATAATGGTTAGGAATCATGTGGGCCCCACCTCACAAATATCTACACTTTGGAGGAAATAACCAAATAAAAAAATAAAACTGTGTACCACACAATTTTATTTAATTTAAGATTAAACCCCAAAAATTAACTTTCGAACCGCATAAAACACATCAGCAGTAAAGGTACCCTTAAGCAAATACCGGTGCTACGAGTTCATTAGTGCCCTCAGATTTCATTTCCAAGAAATTCTTTAAAAGATAGAAAACCCCGCTCGTCTGTTCACTGAACATACCCAAGCTAAACTTCATAGAAACATTCTCAGCACACCAGGCCTCAGAATCTGGTACTATCAGAAACTGGGAACTCGCAAAATTCCAAAGAATTTAAGAAAAAAATTTCGTTCAAATTTACGGTTATTTATATTTAGCACTTTGGGAAATTAAATGACTGAAAATTTATTAAATATTTGGTATCATAATATTAAAATTCCGTAATATTTTTCATTTAATTGTTATTCATAATGAGTAGTAACCATGGAAAAATCATATGAACGTGATAAAGGTTTAACTGAGTAAAATGGGGTTAAAACTGTGAGATTGGTTATAAAATGAAATCCTAAACTTGAATTTATTTCTTTTAATGTGTTTAGTTTTACCATAATCATCCTATATTTAAAAAAATATCATATTTGGTGTGTCTTTTCTTTGATTACGGTCTTTATATTATTTTAAGGAATGAATAGCTACAAAATCTCACTCTCTCTCACTTATTGTTTTGAAATAATATATATACACCGAATAATAATATTTTAATGAATATGGAAAATAAATATGATGAATACTAAAAAATATTAACGTATTAATTCATTTTTAATTTTATAGTGATGATATAATTACCTTGAATGACCATGCAACACCAACCCAGCGCTTTCCTAAGCTATAGAAAAATTAGGTAAATTATTATTAAAACTGTAATAGTATTATTTTTTTGATATATTATAGTTTTATATGAATAAAATGGATAATTATGATGAATTATTTATAGTTAAATTATTTATAATATAATTCCATTGTTATCAAGATCCATTTTAATTCAGAATATGTTAATAGTCATGAAAATGACATTAAATTGAATTTAATGATTAAAAAATATTGATTTTATAATTATGTTAAAATAAAAAGCCCTATTTTTTATAAATTTTATCTGAAATTTTACATTATATCTTCAATGGTTTATTCTTGTTCCATAATAAATTTATAAAATTTCTTTCATGACCATTAAATATTGAAAACTTTCAAAAAGGCCAATGATTTTTTTGTATAAAAGTAACTAACTTCAAATATTTTAAAAAACTCATGTTAGGCTATCTCTCAGTCCGCTGCCAAAATATCTCTACAAACATCCATTCACATGTACTTAATTCATTTTAGTAATCATAAGCCTCCAATTTATTGGACTTAATCTCAATGTACACTATTTTAGAAAACTTGTTAGAAAATTACTAGTCAAGGATCTATCCAAATTATAGATTCCAGACAATTTTTTTTTGCAATCCTTGTCAAAATGGAAAGAAACATAAAACATCTTGCAAATCAATGAAACAATTTTCCACTTCTCAACCATTAGAGTTGGTTCACATGGAAATTTTAAACCATCTCGATTTTCTATATTAAATGGGATGCATTATGTCTATGTTCTTGTAGATGAATAGTCTAGGCATTCTTGTTCTTATTTCTTATCTTAAAAAGTGAAACATGTACATACTTCACCAAGTAAGCTAATACTATAGAAAATAATCGTTTACTTAGAATTAAATATATTAGAAGTGACCAGGGCCATGAATTTGAAAATATAACATTGAAACTTTCTTCTCACACAATGTCTATAGTCATAAATTTTATACCCCTAGGGAACCTAAAAAAATGGAGTTGTAGAAAGAAAGATTAGGAAATTGGAAGATATTTATAGAACAATCCATAAGGAATATGACCTACAAATTTACATTTGGGATGAAAATGTGAATACAACTCCATATATAATAAACAAAATCTTAATTAGACCCACCCATAAGAAAACTCTTAATGAGTTAAGGAAGAATAAGTAACCCAAAGTTAGTTATTTCAACATTTATGGTTTCAAAGTATATATTATTAATACAAAGGATAATCTTTAAAAATCTGCATCCCAAAGTTAAAAAGGAATTTTTCTAGGTTATTATACCTCTAGTAAAACCTATATAGTCATTAATAAAATAATCAAGTTTGGGGAAGAATCTGTGAATATAAAATTTGATAAAACATATCCACATGATTCTATCACATATAAAGACAACATTGAATATGATATATCAAATATAGACATAATTGAAAAATTGTCTAATCCTTATTTCGGGAAATAAATGAAATCAAAAAATACTATCAATTCAAAATAATCTTGCAATAATGAACCAGATCAAAACGATGAACCTGAAGGAATTAGTCCTAACCTTTCCAGACCAAGAAGAGTTCAATAAATTTGAAAGAAATTATTTTTGGAATCCTGTGGATAGACCCAAAGACACCATGATAAATTAGAACTAAATGGGTGTTTATAAATATAGTGGATGAAGAAGGAAATATTGTTAGAAACAATGCTAGATTATTTTTCCAAGGTTATAGTCAAGAAGAAATAATTAACTATGAAGAATATTTTTCTCTTATTGATAGACTTCATGACATTATATTATTTTCTTACTCTGCCCATCTTAATTTTAAAACTGTATCAAATAGATGTTAGAAGTGCATTCCTAAATGTATATATAGTTGAATTTTTTTTTGAAAAACTCTTGGTTTTACAAATCCTCATTTTCAAAATCATGTTCTCAAATTCACAAATTATTTAAATAGTTTAAAAAAAGGTCCAAGAGCATGGTATGATAGATTAAGAAATTTTATTATTCCAAAAGGTTTTACATAAGTAATTAATGATCCATCTATTTTTATAAAGAGAATTTCAAAAAATATTTTAGTATTACAAATCTATTATGATGATATTATTTTTCAATCTTCATGAAATCCTTAGTGTATTGAATTTTATAAAATGATGCAAAATGAATTTGACATAAGTATAATGGGTGAACTCAAATTCATTCTTGGATTTCAAAATTTTCAAATAATGAAGGTATCAATTTAATTCAAAGGAAGTATACCAAATATCTTTTCAAAATATTTGGATTTGATAGCATTAAATGTAGTGACACTCCCATGTGTACTACTTGTAAGTTGTTTATTGATTAAGATGGTAAATTTGTTGATCAAACCACTTACAGAGGAATGATTGGATTATTTCTCCATATGACTACTAGAAATCCAGATTTAATCTTTATTACAGGTCTGTTTTCTTGTTTTCATGTTAATCCAAAATAATCTCACTTGAATGTTGTTAAAATAATTTTCAAATACCTCAAACATACAATCAATTTAGGCTTCTGTAACCAAAAATGGAAATGATTTGATAGAGTGAGTTGTTATGATGCTAATTATGAAGATGTGAGACAGATGGTAAGAGAACCTCAAGAGAATGTCACTTTATGGGAAAATATTTAGTTTTTTGGTGTAGAAAGAATATAAATTTGGTTGCATTATCTTCTGGAAAAGTTGAATACCTAGTTGCTGGTAGCTGTTGTTTACAAATTTTGTGGATTGAACACACTCTTCTAGACCATGTATAATAATTTAGACATGTACCTATAAAATGTGACAACATATGTTAAATTTACATATATAAGAACCTAGTTTCTCACTCTATAATAAAATATATTGATGTAATACAACACTTTTTTAGAGATCATTATCAAATGGGTGATATTACATTAAAATAGATTATCATCAAATATCATATTACTAAAATATTCCCTAAGACATTGATCACTGAAAGGATAAATTACATCATACATGAGTTAGGAATGATCAACTAGTAAGACCCTGGGTCTATTTTCCTTTAATATTTTTCTGTGACATTGTCATGGAGACACCGTTGTCATGCCGACACTGTTGTCATATTGACCCCATTAGTGTTTTTCAAAATCATTCATCCCGACACCAATGACTCATCCTTTTTATATGTTTTATGTTTTTATCAAAACAAAAAAATTTCATAAATTCTAGTGAACCCGGTTCACAATTTTGTGATTGTAAAATCATAAAAGATGTAAATGATATAAATCTCAATCGATTATCTATACTATCATTACTACTACTTAATCTCTCTCTCTCTTTTCCACTTTTCTTTTTCTCTACTCCCAAACATTGACCTTATGACCTTCGAACAAAAATTATTGGAATGGCATGAGTAATGAAATCTCTAGAAGTGGGTGAGTCACATCCTTCCACGAAAAAATGGGAATCAATCAAATCCTCAGGTCCTGTGAATCCAAGTCTTCTAAATCATGTTGTTACATTAGAGAAGGATATTTTATTAGAATGACTCTTAGAAAGAAAGTCTTTGTTGAAGAAAGTTCTGAAAGATCTAGGATATCTTGCATTGTTTGAAAATATTGATATTGTCTTTTATATGAACATAGTGTATGTGTTTTATATGAATCTGGATCTTTTTCTGGAAGGAAGTGATGTTTCATGGATAATGTAAATTGTGAAATGGAAGAGAATATTGTTCTCCTCAAGACATTTGTATGAATTTCTTAAGGTACCTAACTGAAATTTTTTTGATGATTACCAAGGTACTTCTCTTCCTGAAAGTTAATTATTCTGCTATGAGACCTCTCTGAAGGAGATAACTATAAATGAAGAGAACAGGAGACCCACCGCCCTAGAATTGAATGGTGAGTGTATAATTCTTTTTTATGTTTATTCAACATCATATTTCATTCTAGAAAGGGGAATTTTCTTTTATAAAGTATCAAGATGAATACTTGGTATATTTGCTTCAAAAAAATGTTAAATAGAATATTTGTAGATATTTTATGGTTCAAATCGATGAAATGATAAAACCTAGGTGTAAAGATAATTCTCTCTTCAATTCAATAATTATTTCATCTATAATGATAAGTGATGTGTAAAGGATGACGAGGATTTGGTAGTTAGTGAATGTAGTGTAATCTTCTTAATCTTTGACATCTATAAAAGAATGAAAATGATTTGGAAACCATGTAAGAAATAATGGGTTTATGAGGAAGAACGATTTTATGAGAAGGTCAATCACAAAGACCATACAATTAGACCAAGGGATCTAGTGGATCTGGGTCTCGATCTAGATTAGCATTTAACCTATTATTTAAATGAGTACGAGGAACCTGCTACCCCTATTCAAGATGTGGGATCACCAGTTAATGATTTAAGTTACCCAGACACTATTGTACCATAAAAAATAGTCTATATTGGTCCTAAATGTCTACCTCTGGATTCATCCTCTCATAAACCAATTCTAAAATCCTCTGGTAGTGACGACACCAAGGTTTGAGTAATTCTTGATTATATTAATGAATTAAATGAAGAATATGAAGAAGAATATGAAGAGGAAAAAAAATTTAGTAATGAAAATGGTTGAGAATCAGGTTGGGAAGAAGGAGATGAACATGTCGAAGA
The DNA here is from genome assembly GCA_963277665.1 of Viscum album. Classification (NCBI taxonomy): domain Eukaryota; kingdom Viridiplantae; phylum Streptophyta; class Magnoliopsida; order Santalales; family Viscaceae; genus Viscum; species Viscum album. Next base: position 302,393,272 of record OY728151.1, read on the forward strand.
TGAGAAAAATGAATATCAGAATATTGAAAAATGTAGTGAAACTGAAAGTGCTCGTGATTATGGTATCCCTATTAAAAATCTAGATGCCATATGTATGGATGTTACTGTAGCTACTACTGGTGTCTCTATTGAGGGTGGTAATCAAGAAGAAAATATTTCTACAGATGAACCTGTTGCTCCTGTTGTGTACACTAGGAAAGGAACACTACATAAGAAAAAGAACGCCATCCAAGAAACATTGACTGAGGGGGAGCCATTTTTTATAAGAGTTGACACTGAGGGGGGTACTCAAGTACCAGTAGCTCGAGATGATGAAGATCATAAAATATGATGAGTAAGTCTTGTAATATTTCAACTATAGATTATGATATTAATGCTGAATGGATAAGGAATCCTGGTTATGTAGCCTTGGGATTGGACTATAAAGATTCAGATGATGAGATTGTATCCATTGCTAGAAAACAAACAGTGGATGACACCACATTAAGTGACTATGAAACTAAAGATGATTATGAACAATTAAAGAAAAAAATATGTGCCTTTATAAGAAACTTAGTGAAATCTAAAAAATGTTGGAGATTATTGAATACTGGAGATAAAATATATAGTTGACTAAAAATTTTAAAAAAATTGATATGTGGTTGATGTTTAAAGGGCATGGGTGCTTATAGTTCTTCTCATACTTCTACTAGTCTATCCTATGTTGATGCTTCTTTTATTTCATCATTAGTGATAAATGTGATTCTGAAAAATCCAATCACCACTAATGAGTCAATTCTAAGAAGCAATACCAAGGTTGGAAAATATTTTAAAAAGTTGAAAACAGGGATCAATACTTTGAACAGAGAGTATAAGAATACAATGTAAACATCCATGAAATGTCTTGAGAACCATCTTTCTCATTTTAAAGACCTAGACCTTTCCAAGATGAGAAAATAAGTTCAAAATATCATATCCTCTACTCTAGATTCATGTTCTACTCCACCTACTCTGTCCTCACCATCTACTGGCCTTAAATATATTTCTAAGGCTAGTTCAGTGTCTAAATAAAAGATACAGGTTTGGACAACATGTTTAGTAAATATTTAGGTTACATCAGATAATGTTCTTGATCATGTAAATTATTACACAATGGCTTCTTCATAAAATCAAAATGCATTGATCATGAGGATTATTGTGTTTATCTAAAAACTCATCACAAAGCACAAAATTAGTAGTCTGTTCAAGTTTCTGGCCAAAAATCTTACTCTTCCACAAGTAAAAAAATTCCTTTAAGGATAAGATTCAATATCTCATATAATTTACTCCTCTCTTGGATAATATTATATAACACAAGTATAGTTATTAAAAAGCTATGAGATATAGTGAAGAGATCATTGATGAATTCATAAAGCTATTTAAACCATATTTTCATGTCCACTATGTATCCATTATTGTCCCTCCTGTTGTAGCACATAACCCTGATAGTTATATAGATGCTCAAACTAAAATGCCAATTTCTCAGGACTAATCTCAAATTAGACAAGTCATCACAACAACTATTCCATTATGGGATATTTCTTAACAAAGGCATACCCCTTGCTTCTACAGTTTTTAAGGAGTTCCTCTTCCTACTCTCAAAATCAGTTCAGATCCTCTTTCTCATCAGCCTAACCCTCATGATCAACCTTCTATTGACCATTTTGAAAAGTGGAAGGAACCCCATGATCCAAAATCTTGGACATATCCTATACAATCGACTGATTTTTAATTTGATAGGGCTACGTCCTTGTTTATTTTTTTTCTTGTTTTGGACTATTCTATTTATGAATGATATTTTCATTATTTCTCCATTATTATTTTCCTATCAAATTTTATTAATCCCAAAAGGGAAAGAACGTTATTTTATTCAATAATCCCATGATTTGTGATTATCAAAAAAGGGGAGATTGTTGGGCCATAGATGATGTTTTCCAATATCTCTAGCTATAGAGGTTTTAATTATAACAAAGCATGTCATAATTAACATATATCTTATTTCATATTAGATCTTATATGATGGAAAACATTATCGTGAAGACCATATCGCCTCATTCATATACCAATTAATTTGTGCATATGTCTAGAATATATTTTAACTAATTATATATGTGTAATTATGTGGATTACTATTTTCTAATATTGTTGGATTAAAACATAGACAAAAAATATAAAATTATCTAAATATGAGTCACTGACCCAGAAACATAGATGACTCACCATAATGCATATATCTTATAGATAGAAAGATAAAAAAAGAATATTTTCTATGTATGTTAATCTGACACCGTTAGAAACGGCCCACCATTGGGTATGAAACTGACAGAGAGATGACCCATCGTTTCACATACTGCTGACACAAACGACCTATCATTAGCTCAAGTGACCTACCATTGCATGATGCTACTGATGAATGGACTCACTAACAGTTAAAATGAGTCACCATTGGATCAACTATCATGCTGATAGAATGAAGGACTCACCAATGAACTAGTCACCAATCAGAAACACACCAATATATCAAAATGAGTCACCGTTAGTTCATTTTTCTCAACAATGAGAGGATACACTAACAACCAGATTCACTGATACCAGTAAAAGGAGACACTAAAACGAAGATTCACTAATACTGATGGAAATGACTCACTAATGCAAATATTCACTGATGATGGGAGACCGATGATGATAGACCGATTCATATGACTCACCGGTAGGCATAAGAACATGTTTTCATATTATTAATTCAAATTTATATCCAATGGTCATATTTAGAAAAATTTATGTTTTTGAAATTTTTTAACGTTGTCTGTAGGACTATCAGAAAATAGTACGATGTGCATGCACGTGGGGAGATCTTCATGCTTACTGGATCACATAGTATAAAAGATTTAGAAATTATATTTTTAACATAATGGACTATGTATACACTGAAAAAAAGGAATAGAAGAACTGAAAACTCTTTCAGCTCTTGAGCATTCTTCAAAATCCCATGAACTCAAAGCAAGAACATACAGGGACATCAACAAGAAGATCTAGACCTTCTGAACTATACTGAACATCATTCCAACAAGGAGATGAACACTTAACTCTTCGAAAACCAGACTAGAGAGTCTGTGATACTTTGTTTAGGAGATTTCATTTAGAATAGGACACAAACTTCATTTACACTACATCAAACAAGTCAGGAGATTTGTTGAATAAAATAAAAAGTAGTTTGAACCTTTATCTGAATATTTAGATCTGTGGTGTTCTTTTGTTTAAATTTTTTGAGCAGTGTCTGTATCTGTCTGTTACACAAACATTGACTCATGTGCATAACTATAGGATACTATATATCCTGAATCTTTCTCTCATTATTATATTCTATATCCCACGTAGAAGAGTGGAAGAAGTCAAGTGTGACATGTTTGTTGTTTTTTCCATGAATAATTTTGGTAGAGGTCAAGTGTGACCTGGATGACCTTGTGTGATATTGTGAACCCTGATGCAGTATATGGATAATGTTTATTAATATAAACTACCTGGCGGAAGGTGATCACCAAGTAAAGAAGACAATGTTCACATCATGAGATTGAACCTCTTTTTTATTTCCACTGTGTTTTACTCTTTAGTTTTACTTTGTTCTATTAAAATTTTATAAAATGAAATTGAACTTTGATAGTTATTTTAGAAAGTGTTTATAACTATTTTTGACTTGTAGGTTGGTTTAAAAGGCTATAATAATCATCATATTAGTATAGCTAATAACTAATCAGTAATCAATGAAATTAATTTAAAATTCATGACTTTTATATATTCACTACAAAATGAGTTTGATTATATTTTTAATTGGTTGAAATTTTCAGAGAACAAATTTTAACATAACGTTTTATAGATAGTCAATTCACCCCACTTGAGTATTCTACTCTGACCAATAATCACTATATCTTAACAATAATTCAATAAAAAATTATACAACTTATACAATGTTAACTAAACTCTCAATTTCTTATAAAAAATTCCTCAATTATAGAAACAAATTTCCATTTTAAACATAACATTTAAATATTTCTTGATTTTTTATTTAATGGATAAATAAAAAAATTATTCTACTCATTAATCATATTTAATAAAAAAATATTCAACATTTTGACATTTCAATATGTAATACACCATTAATATTTACTATGTTCTATTATGCATTCCAAAATACAGTGCAATTAAAATATTCATATACTATAAAATTATAATTATTTAAATATAAAAGTTATAACGGAGCCATTGGGATGGTGGGAATAAAAATTAGAAACCAAATTTATATATATATATGTATAATGTTTTCTATAATAAAATTAATAATCTTCCATAAATTTATTTTCAATTTGTTGGAAGTGAAGATCGAATCATTTGAAGATAAAAGTGGTATTTCTCAGAAAACTATTTTTATGTGCATAATGTATTTCTATAACAATATATTAAATTAATCACTATTTATAAATTATTCAAATTAAATGAGAGGATTATATATCAAATGAATAGAATTAACTTTTCATTAATTATAATTATTTGGAAAGGAATGTGAATAAAGTCATTTTAGGATTCAAAAAACACATTTTCTTCATAAATTATTTTTATTTTATTTTTTTGCAGAATTTTAAATTAATTTATACCACATTGGAAATTTTATTCGAAAAAATGGTAATGATTTTATAAATCACAATTTTCAAAATTACATTAGAGTCATTTTTTTTATAATTAATTGATTTTTAGTAAATATTAAAAATTCCATTTTTTAAAAAAATTCATTTCATTTCATTAAATCAGGTAAATTAAAAGTGCCATTATAATTTCAATTTTCTTTTAATATAAAATAAGATTCATTTTATTAAAAAAAATATAATTAATCCATTAGAATCAATATTAATTTTTATTTTTATATATAATCATTTTTTATTCTAAAAAAATATATTTTTTATAATATTTGGTTTTTGTTACATTTTATAAACTTAAACTAAAATTAAAATTTAACACTTTGTAAAATTAAATTACCGAAAATTTGTTAAATATTTGGTACTGTAATATTAATATTATGTAATATATTCCATTTACTAGTTATTAATAATGAGTAGTAACCATAGAAAAATCTTATGAGCATGATAAATGTTTAAATGATTAAAATGGGGTTAAAATAGTGAGATATGGTATAAGAATAAATCCTAAACTTGAATTTATTTCTTTTAATGTGTTTAGTTTTACCATATTCATTCTATATTGTGAAAAATATCCTTTTTGGTGTGTCTTCCCTTTGATTACGGACATTATATTTTTTTAAGGAATGAATAGTTACAAAATGTCACTCTCTCTCACTTATTGTTTTGTAAAAATATATATATATATAGATAAAAATAATATTTTATTGAATATAGAAGATTAATATGATAAATAATAAACAATATTAATGTATTAATTAATTTTTAAAATTTTAGTGATGATATAATTACCTTGAATGAATATGCAACACCAACCGAGTGCTTGCGCAAGATATAGAAAAATCAGGTAATTTTTTTTAAACATTAATAATACTATGTTTTTTAGATATTATGGTTTTATATAAATAAAATAGATAATTATAATTTATTATTTATGGTTAAATTATTTATAATATAATTGCATTGTTATCAAGATCCATTTCAATTTACAATATCTTAATAGTCATGAAAATGACATTAAATTGAATTTAATGATTAAAAAATATTGATTTTAAAATTATGATAAAATAAAAAAACCTATTTATTATCTATTTTATGTGGAATTTTACATTATATCATGAATAGTTCATTTATGTGCCACATTACATTTTTTATATTTCTTTGATGACCCTTAAATATTCAATACTTTTAAAAATGCCAATGATTTTTTCCTATAAAATTAACTCACTTAAAATATTTAAAAAAACTCATGTTATGATATCTCTAATTCCACTCCAAATATATCTCAAAAAACATCAATTCCATGTCCTTAATCCATTTTAGTAATCGTAAGCCTCCACTTTAATGCAATTAATCTCAATCGAAAGGAGGATATCAAAATATGTGGTATATGAATTAACATATTACTTTTATGTTTATTTATTCATCTAAATCACTCATGTATCCCAAAAAAGATATAATGAAATAAGTATCTAAAATATACTAAAATTTTATTCATTAACATTAAAAACCCTTCACTGTTAGCTTTTTCATCAAATGGAATATGAGAACATCGCTTGTCAATACATGTGGACTACCACCTCCACAAAGTGTTTTGATTTTTTTTCCTTACCATATCTCATGGATGGTTATAAATATAAAATTAATGATAATATAAAGTTTTTATTTAATATATATTACTCAATAAACATAAAATAATATATATATTGTTTTCCTTCAATTACATTTGAAAATGATAACGTCGTTCCTTCGTAAGCATGAACTTCCACCTCCACAATATAATGTGATTCATTTTTGAGTACCATATCACATGGTTGGTAAAAAGGAAATTTTTATGGAATATATATTATAATTATAATTATTTGAAGTTATATTTTGGTTTAATATTCTTTCATTCCTTTTATTTTAGAAATTTTAAACTTCACTCGTGTGTATGTATGAACTATCATATCCACAAAGTGAAGTAAATCATTTTTATGACCAACATACATGGATGGTTATAAAATTATATCAAATTATAAAAATAATATTTATTATAGTTGTATGATTATATATATGATTCAATGATGACACATTTGACTATGTTTATCCTTCTGAATCTGTTTTGTAAATTAATAACTGAACAACCTAAAAATTTATAACCTATATCTAACCAAATTGGTAAATAAATTAAACATGATAATGATTAAAATAATATAAAAAATAGTAATGTCGATTTTTTTAATTAAATAAATTATTAATACAGTTTTTTAATCATGGGTTATAGAATGTGATAAATTATTCAGGACTAATGTTGATAGTATTTTATTTAAGAAATTTATTTATAGTTTTTATTTCAAAATCATTTTTATGTCCCTTTTTAAACAAATGATAAAATAATGTTCTTATTTAGTTTTAAAGATTGTTATAGTTCATTTTATTTTATATTTACAGCATTTTATATTCTATCATATGAAATATTTCCAATGATTATCAACTGTGCTATTTCAACTATATTATTTACAAATGTTTAATGATTTTTTAGTGTTTACCTCATGATCACCTTTTTACACCATATTTTTTTCTAAATTATTAGTATGAGATTAATGTGGATTCTTTTAAGATGGTCTATTATTTTTTCACCTTGGGAGTGCTTCACTAGGGTCTCAATGCTCAATTTAACACATTGATTCCTAAAATTGATAATTCTTGTGAGCTTAACCTTTTAGGGCTCATCGCTTTGCGTAACACAATCTATATGATTATTAACAAGATATTTTCTAATAAGAATTCATGAATTTCTTCTAAGATCATCTCATTGAATTAATTAGGCATCATTAAAGGAAGGTATATCAAGGAATTAAATTTCTCTGACTCTAAACGTTTAAATCTTTACAGGGAACTTGGAACAAGAAGGAAAATTTCCCTTAAGATATATATTGAAAAGGAATTTAATCTTTAAGAGTTTTTATTTTTATACAAGGTGAATTTATTTTTTATTTTCAATAGAAATTTCAACGATTGGGTTTCTTCCCTTTTATACTTATCTTATCTCTTGGTTCTTATTAATGGCTCAATAGAATGATATTTTACCTTTTCTATAGGTGTTTTTCAAGGTGATCCTTTTTCAGCTCCTCTATTTTTATTGTGGAAGACTATACTAGGAGGCTTGTATCTCACAAGGTTTCACAAGGAATGATCAAGCTAATTCAAGTATCAATGTACCTAATTTATCTATCTCATCTCTTCTATAATGATGATATAATTCTTTTTATGCATGGTGGTAAAATAAATAATGTTTTTCTAAAGAAGATTTTATAACACAATGAAACTGTTTCTAGGAAAAGTAATAGGAGTGATAAATATTTCACTTATTATAGTAAGTGGCTCCCTATCTATTGAAAAAATAGTCTTCTATCAATAATTGGAATTAGGGTGGGGTACCTTCCTTTCATAGATATTGGAGTTCTACATTTTTGGGGTAGACCAAGAGCTTCATATTTTTATAAGATTGTAGACAATGCCAATTGAAAAATCCCAACTTGGAAGGGGATATTTTTATCTATGGATAGAAGAATTAGTTTGGTGAAGGCTACTATTATTTAAAAACTGGTATACTATTTGATGGTTTATAATTGAATATGTAAGCTAATTAAGAGACTGAATATTTCCATAAAGAACTTTACTTGGAGTGAAAAAATATATGAAATAATTATGGACACAATTCCCTCGAAAAATTGTTGTAATTACTTATCCAATAGAGGCATGGGCATCAAGAATATTGGGTTGTTCAATGACTCCCTTTAGGCTGGTCTATCATGGAGCCTTATTCACAGTAGTTCATATTCTATTGGTTTTATTAAAGCCCAATTTTATAATAAACATTAGCATGGAATTCATGCCTACATTGATTCTTCTATATAGCCAGAAATTAGGAACTATTTCCAAAATATCCTGACATGCTCAAGATGGGTTGTGGATAAGAACTCTGGTTTGATGTTTTGGTTTGATAATTTAAGTATTTTAATTCTAATAAATGATTTTCACACTCCTTCTCTGAATACTCAAGTTTCTATTAAGTAATTTTTTATGATCATCAGATGCTATTACAAGATTTACATCATAATGTTGTGGATATCTATGATTTTTTCAACTGCCCATATTTACTGGTTTGGGAGCCTGCTCGAAATTGGGTTCTCAAAAGTTATTTATATTACCAAAATGTAATAAAAAGATTAATTTCTGACTTTAAATATCCTCCTACTTTCAATAATGAATGGATTAGATATTCTAGTCTGGCTTTAATCTATAGAATTTCCTTTAACATGTTACCTATTGTTGATTTTATGAAGATGTGTGGTCTTCCTCTTTTATTTTAATTATTTTATATATCATCAACACAAAGAGGTTTATTAACATTTATTCCTCAGTTTTGGAACAGATTTGGCTATAAGGAATGATATATTAATGGTTTCTGGGTTGTAGGGCTAAGAGTCTTGAGTTTGCAAGCCATGTTGCACTATTGTGCATATTTATAGTGCTCAACCCAGATTAGTACCATCTTACATGTTATAGTGTGTAAAACATTGAATTGAATTTTATTTTATTGAAAATATACATTCTATGTTACAAGGCACTACTATAAGAATATGGTATAAAAAGTGGTTTTGGATGCCACCATGGGCGCTGGAATAACTCAAATGAGATATTATGATAATAAAAAAGAAATATTTTAGTGTATTGAATAAACTGGGTGTCCCTATAAATTTTAATCTTATTATGGGAATAATTGAGGTCTTCATGTCCCCCCCATTTCCTCTCTATACTAAAACTAACACTGATATTGCTTCAAAAGGTAACCCTGATCCCACAGGGTGTGGTGTTATTTTTCCGAACAATGAAGAAATGGAAATATGATTATTTTATGTATTGTTTTGTGTGGCTACCTCTCTTGAGGTAGAGATGCTGAGAATTATTCACACAGTCTATTTTTTTAAAATTATGGTATGGAATAAAATTTCATTGTAATGGGAATATTCTTTTATAGTGCATGCCATTTGAAATGGGGAGTATCATATTTCTTGGAGGATATCAAAAAATGGTGGGATTTCATGAATGATCTCATTATTCTAAACATCATTACTATGCTCATTTTTAGTGGGCTAGCATATTTTCATATTCAATTTACAACTTGAGTGTTGATAGGACTCTTACCTGGTTAGATACCCTCCCTATTGACTTTATTCATTTTTTATAATAGCGATTGTATTAAGATCCAATGTTTTTAAATTTTGTAATTTAATTTCTATGAATGAATAACATAGAGTTTTGGTCAAGGGAAAAACTATTTTATACATCTTCATATCCAATATTAATTATCATGATTAATCTATAATTTTTAGTTGTTTTTTTAAATTATTCGAATTATTCAATGAATTTTTAGTTTTATAATTTTTTTGAAAATAAAAGGATATATCGATTTAATTTCAAAGATAATTTATAACAAATATATAATGATATTTTTTGAAAATTTAAACATTATCGAATGATTATTATGCTTCATTGGGGATATAATATAATGATATAATCCATTTAATCGCTCTATATGATAGATAATCAGGTTTTTCAATTTATTAATTGTGGAAAATATTGTAATTTCATATACTCATTGTTCCAAATGAATGTTTATATATATTATGTATTGAATTTTTAGTTATTATAGTCATATGATGAATGAAATTGAACTATTAATTGAATTTGTGGGTACCTGTACATGATATCCACTCCATATTTTTGCAAGGATCATTATAGAAACTAGCACTGGTATATGGAATATGACTTACCTATTTATCTATGTAGTGTTGGAATGGGTCCTTGACCAAAAGACTATAATTTCTGACATTAAGAATTATAATACTATGTAATTAGATATTTTTATTCTCATCATCTTTTATATTTTATGATCACCTTTTTATGAGTTTTTGGGACATATTTTGATTTTATAATATAAAAAATAATCCTATTATTTAATAGAAAAGATAATGATCTCCTAAGTGAGAGAATTATTTTCAAAGATTTTTTTTTATATTTTACTAAGAAAACCTCATGAATTTTGATTTTAACATTATTATTTCTTAATAAATGTATTTATAAAAACATTGGGGTATTGTTTTTTAAATTTGTAATTATTTTATTATTTTGAGATCAAGGATTATTTCCTGAAAAGGATGCCCTCCTTAATAATTTTTAACAATTTTAAATTAATGAATGAGTCTTTCCTCTTTTTATGTCCCTTAATTAGATTTTTTTCCTCATCCCATGTTTTCAAAATTTTATTATAGTTATTAAGGATGTGTAAAAATTATAATAAGGTCAATGGTGAAAAATCATGAATAAACAAAATGTGTTATGAATGAAAACATGAATGTAAACATAAAAACCTATTTTTAAAGAAACAATTTCCCCTTAGTTGAAATTTTGTCATTATATGTTACATATTTCTTAATTATATAAAATTGTAACCTTAAATGGTATCCTTGTTGTATGTGATGCATTATTTTATTAGATTGAAATTATTGAAGTTATAATTTCTGTTAGTTTAGTTGCTATGAAAACCATCATTTAAAGTGCATGATTTTATCACTCGATCTATGTGTATGGGTCTAAGGTGTTATAGTTTGTATCCATGGAATTGCTTATAGAATTCTATAGTTTAAGATGTCATTTTATGATAAATATTATTTGATAAAAAATATATATTAGGATCATCGGTTAGAGGTATTCTATAATAGTAAATGTTTTTTTATTTTGGTGAATTAATGTATGTTTTGATTGAATCCAAATATTTTAATATAATATTATACGGAAATATATGTCGTAGTCTTCATCCTTTTTCATGGGATGTATTATCTTGATACACTCATTCTATTTTTATGGTTTTAGAATATGCATGGAAACATCCAGAACCATGTTAACAAAGGATGTTATGGACAATGCAGTAGTTTTAAAATTGAGAAACTAAATGAGAAATTAGTTGGAGTTAAAACTCTTGTGGTTATACGTAACTATCTAACATTAATTATCATTAAAAATATGATTTGATTTGTGTTTTATAATTCAAAAAAACAATGAAAACAATTTCATTGGTGTTCATATCTAAAGGATCGTGTTGTGAATAATATGAAACATACTTCATGTTAATAATGTGTGATGAATAACCTAGAGAAATGTATCTAAGAAACATAATGATTGTTCATATTTTGTAAATGATATCATTTATGAAAAAAAAATTCAAGTAGAAATTGATGTGTTCAGTTGGGGGGGATTAATGTTTTTCTTAAGGTATCAATTCAATTCTTTAAATGTGGTGAGTATATAAATTATGAAAATCAATTCATAAGGGTCGGTGATCATGAAGGTAATCAACAATAATGGTTTAATAATGGTTTAGAAAAGTCATATACTATAAAAGTGAAGATGAATAAACTATATAGAAAGTATAAAACTTATGAGTTATTTTAATATTTTTTTATTATTTTTAAAGTAGGAAACCTAATTAGATTGATATTAATGAATTTTAGCACATGATTAATATTTTTTATTATAGGAAGGGTGTTTTAAGGAAAAAGATAAAAATTCATGGTAAACTTGTAATGAAGGAAGTTGAATCATTTAATTATATATATATATATATATAAGAGTTTTGATGTTGTAGTATTTAATATAAGGGTTTTTAAATTTAAGTATTTTAATTGGTTAAAAGGTATAAATTCATATTTTTAGGCCTTATGTGATTATATTATATGGGGATTATTGATTTTTTATAGATATGTTTATTGGGTTTTAGAAAAATACAAGAATAGAATTATTTATGTTGATTTGTGATTTAATATTGAAATAGTTATGGAAATAATTAAATTAATTTCAGGAATATGATTTTTTATTACCATGGGGATTAAAATCTTAATTGGTGACTAAGTGATCAAAGTTTTCTTTTAAAAATAAGGTATCTATATTAGATTTTAATACATAATAATGGTATATATATCCATTAATTTTTCCTTTTAATTTATTATGATGGTTATTTAGGAAGAATGTTATTATTATAACATAGTCTAAAATTTATAGTTAACCTTCAGTGACAATATTATCTTTGATCTAATTGTAATTATGTTTATTTTGGAATAATAGGTTAATATGTTTTCGGAGACATTATACGATTAATGTGAATTTAATTATTGTGGATAATATGATATTTTTCTATAAAAATTATTTATATTGTTATAAGAATAAAGAATTAATTACATTTTAAAATTATATATGATTTTTTTGTGGATTTATGTCATATTGATACATTTTATTTTTTGGAAAATATTTGTATAAATTTTGGAAAAGTGATTTTATGAGATATTAGTACTATTATGAGAAAAATGTTAAATTTATATTACAATAATATGTGATAAAATTATTCTACTCATTGTGTTTGAATTTTTTTCTCATATATTTTAAATAGTTAACGGGTTAGTTATTTATGGGAAAATTATTCTTGAAATTTGGTTGTTACTATTGTACTAACAGTTTTTTGTTTTTTTAATAGATTTAAACATGATCAATAACATTTTATACATTTTTTTATCATGTGATCAATTGAAATTTAATTTTAGTTCTTCAAAAAAAATCATCATGATTATTTATCAATCAGATTAAATAGAGGCGAAAAACGACTACGAACACAAAAAATGTATAATATTACACATATAGAATGAAAATAAATCATGTAAGTAAGTTTTATCCTTATCTAACTAAATTTTAAAATAATTCTCCATCTCAAAAAAGAGTTAGATAAAATTATCGAGTTGTATATGTAAAATAGTACTCACTATTATTGTTTTATTTTGGAGAACTATTCACAAGAATGTTTATTATTATGGTACGTACATGATTTTTTAAATATTTATGATATTATATGTTCCCTAGTAGTAACATAGAAATTCCTTAGCTTGATAAAATCTACTTTTAATATTATACCTATATCAATATACATTAATTTTTTTGACAAAAATCAATTTATAGGGATGAAATTTTTATAAGTGGAGAATGTAACAACTCAATATTTCAATATGTAATGCACTTTTAAAAATTAATTTTTAATATTTCATGTACTACATTCATTACCATTATTAAAAAATATCAAAAATTGTAAAATTTATATTATTTAAATATAACCGTTATAACATAGTCATTAGATTCGAAGCTATGAATAAGAGTAAAAACATTATGATATATATATATATATATATTCCTTAATAAATCAAAAAATTAATTATATATTTATGATCTATTCTATAAAAATTATGATTAAATAATTTAAAGGAAAACGATATATTTTTCATAAATCTAATTTTAGTGTTTATTGTATATTTATATGAATATATTAAATTAATCTCAATTTATAAAAGATTAAATATAAATTATTAAATAATATACCAAATACAATTTATTATCATAAAATTTATTATTTTTATTTGGAATTTAATGAGTTTAAATTAATATTATACATTAAACAAAATTTTTAAAAAAATGGTTTTTAATTTCAATTTGTGCAGAAATATTAAAATTCATTTCTGAAAATATTATTCATATTATTTAATAAAATAGAAAATATCATTAATAGCATAATTTAAATTTTTTATATGATGGAATAATTCGTATTTTTTAGAAATGTTTTATTTTTGTGTGTATTGTAAAAAATCCTCATTTATTCAAGTTAAAATTTCTTTTCATTAAATATATAATTTAAAAGTACCAATCTAGTTTGGATTTAGTTTTAAAGTAAAAAAAAGTTCTATTTTATTATTTATTCTATAATTAATTCCTTATGAATTAAAATTATACCTAGTTTTGTTATATATATATATTTATTTATTTATAAATCAATTATTTTATTAGAAAAATGTTTTCGGTGAATTTTACTCTATTATAATAAAATTATTTTTCAACAATTTGGAAATTAAATCACAGAAATTGGATTCCATATTTGGAATCAATATATTAAAATTATGTAATTAGGACCATGTAATTGTTTATCATAGTGAATAGTAATCATGGAAAAAGCTTAACACCATAATAAAGGGTAAAATGAGTTAATCAAGGACAAAAATATGTGATTAGGTCTAAATAAATCCCACACTAGAATTTTTTTATTTAAATGATTTTATTTTAACTGTCATCAACCTATATTAAATAATATGGAATTTCGGTGCCACATTCCAATGATTACATCTTTTTATATTATTTTAAGTAATGAATAATAACAAAAAGTCACTCTCCACTAGTTATTATGTTGTCTTGGTATGGTGATCAATACAAATGATATATGACTAACTATAGATGAAATTTTTTTTATTAATAATAAAATATATTAATTACAGTAATTTTTTTATTTATGGTATAATTACCTTGAACAATTATGAATATCTGATGTAACATATACGAAACAAGTTTGAAAACAATGAAAATTATCTTAAAAACATTAAAAACAATATTTTTTACGATAAATTTTCATGTTCTATTAATTCATTTGATAATTTTAAAGGATTTTTGTTTTTTAAAGTATTTAGATTCTAATTAAATTCTTATCAAGATTCATTTAAAGTAAAAATATGTAAATAGTCATGAAATTTAATTTAAATTGAATTTAATGTTCATAAATTATTTATTAAATCATCATAAAATAAAAAAAATAACATATCTTAACTCATGTGCAATGGAATGTTTTTATAATATCATTCTTGATTCATTTATGAGATGCAAGAATTTTAAAAAACACATTCATAGATTTTAAATATTTAATATTTGAAAATAATCTTAAATCCCTCTCTAAACGTCCATTCCCATGTCTCTAGTCCCCTATAGTGACCATAAAACACTACTTAAGAGGCCTTAAGATCAATCTAATGGATGATTTCAAAATAGGGGGTATAAGGATTAATCAATTTATTTTAAATAGATTTCTTCATTCCTTATTTCAAGTCTATAATAACCATACTAATATAATAACATGTTTTTCTACACTATAGAAGAATGTTATTATGATTATGGTAAAACACTTTTGTATCACCTTTTCTAATTAATATAAATTATACACTTTGATCATTAGTACGCGGGGACCTCCACCTTCATGAAGTGATGCGATAATTTTTTCATTACCATGTCACATCATTGGTAATGACTACAGAATTAATAAATTTATAAAACTATTATGGAATTTTTATTATTATTTAATGGTCAAATATTATCTATGTTCTTTAACTTCCAATTTTTTGGAAAATAATAACATCGCTCATGCGTACGTGTGGACTACCACATCCCTGAAGTTATGTGAATTTTTTTTTCATTTCTATATCGCATGGTTAGTATTAAGGATATTTTTAATGAATATATTTAAATATTATTATTTATTTATTTTTATAGAAACATATATTATTATTTAACTATCTTAATATCTAACCATTGAAGATATTTAAACATCATATGTGCATATGTATGGACTACCGTCTCCAGGAATTGATGTAATTTATTTTTCATGACAGTCATAAATAGATGGTTATCAAATTAAATTAAATATAAGATTATGATAATTATTATAGGTTTAATATTCTGGATATGATTCAATAATGACCCCTTTGACCATGGTCAATCTGCAAAAGTCATTTAGGAAGTCAAGAACCAAATGACCTCAAAACATCCGATGTATATTAAAATTATTTAGTAAATAAATTAATAATGATAACTATTGAATTAAAATTAATAAAAACAAACATGGAATTTTTGTTAATAAAGTATATTATTTGTAAAATTATACTATTTGATGGTCATATAATGTATTGATTGGTTCTGAAATTAATGTAAGGAATTTTTTTTTAAATTTGGTTTTACAATTTTTCACTCTAAATATTTTTACTACATGTCCTTGTTTTTTAATCGTTTCATGAAATTTCATACTAATGATTCAAATATATTTAAAGGTACTTTTATACTTTTTTTACTTTCACTGTAATTGATTATGAAGGATACTTTTCAACATTTCATGAATGGGATGTTCTGAAAATTCTCATATAAAATTCGAAAAGAATGGTTTTTAATTATTATGTAATAATGACTTTTTATTCAATCAAAGGAATAATATTTCTTGAATTATTGTGAATGTTTCGATAGTATTTCAATGAAAATACAATTTTGATTATTTTGTGAATATTTATTTTCAAAATGTTTCCAAAATATAGACTTATTTATTTTCATTTTTAATGATACTTTGAAATTACTTTATAATGGTGTTTTCATATATATCAACATCATTCATTTATTATTATACTTCAATAAGAACATAATATAATTATACCATCCACTATATTTTTATGGGGGGATTTTGACCATGTTGTTTTATTCATTGACTACGGAAAATATTAACATTTTTTGTACTAGTTATTCAATGTTAATTTTTTTATTGATTATGTAATAATTCATATTCATTAATTTCATATAATTAATTTATTATAAATAGTAAGTTAATTGGTATGGATGGATATTATATTTCCCCTCTAATCATCGGTGGGTCTTGTAAAACAAACTAGAGTTGGTATTTGGTATATATTATAACTAATTATGTATGATCCCTTAGAAATAGGACATAATTTAAATATTATGTTGTTCAACATTATAAATTCTTCCATTTTGAAATAAATAATTAATAATTTTTTATAATTTTATATTTTCTATTCAAGTTTTTGTTTGGGTGTGTAATTATTTTTTATTTCTTATGTCATGAAAGGGAGATGACTAATTAAAAAAATGGGTATGATATCCTATGAGTGAAATGTTTATTTTTAAGGACAATTTTTCATGTTTTCCAAAAAAATCATAAATTATTAGTTTTAATTAATTATTTATTATATAATGTTTAATGGAATGCTATTGGAAAATGAATTATAAAGAGTAATTATCTGATTTTTTATGATCAAGGATTATTTCATGAAATTGAAAATTACTTATAGAATTTCAAGAATTGAAATCAAATAATGAGTTTCCTCCCTTTTTATATCTTTTACTGAGCTTTTTTTCTAATAAAAAACATCAAATGTTTCTCACAAGGCTTATAGATATATATAGACTATATCAGTTTAATGGTGCGAAATATTGAATGAACCATAAGATTGGTGAATGAAAATAGGGTTGTAAACATATTAATATATTTTTGTAGAAAAATCAAAAACTGAGTGTAAATTCAAGAATTATATATTATTCATTAAACAATTCTATAAAAATATAAACATAAATTGTCTTTTGTGTGTACGTTACACCAAATTTCTGATTTAATTTGTAATTATGGAAGTTAAAATTTTCATTTCTTTAGTCAGTATAAAAATTGACATTTAAAGAATATGATTTTTACACCTGATTTTTTTGTATAATATTAAGGAACTATAAACCATTCATAACATAACATTAACATTACTTATAACATTTAACCTTCCATTTAATGTCACAATAGTTTATTAATTGTTTCCACATATTTAAATTTCATTTTATTGTACTTTTTTGAGTAATTACCATTATATTATATCAATATCAAAATCGCTATGCTTCTATAAATTCCATCCTACGCCTTAAAACAAACGAAAACATCTAAAAAAATCCATGAAATGTTGAAAATGATAAATTCCACTCCTTATAAATATTCAAAAAATTATATTTTATTGAGTTAATTTCATTAAAAGAATATTATGTTATTTTATGATCGAAAAATATATATTTTTATTTGTACTAAAATATTTTATATTATATTGATTTATTAAAAAATAAAAATTTATAATTTTTATCATATTTATTTTACAAAAATTATTTCATTTTTAGTGAATTTTTGGGAATTTGTTTTTTATTTTTTCTGTAAATCAAAAAAAAAATAATTTTTAAGAAAACAATATTTTCTTTCAATAATTTAAAAAAATACACATTTTATATTGAATTGGTTTTAAAATTCAATTTTTTCATTTTTTAAAACCTAATAAATTAAATGTAATTAGAATGAAAATTAACAATAATATTAGAATAAAATCATATTTTTTACATAAAGTGATTTTTTTTGGAAAATCATTTTTCATTGCATTACATGTTATTATTTCTATTTTTATTTAAGAAATTTTTTAAATTTAATTAGATAAAACATTATCCATATTTATAATAATCATTTACAAAAAATTATATTGATTTAAAATTCATTTTTTCTCAATTTGAATTATAACTGCAGTAAAAAATATTGTTACGATGAAAAGAGTTAAAACGTGATAAAATGGATAAAAATAAAATGTTAATTGTTTAAATTGTCTAAAACTTATATAAATACAATTTAGTGGTATATTTAGACCATATATTTTATAATTATTAAGAATTATCGATTTTGGATCTATTTTTAATAAATAAGACAAAAATATATTTTAATATTTCTAAAAATTCCAAATGTGTCATATCCATTTCATTTAAATGATCACCCCTATTATATATTCATCACATATCATGAGACTCTTGTTCTATACAATACCAAAAATAATCCCTTCACAACATCCTTCCTCAATCCCCTAATTCCATAATTTTATCACAATTACAAAGATATGACCTTAAACATTAAATAATCATGAGTTTTAAGTCAATAATTCATTCTCCTACATTTGTTGTTATTTTTAAGTTTAGAGTTTTAGATAATTAGGTCACAACTCATACATGATTATAAAAATCTATAAAAAGTATATTCTTATTATTTTTATCATTTTTTCCATAATATAAATCCTTTAAAATATAGCCTGATTTATTTTCTTGTCCAATAATCACAAATTTCAACTTGACATCTTGATTTCCCTTTCCCATCCTCAAATGAATTAAATAAAATTTTAAAACATAATTTGTGAAAAAATATTAATAAAGAGAATAAAAATAATAATTTAGTTATTCAGTTGAAAAAAATTTAAAATATTAAATGATTATCATTAAGGTAATGTTCATTGAGTGAAATTCAATCAAATATTTTCCCATGAAAAAAGACATACATTTTTATCCTATAAATAATTTAAAACAAATATAAATGAAAAATAAATAATTTAGTTAAATTAGGTAATCATAAATAATCTCATAATTATAAATATAATAACTGATATGATCAACATCTATCTCCAGAGTGCCTAATTCATTGGGGGGGTTTCACCTAAAAACTTATCCTTGGTTTATCTGACGACCACCCATCCATGTTTAATAACAAAACATCCCATCACTAGTTTATAAAATAACAACCCATCCTTGGTTTATAAAATAATCACCCTTCATCATTAAAAAATAATAATAACTATAACATGATCATAAATCATGAAATCATTCATTTTCATCATAAAACCATTTAATAATACTTTTATCCATTTTAAAAAAACTATTTCAAATATAAAAAAACCAATTCAGTTTAAAATGGTTTTCAATAAATAATACTCATAAAAATTTGAAAATGGTTTTTATTTAAAAAACATAATGTTTTTATAGGAATCCAAACATTAAATAATTATTATTGTGGTGAGAAAATTCATTGTCATTTCACATGTAAAAATAGAGTATTCCTTTTATCATTTGTAAATAATATCAAACATTTTGTACAATGATTCCATTTTTATAAAAATTAATGAAAAATTATAATTTGTAAAAATATCATATCAATATAATTAAAATTTTAAATTCATTTAAAAAAGTGGATATGGAAGAGAATTTTTTTTTTCAATGATAACTTTTAAAGATGATTTTTTAAGGAAACATCTCTTACCAATTTGGAAACCCTTGTATCATAATCACAATGAAGGAATCAAATTAATAAAATATATTAATATTATGATAATATAAATTTTAATGATATAACACAACAAAGGGGATCTATATACTCATTAATTAATTTAGGTTCATAATATCTAAATATTCCTCAATGAAATGAAAATGAGATGAAGTCCCTTACCTCAAGTTCAGTTCATCCTGATTATTATTTATTTACCTAAATAAAAAATCATATGTTAATAATTTAATTTAATTATTTTTTAATGTTTATTATTCATTTTATTACTTTCATTACCATGTTATATACTATTTCTTAATCAAGTAAGTTTACATTGGTAGTTTTGATGAAATTTGGATTATATGTCAAAAGAGGACATATATAAGTTAACTATGGTAAAAGAGTTCATTTTTAAACCTCTAAATAATAATAATCATGAAATAGTTATCTTCTTTATCGATAAGTTATACTTTTTAAAAACCAATAATTAATAATGGTTTTGAAAAACAAACTATGCTATGACCATGAAGATGGTAGGTTATATGAGCGCATGATTAATGTGTCTGATTTTCAATGATCATTATGGGAATAAGGTAGGTATTATTATTCCTTTAAATAAATATAATAATATCATCAGTACCATATTATTTTTTAGAAATACATATATATATATATATCATCCATGTAATTTAGTGAAAAAAATATAGACATAACTTTGTGGAGGTGGTTGTCCCCACAGACCCACGAATGACGTTATAATTTTACATTATAAGAGAAAAATGATATATTATATTTAAGAGTGATAAATATGTCATAATAACATAATTATATCACTTATATCTCATATATTCACTAAATTTATCCCTATTATATCCCATAAATGTTTTTAGTGAAAAATGAATCACATCGTTTCGCAAGGTGGTAGTCCACCAGACACATGAGCGACGTTATCATACCCCCCATGGATTTTAGTGTAAGAGATTAATGTGATAAAATAACTCAATAAGTATAAATATTTTAACAATATAATATATATATTTTCAATATATTTTTATAATATGACGTGAGTTTCAGTGATAGAAAATTAATGACATCGGTTCGCAAAGTGGTAGTCCCATGTACAGATGAATAGAGATTTTGGATCCCATTTAATGGAAGATGATTTGGATTTAGATTATGATATTAATATAATAAAAAATCCATATATTTGATATATTGGTTTTATTATATAATTATTATTTAGTTTTATTAGAATTAGTTGGATGTCGGAATAAAATAAAAACACATGGTCCAATATGATACCTCTTTTCAGACAATGTCTTTATTTTTGCACTAAAAGGAATATTAAGATAGATTTTAAAAAAATATAAGTATATAGGTAATAGTTAATTAATTAAACAATATATTATGGTAGGTATTGTCCAATATACATGGGTTTTAATTTGTTAATAGGAGAGGATATGGGGGGCCTTTTTTAAGTGAGTCAGTGGAACACTTATAATATTTGGAAAAAAATGGTGTAAACGTGTTTTTTAGAAGATAAAAGGTAAAAATGGAAAATAGTGATATTAATAAATGTTATGATTAAAATATGTCCATTAGATTTATTTTATACATGTTTTAGGTCACAATAACCCTTATCATTTTAGTTTAACTTCCATTAAACTTATTGTCATCATAACCTTGATAATTTATTTTTACTATTTTCAGTATTCATTATTGTCAAAAATTACGTTTAACTTATTAGATTATATAAATAATTATTATTAAAAATATGGGATCCATTTTAATAAATTCAAATAGTATAATTGGAAAACTAAACTATAAAATTATACCCACAAACGCAACCAATTAAAAGGTTTTCATGAATTGTATTTTGAAAGAAAATCTAATTCTATATTAACTATTTGAATAATAATAATACTTTTATGAATATAAATTAATATTTATTGATATATAAAATCTATATTTCATTTAAATCATCATCCATTGAGGGTTTTTTTAATTAATTTAAAAGGAGATTCTTTTTGAACTGGAAAACAATTTTCATGAAAATATCATTTTGAAACTCCAAAATAAACATATAATAAGATTCAATATAATGAATATTAAAATGTAATTAAGTGTATTATAAATAAATTAACAATACTTATGAAAATTAATGTCATATTAAAAACATAATTTAACTTTTAAATTATATAATTTATTAATATTAAATGACATTTATACAAAATAAACATTTAGTATTTTCTTAAAAATAGTATAATTTAACCTTATTTTATTTTTTATATTCTAATTTATAAAATAGAAATATTTTTCTATATTCAAATTATAAAATTTATAAATTGATAATTTTAATTAAACCCTTATATGAATTTTTTAAATACTATTTTTATTTTAGTATATAAATTACTTAATGTATTTCAAAAGAATATAAATATATAATTCATTAACATGATTTATTCTATCATTACCTAATATGTTACATTTTTTTTAATTTTATAAAATTTATTCACATAATAAATAAGTGAGTATTTCATTCCCTTATAGCATTTTCATATTTTTCTATTGCTTCTTCAACCATATAATTTCTCTATAAAACCATAACCTAGTGAATAAGGTTTATTCATAACACATTATCTACATAGTCAAGAATATAATTAAGTTATTCCTCATAAGAATGGTTTTCTTAAAAAATACATACTTTACGTATCAAAACATGATATGAACTTAGAGTATATTTTCTTATCATTTAAACAATAAATATGTTGTGTACCTAATAAAAACTTAGAGGCAGAACCCCTCTATAGGAAAACAATTCAAATTTATATAGGATAATATATGGTACAATGAACCATGAACTTATATTAACCTTTTAACTAAAAAAATAACACATTTTTCATTTATATAATTTTAGAAATATATGATCACCCACCTTAAAATAAATATCCTTCAACAATTTATCCGTATAACTTTTCTGCTTTCTATAAGTCATCCGCATATGTTGTCGAAATAATTTCCCTTTCTTAGCAATTTCCTATACCAAATTTGTTCCCTTAAAAATCCATTATCAAATATCATCTGAATAATTTGCGGTTTGAACCCACATTATATATACTCTCTCAGATGATT
Organism: Viscum album; assembly: GCA_963277665.1. Lineage (NCBI taxonomy): Eukaryota > Viridiplantae > Streptophyta > Magnoliopsida > Santalales > Viscaceae > Viscum > Viscum album. Next base: position 302,416,945 of record OY728151.1, read on the forward strand.
CCATCTATATACATTAATAAAATATATTGTTATAATAAAAATCAACCAATGAAATTTTTCAATTTCATTTTCCCTTATAATCCATTGAATAAGAACAAAGAATATATTTCATAGTCAGAATCATCTTCTGAGTCTATCCATTAGTAAGATGATGAAATGTTTCTCTAAAATATAATTTAGTACCAAATTATTTATAAATTCCCTTCTAAAAAATAGATGTGAATCTAGGATCATTATATGATAAAATAGGGAGAGGTACTCAATGTGACCTGACTGTTTCTTTTAGATATAGTCAGGAAGGATGATCTACTAACATAGTATCATGAATGGGAATGAAATATTTAGATTTAGTCAATTGATCAAAAATTTCCCAAATTTCATTTTTACCACATGAAATTTTTAGTAATATCACCAGAGAATCCATTGATATATTTTCTCATTTCCTCTCAAGCATTGGGAAATGATGAAGCATTCATTTATATAATTATCATTATGGTTTAAACTTTTTAAATGTCCAGAAACATCATGGAAAAGTTAGTAATATCTATTTTCATTCAGACCCACTAGTAGTACTCCCTAAGATATCTATATATATTAGTGCTACCTAGTTGAATAGAAAATGGAGAAGTATGAGATTCACTTAAAAACACTTTATTTAATTGGGAATCAAAAGGTTCACATAATATTTTTCCAAATAATTAGTCACCTTATTCATAAAAATTAAAATTACGAAGCATATCATTATTAATGTATTCTACCATTTCATGCCATGTATGATCCTCATAAAAACTCCTAATACTTTCTAACAATGTTGTCTACACTAAAACATGAAACAAAAAATAGTATGTCCCAACATCCAAAACATCTCTAAAAATATCATCAAATTATTAATCAAATGGTTATATTCCTAATCTAACATGGTTAATGTTTCATTATTTTTAAACCCAAATCATGAAACACTTTTTTTTTTATTTTCAATGACGGAAATAAATCATAAAATTATAATCCTTTTTTAGTTCAAAAAATATTCTCTATCTAATATTCAATTCATTCTATGTTAATATATTCCACAAATTATTTTGATTAGTATATATTTCACACATTACCCCATAAAAGGTATTCCATCAAATTATTATTGAAAAAAATCTACTTTCAGATCATCTGTAGGGTAATTTAACCTGTGAGGTTTCAACCTACATGAAGCATATGAAATTACCTGATCATTATGAATTAGGACATAATAATGTCCCATCAATGAAACATAACCATAGATGAATTATTGTACATATATAGAATAATGTGAAAAAATTATAGCATTCTACATTATTAATTTCAGATCCTAAAATAAAAATCATATTCTTTTATCTGGATGTATTTAACTTCTTTTTTAGTTAACTTATTTAGTGTGATGGACAACCCCAATTTTTTCATCAAACCGCCTATTGTAACATAATAATCTAAGAAAATTATTGATCCCCATGAAATTTGGGGGTATTATACATTCATAAAAATTTTATAACAGGTTTAAAAGTGATGAAATATTTAGAAATAATATAACCAAGTAATGAATTATTTTGAATAAAAAATTCACAGTTACTAAAAATTTCATACAATTTCTTTTTTTAAACAATACATAGGTGTCTTTAATATTCATATTCACATTCAGAATATGAAAAAAAATTCATTAATAAACACAACCAAAAATTTATCTAATAATTCATGGAAAACTCTTTTCATATGTTCTATAAATACAAAAGGTTCATTACAAAACCCAAAGGGAATATATACTGACTCATAATGATTGTATTATTCCAAAATGTTGTATTAAAAATAACTGATCCATTCACTTTCAGCTTATGGTACACTAACCTTATATAAACAGTTAATAAGTAAAATAATCCCTAGATATGATCAAACAAATCATCAATATGAGGTAAATGATAATTTCTCTTAATAACGATGTTATTTAAATGTCTATATTTAATGAAGAGTATTATTGATATATATTTATTTTTAAAAAATTAAACTAAAAATAATAATGGTGAAGTGTTAAGGAGAATGAAACTTTTACATAGTACCTCCTAAAGTTACATTTTCAATTCTTAAAGATCCAATCAATTTATTTGATAAGGGGGTTTTGAAATAGTCTTACCATCAAGAACTAATTCAGTAGTAAAATAAAAATATAAATCTAGAATAATACTAGGAAAATATTTAAGGAATACATCTATGTTTTCATTCACTGGTAGGGCATCAATAATTTTAATATTTTATTTCTTTTAAACAATAGGATCTAGTAAAATTTCACTATAACCTCTAATCAATTTCATATATACATAGTAAGTAATCAAAAGAATGAAGTTATTGAACCTAAATTTACTATATCTATAATCTATCATAACATGATAAATTAGAATCCTATAAATACCAATAATGATAAAAAGACCCTTTCATTGCTTGTTCAACTAGATTTTCAGGAAATACCATCCCACTGAAAACATTAGAATTATTCTTATAAATCCTAGTTGCCTTCATATTTTCACCTGATGTTTTAAAAAAATGTTATTTCTTATTTTCATGTGGTGATTTCAACAATTGACATGAAAATATCACAACAAAGAAATAATGCAATGACATAGACTAAAATATGGTATTAGTATAATTTGAATAAACTATTAACATAATTGTCACCACATCACCTGATAGACTAACATAATCCATAGTAGTATATTTTTACAAAAATTTATCATTTTTTTCTTTATGATTCACCCCTTAGTGACTAAATTTGGATAGTGGTTTGAATAATTCCCCAACTCATTGAAAAATAATAATTTTCCATCGACTATTAATTATTTGTTTTCTCATTTTCCTTATAGTTATGAGCCATATTTACCAAAATCCCACTTCTAAATCACATCCAATACATTGTAAGAAATTATATTGGATGTTTATGAAAACTTTTATCACAATATGGGAACTTTTTTTCATACCACCATAATTCTAAAATGGATGCTTCTCTATTTCCCTTAATCTCGACCATTTCTTACTGTTTTCATCTCGAGGAACATATGATTCCCGAATCTCAATGTCCATCTTCTAGTATAATGAACATCATTCCCATAGAATTTAAATTCCTTTTAACCAAAATATCATTATAATCATTGGTTGAACACTCAGTAAAATCAAGTAATCATTCAATCATTGTTTCAAAAAAATCTAGCATTTATCATTGTGAGAATTTTTTAATTTACTTCATATGATTCCACAAAATGATCATAATTTTCATTTAATTTGAGGAATTTTTTTCATCAATATTTAAACAAACATAAGGAATTATTTCTCATGTAAATGATCCTTAAATGCCTCCAATTCCATGGAATCAAGAGAATATTCTTCTATAGTAGTTTTAACCAGAGACCACCATCAATCAAATTCAACTTCAATATTATAGACGAAAAATTTACATTTTTGAATTAAGAACATCCAATGACTACAAATATATTCTTTAAAGAATTGATCCATCATTCATCTTCCACATGGTCATATGATCTAATGAATTATGGGGGATGTTTTAACATTAAATTCTCCACTATGGAAAAGTTCCTTCATAGTTGATTGGTTTTCACCCTACCATGTATTATTACACTTTTTATATCTTGTGTCAAAAGATATATAACTACAAAAAACTATTATATTTTAATTCCAAAAATCTCAAGATTATGATTTATAAGTATATTTTCCACTCAGTGCCTTCCCACTATAGCTTCCGAATTCTTTCATGGGAAAACTATTCTGAACAGAAATAGTTTAGATAAATCAACAAGGAAATCACTAAATGATATATAATTTTAATATAACCATAATGATACATATTTCTAGGATATTATAGTATCATTATCATAAATTATAATGTTATCTAAGAACAACTTTGATACCAACTATAAGAACAATACAGTAAACATTACATAATGTTGATTTTTATGTCTTGAATTCATTCTCTTATATTTAAGGATTTCTCATGATAAGAGTTTTATAAAATGGTATCATAACTCATACATTAAAAACCCATATATTTATATAAATTTTAAATTTTTTATGAGTATCCATTTTTTCCATTTTATAAAACAATTAAAATAAAACATTATTTATTTTCATTGAATGTATTTACAACGTTTACTTGACTTATTAATTTCACTTATCCATCCTCAAAGAATATTATTTTTTTAAAACATTTGGTGAGTACAAAAAACATAGTATGGTATGATAAAAAACATGTTCATTAGTATATTTAATAACCATAAATACTAGGAAATACATACCGTTATCTCAATGTTTAACAAGAAAAATGAAATAATTTTTTTTTACATGAAATCATACACAATTTTTTCTCAGTGAAATATTTCAAAACACATAACAAGAATATATATATCATGAATGTAACAAGGGACCTCATAATTCATATAACACATGCAAATTTAATAATAAATATGGTCCACAATCATCACTAGCATACCTAATTCATTTAAGGGATTCTATGGACCCACCCGTCTATAGTTTATCATATAACCACCAGTCCATGGATAATAAAAAAACACCCATCCTTGGTTTATAACATATCCACCCATCCATAATACATAAAAAAACATTCTATCATCACAAAAAATTCTCAATAAATATAATATAATAAAAAAATAAATTATTATTTTTTATTTATAAAACTGTTTAAAAAATCATTTAATTTTGTAAGAAAAACTCATTCAGATATAATTATACCAATTTATTTTAAAAACCATTTTCAATTACAAAATACTAAAAAAAGGGAATTATTGTTTCTTATTTGAAGAAAATATGTAATTTTAAAAATTACTAAAAATTTAAAATAATAGATACATGTGGAAATATAACTTTGAATTTTTTATTTATAAATAAAGTCAAACATTTTGTACAAATATATTTATTTGAAAAAAACAGATGAACGACAAAAAATACCAATATAAAACTATAATTTACTTATAATTATATGCATGAAATTATTTCAAATATGTTTACATGGAAGAGAAATTTATTTTGATGGAAACATTAAAAGTGTTATTTTAAAGAAATGTATCTTATCACTTGAGAAACATATGAATCGTAATCCCCATGAAATAATAAAAGATAAAAAATATTTTAATATAATGATAATATAATATTGAATGATATTACTTGTGTAAATAGAAATATATATAACTCGTAAAATAATATAGGTGCATAACAACAAAATATGCCTCAATGAAACGAAATTGAGATAAAGTCCCTTACCACATTTTAAATTTTTCATCCCCTTTATTTATGTTCTTGAGTAATAAAATTTTGTTCATTTTTTTAAATTCCAAATTTTTTCAGGTTTATTATTAATTTTATATCAATTACTATCATGTTATATAAAATTAATTAATCTATTGATTATATGTCCGATATTTTGATGATATTTGGCTTATATGTAAAAAACAACTTATGTAGTTTTACTATGGTTAATGAGGTAATTTTTCAGCATATAATTAATAATAATAATATGGAAATGATTATCATATTTATATTTCAAATACATTTATTTTAAAATAAAGAATCAATTATGGTTATAAAAAATGAACTACAATACGATCATAGAGACGTTAGGCCGTACAAATATATAAGTAACATTTCCTTTTTTCAATGATCATTATAAAAAGATGGTATATATTTATAATCGTATAAGAAATATTTTTACACCATAAATAACATATTATATCTTTAAATAAACCTATATATACTATAAATTTGATTTAGTGATGAAAAAAGAATCACATAACTTCGTGGAGTCAATAGTCCACACTCACACATAGACGACGTTATCATTTTTAGTGTAAGAAAGTAAATGTCACATTATATTTTAATTATGATAAGTTTGTCATCAATATCATAATTATGTCTTCCATATAACATATATTTATTAAAAATTTTCTTTATTACCTTCCACAAAAAGTGTTTTTGATAAATGAATCATGTCGCTTCGTGATGCATTAGTTCACCATACAAAGGTAGAATATTATATTATCCCCAAGGGAATGTAATGTCAGAAGTCATATTTTAGATAATTACAAAATAAGTATAAATAAATTAAAAATATCATATATATTAATTAAATTAATAATTATTATAAGCTGTGGGAGGCGATTATGGAAAACAAATGACATTAGTTCTCATGATGGTAGTTAATCGTACACACAAATAATGATTTTTTATCCCATTTATGGGAAGATGAGAATGATCTAGGCTATGAAATTAAAAGAATAACATATACTTATTTTTAATATAATATATTAGTTATATAATATTAATTTAATAAAATCTATATGATGTGGGAGAATATATAAAAAAAATTCATGGTTATGCATGATACCTCTTCTTCGGAAAATGCAATTAGGTAAACACTAAAAAGATTATTATGAGATATTAATGATCGAACTATGGGATATAATTCATGAGGATTGTATTAAGAAATATATTTTTATAGGTATCTTCTTATTCAAATGTCTTTTAATATATGAATAAGAGAGGAGAGAGTTCCTTTTTATAAATGCGTTCAGTGGCACACATAAAATTTTTTAAAATAAAAAGGTGTACCTAGGTTTTATACAACACAAAAGGATCCAAAATTTACGATTACAAGAATAATATGTGAAACGTTTTAAATATTTTTAAAAGATTTATTTCTAGAAAAGTGTCTATGTTGTTTTAACCTTTATATTTTTAGTTTATCCCTTTGTACACCCATTTTCACCTTAGTCATAGTAAATTGTTTTTACCATCTTTAGTATTCATTATGGTCAAAAGTTGAGAAAACAAATTTATATAATATAAATTATTATTATTAAAAATATGGGATCCATATTAAATATTAAATTAATATAATTTTAAATGTTTAATATAAAATTAATCCCACAAGGTGATGAAAAAACATGTAATTAAGAAGTGTATTTTCCAATAAATAGATAAAATTTAATTAAAATTTTTACTAATACAAATTAGTGTGTGAATATAAATTAATATTTAATATTTGATTATAATTTAAAAAATCCTTCATTGGATATTATTTTAATTAATTAAAATTCAGAAACATTATGAACTTCAAAATATTATTAAGAAACACTCGTTTTTTACCCAAAAATATACTTCTAATAAAGTTTAATATAAATTTTATTCCAAATTAATTAATTGGATTAAATATTTTATATTAATACTTATATATCATTAAATTATATTAAAAAAAATATTTTTTATTTAACATTTATTAATTTATCGAAGATAAATGATTTTTTTAACAAAAAATCACTATTTTTTACTATTCAATGAAAAATAAATAATGTATAAAAAATGAAAACATTTCACAATAATTATAATATGATATTATGATTTAAAAGATAAATTTTTTTTTATAATTCAAATTCTAAAATTTATTAATTATTATTTTAAATGACAACCATATAAAAAATCATTTTGTTGAAACAACTTCCATTTGAAGGTTAAAATTAAATAATATTTTCATAATAAATATAACTATCTAAATTAATAAAATGATTTATTCTATAATTTCATATATCTTTACAGAAATACCATCCTTGTAAGGCTTTAGGTATAATCCAAATAATGTTTTTCACAGAAGTGTTATATTTCTTAAGAAAGTGGATTCTTTTTTTTTCTTCTTTTACATCCATCAATCCCCACAAAACAATTTTATTATAATAAAATTAGTATCAAAATATAATTAAATGTTATTGTGTTTATGGTATAATAATTTTTCATATAATTATCGATATAATGTAAAATAAAAACATTGCTCATGCATACGTGTAGATTACCACCTAATTAGAGCATGTATTCACTTTTTAATCAAAGGATATTATTATTGGACATAATTATGGATAAAAATGAAACAATATGATATATATGATATAAAATTAATTTTATAATGTTATATTAATATCATATTTATTCATTTACCATTCATTTACAAATAAAAACACCACTTTTGTGTAAGTGCATATTGCGGAATCGCGACCCTATGTATTTTATTTTTCATCACCACCTCACATTGTTGATATATATAGGTTTATTTAAATAAAAAATTTATTTTTATTATATAATTACCAATAATTAAAAATTAAATTATAGTTATCTTTTTTCCATCACATTCATTGAAAAATTGAAGCATTACTCTTGCTTACGTATAGACTATTATCCTCGTGATTGTGTTGTAAATCATTTTTAATAACCACATTGCATGGTTGGTCAAAATAATATAAGTACATAAAAAATTTTCTATTTATAACATGATAAATATTATCTAAATTATATAATAATGAACCATTTTACCATATCTAAACCACCAAATCCATTTCTGATATATAAGATGAATAATCTCAAAACAACTGTAGTGTAGTTAATCAATTGTGTATTTAAGTACAACAAGTATATAAGGTAAATAAAATGAATAAAATAATATAAAAATTTTATTAATAAATTAAATAATTAACAAAATTTTATAAAGATAAAGAATATATCGGACCAGTCATATGTGAGATAAATTACACATTTTAAACCTCATTAAAAATAATTATTTTCAAAATCATATCCTTGATTAAAATATTCATTAAATTAGTTTATAGTTGTATTTATATCTTAATAATTAAATTATAGAGATTTTTTAATTTTACTTTATTTCATTTTTTTAATATTAATTTTTAATATATTTTATTAGGAATATTTCATCATGATTTTAAAAAATAAAGTGGAATGTTCTATTTTAATGTGTATAATGTCAAAGTCTTATTTTCAACATGATAAAAATTATTTTATTTTTTGATTAATTTAATAAATCATATGTTTTATTCATATTAAAAAAATTATTTCATTTTTTCTGGGTTTTTTAGTTATGAAATGTGGTTTTATAGGAAACTAATATATCAATATCTGTAAATGATTTACTTATGGGATAAAAAGATTATTTTTATGAGTTTGATGATGGAAATGAACCATTTTATGTGTTTATATAAAATTAGGATACTTCAATTTTATTGATTATGAGTGATAATGGTATAACTATCAAATTCATTGGTTAATGATTTCCTTTTTGGATAATTATGTTGTAATTAACCAATTATCTTATTCCATTTATATGTGATATATAAAGATACTTTCCCAAGGAACCTACATGGATTTTATATACATTATAATGATTTTTCATGGAAATATTTTCATTTCATAAAGTAATATAATGATATTTTGTTTAAATTAATGACTTTTAACATTAATGTTAAAATATATGTTCTTAATAAATATTTTATTTCATGGGATAACATGTTTTTAGGGACAACCAGTCGATTATTATTTTTTATTTTAATTTCATATAAAGTGTTTTATGAAAATATATTCCAAGTAAATCTTATATCAGGTTCAATTTGAGAAATTATATATGATCAAGTATTATTTTATTATCAGAAAACTCTCTTATAAGGTCTTAGGGTTTTGAAATATACCAACATGTTTGTTTATTCTTTTACACATGACCCATAATGAAATTTTTTTACTCATCCCAAATTTAAAAATGTTTTTCATACTATATTAGGATGATAAAAAATAATGATGAAGTAAATTTTAAAATCATTATGATTTTTTATGAAAAGAATTAATGACATATTTTACAAGTATTACATTTTTGAAAATATGTATATATAATAGAAGTTTAAGAATTATAATAAGTGAGTTTATTATTTATGAGTTAAGATAAACATCTATAAAACGCAAAATTGAAAATGAATTCCAGAATATAAGAAAATAATTTCTATTTTATTTTTAAAATGAAACATTATTAGAAGAATAAGGATTGGGTCTTTATAGTAAGTATCCAACCAAGGTTTATGTAATTATATTTGTTAAAATGTTTTATGTTTGTACCATTAATAGTTTTAAATTGTTGGTTATCATGATATAGAATTTATATATTACCATGTTGGTTTATTGAATAGATGTTTATTCATAATGGTGTTTTGTAGATAAGATAAAGATGCTAAAGTGGGATGAAACCAAGAGGAAAATATGATTCCAAATCAGAAACTTAGAATTGAAAGAATTAGAATAGAGTAGTTCATTGCTCTGAAGGATCTACTGACATTGGTTATGAAGGTGATGATATCTATATGAGATATAAATCACGTTCAAAACAATGGAACATGTAAATTATAGAGAATCTCTTGAAAAAACCCTATATAATATTTAGTGGTTTATATGAGCATGTGAAAGATTAAAGATGATTTAGAAGATTAGATAAGATATTCAATGTGATGTTTTTTAGAAAATAAAAATGGTAATTATTTATTATTTTTATTTTAATGTTGAAGATGATCATTGGTGGTCAATGCTTAATAATATTATAGAAACAAATGATATGGTTTATTGGAATGAAATGAATTGAAGAATATATTTGTTGATAAGTATATTCCTAATGATTTTTATCTTGTAATGGAAATTTTGGAATTGAGGTTGAATAATTAATTTTAAGTAGTTATTTTTGAAGAAAACATCACCTATTTGATAGAGTACACACCAAATTATTTTTGAGTTCATGATAGTAAAATTACCCAACATTACATTGGGTTAAATCCTAAATATTGAAGAGCTATATCTTCTACTTAATTAATAATTTATGATTAATTTATTCACTAATGAGAAAGTAGAACCAATTTATTTTGAGATAACATATTAAATGAAAAATGTAAGAAAATTGTCCAGATAGAATATAACAGGGAAGAGTCGATAAAGGAAATCCACAGTTAATAAAATTAAGTTCACATCCTCTGATATGTTTTGTGAAAACAACTATGGGGAATATATTTTTCATACTATGAAGTGTTTTCAAAGTGGTAAGTTTGAAAATATTTATTGTGACTAAAAATAAATGTATTATATTAATGATCAAGTAATAAATTAAAATCCAACCATAATATTTCTTTATTGTAATGAGATGAATCATTATCAGGGAACATGTCCAAATATAACAATTAAGGATGGATTTTTTCAATATCACATGTAGAAAGGTGTGGATAAATCCTTTGCGACAACTTGAGTGGATGTTGGACCATCCATTGATGTGGTTTTTGGTACATTTCATATTCATTCAATTTATTGTAGTGCCATAATTTTTTTTTTCTATTTATATTTTTATTTTTGATAAATTTTATGATAGATAAGTAATTTAAAAATAAAATAAAATTAATAAATATGATCCAAACACAAGGAGGTAGTATAAATAGAGAAATAAATTTTCATAATCTTCTTATTATAATTTGTTTATGTGTTTTACATGAATTTTATTTGGTATTACACATTATAGAGTTTGATGTTATTCTAGTTGTCGATTGACATTCTATTTATCTTGATAAATGTGACTATAATGTTAACATGGATTTATTTCAGAATGAGATTTAATTTGAATAAAATATTTAATTCATAACATTGATATCATATCAGAAAGATTATAAATTTATTAATGAAACAAATGAAATTTATCATTCAATGTATGATCATGGCCTTTTCTAGAGTCATCTTGAGATCATTTTATGTTTTTTTGATGTTTTTAAGTACATTTGTTTTCGAGTAGTGTCTTGGGGTGCGTTTGGGTGGTTTTATAAGAAAAACTAACACATAGTGGGTTGCACACTGTTTTCACATCGTTTGAAAAATTGTGTCACTAAACCCACCCTACTGTCCAAACTGGGAGAGAGAGGTCTATATGTTTGGTGCACGGGTTTCTGTAACTGTGCACATTTGCCAAGGAAACTGTTCTTGCTAGTATTAATTATTCTAATATTGGTTTTAAAATACATCGAACCCCTGATACTCCTCTATTTTGACCTAGGATATATCATGAAAAATTATCGGTAATCTAAGAGCATTCCAAAGGGTTTCCATGCTGATTTAAACATTTTTCTTCGTGATAAAAATCCTGAATTGATGATTTTCTCTCTTACTAGTAAGTGTATTTCATCCCATCACATCTCTTTTTCTTTCCTCTATCATTCCTTGATATTTTCATGGAATATACCCACTATTTTCATAGATCTAATCCTTTGATTTGAGATCTAGATCTTGTATTTTAGATCTAGATCTAGATTTGAAATATCATGTAGGCATTCATCATAATTTTTGTTTAAGGATTTAAATCTGGACCATGATTGACAATTTTGTGCCACTTGGATTTTGGGGATTTCTGTCGGGCTAATATCCATCATTAAACTGATGTAGGTCGTTTAAATTGAACTATAATAGTTATGGATTTCATATGTCTATGATTTTATGTATTTTCTAGATTCCCTTGATTATTGTATTCTTAAATTGGAGTAATTCGGAATGGGGAATTTTCTTGTGATTTCCTTGGTGATTAATTGATAATTGGATCGTGGAACATAAGAAGGGGTTACCTAAATAGATATTGTAATTGAGATATTTAATTGAGTCTGTTAATATAATTAATTAGGGGAAATTAATTATGAAATGATGTTTGGCTATGTAAGATAAATAATTTTGAGAATTAATTATGTTCCATGAATTTTATCGAAGATAATTAATTGTTATAATTAATTATGAGTGTCCCCCTCATCTATTGTAATGGGGGTTACAAAAATCAATATAAAAAAAATTCCTTCATTTTATTTGGCTAAGAATTAATTATGAACATGATGATATTTTTTATGGATTATTAATTCTGAAGAATTAATTATGGAACGAGAATTGTGTTAATTGATTAATTAATTGCTGAATTAATTAATGGGTTATGATCATAGTTAATTTTTGTGCTAACTAATATCCTTTGAAATGATTAAGTAATAATTAGATTAATAATATAATTATTTGGATAATTCTTGTTAAATAATGAATGATTAAATGGATGATATTTTTGTGGTGTGAGACATGGAGTTCTAGACCAATTATATGTAGGGACGTATACAAGTCTTTCCTCCACAATAGTTATTTATGCTTGTGTTTTTGGTGTGCTAGGCATGATGACCAACACCGAATGAGATATGGAGTGATATGCATGTCGACCAAAACATAATGAGATTTGTGGTGCTTGACATGACGTTCAACACATAATTAACCATGATTCCAATGGGAAACATCACTTAAAATTTGGCCTAATGTGATGATTAAGGATTAAATGACAATGTCATAACTTTTTATTATATATTTCATTTATTGCTTCATAAAACTAAATAAACTATCTTTTGAATGGACTTGTTTTTTAAAACCATTAATGGTGGCCTACTGAGTTATACTAAAACCCTATTTAGGTTGCTGGATCGGCACTCGAGTAGAAATTGTTAATGCAGGACACGATAAGGTAAAGGCCCTAGAATAGGCTGTTGTTTGGGGTTGGAGCATGGGAGAGGGAACCAAATGCGGTTCGGGACTCTCATGGGAGTTTTTGTGCCTTTAATTTGGTTTTCATTATAGGCACTTGACACATTAATTGTTATAACAAGTTTGACCTTTTAGTTGTGTTTTTTATTTTCTTATTTTTAAAATTCATATGTCATGCTATTGTTATGGTTATTTATACACTTTCGAACTTGGTTATTGGGGTTTCATTCCATCGGTGTTTTATTATGATAAAAGAGGGTATAGTCTCCCCATGACTAACATATCAGACCCACGAGGCTAGTCGACACTCTCTGGCGTATGGGGAGGTGTGCTTCAGATCACGTGGCTATCCGGATCGGGGTGCCATTTAGTGGAACACATGTCGGGACGTCAAAATTAGAATCAAATGAGTTTTCTTTTCTTTCTTCTTCTTTTAACATACTATTTTGGGAAATTTAGATAGGGGATTAGGATGATTCGAGGCTTGGTAATGAGTTCGTGCCTGGGAGTTTCTAACCATGGTATGTGGGATAATATAAGTACTTAGGGTGGGATTGTTGTGATTACTGTTTTTTATTACAATTGTATTTTATTTCACTTTGGGATACGTTCTTATGGTGTGATGTGATATTTGTTTTTAAATTTGTCAATTTTTGATTTGTGACATAAAGAGGCATGATACTGGATTCTTCATGCATCATTCTAAGAACTCACGGTTGTTATGACATGATTCATTCTAGGTAGTCATAGGAAAACATTTTATGGGTATGTTGTTGAACTACAATTATTTTTCCTTATTATGAGATTGAAATAATATTGCACAATGAGACTCAATTGATGTCTAACGAGAACCTTGATTGATGAAATGACAGTGATTAATTAATTATTTTTTTAATTAATCAATTTGAGATAAAGTGATTAATTAATGATTGGATTGATTAATGAGATATAATATACACTTGTTAACCATCACATCGGTGTAGGGTGGTTTAGGGTAGTGATAACGCCTCGGTGTTGACCGTGTGACAAGACATGGGAGAAATGACTTGTTGAAACATGTTTTGGTAGTTTGTTCCCTTACAGAAATTTTATAAGGCCGCGTTATGAGACCTAAGACATGGGTTTGGATTTATAGTGATATGCCTCCATGATTCTTGTTATGGGAGAGGCTGACGAGTATGGCCCAAAATTGTCTTCTATATAGAGAACATGAGGCACCCATGGTGCAAGCTGAGAAGGAAGCGGACCAGTTCCTACGGAACTTTGATAGTTTCATGAAATTCCTAGCAAGAGACCTGTGGTGGGATTAGACAAGCATGTTTGAGTTTACAAGGAAATTTCATCAAGAACACCCCCTTCTTTTACTTGATATGGTGGACCTGATATAGAGGGATTCTGTATTGAATACATAGATATGATACATTACCATTTAGAGACTTTGGATGGAAGGAGGGTCATGTTGTCTATGTATATGCTATTGCGGTCAGCGAAGAACTATTGGGACATTCAGGAACAATCTGGAAAAACTGATGAAATGTTATGGAATGTGATTATGGATAAGTTCTTGTAAAACTTATATCCAGAGACTTTGAGAGAAGATAAAGATTTAGAATGGAATAGAATGAGGATCAGAAGCTCAAAATGCGGTTGGAGGAGATAGAGGGAAAAATAATTATTAGTCTAAGTATATCACCTTGTGGATCACCTACATTGTTTGCAAAGAAGGCCGATGAGATTTTACACTTGGGTGTCTATTCTTAAATTTTGAATAAAATGGCCTTGATGAAATGATATCCTCTTCTTCCTATTGATGATCTGTTCGAATAATCAAATGGGGATTGTGTATTCTCTAAAAAAGAACTGAGATCAGGGCATCATAGGGTAAGTGTTCAGACCTCTCATATACAAAGAACTTATTTCAAGAACAAGTATGTCCTGTATGAGTTTTCCATAATGTCGTTTGGGTTAAAAAATATTCCAGTAGTATTTATGGCCATAATGAACAGGATCATCAATCTGTACCTAAATATTTTTATGGTAGTTTTCTTGGATATCATCTTGGTGTACTCTAAGACTCATGACAATATTTCCCAATATCTTGACATCATCTTCAGTACCATGAAAGAGAATCGGATAAATGCTAAGCTATCTAAATGACAGTTTTTGAATGATAGGTTACACTTTTTTTAGAACATCATCTAAATAGAAGTTTTGTCTTTGGAACAATAAAATTTGTAGGAAGTTGTTTCTTGGTAGCAGACAAAGAATTTTATTGATATCTAAATTTTTTTGGGAATAGTTTTTTATTACAGGAGCTTCATATATGACTTTTCCTGATTAGCATAACTACATTTATGTTTAAAAAAGAAATGAATAATGGTGGATTAGGTAGATTAATGCGAGAATGCTTTCCAGGAGTTGAATAGTGACATGACATTGACACCAATTTTGATCTTAACTAAGTCCGGTGAAGATCACATAGAGTATTATGGAGCTTTGGGATAGGAATCAAAGTTTTGTTGATGCAAGGAGATCGATTAGTTTCTATGGGTATTAGATGTCGAGGCCATATGAATGGAATTAACCTACAAATGGCCTTGATTTGGAAGCAATGCTTTCTTTCGTAATGTTTCTGAGACACTATCTTTTTGGTTGAAAATTTTACATTTTTTACCAACCAAAAAAGATGGATATATATATATTTTCAACATGAATTGAATCTTTGGCAGTAATGATTGGTAGAGTTTATGAAGTCCTTTTATATTTAACTCGCATGTACACGCATAAAAGGTAATAGTGTGGCTGATTCCTTGAGAATGAAAATGAAAACTCAATTAGTACAATAGTTTAGTACATTGTTGAAGATAATGAATTAGCTTGCAGAATTGTATGTGGTCATTCATGAGAGCTAATAAAGGATTGATTTGTTTTATATAGTATTGGAGTCTACACACTTGAGATGGATTAGGGATTGGAATCATGAAGATCTAGAGTGTATATCCATAAGGTAAATCTATGAAGGTGGGGAGACAACTTTAGACTGTATAATAGAAGTGGATGAAAACATCTATATGAAAAATCAGGTTATTGTGCCTACAACTATGCAATAGGAACTCATACGAGAATTTAATGCCTCAGTGTGGGTATTACATCCTAGGGTAAAGAAAATGTACTGTGAATAATTACAATAGTTTTGGTATCCATGTATGAAATAAGAGTGATCAATAATTATAACAAGATGTTTCACCAGTCAGCAGGTAAAGGCAAATCATCAATGTCCTATAGCCCTATTGGAACCATTGACTATTACATAATGGATGTGGGATGAGGTGACTATGGATTTCATTGTAGGAAATCCAAATAAAATTATAAAGAGTGATTTTATTTCGGTGTTTGTGGATCGACTAACTAAGGTATCACATTTCTTTCTTAACAGGTAAACCATTACAGTAAAATAGTTGTGAGAACTGTATGTATGAGAGATAGTTGGTTTTCATGGGGTTCCACTGACTATATATTCAGATCATGATTCACACATTACGTCATACTTTTGGTGGGGTTTACGTAAGGCAGATGGTATACAGGTTTGGTTAAGCACATTTTTCTAAATCCACATAGATGGGTAGTCCGATTATACTATATATGTGTTAGAGGATATGTTACGAGCATGTGTTCTTGACTTTGGTGGTTCTTGGGAGAAGCACATGACTTTAAGGGAGTCCACCTATAACAAAAGTTATAAGGAAACTATACAATAAGAATCATATAGAAAATATTGTAATTCACAACTATGTTGGTTAGGGGAGGGTGAGTCAGAGCTTTTGGGACTAAGTGTCATTCAGGAGACATCAGAACAAGTGCAATTGGTTTGGAAACGTATGGATAAAGTTCAGAGTAGGATGAAGTCATATGCTAATAGATGGGGAATAACCCTAGAGTTTATAGAGGTTTATCATGTATTCATTCAAGTGTCTCCTATATTGTGTCACCTCGGTATACTGAGGCAGGGAATGTGGTTGTTCAGGTTCATTGGACCGTTTGAACAGTTGGATAGAATCGATCTAGTGGCATACTAATTAGCACTTCCACCGAAATTCAGCACTATGCATGATGTGTTCCATGTGTCAAAACTATGGCGGTATCCCTACAGAACTACTCATGTGATTGATGTAGAATAGGATGACCTTGAGATAGATGTTTCCTTTGATGATTTTCTGATATGTGTACTAGGTCACATTGAGAATGTGTTGGGAGGGAATCCGCTTCATCAGTTCATGTGTCATCAAAACAAAGAATTGTTTGAGTGGAAATATGGGACATAGAAGAATACCTAAGGGCTCAATGGCCCAATATATTTGACTTGGAATCTTATAGAAGTTTGGGAGTTCAGCTCAGGGATGGACTATTAAAGGAGGGGATATTTTAAGATCCTAGCCCTTTCTATAGTCATCTTGGGTAGTTTTCATGTACTTTCTGAGGGGTTTTTGTACCTTTGTTTTGATGTTCTGTCTTGGGGTTCATTTGGGTGATTTTTTATGAAAATGTAATGAAAAGTGGTCTTTTCATAGTTTTATCATGTTTTAACAAACCATACTAGTAGATCATACCAACCGTGAAAACCTAAATTGACAGGTCTGCATGGTTGGCACACAGTTTTCCCTAACCAAGCACCTCTGCCTAGGAAACTATGCATTCAAGTATTATTTATCTGAAATTTTGTTTTAAAAACACCCAAGACTCCTCTATTTAGACCTTGTCTTGGTCTTCACATATTCTAGGGGATCTCAGAGCTTTATGGTTGGTTTCCAAGGTGATTTGAATATCATTCTTCTATATTGAAAGTACAGATAAAACATCCTCTCTATTCCATGTAAGTGGAATTCATCCCATTAATTCTCATAATTTCCTCTATCATTCATTGATATTTTCATGTATGATCCCCAATGTTTCTAGGGATATAATCCATTGAGACGTAATCTTGATATACGATTGTGTATCTAGATCAATATTTTCATGATCTTTATGGCATTGATCGTAATTTTGGTTTAGGGTTTTAAATCTTGAGCATGATCAGTTATGTTTTTCCGCTTTTATTTTTGGGATATCTGTTGGGATAACATCCATCTATAAAACAGGGTAGGTGGTCGAAATCGAACTCCCATAGTCATGGATTTTATATGTCTATGTGAGTGTATGGATTTTCTAGATTCCCTCGATGATTGATTTACTAAATTATTGTTATTAGGAATGTGAAATGGTGTTATGATTTCCTTGGTGATTAATTGACAATTGAATCCTGGAAAAATAAAAGTGTTTTTAGCCAAACAGATATTGTAATTGGGATATTGAATTTATTGTGTTATGAAAATTAATTGGGGGGGGAATTAGTTTTCAAATTATTTTTGGCTATGTAAAATAATTAATTGTGAGAATTAATTATGTTCAATATTTTTTTCAAAGATAATTAATTGTGAGAATTAATTATGAAATTTTTATTTTTGATTTGGATAATTAATTTTGTAAAATTGATTATGGAATGAGAGATGTGGTTATTGATTTATTAATTGATGAATTAAATAATGGTATTTCTTCATAGTTAATTTTTGTATTAACTAATAGTATTTGAAATGTTTAACTAATCATTTCATTATTAATGGACTGATGTGGTTAATTCTTGTGAATTAATGATTGATTAAATGGATGATATTTTTGTGGTTCTAGACATAGAGTTATAGAACAATTAGAAGTTAGTACATGGACATGGTGTTCCTCCCTCATATTAATCCAAGCTTGATATTTTGGGGTGATTGGAATGACGACATACACCTTGTGAGATATGGAGTGTTAATCATGGAGACATAATCATAATGAGATTTGGGGTGATTGAAATGCTTTTCAACACCAAATTAATGATAACAATGAATGATGATTAAAATGAGAAACATGAATTGAAACTATGACTAATGTGATTATTAATGATTGAATGACAATGTGATAACTATTTAATAATGAACTGTATATATTTCTTCATAAAACTGCATACACTATATTTCAACTGGACTTATTTTAGACATCGTTGGTGGTGGCCTAGTGGGTTGTAATCACACCCTATTCGGGCTACCTGATCGGCACCTGATTAGACTTTTTTGTTGCTGGAAAGAATAAGGGGAAGGCCTTGGGATATGTTGTTGTTTAGTACATTAGTATGGGAGTGGGAACCATTCATTGTTTGGGACCTTCATGGGAATTGTTGTGTGTTTAATTTTAGTTACACAATATACACTTGACACTTGAATTGTTATATAATTTTTTACCTTTCATTTGATTATTTTATTTTTTGGGTTTTAACTATCATATGAAAAGGTATTTTTCCAGTTATTTATAGGCTTCTGCACTTGGTTATCATTGTTTTCTTCCATTGGTGTTTTGTTCAGATAAAAGAGGATATAGTCTACCCCTGTCTGACTTAACAGACCCTCGCTACTAGTTGGCACCCTCTAGCACACATGGAGGATCACATGAGGGGATGTGGCTAACCGGCTCGGGGCACTATTTAGTGGATCATGGGTCAGGATGACACATTCACATATTTTTTAAAAGAAAAAAATTATTAAAATTAGTGATATTCCTATAGTAAATGAATATTTAGATGTATTTAATGAATAGTTTTCTAGTATTATTCAGGATCTAAATATTTATTTTATTATTTAATTAGTTCTTGGTGCTGCAAAAATGACAAAGCCTCATTCTAGAGAGACTCAAGTAGAACTTTTAGAATTGGAAAAACCTTACAAGAGTTACTCAATAAATGTTTTTTTCATCTTACCACTTCTTGGGTGATCCTATATTGTTTTATAAAATTAAATAATGTTCCATGAGTCTTTTAATTCATTATAAGGCATTGAATAACATCAATATGAAGAATAAATATTTTCTTCCTCGTATCAATGACTTGTTTGATCAGCTCTATGGAGCATAGTACTTTTCAAAGTTTGATATCATGTCTGGATACCATACACTAAAGGTGAAGGGAGATGAAATATATCATATTGTGTTTCATAATAGTAATGGAAATTATGAGTTTATTGTTAGGGAATTTAGGATAGAAAGGATTCATATATATTTCTGTACCTCATGAATCAATTTTTCCATTATTTTTTGATAAATTAATAGTTGTTTTCTTTGATTATATGTTGCTATATTTTAAAATATTTTAGGATCATGAATAACACATGAGGATTGTTATATAAATCGAGAATGAAAATAAGTTTTATCGAAAATTTAGTAAATTTTAAATTTTTATAATATATTTTTTCCTTTAATATATTGTAAATAATGATGGAATAACTATAATCATGGATTTACCTTGTTGAAGGGAGGGAAATACATACAAATTTCGCATATTTTTTATTTTTTTATGGATTGGATGGTTACAATTGATAGTTGGATAAAAAAATTTATATGTTAACTCGACCACTACCTATGTTAACTATAAAAAGGGTTAAATTAATCTATATAATATAATGTTATTAATGATTCCATGAATTGAAAATAAGATTAGTGACTGCACATGTTTTGGCCCTTCTATCCCAAAATGGCGAGTTTTCATATACAAAAAAGTTTCTCTGAAGGTATTCAGTTGTGTTATAATACGGAATAATCAAGTAATTGATTATGAATCCATAAATTGTATCAACATGATCTAAATTATACTAGACATGATCTAGAACTAGTTTCCATTGTTTTTGACAAAAAAATAAGAAGAAATTATTTAAATAGAGTAAAGTGTTAAATATATACCGATCCAAAAAGAATGTGATATATTCAATAAAAAAATAAAAATCTGTTAGAGAATATATTTGAATCCAATAAATAATTATGTGTGAATGATTAATTAACATCCTTGAAAAGAAAATATGGTAGATGATGCCTTACATTGGAAGGATAATGAATCAATAACTACGTCATGTTTGGAACATGATCATTTGTAAAATGTTTTGATGTTTGATGGTATATAAATTTTCCATTTACAGACTATATATATTTTGTTCTAATTTTAAATATAATTATTTATTTCATAATAAATCTTAAAATAATGTTATGTTTTATATGAAATGGTATAATTGGGTAGAAAAGGTAAGTTCAGTGGATTTAATATTGAAAATACAGTTGTTTTGTGAATCGAAGAAATATATGTTCATTGACATTCCGAGTTTAATTAATAATTGTTAGGAAAATCTCATATCTCTCAGTTTTATATTAAACATAGAAGAAATATGATTTATATAGCGATTTAGGTACATTTTTCATAGAATAGAATGAAGAAATATATTTCTGACATTACCATAAATTTTTTGTCTTTTGAAATTGTTAATGAATCAAAAAGGAATATTCTTACCCTCAAAAGAAAATGTTGTACATGCCTCCAAGAATTCAAAATTTTCCAAAAATTATGGTGGACTCAACTCTTATCCAGAAGACATTGGTGTTGGAGAATCTGAATTCCTTAGACTTTGATGGCTCAGGGGTTGTGGACTCTTCCTCTCGACTGGGTTCTTAAAGATTTAATATTCCAAATCCCCCTTTGGAGCTATCAATGGACACACTTCATTAAACACCCACTAGATCCCATTCAGTTTTTAAAGATCTTTATGACCTCTTATACTGAAGTTTCATCATATGGGATACCTATCCAGTATGTTCGAACATATATATTTTTAGATGTTACATTGATCTTAAGCTAGAATTTAGTGGATCAGTTAAAGGGAGGAAAATACACTACATAGCTTATTTTAAATTTTCTTTCTATCATGGAGGTTAGATCATCTCATTATAGGTTCAATGATAAACATAATATCCTTCTACATTATGTTGGATTCCTTATGATGACATTGTCAAATCATAGGCTAGTTCACCAAGATCAAGAAATCAGTAGTGGTTTCGTCTCTCTTCGTTATCGATGGAGTCTCGCCCGGAATGAGAGTTTCTCTTTTTGGTGGATTGGGCCATGATTAACATGATTAACCTCCCCTTATAGAATCTTCATTCCATTAAAATTGTAGTTTTTAGAGAATAAAAATGTAATAATGAGGGGACTTTCCTCCTTCATGAGTTCCCATCTCCCATTATTCTTATTTCTCTATATCTGAGTTTTCCTTTTCTACTGGAACCACTATTATACCTTGAGGGATTATAGGAAAAGAGAATATTTGGGTTTTATAATTCATAACCGTTGTTCTACTCCTCTTATCATCTCCATGGCTATAGGGTGTAATAATTTCAGAGGAAACCATCATTTTAGCCACCAACCTATCACAAAAATCCTACAGTCAGCATTGTATCCCCATTTCTAGTGACCCATAGAGACCATCCTGTATCTAATTTAGCCCCACCTACAAATGCAGAATGTGACCCTCCTCGGATCCATCACTATGTGGACCTTCTCTAATTTATCTCTCATCGGTTGTGGCCTTTCTCCATAATTATTCTCTATGCACGGATCTCATCCAATATTTTTCGAAGCCTCTTTACACTCAATAACCAACGCCTATTTCCTCCTTCTTCCACGAAAGTTAGGATCTTAATGAGAAATCATTTTTTCACTCAGATCCATTTCCATTCTTCTTTGTTTGGTGTAAACATCTTTCAACTTTGAGTCCTGAGGATCCAATTTCTAATAATTTTAGCACATTATCCTATGTGTAGGACACCAAAACCCTTCTTTCTCGGGACCATGAATCCTCTATGGATAACTACTTATCTATATTTGATGATCCTCATAATCCTCCAATTCTAGTGGTTTCCTTTTCTTCAGTGTGCTCCAAATGTTTATATAAGAAGGTTTTTCCTACATATGAGTTAAAATGTAAGAGACTTCTAGTGAAAGGGGTTCCTTATCCTTCAATTATTTTCCACATATTATAGAATTCCCTTATCATTGTAAATCATGAAATGTCATACATTTTCTCCATTGAGGTATTTATGTTTAATACAACATTAATTATGGTTTTATAATTGAATAAACATTCTCAAAAGATCACGATTATATCTATAAGGATCAACATGTAGAACATTTTTCATGGTGAGATAGTTATCCAATATATCTAGGTGTTCTGGAATACTCCTATCATGGTGGAAAAATTACAGTTTTTGATCAAAACGTATAAGTAAAAATCAGATTAAAATAAATGGGCCATCTCTTCTCCTTTGATTATGAAAAATGCAATGTGGAAGATAGTGATCAAATAAAGAGAGATGTGGTGTCCATTAACCTAGGTTGTTCTGATTGGCTAGTAGGTAGGGAATTCAAGATATTTATGGATCATTTGAGAGGAAGGGTGGTGGACATGTTTCCCATAGGTACATCTATAGTTTCTCAACATTTGATGCCCCATAGGGCATTTTAGACAAGGTTTTTCTCTGTGAAAAGTTAAAATGGTTTAATAATCAAATAGGAAACTAGAGGATGTGGTTTTGTTTGGATCAGTGATTTTTCAACCTCTAGGAAATATCCTATTTCACTCTCACAAATGTGGGGAAGGGATGTAATCAATGTTTATCAGTGCTAATCAGAAAGTGTTGATAAAAGGGGGAAATTTATCTACACTAGAAAATAGCATTGATAAATCGAACTTTTATCAGTGCTAATATTAGCACCATTAAAGTCCCCCCTTTATCTTCACTTTCTAAAAGCTCTGAAATGGGGATATTATATTTGATGATGTTGAAGGTGAGGTGTGAGACATATTATTGTTAATTAGCTTGTTTTATTTCTCACCACGATGGTTGTTTGATTATGGTAACATGGGGGTCTTGGTTGGAGGTCTTGATTCTTGCAATCCTAGTTGGTATACACACTTCTATAGTCCCCTTAGTTGTATTTAATACAAGGATAATGGTATGGTTCCATTATGATGAGTTATGGACGGATTAATTGGGTGTATTGTGTTATTGTTGGATGAAACATATATCAATGTTGGTCCGTATATATATATTTCTATTTTTTATCATCACACACTAGTACCTATGGTATATCCCATGATATATGGTTCCTTGATCTGTGGTTCTATGTACATGATTAAATTATTATATAGATTGCATCCCCATTTTTCTTTTTTTATTAGTGTAACTATTAATATTGGTTTTCTATACTATTATATTGTTAATTTATAACATGGATCCCTTCTTCAATGTGAATTTATTTTCTCTTATGGATATGGGTGCATTATGCGATAACGAATGATGGGTTTTCTAGTGGAAAAAAATTATTTATTTGGAGGGGAGTGATACTTATATTTCACACCAATGAATTTAGTAAAAGATTATATATCATGATATATAAATTCTATACTAATTGGATAGTAAGACTATAGGTTAAAAATGGGTAGATTCATTGAGTTAAGCTCTACTCATAATAATACAAGTTAATATGTTAACAAGTTGATATGTTCACGTCTTAGTGTGATGGTACTAATCACTAATCATAAATTTAAATGTGAATATGATTGTTAGTAGAAAGTGGTGGGGGGTCCGAACATCAGAAAAGGAGTTCACCCACCAGTGATAGGTTAGCCTATCCATAAGTATGATGGGTGTGACATTGAAAACTAGTTATCAAAGCTAGATAGGGGTTTCACAAGACATATAAGGTGTGAGACCATAAATTATTTACATTGTCTATAAAGAGGGAAGTGGAAATGGAATCTATTGATTTTTTAAGGATTCACTTTTAAAGCGATTCAAGCATTTTGAAATGTCTCTTAAAAAATTATATGTTTTCAACATATCCTTTTTGGTATTGAATTGATTTTAAATTTTTTAATAAATTCATAGTGGTTTTGATAAAGGATTTTTGTAACTTTGTGTTTTATTTCAAAAAGGGTTTTTTATTTTATGGATGAATTTTTTTAAATGGTTGGGTTTTAATTGGATCTCATCTATGATTTTATAAAGGGTTTTCAGAGGATATTTAAAGTCTATATGTTTTTTATCCATGGTTAATTTTTATATCAATACTTTGTGTATTAATATTTTTAAATTTTTATATCAATGAATCAAATAGGATAGATATGAATGAAGATGGATTTATTCTAATCTAATGAAATAAGGGTAAGAAGATGGAGTTAAATATCACATAAAATTTTAAATAGGTCATGCATATGATCCTTCTCAAATCCTTTTTCTATGTCTAGAAATTTTATATTCTAGATAACTTAGTCCAGAGGAGTTTTATGAACACTTGATCTATCAAAAAATATATCAATGTTAAAATGATATATTAAACATGAGGAAAAAGAGTATTTACATAGTTAATGGGATAAAATTGTGTTTTATTGATTATTTGATATGATTACAGGTGTGGAAAATGTAGAATAATACATTGAGAACATGATTATATATGTGCATGATAATAAATATCATATTCAGAAATTGACATGGACAGTTGAAGACGAATATCCTAATTTCCCAAAATTGATTAATCAGTTAAAGTGTTGTGAAAATATTCCATTGTATGATGGTTGTACTAAATATATATAATTTTCATCCATACTAATGCTAAATAATTTTAAATATAGAATTGGATGGAGTGACACCAATTTTAAAGAATTCCATGGTCTATTGAATGACATGATACGAGAAGAAAATTATATCCCGAGTTGAAAATACGACGACAAATGAATTCTATGCCCGATGGGTATGTTCTCTAAAAAATAAATGCCAACCAAATGAATTTATACTATATCTCAAGGACCACAAATCACATATACAGTGCCCAATGTGTGGTACTTATCGATTCATGAAATATGAATTTAGTGCTACAAAAGTTGCATGGTACATTACAAGCATTCCAATGATTATGTGCCTATATGCATGTAAAGATATTTCATAATCATTGACATGCTATTCAGATAGAAGAAATAAATATTGAAAACTATGACACCTTATAGACTCATCTTAATGGAATTTAATTGATCATGAGTATACTAACTTTGGAGAAAATCTGGGAAGACATCATCTTGTGATATCTACAAATGGATTGAACCATTTTGGTTTACAAAGAACCACTCACAGTACATGAGAAGATATGTTGGAAAATTATAAATTGCAACAGTGGTTATGTATGAAATGAAAATTAATCATGTTATCTATGCTTATATCAAGACAAAAAAATAGGTAATGATATTTATGTTTAATTGGATCTATTGATCGAGGAATTTAAATTATTGTGGGATTCAAGTGTTACGTTGTATGACACCTAAATAAATTAAGATTTCATGTTGACAGGCATGTTTTATAGAAAAATAAATGACTTTAGTGCTTATGGAAAAATTTTAGGATATATAATTAAAGGAACAAATTGGGGTCCCATCTGCGAACAATGTACTTAGTCAATTAAGTTTAAATACTCTTCAAAAACTGTGTTTCTAGGACATTCTATATTTTAACCTCGATGACATAAGTACTGAAATATGATGACATCAATTGATGGATTCTTAGAAAATTGTACACCACAATATCATCTTATAGGTGATCAACTGTCTGAGAAAAATGAAGATGTAGATGTTTCTTTTGGAAAACCATTTTCAAAAAACCATAAGAAAATAATTTGGAAAAAGAAATTAGTTTTATTATCACCATACTAGAATTATCTGTAAAAATATTTTCTTTGATGTCATGAATTATTAAAAACAATTTATGTGATAGTTTTATCAATAAATTTCTAAATGAACCTGATAAAACAAAGTATGGAATTAAGGCTACGTTGGACATGATTGACATGGGAATATGTGAAGAGTTGGCGCCAATGATGGGTGAAAAATGAATAGTAAATCCTCTTACATATTACACTCTTTCCTGGAAGGGGATATATCAGGTTTTCACCTTCTTGAATAATGTAAAGGTTCTAGAGTGGTATTCATCAAATTTCAAGAAAATCATTCCAATGCATGATTTAATGTGAAAGGGTCTGGAATCACATGACTATCATGTTTTGATGTAATACTTAATTCCTAGAGATTTATGTTTCATTTTTTCTAAGAATGTATATCATAAATTTGTGAATCTATGTTTCTTCATCAAAACTATATTTTCAATGTTATAGAACTGGAGAAATATCCGACTATGGAAAAATAATTTCTCATCATATTATGTGAATTGGATATATTTTTCATGTTGATATTCTATTATATGATGGTTCATTTGATGGTTGTCATGGTGAGATAGATTCTATTATGTGGTCTTATACCCTATAGATGGATCTACCCCTTTAAATGGTATATAATGAATTTGAAAGGGTATGTTAAAAAATTGATATCGGCCAGAGGGTTGTACAGTTGTGTGATATATTGTTTAGGAAATTAGTGAATTCAATACTGAACACCTGTCTGGTTTTCAAAGCATTATTGTGACAAAATTTTGTCACACATTGTGAAATGTCGGTGAAGGAAATTCTAGAATGGAGGTTGTCACGGTCAATATTATATATCAAGAGCATTCCCACCATTACGTTTTGCAAAATATTTTAATGGTCGACCCATATGTTGAAACCCCGAATGATATTTTTAGGAATTTTAATCCATCAATGGATGAGAATGGATATCAAATAAACATAATCAACAGTTTATAGTATGATTTTGGGACTATATTTTTAAGTGTAAAATTAATGACAATAATTAAAATGTCCTTTATGACATGTAAGAAGTAGTCTCATGTCAAACCGACACACGATGCGACCGGTATTACTCAAATTTCATATTTTTGGTTTGAAATGAAATTTTAATAAATGAAAGATAACATACAAAAGACTGAGGAAATGAATTATGTTTGTCTTTATACTTTTTTAAAATGTTCTATCATTCATTTTTGATGTGTAAAAATCAATTGTACCTTATTACGATCCATGGTGTGACCAGTATAACTCTAAATGTGTCTTGTAATTTAAAAATGTCATTGATTCAAGTAAAAAACATAAAATACAAGCTGAAAAACGAGAAAATGTATTAATATTGTTTTGATACATTGGGAACACAATTTATGAGACATTTATGGTGTGTAGGAATCAATCCAACATCAATCAGAAGCATCGTGTGATTAGTATGAGTAAATGTTTTCGTTGGGAATTTAAAAATTATATTTTAGTCTATAAAGTGTCACTATTAAAAAAACAACAATACCCGATATGATTATATCCCATATTAAGGATAAATATTTATATGCCCTTTTTGATCTATATCAAGAAATATCACACCAAACTGATGCACTTTGTGACCGGTATGACTCAAATTGCATGTTTTCAGTTAGAAATAACATTTTTGTAAAAAAACAACTAACATACTAAATGTTGAGGAAATACATTCTCATTGTTTTGATCCATTAGATAAATGATCTATTAGTCATTTATTATGCTTAGTAATTAAACGCACTTCAATCTAATTCACAGTGTCACCAGTATGACTCCAAATGTGTCTTGTTATTTAAAATTGACAATAATTCAAGTAAAAAAACACAACTCGCACAATAAAAACTGAGAAAACACATTTGGATTGTTTCAATGTTTTTTCACAATGATCCACGAGTTATTTGTGATGTGTAGGAATCAAACCCACCTCAATACAACAAATAGTGTGACTGTTATGACTGAATATCCATTATTAGTTTAAAATTGACATTTTTACTCAAATCATGTCACTCACTGAAAACCAAGAAAATGCACTCTGATTGCCTTCAAAATTTAGGGCATGTATTCATACGTTCTTTGTGATGTGTATAAATAAGTCTCACATAAAACCGACACATGATGCGACCGATATTACTCAAATTGATTGTTTTCGGATTGAAATGTAATTTTATTAAAAAAACGCAACTAGCATTATGAAAATTGAGGAAATGAACACCAATTCTTTTGATACATTAGGAAAATGATCTATTAGTCAGTCATGATGTGTAAGAATAAACCCCCTCAATACGACACACAATGATACTGGTATAATGCCAAATGTGTCATTTTTATTAAAAATTTAGATTTTTTAATGTATTCTTCATTTTATTGTTTAATTTATTTAATTATAGTATGACTAATGTAACATTTATTTTCTTATATAGGTGTAAAATTTTTTCTTGAGTTGTGATGATTTTTCTCGACAACTATTACCATCAGAGGACATTTTTTAGAGGGGACCACATTTGTTAAAAATAAAACATTAATGTTTTTAAATGTTTGTTGGATACTTGTAAATGTAATTTTTAATAATTTGTTAAAAATGTAGATAGAAGTGCTTTTTGGAATATACAGTGATTGAATATTTTTTTATTCATGATGTCCATAAAATTTATATATAATTATTTTCGAAACAGTTGTGTGCACAGCTAGTTTTTTAATCATTTTCATCATGTATGTTCTTATTTTGTAAATACTAAAAGTGGTTATTTTTACCATGTTTTTGTTGGTTTTTACTGGTTATTTTGGTATTTAGTTTTTGTGTTTCTTGTTTTTTTGTAGGTAGTTGGGTGTGCTGTTATATAAATAGCCTGCCCAGAATGGGAAGCCTTTATTAGTGCTACAAATAGGATTGATAAAGTCCAACATTTATCAATTCTAATTGAAGCACTAATAAATGGGGACATTATTAAACCTCTAATATCACTGATAAAGGGGACACCCTTTAATAGATCCTATATTTACAACATTTTTTAGCACTGATAAAGCCATTTTATTGCACTTATAAAATAAGATATTGTGGTTGTGTTTTCCCAAATATTATGTCAGTCACCTAGTTCACACAATTTCAGATCATTCCCCCTTAATTGTAAATTTAAAAAGTCTTAAACATAGTTTGGAAAACATCATTTCCTCTAAATGTTTTTTAAAACAAAAATTCTTACTATAACTGATTTTATAGCCCTAGGATAGTCCTACTCAAGGTAGTTTATAAATCAGCTTCTATAACAAAATATGACAGTTGAAAAAAGATTTTCTATCCGGGTCTGGATTCTTTCCCACATACAATCATATCCAAGATTCATTTAATGAAAATATTGAGTGGGTGGAGACATGTTTGGAGGAATCCTGGGATTGGTACATCATTGCCTCCATTGGCTCACATAAAAGATATATTAATGAGATTTTTCTATAGCATGATAATAACCTATGCAAATGGCCCGAATTATCTAGGATCAAGGAGGGGGACAAAACACCACTTAATTTCAAGAATGCATCGAGGAAAAATTCCATAGACTATCTCTAAACATTAGGCTAGAGAATGGTTCCTTCTCAAATGACCTAATGGTTATCCGAGGAATGGTGATTTCCCACAATTATTCATTACTTTGTGAAACTAACCTGAGGATCTAGGATGGTTAACGTAGGGGTATGTAAGATCTCATACTCCATCCCTCAGGTGGTCTACTCCCCTGATAATTTATTCGTAGAAAACATAAGTACTAAATAATAGATGTGGGAGATAATTTCTAGGCTTAAATAGGAGAGATATCTAGGTCTGAAATGTTTTCTAGGGAGATTTTATCTTATCTCCAATAAATTATCAATAATAGTATGGTTGATGTAATCTAATACTTTTTTCACAGTGGTTCCCTGCCTTGTATGCGAGTTTCCCTACCATGTTCTTGATACCCAAAGATAAAACCCCACTTCTATTAAACAATTAAAACTAATTAGCATGTGAAACATCTTTTACATGATCATTCATTCCATCAACAATACAAGTCTCTCTAATTTTACCTTTGATAGGTCTAAGTGGATAATTGTTCCTTCATCAAGAGACGATAAATTCAAAGAGTTGTTGGAATATGTTATGAGATGGATGAGAAATTAATATGTAGATTACTACGTCCAAAATTATTTTTCAAGTGGAAATGGCCAAGGATTATGATCTACTCAAGTGGAATTTCAAATTTGTGGTCATGATGAGCCCAGGGTTATTATAGTTGGAGGTTGATATGATTTTCAGCTACTACAGATCATCCTAAATTAGCATCCTCTTTTTGGGATGGAGTAGTGGGTTTCTGAAATATTTATAGGGTTTACGTCAAGGGGATCCATTATCTCCCAGAATTTTATCTTGATTCAATATTGGCTCAGTATATATGTTTACTCATTCATGTATTCTCATTTGATCATTTCCTATCATTGTAGTGAACATTCCTATGCGTTGTCTCACATTTAGATTTTAGATGATATGATGTTCTTTATCAACAACTAACATTACTATGGGAGGGATTTTAATGACACTATGGAGGTATATTCTACATAGAGTGAGATGGTTGTTAATGATGAAAATATTTGTGTGTTCTTCACATCCTCATGTATAGAGAGTTGGAGGAATAGAATTGGTTTTATTTTGGGTATGCATAATAAGGAATTTCTTATGGACTACATTGGTGTCCCCTGAAAAGTGGGATGGTTTATATTAGGCACTTTGATGGGTTGGTGTATGGATAAACAATGGTATCTCAAATTAGAGAAACTGATTTCTCATTTTTGAGGAGCGATGACCCCCAATAATTGGGGGAAGTCCTCTATCATGATGAACATCAGGCCGATTCTCAAAGTTCCCAAGAACATTAATATAGAGATTGAGAAGGTTTTATGCTCCCTTATTAGGGATTCTCATTGGGAGGGGAGGTTCCATTGGTATTTCTACTATAGGATCACGAGACCAGTTGATAGTGTGGGTATAAATGTAAGGAACACTGTGGAATCTATGAATAATCTTCAAATAAAATTATCTCGGTAGGTGATAGAGAATAAGACATTCTAGAGTATGTTAGTATATAATAATTATAGAAATGTGCTGGAAACAAGTAATGGGAATCCCCCGATTGGATATCTCTCCAATTCCATATCATGGATCACCAACTCCACTCTCTATGTATTATCGGATGAGCAGACATCAATTTTGGGACTATATTTGGGCAGGTTAGGTGATGGCCTAACCATGCTGCCTAACACTATTGATTAATTTCAATGCGGCTAAACAACATCAATAATTCATTCTAGAAATTTTGGAACCCATAAAAAACATCATTGATGTACTAATAATGAAATATTCCACCAATTGATGAAAAATCATGGGATCTGTTAATGGAACATTCTCGGTGATGGCATAAAGATAGGTGACATGCTCATGTGAATGATGTGACAAGTGGGGTTTTCATCTACAGTGAAAATATATTTAATTGTGTAAAGTCCCAACCCAGCTACCAAACATTGGTTCCCTACGCCGATCAGTCACATGACCTGAAGCGAACCTCACTGTATGATAGAGGCTACTGACAAGAAATGTGGATCTGACATGTCAATCAATGGGAGACTATACCCTCTAGATCAAAGTAATACACCAGTAGAAATAATAATAATAAAAATTATTTAATATATATAAAAATAACCAACAATATTATTTGATGGTAAAAAAATAGGAAAAATACATTATTCAAATTAACCATAAATATTCCATACTAAAGTATGTGTCAAGTTTCAAAAATTAAAAATGAAAATAAAGAATCGATTACTCCGAAGTGGGTCCAGAACCACATCTGGTTCCCTCATACATGCTCAATACCCAATTACCCATCTAACATTGGTCCTTTTCCCTTAACTTATCTTCAATCAATAATGTCTATTTGGGTACCAATCACGATCCCTGAATAGAGTGTGAGTACAACTCAGTAGTCCACGATTAACGGTGTCTAAAACAATATCCACTCTGATAATAATACACATAGCTCTATAAATAAATAAAATACAATTCATAAGTAAAATTTTATCTCATTATCATTTACTCTTTATTTAATCATATTTACTCTATAAATCCTGAGGACACCCTTACCTCATGCCAACATCGACTCATGCTATAGCCTGATGTGTTCAATGTAATAAGATATCATAACCCAATCTTTTGTTAATTCCATATCCATAAGCATTCCCAGGAGATATCATATATCAATATCTATTTAGACTCATGTCGGAGATCAATCTATTTTCAATTGAGGACTTATCTCGAAGTACAATTGTTACCATTATATAGTTCATACTTGACGTCCCATGTTACAAATATTAAATTCATGCTTGAATGACCATGGTACAATTCAAAAATCACACAAAATAATGAATATGTTCCCATTTATTTATTTAAAAGTATAATTATTGTGTTACCATTTATACATCTTAATATAATGACCATGTTACCATTCCATTAATCATAAGAATAATTTCCATGTTACCATATATTCTTATCAATTTAATGATAATGTCCCCATTCCTTTACTCATATGTATAATGACCATATTAACACATATACATCACAAAGAAATGACCATGATATAATTCCATTCACAAATAATTATTCAAAAAAATTTTATCACCATAATTTTCATTTCCTACTCAACAATTAGTTTATCTCATAATTAATATTAAATAATTTTCTAATTATTCATGTTATCAAATTCATTGATTAATTTAACAAATTCAATATCAATACTCCAAATCAAACCCCATAATTATTTTTCAGAATTAATTTCCTAATTCTCAATCCAAATTATTGAAAATTAATTATACAATTATTTATATATATCACAATGTCAAAAAACACATAATTAAATCAACCATTAAATATTTTAATATAAATAGTTCAATATTTTATAATTAATCCAACAATTATTTATCTAAATTGAAATCCCTAAACCTATTAACCAACATTCCAATTAATTATAGATTTCAACTATCTCAATAAATCATTTTTCCATAGTAATTAACTCAATTTAGGAATCCAAATTTCTAAATAATACTTCAAAATCTATAATTTTCATACACATATCAAGTTTACAAATATATGAATTGAAGAATAGGAAACCAAAATTTAACTAAAGATCCAATAATTTTTCTAGTGACTAATGACCATGATAAAAGATTATAATGGATTCCAAGGGGTTCTTAGATCATGATTGATCAGGATCAAAACCAACAATGCAATTCTATAAGGGCTTTTACCTAAACAAGTTTGAGAAGAAGGAAGAGAAAATGAATTCCATCCATGATGAATTTCGTGGGATTGTTCATATCAATGGGACGTGTGGAAGAGGTGTTAGAACTCAAAAATTTCTTAAATTGTTTACCTAGTTCAGGAGGAGTAGACATGTAATCAGTTCCAATGAAAATCAGTCACAAAACCACTTTAAATAAATAGGTTGGGAATTTACATGGTGTGGAATTCAGTAACACATCACGTAATGATTTTTAATGGTTTTCACTAAAAAATACATCACATAAGATTATTATTATTATTAAACCCATGAACAATTACATGTTGTTTAATACCCTAACAAGTTGTGTAAATGTTCTGTAGTTGTGTTTTATCCAATTTCTCTTTAAATCCTCTCAACTCACAATGAACCTGTTTTTTAACAATGAAACAAATTATACCCAAAAACCATTAATTAAAAAAAATTCTAAGAATTATGTCATTTTCTCAAATAAATTATCTCCATCTTTGAACAAGACTCAATGAGTAAGGCTCAAATGAAAAAATCATAGAGTGAGAGATGTACCTGAAAAAGTAGGGATCATACAATAAACCACATTTTTATAGATAATCCTTGATTTTTATTCCCACTATTCTCTAAGATTATTGGAAAAATGATTAGAAACTAAGAAAGTATTCTATTTCCCATTCCCATGTTTCCCCCTAGCAACCACCAATGTTGCCACAATACATGAACAATCAGCACAGCCTTTCTCCACAACACATTATCACTATGATCCAACAAACAAAGAGTGGATGATCCTTATAGGATGCATCTATCTCAAGATAAACCTAATCCATGTTGATCACATGATAAGGGTGGATATGATACTTCTAATGTTGTGATACATGAAGAAATGATTGCATAGAACTATATTTTAGTGGAAGAGACAATTGGTACGCCACCAGCCTGATTCTCTACACTACCTCAGATAGTCCAACAAACCAAGGTTCAAACTAGACCTACATTCCTATCATGTGGTGAACTATCCATGGAGAAACTTGAAGGAATACAAGACCAACATATGAAAACTATAGAGGTCCTCTCTGTCTTTACACATACAATATCTTCCTACTCTAAACTATTGCGAAACGTTTTCAAATTATCTAAACCTACTCTGATGTATCATGTACGAGACTCAACCCAACAACAGTAACTCACTAGCCTCCATCAATAATAGTGGGGATCTACATGACTTACCATATAGTGTCTCTTATGGTGCCATATATATATTTTCCTGATAACTATTATCATAGTAAAACATCACGAAATCGATGTTCTTCTCCCAAGATCCTTGGTTTTCAAGCACACACCCCCAAAGTATATCCTCAAGCACCTATATAGTATTCTATGACTTCCAATATATTTATGGAAGGAAATATATACCAAATAATACCTTTTTACTAAGTTATTTCTGAATGACCATCCATAACCATGAAGTGAAATGTGTTTTATGATATGAAACTATAGTTTGTGGCTCCCCATGCAAATAGACAATCTTCCAAACATACAAAACACCAAATTGCTACACTAAGAATGTTTTCCATATAGGAATGAATGCTAAGGTTTTTTTATTCAACCCACAACAACCCAGATAAAATCATTATTCCTTGATGTCTTTAGGAGACCCCCAAAAGGAACATTTTCACATAATCCCACTTCCACTACGGAATGGGTAATTACAATATCAATACTATAGGTTTTTGATTCTCTTCCATCTCCTAGAAAATTTTGTTGCATCGTGTTAAGAAACATGTTATCACATTTATAATGCCCAAACACAAAAAATGTTATTGTAAGTCACAATAAATTTTTCTCACACCTAGATGCACTACCCACTTTTAGGGATGACATTCTTACATAAGCTCCTCTTGCATGATTCTAGGCACAAAAACAAGATTTTTGATGTAGATGATCACTTCGTCATCAATTCTTCAATATAAAAGTTAACCCTGCCGATTAATTTTTTCCCTCTTGTTTATACACATTGGATCCTCATACTACCTATCTCAAAACCATCTCAAAAGTGTATAATCCAATGATATTGACCCTAGAGTCGTCTTTTCCTAACTCTCTTGAACCACAAAATGCATCTCTTCCAATAAATCCATTATCTTCTACTCAGCACAAGACTCTTGATCTATCCAAGTTTGATTTTTCCTATATAAAGTATCAGAAAAACTATTTCCATTTTATGGAATATATAAAATATCAAAATAAAAACACTGTATATATTAAATCAATATCAGCTACCAATGAATCGAATCTCTATGCAAAAATATGTACGTTAAACTCTTATGGTTATTATATATTGTAAAATTTACAAACAATTGATAATGCAACAATCACATTAAAGCATAAAATAATCATCTTGGCTTGGGGAATGTCATAGGGTTGTTCCATTCATGTGTCCTCAACTGCTGAGACCTATACACCGCGACTTGACATCCATTTAACAACACAACTCCATGTCTGATCCTATAAGACTCACAATACATTGTATACTCATAACAAGGCTTCGGTAGGATCTTGATCAGTGACGATGTCATTTCCTTATTAATCTCATTGAAGTTATTTTACATGCTTCTGACCAATCACAATTTATCAATTTTTTGGTCACGTTAGAATGCGGTAATTCCAAAAGGGAAAGTTTTTTGTATGAACCTCTAATAATATACATCTGACCCTAGTAAAATTTGGATATCAAACACATTACTACGATACTAACAAGAACCAAATAGATGAATTTCTTTTGGGTCTATTAATGCACCTTATTATGAGATTGATTATCCCATGAGTGTACATGATCAATCAAAAATTAACAATTTGATAGTTTTTCATATAACCTATGTTCTCTCAGTATACACAAAATGATTTCAAGATGTTGGGAATGATCATTGTTATTCATGTAGTAAACCAATATTTCTTCAATGAATACCACCAAAAACTGATCCAGGTACAGATGGAAGATTATATTCGTCATGTCCATAAACACTGTTGGTGCATTTTTCAACCCAAAAGGTATTTTGAAAAAAATCTTCATGTCCATTTCAGAATCTGAAAGTAGTATTTCGTATATCAGATGTCATTAATTTTAGATGATGATACCATAATCTTAATTCAATCCTCGAGAACACACAAGATCCATTCAACTATTCCAATATATTTTTGACATGAGGTAGAGGATATTGTTTCACCATAATCTTCCAAATCAACATCTGATAATCAATGCAGATGTGAATATTCACATCAACCTTCTTTGAAAAAAGTATGATTGATCCCCAAGGTGACGTACTTGGATGAATAAATCCCTTATCATCTAACTCCTACTTCTGAGTCTTGATCTCTTGAATCTATATCAGTTCCATTTTATATGGTGGAATAGATACCATCTCACCCCTCAACATGATCTCAGTAGTGAATTACACATATCTGTTAGGAGGAAATCCTAAAATGTATTCAAGAAAAAACATCCGAAAATATTATGCTACTGGTGGAAAGGTACCATGATATACTCTCCCATAATCTAGTAATAAAATATCAACTTCGTCCATGAGATCTCAATGTTTATAAGTAATTTCCCATTCTCAGCCTTCCTGGATATCCTACTATCGATGGTGAATATAATGATCACCCTTGGGAGACGTACAAGTCACACCGCTCTAGGAACAATCTATGTTGGCTCAACATGAAACTATCTAGTCCATACCAATTATTTTTTTGAAGACTCACATGTAAAAAATATAAATATCTAATATAAATTTATATTCCCATATTTTAAGAGAACATACCTTTCACATACAAATGTCACTAGACCAAACTCCTAATGGTGTATCAATAATCATTTCCCTACTCAGAACTCTATGATAAGTCTCAAACCATTATTAACATTTATTTTTATAATGGAATGAGAGACACCAATATCAAATAAGGCACTAGAAAATAAAGAAGTAACAACAATAGTACCTCTCACTATTGATTCCCTAGACTCACTATCCAAAAGTGTTGGTTGCATCCCATGAAACAATCCTTCCCCTATTCCTTGTGATGTTGTCTGACTACCATGTGTTTCACTATTCTATTGATTTGGGTTCTCTTTCTAATAATCCCCATGTCTGCCACCTCTACTGCCTCATCTAGTTGAAATCTAACTTCCATTATGATACGGTGTAGAAGAGTCCCTTCTCACACCCTGAATCTCTATATATCCTTCATCATTGTATCTCTATCTCAGTCTCCTTTACAACTACTATATATGTCCAATATTTCTAGAAGACTATAACTCTTTTGGTGGATGGGGAAAATGTTGACAATTTTGTCCCAACAGACCACAATTATGGTAGATAACTCAAGTAAAGACCAATGTAACTGATCCCCAACATAACCACCCAACTTTCCACTCTCCTAGATAAATCAATCATAATGAGTCTTTGAACACTCAGAAGCCTCACATCCTAATCATCCAGTAACAATTATTTTTCTAGCACTAGATGCCTTGTTTGGGTTCCCCTCAGCTATGTGAGCTTGTTCCACTACCTCAACAAACATCATTAATCAATAGAGGTTAACCTGATGATTAATCTCACACATAAGTCAATCTTGAAATAATCTCTCCATAGTCGTGTCATATCCTACCAACATTGAAGAAAATGATTTCTAGTCTACAAACCATCCAACAAAATCAATTATATAAATTATCCCCTAAGTCAGTCGCATGAATTATACCACTTAATCCTTTATCAATATCTCAAGATATAAGTTCACCAAGAACATATGCAAGAATTCATTCCACAAAATACACTCAATCTATCCAGCCTATATCTGAATATCCCACAAACCCTTTACTCATCCACATAGCATATAAGTAGCCATGTTTATCTTAATCATAGTGGGAGTCTTCAAATTTTCAAGTATCATAAAAAGGAATAAACACTGAACTCATCCCCTTCAAGCCCACTATCTGGAGTGATTGTTTGAGGGTGTTACAACTGAAAATATCTATTCATTTTAGACATGATTTTCATAACATTCTCTGTTTATCTTCTGCTGAATTTTATGAAGCAAGGAATGTTCCCTTAAAACATCTCCTCATATTCCTCACATGAAACTATCGCTGGATCAGGATCCACTACTGGTAGTGCATTACCAGCCACAAACACTTTTTCCCCTAAAAATGATTCTTTATATACGAATATCTCAAAATTTCTAAACTAAAATTTTAGGTCTCATAAAAAAATTATATCATAAATGTAAGAGGAAAGAAAACAACATGTTACAATAAGTATTTTCACAAATCCTCAGAATACGGTCAAAACTGATGTCCAATTACAACCCTTAACCACCCAAACCCTAGTTCCTGGTTCACAAGGGTATTCTCATTAATCATGTTTCTAATTTAGACACCCAATTATTCACAATATTTCATCATTTTAACAATTAAAATTTCATATTAGGCATCACATTGAAATTGAAATCACAATGGAAAATAGTTTTTGTTCAATAACATTGCAAAAAATCAATTTTCCCATGTGTGCCTAAAATGAATCATGTCCAAAAAATAATCATGAGTATAACGACCCATACTTTACATACATTGTTAATACTTCAAAATTGAAGCAAACTTATTATAACATATGACAAAACCACAAAGGACCATATAGGTATAGTGACTTTAGAAACTGGGAAACATAAACAACTGGTTCATAAATCTTCTACAGTGTCTCCCATTTATTTTATCATATCTAGGGTCCCTTTTAGAATATTCTACTTAATATCCATATTCCTAACCTGGGGAAAAGAAAACATAAAAGGGTGAGCTCAAAATGCTCAGCATGGGCAAATAAAAGAAATAAAAAACATATCATATCTTTTTGAAAATCATAACCCGCAAAAGAGATCATAATATATTAACATGGAATAAATCATAGAATTGAAAATGAGATCCCCATAATCATAACATAAAACTTGAAACTTTGTGGAATACACACATAATCATGGAAAATCATTTCTCGTTAGTCATGACTCTGTGACAGGACTATCTTAGCGGACAAAGTCCATTTCTGAACCGAGTTCACTCCTCGTTTCAGTCCTGTATCACTGAACCGAAATTACCTTCCGTTCCAGCCATGTCTATCTCATGAGATATAAATCTTTACCCAATGAATTGGAGGGAGATATAGGTCCCACCCATCTTATAATGAATCCTTTCTTATGTGTGCCACATAATCATAAATCATACATCATCGCATAACACATGTAATAAAAATGGGATTCTTGAAACATCATGACATCATAAAACAAATCATATAAGGTAAATGACTTCATAAAAATAATTCCCTCACAACATAATCAAATCAATGTAATAATAGGGATAAAAACAGAACCCTTTATTATATTATATGGAAAATAATTTTGATAAA
Source organism: Viscum album (assembly GCA_963277665.1). Taxonomy (NCBI): domain Eukaryota; kingdom Viridiplantae; phylum Streptophyta; class Magnoliopsida; order Santalales; family Viscaceae; genus Viscum; species Viscum album. The sequence continues at coordinate 302,457,837 of OY728151.1, forward strand.
ACACTTGAACTCGATTCTTGAGGAAAATATCTTTTCTTCTTCAAAAACACTTTTCTTTTTTTAACATGTCTTACAATTATAATCTAAAATAAGTTGATTAAAAATAAACTTGAAAACTTGTAAAGTAATCTTCTTGGAAATAATTTTTTAAAAATCCATTCATGCCGTATAAGTTAAAAAAACATGCTTCGTACTTTTGTCGGAAAAGTCAAAAATTACCTCATATGAAAAAAACAACAAAAGATTCCTTTCATATTCTTTACTAAAAACTCACCGAAGGGTAAAATTGGATTTAAACTATTGTAAGTGGATGGAAAAAATATTACATATTGAGGGAACATGGATGTGGATGACAAAATACACCCCAGTAAATACCAAAGTATAAACAATCTAGGATAAAAATGAGATTGTGATATTTCCCCTTACCTTAGGTCCGACTTTCTTTGTAAGTGTCCGAACCTCCTGTATAATGATTTAAATAATGTTATGGACTTATTCCAGAATCATACTTATTTTTATGATATCATATATGGTCATATTATTAGCTTCATAGTAGTAATATTTCATTGCTACTTGTTATTCGTGTGTTTATAACTTTTTGTTCTTATACGTGTTTTGTCGAATAAGTTCTTATTCTTATATTTAGGTTATAGATACCTCATTTCCAGAATGGTATTAGTGTAGTACATATCATATTAATTCATTAAATTCATTTATATAATCATTATGAAATGAAGATCATGTAGAACGAGTCACATCACACCGTGGAGACGGTATTCCGTACGTACGCACGAGTGATGATATCGTTCCTATGATCGTGGAATTTTATTAGAGTATATATATATTATTTCAGTATCAATATTAATTTATAATAATCATAAATATTTACTCATTACATCATTATACTCATCCTTGTAAGGTGATGGTGGAAAATATATTACACCACGGCGTGGAGATGGTATTCCGTACGTACGCATGCGCGTGATTTCATTTTTCCGTAGTATGGGTAGAAGGTGAATTAGGGTTGTTTCATATTTATAATGACATATCAGTTTTTATGTAATACTGATGTTATTACTTTATCATGAAACAACTAATGAAGAAGAATTTGAAAAAGAAATAAATTGAAAAGATCAGTAATGGATATTACCTCTTCTTTGGAATGCCTCTTTGAATCCTCCACTTAGGGAACTAAGATTGGTCTTTGAAGAAGACCAGGACCTCTAGTATTATTCTATGGAAGTGTAGAAGGGATTTTGGGAGGGGTTGGCCGAGCTTGAGTGCTCAAATTGGTGTGACGAGGAGGGGGAGGAGGTGCCCTTTTATAAGGGAGGAGAGGGGCACTTTAGGAATATCTCAAAATATTATTTTATATTAAAGTCAAAATCGGTTTATAATGGTTCCAAAGGGTCTTATTTAGAAGCTAAAGTGGGGATGGGTCGAAATAAGATCAACCAATAGGATTTAGACAAGTTTAGTTTATTATTTTTACCTTATCAATTAGATTTAACTCTAAGTTAAATAATTTAACTTTTACCGTGTCTTTTTGTTTTCTTACACTATATAGTTAATAAACTTACTATAACATGCCAAACGAACCCCAAATTGTTTATTATTAATATATATATCCTTATATATGTAATTTGGCCGAACCATAGATTTTTAGGAATAAAATAACAATTAATAATATAATATTTTATTTAAAAACTATTTTGTGTCAATTTTGACACTATTTTATATATGATTTTTTTGATAGTCATAACAGAATTATATGTTCGAACCATGTTGATTAAATCAACACTAATATATCATAGTAACCTATAAAATTAGTGGGATGCATAAAAAGTCTCAAATTACATTTATTTTGGTGTTTATAACATCAATTATGTCAATATTTCATTAATTAGATAATTACTGCATCATCATTGTGTCATAAATAAATTAAATTATTTAATGTCTAAAAATTATAAATAAAATATCATTATGTTGGAAATCTTTTTATCTTTCTAATGAATATTTATAGTCGAATTTATCTTACGTGTAACCCCATATTAAAAATGATTTACTTATTAAACATTGATTTTAACTATTTTAACCCTTCTTTAAATAAATTAATAATAAATGTCCTAATCTAATCCAAGTGGGCCTAAATGGTCATATGTTATTCCAAAGTTTGTTTTTGGTCGAATTAAACTTACCCAATAGAATTAGGACATGTTTTAGGGTAATAGTAATATCATATTTACCCTTAGTTACCCTATTTACTATTAACCGCAGTAAAAAAAAGTAAAAAGTTACTATTTACCAACAAATTATTTTTATCTCATTGAACCACATTTTACTTACTGATATCAACCGTGTCTGTCGGATTTTCAAAATTCCATTCACAGAAGTGGTAAAATTATGTTTTATGCAAAATTCAGTTTTTAACCTACCACTTAGTGGTTTCACTATTCATCAAAAATTGAATGTTTTCAGAAAAATAGCAAAATTTCACCCTAGGCTAATTTCGGTATTCCGAATCCAAAAATGAGGTCCATTTTGAAAGATAAAATTTCAAAAAGTGGTTATTACTATTCATAACGGCAAGTTTTAATAATATTTTAATAGCATATCGTTGTTTAGTGAAACTCAGTATTGCGTACGACACAAGCTATCGAGGAAGGTCACGATTGCATGTAAAGTAAGCCAAGCTAGTATGTGGTGAAAGATTCATTTGATGATAAAAACAAAATATTACTCATAAAAATATCGGGTGTTACATTCTACCCCCCTTAAAAAGAATTTTTCCCTCGAAATTCGTCACTTTGTAACAAACAGATGAGGATACCTCTCCCTCATCATATCCTCAAGCTCCCATGCAGCTTCTTCTAATTGGTGGTTCTTCCATAAAACTTTCACCAATCGAGTGGTCTTGTTTCGTAGGACATTTTCGCAACGATCCAGAATCTCTATCGGTTGTTCATCATAAGAAAGATCTTGCTCCAGCGGTACAACTTCTGAGCTGATTACATGTGAAGGATCAGGTATGTACTTTCTCAGGAGAGATACATGGAACACATCGTGATCTTGAGAGAGATTCGGTGGAAGCGCCAATCGGTAAGCTACCTTTCCAACACGATCTAGTATTTCGAAAGGACCGATATATCTAGGGCTCAACTTCCCCTTCTTTCCAAATCTCATAACCCACTTCCAGGGAGATATTCATAAGAACACTTTATCACCCACTTAAAACTCTAGGTCTTTTCTTCGGTTGTCGGCATAACTTTTCGGTTGACTCTGAGCTGCTCTTATGTGTTGTTGAATATATCTGACCTTTTCTGCCATTTCATCAACGAAATCAGGTCCGAATAGCTTTCTTTCCCCAACATCATCCCCGCAAGTTGGAGTCCTGCATTTCTTTCCATAGAGAGCTTCATAAGGAGCCATCTGAATACTAGAGTGAAAGCTATTATTATAAGAAAATTCCACGAAAGGTAGGTGTTGATCCCAACCTCCTTTGAAATCCATAGAGCAATCTCTCAACATATCATCTAGGGTTTGAATTGTTCTCTCAGACTGACCGTCTGTCTGAGGATGATAAGCAGTGCTGAAACTCATCTCTGTATCCAGAGTATGCTGAAGACTTCGCCAGAACATCGAGGTAAATCTCGGATCCCGATCAGATATAATAGAAAGTGGTACTCCATGCAATCTTACCACTTCCTTTACATATATCCTGGAAAGCTGATCTAGAGAGAAATCCTCTCTATTAGCAACGAAGTGTGCAGACTTTATAAGACGATCAACTATGACCCAGATAGCATTATTTCCTTTGTATGTTTTAGGAAGTCCTGTGACAAAGTCCATTGTGATGTTTTCCCATTTCCATTCAGGTATGGGTAATGGTTGTAACATCCCCTTAGACTTCTGTCTCTCAGCTTTAACTTGTTGACAAACCAAGCATCGAGAGACATATTCAGCAACATCTCTTTTCATGCCATCCCACCAGAAGTACTCTTTCAGGTCCCTATACATCTTCGTGCTTCCAGGATGAATAAAGAATGAAGAACTATGAGCTTCATCCAGCAACTCCTTCTTTAATTCGGGGATGGGAGGAACACAAACCCGATTCCTGAACTTTATTATCCCATCACAATCAAGGTTGAATTCAGGAACATTTCTCACCTTCTTTTGTAACTCGACATCTTCTTTCTGTGCCTCTTTAATCTTCACATGTATAGATGGTTGAACATTCATTTGAGAAAGATAAGATTTTTCCCCTTCCATTATAATTACAAGATCCATCCTTTGTAAATCCATAAATATTGGATATTTTGTGATCCTCATCATGGATAAACTAGCATGGTCTTGTCGACATAATGCATCTGCCACCTTGTTTGCTTTCCCAGGGTGGTAATTGATTGAGAAGTCATAATCCTTAATCAGCTTTAACCATCTTCTTTGACACATATTCAGCACCTTTTGTGTGAAAATATACTTTAAAATTTTATGATCAGTATAAATATAACACCTTTCACCATAAAGGTAATGCCTCCAAATCGTTAATGCAATGATTACCGCAGCTAACTCCAAATCATGTGGTGGGTAATTTTGCTCATGGATTTTCAACTGTCGTGAGGATTAAGCTATCACCATATCATTTTGCATAAGAACACACCCCAATCCCTTCATGGATACATCACTGTAGATCACAAACCTTTCTCCACTACAAGGCAGTGTGAGCACAGGTGCACTGGATAACCTTCTTTTTAACTCCTTGATATTCTCTTCACATTCCTCTGTCCAAACAAACTTAACTCTTTTCCGAGTCAACATGGTGAGTGGATTAGCTAATCGTGAAAAATATTTTACAAAACGTCAATAATATCCAGCCAAACCAAGGAAACATCAGATCTCAGTTACTATTGTTGGTCTCGACCAACTTTCGATAACCTTTGTTTTTGCTGGATCCACAGATATCCGCTCTTTTGAGATTATGTGACCAAAAAATGCAACTTTTTGAAGCCAAAATTCACACTTGGTAAATTTGGCATAAATCTTCTCCTTTCTCAGGGTCTTCAATATAATTCTCAAGTGATCTTCATTCTCTTCCTTGCTCTTTGAATAGAAAAGAATATCGTCTATAAAGACTACCACAAATTGATCAAGATAGTCTCTAAAGACTCTATTCATCAGATCCATAAAGATAGCAGGGGAATTAGTAAGACCAAATGGCATCACTATAAATTCATAGTGTCCATACCTTGTACGGAATGCCGTCTTTGGTATATCCCCCCTTTTGACCCTTAATTGATGATACCCTGAACGAAGATCAATCTTGGAAAATTATTGAGCTCTACGTAGTTGGTCAAATAAGTCATCAATGCGTGGGAGAGGATATTTGTTCTTGATAGTGATCTTGTTAAGTTCTCGATAATCAATACAGAGTCTCATTGATCCATCTTTATTCTTAACAAATAGAACAGGTGCTCCCCAAGGTGACGCACTAGGGCGTATGAATCCCTTATCAAGATTCTCTTGGATTTGCTTCTTCAATTCCTGCTTCTCAATTGGGGCCATTCTATAAGGTGTCTTTGAAATAGGCAAAGCACCCGGTACGAGTTCTATTGAAAACTCAACTTCACAATTTGGTGGAAGACCCAGTAATTCCTCCGGAAAGGCATCATCAAACTCCCATACGATGGACATATTATTAATCGTGAGTTTCTCACCAACCATTTGAGATAAATAACCTTCATTTAGTGGAGTCAATGCCCATAAAATGGAAGAAATTTCCACTGGATGGTTATGTTCATCCTTGCATTGATAGACGATCATAGATTGATCTGGAATATGAAATGTGACTTCCCTTCTTTGGAAATTGATATGAGCTCCGTATAAAGAAATCTAATCCATTCCAAGAATCACATCGAATTCCACTAAAGGAAGGATCAGAAGATTTGCAGCAAGTGCTTTCCCACAAACTTCGATCGGATAAGAATTATAAACTTTTGATGCGACTGTTGTGCCATTAGGTGTTGTCACAGCTAACTCAACATCTAATTGTTGAGGTAATACAGTGATACCCGTAAAAAAAATTCAGAAATAAAAGAGTGGGTGGATCCAGAATCAAATAAAACATTTGCTACTTTAGAGTGGATGGTAAGTGTACCTTTCACCACTTCGTTATCATACTCCACGTCGCTGATAGAAATTGCATGTGACTTTCCTTTGTCTTTAGCCTTATGATTTTTTTGATTTCGACCATCATCATCAACCCTTGGATTTGGGCATTGATTGGCATAATGACCCATCTCCTTGCACTTGAAACATTGAAGTGTAGTAGGTTCATTCTGTGTATCCCTTCCTTTATTTGCATCATTAGACATCTTCATCCCATTATCACGGCATTCAAATGCCTGGTGACCTTCCTTTCCACATTTGAAACATTTACTTGTCCCTTTAAGACAACTCCCTCCATGTTTCTTTCCACACTTTGAGAATAAGGGAAATCTCATCTTCTTTTCAGTGTGCTCTTTAGATTTTCCTTTGAATTCCATTTTCCTCTTCTTATCAAACCCACATTACTGATGGGTTACTCCAATCTCCATCTCGACCTTGAGAGCACATCGAACGATTTCCTCGTAGCTATTGAAGTCCTTTATGGCTAACGCCCTTAGAAGACTTGGTTTTAAGCCACTAAAGAATAGATCGATCTTACTCTCAGGTTGGATAATTATACCAGAAGTGTACCTTGAAAGTCTTGTAAAATTTGCTTCATAGGTACCAACAGATTCATCTTCCCTTTGCTTCAGTTCAAGAAACTCTTTCTCCATCTTTGTTCGGAGAATACGAGGGAAGTACTTATTGAAAAATAAGTTCTTGAACTCGTCCCATTCCATGGACTAAATTTCATCCCTTGGCCTCGTATTCCTGATAAGATTCCACCATTGATCAGCTTCTCCTTCCAAACGATATACCGCTAAGATGACTTTATCATGTTCAGAACATTGAAGAACTGAAAATATCTTTTTAGTAGTACTAATCCATTGTTCAGCAAATAATGGATCAGTAGACCCGCTGAATGAAGGTGGACACTGCCTCATGAAGGATTCAACAGAATGTTGCTCCTTCCTTTTCTCGTTTGGATGTCCTGCATGATTCGTAGCTTGAGAAAGTTGTGTGAGCATGGCTACAAGATTTTTCATTCCATCTCCCATATCATTTGGTTATTCAGGGGGACAATCATTGCATTCCTCATCACATTCCGCATTAACACGGTTCCTTCGGGTTCCATCCATTGACTAAAACCAAGAAGAATAGTATGAGCAACACTAATTATAATAGGAAAACCACATAATTCAAGAATAAAATTTTCACGCTTAAGGTCTTATCCTAGGTTATTCATGTCCATTTCTAAAACACTAAGATTGTGTTCTATGCTTAGACTTATCCTTAGGGTTCTTACTAAGGCTTTCACATCCTAGTTTCCAAAGGTTGACTATACCTTTCCTCTGATACCAACTATAACGACCCATACTTTACATACATTGTTAATACTTCAAAATTGAAGCACACTTTTTACAACATATGACAAAACCACAAAGGACCTTATAGGTATAGTGTCTTTAGAAACTGGGAAACATAAACAACTGGTTCATAAATCTTCTACAGTGTCTCCCATTTATTTCATCATATCTAGGGTCCCTTTTAGCATATTCTACTTAATATCCATCTTCCTGGCCTGGGGAAAAGAAAACATAAAAGGGTGAGCTCAAATGCTCAGTAAGGGCAATAAAAGAAATAAAAAACATATCATATCTTTTTGAAAATCATAACCTGCAAAAGAGATCATAATATCTTAACATGGAATAAATCATAGAAGTGATAATGAGATCCCCATAATAATAACATAAAACTTGAAACTTTGTGGCATGCACACATAATCATGGAAAATCATTTCTTGTTAGTCATGACTCTTTTCCAGGACTATCTTAGCGGACATAGTCCATTTCTGAACCGAGTTCACTCCTCGTTTTAGTCATGTATCACTGAACCAAAATTACCTTCCGTTCCAGCCATGTCTATCTCATGAGATATAAATCTTTACCCAATGCATTGGAGGGAGATATAGGTCCCACCCATCTTATAATGAATCCTTTCTTATGTGTGCCACATAATCATAAATCATACATCATCGCATAACACATGTAACAAAAATGGGATTCTTGAAACATCATGACATCATAAAACAAATCATATAAGGTAAATGACATCATAAAAATAATTCCCTCACAACATAATCAAATCAATGTAATAATAGGGATAAAAACAGAACCCTTTATTATCTTATATGGAAAATAATTTTGATAAAACACTTGAACTCCATTCTTGAGGAAAATATCCTTTCTTCTTCAAAAACACTTTTCTTTTGTTAACATGTCATACAATTATAAACTAAAACAAGTTGATTAAAAATAAACTTGAAAACTTGTAAAGGAAGCTTCTTGGAAATAATGTTTTAAAAATCCATTCATGCCGTACAAGTTAAAAAAAACATGCTTCGTACTTTTGTCGGAAAAGTCAAAAAGTACTTCGTATGAAAAAAACGACAAAAGATTCCATTCATTTTCTTTACTAAAAACTCAACGAAGGGTAAAATTGGATTTAAACTATTGTTAGTGGATGGAAACAATATTACATATTGAGGGAACATGGATGTGGATGATAAAATACACCCCAGTAAATACCAAAGTATAAACAATCTCGGATAAAAATGAGATTATGATATTTCCCCTTACCTTAGGTCCGACTTTCTTTGTAAGTGTCTGAACCTCCTGTATAATGATTTAAATAATGGTATGGACTTATTCTAGAATAATAATTATTTTTATGATATCATATATGGTCATATTCTTAGCTTCTTAGTAGTAATATTTCATTGCTACTTGTTATTCGGGTGTTTATAACTTTTTGTTCTTATACGTGTTTTGTCGAATAAGTTATTATTCTTATCTTTAGGTTATAGATACCTCATTTACATAATGGTATTAGTGTAGTATATATCATATTCATTCACTCAATTCATTTATATAATCATTATGAAATGAAGATCATGTAGAACGAGTCACATCACATCGTGGAGACGGTATTTCTTACGTACGCACGAGTGATGATATCATTCCTATGATCGTGGAATTGTATTGGAGTATATATATATTATTTAAGTATCAATATTACTTTATAATAATCATAAATATTTACTCATTACACCATTATACCCATCCTTGTAAGGTGATGTTGGAAAATAGATTACACCACGGCGTGGAGACGGTATTCCGTACGTACGCATGCGCGGTGATTTCATTTTTCTGTAGGATGGGTAGAAGGTGAATTAGGGTTGTTTAATATTTATAATAACATATCAGTATGTAATTAATACTGATGTTATTAATTTATCATGAAACAACTAAAGAAGAAGAAGTTGAAGAAGAATGAAATTTAAAAGATCGGTAATGGATATTACCTCTTCTTTGGAACGCCTCTTTGAATCCTCCACTTAGTTAACTACGATTGGTGTTTGAAGAAGACCAGGACCTATAGGATTATTCTATGGAAGTGGAGAAAGGATTTTGGCAGGGGTTGGCCGAGCTTGAGTGCTCAAATTGGTGTGAGGAGGAGGGGGAGGAGGTGCCCTTTTATAAGGGAGGAGAGGGGCACCTTAGGAATATCTCAAAATATTATTTTATATTAAATTCAAAATTGGTTTATAATGGTTCAAAAGGGTCTTATTTCGAAGATAAAGTTGGGATGGGTCGAAATCCTATCAACCAATAGGATTTAGAAAAGTTTAGGTTATTATTTTAACCTTATCAATTAGATTTAACTCTAAGTTAAATAATTTAACTTTTACCGTGTCTTTTTGTTTTCTTACACTATATGGTTAATACACTTACTATAACATGCCAAAAGAACCCAAAATTGTTTATTATTAATATATATATCCTTATCTATGTCATTTGGCCTATCCTTAGATTTTTATAAATAAAATAACAATTAATAATACAATATTTGATTTAAAAACTATTATGTGTCCATTTTGACACTATTTGATATATGATTTTTTTGAAAGTCATAACAGAATTATATGTTCGAAACAAGATGATTAAATCAACACTAATATATAATAGTAACCTAGAAAATTAGTGGGATTCATAAAAAGTCTCATATTACATTTATTTTGGTGTTTATAACTTCAATTATGTCAATATTTAATTAATAAGATAATTACAACATCATCATTGTGTCATAAATAAATTAAATTATTTAATGTCTAAAAATTATAAATAAAATACCATTATGTAGGAAATCCTTTTATCTTTCTAATGAATATTTATAGTCGAATTTATATTATTTGTAACCCCATATTAAAAATTATTTACTTATTAAACTTTGATTTTAACTATTTTAACCCTTCTTTAAATAAATTAATAATAAATGTCCTAATCTAATCCAAGTGGGCCTAAATGGTCTTATTTTATTCCTAAGTTTGTTTTTGGTCGAATTAAACTTATCCAATAGAATTAGGACATGTGTTAGGGTAATAGTAATATCATATTTTCCCTTAGTTACCCTATTTACTATTAACCGCGGTAAAAAAAAGTAAAAAGTTACTATTCACCAAAAAATTATTTTTATCTCATTGAACCACATTTTACTTACTGATATCAACCGTGTTTGTCGGATTTTCGAAATTCTATTCACAGAAGCAGTAAAATTATGTTTTATGCAAAATTCAGTTTTTAACCTACCACATAGTGGTTTCACTATTCATCAAAAATTGAAAGTTTTCAGAAAAATACCAAAATTTCACCCTAGGCTAATTTCGGTATTCCGAATCCAAAAATGAGGTCCATTTTGAAAGATAAAATTTCAAAAAGTGGTTATTACTATTCATAACGGCAAGTTTTAATAATATTTTAATAGCATATCGTTGTTTAGTGAAACTCAGTATTGCGTACGACGCAAGCTATCGAGGAAGGTCGTGATTGCGTGTAAATTAAGCCAAGATAGTATGTAGTGAAAGATTCCATTGATGATAAAAACAACAAATTACTCATAAAAATCTCGGGTGTTACATTCTACCCCCCTTAAAAAGAATTTCGCCCTCGAAATTCATCACATTGTAACAAACAGATGAGGATACCTCTCCCTCATCATATCCTCAAAATCCCATTTAGCTTCTTCTAATTGGTGGTTCCTCCATAAAACATTCACCAATCGAGTGATCTTGTTTCGTAGGACTTTTTCGCTACGATCCAGAATCTCTATCGGTTGTTCTTCATAAGAAAGATCTTGCTCCAGCGGTACAACTTATGAGCTGAGTACATGTGAAGGATCAGGTATGTACTTTCTCAGGAGAGATACATGGAACAAATCGTAAACTTGGGAGAGATTCGGTGGAAGCTCCAATTGGTAAGCTACCTTTCCAACACGATCCAGTATTTCGAAAGGAACGATATATCTAGGGCTCAACTTCCCCTTTTTCAAAATCTCATAACCCTCTTCCAGGGAGATATTCGTAAGAACACTTTATCACCCACTTCAAACTCTAGGTCTTTTCTTCAGTTGTCGGCATAACTTTTCTGTCGACTTTGTGCTGCTCTTATGTGTTGTTGAATAGATCTGACCTTTTCTGCCATTTCATCAACGAGATCAGGTCCTAATAGCTTTCTTTCCCCAACTTCATCCCAGCAAGTTGGAGTCCTGCATTTCTTTCCATAGAGAGCTTCATAAGGAGCCATCTGAATACTGGAGTGAAAGCTATTATTATAAGAAAATTCCACCAAAGGTAGGTGTTGATCCCAACCTCCCAATAATCACAACTTAAAACATGAAACTTTGTGGCATACACACATAATCATCATTTCTTGTTAGTTAAGACTCATTTCTAAGACTATCTTAGTGGACAAAGTCCCTTTTGGAACTGAGTCACCCTCGTTTCAGTCCTATTTCAATGAATCGGTATAACCTACCATTCCAGCCATGCCTATCTCATGAGATATAAAATCTTTAACCAATGCATTGGAGGGAGATAGAGGTCCCACCCATCTTATAATTAATCCTTTCTTATGTGTGCCACATAATCATAAATCATACATCATCGCATAACACATGTAACAAAAATGGGACTCTTGAAACATCATGACATCATAAAACAAATCATATAAGGTAAATGACTTCATAAAAATAATTCCCTCACAACATAATCAAATCAATGTAATAATAGGGATAAAAACATAACCCTTTATTATATTAGATGGAAAATAATTTTGATAAAACACTAGAACTCCATTATTGAGGAAAATATCCTTTCTTCTTCAAAAACACTTTTCTTTTCTTAACATGTCATACAATTATAAAATAAAAGAAGTTGATTAAAAATAAACTTGAAAACTTGTAAAGGAAGCTTCTTGGAAATAATGTTTCAAAAATCCATTCATGCCGTATAAGTTAAAAAAACATTCTTCGTACTTTTGTCGGAAAAGTCAAAAAGTACCTCGTATGAAAAACTGACAAAAGATTCCTTTCATATTCTTTACTAAAAACTCACCGAAGGGTAAAATTGGATTTAAACTATTTTAAGTGGATGGAAACAATATTAAATATTGAGGGAACATGGATGTGGATGATAAAATACACCCCAGTAAATACCAAAGTATAAACAATCTCGGATAAAAATGAGATTGTGATATTTCCCCTTACCTTAGGTCCGACTTGCTTTGTAAGTGTCCGAAACTCCTGTATAATGATTTAAATAATGTTATGGACATATTCCAGAATCATAATTATTTTTATGATATCATATATGGTCATATTCTTAGCTTCTTAGTAGTAATATTTCATTGCTACTTGTTATTCGGGTGTTTATGATATCAGTATGTAAGTAATACTGATGTTATTACTTTATCATGAAACAACTAAAGAAGAAGATGTTTAAGAAGAAATAAATTGAAAAGATCGGTAATGGATATTACCTCTTCTTTGGAACGCCTCTTTGAATCCTCCACATAGGGAACTAAGATTGGTCTTTGATGAAGACCAGGACCTCTAGAATTATTCTATGGAAGTGGAGAAGGGATTTTGGCAGGGTTTGACCGAGCTTGAGTGCTCAAATGGGTGTGAGGAGGAGGGGGAGGAGGTGCCCTTTTATAAGGGAGGAGAGGGGCACCTTAGGAATATCTCAAAATATTATTTTATATTAAAGTCAAAATCGGTTTATAATGGTTCCAAAGCGTCTTATTTCGAAGCTAAAGTGGGGATGGGTTGAAATACTATCAAACAATAGGATTTAGACATGTTTAGGTTATTATTTTAACCTTATCAATTATATTTAACTCTAAGTTAAATAATTTAACTTTTACCGTGTGTTTCTGTTTTCTTACACTATATGGTTAATACACATACTATAACATGCCAAACGAACCCCAAATTGTTTATTATTAATATATATATCCTTATCTAAGTCATTTGGCCGAACCTTAGATTTTTAGAAATAAAATAACAATTAATAATATAACATTTCATTTACAAACTATTTTGTGTCAATTATGACATTATTTGATATATGATTTTTGTGAAAGTCATAACAGAATTATATGTTCGAAAAAAGTTGATTAAATCAACAATAATATATCATAGTAACCTATAAAATTAGTGGGATTCATAAAAAGTCACATATTACATTTATTTTGTTGTTTATAACATCAATTATGTCAATATTTCATTAATAAGATAATAACTGCATCATCATTGTGTCATAAATAAATTAAGTTATTTAATGTCTAAAAATTATAAATAAAATACCATTATGTAGGAAATATTTTTATCTTTCTACTGAATATTTATAGTCGAATTTATCTTATGTTTAACCACATATTAAAAATGATTTACTTATTAAACTTTGATTTTAACTATTTTAACCCTTCTTTAAATAAATTAATAATAAATGTCCTAATCTAATCCAAGTGGGACTAAATGGTCATATTTTATTCCTAAGTTTGTTTTTGGTCGAATGGAACTTATCCAATAGAATTAGGACATGTTTTAATGTAATATTAATATCATATTTACCCTTAGTTACCCTATTTACTATTAACCACGGTAAAAAAAGTAAAAAGTTACTATTCACCAAAAAATTATTTTTATCTCATTGTACCACATTTTAATTACTGATATCAACCGTGTCTGTCAGATTTTCAAAATTCCATTCAAAAAAGTGGTAAAATTATGTTTTATGCAAAATTCAGTTTTTAACCTACCACTTAGTGGTTTCACTATTCATCAAAAATTGAAAGTTTTCAGAAAAAATACCAAACATTCACCCTAGGATAATTTCGGTATTCAGAATCCAAAAATGAGGTCCATTTTGAAAGATAAAATTTCAAAAAGTGGTCATTACTATTCATAACGGCTAGTTTTAATAATATTTTAATAGCATATCTTTGTTTAGTGTAACTCAGAATTGCGTATGATGCAAGCTATCGAGGAAGGTCGTGATTGCGTGTAAAGTAAGCCAATCTAGTATGTAGTGAAAGGTTCCTTTGATGATAAAAACAAAATATTACTCATAAAAATCTCGGGTGTTACAATGAGTGCCTAGAATGATGCATAAAGACTCGGATCTCATGCCATTCGGGGACACCAGTCAAATAACATAAAATCTAAAGAACAGTTTTCACATGAAAAAAATGTGTTCACACCTAGAAATATAATATTAAACTATAATAAAAACAACAATAACAACTACTACCTCACATTGAGTTCATGGGTTTTACCTATAATTTTGTTTGAAATTACCATGAACATGCTCATTACTAAATCACAAATATTCCTAATCTATTTTCTACCTTTCCTAAATAGTATGAAAAAATAAAAATGATAGAAAAATATTTTTATACCAATTTTTAATCTCCGGAACAGGGTTTCACACATAGGTACGCCATGCTAGTCGGTCACATGACCTCAAGTGTGCCACCCTATATTCTAGAGGTTATTAACAATAAGCGAGGGACTTATAAGTCACTCATGTGGATACTATACCCTCATTAATATTATTATTACACCATCTCAAATAATAAACTATAGAAGAAGTAATACTTATAAAAATAACGAAAACCAATATCTCATTGTAATCAAATAATAAAAATACAATATTAAACTAAAGTAGAAACATTCCATGCTAATGTATGTCTCAAGATTATAAAATAAAAACTGAATGTAAAGATACCGGAAACTCCATAGAAGGTCCCAAAAAATGTTTGGTTTCCTAATCCAGGCTATATCCCTATTAGACATCAAACAAAAGTAATTTTCTCTTAACCTATCCTGAAACAATAAATTATATTTTGGTATTAATTAGGTAGCCTAAATAGGGTGTGATTTCAACTCAGTAGGCCACCACCAATGGTGTATAAAATAATATCCAGTCAAATAATAGTGCATGTTGCTCAATAATGAATGACAATACAATAGAAATTTAAATTATTTTCACATTATAGTTTATTATTTTGTTAGCCACAATAGCTCCAGTGTTATTGAGAACACCCATACCTCATGCTAGCTTTACTTCATGGAAGATCCCAAATTTTTTTAAGTAATATGATAACTGAATACATGATTTAGATAATGTTTATGGACTAAAAATTCAAATGTGATATCATATCTCAAATAAATATTTCAACTCATGTTGGAGATCGAGGTATTCACAAGTGAGTCTATATGTCAAAGAAACTTTGTTACCATTATTTAGTTGATACATGATTTATCGTTTTACTAATATTAAATCCATGCTTGAATGACCATGTTACCATTAAAACATCACATAAAAGAATGAACATATTCAAATTCATTTACTCACATCTATAATCACCATGTTACTAAGTATAATACTAAATAAACATTCTTCCATTCCTTTACTCATAAGTATAATATCCATTTTACCACATATACTACTCAATTGAAGGACCAAGTTTCCATTCCATTACTCATAAGTATAATGACCATGTTACCATGTATACTTATCCACTGAATGACCCTGTTACCATTCCATTCACACATAATTAGTTCAACAATCAATTATCAACCTAAATTCCATTACTAACCGAAAAATTAGTTTAGCACGTAATTAGAATTAATAAATTCCCCAATTAATTAAGTTATCAAATTTTTTGATTAATTTCACAAATGCATAATCCATACTCAAACCTCATCCCCCATAATTAATTTTTAGATTTATTTATCTCATTATAAATATAAATTATATATATCTAATTATATGATTAATTTTCTATATCACAATATGAAAACACATAAATAAATCCATAGTTAACAATATAAATATAAATAATTCAATATCTCATAATTAATCCCCTGATTAATTATTTATGTCACTATTCCAAAAGCACATAACCCATTATCCAGTTAAATATTGATTTCAGATATTTCAATAATTCTTTTATCTATATAAATCAAATCAGTTTAGGATCCAAATTACTAAATAATAATGTAAATTCTTCAATTTTCATTCATGTATCATGTTTACAACTATAGGAATTGATGATTAGAACACATACCATTAATAGAAGATCAAACAACATTTTCAATTACCAACGACCCTGAGGAAAGATGTAGATGGATTCAAAGAGGTTCCTAGATCATGATTGATGAATATCAAAACCAAAAATGAAATTTTCCAATATATTTTACCATAATTGGCGGGATAAGAAGGTAGAGATAGAATACATCCAACCATGATGACTTAATAGGGTTTGTCGCCTAAGTGGGACATCCAGAAGTGGTTTTATAACTCCATAATAGTCTGGAGAGTCACCCTAGGTTGAGAGAATAATAGATACAACTGGTTCAACAAAATCAACTGTACAACACTTTAAAACTACAGTTTTGGAATTTACATGGCGTGTAATTTAGTTACAGGACATTTAATTCTTATTTAGGGTTTTATCCCAAGAATACATCACCTCAGATTATTATTATTAAAACCTATGAAAAATTACATGACCTGTAATAGCCTCACATGACGTATAAATGATATACAGTTGATTTTCAACACATTTTCCCTTTGAAACCATTCAACTCACCAAAAAAGCATATTTTAACAGTTAAACCATTTATACCTAGAATCAATTAATTCAAAAAAACCATTCATTCCCAAACTATTAGACATTTTCTCTAACAAAGTATCTCTATCTCTGAACAAGACTATGCCACTATGGCTCAAACAAAAAAACATAGGGCATGATATACCTGAAAAACATGGGATCATACAATCAACCACCTTATAAAACCCATCCTAGAGCTGTAATCCCAATAATATATAGGATTCCATGTCAAGAATATTAGGCCATTAATTCCACTTATTAATTTCTCATTACCAACTTTCTCTTACACCCACCCATGTTTCCACAACACATGAAATATCACTATGGTCGTTCCTGGAAAAACATTCTCACTACGATCCAACACATGCATCAAATTCTCCTAAAAGATGCATCTGTCTCAAGATCAAGATCCTCCAACTAAATTACATGAGAAGGGTCGAGATGATGTTACTGATGTTGTGATACATGGAAAACTTTTATCCATCATTCTATATTTATTTGGAATAACCAATCTATATGCCACTGGCTCTATTATATCAAATAACTCAAATGGTCCAATGAATATAGGTGTCAACTTTATTTACATCTTTATCCTGTGATAAAAAACCTAGGTGACCCCTGAAGGATTACATGATCACCATCTGTAAACTCTAGGGGTTGACTCTATCTATCAACTTCTGAATTATACCTGCTCTGATCCATATACATGTATATTTAAATTAGCTAAACATTCTCTAATGCCTCATGTACATGATTTATTCATAAAAAATCTGATTCACCAGCCTCCATCTGTCATATTAGTGATATGCATAGCCTACCATAAAGATCCTCGTATGGTTCCATCTATATAGTTTCTTGATAACTATTGTTATTGGAAAAAATCCATAAAAGACATGTTATTCTCCCAAGATCTTATGATTTCATTCACACACAAAAACATAATACCCTCGTGAACCTATATATTATGCTCTAAAATCCCATCATTTTATGAATGGAAAGATTTATATAATAATACATTTCACCAAGTGGATTCAGAAATCCCTACAGAAACTTTTAAGTAAAACGTGAGTCATGATCTGGAACAATAGTCTCTCGCACCTTTTACAGATGATGTATTTACCACCCAATCAAATATCATAGTTTTAACAGTAAGAAAGTCTCATGTATTTGAAATTAATATTATGATTTTGTAAGTTGATCCACAAAACCAAAGTTTCTATAGGAGAACCACCACAAAGTCTATTATCACGTCATCCCACATCCACTTCGAAATAGGTAATGACTATAGAAAACCATCATGTTGATGATTCTTTTCATTAACCTACATGCAGGTGAATCATTATTCCATGAAACCTACAATATCATTTTTTATTCCCAGCCACACAAACTATCTTTCAAGGACCTGATACAATTTGATCACCACTTGATGTACTGCCCACATTGAGGCTTGAAATTCCTACATGAACTCATCCTCCATGCATGTAGGAACTCCAACATGATTCTTGACATAGATGATCTCACCCTCATCTTTTCTTCAATATGAAAGTTACTCTCCACCTTCTTGTTTTTACATTATGGTCAAACACATTTCATCCTCATGATTCTTATCTCGGATCCATATAAAATGTGTACACTCTAATAAAATAGACTCTACAGTAATCTATTCATGACTCTCATGAACCACCACAAGAATATCATCCAATAAATCCATTATCATCCACTCTGCACTAGAATCATGAACTATCTGAGTATGAGTTTTCCTACATAAATTATATGAAATATTGTTTCTATTAACTAGCATATATTATAGCTAAAAATCCAAAAGACTAAATTTATTGGAACCATCTTTAGTACATAATATTAAAATTTCTCTGGAGAAAGAGTTACCTTAAGTTCTTTTGTTATGAATACATAATGAACTTTTCTCCCAATAGATAATGTCACAATAAATTTAATGCATAAACCAATAATTCTAGATCGAGATCATGCATAGGTTATTTTTTTAAATTTCACCTCAGCATATGAGACCGATATGCCACTGCTTGATCTCCCTGCATTAACAGAGTAATGAGTCATATCCCAGAAGAGTCATACCACACAATATACTTCTCACTAAGATTGGGTATGATCATGATTAATGTCAATATCAAGAGATTATCTAACTAATAGAATGATTTTCCACATGATTCTAACTAATATAAAAATGATTTAAATGTAAAATGATTTGGATGATCCTCCTATAATATCCAGATAAATGTAAAAAACAGTAGATTTAGAAAATTTTCAAAGGACGCTCCCATGAAACCACTGCCTCAACTTGTTCTGGGTCCACCAACAGACCTTCCTCTGAGATGATGTATCCCATGAAGTGTACCTATTCAATCCAAAATTGGCAGTTAGATAGCATGGAGTGTATATAATTCTCCCATAGTGTACCTAGGACGATGTTAAGATTTTGGGAATGATATTTTTGTGTCTTGAAGTACAATAAGATATCATCCCTTCAAACCATCACAGTTTGATAAAGGTAATGATGGATGATTCTATTCATCATGGCCATAAACACTACCGGTTCATTTTTCATCCCAAATGACATTATGAAAAACTCATAAAGTCCATAAATTATTTTTAATGAATTCTTTAGTATATTCGAAGTACAAACTCTCAACAAATGATTCCCTGACCTTAAGTGGATCTTCAAGAACACACAATATCCTTTAAAATAGTATTATTGGTCTCTGATATGTGAAATAGAATATCAGTTATTGACATTAATCTAGTTCATCTTCTGGTAATCAATGCACAATATTAAAATCCCATCAACCTTCGATGAAAAAACCTTGGTGACCCCCAAGGTTCAATACTCATATGGATAAATCACATATCCTCCATCTCCTCCAGTTGTGTATTGATCACTTGAAGCTCAGTTAGTTCGGTTTTGTATGGTAAAATATATACCATCTCATCCCCCGACATGTGCTTAATAGTGGATTCCATGTCTCTCTCAGGTGGTAATCATGAGAAGTCCTAAGGAAACTAATTATGTAACTATTTTAATGATTGTGGAAATGTATCAGGTTCTACATGTCCTTGATCCAAATATAAACTAGAAACCTAGGCTATGACCTCTCTTAGTTGGTATTTAAATGGACTTTTTCAGCCAACCATGATATCTCATTCCCAAAGTTAATATAATGCTCACACTTGGGATACCTAAAAGTCAATGTCCTCTAATAAAAATCTATGTTTTCTCAATATACGATTATCCAGTCTATACATATTTTTAATATAAATCCTGAATTGTCAATAATATAGAGATCTCACAGAAAATGATATTCCCTAATATCAAGGGTACATTAATTTCACATATAGATGTCTCTAGATCGTACTCCTAATGGTGTATCGAGTTTCATTATACTACTAAAAAACTCTACCACTAGGGTCAAACCATTAGAATGTTTTCCAGATATAAAATAATAAGAGGTACTAGTATCAAATATGGAATATATAATTTAAAAGATTCCAGAATACTATATCTCACATTCGAGGGACCACCCTAGATATCAAAAATATTACACTGTAAATCATGCATCTATCTTTCCCCACTTCCTCATGATACTGTCTGACTCCCCTAAGATTAATCACTCTATCGATATGGGGGATCATTCCCCAAAACACCACGTCTTCCGCCTCTATGTATTTGTCTAGTAGAACTCCATCTTCTAATCTGTTAAGGTTTTTAAAGATACCCTTCCAACTCCCAGACTCTGATTAGATCCTCCATCACTATCCATATATCTTGGGTTCCTGTAAAGCCTCTCTAGATATCTCATCATTCTACAAGACCGTCTCTCTATTGGTAGCCAGGGACAATGATGATGATAAGGGCCCATCCTACCACACTGATGGAAGATCACTCATGTAATGTCTTATGCAACTGAACCTCCTATCTGACCACCCAACTATCCAATTTCTTAACTAAAGATATCATAGCATCGCTTCCTAATCTCAAAATTCATTCACTCTTGTTCTCCAATTGAAACTATCTTTTGAGCACTAGAATCCTCATTTAGCTTCCCCTTAGCTATGAAAGGCTGATCAACCTCCTAAACAAACTTCTCTAATCGAAAAAAGTTGACTTTTTAATTAATCTTTCACTTAAATCCATCCTGAAAGCATCTCTCTATAGATGTGTCATCTCATTATAAATATAATTTATAACACTCCAATACTGTAAAGCATCCTTCATAATCCATTATGGATATTAATTACTAATTCATTTGTATGAATTATTTTTCTTTTTATTCCCTCAACGTCTCTAGTTATAAGTGATCCAATAAACATTCTAAGAAGAAATTACATAACATAATTTCAGTTTATCTAGTCTGTGCCTAAATGTCCCCCCAATACTTCATTGATCCACATAGAATATAAGTATCCATATTTACCCTCCTCATAGTAAGAATCTCCAAATGGTACTGTATCATCAAAATGGACTCAACCTATAACTAAGCTCTTTCAGCCCTACTCTCTCTGGTGAAAGTCAAGGGTCATTGGAAATAAAAATATCTCATTAGTTCAGACATGTTTTTTACACCCCTCCATGGGTCTCGTCCCATGAATTTCATGAAGTGTGAAAATTTCTCTCAGAACTGATCCCCTTCGTGTTAACTCAAAACTATCAGTGCCTCATGTTTCACTATTGGTAGATCATTACTATTTATGATCACTTTTCATACTCTAAATATTCATTTTCATGGATTCATATAAATAAAATACCAAAAAAATGTTTTACAACTTATAACAAAACAATATCTCATAAATATAATGTAATAACCACAACAAGTTAAAATAAATATGTCCACAAATCCTTGACACATAATCAAAAAACGAGGTTCTAATACTTTAATTTGCCACTAAACTCATAGGTCTTGGTTCTCAGTGGTATTATCATTATTCTTTTTTCGCATTTATTTAGGAAACCATTCACATTATTGCGTCATATTATCACTTCCATTTCACATTTGGCACCATTTTCAATTCAATTTCACATTTAAGGGAAAACAGTTTATTTTTAACCACTTACCCCAAAACATATTTTCATGTGTGTTCCTAGAATGAGTAATGTCCACAAAATAATCCCAACATCCTAGAATTAATCTTTCAAACTGAACTCTCATGTTATTCTGGGACACAAGTCAAAAATTATAAAATCTTAAAAATAATTTTCAAATGACACAACAAGTGCATCACTCGGGGTGAAATAAAATTCAACCATAACATCAAAAAATAATAACTCTAATCCAACCTAAAGTTTTGGGTTGTCCCCCATACATGGGTTTGAAACGCAAATGCAAGAGATCATTACTAAGGCCCAAATCTTCTAGTATCATGTGTACCATTACCAAATATTAAGACGAAAGAAATAAAAAATAAAACTCATTCGATACCACTTTGTAATGACCTGGCACAGGTTCTAGACACTAGTTCCCCGAGCCAGTTAGTCATATGGCCTCATTTGTGCCTCCCTGTACGCAAGAGGCTACTGACTAGAAAAGAGGGTATGATAAATCATTCCTGGGGAGAATATACCCCGTTTGATTAGAGTAATACAATAGTGGAAATAATAGACAATAATAGAAGATATATAAATATATAAATAACCAAAAACAATATCTCATGGTAATCAAAGCACGACAAAACAATATTCTACTTAATAATAAACAGGGCATGCTAATGTATGTTTCTTATGTCTAAGATGAAAACTAAAAATAAAGACATTGATAAATATAATTAAAGTTCTAAAAAACATCTGATCTCGTTATCCATTATCCATATGAAATTATCCATCTAATACATTCCTTTTAACATAACATGTCTTAAAATAATAAATTCTATTCAGGTACTGATCATGAATATCAAATAGGGTGTGAGTACAACTCTGTAGGCCACTACTAACGATGTCTAAAATAATATCCATTCATATAATTGAGAATTATATTCTATAAATAATGAAAATACATTATATGAGTAAAAAGTTATCACATTATCATCTATCCATTATTTAAGAATATTAACTCTTAGGATCGTAAGGACACCCATACATGATGTCACATCAGCTCATATAAGAACCCGAAGTGTTCAAGATAATATGTTATATTATTTCCTACATAAAGTCATGATAAATCATGATGATTTCAAGAATGAATTCATATCTAAATTCCTATATTGAAACATGTCGGAACACAAATTATTCTGAATAGAAGAAATATATCAGAGTAACTATGTTACCATTCTTTAGTTAAAACACGACTTCCCATGTTTCCAATATTAAACACATCATGAATGACCATTTTACCATTCAATCATCACTCAGAAGAATGGACATGTTCCCATTCTAGTATTCACAAGTATAATGACAATGTTTTCATGTATAATTCTCAATTAAATGACCATGTTATCATTCTTTTACTCATATGTATAAGGTCTAAGATACCATGTATACTTCTAAATTGAATGAACATGTTCCCATTACTTTATTCATAATTATAACAAACCTTGTTACTAAGTATACATCTTAACATAATGAACATGTTTTCATTCCATTCACACATCATTAATTACACATTTATTTATTAACAGAAATTTCATTAATAAATCAATAATTAGTTTATCTCATAATTACTCGAAATTAATTACCCATTTAATTAATTTTTCAATTTAATTGATTTATTTATCAAATTCAAAATATATACTCACAATTGAAACCCAATTATTAATTTTCATAATTTATTATTTAATTATAAATCCCAATTCTACAAAACTAATTCTTCAAATCATTCTTTATACCATAATTTCAATAGCACATAACCAATTTCACAATTAACTGTATAAATATAAATTATTTATTATCTCAAAATTAATCCCATGAATAATTATCTAAGTCACAATCTCTAATCCTCAAAACTCCATTTTCAATTCATTATTTATTTCAAATAACTCAATAAATAAAATTTGAACATTAATTAACTCATTTTTAGAATCCAAATTGTTAAAGAATATAAGAAATTCTATAATATTCATACACGTATCAAGATTACGACTATGGAAATTGATGATTAAACCACCTAACTTTATCTGACTATCCAAAAACGATTATAGTGGTCATCTCCCATGGGGAAATATTAGATGGTTTCCAAGAGGTTCCTAGATCAAGATTGATTAAGATCAAAACCAACAAATCACTTCACCAAGGGATTTTACCACACCATGTTGGAGAAGAAGGATGATAAATAATAAATCCATGAATGAATACATAAAATGTATTGATCACATAAATTTGATGTAGAGAAGTACTTTTGGAACTGAAAACATTCTTAGAGAGTATCCCTAGGATGATAGGAGAAGAACTGCGACCAGTTCCAACAAAATTGAGATACATAACCACTTTAAAACTCCATATTGGGAATTTACATGGCATATAATTCAGTTACACATCATGTAATTCTTTATAATAGTTTTTTCCAAAATAGTATTCACCTTGTATTCTAATTATTAAAACCCATGAAATATTCAATGATGTGTAATACCCTTACAAAATGTGTAAATTTTCTATAGGTGTTTTTAGTATATTTCTCTTTAAATAATCTCATCTCAACATGAACACAATTTTTCACACATAACCCTTTTATAACTAGACTCCTTTAATTCGAAAAATAATTCATCCCAAATATTACACCACCTTATCCAAAAATGATCTTTATCTCTGAATATTTTTGGCCACTAAGGCTGAATAAAAAAACAACGAGAGAGAAGTACCTTAAAAAGTAGGGATCATAAATAGTGAAACCTAATTTTTTTATATGGAGGATCCCAAACCATTCACTTCCAACTGACATGGAGATTAATGTAAAGGGTGTTTAGTTATCTTATTGATTTCCTGTTGTTTGGACCCTAATGATGAATCTATTATGCACTTTTTTCGTGTCATTTATTGGGAGAACCAATATTGGGACAATATGTGAATGTTTTCTAGAACTTATGTGGAATTAGACTCCCAAAGGGCCTTAATTAATCATTGGTTTAGTTTTTCATTCATCAATAAACATCAAGAATAGGCTCGAGATCTTCTCTTGGGAGCTTGTTAATGGTGCGTATGTCAGGCAAGGAACCATCCCCATCATGGTTTCACTTTTGCATATGGATGATATTCATTGGATAGGAAATGATTCTTCATCATGGAGCTCATTAAAATACATAATCACCACAATGATGCACCATCCCTCAAGTGTTTTATGGGTATAAGTATTCTCTCTAATTCATCCAAACCTTCATCGATGGGAAATCCATTGAGGCAAACCCCTCCACTCTTGGTTCTAAAAATCAACGGCAATAGTTACTGTAGTTTGGTATGCCTGGAGGTCCAATAGGTATTCCAAAAATTTGGTTATTTTTTATAGATATTTTTTATGGCTATAGTGACTCTGTCAAGGTAGGGGTGACGACCATGATCCATGGTATATAATTATTCAATTATAACCAAATCCCTTGTCTATTTTTAGGATGGAATCAAATATTTTATATAATTATCTAAAATACCTATCCTCCACCCCATGTAATATCACCTACCTGATCAATAATTTGATGGCCATCATCTATAATGGTATCAAGATACAACATACATGGAGAGAAGCTAATCGTGTGGCTAATTTATTGGCTTTGTAGACTTCTCAGACGCCCCCTTTTGTTATTCTCTTACACTATTTCCCTCTTTCATGTGGTTGTTAACCTTGTTATTAGAGATTCCATTGGTCTACACTTCTATAAGCCCCTTAACTGTTTATTCCTGCATTGTGGCCTTCATTTTTAAATAATGAATAAAACATGTTTTTGGTGGTGAAACAGATAAAGTAGAATTAAAATTATATTAGGAGTTTTATCCTCTATTTCTAACGATTGAACCGAAATGGGAGAATATATCCATTCTTTTCACGGTTGTATTACCAAAAAGAACATGAGGTAATAATAAAATATGTGTTATTGTGGGTCCTTTGAGTAAGTATATTTTTTTCGTCTTCTGTGAGGAAGTATATATTTTGATCATCTCTATAGAATTTATTTTATAGATATAATCATATTATATAGAGTTCCTATTTCTATTTTATATGATTATGATACCAAATTTGCCTCTAATTTCTTGAAACTCCATCAAAATTCCATGTGTAATGTATTAAATTTCAATGTATCTTTTAATACACCATCAAATTGATAATGGTAGCGAATTATACACATTTAGGATGATATACATAAAGATATTTCTTTTGGATAAAAAATAATTTGAGATAAACATCATTTATTAGTTGAATTTTCATTTAAAAATAGTTTTTAATATAGTATACAGATGGATCCTTTTAGGGAATTGTAGCAAAAAAATTCAGATTCAATCCTATTTGGAATATTTTTGAGAAATAATTTTTTTGGACCAAAAATTGTAGAATAGAACATTGAGAAAGAGATGGTTATTTAGTAGAATAAGAGGTTAGTTAAAAGTATGAAGAAGTGTTATGTGGAGAATTTTATAAAATATCATTACTTTAAGGTAGGTAACCTAGTTTTTATTAATGTATCTTTCAAAAAATGTGTTATCAATTTTGGTAAGAAGGGAAATTTAAGTCCAAATTTCATTATATCTCTTAAACTACTAGAGAATATTGGATTTGATTCTAATTCATTGGACTTTCCCTTGAGTTTCTCTCAGTTACAAGATATGTTTCATGATTAATTATTAATGAAGTATTTGATGCATATCATATTTCATGTCCAGAAGTAGTCAATTTTGAAGATAAACATTATTATAAGTAATATAATATTTATATTATTATCTTATAGTGATGGTTTTGTGGAATAATATGATTATTAAGGTTATTTTCATTTGTAAAAACTACATTATTGATGAAAAAACATGGGAATAAAAAATTTATTAAATAAAAATATCACCACTAGTTTAAGCATTGAAAAAATTTCAAGGACTGTATTTCAAAAAAATGGAATAATTATATAAACTAGGTAAATTTTATAATATATAAATTTTATTCTATATAAAAATTAATGAATCTGATTTTATATATTTTTATTCAATATAATAATTTTTTAAATTTTCTAATAAAAATATAAATAGTTTTATTTTTTCTAAATTTTTTTACATGTAATATAATTTTTTAAAAAATCATTAATTTATAAATTAAATATTTTTATTTTGCATTAAATTACATCAATTTTGAGTTATTTTTTGGTAATTTTTATGATTTTTTATTTTTGGTGAAATGTAAAATATATCAATTTTTAAGAAACATTTCGTTTTCATTAAATATTTATAATGTCACATTCGTTGATCGATTAGTTTTTAAATTTAATTATTTTAATTATTTTAATATGATCCAATTATTTTTATTTGAATCATAATTACACTTGATTTTGGTATGAAAACATTTATTTACCTAAAAAGTAATTTTTATTTAAAACAATTTTTATCACGTTAAATGTTATGATTATAAAATTAATTTTAACAACTAATGGAAATTGAATTATATAAAATAGAATATGTATTTAGATTAATTATATTTTATTTTTTTAATGATGATGATATCATTTTTTGGTCTTTTTGAATTGTAACATTGCAAAAAAAATACAGTTCCAATGATAAGAGTTAAAACTAGACAAAGGGGTAAAATAAAAAATGATAAAGGTTAAAACTAATTTTAAAAAATGAATAAAACATTTTTATGATATTAGTTATTCACCATATTATCTATTATTTTAAAATGTTCTATTTTGGTACCATTTAAATTGAGTACATTGTTAATATATTTTTATCTTTTTGAACATTCCAAAGGTGTCCTCTCCATCACATATATAAGGAAACCTAGTATCCTCCATTCTTCACACATAATGATCCTCTAAGCTAAAAAAATACCACTCATAATCAATTCATAAAATCCAAAACCATATCTTAAAAGTCATGTTTTTTATAATAAGGCCATGGGAAGGATTTAGATATAAACATAAGGAGGTCTTCTGAAGAAGATTGATAATTCATAACCATGTTTTTTAATCATTTTACGCCATAAAACCTCTATTAACTATTTTTATACATATAATTACTTTTCCACTTATAATGACATTTTATTATGTTTAAGTTATATCCATTTTTCATCTTTGTATCCATCAAATGGAAAATGAAATCATTGATCTTGCATACACGTATCATACCCCTCAGAAGACATTGTATTTTGTCTAACATCATATACTATTATGGTTAGTCATAATTATAGATATAAATAGAGTAATATTATATATATTTTATTAATTTATTTTTAATCACTATTATTATTATTTATTTACCATTAAAATATTAATAAAAACATCACTTGTGTGGATGTGCGGACTACTGCCTGAGGAACTGATGTATTTTATTTTTCATCACCAACTCACATGGATGATATATATTTGTTTATTTAAAGAAATAATATGATATTTATGATATAAATATAAAATTTTAAATATATAATTATGGTTATCTTATGTACCTCACATAAGTTGAAAATTTGAAATGTTAATCGTTCGTACATACAGACTACCATCTACTTGATGGTAATGTAATTAATTTTTTATAAAAACCTACCACTATTGGTTATAAAAGCCTAAATACTGTGTAAAAAATAGAATTATCACATGATTAGAATTCTATAAATTATATAATCATGATCTATTTGAGTTTAGTCAACCTACCAAATCCATTTCTGACTATTATTCTTGATGTTCTCATAACCTCTAATGTGAACTTAATCAATTAGGTAAATAAGTATAACATGGGTATAAGTAAAATGTAATGATTAACAAACTTGGAAAAGAGTATTATATAGTTTTAAATTAACATAACTTTTTTATACATGATGAAAAAAATATAATTGGCTTGTCAGAATCGATGTAAAAGACACTTTACCTTATAAACTCATGTTAAATGTTTTGAATGTTTATTTTCCAAATATTATCTATCCATGTTCATATTTATAATATTATTTTATGGATGTATTTATATTTAAATAAAAAAAATTAAAAAGTAAATTTTATTTCTAATTTGAATTTTGTTAAACTTTTTTTGAAAATAAATATTATTATCAATATTACAGAGAATGTTTTGACTTTATTTACAAAATAAAAAATCAATGTTCAATTTTAACATATAAAACATCAATGGGTTTTTTAATTCCATGAAAAATATTTTATATTATTATTAATTTGATATATTTTAGGTTTTCATCATTTAAAAATATAATCTCCCCTTTTTGGTAATTTATTTTTAAAAACGTGTTTTTAAAGGGAATGGAAATTTTAGTTTCTTAAAATGCTTAATTTATTGGTGGAAAGGTATATTTTTTGAGTTTGAAGATGTAAATGAAATATTTTATGTGTTTATTATATGGTTATTTGACATTATTTTATTTTTATGAGTGATCTGGATATATTTCTATAATGAAATCTGTAATGATTATGTTCTCTAGAGAATTATGTTGAAATTAACTAAGTAGGTTATTCTATTTTTGGGGGTTATATAAGGTTTTTATGAAGATGATGTACCAATGAACCCACATGAATTTTCTATTAATTATAATGATATTGTATGGAAATATTTAGATTTTACAATGTATTCAAATGTCCTTATATTTAAATGAGTGATTATTTATTTTAAGAGTAGGAAGTCATGTTTTTAATAAAATATTTTTTACATGTTCCAATGTTTTCTATGAAACTACCATCCTTATATTTTTTACATTATAATTTTTTATAATTTTTTTATGAAATAAATTGAATTCTAATGCTGATTTAATTTTTAATTAAATAGTTATGAGAGCTGAAGGTTTAATATATTGAAGGAAAAAATCTTGTATATTATATTGTGGTTTTGAAATGGTATAATTGATTAAATTTTTCCTTTTTTATGTCCCTTATTGAGCATTTTTTCTCAGCTCATAATTTATAATTTTTTATCATAATGATTAAGGATGAGAATGAAAAATGGTTAAATCATGTTAGATATAATGTATATTTTTTACAAAAATAAAACATGTTTTATTTTTAAAGTATTTTATTTTGTAAAAAATAAATACAGAGTGGAAGTTTCAACGTTGTAATGTATAATATTGTTATGTAGAATGTATGGAGTATTTATCCAAAACAAAAAAAATAATGAGTATTTTTAGGAATGGAAGATAATTAATTATTAATTTATAAAAAATATATATTAAGGATTGAATAGGGACCTAGTCCATATAACAACCACCTCTATTGAAACTAATTCCAACAATCATCATAAATTAAATAAAAAAATCAATACCCATGAAACTATCCATATCCCCACAAACAAAACCATAGTCTCTTCATCCCATGAAAATAAATTTTAATTTAAAATAAAAAAACATATAATATACCATTTTAAATCAGTATAAAAACTTATTTCTAGTGATTATTTCTATGAAATTACTTAAAACCAACATGAGAGTCATGGAAGTTACTTGATAGTAAAATAACAAATCCTTTATGATATTTATATCAATAATAATTTTTGAGATTTTATTTCAACATTTAATTATAGTATCTTGTTTATAAATCATAATAGATAATTAAACACAAAATAGGAGTATCAAAAACCATTTAACAAATGAAATAACAAAAGTAGATAATGATCATGTGATAATCTTCCTCACCTTGGCTTCATTAGTATGGTTTTTATCTTTCCATAATTTTTCAACACCATTTATTTAGATGAGAGAGACAACATGATAATTCCATGATTTATACAAAATATGGTAGAAATAATGTTCTCAAATCCCCTACCTTGATGTGAGATTCCAATAGTATACTACGTAGGTATAGAAGAGTGAAATTTTATTTCATACCAATAATTTATAATGGAAAACTCTTTCTGATATAATGGTTCTTTATATACAAAGAAAATAGTATTATTATTATTGATGTTCAAGTAAATGGGAAGGGTTCAATAGGGGAGACACTAAATATTTTAAAAACAACATAACTGAAACCACACAATGATTTTTCTATGTATTATTTCCTAAAAACTCTATCAAACCTATTTAATTCACATTAAAATTAAGATTTTTTATTTAAATTGTCCCTTATAAAACATTTAAATTCTTCAAAATATGGAATTAAATCGTATATGAATGATATAATTTAATTTGTGATTTCAAATCTCACTTTAGGGATTTTATGATTTAAAATATCATTTTAAATTGTATAATTTGATTATATCTCCAATAGATAGTGAACAAAAAACTCAAAAAGCCAATTATTCTTAAATTTAAATTAAATTACTCTTATAGATGTAAATATGGCTATATCTAAAACATAAGGGTATATCCCAAAGGTAATGACAATGGTTTTTACATGGCTCATAAAATTACTTTTATTCTTAAAAAAACATCTTATATAATATAAAATATTCTTATAAATTCAAAAATAACCCCAATGAAATAAGAAAGTATCATATAATATCATAAATGTGTCTTAAAAAATATAAAATAAATTTTATGATCAACATATGGCACATACACATAAGAAAAATGATTCATATATTAGGATATTTACTCACATTATATATATTTTTTACTATTAAATTTTATCATATGACTCTTATACATTGATAATTAAAAAAGTCAACATAAGGGTCATATTCAAGGGAGAGGTCAAAACAGAATGGTTATTCTATGATTAGTCAAATATACGGTTAAAACATAAAAATATTTAATAACATTAATAATCAAGTAAAACTCACATTACCCTTCCCCGACTACTAAAAACCACTAGTTTACATCATAAAAATCCCATAACATCTAATAATTGAAAAATAATGAATTTTGGAAAATATGGACCCCCCAAATATGATATTAATCAAACAATTTTCATCCTCATGAATCAAAAAAATATAAAATAAAATAAAAACCAATAATCCCAAACACTCCATTAGAGATACCTCTCAAAAAAATAAAGCACTAAAATATTGGATCAAAATAACACATAATATTAATAAACACAAAAAAAAAATCATTATACAAACATTAATATCAAACAATACACATCCGATCAAACATCTCATCATCAATGAAAATTGTAGTTCAAAATATCTAAGGATACTAGTTTCTCATATGTGACTAATGTTCCCACATATATTTTTTTGGTCCTTTATGCCTTCTGCAAGATGAAAACCCAATTTATAATATACTCGTGCATAGACATATCTTGAAGATACTAAATCTTCATCATCTATTCCACTTTCATTGTATAATCCTAGATATCTACAATATTCTAAGACCTAAACTCCCATATCCAGTACTAAAACACGTTGTACATTTTTAATGATAAAACTAAAAATAAAAATTCCCCTTCAAAACCAAGTACCTTTTTGATTTAGGTTTTATAGGATTAGGTAAATAAATAAAAAATATTATATTTATAAATATTATTCAATATTTAACCAATAGCACATAGATCCTTAATCAAAACCAAACATTAATGGTAATCTAATTATCATTTATCCTGTAAAAAATATTTTTTATATTTAGGGTTATCATAATCAATTACTCTGTAAGATGTATTAAAATAATGATGAAAACATTTTATTTAATATAATATTAAATAAATTTTATATTTTTTTTAATTTATAACACAAATATTTTATATAATATACTGTTACATAAATATTACTTATAAATTTAAAATTCTTAGATGAAATAAT
Organism: Viscum album; assembly: GCA_963277665.1. Taxonomy (NCBI): domain Eukaryota; kingdom Viridiplantae; phylum Streptophyta; class Magnoliopsida; order Santalales; family Viscaceae; genus Viscum; species Viscum album. The sequence goes on from OY728151.1 coordinate 302,490,810, forward strand.
TTTCAAAAATAATCATTTATAATTAAAAATATTTTTATTCAAATATTGATTTCAACTTGAAAATTATAAAAAAACTATTTTGAAAATAATGTACCTCTATGGGATATAATAATACATGGGAAACATAATAAATCCATTGGTACACTAACAATTTGTAAAATAATACATGTGGAAAAAATTTCCCCTTTAAGCCCATGGGTTCACTCTCTATTCCTCATTATCAGAATCAATACCTTAGTGCTAAAAATTTAAATAAAATTTCATTATAATGCTTTTCATTATCATTAATAGACAATTAAAATAGTATTTTAGAAACATCATAAATTTTTTTCAAAGGAAAAAATAATTTCATATCTCTTAAATCTCAAAAAAAAGATTCATTTAAAAAAAATATTATATTGTCTTAATGATCAAGAGAAATAAAAATATTATCAAAATTGTTTTCAAATAATTCCAATAATGATAGAATTAAATTTCAAAAATATTTTTAGATAGAAAAAATATTTTTTTATTTCAAATAATAATTTTAAAGTCAAACATGATTTTTTAAAATAATATTTATTTTCATGAACTTTTTTAAATTTTAAAATTTCAATTTAAGATAATAATTTGAAATCAATTCCTTAAATCATACTCTTATATAAAGTGTGTTCAATAAAATTAAAATTACATTTTTTAGTAAGTGTCTGAGAAATATAATTAAGAGTTTTTGAATAATATTTTCTTTTAAAGGGATCTTGAAAATAAATATATAAATTACAGTTTAAGGAAAATGATTTCATATAAAATAATAAAATCGATGTTTAAAAAATAAAAATCCCTTACAAACATAATATAGATGATTGTAAATATATTCTATTTATTGAAGTATATTGAAATTTTATAGAATCTAGATATAAAAAATTTATAATTTACCTTACATAAGTAAAAAACTAATTCATTCTTAGGGAATGATATTATCCACAACCAGATCATAGAGTATAGAACAGTAGTGATATAGATACATTATGTACGAGCTAGGGGTTTTCAATTGGTGAAGATAAATTCTATATTTTGTGGCATTTTAGATATTTAAAAATTTTGTATTATAAGAATTTTTTGTACATAGGTAATATGTGGGGAAGGTTTTTTCAAGAAATATATTAAAGGTAACAAGCATGGAGAGTATAATAGTTTTCCTATTATCTAATAAAATTATAAGAGGAGTTTGAGTATTGGGATTGGATAGTTTGGTGGGAGTGAAAATGATATGATTTGATATTTTTTGAAAATAAATTTACATATATATCATCATCGTGGACGATATAACCCAAGGATGAAACAAAGAAACCATGGGATATAAATTGATCATATAATGATATTTGGTTAAAAATGAATATTTAATCATTTATATATATATAAATATATTTAAATACAAATCTCACTATCGTTCTGCTGAAACATAGAGAAATTGGATGTCAAAAGTGAATTCTATTTTCATTTGTATATCCCCCAATATTTAATTCATCTCTTACCATTATATGTATATGTATAAATAATTTGTTACAGGTTCTCCAAGTTTCTGTGGGAAGAAAAATATCACTATTATAGATCATTATGAACAAATAACTATGAAGTGTCTATTTTTTTATTTGATCGTTTGAGGGTTTTAATCAGGATAATGAAGATAAATGTTAGTGGATGTATGGGGTACATAAAGTTGGAAATTTTTTGGGTTATATTGTTTGGGAGAGTTTGGGTTCAAAATCATATGAAAAAGTAGAGACGAATGAAAGGTGATTTGGTTTATCAAGAAAAAGAGTATATGGGATCGAGTTATTAGATGACTATCATTGATACGATCGAGTGATTCTTTTTATATGGGGTTATTTTTAAGTTGGTGAATATTAACCTGCATTCCATGATCCCACATCAAAAATATTCTCATCTAGGAACTTTTATATATGATAACCACACAATTTAGAGATTTATACCATGGTTGATGGGGATCAAAACCTGTAACACACCACCCATGCCATCATGGGAGGTGATAAAACCTTGAATGGTTTACCAAACACCCTACGTGCATCGGGTACACTATTCTTGTGATATGTACCTACTTTCTGTCACACCCTTCCACTATGCTACTATACCAGTAGACTGATTCCCACATTGGTAACTCATAGGGTCCCAGAAGTGCACTAAAGTTGGTCCTTCTCTATCCTATGGCGGGATAATTTCTTTAATATATATGCATTGATAATTTTACTAGGGAAAAAACACTCAATTATAATTATAATAAAAATATGTAATTATTTAATATGTACAACTTGAATTTTTATCTCAATAAAATATAATAATACTATTTTAATAATAGTTAAATACTCATTACATTTTGAGGACTAATTTATATAATATAAGTTATATTACTATTATTAATTTAATATTTTACTATCACTATTATGTATCATATCATCAATACATATATTTTTCTTGAAAGAAGAGTAATTAATAATCTCTAATTTTTCTAACACCACTTAAGTAATTATTATAATTTTGAAAATATTTTTATTTAATTCATATCTCATTTTATTAAATAATTATTTCTTTTAATGAAACAGTTTTAAAGTCAAAAGATTTTAAAAATATTAAATTATCATATGAAATTAATTCTAAATAAATAAGATTCATTTGAATTCTCAATATATTTTATTAATTAATGATTATAATTTAATAAATTAATTTTAATGGCCTTTTTAATTAATTTTATATATAATAATTTATATTCAACTTAAAATAATCATAACTTTTAAAATATTGAATAGAAATAAATTTAATATTTTTAAATTCTAAAATTTACTAAATGTTTATTACATTTTCTATGGTAAAATAAAATACTATTTCTTGGAAAATAGATGTAAAATTTTAATATTATTAATATTATAACATAATATGTAACCAATATTGAAATTGATTATAGAAATGAATTTAATTTTATAATAAATTATTTTTTATTTTGTTTTAATTATGAGAAAAATCTTATAATAATATATTAATTAAAAAAAGTTATACTTAAATTCATGGGATGTTACATTCTACCAAATTTAAAGAAATTATTCCCTCACAATTTTATTATCCTCAAATTTTTAATTCATGGAGTCCCACATATCTCAACACATGACATTTCAACTCCATATCCCAATATTTTAAATAAATTTTTCCCATGAAAAATAAATAAATGGAACCCATACTGATATAATGGAATTGATATATATTTATTTTTCTTAGCTAATGAAGATATATGGTCCATAAATTACAACTATTATTTATAGTTTCATCAAATTCGTTTTCCTTATTTTGTCCAAAATAATCTCATACAATTTAGTTTTTATCGATGAAAAAAAATAAATTGTTTTGAATCATATTCTTTTACAACATATAGTTTCAAAATAATTCAAATATATTTATCTTTTCAAAAAACATTTACAAAGTCTATATTGAAACATTAAATTAAGGGTGCTTTTAAAATACAAAAATTATTACCCAATAGTCTATAAGTTGACACATAATGTAAATAGAATGCATGTGGCTCCCATTATTTAAAAATAAAATAAAATCAGGGTATGCTTCTTATTCTTGTTATAGGGTAAAAAATTTAAATGTTAAATTAAAATGTAAATCAAATTGGTAATGGTGGGAAAGTTGAGAATTTAGAATTTGACATAAAATAATGCATGAACTATGGTGGTATTAAGGTATAGATGGTGGTGTTTGATATTTCATAAAACTTCTTGCAGGATGGTTTTATGTTAAAAAGGTATCATAATAATATGTTCCTGACCTAAAAATGATAATTGTAAGATTTTTATCAGATATAGATATATGTTTTGTATTAAATCATCCACAATCGATTTTTTAAATAATTTCATCAAAATAAAAATGTTAAAAACAATAATTTTGATAAATGAAATTCAAATAGGGTATTTTTAATTAAAATTTCCTAATCTCCAATGTTTTATAAATTTTGCACTGTGATACTAAGTGAAACAGCACAAGGCTCACACTCCAATATTTAGTACTAAAACATGCTATATATTTTTGTAATGTTTTAACTGAAAAATATAAAGCCCTCAACACACCCAAGAATATTTTCATTTTATGTTATTTAGGATTAGAAGAACATTTCAACATATTAAATATATACAGATTCTATGACTTCTTACCAACTTCACTTTAGCTAGATTTTTAATCTGGAGAAAAGACCATCAACTATATACTCTTCCCTAAACCTATGATTTTAAAAAAAATGTAGTGTGAGTGTAAAATATTTCACAGTAAGGGGTCTTAAAATAGTTGTAAATATTGTTTATTTTAATTAGATTTAAATCTATTTTAAAAATAATAACTTTTATATCGATCATAAATATTTGATATAATAAATATTTCCCAAAATAGAAAATTTGGGTTCTCAAAATTCATAGAATAAATAATTTTATAAATATACATTTTAAAATATAATATAATTTGATACAAATATAGATTTTTCATTGAAAATCCAAAAAAATAACTTTACAAATAATGCACCTTTATGGAATACAATGATACTAAGAAATTTTGCGAAATCTATGGGCCCATTAGAAGTATTATAAATAACACGTTCGGAAAAAAAAATTCCATTGACGTCATGGGTTCAATCCCCATTCCTCACTATACTAATCAATGACCATGTGCCCAACATTTAAATAAAAACGTTTTAGAAAGCATTATTTTCTCAATATCAAACCATTAAATTAAAATTTTGAAAACGCCATAAATTATTTTCCCTCTAGTACCATAGTGAGCAGAACTCCAACGGCCAGACTGATACGGTGTAGAATATACCCTTCCCACACACTTTTTTTACTAGATGATCAATCACTACCTATTTTTCATGGGTTCTTATAGAATATCTGTAGATGTCCCATCCTATCAGAGTATTGGCACTCTACTAATGATCAAGGGCATTCACTATGAATGTGACCCAACCTACCACACTAGTGACAAACCACCTGTGTAAGGTTATGTGTAACTGATATTAGTCCACGACATCTATTTTTTCCTCTACCTTTTTCAAAATTATCATAACGATGATTCCTACTCCAAAAGACTTATCTCATGACTATCCATATGAAACTACATTTCTTATACTAGATTCCTCTTTCAGGATCCCTATATAAAAGAGAGACAGATTCACCACTTCTAAAAACTTCTTAAGAATGAAGATATTCACATCGGACATAATTTTCCATGTTAGTCCATCCTAAAAAAAAATTTCCAACGTCTCCTCATATCCTCAAAAAACTGGCACAATGTGATTTAAATTTGTAATGTGACCATCATATTCTATAACAGATATCCTCCCCTAAGTTGAAGTCATAAACTTGACCTCTCTCTCCTACCTAAGTGTCTTTGTGTTATATCGCTCCAATAACTCTTCTTGGAAGTTCCTATAATTCATATTATCAATATTACCATATCGATTATGGATATCCCACAATCACTTTACATGACCATGCATCTTGTAAGAGGAAAATTTGACACTCTTCTCAATAGGAGTGTCCATGTGGTCAAGTATAGTCTAGGTAGAATCAATCCATAACATAACAATCTCAGGTCCAACATCTACACCAAACATTGGAGGGTTCTTTAGGTGAATCTTTTGATTCAGATAATACATTATTATCACAACCATTCCTTGTTTTCCTACCAAAAATTCATGAATCATGAAATGTTCCTATATATATTCTCTCCAACATCCTCACCCAAAAATATCCCTACCACATGTTCCACTACTGGTAGATCATTTCATTCCACGACCTCATGTAATCCTCTCATCAAGCATTATTGTGGAGTATTATCTCTACAATTCCAAACAATATCATTACTACACATAACACAACCTTAACACATTAATATATTAGGGATCCAAAATAATCCATAAAATTTCATTCCCCCCAAATCCCTCCACATGGTCAAAATCATGGAACAATCACTAACCTTAACCATCATACATCTATTTTATTGTTAACAAAGGTAAGCACATTATCATTATTCAACATTCTCATAAGAAACACATTTTATATATTTTTATCATATTAAAACTTTAAAAATTCATATGAGGTACCTTTTTCATTTAATTACACACGTAGGGTATAAATTTATATTTCAAATACTTACGCTAAAAAAATATTCCCATCCATTCCTAAAATGATGAATGTCACAATAATTATTGAGTTCCAGGAATAATGAATTCATATCTAACTATCATTCCAAATTGCTACATGAGTCAAATTTCCAAAAAACTTATAAACAATATTCAAAAACACAAAATGTGCATCAATGAAGTTGAAATGGAATCTAATAGTAAAAATACACATAAATAACAACAATCCCACCCTAGGTACTTGGCATTTACCCCCATTCATGGGTTAGATAATCCCATACATTAGCACTTAACCAAGGACTGACTAATCCTATTTTCATTTATTATATTCCCAAAAATAATTGAAAAGAAAAAGAAATGAAAACTAATTTGATACCAATTTTGTAATGTCCTAAACCTAGTTACACACACCGGTGCCCCGATCCGGTTCACTACATGACCCTAAGAGAAACTCCCCATATGCCAGAGGCTTCGAACTAGTAGTGAGAGTATAATATTGGTCATGGGAAGACTATATCCTCTTTAATAAAGTATCACAATATTATAAACAAATAATAATAACCAAACCATATAATAAATAACGAAAACATAACTAGTGTAACATGATAAAAAAATAGGAAATACAATACCCAAATCTGAATAGTAGATATGTCATTCCAAATACCTATCAAGTGTCATTATAAAAAACACAAAATAAATGAAGAATATGAAAATCCAAATATATCTCAAATCATGTGTGATTCCCTAATAGATGATTCTTCCCAACTCATCCATCTACCATAGGACTCTTTCCCTTATCCAGACATACAAACAGGAAGTCTATTTTGGTAACAATCAGGTAGCTCAAGTAGGGTGTGAATCGAAATTAGTACGGTACCACCAGCGGTGTATAAAATAATATCCAGTAAATATAATTGGATGTAGTTGTATAAAGAATAAAATACATGTAATAATGTAACCATTTTATAAGTATTGAATTATTCTTCCTTAATCCACATTAACACCAGGTTTCCTAATGACATCCGACCCTCCAAATCTAGGTTTCATCCCATGATAGAATCTTAACTATCCCCTATGAATATCATATATCAAAATTCCATTTTTATAAATTATAATTTCATTTCAAATCAAGTTAAATTCAATTGGAACAATATTCCAATGCCAATATTTTGGGCCTAGAATGTCACGGCTAGGACCCATGGGCTTTAAAGAATAAGTCGGTGTCCCACACTTATTTTCACAATGTGAATTTGAAGACGAAGTCCACATCCCACACACATTTATCAACCAATAACATAATTGGGATTTTAAAGCAGTATTTAATGTTTTACACTCATTATCACTATGGGATTTTGTAGCAGGCATCCATCTACCACACATATTTATTAGTTAATAACAAAATTGCCATTTTGATGAATCAATCAGTGTCCCACACTCATTTTATCAATTAATCACATATTTCACATATATTACATTTATGTTGGTTAATCATCCATAACCCATTCATGAGTAGTTCATATCATGTCTACCATTAAAAATTATCACAATAATTCAAGGTTCAATCCTTTAATCACATGAAATAATATATTAAATTCACCATTAACCCATGATTCAATATTAAAATCATATAACCCATTAATCCATTAATATCAATTCAACCATCTCATAATCTCCATTTTCAAATTATTCATAACATATTAATTGACCGATTACAAAATCTCAATTTCCCATCATTTCCACATTCACAACATCCCAATAATTATTTAACTGATTAATTAATATAATTACAATAATTTTATAATCACAATTACCCAAATAAAACATCCAAAGCTCAATTCGTGTCATATTCACATGGAAACTCAATTTATCAATTTTATCATTCAATAAATTAATTATTCAATTAATTTTATACAATAAATAATACATTTTCATTTGTTCTAATAAAAATTAAATACTATGATAAATAAATGTAGACCACCTACCTCATGATTGTTGTTGAACGCTCACCAGAGATAATCCCCAATTGAAACAGAACTACTATGATCATGATAAATAAACATATTTTTTTTGGAAACCTATTTCCAAGATTAAAAATAATTAGATATATCAAAACCATGACCTAGATCCACTACCAATGGAAGAAGATATCCCTTCAAAGGATGAGAGAAATACAAGAGAGAGGGGGGAACCATATGGGATAACAATTTCTTACTGATAGAGTTGAAAACCCATTAATAGATATTAATTTTTTCAAGAAAAGATATTTTATGCCTTGAAATTCATTTGGGAGCCTCCAAAAAAATGAAAGAAATAGTTTTAGGGTTGATTGGGTTGAATTTCGTTGAATTTCAGTTGGTTTGTAAATTTTTATTCTAATTTTTAGGGGTTTAAAATTCCATATGCATGGTTTAATGCTAGGGGAACATGATTTCACCTTATTATGTGCCTTCTCCTTGGGGTTTGTATGGTTAAATCTAGGTGGGATAATGGTTTTACAAACCACAAACCAACCATGGAATCCCACTATACCTGGAGTTTTAGGGTTTTCTAGGGTAGGGCATATAGTTTTGGGAAATGTTTCACCAACTTTGCACTTCCCAAAACCCATCCAAAAATATCCAAATTTCACCCAAATGTACAAAAGATAAAACCCATAAAAATATAATAATGAAAAAAAGTTCCTTTAATGAGATTGATACTTCTCAAAAAATGTCAGGATCTTATTATATACACCCTTGGTACATCATCCATGATACAATAATCACTGATTGTTAGAAAATAATCTAACTTTGGTCAAATAATCAATAATTACCAAAATATAATCCTACATCATTAGGATTAGGGTAATCCATTGATGAAATCCATCAATATATCCTCTCAAATCCACACAAGAACATCCAATGGATATAATAAACCACTAGGGACCTGATTTCATGATATTACTTACTAATAGGTCACATATCCTAACAAGAACTACCCCATATAATTCATCATCCCCATTAATTAGAACTATCTCTATAGAGTATAGTACATATTTCATATTCCAAGATTTACTTCTAATGGTGAGCTATTAAACACATAAAAACCAACCTTAAAAATTTCCAATGGAACAAAATATCAACTTCAAAACAATATTGGATATAATTCATCATCTAACCATCCCTCAGAATCATAACCATAGAAGTTGTGACCCCACATCACAACTACCTTTAAGTACCTCTATTGAGAATCATCCACCCACCACAGAAAAGAATATCGGGCTATCATATTTTATATAAAACTTCTCCCACTATCCACCACCATCATTATGTGACACTATTGTCTCTGTAATTACTCTCTAAATATATTTGGACTCTTTAACTATATCTCTCTATGATTTCCATTTCAATGCATCAAAAACTAAATTACCTTTCCCTATGAAGTATGAAACATAAAATTCATAATCATATTATAAATTGTTACACCACCATTTTTTCATATTCAAATCTCACTATGAGTATATATAAGTTAATCTCTTGTGATCTATAAGGACCAAGAGGCAATCACTAATGAGATTATATATCCATATATACAGAAAAAAACACTCGTGGAATAGTTACAATATTAGGAATGTAACTAACTAGACCCATATATGATCATCTTCATCCAATTAATTAGGATAAAACCAAAATTGAGCTGATAGTTTTTAAAAAGGAGAATAAACATAACCCCTTTCACTAATATACATTTATAATGAGTGTTGGTTTTCGTCTACATCAGGTATATGACAACCCTTGTTTATATTAAACAAAAATAAATAGCGTATTACATAGGAAAACACATAATCCAATCTGTATGATTTAAATGAATTGTGTCTTTGGGTAATTATGTAAATTAGATAATAACATAAAATTGGGGGTACATCCAGTTTATTGAAAACTTCCTTAACATGTTCATATTATCCCATCCTTTTTAAAAATTCATGGGATAAACTAGGGACATACAAAATAAAGGGATGAGATGTAAATCCCAATAAAGGAATTAAAAACAAATAAAATGATGATATTATTACTTATTAGACAATAATAATTTCCATGGGATATAAAAGGGGTGTTAATAATAATCATTTTCATTGAGGCATGATATAAAATGATAACATAAAGGCATTACAGTAATGTGCAAACAACATCAAAGAAGGAATCATAAACAGAAGTCTAGTCTATCCCCTAATACATCATAACATAAAGTGTTTAGGATATCCTATCCCACACCATTCATGGTATCTCATGAGACTAAAACATTACCAAATGTATTTGAGTGCTATCTGGGCGCACCCATCAAAATCATATCTTGTACATGCATATGTGTGCCACACAAACCATATTAAATAAGAACATATTTCATCACATTTAATCAAAAAATAATATTTTGAGGATTACTTACATTTAATTATATAATAAAACAAGTATAAGTGTATATAAGAGAACACCCTCAATTGGAAATGGGTATGGTTATTCACTACACAATTGTTCATCATTGAAAATTGTTGTGAACTTTAGGCAGCATAATGGTGTCACATATATGTTCATGGTGGAATATTGAGATGAATTTATAGAGGGAAGGCCAGATTAAGGATATGTTCTATGGTTTTTTTAGTTAAGAGGAATGTGATCATGGGTGTGATTATATAGGAAATTATACTGGAATTCACTTTTATTTTTCAAACATAGGGTATGGTGTCTATAAAATAATGTAATAAAAAAACATATTTCTGTTTTTTTCCATGGTTTATACCAAATAGGATTATTATTAATTATTTTATATGTCAAAGGTCTGAACTCATTAAAATATTACTCATTTTTAGGTGTAATTTAGTTATATTCTTAACAAAATGTCTTTAAAACATTAATATATAAAATTGGTTTGGGAGGATTCACAATGGATTTTGTAAAAGAGATCAAATAACCACAAAAAAAATTTCAAAGGATTAAATTTTTTTTGGTGCTATCATTTATAAAATTTATTATATCACTTTTCATTTGTTATGATGTCATAATACAAACCGTATATTTATACCTAAGTTAATTTGTACATGAAAATTTGACTATCTTAAGAAATTACGAATTTCTTTTGAATAATATCAATGTTATAATTCAAAATATAATATTTATTTTATCAAAATAATTTTATAAATATTTTATTTTCAAATTTAAAATAATAATCAACATTAATGAAGAAATGATGGATTTATTGACAATAACAATTTTAAAACCCATATAAAAATTTCATTTGAATTCCTTTAAATTATATTATATTTCATAATTGATAAATCATATTTAATAACAATATTTTAAAAAATATTATTTATTTAAAAAATACTTTAATTAACCCAAAAAAATTTTTAATTGAAATTTCATATTACCCTAAAATACAATTTTATTTTTATTGTATGGAAATAAAATTCATTTACAACGAATAAAAAAAAGAAGAAAACATATTAATTGTTATATACAATATACATATACCTATTATTAATGACATGTTTCTTAGACCATTATTACACAAAAAAATTACCTAAGGGTAAGGTTTTTTATTAAGAGATTTTCATGGGATGGTTTGATGTACCTGGTTTGGTTTGTGATATCGATGGGCAAGAACTTCTTCTATAAACTATTTCACTCATGCTTTATATTTTGGATCTCGATTTCATTTTGGTCAAGGTAAAAACCCACTAATTCAATCTACATTTAAATATAAGATAAATTGGCATCATGGTGCACAATCCTACTAGTCGATGCCATCATATCATTTTTATGTAAATTAGAATTTTCAAAACAATATATTTATACTAATAAAATGATCACTATTCAATGAGTATTTAATCATTGATTATAATGATTTATGGTATTTTAAATTTGAAAGGATACAACAAAAAAAATAACTGATTCCAATGTGTATAACCAAAATACATAAAATGTAATTTAATTCAATCTTAATGGGAATTAAAATAATAAAAGTGTGAGAAATTACAATCTTACCCCCTTTAGAAATTTCAGCCTAAAAATAATCATTTCAAACAATAAAATAGAAGATGGTAATGTTGGTTCATCACCTCTTATGGTTCCCATGCATCTTCTTCAATATTTTGGTTTCTCTATAGCACTCTGACCAGTTGCATTTTCTTATTTCATATAACTTTGTTTCTATGATCAGTGATTTTCGAGGGCTTTTCATATGAAAGATCATTATCCAAATGTACCACCTTTAGATTTAGAATATGTAAGGTATTTTTAATTTATAACCTCAATAGGGATACATGGAAGACATCATGTTTATGAGATGGGTTAGGTGGGAGTTCTAGTTAATAGGAAAACACTCTAATGTGAATAGATATCTCAAAGGGTATGATGTATCTTGGACTAATATTTATATTCTTCTCATATGTCATGACATTATTCCATGAATATATGAAGAGGGATACATTATATACAACCTCAAACTCTAGGTCTCATTAAATATTGTCATCATTGATATTCTATTGAATTTTAGTAAACCTGATGTACTCTTGAATGGGTTTTACATTATCTGCCATTTCCATAACCATTTTAGGACCCCATAGTTTTCATTCACCAACATCATCCCAACATGCATGTTTATTGATCCTCTTCCAATAAATAGATTCATAGGTATCTCTTTGGATTCCTGAGTTTAATAAATTATTGTATGGGAACTTGATGATAGAAATATGTTTATCCCATCCTCTTTTAAGGTCCACTGAGAATGATCTCAACATGTCCTATTATGTCTGGATAGTCCACTCAGACTGAACATCATTTTTAGGGTGAGAATCCATGCTGAAGTTAAACTAAGTATTTAGATAATTTTGGATTTTATTCCATAAATTTTTGTTAAATATCAACTCTATATCATATATATTCGATGGTAGTGTTCTATATAGGATCCCCACTTCAATAATTTATATCATTTTTGGTTGATCAAGTTAGAATTCCTCATGAATTTCAATTAAGTGATATGATTTTTCAGATGATCAACCACAACCCATATTTCATTATTTCTTCTTAATGTATTTGGAAGACCAATGAAAAAGTCCATCATTATGTTTTTTCATTTCCATGTAGGTATGGGTAATGGTATCATCATCCAATTTTACATTATTCTTTCATCCTTCACTTTCTAACATAGAAACTACCTTGATGTATATTCTAAAATATACTTCTTCATATTGTCCCACAAATATTACACTCAGATATATTGATACATATTTGTTCTCATTGGATGAATGGATAAGGTTGAGCTATGAGACACATCTAATATCTCTATTTTTATCCTAAGATATGATGGTACACATGTTCTTGATCCAAATAATACATCCCATTCATTTATTTTGATCTATATGGATATACATTCTCTAATATCTTCCAACATCTTCTAAATTCCTACATCATCTCTTTGTGAATCCTTTATCTTTTATAGATGGGATGATTGAAAAATCATTTGTGAAAATATTGAACATTTTCATTCATTTTTAATTCTCATGTCTATCCTTTTTGATGTCTAAGATGTTTAGTGTAGGATCGAAATAGTGATGCAGATGCTCAATTTACAAGAGGGGGGTGAATTGTACACTTTAAAAAATTTCCTTAAGCAAGGAAAGATCTAAGTTTAACAAAGTTAAACTAAGAATATTCACAACACCTCTAACACCAATTGGAAAATTGGAATTAATGTTTACAATATGAGATTCTACCTTAAAGAGTATGGAATCTTAACTAATCAGAGTACAAGTGTAAGGAAATTTAAGAAGGTAATAATTTCCATAAAATAAAAAAGTGCAGCGGAAAAACAAGTAGTAAAACTTCAAGTAACAAGATATAAGTCTTTTAAGTAAAAGATTAGGGTATCCAAAAACCTTGGATAAAGGCCCCTTGATTTATACTTTCATGCAAGTCTGTCTTTCCCACACCTGGGTAAGCCCTCGATACGAAGATCGGAATCTCTGTCTTGTTATCCCCGCAAGCCCTCAACTTCAAGGTAGTTGGAACCTCTGTATTCCTCAGCAAGGAATTCCTCAAACAAAAAGGTAGTCGACACCTTTTTCTTCATATCCCCAGAAGCCCTCAAATGTAATCACCAACATTCAGAGTCACACGGAGCAATCTAAATGAGCAGTTCAGTACGCACAAAGCATGAAAATCTTATCTCTCTAGAAATCACTTTAACAACGTGTGGTCTCTAGATCGATCAACTTCATTTCCTTCTTTAGCTCTTTCAAATGAGCTCTTATTTATAGGCAAACTTCCAACATTCAGATCCCTCCTGTAATGGTCATATTTTCCATGAAATTCGTAGGGACCTGTACAAGTGTAACTCAACCAACGGTTAGTTTTAAACAGAATAGATGACATTGTTTAATAATAAACCAAGTATAACTGAATGCACGACATCATTTTTTAATAAAGAATTTGTATGTAAGAGCCATATAAAGTTTCGTAGTGTAAGTAAATTAAGAGTTCGGAGTCTAACCAAAATGAAATTTGGAGTCTATGATAAGAAATGATCAATTTCTGTTTTATAGAAATTCAGAGTCTGGTTTCACCAGAGATCAGAATCTGAACTTTCAGAGTTCAAATTCGAACTGGTAAAAGTTCAGAGTCGAACTATTTGAGAGTTCGGAGTCGAACTCCGGAAAGTTCGTATTCGAATATCATAAAATCTTGGAGTCAAACTACTTAAGAGTTTGGAGTCGTACTTCATAAGAGTTTGGAGTCGAACTACTTAAGAGTTTGGAGTCGAACTCCTGAAAGTTCGTCGTCAAACTTTATAAGAGTTCAGAGTAGAACTACATAAGAGTTCAGAGTCGAACTCATGAAAGTTCAGAGTCGAACTTCATAAGAGTTCGGAGTTGAACTACTAAAGAGTTAGGAGTCGAACTCATGAAATTTCACATCCAGAATTCAGATCCTAGAAACAAAATACTCCAATATTTGTTATTATATGATTCCGAGATTTTGGTTAAGAATATAGTTTTTGAACTCAAGAAAAAAATATTGTAATGAATAAGAAACTCTAGGCTTGGGTAAATTTCTTTACGGAAGAAAATTTTCATTATAGTGGTAAAACATACATTTTCCTAAGTATAAGGTGTTTGTGATTTTCAAAACAACAAGGCATGGATAATTCATAAGGAAAACCTTATTGACTCAACAATCTCCCCCTTTTTGGAAAGCACAAACATCCTTAAAAAGAATATAAGGACTTTGAAAAATGTCATTAGGCTTTGGAATTAAAACATATCTCCCTTTGTTCATGATTGAAAGTGAATACAACTAACTCCCCCTTAGGCATTGAAACTCTAAGGATTGTATTATGAATATCTGGAGTAGAGTTCTCATTATCATGGGAATGAAAAACTTCGAAGTGAGAAACTCCCCCTTACTTTAAGAATATTTCACTTAGAAATTTTTCTTTCTCCTCCTTAGGAGTAGTTCTTTTTCCTTCTCCCCTTTTGTGATTTTAAAAAAGAATTAAATTGTATGGAAAAGAAAATGTGGTACCTGAAACATTAGTATATGACAAGATACAACGAACCAAATAATATTTCATTAATTTAGGGAAAAATTTTATAAATAAAGACAACTACAAAAAAAGATCAGAGTGGGTTCATTTGTCTTCATTTTCCTTCGGGATGAGCTTCTATAACAAGGTTTTGAGCTTCATGAGATCTCTTTGGTCTTCCTCAACTTTCCTCTTCAAGACTTTTGACTTTTCTTCTTGGACTTTCAAATCCCTTGCCTGAGCCTCGATAGATTCTTTCTATAACTTTATCAATTCATCTTGCTGAACGAATGTTTTCTCAAGCTCAATCTGGAGATTTCTATCATTAATAAGATTCTGAGCCAGAGATTTCTCCTTGTCATTTAGTTCCTTCACTTGTTGACTCCAAGAACTCTGCTCAATAACCACCTCATCATGAATATTCTTAATCTTTTTACCTGGTGTTTCAAAAGCTTCTTTCACATCATTATTTTAAACTATCATACATAGCCATGTCTTCTTTAACTCTTTTGGACCACTTAGTTACCTTACTGTAGTATTTTTTATGCACATCATAATTGATAAGGAAACATTTATGTTCCGCTTATATCTTCACACACTTTTCCATCTTCATGGATAGTGTCTCTGATTTCTGATTTTGGCTTAGCTGAAGCATTTGACATCTAGTGTCAATGGTGGGAAAGAATGGAATGTCGTCCACAAAATTTTTCAAAGACTCAACATTAAAATCACACCCATGAGAAGATGATTCCAAAGCAGATACATCTCTTTCAGATTTCTCTTCTTTATCTTGCACTAGCTTTCTTCTAGAGGTACCACCAACCTCTTTCATTCTAATGACATCTGTTATAGGTGTCTGCATGAGAACTTTCTTCCCCTTATTAGATTTAGGAATTGGTTTCTAATCAAGAGATACTTCCTTGGATTCAGAATCTTGGATAATATGGTCTTCATGTGGTTTCTGTTTTTCTTGTCCTTCC
The DNA here is from genome assembly GCA_963277665.1 of Viscum album. Taxonomy (NCBI): domain Eukaryota; kingdom Viridiplantae; phylum Streptophyta; class Magnoliopsida; order Santalales; family Viscaceae; genus Viscum; species Viscum album. The sequence goes on from OY728151.1 coordinate 302,507,526, forward strand.
TCAAGGAAATTCCTCTCATAGGATTCCTCTTTATCATAGATGACATTTTCTTCTTCTTCTTCTTGTGTTTCTTACTATCTTCCACATATCCCTTTCCTGGAGTTACTGACTTTGCGGAATCAGTCTTATCTTTATAATCTTGTACATGCTTTATCAAGGCATCTAAATCTTCACTTCCCTCTTCTTCTTCTTCTTCTTCTTCTTCTACCTCTTCTTCTACTTCTTCGGAAATTTCTTTTCCAGCTTCTTCAACTACTTCTCTAACCTTAGATTTTTCCATAGTGGCATAATTATTGGCTGGTGTTTCTGGTAAAGAAGGCTCTATATGTAATGATTCCAGAACTAGAATAAGTTCAGAATCTAACTCTGTATCTCTCAGCAAAGATTACACCACTTCAGCTTTAGAAAACTTCCTTTTCATTTTCTTCTCCTTCGCCTGCTTCTCAAACTATTCCGTAGCTTTTTCTTTTAAGGACATAGCCTCTACTTGGACCAATGCGAATTTTGGATCCCCTTCTTTCCTCTTCTCTTTGTCTTCCCTCCACTTGGCTGCCACTTCATCAATAATAAAATTGATGGATTCTTTCTACTTACAGCATCTTTCACGTTATTTTTTTCCTATGTTGGTAATGAATAAAGTAGTAATATTCCTTATCCAGTAATAAGAATATTTTTTGATGCATATTTAGATCTTTCTATGTGATTATATGATTTATGATCTTATGATTCGTATATATTTCACACTTCTAACCTAAGAGATAATAACACTAGAATTTCAACATTAAAATCACTGTATCAAACTCCAGATCATGTGTTGGGTAGTTATATTCATAAATATTTATTTTAATCAAGTCATAGGCTATCAATTTTTTATTATGTATTAGAACACAACATAATCCATTCTTATAATCATCACTTTATACTAAGAAATTTTCTTCACTTTTGGGTAGTATAATTACAGGTGCTGTGAAGGCCACTTTTCAACTATTTTAATCTCTCTTCGCGTTCATTATTCCAAAAAACCTTGACTAACATTTGATTAATAATTTTTATAGGGTTCGATAATCATGATTACTATATGAAAAATTGAAAATATTACCCTTCCAATAGAAGGATACTATGTATTTCCACAACTAGGGTTTTTCTTGTTCATCATTAAGTTTCTATTATAATTGAAGAGTGTAAAAATATACCATTAATTATGATAATATTCCCTAAGAACGATACTTCATTAAAGAAGAACACACATCTTCTATACAGTTCAAAAATTGTTTCATTTCATATGATATTTAGCATAGTGCTCAGTTTCTTCTCATGATCCACCTTTCTTTTGAAATTTATTATTATATCATCAGTAAAGAATAAAATTTTTTGCAACGTATTATCTGAAAACTATATTCATAAATTTCATAAAGATTCTGGGAGATTTAGTGTGTCTGAATGGAATTATTATTAACTCATACAGCCTGTACATTGTATAAAATATAGTCTTTAGGGATATCCTTATTCTTCCCCATTACATAAAATTACCCTAAATAATTATAAAACAAAGATAAGTATTTTTCTTTACATTGTTGATTTATGAAGTCCTAGATATATGGTATAGGATACATTTTCTTTAACTTAACTTTTCTTCTCTCAAGATAATCAATGAAAAGGCACATTTATTCATCCTTCTTCTTACAGAAGAGGACTGGTGCACCCTAAGGTGAAGCAGTCTTCCATGTGAACCCTTTATCCATATTATCCTATAGTTGTTTATTCACCTCCTAAAATTCAATATCATCCATTATAGATGGATTTTTATATATTAAAAAATCACCTGGTATAATATTGATTGAAAATTTAGCCACTTGGTTATGAGGAAGACGAAACAATTTCTCATAAAACACATCAGTGTACGCCCTTATAGTGAGAATTTAATCAAGAATGATATTATCCATAAAAATAATCATTTTATGTAGATATTAAATCTTGTAGTGTAATAATATCCATTATTGATATGGTGTGTCTAAAGAAGATTCATCCCCTCCATGAACATGTATATAATCAGAGGATGATTCATGATACATATAGTAATTTCCTTATCAAGGAAATTTATGTTTTCTCTATATAACGAAATCGAATTAATACCTATAATTGTATAAAATAACACTGATGGGTTAATCAAAAGGTTTTCTGGGAAGTTCATCCCACAAATTTTGAAAAGGGACGATTTATATACATGGGATTAATTAACTGCTAAATTTTCCCTTTTCACTAACAGCTCTACATCCATTATTTGTGGTGATGTTTAAATATTTCTACTAAATTTGTGAGATATTAAGGAATTCATAAAAATAAAATCAAAATGTAAATTATTTTTTATTGAAAGAATTACCAACATACCAATCAACACATCATTTTTTGGATCCACCACATCGATTGTAATGGGATAATATCTCCCCTGAGGACTAGAAGTTTGTTGGCATTTATTTTCTCCAGAAAACCTTGGCATTGGACAGTGGTTTTGAATGTTTCCTTGTCCCTTTTTGTTGAATCATTCGAATGTAGGTTGCAGTTTGATTAGATAATTCCACTCTTCCAATTACATTGGTGGGTTTCCCCTATCGAAAATCACTAGCTTGGTGCCCTTAATTTCCACAGCTAAAAAATTTCTTCATCCCCTTCAGGTAATTTACAGGGTTATTCTTTCTGAACTTTTGACATTTGGGATTTTGAAATTTATTATCACTATTATATTTCCCCATCACACCACCATAGTTAAACTCCACTTTCTGTCTATTATCCCTATAAGAACCTTGACATTCTCTAATTACCATTTTAACTTTGAGGTAACATTAAACAATTTCTTCATAGCTATCAATGTATCATATCACCATATATTACCATAGGATTTGTTTTTACCCAACATATAAGCGGTCAAATTTGTATTTGGGGTAATGAAAAAGATGAAGGCATATATGAATGTATTGTAATGTTTTCCTCATACACCCTAATGAATTAATAATATTTTATCTTGAGGGAAAGGGAATCCAATTACATTTTATGTTAAATATAGCAAGGAAAATATTTAACAAATAATATTTTTCCATAATTCTTTCCTCCATTTCACTTTAATATCTTCCTCAAGCTTTGTATTATGGAAAAATTTCCAATACCGATATTCTTTTCTATCCATATGATATACAGTGAGTATAACCTTATCTTGCTCGATTCATTGAATAGTTCAGAATATCATCCCAATTGAATTGATCCATTATTATCCAATTAAGGGATAATATAATCCCTATAATGTTGTATTTATTTGTCACATAAAGATTTCAATTATAGATTATTCTTTCTTGGGGGTGGGGGGTTTGGAATTCCACCTTATATAGGTTTTTATTTAGAACCTTATTGAACTTTGATGTAATCATCAAAATGTTAAATATTCTTGCTCCAATCAGGATGGTAATCTCATTTTACCAGTCATCACATTGGATTCAAATTGTTTTTTACTCAGTTCCTCCTATTTCTGGCCATTAGCTAGAATAAAGGGAAAATTAGAAATAATTATTTTTAATCTATTAAATTTATAAGTGATAATATAATAACCTTAATGGCATAACATATAAATTAAATTTATTCCTTTTGTTAAGAATTTCTAGTAATCAATATATGTGATCCATAATAGAATTATGAAAATATAATTTTATATATATTTTCCCTAAATAATGGTTCTCAATGAGCTTGTAAATTTATCAAATCAATTCCCCTAATAGTTTAATTCTATATATGTAGAAAGGACAATTATCATAAACCAGTTATGTATTGAGTCTATCTCAATTCAATGTTTTCATGTGTTACCCCTATATACATCTATTCTAAATCCACATCCATTTTTATTATTAAAAAAGTAATTATTTGTAAACAACTTTATATATAAATTACAAAAATTTATGGATCTTTTATTGTGTTTATTCTTATCCCAAAGCAATTATCTAGTGTTTTTGAATCCTAATCCCAGAAAAAACTAAAGATTATTTTAATACCAACTATTAGAACCCTTGTTTTTAATTCACATTAATTCATGATTTTTTACATTGGAATACAAAGAATGAAACCCTATATATTGATAATTAGAGTGTCTTTGGGTAATTATGTACATTAAATAATAATATGATACATGGGTAAATTAGAATTATTTAAAACATCCTAAACGTTCACCTATTATTCCATCATTCTTCATAATTCATGGGATAAGCAGTGGAAATACATGAGAATCGAGTGAGTCATAAATATCAGTAAGGAAATAAAATATCAAAACATGAAGGAAGTGTTCTATGTTATACAATAATAATTTAAATGGGACATAAAAGGTTTGATAATCATAAATATGAACATTGAGGCATGATATAACATGATAACTTAGAATGAAACATGAGAATGTAGAAACAACATTAAACATGTCATTGTAATCATATGAAAAGGTTAAAACCCAATGCATAATAACATAATATTCTTAATATAGCCTCATGTACATCATTCATGGTTTCTCATGAGACTGAAACATTACCTCATGCATTGGAGTGATATCTTGGGCCACCCATTATAATCATATTATGTACATGCTTATGTGTGAAACATTGGTCATAAAAAATAAGAAAATATTTCATCAAATTTAATACCATGATAATGGTGTTCAGATTAAATATATTTTTTTCCAAAATAAAATAAGTACATGTGAAAAAGATGAACTTCCTTGATTGGAAATGGGTATGAGTATTCACTACAAAATTTATTGTCATGTAAAATTGTAGTGGAACTTCAGTTGCTTAAAATGGAACATAAATGTCCATGGGAGTAATTAATGATTTTGAAATGGATTTCAAATCATATAGAAATCATATGTGTAGTATGGTGGATATTTAATAAAATATCCCAACATTAATAATTGGATATAAAAAGCATAAGATAATGAAGTTTTGTGAATAAAAAGAAAAAGTAAAGGATCCCTTTCATTGAGAGGGTAATTCCAAATGTTTGGGTGGAGATTCTTCTGATAATTGGGGAACCATGGGAAGACTATAGTGATGGGATGGGATGTTAATAACATGTTCCAATATATTTAGTGAAGACTGATAAGTTCCTGGGTGGGTCTATATAGGTAAATTGTGGGATGTTTTTTTATTATTTATCAAAATTTGATTTTTGACTCTATAAAATAAATAAATCAAAACAAAAATATTTCATAGGGTTTCTATATGGTTTCTACCAAATAAGTGTTTTTTTATTACTTTATATCTCCATGGTATGTAATCATTCAAATATTACACTTGGTGATGTGGAATTGAGTCAAGTTCTTAAAGAATTAATTTTAGAACATTAAAATATAATATAGGTTTTAGAGGATTTATAAAGGATTTGTAAAATTAATAAAAAAATTATTTAAAATAGAATAATATATTTCATTGTGATACCTTTTATTTCACTTATTACATCAACTTTGTGTCATTTTTATGTCCTAATTGACACCCTATATTTGTAAAGTATTTAATTTTTACCTCAAAATTCGACAGACTCAAAAAATTTAAAAAAATTAACTATTTAAAATTATATAAATGATGATTATAGAAAAACTATATTTATTTTATCAAAATAATTTTCTAAATCTTCTATTTTTTACATTAAAAACAATAATGAACATTTATTGAGAAAAGATGGGGTTTTGACAATAATAATTTTTGAACACTTTTAGAAATTAAATTAGAGTTCATAAAAAATATATTATAAAATATATTTTATAAATACAATTTAATAATAATATTGTATTAAAATATTATTTACTTCAAGGAATGATATGTCCTATTATGATATGTAATTTTTTTCTTGACGATTGAGAGAAATTTCCTTTGTTTTCCCTGCTCACATCCTCTTTATTTGTTTTTATTTTATTAAATGGTCATAAGATTTTCTTCTGGCTGGAATTATCTGCTATTATTTACATCAAAATTAAATTAATTATTCAAAATAGAAGTCTTCATTGAAATTTCATATTACGTAAAAAAATTTATTTATCATATCAAAATAAAAATAATTTATAAAGTTAAAAAAGTAAGAGAAATTTTTTTTTAATATTATATAAAATATAAATATTCTTATTATTAAGGTCTTGATACATATAAAATTATTATAGTAGTAAAATTACTTTGGTTAAGGTATGTGATGGTGTTTTTTTAATGGGGTGGTTCGACGTACATTGTTTGGATCATGATCTTAGGGAGCTTGAAATTCTCTTGTAAATGATTTCTCTCATGCTTTAGATATTATATATGATATTGGGACAAGTAAATGGGAAAACATAGTGATAATATCTCCGTTTTAAGCTCTATTAAATTGGATTTATAGGGTACTATATGATAGGATAAGGTTATCAATTCATCTGTCATTGTCAATTGGTTTTTTCAAAACCATATATTTACACTCAAAATATGATCACTATTCAAAAACTATATTATAAATGGTTATAATGATTAACAGTGTTTTAAATCTGATAGGGTATAATAAAACCAAAAAGTGGATGTGTTTTCTATAGTGATAATATATAATAGTGAAATTAATTCCATCTCAAATTAAATTTTATTTATAAAGTTATGAGTTGTTACAATTTAGACAAAATATGTATGCCACTTTCATGTCTATGTCAAAGCCATATACTTGTTAGTTAGAGTAGTAAATTTGGATATATTATCAGATAATTCCGACATGAACATATTATAATAGTCTATGAGACAACAAAAACCAAAAACCTACATAATGATATTTTCTATTTTCCATGAAATAACAACCATAATCTTAGAAGGATAAATAAATACTCTCTATGGATACCCCATGTGAATAGGGAAATGCACCCCACACATTCAAAACATGAAATCGAGAAAAATTATAATGTTTTTATAATGGTTAAGGTCTTCTAAGAAGACTTTATAATCCTGAAAATTCTCCTCTTATGACTTGTGATTTATGATAGTGTCATTATTGAACACTACCATGGACTGATTTAGGAAATCACGAAACATAATATTCATTAATCCCAATTATAAATCTAGATAATTCATAAAAATAGATTAATAGCCATGAAATCTAAGTTATAATAATGACATGCATTGGATTTATTTTGAATATCCCCCTCCACCATCATTTCATGATAAAATGACCCTAAAAGTCTTTTAAAACCATCTATCTTCATTGAGATGGTAAAAAATATCATCTATCATCAGAAATGGATAACAGTTCTTCACCACCAACTAGTTCAACCATTGATAGTTTACAAACAACCTCAGACTAATATCTTTATTTTTGGTGAACAACACTACATCACCCCATTGTGATACACTAGGATAAAAAAAAATCTTCATTATATCAACAATAAGGATCCAAAATTTCCATATAATATAAGGTGGAATACATTAAATAGATATTTAAATTAGATTGTAACCATGCTTAGGGGAGTATTATGATAATATCTTTAGGGAAAATATCCCACAATTTAAATACTTCCCAAAGAAATCTAACTACATGATCCTCTACAAAATATAATTAATACACATTTATATGTTAAAATATAAGATTTAGAATACCACAACACATAGGATGACCGAACTCAAAAAAACACAACAAATTATTCTTTTGTTCCATTGAATGTAACTCTCCTCAAAGAATAGTCAACGATTACATGAATTGAGTATAAATAACCCATTAAAAGTTTGAAATTGTATATTTATATGTAAATAATGAATTAATAAACCAATGATTAAAGATTATCATCCTCAAATAACAACCCTAACACATATATAGATAAATCATCTAACTACCAATTGGAATTACCTAAAATTGGGGCACTATAAGACTCGCTTTCATGAGTACCAATGTATGGATCAAGTTGGATGTGATAAAAAAGTAAGATTCTGTATAATTAGAAACAAGAAAGAAGGATCATAATATAGGAAAATCATACCGTGAATGATCTTTAGTCATCCATGAGATGATATATTCACTATATTCATCAGTCTACATCCATCTCATCTACACCACCATCCGTGATGAATCAAACATATATAGACACACTCAACCCTATGTACCTATGGGTAAGGAGAAACATGAGGTTGACATTTACAAGACTTATCTCCTCTCGATAGAACATATTTCTTCTATTTGTTCTGATTATATGATCTCAATGAAAAGTATTACTGAGAATGATAAAAAATCTTATCCCTTAGGCAATGATGGTACCTTTCAGTGGGTGGGGGTTAATATCACTGATTCTCGTGTCCTTCAAAAAGGAATTAAACTGGAAAATAGATCATGATGGAGGCACATGAACTGTTTTATCTTGCTAAATGAGAAGAGGTCTTGGATTGACTCCAAACAAGTCAGAACATAAAATTCCATATTGTTTGTGATATTAACAATGAAACTATATCACTAGAAAAGTATTCAAAAACTTATTCTACTTATTATTAAATAAAATTATGCCTCATATCAATAACTTCTACATTCTTCTATAGCTCAAATGTGTAGGTAATGTAAATGAGGTTGACTATATAGTGGATATATGATTAAAACTCCTGCTTTGCTTGGTTTTATATACACTCATCATCCAAATAAATATCATGGAAAGGGAAAATAATGTCATCGATTTGATTTTATAGACCCCACATTCCCAATCTCTCTACAGGAGGTAGGTAAATTCCCACATCTTCACAACGATCATACTCAATTTTATGAAATATGTTTGAAAATTACATTTAAAATCAACCCACAAATTGTCTCCCTCCTTCCCCTCTTTTAAGTACAAAATAAACCACTGGTGGGATGCTTCTAATATCTTACTAATATCAAAGGGTATCCAATTCAACATATCTAAATCATTGAAACTCAACATATATCTTTCTAAGATATGATGTTGGAAATCGATCAAAATTCCCCACCAAGACTCATCCTCCTCATCCAGGCTAACACTCCAACAATTAATTACATCACCCTATGACATAATAATATATAGAAATAGAAATGGAATATTATTAAGATCCAAATTATTAAGAAGGAATGGAATATCCAAATCATGTTTGTATGAAAATTATTTAAATTTATTTAATTTAGTTATATTATATTTCTTCCCACAAATCATCCAAATCAATCGAAAATATAAAAAATGTAAGATGATTGTATATCCCACTTGTCTATACCCCATAATCAGTATTATGTTAGAGTATTTTTAAGCTTATGGTAATTATGTTAGATTATAGGGGGACCTCATCACTAATTTCCTAGATCCTCTCACTTGTAATATCACACACTATGTTTGACTAAATCCTTTTCTTTACCATTACCAATGAAATCCACACCATTTTATATCTGTTATCTCTCTCATAACTCTCATAAATTGCATTGATAAAAAAATTCCTGAACAAGCCTCTCTGGGTTCCCCTCATGTTCCTCGAATAATGATGAGAGTGATCCTCAAATCCTACGTCCATTAGACCAAGGGTTGAAGACAATCACAAACAGTATAAATCACATGAATATGAAATATTTCTCTCATAAAAACAAGATAAAATGACAATAATAAACACCATAATATAAAGTAAACCAATATCCAATAATAACCATAATTCATGAAAATATCATATAATTTAGAGTCATCAAGATAAAATTACAAAATAAAACTCATAGATAGTAACTCCAACAAACACTCAACAATTTTACCTAATAAAGTATTGATAAATCTCAATATCCCACTTAAAAATAATATTTATATATATTCACTGGTGATAATACATGTATATTCTGAAATATAATAATTAATACCCCTCATTTAAATGATTAAGAATTATACTGATGAATCCATGAGTAAATATCAGAACAAACATGTTCTGGTGGATCCCTAAAAAGTTGAGGCCAATGTTGATGAGAGTTGGAGGTGGAAATTCCAACCATGTTACTGATAGGGAATACATAAGTATGAGGGTTTCATTTCAAATTGGGTGACATTAAATTTTATAGAGGGTGGATAGAGAACCTTGTGTTTGATCTATTTTTAGGAGCAGTTAGTTTCATTAATTGTGATGATGCATCATGTGTAAGACTGATTATAGTTGATTTTATTTCTTAGGGATTGGGAAGATTCAAATATTTTATGGGATATATTGATAGACAATTTTCAAGTAGTTTTTCTCTCTATTACCACTAAGGCATCAAGTCAACACGATGTTATCAGTCTTCATCAAAGGACCTCAAATGCGTGAGAGCTAATTATATGATACAGGTACCTCCAACATTTTTCTTCGTAATTTCTTCTATATGAAGATGATAGGAAAATATATTTATATATGGGTTTTCACCTAGAGATATGATTCCAGGTCATTCTAATTATGATGTGGTAATTTATCAAGGTATTTTTAAATATAGTGGTTATTGAGAGGGTGTAATCACAGACCATATCATCATGATATGGGATTTTCTATGAATTTTTAGGGGAATATTTATGACAATTTATTAGTTTTATAGTTTTAAGAATATATTTTAGAAACCATGGACATGGTTTTAGACTAATTTAATTTACTTCACCTGAGATAATATTTCGTAGACTAATGTTTTCTAGTTAGGCATGGATTATTCTTATGATGTTTATGTCGGTTATAAGTAAGAGTGTTTGAGCTTTATCAATAGTCATCATGAAGCTGGTGGAAAATTTTTGGATCCACTATTGCAATAGCTTCAGCTAGGGAAGTAATATTAGGAAGATCTATCTTATAAAAACTCGATAGGGTATGAGATATATTTTGGGTAAAAAATGATATCTCTCATACAATGGGGTAACCTGTAAAGTTCATCAATGGAGGTTCCAACAAAAAAATATATATATAGATAGTGGAGTTGTGTGTGGTCAAACGAATTATTTAGCCATGCCAAATCATTGTGAGATAACTATATTTTAATGTGTTATCTTCCAATTTTATACTTGGGTTTATGAATTTTTAATTAAAAAAATACACACTCTGTTATTTTACCCATTTTATTCCATTGTTTAAGACATTAGGTGGAGTGACCTCTAGTTCCCTTGGTGTTAACTATGGCAGGTTCAGTCTGAGGTATCTTATATGATGTGTAATAGGGTTGTTAATTAGTTTTGGTGAAGCATTTATTCTATGATGATTTAAAATGTTTATCAATTCATCTATATGAAATCACTGTATAAATGGTTTTTTTATGTTTAGTAAAGGTTACCATTCATTACTTCAGTAGTTGTTTCAAAATATATGATGCTGATAGAAACTAGGTGATATTTGTGGTGAGGGAGACCCAAAGAGAGTTATAGAAATATTTATTCTCTATGTTATTTAATGATTATATTGATGCTGAGTTTTATATAGGATAAAATTATAATGTTTCATAGGTATTCTAAGGAATATCCCAATATATTTCAATAATTAGGTGAGATAATACCCCCTCGAAAAGAGATTGAGTTCGGGATAGAGCTGTAAGAATATATTTGTCTGATATGGATGTCTCCATCTCCGATGAACCCTTCTTGAGTTTCAATATTTTTGTATTTGATTTGATTATAACATTAAATAGTATTCATTTGACCCACTTTATTACTTTAGGAATATTCATTTTATAAAAAGGATTGACTATCTTAGTATGTAGTTGTGGGTTGATTATCGCTATTTGAATCAAGTAACATCGAAAAACAACTATCCTCTCCCAACGATTAATGGTTTATTCGATTATTTTAAGGGATATAGTTGTTTCTAAAATATTGAATTGTTGTCTTGGTAACATCAGATGCAAGTGATGGTTGAGGATATCCACAAGACTACTTCTTGGTATCATTATAGAAAATATGTTTTTATTTTTATATGATTAAATGTTGTAAATTATTCATCTATGTTCATGTGAATGATGAATGATTTTTTTTAAATTCATGACTCATTATTTATGGTCATTATAAATGAAATATTTATGTTCTCTATGTTATAATACATGAATGAAAATTCTCTTTGATATGTGTTGGGAGTTATATGGTTTCATTAACTCTTATTATAGTCATCAATGTTTGAGTTCTAGGACTACGAGATCAGTTTCTTAGGTAATTTTGTATCTTTATTTGGAGTGTCCAATCATCATTATATGAATGATGATATGTTTTATTGTGTATCAACTATTAATTTTTCATTGCTACATAATTTATTTGGTCATATAAGAACCTACTGGTGCTTCGTGCTTGACTTCTTCCTGATTATAATACATATGGAAACATTTACAATGAAGGATCAGAAATTGGTGTTGTCTAAATAATCACATGATATTATAAAGTATTTATATAATAATATGATTTTTGATTCAATTAATTATCATATGAAGGAATTTTTTTCCATTAGAATTATTTTGTGATGCTTTATTGTTTTTGATTTGGTTGTGTGTTGATGCAGCACAAGGTGGTTATTTGTTGTTGGTATTGGATGTTAAGACTAAATTAATTTAACTATTCTACCCATGGCCTCGATCTTACTGTAGTGGTGTAATTTTAATGTTACATAAGACCTGTATTTTTAATGAATACCTTATTTTCATAATAGATCATAAATTTATTAAAAATAACTTCTGTAGGTGTGACTTAAATTTATTGTAGAAATGTTGTATAAAGTTATTAAAAAAATATGTCATTGAGATTTACTTAACACAAGATAAAAATTATGTCATGGTAGATTAATTATAAAGAATTTCACGTGGTGGTTCTATATGTGGGTTTATGTAATCATAATGAGTGATTGAAAAGTTGTATTCAATGAACCTTGACATGAGAGACGTTGATGTAAGAGGTTGTATTTATATGATGATGTTGCAGTCATCCTTAGGAGAACATGTGGAGTCATTGGTGGGTAATTATGTGGTGGGGGTTTTGTTTGATTGAGTTGTTTTTAGTGATTCTCTTATGGCATGGTGATAAGACTGATGAAATCAAGTATTGTTTTAGGGGGATTTTTTTATCCTATCGATGATGTGAGATGTTTTGCTTCATGAGTTACATTGTCCAACATTATGGAACGTATTGGTGTGACAAAGATTAATCATTCTATGAGAGACCATGTTTTTTGACTTGTGTGAAGTTAGAATCTAATTTTTTTGGTATTCAATTTTCTAGAAGGTGAAGGTTGATTATTCTGTTCATAATGGTTTGATTTAGATACTTGATGTTCCTCAATGTATGTGGGTGGACATAATGAAATATTTTTCTAAATTCTACCAAGATAATATCATTATTAAGGTAATATAGGGTTGATCATGGACTTCTTGAAATATTTATCTCACAATAATGTGATTCTGTAATTATTCTCTAAAATGGTTTTATTGAGGTAGTACTTGTTGGAGATACTCTTTCTTCATGTGGTTCCAAAGATGATTATTTGTAAAAATGATCCCAAATTCAACTCTAGTGTGAATAGAGGACTCTATTGTACGTTTAAATCTTAATTTTTCATATGAACCTCTTTTAAACCATATATTTATGGTATGAAAAACCATACAAACAAAAATATAAGTGATATGTTGTGTGTGGGAATTTCAGATTTTGGAGGATTGTGGGCATATCACCCACCCTTGGTTTGGTTTTCATACTATAGTATATCATTATACTATTTTCATGAAACCATTGGAAGGAATATATATATAGACATGTAAATGTACATTATGATGGATCATGGTCGGAGAGTATGCTATTCATATACCCGAATTGGTTTAAAAAATGATAGAGATATACATGTGATCCCTAAGAGAATGTAGGTAGTATATAATAGTTCTAATTTCTAGTATGATCCTAGGAGGTGGCCTCTATAATATGAAATTAGTGATCACATATTCAGTATGGTATCTCCATGTTTTGGGATGTATAGGTTCTTTCATGGGAGAATGATTTATTCTCTGTTTGTTAGTCCTTTTGAGGTTTTGGATCACATTGGGTCCATAGTGTATAAGTTATTAATGCCACCATAGATGAGATAGCTACCTGTTATCATATATGTATTGAACCTTAATAGATAACATCATGACAATTCCAATTTCATTAGATTCATTGAGTTGGATGTTGAAGACTATGTGACCTTCACGGTTCGGCTTATTTAGATTCATAACCATCAAGAGAATGTTATATTCATGCATGTTATTCCATTGGTTAACATCTTTTAACGACATAGTAGTTTATATTAGAGAAAATGGGAGATGAATTCATAAATGCATTCTTGATATACAGAGTTTTTTTAATTCTTTGTTTGATCATTTTGGATATACTACCAAACACATAAAATATTTTACTAGATATGTTCTCTTATACATTTAAATTATTCCTTATATCATTTCCCTTGATAGGTATCTTTATTGTGAGTTTTTTTAACATGGTTAATGATATTTTGGGGTTGTTAACATTGTTACTATATTGTTATAGATGTGTTCTTCTTATAAAAATATCATTAAGAGATATATCCTCGGGTAGTTGTTTAGAACACTTTATACTTTCCATGTATGTTTTAAATTCTCTAGCATAATTCCTTTCTAAAGTCTTATATTAATAAAAACCTTATTTTTACTAAGGAATAATGGTATTATGAGGTTTCCCTACCCAATTTTACTTTGTTAATCATTATGTTTTCTCATACAGTCAGTTTACTAATGATAAATTTTCTTGGACTATTCATGTGGTTGGCCATTTTATCATGCAGTTTCATGGTTTGTTATGTGTTCAATCCTACATGTGGTTAATCTATTGGTCTGATGGTTGATAATTTATTCATGCAACTGATCCATGATCTTATGATCGGTTCTTTTTTATCATCAGGTCAATCCTTCATTTCCATCATCTGATTAATCCCTTGGTTATGCATTCAGTCAATGTGGAATATTCATTTGGAAAAGTCAGTGGTTTGGTCTTGGGGTATATACAAGAAGTTTCTTGACATGGTGGACCCATAGTATCATTCAACCCTTTAATGTTGAAATACCATTTCTTTAAATAAATCACAAAATTCATTAAATTCCCTTTTAACATAATATAATGAAATAAAATAAAAATGATGGATTTAGAACCCTAATATAATAAAAGTAATTATTTTATTTTATTCATTAATAATGGGGGGTTTAAATTAACCATTTCATGAGGATTAAATTAATACTGAATTATTTTGTTTATCAAAAGGAATGATTGACCAATTTTTTTGGAAACTCAAGTGAACACTTTATTTTAATTCTAAAATGAGATTTATTTATATTATTCATTTTACATTATTTCACTCAAACCTCAATAAATAAACTTTTTCTTGTATGTCTAGAAACCCTCCTGTGATCTCTAGGTAGTTTTTCGTGTTAGTTTCAGGAATTTCACCCACCTCTCTAATTTCCTCTTTTTTTATTAAAACAATCATAGAAATCTTATTTCCATAATATAGGGGATTTGATTTTTTTCATTAAAGAAATGTGTGATTTAAAAAAGATATATTTTCATTGGATTAATGGGTGTGATTAACCATAATGTAATGATAATATAGAAATAAATTCTTAATTAATGATAGTTGAATAATCTTGAAATTGGTATGGAGAGAAGAATATGATGGAATTTCTAAATAAAAAATATTCATAAAATAATCTTTTAATAATTCAATAATTTAAATATGAAACATATCATGTGATGTTTTCGATTAATATTATTTGATGATATGTGAATTTTTAATTTATGATGGAAAAATAATAATTTCATGTTGTTTAGATAAAATTGATTATTTGAAATCGTATGTAGTTAAAAATATTAGTATTTGTTTTGGAAGTAAGAAGTAAAAAAATAGAACTGGGTTATTTAGTACAGAATATAGTAATTTCTTTTTGAAATTAATTAAAGTAAATATAATCACATGTGAAATAATTTTTTAATTTAATGATATGGTAATTGATTTGGTTTTTTTATAAAAGAACCTCATCTAGGGATGGATGAGCCCAAATTTTTTATGGAGAACATGAGTATACATTTCCTTTAGATTCTTTTACTAACTTCTGGGCATAGAACAAAATTAATTTTATTTTTGATCTAGGATGGTCAGATCCTCTTTATGAATTAATATAATTGGTTTTAGACCTTTAATGGTTATAAATGTTTGATGATAAATATTCATGGAGCATGATCAGTAGTCATTGTCGATGTTGGTGATGGCATGATCAATAATGTGATTTTTAATGGTGTGTGGATTACATCGCTGTGGTTTGGATGAGTTGGGAGTGGAGAATACTCATTAATATACACTTATTTATTGAATCTTTTACATATAGTGTATCATCCCAATATCATTTTAAAATAAAACTAAATTCCACATCATTCTTAAATGCACAATTAATTACTATGTGACATTTTTAATCTAGGCATTAAACATAATTTTTCAACTTCGGTGTTTTGAATATCAATAATCTAACATACACGGTTGCGTTCAAGGTGTTATTTGGGGTCTCATGGAAAAAAAATAATTTTTGGTGAATAGTAACATTCCCTTATGAATTGTGACCAAACATTATGGATTTTAATGTTCCCTTAGGAATATTTTCTTTCCCCATATGAATAGTAATGTAAATTTATGAATAGGAACTTAACCCTTATAAATAGTAATATACTCTTATAAATAATAAACTAGCCAATGTAATAGTAACCTCAAACTTGAATGTATAAATAAAAATTATCCATTTGATAAGTGACAATATTGTATAATTATGTCATAGTATATATAAATAAATATTTTAAAAATTATTGAATAATTGTTGGTATTTTATTAATTCTTGTATATTTAATTACATTTAAATGATTAAATTAAAAAATTAATTGAAAATTTATTTTCATAAAATGAATTCATAAATTATTATTTTCATGAATTATGATCAAAAGTTTATTTTATGAGACCATTATTGTTTTTTCAATGTTCTAGAAAATGATTTTCAAATTTGAAAATTCTATTTTTCAATTAAATTATAATTGTAATTAAGAAATAAATTTATCATATTTAGAAATTTTTTTGGAAAAATGGAGTTCAATTTTGGATTGTACACTTCAAAAAATGGTTAGGGTGTCTTTTTTGAATATTTATGAAATACTTACTTTTTTGATGAATAGTTAAATACATTAATTTACCGTATTTATACATATTAATTTAAATGACTATTCCTAGCATCGTGGATAATGTTAGCACACATGGTTCAAACTGACAAGAAAAAATTAGTATTTTTGGTCATTAAATCATCATTATTTCTTGTCTTATGGGAAATTAATATACTAATGATTAAAATATTAATAAAAACCCCCTCTCGTCCACTATAAATACAACCCCTCCTTACCACTTCTCTTCACTCATCTCAAGACCTGTGCCTTCCAAAAAGTCTATCGAAATCTCCCAAAAGCTCTTTACATAGGTCCAGAAACCCTTAGTCCCCTCAAATGAACAAATCATATTCCCTTAACATTCTCTCAAGAAAGATTAAAACAACAGGTAAATACCTCTATTATTTACCTACATTTTTTCTTTTCATGTTACATAGATCTATTTGTTTTCTTAACCTCTCCTCATCCAAATGGTATGAAAACTATAGTACCATTAATGTACTATAAATTTGATATGCTAATGGTATAATTCTTCATCATATCTCCTTTCCCCACCAATTTTATGAAAGAAATGAAAACACCATCCGAGATTTGTTAATTTATCACATTCAAGGACAACGGGTTATCAATTTTTGTTACCATCATCAATTTTGGTCATGAAACCATTTTCATGGTTCAACAAGACTATTAAATATTTATTTTATCTTTTGTGATGATCTATAATCCTTTTTCGCTCATGATGTAAATAATTATATTATAACATGTTAATTGTGATAAAAATCGCCAAATCAATCCTAATGTTAATAATTAATGTTTTATATTTTTATTTTTGAAAAAAGACAGATTCATTAATGTTGAAGATTAGCAGACGTACAAACGCGAAGCCAAATAGGGAAATGGTCCAGCCAGAGTTGGATTCCATCCAAGGGGCTACAGGCCGCCAGCTAATGGGTCGTATTGTTTCCTTCCCTCATAGTAAAGGAGAAGGTGAAGCTTAAAAATCCTTAACGGAGAGAGAGGATTCTCCTGATGAGGGAGCCAAAAGACTGAAGCCCGCCATTGTTGTGGTAGATATCATTGATAATGATGAGGCAGTACGATTTAAGGCTGATATTATCCCATCCCCAATCTTTATCAAGCATCAAACCGGTGTGGATGGATGTAGCCTCTGCAACCATGGGTTCCCAAAAAGCATGGTGTGATTCGTGTTTAGCTTCCATGATTTGTCCTTGATGATCCCAGTCAAGAAGGTCGATGGAAACAGGTCCATTCATGGGGAGAGACGCATCCACATTAATAATATATTACTCCAACGAATTTTATAAACATGAAACCTTATGTATGTTCAATAATAATATATTACTCCAATTATGGACAACCATCCTCATTTTACTTGATTATCCATTCATGTCTATAAGTAACCCAATCATGAAACAAACAGACATGATCAATGAAATTGAACCTCATAACCAATCAAAAAGGTTATCAATAAACTAAAAAAGTTTATAACAAAACAATTACATCTAAAATTGGTTTGGGAATTATTATGTAATGATCCTAATTAGATTATTCATTCCATTAATATCATATGGTGACCTCTATCCGAATTTCAGTAAGGGATCCTCTCCATTTTACTTTTATACAAGAATGTACTCTATGTTATGCCCTATAATGTGTACTCCATATTGATGGGGTAAGATTTATCACCTCCCCCATTCTACCCTCAAAAAATATAAGTGATTAGATTCGCATTTCTATCTCATTAATCCCTCTTAAGTACACCTGATATCATGGATATAATCCATAAGGGAATCCACACAAACCTCATTTGTTCCATCGTGTTTCCTTGTCATTATTTTACCAAAATGATTTTATCTTATTTTTTTATGCATATTATAAAAGATGAGCACATATACCAAACTCATTTATCATGACCCTTGAATCATTCTCTTTCAATGATGTATATGTTATTATGTGATTGCCTCCCCAATATGTCCCAATAAGAGAACTAGTTTTGAGGGAACATCCCAAATTCATAATTGATTTCATGCTAAATCAATTCTCAGTTTTAAGACACCATTATCTATATAAAATAATTATATTTTATTATTAATTTTTTTAAATATGGTTTTATATAATGGTTATTTTTGATTTTTATTTTAAAGGATCTATAGTATTTTTCTAAAAACTGCATGTTTTATTTTAATGATAATATTTCCTAAATACTTTTCTTACACGATATCAATTCTACTTGAAAAAAATTAAAATCATATAGAAATATTTTCCCTTATGAATTTCAATTAATATTTTAGTTCCTTTCTTTCATGGACACTATTATGATATGCCCATTTACTATTATAAATATGGCCATTATCAGTGCTAAGAAAGGGCATTAACATCACTAGAAAAGAACAGTTAATCGAGGAGAAGATATAGGGGGTCCATTTTATCAGCACTCAGAAAAGAACTGATAAAGGCCCCTTTTATCAATGTTAAACAAAGAGATGATAAATGTTATAAAAACATTTAAAAAAATATAAAAAATATTTCTATAATTCTAGGAGGGGTTTCAACAGCTCCCTGTTCCCCTTCAAAGGTGCCCCACCTCCAATCGCAGTCTGCATGCACTGGCAACCCCCCAATCCTTTAACAGCACCTCACACCCTTTAACAGTGGTAGGCCTTATTCACCACCCACGCCCGCGACCTACTTCCCTCATAATTCAATATCGGGACCTGTTGTATGTGCACTTAAGGCTTTACAACTCCACCCTATTTCATTGTTATTAATTTATTAATATATCACTTTTTATATATATATATATTAACATATATACTTTCATATTAATATATATATATAGTTATATTAAAAATATATATATATCCGTATATTAATATATATATATATATATATTAAGATATATATATTAATATATTTATTTGTAATTTAACATGTATTTATATGGTCACATTTAAATACATTTAAAAATATCTTTTTTTGTGTGTGTTAATAAATAAATAAATACATATATACAACACACACACACATATTATATGTGTATTTGTATGTATAATTATAAATAATTATATATATTTACAATTATTATATATTAATATGTATATAAATATGTTTCGAAAATTTAGGTAATATATATCAATTTATCATTACAGACACACACAAATACATATAGACAGACACACACAAATCATCCAGGTATATAAATAATTTTTTTTCAATAAAATATATATTTTTTTTATTTAGATATGTCTTATATATTTAGAAATATATATTATATGTAAATATGATTAATCATATAATTAGAAAATTAATTTTTTTTATATATAAAAATATGTAAATATTGATATATTGTTGATTATAAATAACATTACATTGTAAAAAACAATAAAATTACAAATCCATAATATAAATATAAATATAACTCCTTAGAATAAATTTAGAACCTGGTGAAAAAGGTCAAAAAGACCCCCTAAAAAAGACTGAAATTTCATCGAATGTTAAACAATTTGGGTATCCAAACTCAAAAACATAGTTTTTAAACACTTCTAGATCTTTTTCCTCTTTAAAAATATGATTGCTGGTTCCATTTGGTCATAGCATGTAGAGCTTGTCGAAATATTTGATTGGATATAGTGTAGAGCTCAAACAGACACCCGGATCAAAAGTTATGGCTAGTGAAGTTGGATTTACATTTTCATCTTATTTTAGATATTTTTTTATTTTTTGTGTCTTCAAATTGTTATTTAATGAGTATTAGTCTATGGTAATATGTAAATTAATAATTAATAAATCATTAAGATATTTCATAATCCATTTTCACAACATATCGTACATATTAAAAGAAAAGGATTATTTATTCTTATATAAAATAAATTTAAAAAATATATATTATATTTATATAAATATAAATATTGTTCTATATCAATATAATAATTTTAATAAAATATAAATTTCTTTAAATATACACATTATCAGCACAAGGAGAAGTTGATGATAATGCCCCCATATATCAGCGCTACTAAAATATCACAGATAAAGGGGGGCCCATTTACAATGTGGATAACAGGGTCCCTTTATCAGGGCTGAAAACCTGTCAAAAAAGGGTTACTTTTAAGAAAACATTTTTAGTGTAGTTAAAGGTAACATTTATCAGGGGTTTTTTAGTGCTGATAAACGTAACCACTTTATCCACGCTATTTTTAGTGCTGTTAAAGGGTGTAACTAAGGCATCCTAGTGTTTTGGTAGTGATTTGATATGATTTAAGACCTAATTGTGGAACACGATTCTTTACATGGATAACACTTATGTTTATATATGATTGATTATGTTTTATTATTTATGTGGAAAACATATTCTGGAAATGTTATAATGGGTCCACCCAAATAGCACTCTAACGCATTGGGTAATATTGAGTCTCATGAGACGTTATGTGTGTCGGTCTTGGCAGTTATCCATGGTTAGACCTACCATGTCCGAGTAACTTGGATGTTATCCATAGTGTTTCCTACCATGTAAAATGGTGTTTGGTCATTAGTCATGACTGGTATTAAAGTCATGTTTTATGTTGCTTCCACATTACATGGATTCCATGTTTATATGTTATAATTCCCTATTTTAGATGCCTTTTTATAAAGTTATGTGATACCTTCAATCCAATGTCCAAAAACTTTATTCTTATATTAATTACCTTAATTATTTTATTTCTAATCATTCCATGTTTTTAAAATCTTTTCATAGTATTCATTACACTACTAAAAAATTCCCCTATGACCACGGTTTGTAACTGTGGCCATAGGCTTGAAAACCCCGAAAATTGCATATGGCCATAGTATTGAAAAATTGTGGCTGTTATCACCATGGAAGTCGGTCTTACCTACTTCCATGGATTAAATCGTGTCTTAGGCCCCTAATTACATGGTTAAACCAATTTCTATATCATTTACATGGTATATAAAAAATTTATTCAGTCCCCCCAGTGCGAGTTGCCTATCCCCTACCATTCCCCACCCCTGTTTGTCGCCCACCCCCTTGGCCTCCCCCTTGCACCCTCACCCTCAGCTATATCCTCCCTCACCAATTGTACCCCCTCCCCCTGTCATCCCCCCCTACGAGTTCCCTACCTCCCAACCTGCCCCCCCCCACTGCCAGTCCTCCTCTCATGCCAATTGCCCTCCCCCACCTCCAAGTTTCCCCTCCCCCTCGCTTGCTATTTCCCCCTTCAAGTACACCCCACCCCACCTTGTCCTCCCCCTTACACCCCACCCATGCAATCCCCCCTGCAAGTCCCCCCTTGCACCCCACCCACTCGTCCCCTTGCACCCTACCCCACCTTTTCATCCCCCTTACACCCCCACCCTATGCTAGTTCCCCCTGCTAGTGCCCACTGCACCCCACCTACCCTACCCCCTTGCACAAACTTCCCCCAACTAGTTCCCCCTACCCATGATAGGTTCCCCCCACCCTTCTTGTTCACCCCTACCCCAACTGGTTTCCCATCCCCCTACCAGTCCTTCCCCTACCAGTCCTTCCCCTACCAGTTTTCCCCACCACACCCTGCCAGTTTCCCCTCTCCTTGCCCATACTAGTCCCCCTCCCCCATTCCATCACCCATGCACACCCATCCACCTTTCCGCTTCTAACTCTACATGTCCCACCCCTACCATCCACCCATCTCATCCCCCACCCACCGTGCCCTACCCCTTTCACCCCTACCCCTAATGCTTCTCCCAACAAGTCCCCCCACCTTGCACCCCCACCACTATTCCCCTTTCACCCCTCCCCCTATCACTCCCTTCCCCTTATAATACCCCCATACACCTTCTAGTTTCCCACCCCCTTCTAGTTTCCCCCTTCCCCTACTAGTTTCCCCTACCCCTTCCAGTACAACCCCCTGTCAGTTTCCCCTCCCCCTACCCGTACTGTCCCCCTCCCTCTGCCAACCCCCATTGTAACCCACCCTCCCTTCCCCCACGAACCACCTTCCAGTCCCCTCCCCTACCATTCCCATACCCTTTTTAGTTCCCCCCACCCCCATGTCAGTTTCTAATCCACACCACCCCCCCCCCCCCCCCCCCGACCCCTACCAATCCCCCACCCCTGTTAGTTTCCCCCTGCCAGTTTCCCCTCCCCCTAGATCCTACAAGTCACCCCTACTTCTTCCAGTCCCCCGCACTAATAACATCCCAACCCAAACAATTGTCATGTAATAGTTGTCAAGATCTAATAACAATTGGTGTAATTTCCCAGAAACTAAATATATTTCATGGGTTTAAAAACAATGTTACAAAATGAGAATGAGTTACTATATATATCACACAGAGGATCAACGTGGTAATCACTTCCGAAATTAAATTATACACTAAATCTACATACATACTAAGAATTAAAAATCGAAAAATTTTAAAAAACACATAACTAAAATTACATGAGTCTCTATATAAGACAAAGTATCAATGAATTCTGGAACCAGCTCACTTTTACCTACAATACAAGGTAGAAAATATAGTTCTCATCCACAAAAATTATTGTTAAACAAAACATCATAATAAATTTAAAAATTTAAATAACACAATAAACAATAATAGTATAGTAATATAACCAAAAAAAATATAATAAATTCCCCAAGAATAGGAAAACAAAACTGGTCTCCAACTGAGTTGATGTGCAATAGATAAAAAATATTTCATGTGTTGATAAATATATCCTCATGCAGTAGGTAATCATTTAGTGTTCCATTGATATTTTCATTAAATATCTATGATGAATTCATTCTCACAAGGATCATCCATGGATCATTGGATGACATTATAAATCTGTAAATTCCATGGTAAATAATCATCACGTTTACAAAAATTATGATTTATTCATCGTGAAGGAATTTCATACCATATGAAAGGAAACAGACCGGTTTTGGCCATGGTGAAGATGGAGAAGTATCCAGGAAGGCCACACCCATCCAAGATGGCATTATTATTTTAATTATGCAATGATAATGTTCTTGTGTGAAACAAAAATTCTAATATGGTTATGGTAGTCTCCTTAGTGATCGTCTAGAATTCTTTTGTGAAGAAACGTAGAAAAAATGGCCATAGATTATGGCATGGTTAGAGTGGAATAATTCAATGTAGATATATAGGTTTAGAAATATGATATAGGAATTAAAAAACATAATTTTGTTGTGCTAGATATCATGCTGAAGTATTTTTATCCCTATGTGAATCCTGAAATCCAACAACACCCGTGGTAATTCGTGAAGTTATCCATGGTTTTCAAGATGTGCTTCAAGTCAAAATTTATTGAAGAATAGGTCCACACCCATAGTTCAAAAATATTTGGTTTAAAGAATACATAAGAATAAAAATTTATTAAGAGTACATAAAATTAGTGATTCAAATTTGTGAAGAAAAACATATCATTTTTTCTATAACATGATATAGTGTAAGCTAAGAACAGGAGTTTAATTCATTTAAAAATTGTTTTACCAATCTGTATTATTATAATTATTAATCCCTCAAAAATTTAATCTTATATATTTGGTTTAATAGAATTAAATATATCTTTAATATGAACATGATACAATGTCTGGGATTTATCTAATGAATTTATAGAAATATTAGAAATATGTTTAAGAATTTTTAATTGAAATTAATATTAAAAAATATGGAAGGATACTGTGGAAATTAGTAAATATACACAAAAAAGTGTAAACAAATAATTTGAAGTGTATAATGGAGCACTAATTGAAAATTTTAGAAAAAGAAGAGAGATTAGAGTGTAGTTTGACCATAGAATTTAGAGGATATAATCTATATCAACAATAAGAGAAGGATTTAAACAACTCCATTTCTAAAATAAGAATATTTGTGTGTGTGACATGTTTTAATGTGATCATGCATTGGTCAAAAACCCAATACATACTATTTCATGAACCCAATAGAAGATATGTAGTGATAATTGATTCATACACAGATGTGGAAGAAGAGGGAAGAATAACAGAGTTACTTTGTAATGTAGTCTAACAAGAAGAAGTTGAAGAAATAAAAAGAAGGAAAGAATTTGTGATTTTATGCAATAATGGTTGTGATTATTTACTAATATGAATATAAGTAATTGTGTTATTGGTTTTTTGTATACACATGAATAATATATATCATAACAAGTTTATGTACAAATTGCTATAGAAGAATAAGAAGGTAATCAACGTATCAAAACCCCTGTATCATTATAGAGGAAGACTCTTTGGTTGTTGTTCATAAAATTATGAACCAATTTGGGTAGAAGTAGAAACAAGTGGTGGGGTTATTTATTGTGTGGGATACACCAAACATGGGAAAAAATGATCAAACCAACCAAATTGTGCTCATGTGTTGATACAAGCCTACCATATCATCTCATGGAATTCAAGTAATTATAATGGATAACATAGTTTCTTCCTATAAATTGATTAACATTAAAAAGAAAGAGAAGAAAATGGTAATGAATATTTACCTCTTGTATAAACATAAATAATATTCATGATCTCCTTGCATGTATGATATATAAAGCATGGAATTATAATAACTTTTAGATTGATGTCCCACAAAGGATATAGACATAATTTCTACCTAAAATGATTCAATTTGTTTTTGATCCTAAGACATATAAAAATTATGATTTAAAATATCTTTGAGATTAATAATAAAAACATAAATCCATCTCAATATCCTATCTCAATATCCATGTGGAGACCACACAATCCACATCATCAAATAAATCACCACTAATTTATCTCCCTAAACAAATATTCAATTTTTCATCCTCACTTCACTGATATTCAATACAATACATGCGGAATCACAATGTAAAGACCCGTAAATTTTAAGGAAAATTTTTTCTTAACTTATTTTTGATATTAATGAGTACATAGTTTCAGACGGCACCTAAATTTGTGGCCCGGTGTTCCTGAAATCAATTTTTGAAGTTTAGCTCGGGTACGTTCAATGAACGAACGAGTGGGGTTTTCTATCTTTTGAACCGGTCCTCAGAATTGAAATCTGAGGGCACCAATGAAACCATAGCACTAGTAATTGCATAAGAGGACTTTTATCGTAGATGCGTTTGCGTGGGATAAAGAGTTAATTTTGGTGTTTTAAATAAGAAGTGAATAAAAAATTGTAGAACAATATTGTATTCTTTATCTTAAGTGGTTATATCCTACATGGGGTAGTTAGGATGGTACCCACAAACATATAACTACCCAAGTGAGGATAATTTTGAGGTGGTTCCAACACGAGCCCCAACCATTCACATTCCCTAAACCCCTTAATCCTCCCATTAAACTCTTTTATATTTAATGTCGACAACCCCCTTGTATTTATTGGAATGACATTTACTCTTCTATATCTCCCTCATTAAAAGTTTCCAATCTTTCACCCAACTAATTAGACAACTCATGGTTAAATTAATTACGTGAATTTAATTTTGAATTTTGTAAATATGAATTCTTTTAAAAATTTAATAAAATAAGAGGAAGCCTTATTTTATTTTGCATTAGAATTGTTGTGTGATGAGATTTTTGAGAACTCTAACTTTATTTGAAGAACTTCATCCTTTCATGAAGAACTTCATTATCCTGCGAAGAACGTCACCTCTTCGATGAAGAACTTTGTCACCACAAGGAGTGATGATGTTCCATTCCTTATTCTCTCCACAGCTAGTGTTAGACGTCATCCCCTCCATAGACTCACGCCAACACCGTCTTCGAAACCTCACCCCGCGATGCCATCTTCTACGACGTCGGAAAATGACATCGTTTATCGAGGTAGGGGTGTATTTGGATTGGGTAATTATTGGTTTTACTTCCATGTTGTGGTTCCTATGAAACCACATGTTATCAGACTAATGCAAAAGGGACCGAACCAAACTAATACGGACCGATTCCTCCACCGTTCTTGTGAATATGTGGAGTCCTTCAAGCATTCTTGAGAGGTGAATCAAGTTATGTTTTCAGAGCTGATTGGAGACCCAAATACATCATAAATGGCCTCTGAGCATCATGACGACCTAGAAACAAATTTTTTGAGGAAATAAGATTATTGGAACGAAGAAGGGACACCTCGAATGGCGTGCTGGCTAGAGGTGTCGTTTCTGGAAAAATTCCAGAATACACGGCGTGTCCTCCATAAGCACACGCCGTGTAGTTCAAGCGTACTATGGAATTAGTTTCCTATGTTAGAAAATTAACACACGGCGTGTGAAACTATACAAAAGGCATGTACTCTCAACACTGTTTTTCAGAGGAGGCTTCGAAGGACATGGAGTTTATTCAGGGAAAATACATGGACACAGAGATCAATACACGACCAAGTGAATCGGCATGTATTCACTTCATAAAGAGGCATAAGAAGCTTTGCGGGGCTCTCCATGTAATATGGAAGATACATGGACACGGGCATAACCACATGGCTAGGAGCATGGCGTGTACTACCTCACCATGGAAGAAGCGGGTTCGTGATGAATCGGCGTGTATTCCGGGAATACATGGACACGAGGTGGAGTACACGGGCATGTACTCCATCACACAGCCAGGCATGGCCAGCGCACATGGAACTGAACCAAGAGGTTTGGACATGGCGTGTAACCATACCACATCCCATGTATTTACTTATCTACACAACCATCCCTATGAAACGGGCCATTTCACATGGGCAGTACCCGGTGTTTGGTGACACGGCGTGTATCGTTTACCTACATGTGATGTACTTTAGGGAAATTGCTTGCTTGTCTTCTTCTCCATGACTTGGGAACGTTTTTCTTGGTTATTCCCCTATGTTGTGGGATGGAACTACGAGATACATCAACTCAAGACTTCGTGACTGTTGATGTATCAATCTTTGACTCGAGGAGCGGACCCTCAAAAAAATCGAGCGTGCTGTGTGCGAGAACCCTAGAGTTGGCTACAACTGTGACGATAATGACGACTGTACTTGAATCCTATGTGGGTTTGGCAGTGAGGACGATTGTACTTGGATTCTACATGGGTTCGACAGCAAGGATGACTGTACTTGGATCCTATGTCGGTTCGGTAGTGATGGTTACTGTACTAGGATCCTACGTGGGTTCGCCAGCAATGACTTTTGTACATGGATCCTATGTGGGTTCATAAAGGGAGATAATTCAGAGGCTACATTTTTCAACTCCATACCTCTTCGTGATTATTATACATGTGTGAGATGAGTCTTGACTTTCTATCAATATCATCGATATGATTAACATGCCTACCTGTGTGATTTGGGTTGTGTTTTCCGGTGTGGACTGGGTTGGACTTGGGCTCGTGAGTTGGAGCCGAACAGGAATTGATGTCTTAGGTATATGTATGGGAATATACCATAGTAGAGTTGGTTGATACTTCGTGTTTGTATCTTTCCATTGTGGTTTATCATTTGTGGATTATGGGAGACCTTCGGGAGTCTCAAGGTCCCTACTGAGTATCGTATACTCACCCTTGCACGGGATATGCCCGCACTACATTGTGTTTGTTTTAGAAGATGGACATAGCTGATCGTGGTCAAGGCTTGTGTAGAAGGACGGTATACGGTGGTGGAATATCAGGTGGGACGTACACAGAGCGGACAACCGGACCCAAAGATCTAAGAAGACCATATATACCCACCCATTAGGTGGGATAACCAGAGGATGACTCAGTGGTTTCTGAATTAATTTACAGCTGTCGTACTTTCTTTTCAGTTGTAATGTACTTTTAGTTGGGTTTGTATTCTAGCCCATTTACTTTTCAGTGCATACTTTTGTATTTAGTTTACTTAGTGTTTATTTTAGCTTGTGTACTATGTTGTGTTTGTTTACTTATATAATGGCAATTCCTTCCCTTTTATTGGGATTTACGCCTTTTCTGTGAGTCGCCAGCCCCTAGCTTATGGATGGAGGGCTTGGGCTAGTCACGGCACAGGCCCCGAGGATGGGATGTAAAAAATTAGTATCAGAGGAGTTGGTTTTACCGCATAACTCAGGACTATGATATTTTATTCTCTGTGGACCAATAATGTTTAGAGTATTGAGTGTGGTTATCAGTCTAGGGAGTCCACCTTTGGTGCGGGGGCCGATGTATCTGTACACAAGGACCCTGATTTCTGATTTCTGAATCAATAACTGAAAACAATGATTGTGTGTGTGTTTCAAACGTTTTCATTATGATTACTATGTGTTAGCTCACCATGTATACTGTTTTAACATTGGCACACCTGTTTCTTTTCAGGATGGCCCCACCATGGCAGCCATCTAGGGTTCGCAGTTTCATGTGAGATGGCAGCCCACTGAGTGACGATGCCTCGGTGTAGGGCATCATTACAGCAGAGGCACCGGTGGTACCTCTACCCACCAAGCGAACGATGCCACCAGCCCCAGAAGCTGAGAGTTCATGCCACCTGAGTGCACTGCACGAGTTTCAGCGAAAGAGGCAGCCCCAGGTTCCGCGGAGAGACGGAACCTCAGGCAGTTGAGGATTGGCAGGAGGCTGTTTTCTGAGTCTTCATATTGGTAGGGACACCAGTAAATCTTATGGTGGTCCTTGCGGCATGTATCTTACACACAGAAGAAGGTAGATGGTGGAGCCTGGTGCTCTAGGTGCACGACGAGGCATCACTGCATTGGATGGACATCGAGAGCCTCTTCCACTCAGAGTTTGTTCCATCCACCCTCCGTGCGGTGCTCATCAATAAGTTACTACAACTGCTATAGGGCAGCATGACAGTAGCCCAGTACTCGGTGAGATTTACCGACCTCTCGTGTTACTCCACGGACATGGTACGAGACCCATTCTTCCAGACCCGGACCATCGAGTAGGGATTGAGGCATGATATTAGGGCTTCAATGATCTCCCTCAGCATTATGATGCAGGAAAGAGTACTGGAGTGAGCCTTACTTGTGGAGAGCTTCCTTGCTGATCCTACGCCTGTAGTGAGGACTACCACAGGGCCACACATAGTGGAGTCTTCTGCAGCCGGTAGTAGACAGATTTTGCAGAGGTCCAAGCAGACTAGGCCATCAGGTGGGAGACCTCAGGATACTAGTTCGGAGGAGCAGGGCACAGACAACAGTTCCAGTCATACGAGAGGCAGGTAGTGCTACGCATGCGGCAAGCAGGGCCACATGGCTCGTGACTGCCCAACCCACCATGTAGAGGAGCAGAAGGTGATTTTGGGACCACCCAAGTAGAGGAAGAGGCTTGATGTGGCAGTTTGCAGGGAGCAGGCAGATGAGGTAGAGGAGCTGGCCGAGCTGCGGGTGGTGAGCGACGCTTTGAGGCTCTACCACTACCACCACCAGGAGGTCCACCCTGACCACAGGGAGTTGGCGGACAGAGGCAGGCTCAGCTTTAGGCAGTGGAGGCTTTCTACCATGACTCACATGAAATAATTCGAGGTACTATCTGTGTCCACTACACCCTTGCTGCAGTTCTTGTAGACACAAGAGTGAGTCATTCTTTCATTTCTGCTACCCTTGTTCAGAGCTCAGAGATTCCAACAGAGCCATTGGCTCAATCCTGATGGCTATAGACTCCTACAGGAGTAGACTCGACGATTACATACTGGTGTCGGTAGTGTGAGCTTACTCTAGAAGGTGAGAGGTTCGGTTGGGAACTTCTTGTAGCGGCATCGAGGCCTTACGGCATCATCTTGGTCATGGATTGGTTATCTACAGTCTATGATTAGATCGCCTGTATTAGGTGTAAAGTGCGGTGTGTTCACATAGATTGGAGCAGGTTCACCTTCACCGGCAAGAAGGGAGCCATTTCAGCATAGGATGGACTTACAAAGAGGAGAGGGCAGCTGGTCACACATCGGTAGGCTAGTCTCATCCTCGGAGCAGATAATGTGCGGATTCCGAGTTTTCATGTTGTGGTCGATCAGTATGTGGACGTTTTCCCTTACTATGTTCCAGGACTACCTCTTCATAGAGAGGTAGACTTCTACATTGACCTGTTCCCTGGGACAGCCCCGATATCTCCTCCTGCATATCGTAGGTCACCCACTGAGCTTCATTAGCTACGAGTACAACTGGAGGATTTGTAGGGCAATGGATTCATCTGACACACTGTTTCACCCTGGGCTTCTCCGATTTTATTCTCCAAGAATGTGGATGGGAGAATATGACTATGTGTTTACAACCTTCGTCGGAATTAGGTGACCGTAAAGAACAAGTATCCACTCCCAAGGATTGTCGACCTCTTCGATCAGCTCAAAGGAGAATGATGGTTCTCGAAGATAGACCTCTGGTCAGGCTATCATCGGCTCAGATTTCGAGATGAGGATGTGCAGAATATGGGCTTCATGTGTCGGTATGGCCACTATGAGTTCTTGGATATGCCTTTCGGTGTAAACAATGCTCCACCAGTGTTCATGAGTCTCATGAACAAGATCTTCCAGCATTACCTTGATCGATTTGTTGTAGTCTTCATCGACGACATACTGATTTATTCGACTACTAATGAGGAGCACGCCTTCCACTTGCGGGTTGTACTAGACACACTTCAAGAGAACTAGCTTTATGGGATGCTCTCTAAGTTTTAGTTCTGGATTCGAGAGGTCCACTTCCTGGGGCACGTTATCTCTGAGGTGGGAGTGGTGGTGGATACTGCGATGACCGAGGTAGTTCTTTCTTGGGAGCCACCCAAGAGTGTGACTGGGGTGCTGAGTTTCCTAGGATTGGCTGGGTACTATCGAAGATTTATGCCAGACTTCTCCAGAGTTGCAACACCACTTTCAGCTTTGACGGAGAAGGGGAAACACTTAGTGTGGTCAGATTGATGTCAACAGATCTTCCAGGATCTGAGACAGAGATTGACCAGTGCACCCATCTTCAGGTTACCGGAGGAGGGTGTAGGGTACGTAGTTTACTGTGATTCTTCAGGGACTAGACTCGGGTGTGTCTTGATGAAGGAGAGGGCAGCGGTCGCTTATGGTTCAAGACAGTTGATGCAGCACGAGCAAAACTACGCTACCCATGACCTGGAGTTAGAAGTAGTGGTCTTCACCTTGAATTTGTGGCAACATTACCTGATTGGTGAGCGCTTTACAGTCTACTCAGACCACCAGAGTATCAGGTACATCTTCTCGCAGAAGGACCTGAAAATGCGACAGCGGTGATGGCTTGAGTTCCTCCAGGACTATGACTTTGAGATAGTCTATAATCTTGGGAAGGGGAAGGTATTAGCTAATGCTCTCAGCAAGAGATCGGGCATTAAGATAATTATAGAGGCGACGGAGCAGCTAGCTGCGTTGCAGATATCCTTCGTTGATAGAGATGGAGCAGGCTTTCTACAGTCACTCACAATCACTCCTCCACTACTTCAGCGTGTTAGAGAGGCACAACGTGGCGATGTTGACTATGAGACGTGATGTGCACAAATATCAATAGGACATGAACCTGATGGATTTCATGTAGGAGGAGAGCACGTCATTCTTTATAAGGGATGTGCCATGGTACCTACTGCATTACAGGAGGAGGTGTTGAGGGAGTTTGACACTTCCACTTTAGAAGCACATCAGGGAGTGGTGGAGATGTACCGGGATTTCAAAAGAGAGCACTGGTGGCCGAGTATGAAGAAGGTTGTGGAAGTTTTTGTTTCTCGATGCCTCACCTGCCAGTAGGTGAAGGCGGAGCACCAGGTACTGGAAGGTTTGGTATAGCCCATAGAGGTCCCGGAGTGGAAGTGGGACATGATATCTATAGATTTATTTATGGGACTTCCACGTACATCCAGAGGACACGACTCCATCTGGGTGATTTTTGACTGACTCACCAAGTCGGCCCACTTCCTACCTATCAGAGAGTAGGGCTTAGTGGAGAGCGTGAGACGCCTCTACGTTCATGAGATCGTACGGCTTCATGGTGTTCCATCATCTATCGTCTCCGATCGTGATGCTCACTTTAATTCCTGGCTTTGGAAGGGTTTGCTGGAGGCTTTTGGGACACAGCTATGCCTGATCACTGCCTTTCACCCTCAGACGGATGACAAAAAGAAGAGGACCATTTAGGCACTCAAGGACATGCTCCGTGCATGTGTCATAGACTTTGGTTATAGTTGGGAGGATCACCTACCCTTAGTGGAGTTTGCATTCAAGAATAGCTTCCACTCCACCATCGGGATGGCACCATACGAGGCATGTACGACTGACCTTGTAGATCACCTCTATGATGGACTTACCCTGGGGAGTCAGCACTCGTAGGACTAGAGATTGTTTAGGCTAAGATAGAGAAGGTGCATATTATCTAGGAGCGGATGAGAACTAAACAGAGCTGACATAAGGACTATGATGATAGGAGACGGAGACCACTAGAGTTCGAGGATGGTGGCAATATTTTCTTACGGGGCTCACCTCGACAAGGATTACGGAGATCTGGATGGGGTGGCAAGTTATCTCTGCGCTTCATCGGACCATTCTAGGTTCTTAGCAGGGTAGGCGCGGTGGCCTATCACATGTCCCTTACACCTCAGTTGTAACGAGTGCATGACGACTTCCACATATCTCAACTGAAGAGATACGTGCACGACCCGATGCATATCATCAACCATGAGGAGCTGAACATCGATGATGGGGAGAATTTTGCAGAGGTCCTAGTGGAGATCTAGGATTGAAAAGAGTGGGTCCTACATGGACAGTCGATTCCTCTAGTGTGCATCCGGTGGTAGCACGAGAAATTCCAGGAGAGCACAAGGGAGAGGGAGGCTCATATGCGTGCACCATACCCTTTTTTATTTCCCTAGTTTATGATGTATCTCTATTGGGACGTAAATACCTAAGGTGGGAGTAATGTAAATACTCGTAAGTATCAAGGAAAATTTTTTCTTAACTTCTTTGGGATTTTACAAGTACGTTGTTTCTGAAAGTAGCTGATTCCAAGGCCCGGTGTTCTAGGAATAAATTTACGAAGTTTATCATGGGTACGTTCAGTGAACAAATGAGTGGGGTTTTCTATCATTTGAACCGGTGCTCGGAATTGAAATCTTAGGGCACTGATGAAACCGAATCACTGGTACTTTCTTGGAGGACTTTTACCATAGATGTGTTTCCATGGGGGAAGGAGAATGTTTTTGTGGTTTAAATAAGAAGTGAATAAACAATTGTTGAACAATTTTTATTCTTTATCTTATGTGGTTATATCCTTCATGGGGTAGTTTGGATTAGACCTAAAAACTCTTAACTACCATTGTGAGGATAATTTTGATGTGGGACCCACATGAGCCCCAACCATTCACATTCCCTAAAACCCTTAAACCTCCTATTAAAGTCCTTTATTTTTAATGCTGACAACCCCCTTTTATTTATTGGAGAGACATTTCCTCTTCTCTATCTCCCTAATTAAAAGTTTCAAATCATTCACCCAATTAATTAGAAAACCCATAGTTTAATTAATTAAGTGAATTGGATTTTGAATTTTTAATTTTTTAATTCTTGGAAAAATTAAATAAAATAAGGGGAAGCCTTATTTTATTTTGGGTTAGAATTGTTGTGTGAGGATGTTTGGGATAACTCTAGATTTATTTAAAGAACTTCATCCTTTCGTGAAGAACATCATTCTCCCACGAAGAATGTCACCTCTTCGACGAAGAACAACATCACTACAAGGAGAGATGACATGTCTTTCCTAATTCTCTCTGCAGCTAGTGTGAGACGTCATCCCCTCATGGACTCATGGTAATGCCATCTTCAAAACCTCACCCCGCGATTCCATCTTCTGCGACGCTGGGAAAAGAAATCATTTATCAAGGTAGGGGTTGTTTGGATTGGGTAATTATTGGTTTTACTTCCATGTTGTGGTTCCTCTTAAACTACTTTTTATCAGACTAATGAGGAAGGGACCAGACCAAAATAACACGGACCGATTCCTCCACCGTACTTGTGAATATGTGGAGTTCTTCAAGCGTTCCGGAACGGTGAGTCATGTTATGTTTTCAGAGCAGATCGGAGGCCAGAAAACATTGTAAACGGCCTCAGAGCATCGAGGTGACAATGAAACAGATGTTTTGTGGAAATCAGATTATCGGAACGAAGAATAGACACCTTGGAAGGCATGCTGGCCAGAGGCGTTGTTTCTGGAAAAATTCCAGAATACATGGCGTGTACTCCAAACGCACATGCCATGTAGTAAAATGATATTGTGGCTACCATTTCGGACGTTAGAAAAGTAACATACTACATGTGACTCTATACACATGGCATATACTCTCCACAATATATGTTAGAGGAGGCTTCGATGGACATTGCCTGTATTCATGAAAAATACAAGGACACAGACAGCAATACACGGCCAAGTAACACAGTATGTATTCACTTCATAAAAAGGTAGAAGTGGGTTCGTGGGGTTCAGTGTGTAATCTAGAAGTTAACGAACACCGGCAGAACCACACAGACAGGGGCACGACGTGTACTACCTCACCATGGCAGAAGCAGCTTTGTTATGGCTCAGTGTGTATTCTGGGAATACACGGACATGGGGTGGAGTACACGGGAATGTACTCCATCACACGTCCAGGCATGGCCAGCGCTCATGGAACTGACCCTAGAGGTTTGGACACAGTGTGTAACCATACCACACACTGTGTACTTACTTATCTACATGACTAGCCCTATGACATAGACCGTTTCACACGGGCAGTACCATGTGTTTAGTGACACTCCGTGTATCGCTTACCTACACGCCGTGTACTTTAGGGAAATTGCTTGGTTGTCTTGATCTCCATGACATGGTCTTGTTTTACTTGGTTTTTCCCCTATGTCGTGGGACGAAACTACGGGATACATCAATTCTAGACTACGTGACAGTTGATGTATCGATCTTTGACTCGAGGAGAAGACTCTCTGGTAATCAAGCGTGCTGTGTATGGGAACCCTAGAGTAGGCTGCAACTGCGATGACTATAACGGCTGTACTTGGATCCTACGTGGGTTCGGCAGTGAGGAAGATTGTACATGGATCCTACATGGGTTCGGCAGCGAGGACAACTATACTTGGATCCTATATGGGTTCGGAAGTGATGGTTACTGTACTAGGATCCTACGTGGGTTCGACATCGACGACTTCTGTACATGGATCCTACATGGGTTCGGCAAGGGAGATGATTCAGAGACTACATCAATCATATCTACCCCTCTTCTTGAGTAGTATACCTGTGTGAGATGAGTCTTGATTTCAATCAATATCATCGATATGATTGACTTGCCTTCCTGTGTGGTTTGGGTTGTGTTTTCTTATGTGGACTACGTTGTACTTGGTCTCGTGAGTTGGAGCCGAACTGGAATTGATGACTTAGGTATATGTATGGGAATATACCTAAGTGGAGTTTTTTGATACTTTATGTTTTTATCTTTC
This sequence comes from Viscum album, assembly GCA_963277665.1. Lineage (NCBI taxonomy): Eukaryota > Viridiplantae > Streptophyta > Magnoliopsida > Santalales > Viscaceae > Viscum > Viscum album. The sequence goes on from OY728151.1 coordinate 302,544,082, forward strand.
CTTTTTGGTTTATCCTTTATGGATTCCGGGAGTCCTTTGGGGGTCTCGGGGTCCCTACTGAGTATCTTATACTCCCCCCTGATGGGCTATTCCCTCACTACGTTGTGTTGGTTGCAGACGACAGACAGTGCTGATCATGGTTGAGGCTTCTGTACCAAGACAGTATCTGGTGGTGGACTATCGGGCAGGACGTATGCAGAGCGGACGGCCAGACTCGAGGACCTGAGAAGACCATCAATACCCACCCTTCAGGTAGGATAGCCGAAGGACAACTCGATGGTTGCTGATTTACTTTACTACTGTTGTTTATTCTTTTCAGTTGTACTGTACATTCAGTTGGGTTTGTATTCTGGCCCATTTACTTTTCATCACTTACTTTTGTACTCAGTTTACTTATTGTTTATTTCATCTTCTGTACTATATTGTGTTTGTTTACTTATATAAATGCAATGCCATCCCTTTTATCGGGATTTACACCTCTAGTGCATGTCGCCAGCCCCTAGCCTATGGAAGGAAGTTTGGGGTAGTCACGACACATTCCCCAGGGAAGGGTCGTGACACACAAAGACCTTATTCCCACATTAACACTTATAAATAATAAAAACATAAAACTCCAAATAATCCAAAGATTAATATATAATCTAGGTTTTGAAACCTATATCTTTTACATTCCACATCATAAAATAGACAACTAGGATAATGTTTTTTTTAATAATAATAATAATATTAATAGTACAAATAATAATCAGAAACAACCTAATTTAAGAGTTGGAAAACCAACTCGTACACCCCAAAAATTTGTTATAATAGTAAAAATATAGAGATGAAAACATGAGGTGAAATATTATTTCACCAATATAAAAAAATAACCATAAAAACCATAATATATATTTGATGCTTGAAAAAACTATCATCATTTATGGATGCGTCTCCCCATAAGATTCTTTTTTTCTACAGTTGAAGCATATCCTATTGGTATCACCATAGAGATTTCAGTTCCATTAAAAATTAACACCGATTTTATTTTATTTATTTATGTTTCATAATAAACCATTGATCAATTTTTAATATCCATAACATCATCAAAAAACTCATCTTGGTGGTCATCTTGGATGATTAGCATCGCTCCCTACAACACCTCTAAAAACGATAATAACCGATCCTCAAAATATAGAATATATAATCATTAAATGCATCTAGAAATTTATTTTCTATTGACATCAATTTGTCAAAGGAGAAACCTTCAACTAACAGTTCATCATAAGAAAACCCATTAAGATCATAATAGACCTATCAAGTGAACCTAAAACATAGAGGATGAACATAATTGATTTTATACTTCTAATTCAATATGTACTAAAAATTTGTATGTAAAAATCCATTAATCATATTTTATTCAAATTTAAAATATACAAAATGAAAAAATATATAACAAGAATTCATCTCCTCTTGAAAATATAGTGATTAAAGCATAATCAGTGTGATAAACTCGTAATTAATACCACTACAGTCACAGTCCACCATGAAGATAGATGTTTGTTAAAAGTGTCAACCAAGTGTACAAAATATTCATTAATTTGACATGCATGTTCCAGTGTGTGAGGAGTAGATTCACTAGAATCACTATGCCTCCCCTCAAGCCTCTTCATGAGTGGGGTGGTCAGCTCTATTGATATTAGAGGCATCATCCCAATTTAACATCACCTCAGAGTTAGTTTGAGAATTATTAAGAATAAAAAAAATATAGAAAAACCCCCAATCTAAAGTATCTTATACACTTTCTGTTTATAATTACCAACAAGGTACTTATCCACATAATTGTCAAAATATATCCAAAGAGATTACTCTTTACCATCCCCAAAAGGGTACTACACTCCAAAGAGAGTACCATGATTCCCTTTTTCAATCCATATTTCATTAAACCTAACCGGATTTTGTGAAGTGGGTTATTTTGAGAACACATTGCCAGAAGATAAAATATCTTGATTGAATTTAAAAATGGATTAATAAAAATCTATTATATTTTCATAAGAATACTTTTTCCAAAAACCCTTCACCCGATTATTAATCTAGATAACTAAGAGTAGTGGTTTGAAGAACTTAAACTATGTGAAACTCTTCACAAGAGTGTGTCTTGAGATCTTATAGGTGGTTGAATATAGATATATAGGTGTTCCAATATGATTATGAATAATATAAAATGAATTTTACATGAAAAGGTGAACATGTAAACTTTGAAATTTTATAAAAATGTTAACCACGAGTTGTTCAACATCCCTCAAAAATTCAAGAGGCTATCTCAGCATCTTCACAGAACATCCTATAAAGGATCACATTCCATTTGAACAGCATTTATAATAATCCTCTCTCATGGAAGAATGAACTAGGAATGGTTGGGTATCAAGAACCCACTAATAAAAAGAACAAAATTTAATAGATTCAATAAGCATCATGATAAAATTATTTATAGGATGTCAGTTAATGAATATACTTACAAAAGAGTATGTAAAGAATGATGGAGGAAAATTCATTTCCTCCCCCAAAAAATAAATGAATGCTTTCATCTTATGCTGAAATGTATAAGGATAAATCTGATATGATGCTTCATCAGCATCACACACAAAGGGTCTCCCAAAACCACATCATCAATGGTGTGATTAGGGTTTAATGTTGGATCACCTCTTCGATCACATAATGATAAAATTGATTCAAAACATTATATATTTTCATCTTAACCATAACAACAACAACACCAACAACAACGTTAATAATAATAATGACCCGATTTAAAATAATTATCTAATATAACTTCGTCAAATATATCCTCATTCAAAAGAACTACATAAATTTATTTACGATTTGTTTTGTGAATTTAAATATACTAGAGTCCCTTTACCATTATAATACAATAATTTATAGGCTATATTAAAATAAAATAACCCATATATAATAATTAAACATCTAGAAAATTTTTATTAACAACACCTTATCAAAAAATATTAACACATGTAATTACCACCTACCTTTTAAAATTTATATAATTTAATTCAACATCACCTTTACAAACAAGCCCATCACATGAAAAACCCTTATCCATAAAATCCTCCAATAAAATATTTGAACACATAACAAAAAAATTAAAAAACATCAATGTATAGAAATACTCACCGAACTATGTTAAAACACTGATTGAGTTCCATGGGATGCTATGTGAGACTGTCCTAGTGATTATCCTTGTCTTGTGCAACCATGTTCGACGGTCTTAACAGTTTTCCTTGGATTGTGATACCATGTTCAATGGTCTTGGTGGTTAGTCTTGACTCATGATAATGTCATGATTTATGTTGCTGCAACATTACTATGATTCCATGTTTATATGTTGTGATTCCTATTGATCCAATCCCTTTTATATCATTATATCATTATTTCTAACCCATGTGCTAACACATTTTTCTAATGATTACTACCTCACTGATCATTTGTGCTTATCCAATGTTTTTAAAATATTTTCAATGGATTCCATATATGTTCAAGGGATAGTTAATGTGCTAGTGTAGATGAATTCAATTAGTTATGTTTTAATTTATTTTCAAAACTTTTATTTCAATGTACATATGTTGTTGTCTCATACTCAGAAACATATACTGGTAGAAGACCCTAATAAGTAATTGAAATGTTGTGTATTTGTTCAGATTCTCTAATAAAAATAGACACAACATTTATAAGGGTTGATCATGGTATCTTGGGCTCTGGTCTTCATAGTTGGAATCAGAGTAACTGTCTTGAAAACATTTGATATTAGACATTTTCATTTTTTTAGGAAATCATAACATAGTGTTTTCCTTAAAAATTATAGCTAATTAAGTGCACATTATAAAATATAATTTTTTAATTATCAATATGTAAATTCATAATTATATGAAAAATGATCAAACTGTGAAGGCACAATTAATTTGAGGGGGGGGATGTAACATCCCTATTTTTTTTTTAAAGAAATCACAATGCCACATAAAGCATAATTTAAAAACTGCATACTTTTTAGAATTTGTAATCAATCCATTATACAAATTTTTTTTACTTATGTGTTTTGAATTTCAAAAATTTGATATGCATGGTTGCGTTCAATATGTTTTTTGGGATCTGATTGAACAAACATAATTTTTTTTGAATAGTGTCCCACCCTTATTAATAATAACCACCATTATGAGTAGTGATGTACCATTATGAATAGAAACTTAAAAAGTATAAGTATTAATATACCCTTAGGAATATTAAACTAGAAAATGTAATAGTAACATCACTACTAAAATCAATAATAAAATTTATCCATCTTATAAGCGACAATATGGTATAATTATATCTTATTATATGTAAATAAATATTTTAAAAATTATTGATTTTGTGTTTGTATTTTTGTAAATATTTTATATTTAATTACAGTCCAATTATTAATTTATTAAATTAAATGAAAATTTATTTTCATTAAATGATCTCATATGTTATTATTTCTATATCTTTTGATCATAAGCTAATTTTATGATAAAATAATTAATTTTTAAATGTTCCGGAAAAGAAATTTTCATTGTTAAATTTTTATTTTTCAAGTAAATTATGATTTTAATTAAAAAAATTATTTATCCTATTTATAATATTTTTTTTGAAAAACGATGTTAATTCTTTAATTATATATGTCAATAAATAATTTCAATGAATTTTTTGTATTTCTCTAAAATACATATTTTTTGATGAATAATAAAATACTATAATTTACATATATATTCAAATTAAGTTAAAAGCACAATTCCTAGAATCATGGACGATGTAAGCACCATTTTCTCAATATCACACGCACAAAATACTATTTTTGGTTATGGAATCATAACTACTTATTTTCATGAAGTAAATTAATAAAATAATGAATAAAATATTATGAAAACCCTCCTCAACATCACTATAAATAATATCCCTCTTGACCGCTTCTCTTCACTCTTCTTAAGACTTGTGCCTTACCTAAATTCTACCAAACATTTTACCCAATCCCCCACGACACATTTAGAATTCCTTGGTCTTCTCAAAAGAACAAATCCTATTCCCTTAAGAAGCTCACAAGGAATACTAAAACAAGAGGTTAAATCCCCTTTTCTTTTCTTTCATTTTTTTATTTCCATTTTCCTTCGTTCTCTTTTTTTTTCGAAACTATCCTCTTAAAAATGGTTTTAAAACTATAGTACCAGTCATGTAATATAATTTTGTTTTTATAATGGAATAATTTAATATCATATATCCACTCCACTATTTTTTAAGACAAAAATGAAAATACCATCTAAGATGTGTTAATTTATCACAATAAAGGACTACGGGTTGTCAATTTCTATTACCATCATTAATTCTAGCCATGATACCATTTTTATAGTTTAACTAGAATATTATGTATTTATTTTATCTTTTGTTAAGTTCTTTAATCCTTTTTCAAACATTATGTATAATAATAAAACCAAACAAGTTAATTGTGTTGAAAATCACCAAATCATTTCAAGTGTTTCTCATTAATGATTTGTATAATTTTTCATCTTCACAGAAATGAAAAAAATAATTTATATAACCATGAAACCTTTTTTATGTTAAATAATGAAATATAACTCCAATTCTAGAAAACCGTCATCATTTTACATTATTATCCATTCATGTATATATGTAAACTGATCATGAAACAAATGGACCCGAAGAATGAAATTGAACCTCATAACCAATAAAAAAGGTTGTGAATGAACTAATAATGGTTATTATAAATAAATTTCGTGTCAAAGAGGTTCTAGAATTATTATTTATTTAACCTAATTTTATTATTTAGTTCATTAATATCAAGTGGATAACACCATCATACTTAAGGTAATGTATCCTCTCTATTTCACATTAATTCAAGAATGTCCTCTATTTTATGCCTTTTATGTGTAATACCTAATGATATGGTATGATTTCCCACATCCCCCATACGTCGATCATGATGTATATGTGATGGGAATCCCATTTTTCTCTCATTAATAAATCTTATGTACACCAAATACCATGTTGATAATCAATAAGCTATTCCACCTGAACCTCCTCTGTTCCTTCGGGTTTACTTATCATTCTTTTTCCGAAATAAATTTACCTTATCATTTTTGTTTCATATTCTAAATTCCTATTACATGTACAAAATTCATTTATAAAATCCCTTTCATCATTATATTTTAGGGATATACATGTTTTTAAGTGATTCCCTCCTTAATACTTCTAGATAAGATTACCTATTTTGGGGGAACATGCCATATATTTACCCGATTTCAAGTGAACTCTATCAACTGTTTTAAACCTAAATTATAATTATAAAATCATTATTTTTTATTATTTAATCGTCATTATTTCACATTTTAATTATATAGCATATTTCTCCTTTTTCTATTTTGAAGGCTCTATAGTATTTTTCTTAAAACAGCAAAAATATGTTTTAATGCTAACATTTCTTAAATACTTTTTTTACATGTAGTCACTTTTACTTTACGTCACATAAAATTATACATACCTACTGTCCATTGATAATTTCCATTTTTATTTTAGTTCCTTTCATTCATGGACTCTTTTATGATAAGTCCATTTTTTATGCTTTATGAGATGATTATGGTACCCAAGTCTTTCCATGGGTAACCCTTATGTTTTTATATGATTTATTATGTATGATTATTAATCAAGAAAACATAAATAGAAAAAGTTAATATGGGTGCACCCAGATAGACATCTAATTCAGTGGTTAATGTTGAGTCTCAGGAGACATTATGTGTGATGGTCTTGGTATTAAGCATGGGTTTATGCTACCAAGTGCGACAGTCTTGGTAGTTAGCCTTTGCTTGTGCTACCATGTCTAACAGTCATGGCCGTTAGACATGACTCATGATAAAGTCATGTTTTATGTTTTTTACAATTTACTATGATTCCATTTTATATGGTATGATTCCATAGGCTACATTCCTTATTATATCATTATGTCATTCCTTCTAACCCATGTAATAAAGAGTTATTATTATGTTTATTCCCTCACTCAGCTTTTGTGCCCATTAAAATATTTAAAAATCTTTTTACAGGATTATATAGAGGATCAAAGAAAATTTAATGTGTTAATGATGATGAATACAATTAGTTATTTTGTAATAACTTTTTTAAACTATGATTTAAATATGCGTATGTTTTTTTCTAATCCTCCGAAACAAAGGCTGATAAAAGATCCTGATATGTAATTAAAATTTTATTTATTTATGAAAATTATTTTATAAAAAAATACATAGAAATTATATGGGTTGGGTCTAGTAGATTGGGCTTAGGTCTTCATAGTTAGTTTGGATAGATAAAATATGATTGGATTCAAATTCCTAAATGTATTTCAACTTGATACATTGATAATGTGTTTTTATTGTGGTAGCTTATGATAGAGTCCAATACAGGACAAATAATTTATGAAATGATAAATTTTATATTAAATGAATAGTGATGGTACATAGTTGTAGAGACCCGAAGCTTGACGTACATGAACATTACATTACTTTTGCGGAATACTTAGTACATTACAAAAACACACACACAAGGATCGTAATAGTTTACTGTCTTTGAAATCCCGGAATATAATCTTCTAATCCTAGTGAAAGATCTTGAACATCTCCCATAAAGATCTTCATTTTTTTATACCTAAAACCTTTCTTTATATCCTGGGGAAATGAAAACATAAAAGGGTGAGATCAAATGCTCAGTAAGGGTATACAAAAGAAATATCAATCACATAATATACATAAGAACATAAATTTTGGAAATCTTAACCTGCAAAATAGAGCATAATTTCATAACATGGGATAAATCATAGTAGTGAAATGGAATCCCAATAATCATAACATAAAACATGAAACTTAGTGGCATACACACATCATAATAGAGAATCATTTCTTGTTAGTCAAGACTCATTGCCAATACTATCTTAGTGGACAAAGTCCCTTTCTGAACCGAGTCACCCTCGTTTTAGTCCTTTTTCACTGAACTGGTATAACCTACCGTTCCAGCCATGTCTATCTCATGAGATATAAAATCTTTACCCAATGCATTGGAGGGTGATATAGGTCCCACACATCTTATAATGAATCGTTTCTTATGTGTTCCATATAATCATAAATCATACATCATCGAATAACACATGTAACAAAAATGGGATTCTTGAAACATCATGACATCATAAAACAAATAATATAAGGTAAATGACTTCATAAAAATAATTCCCTCACAACATAATCAAATCAATGTAATAATAGGGATAAAAACAGAACCCTTTATTATCTTAGATGGAAAATTATTTTGATAAAACACTTGAACTCCATTCTTGAGGAAAATATCCTTTCTTCTTCAAAAACACTTTTCTTTTCTTAACATGTCATACAATTATAAACTAAAAGAAGTTGATTAAAAATAAACTTGAAAACTTTTAAAGGAAGCTTCTTGGAAATAATGTTTTAAAAATCCATTTATGCCGTATAAGTTAAAAAAATCATTCTTCGTACTTTTGTCGGAAAAGTCAAAAAGTACCTTGTACGAAAAACGTCAAAAGATTCCATTCATATATTTTTCTAAAAACTCACAGAAGGGTAAAATTTGATTTTAACAACTTAATGTGGATGGATATAATATTACATATTGAGGGAACATGGATTTGGATGATAAAATACACCCCAGTAAATTCCAAAGTATAACCAATCTTGGATAAAAATAAGCTTGTGATATTTCCCTTACCTTAGGTCCGATTTGCTTCGTAAGTGTCCGAACCTCCTGTATAATGATTTAAATAATGTCATTGACTTATTAAAGAATCATATTAATTGTTATGATGTCATATATGGTTCACTTATGACTTTATATTACCCGTTCATTTGTAAATTCCATGTTAAAAAGCGTTTTGGGTAAAATTGTTTCATTTGTCGTTCGTGTTTTGACTTGTAATTATTCATATGATTACTTAGATCATGATTACGTAATTCCAAAATATAAAACATGATTTATATATATATATATTCAGAATATACATATATATAATAAATTAGTAAATGGAAAGAAATACACCGTTCATGGAGACGGTGGTTCGTACGTACGCATGAATGTTGTTTTCGTTTCCTTATTGAATTGAATGGAATTAAGTAGATGACATAAATATAAATATACATAAATCCAGTATCATTATTATTTCATATATTTCATTAGTACTTATTATATATACTTTATAATTATTCATGAATGGTTAATCATTGAGAATGAATCTCATCGCGTCGTGGAGACGGTAGTTCGTACGTACGCACGAGCGATGATATTGTTCCCATGGTTGTGGAATTTTGTTGAAGTGTATGTATACTATTTCTGTATCAATATAACTTTATAATAATCATATATAGTTACTCATTACACCATTATACCCATCCAATTAAGGTGGTGGCGGAAAATAGATTACACCACGGCATGGAGATGGTATTTCGAACGTACGCACGCGCAGGGATTTCCTTTTTCCGTAGGATGGATAGATGGTTAAATAGGGTTGTTTCATACTTATAATAAAATATCAGTATATCAGTGATAATGATGTTATTACTTCATACTGAAACAACTAATGAAGAAAAGTTGAAGAAGAAAGAAATTGGAAAGGATTGGTAATTGATATTACCTCTTCTTTGAAGTGCTTCTTTGAGACCTCCTTTTAGGGAACTAAAATTGGTCTCATAAAAAGCCCAGGACCTCTATGATGATACTAGGGAAGTGGAGAAGAGATTTGGGCAGGTTTTGGCCGAGCTTGAAGGCTCAAATTTGTGTGAGGAAGAGAGGGAGGAGGTGCCCTTTTATAAGGGAGGAGAGGGGCACCTTTGGAATAACAAAAAATATTATTTTATTATAAAGACAAGTTCGGTTTTAAATAGCTCCAAATTGATTTATTTCGAGGCTCAGGTGGGGATGGGTCAAAATCCTCTCATCCAATAGGATTTATAAATGTTTAGGTTATTATTTTAACCTTATCAATTATATTTAACTCTAAGTTAAATAATTTAACTTTTACCATGTCTTTTTGTTTTCTTACACTATATGGTTAATAAACTTGCTATAAAAGCCAAAAGAACCCCAAATTGTTTATTATTAATATATATAACCTTATCTAAGTCATTTGGCCGAACATTAGATTTTTAGGAATAAAATAACAATTAATAATATAATATTTGTTTTAAAAACTAATTTATGTCAATTTACACACTATTTGGTACATGATTTTTATGAAATTTCTAACAGAATGATAAGTTCAAAACAAGTCACTTAAATCAACAATAACATGTAATATTAACATAGAAAATTAGTGTAAGTCATAAAAAGTCTCAAATTACATTTATTTGGGCATTTATAAAATCAATTATGTTAATATTTTCTTAAAAAGGTAATTACTGCATCATCATCGTGTCATAAATAAATTAAATTATTTAAAGTATAAAAATTACACATAAAATACCATTATGTAGGAAATCTTTTTATCTTTCTAATGAATAATTATAGTAGAAATTATATTATTTATAACCCTATATTAAAAATAATTTTGTAAATAAACTTTGATTTTAACTCTTTTAACTCTTCTTTGAATTAAATAATAATAAATGTCCTAATCTAATCCAAGTGGGCCTAAATGATAATATTTTACACTTAAGGTTGTTTTTGGTCGAGATACACTTGTCCAGTAGGATTAGGACATGTGTTAGGGTAATAATAATATCATTTTTACCCTTAATTACCCTATTTACTTTTAACCGTGGTAAATAAAAGTAAAAAGTTACTATTCACCAAAAATTATTTTCATCTAATTGAACAACATTTTACATACTGATATCAACTGTGTCTCTCGGATTTTTGAAATTCCATTCACATAACCAGTAAAATTAAGATTTATGAAAAAATTAATTTTTTTAACTACCACTTAGTAGTTTCACTATTCATCAAAAATTGAAGTTTTTCAGAAAAATACCAAAATTTCACCCTAAGATATAATTGATATTCTGAATTCAAAAATGATTTATATTTTTTAAAATTCCAAACATATCAGTTGCATTAATTAATTTTATAATTAATTTCCACTGTCACAACAAATAGCGTGTTTTTAAGAGATAATAACTATCAAAAGATTAACACTTGTTTATGTCTGGTGTAAATGTGAAATGACATCCAATGAACAACATTGTATTGAATTGTAAAAATATATTCTAAATATACTTTAAAACCACTCAAATTAATAATTTATCACTATTAATTATTTCGATTGAAAATTTTGTTTGTAACTAAAATTTAGTAATTTTCACTATTCATCAAAATATGAAAGTGATCCGAAAATTACCAAAATTTCACCTTAGGCTAAGTTCGATACTACGGATCTAAAAATGATGTCCATTTTTAGAGCTAAAATTTCTAAAATTTTAAAAGGTGGTTATTACTATTCTTAACGGCTAGTTATAATAATAATTTAATAGCATATCGTTGTTTAGTGAAACTCGGTATTGCGTACTACAGACGCTATCGATGAAGGATGTGATTGCGTGCAAGGCAAGTCAAGGATGTGTGTTGTGCAAGTTCCTTTTGGTGTAGCGTACAACACAAGGCATTAATAAAATTAAAAAGAATATTTTTCATAAAATCTGGGGCTGTTACATTCTACCCCACTTAAAATTAATTTCAACCTCAAAATTCTTCGGGGTTATAAATGGTTTACTATTCGAAAGTTTCTTTAATAGAAACACACATCGTAAAAAGGAATACCAAAACTTGGCTTTAAAAACTAAAGTATGAAATGTAACGATTACCCAAATAAACTAAGCACTGGGTTTCCACATAGGTGAAAATATGTATATGGAAGAGAAATCTAACCATCATGTTCTGATGGAGAGTGGTAGAGAACATGGATATAGAAAAGCCAGTAATCACAAATCCATAAATTTTTTACGATCTAAGGTACCATCTGATTAATCAGATATAAGATCAATAGGACAACATTTTTTGTGTTCAAAATCGTTTCCCTAAAGTTGAAGAATTTGAATTAAATAAATACTTACTTTATTTTGGTACAATCTCACTGTTGTTCGTGCCTTGAACAATTTCTACTTCATCTATTAAATAAATGTAGTTGAATTTGTTATTCGTGAAGTGTTAGCAGATCATGGGATAGAATGACGAGTCATTCCATCTGTCTCAAACAAAAGGTTATAAAAAGTTATTAAATATACATAAGTCATTCTATAGTGAGATTAATCATATATGGTTCCTAAAATGGACTTATACTTCATATATCATACTACTTAATATAATAAAACTAGTTTCTACTAAACAAGGACTTCCTGTAGGCCAGGGGTAGGCGATAAAGGTCAGTCGCACTTCGTTTGTGGGTTCGATTCCCACAGCCTTGTCCGACGTGATGGGCTGTCGCCCATCCTGCAGGTTGTCCTTTTTCTAAAGCTATATTACTATAATATCCCATCAATAATATCGAAAAACATTTTATCCTAACTTATGTCCAACATAATCCATTCTAATCTTTAGGCTTATCTAAAATACTTCGGTCTAAGCTCATAGTATAAAGAAAATGATTACTTGAAATGTCACAGAATAATCACGTGAATGCCATCATTTATCCCCCATATATCATAAGACATATATTGTTGGTCAAATTACAAACATGTGAATACCTAAATCATGTATTCTCATGAAGAATGAATACCCATTGAACCTTAGTGAAAACATGAATGTAGTTAAAAGTTAACACTTTCCACATACCAAAATCCTCAAAATTCTATATACTCAAACCATGATATCACTATGTCCTTATATCAATCATGAGATCAAGAATACAATCAAACATCTCATTATCTTCTTATCCCTTCATTATGCTCATATCATCTGTTTACCAAAACTGTCTCAATCACATTTCATGGTTACCGGTACCATAAAATTATTCAAAACCACAATAGACCAAAACATAATTATTCCAGTATTCCACGATACTATATACAACATTATTTTGGAATCCCATTACATAAACACTTAATCATTCCACTACATCATTGTCATATTCAACATCACGAATAGTGATCGCATGTGACTTCCCTTTGTCCTTTTCCTTAAGTGGTTGCTCATGTTGATCATCACTAACCCTTGGATTAGGGAATTTATTAGCATAATGCCCCATTTCCTTGCACTTGAAGCATTGAAGTGTTGGTGGTGCGTTCTCTACAGTGTTTTCTTTATTCACATCATTAGAAACCCTTTTTCCATTACTTCGACACTCAGCTACTCGATGACCTTCTTTTCCAAACTTAAAACATTTTCTAGTCCCTTTAAGACAATCTACACCATGCTTCTTTCCACACTTTGAGCATAAGGAAACATTCATCTTCTTTTCACCATTATTCTGAGATTTCTCCTTGAACTCCATCTTTCGTTTCATGTCAAAACCATGAGATGGATATGTAACACCAACTTCCATTTCTACCATGATAGCACAATGCACAATTTATTCCTAGCTACTGATGTCTCTTATAGCTAATGCCCTACGAAGACTTGGTTTTAAGCCACTGAAAAATCGATCAACATTACTTTCAGGTTGGATGATAATGCCAGATGCATACCTTGCAAATCTTGTAAAATTCACTTCATATATACCAACAGATTCATCATCCTTTTGGTTTAGTTCAAGAAACTCCTTCTCCATGTTTGTTCGAAGAATATGATGGAAGAACATACTGAAAAATAAGTTCTTGAACTCGTCACATTACATGGACTCAATTTCATCCCTTTGCCTCATATTCTTAATAAGATTCCACCATTGATCAGCATCACCTTCCAAATGATACACTACTAAGATGAATTTATCTAGTTCAGAACATTGAAGAACTGAAAATATCTTTTCAGTGGTACTGATCCATTGTTCAGCAACAAGTGGATCAGAAGACCCACTGAAAGAAGGTAGATGTTGCCTCATGAAGGACTCAATAGAATATTGTTCCCTTCTCTGCTCATTAGGAAGTCCAGAATGATTTATAGCTTGTGTAAGTATAGCAATAAGATTTTTCACTCCATCTCCCATAACATTTGTTTGTTCAGGAGGACAATCATTGCATTGTCCATTGCATTGATCAGCACAGTTCCTTCGGGTTCCAACCATCGTCTAAAACCCAAAAAGAATAATTTGAGGGGCAAAAATCATGCTAGGGAAAACAACATAATAAGGGGGGAGTACCTTCAATATCTGACATCTTAGGTTTAATTCTATGATCGTTAGCGTAATTCTAGTACTATAACCTATACGTATACTTAACCTTAGGGACATCCCTAGACATACCTTAGAAATATCTCTAGAGATCTCACTAATGTTTTCGCATCCTAGTTTCCAATGGTTGACTAAAACTTTCCTCTTATACCAATTGTAGAGACCCAAAGCTTGACGTACATGAACATTACATTACTTTTGCGGAATACATAGTACATAACAAAAATACACACACAAGGATCGTAATAGTTTAGTGTCTTTGGAAACTCAGAATATAATCTTCTAATCCTGGTGAATGATCTTGAACATCTCCCATAAAGATCTTCCTTTTTTTATACCTAAAACCTTTCTTTATATCCTAGGGAAAAGAAAACATAAAAGGGTGAGCTCAAATTCTCAATAAGGGTAATCAAAAGAAATATCAATCACATCATATACATAAGAACATAACTTTTGGAAATCTTAACCTTCAAAAGAGAGCATAATTTCATAACATGGGATAAATCATAATAGTGAAATGGAATCACAATAATCATAACATAAAACATGAAACTTAGTGGCATAAACAAATAATCATAGAGAATCATTTCTTCTTAGTCAAGACTCATTGTCAAGACTATCTTAGTGGACAAAGTCCATTTCTGAACTGAGTCACCCTCGTTTCAGTCCTATTTCACTGAACTGGTATAACCTACCGTTCCAGCCATGTCTATCTCATGAGATATAAAATCTTTACCCAATGCATTGGAGGGAGATATAGGTCCCACCCATCTTATAATGAATCCTTTCTTATGTGTGCCACATAATCATAAATCATACATCATCGCATAACACATGTAACAAAAATGGAATTCTTGAAACATCATGACATCATAAAACAAATCATAGAAGGTAAATGACTTCATAAAAATAATTCCCTCACAACATAATCAAATCAATGTAATAATAGGGATAAAAACATAACCCTTTATTATCTTATATGGAAAATAATTTTGATAAAACACTTGAACTCCATTCTTTAGGAAAATATCCTTTCTTCTTCAAAAACACTTTTCTTTCTTAACATGTCATATAATTATAAACTAAAAGAAGTTGATTAAAAATAAACTTGAAAACATTTAAAGGAAGATTCTTGGAAATAATGTTTTAAAAATCCCTTTATTCCGTATAAGTTAAAAAAAACATTCTTCGTACTTTTGTCAGAAAAGTCAAAAAGTACCTCGTACGAAAAACGTCAAAAGATTCCTTTCATATCATTTACTAAAAACTCACCGAAGGGTAAAATTTGATTTTAAAAATTTAATGTGGATGGATATAATATTACATATTGAGGAAACATGGATTTGGATGATAAAATACACCCTAGTAAATTCCAAAGTATAAACAATCTCGGATAAAAATGAGAATGTGATATTTCCCTTACCTTAGGTCCGATTTGCTTCGTAAGTGTCTGAAACTCCTATATAATGATTTACATAATGTCCTTGACTTATTATATAATCATATTCATTGTTATTATAACATATATGGTTCACTTATGACTTTATATTACCCGTCCTTTTGTAAATTCCATGTTAAAAAGCGTTTTGGGTAAAATTGTTTCATTTGTCGTCCGTGTTTTGACTTTTAATTATTCATATGATTACTTAGATCATGATTACTTAATTATAGAATATAAAACATGATTTATATATATATATTCAGAATATACATATATATAATAAATCAGTAAATGGAATGAAATACACCGTTCATGGAGACGGTAGTCCGTACGTACGCCTGAACGCTGTTTTCGTTTCCTTATTGAATTGAATGGAATTAAGTAGATGACATACATATAAATATACATAAATAAAGTATCATTATTATTTCATATATTTCATTAGTACTTATTATATATACTTTATAATTATTCATGAATGGTTAATCATTGAGAATGAATCTCATCGCGTCGTGGAGACGGTAGTCAGTACGTACGCACGAGCGATGATATCGTTCCCATGGTCATGAATTGTGTTGAATTGTATGTATACTATTTCAGTATCAATATCACTTTATAATAATCATATATAGTTACTCATTACACCATTATACCCATCCAATTAAGGTGGTGGCGGAAAATAGATTACACCACGGCGTGGAGACGGTATTCCGTACGTACGCACGCGCGGTGATTTCCTTTTTCCGTAGGATGGATAGATTGTTAAATAGGGTTTTTTCATACTTCTAATAACATATCAGTATATGAGTGATACTGATGTTATTACTTCATAATGAAACAACTAAATAAGAAGAAGTTGAAGAAGAAAGAAATTGGAAAGGATCGGTAATGGATATCACCTCTTCTTTGAAGTGCTTCTTTGAGACATCCTTTTAGGGAACTAAAATTGGTCTTATAAGAAGAAGTGGACCTCTAGGATGATACTATGGAAGTGGAGAAGAGATTATGTCAGGGTTTGGACGAGCATGAAGGCTCAAAGTTGTGTGACGAAGAGAGGGACGAGGTGCCCTTTTATAAGGGAGGATAGGGGAACCTTTGGAATAACAAAAAATATTATTTTATTATAAAGTCAAGATCGGTTTTAAATAGCTCCAAATTGATTTATTTCGAGGCTAAGGTAGGGATGGGTCAAAATAATCTCATCCAATAGGATTTAGACAAGTTTAGGTTATTATATTAACCTTATCAATTAGATTTAACTCTAAGTTAAATAATTTAACTTTTACCGTGTCTTTTTGTTTTCTTACACTATATGGTTAATAAACATACTATAAGAAGACAAAAGAACCCCAAATTGTTTATTATTAATATATATAACCTTATCTAAGTCATTTGGCCGAACCGAAGATTTTTAGGAATAAAAGAACAATTAATAATATAATATTTGTTTTAAAAACTAATTTATGTCAATTTTGACACTATTTGGTACATGATTTTTATGAAATTTCTAACAGAATGATAAGTTCAAACAAAGTTACTTAAATCAACAATAAAATGTCATTTTAACCTAAAAAATTAGTTTAAGTCATAAAAAGTCTGAAATTACATTTATTTGGGCATTTATAACATCAATTATGTTAATATTTTCTTAAAAAGGTAATTACTACATCATCATTGTGTCATAAATAAATTAAATTATTTAAAGTATAAAAATTACAAATAAAATACAATTATGTAGAAAAGCTTTTTAGATTTCTAATGAATATTTATAGTCGAAATTATATTATGCATAGCCCTATATTAAATTTTTTTTAGTAAATAAACTTTGATTTTAACTCGTTTAACTCTTCTTTGAATTAAATAATAATAAATGTCCTAATCTAATCCAAGTGGGCATAAATGATAATATTTTACACATAAGGTTGTGTTTGGTCGAGATACACTTGTCCTGTAGGATTAGGACATGTGTTAGGGTAATAATAATTTCATTTTTACCCTAAATTACCCTATTTACTTTTAACCGTGGTAAATAAAAGTAAAAAGTTACTATTCACCAAAAATTATTTTCATCTCATTGAACCACATTTTACTTACTGACATCAACCGTGTTTCTCGGATTTTTGAAATTCCATTCACAGAAGCGGTAAAATTATGATTTATGAAAAAATTAATTTTTTTAACTACCACTTAGTAGTTTCACTATTCATCAAAAATTGAAGTTTTTCAGAAAAATGCCAAAATTTCACCCTAAGCTATAATTGATATTCCGAATTCAAAAATGATTTCTATTTTACAAAATTCCCAACATATCAGTTGCATTAATTAATTTTATAATTAATTTCCACTGTCACAACAAATAGCATGTTTTTAAGAGATAATAACTATCAAAAGATTAACACATGTTTATGTCTGATGTAAATGTGAAATTACATCCAATGACCAACATTGTATTGAATTGTAAAAATATATTATAAATATACTTTAAAACCACTCAAATTAATAATTTATCACTATTTATTATTTCGATTAAAAAAGTTGTTTTTAACTAAAATTTTGTAATTTTCACTATTCATCAAAATATGAAAGTTATCCAAAAAGTACCAAAGTTTCACCTTAGGCTAAGTTCGATACTAGGAATCTAAAAATGAAGTACATTTTGAGAGCTAAAATTTCTAAAATTTGAAAATGTGGTTATTACTTTTTTTAACGGCTAGATATAATAATATTTTAATAGCATATCGTTGTTTAGTGAAACTCGGTATTGCGTACTACACACGCTATCGAGGAAGGTCGCGATTGCGTGCAAGGAAAGACAAGGATGTGTGTTGTGCAAGATCCTTTTGATGTAGCGTACAACACAAGGCATTAATAAAATTAAAAAGAATATTTTTCGTAAAATCTCGGGCTGTTACAATAGTAATATCATATCATGAAGAAATTTTATTTCATATAATAAATAATTATTGTAGTTCCAAATACACTAGTGATTTAATAGTAAAGTATTAGAATTATAAATTAAAATAAAATAATGTTAATAAATTGTTAATGAATTAATTAACATGGAAGTTTTCTGTTGTATTATTATTTAGATATATATTTTATCATTGGTAGTTGGGTGTAAATTTTGATGGATGTAGTATAAAATTAAATGTCCATGTAGTTCCCCTTTGTGTGGTTATGTGCGATATATTCATCTTTTCTAAATACATATGCATCACTACACACAATAGTTTGGAAAAAAACAACCAATTTTTTGTGTGGTGCTTTCCTCAACATCCATGATAGAGGGGGATGAATGACTTATATCTCCCTCTCATTTATTAATGTTTTATACATAATTTTGGTTAGGTGTATCCAATTATATAATTTCATACCGTATTTTTTGTACACCAACCTTGGCCATCACAGATCTTGATTTAATGTATAGTTATATGAAGGTTGTAACATCTTGAGGATATATCACATATTATATTTAGAGATGGTGGACATACATTTCCAAGTTTTACAATCATGGGGTGAAATCTATTTCTGTATAATGAAATTACATGGTCTTTTGTAGCTTACGAGAATGCACTCAGTTATAGATGAGAGGATGATGCTACGTTGTAAATACCCAATGATGTCAATATCAGATGTCAGAACCTATATAGGACAGAGGTAGTTAGTGTTATGTCCTAATGGTTAATGAAAATAGGTAAGAGGGGGAAAATTATATTTTATAAAAATAATCAGAGTTATTAAATAATAATATAGTATTTTTTATTCAAATTCTACTACACTAATATTCACACCCCAATTGAAGGAGTATGATACACACAAAAATGGGATGCTATTATGAGGAATAATCCAACAACCTAGATTTCTACAACAAGAGAAATCTGAATCCAGAACATTGCTGATGAGATGATACAAAACTAGTGAGTATTTTTTATAGTGTTAATCAATACATGTGTCATTATTTTTTGGATATGTGATCATAAATAAAGATAAATTTTATAAGTTGTATAAATCATGTGTATTATGACTTTATATAGAAAACAACTCGACATAAATAATAAATACAATGAAATAAAACTCTTAAAAGTGAACAATAATATTTGTTTATAAATATATTTATTCTATTTAATGATTATGAATTAAAAATTTCCCGGGATCTAGTGAAGGTAGTTGGAAGATGATGAAGATATCAAGATTTTGGACTGTCAAATAATGATGAATTATTTTGAATTTCTCTTGTAGAAGATTAATTTGAGAGTGATGATCATCCAACAACAATTTCACTATATTTCTTGTATCACACCATTACATCCAAAATGTATAATCCAAAAACATCATTGACAAGTAGATCCAATTGAAATACATTTTAGAAACACTAGAAAATATCTTTTAATCAATTAGAATAAATAAAAAATAATATCCATGATATGTAATATTATCCTTTAGAGATAAATCCATTTCTAAAAGTATAGTTTCAAAATTTAAATTCATAAAAAAATTAAAACAATTTTTAAATTTTTTTGAATTATTCAAAACAAAAATACATGAAAATAGGAATTGAATACTCATTCGATCATGTTTGAATGAACCCATTAAAATAGCATGATATTTCATCCAACAAATTTTAATTTCAATATACTTTCAATATTATAATATAGATATCCAGATGAATTAAAATTTTCATAATTATATATTAAAAACATTAAGAAATATTTTACTATAATCATTAGAATCAAACAAGAATTTATAAACAATAAAAATATTGTATCCAACTTAAAATAATTATATTTAAAATTTATTGTTTCATGTACCATGTTCAAGA
Source organism: Viscum album (assembly GCA_963277665.1). Classification (NCBI taxonomy): domain Eukaryota; kingdom Viridiplantae; phylum Streptophyta; class Magnoliopsida; order Santalales; family Viscaceae; genus Viscum; species Viscum album. The sequence goes on from OY728151.1 coordinate 302,564,686, forward strand.
ATAAAAACAAGAATTGAATTGATATACAACCAAAACTATTTAAAACACTATAAAATCACTTAATATATATTCTAAATGATTTATAGGAATTTATCACTTTAATAAGAAATTAAAAACAATTATCATATGAATGTAGTAATTAAAATCATGAAAATAAGAGTGAATCATAGATAATATTTTTTTAGAGTTTTCATACTTTGTAAAAATGGTTTCATATAATTTCATAATAGTAAATTATCATGATACATAAAATTAAATAGTAAATTATAAATGATTTATAAGTAAAATAGTCCAAATAAAGGAAAAATGAATGGAAAATCATGTTGTGTAATGTTCATATATACATGACACATATGAGTACATGCAACCCAGTGTAGAGTTTATTAATAAATATATATGATTTAGTAAATGTAATGTGTGAATGAAAGAACTTATGTAAAAGTAAAATAATGCTTAATTTAATTGTTGAATCAAAAGTGGTGTGACCGTATATAGAAATACAACTACATTGATGAGATGAAAATTATAAATTCATTATCAGCATCTTAATAGATTTTTTGTTCCCAATTTATACACTTTAAAATGAAATTTTTTAATCTATTCTAGATGAATTAAATTTTTATAATTTTATTATATTTCTAACACATTTGATACCAATTCAGTCTGAAATCATTATAATATTTTACCCTTGAAAAACTCTAGAAATTTGTTTATGTAAAATTATGGAATTATTTAAAATTGGTGACAAAGCATTAAATGAAAAAATAACACAAAACAAAAACAATTTCAATTTTTCGTTATATATTAATTAAAAAAATATAATATTCATATATATGCATCAAAATAATAATATTTCAATTACATGGTGTGTATATAATTTCAAGATCAAAATACATATCCAAATGTAATCTGTAAATTATGATGTCAACTAAAATATTTTACTATTTTTGAGTTTCATTAGGGTAACCCAATAATTATATTACCTAATTAGACGTAACTAAGTTAGGTGAATAAGTTAATATTAATTTCATAAATGATAATTAAAATTAAATAGAAATTTTTACATGTTTGGTAAGGTTAAAAATAAATTCCTAATTGTTATTCTAGGTTAAATATAATGTTCTTCAAGTTATGTTAGTGTAAAAATACTTAGAAATATAATTTTTAAAAGAATATAAAAATAATAAATGAATAATATGAATAAATGAATAATAATTAATAAAATTTGATAATTTGATAATTATTAATGCACAAAATAATGTGGAAATAAGCCAATGTAATTGGTATAGTTGATTTCTGACTCACATAGGGAACAACATAACATACAAAAGGTTAGAGAATAAGATGTGTGACATTGGTGTTTGAGAGAGATAAATTAGGGGAAATTGGAGGCATAAAACATTTATATATACATTTTTGATAAATATTGTTTACCTATATGTCTTACATTGTGAGTGAACTATTGTGAGGATGAAAAGAGCAGTATTACCAATTTAAGTGATAAGTTGGTATAATGTTTTTATTCTCTGTGTTTTAGTATATTTATTTTCACATTTTTAATGAGTGGTTTTAGGGGGATTCTACTCAGTGTACATTTAATTTTTAGACTACCAATATATATTCCATTTTTTAGGTCCACGACAGCTTGTTGGGGATCGATCTAGGAAATAATATCTTGAGGAGTTATTTAAGAGCTATTGAAGCTTCACAGCCACTATTTAGGATTTAATTTTGGTACATATAGTTTTATTTTTTTATTAGTTATTTATGAAATTACATTTATTTATATTTCTTCTATATTTATTCCTTGTGTTGGTCGGTGTTCTCCCATCTTATTACTTAATCATTACATCTCTATAAGGGTAATTCCTCCTAAGCATTTTTGATTTAAATATCCTCAGTGTTAATCTCCATCTTGTGGTATATTAGAGGTGGGATTTGGGTGTCATTATCTCTCTATTAATTTCTATCCCAATAGGTGTAAATTTAGGGATAGGGGTAACTAACAAACATCCTTAATGATTATGGAGGGAAGTGGGATAAAAGGATGGATGTGTATTTATAACTAATGTGAGAGAGTTTTTTACTAATGTTGGGACATATGATTTTGGAATCTAGTTTTTGGAAAATTCAAAACTATTGTGTTCATATTGTTTTTTATTCATGGAATAAGGAAATTATGTTATTTTTTTCAAATTTATTCACTTGTGAACAAAACATTAATGCCCACAACGCGGTGTACACTAAACTGGTGACAAATTTGAGTATCCACATGACCTTAGGCGTGCCTCCTCATATGATTGAGGCTTTATTATAATGGTGAAGGTTTAAGTTATCACATGGGGAGACTACAAATGCTTTTTTAGAGTAATACACAACAAATAAAATGAAATAAAGGAATAAACAATGAATAAACAATGAACATGCAATACCAACATTTTCCACAAATGGGTATAATCCTACAACCATAAGTAAAAATGATATGTTATGTCATTATAATATCATGTCTAATGAAAAACCCAATTAGAGACAAACTGAATAATCCAAAAATGGGTTTGGACACCTTGTCTGGTCCCCTCCTCAATGAACAACTCAGGCAAAAAATCAACAATGTAGTATCAAGCCTTTGCCTTTGTCCTAGACTGTAACCATGAAATATTCATGGGTACCTAATGGTGGCCTGAGCAGGGTGTGAGTACAACTCAGTATTCACCACCAATGATTTATACAAAATATTGAGTCCAAAAATTTATTGTATCGATGTACTAAAATAATTAAAATATAAACAAAGGATAAACTGGGTTCCATTAATTAACATCTTTCACCTAAATGATTTCATTATTTATTCCATAGGATAAGAAATTAATATACAACCCAATAGCCTATAACTATTAACTACTATGCATAGGGGAGTATTTAAATCTCTCAATATCACTAGGGAAACCATTAAACAATCTACTACATTTTACTTACCTAGGTGCCTCATTATACATAGTCACATCCAATGAAACCATTAGGGGCCTAGAGAATCAATCTGAATCCCAAACCGATGCATTCTAAGGGTGGGTTCTGGAGCCTTAGTCCAACCTAATAAATGGGAGGAGAGTTAGTAGGATACCCACCCAACACCAATCCATGTGGATATTCATTAATAACTATTCATTACCTAATCCATTTCTATAATCCATAATCATGAAATTCACACATAATTTACAACACATCATTCATTAACTAAATAAACAATCATTACAACTTATCCCATTTACACATTCCCATTTATATGACTCAACTAACATATATGTTTCCATTCCAATCCATAAGTCATTTAACACATTCTCATTTAATTCATTTAACCCATTCACAATGTTCCGAACAACCTCTTATGCCATGTTAACAACTAGACACAACTACCCATGATCCATTTAATATCCCAAACCAATAGGTCAAGCAAATTTACCATGGGATCTACTTTATTAACATCAATTCTAATCTTAAAATTACCATTTTCCATTTTCGGGTGGGGGGACACCCAAAGGGTAACCATGTAATGTGTTTAATAAATGTCAATGAATCCAATAGGGACCATGAGGGTATCAATCCATCCCTTAGAAAACCAATTTCCCAAATCGTACTAAACCATAAAATTAACAATAAGAAAACATCCTAAATATAACAACATAAACATAAACCAATGATCAAGACTATGTGATACAAATTATAGAACACCTACCTCAAACCATTAGTTGAATTCTTTATTAAACAACTAATTATATATGGATTCAAGCACCCATTGAAACCCAAAACTAAGAGACACTAGAAAAATAGGGTTTTAGTACTTTAGAATAATAATTACAATACCATAAGCCTTAATCTTGAAAACGGGTAAAATTGAACCATAATAATTACCTTGAGCTTCGATCCACACCCAAAGACACTCCAAATGTCTTAGAAATGAAGGAGATAAATACTTGAGATTTATTGGCTATTTAGGTTCATCACCAGGGCTATTAAAAGAAGAATAAGAAATAAATTAGGTGACACACATAAAGTCCTTAGGGTAAAGAAATTAAAAACACACATTTAATGAGATGTATAGTTTTCCAAACCATGTGACAACCATGATACTTCTTTTATCTAGGAGGGTCTATGTCGTCCAGTTACTTCGGAATCCCCCACAGTTTAACAAACCATGTGACAACCATGTGGAACATCTATATCCATGACCACATGGTTTGGACTCCCCCTCGCATGGTTTATTTAACCATTTTCCCTTTTCCCCAGGACAGAAAGGTTTAGGTGCATGTTTATCCCTAACCATGCAACAACCAGTTACATGTACAAGATGGAAATTTTTATCATTATTTAATTATACAAACCCTTAGATAACCCTCAATCCTCCTCATTAACTCAGTAAAAATGAATTAAAAAAATTATGGTATTTAAAAAAAATCTAAATTAGAATGTATCTCCAATTTTTTTGGATCATACAACCTCCCCTCCTCGTAATAACTCTTCCTAGAGCCTCACTCCCAAACATTAATAATCTTCGAAAGAAAACTGATAGGTCCACTTGGTCGCATATCAGACTCTCTCTCCCATGTTTCTTCATGAATATTAACATGATGCTATAAAACTCAAACCAATGGAAGAGACTTTCTCTACATGACCTTCTCAATATGATCCAAAATAAAAACTAGATGTTACTCAATGGATGCATCATCCTTAATCTCAACATCCTTAATAGAAATTAAGTGAGAATGGTATGTTAGATATTTTTGATTTCGTGACATAAGAAAATCATAATTTATACCACTATACCACTATGGAAGAGCCAATTGGTGTGCCACCAGTCTGATCGTCTCCACTATATCAAACAGACTAATATACCCGAGAACCAATTTACACTGATTTTTAATCTTACGGTGTCCTTGGGATTGTGGTACCCATATGATCACTCAATATCCAACCATAAACTCAAGAATATCTACAATGTCGATCCGTATATTAATTCTTCAAACTCTGATCCATATCCATCCACTTCATGATTAAATGAACATGCTCTGATTTCTCATGCACAAGGATGGGAACCAAGAACTCTGACTCCCTAGCCTCCATCCAACATAATAGAGACTTACAAGACCTCCCGTAGACTGCCTCATATGGTTCCATCTGAATCATTTCATGGAAACTATTTTTATAGGAAAACTCAATAAAAGATAAGTTTTTCGGTTAGAATACACCGAAATCATGGGAATATTCTTTTAACAAGTCCTATTGTACCTAAATAATTTTCTTTTACTACCCATCTATCTACTGGTATAAATATGAACTCAAAAACTCATGTGTACTAGGTTCATTAAGCAACCCCATACAGAAGTGAAAAAAAATGTGAATCACGATATGAAACAATCATTCATGAAACCTCATGAAATTATACTATCTAATTGACATATAAATAACCCAACTGTTCTATAAAGTATGTATATCAAATTAGTAAGAATTGAACAACCATGGTCTACTGATCAATGACTACCAAGATCAAACCATTCTTTAATGAGGTCCTTAGAACACCCACAAAAAATCCATTATCACATAATACCATTTCCATTCTTGAATGTGTAATGGATATAAAGAACCACCTGGTCCATGATTCTCTGCCTTTACATATTGACATGTTTTTCACTAGGCCATGATACCTAAAACTACTTCCTTTATCCTTAGACACCAAAACTCCCTATGAAGTTTATGATAGATTTTGGTAAATCCAAAATGCACTTCCCACTTTGAGGCATGGAACTCATGGGAAAATTCTTCTCAAATTCTAGTAGGCACAAAAAATTCCCTTGAACACAAACTATCTCATAACCTCCTATAGTTCAATCGGAAGGTTTTTTCCCACATTTAAGACATTCCCTAAAGGATAAATATTTAAGATCCTCATATTTCCTATCCTTGATCTAACTCAAGAGCATAGAGGAAAGTACGAATAATGAAAGGGTCATCTTTTCTGGACCCTCCTATGCCTCCTGATGCATCTTAATAAACAACACCATCATAATTTTTTCAAAACAAGATTTCTGAACCACTGCATTTTTAGTATTTCAAATCAAATAATCTAAATAAATAGTTTCCTATAAAATGCATTTAAAATATATCAAAGTTAATGGACTTCATGTACTCATATCCACTTCTAAAGACTAAAATCACACTAGGAGAAGATATACATAAGGATATTATAATATGTATACACAATAAACTTATCTCCCAAAAATTAATTCAAAAAAAACATTAAAGAATAAACCACATCATCATATTCAAGATCATTTGTTGGAAAATTTCATTCATGAGTCCTCAACATTCATGACCCATATACCAAAAATCGATAACCGAACATCAATAATACCTCAAGATAAACAATATATGCATCACAAAAAATGTACTACTCCTTACATGGCTTAGGAAGTATCGAAATCGGGGTAGAATTCAACCAATTATTTAACTACTAAAAATCTCACTAACATGCCTCTGTCCATTCAATATTTCTTCCATTCTTGGTTGAACCCAAAAGCAGTGCATCCAAATAGGATAATTCTATAATGAACCTTCAATAATATCCTAAAAACCCTTGAAAAATTATAACATAAAAAACATTATTGTGTTTATCACAATATACAACATCTCACACATTCTCTAGGACAACATAATAATAATCCTCAAAGATTATGTGACATAATAAATTTACCATGTCGATCCAAAAAATGAAACATGGAAAATTATTCATATATCCTATTCAATCATACTGTATTCAAAAAAAATGTCATCATGATTGGAGTGATTGTCACGATTCTTAATGTATACTAATATTTCACCTAAAAACAACTATAAAATGATATAGGTATGGGTGAAATTTTATGTTAATTAATGTAATAAACACTTTATGTGCATTGGTGAACATGAAAGACATCACAAAAAACACTTAAAAAAAAGAAAACTTCTAATGAAAGTAGTCCTGGTATATCCGAATTCCACACCCTCAACTTGAAATACCTTGATCTCACATAAATTATGTATGAAAATAACTAGGCTATCATTTTGTAAAAAAACATCATCAAATTGAGGAAGATGACATCTTTTTAATTCTATCATGCTATTAATCTTCTTATAATCACCACATAATCATATATATTTTGTCATCCTACATGGAAAAATACATTGGAGATCCCCAATTTGATGTTTTCAGTTGAATAAACCCCATGTTTTCTAGTTCCTCCAACTGATTTTTTATGCTCTTGGAGTTCTTTAGGGGCAATTTTGTATAGAGGAATGGAAACTCGTTCTGCCCCCATTAACAAATCTATTGTGAAATCAATATCTCTATGGGTGGAATCCCCAAGAAATATTTAAGAAACACAACACGAAATAAATTATTCCAGATAAAATAAATGCTTCTATACACCCCCCCATAATCGAGCATAACACATGGCACATAGAGTTTGATTTCACCAAACTACACACATACTAGCCATGCATGGATTGCTCAGATATCCCTTTCCCCATGATGAATATAAGTAATCCCTTATGGGGACATAAATGTTACCCTACGATTGTAATAGTCAATATGGGCCTATTAAAACACTTAGAAAATCCATTCCCAAAACTAGGACATAACCCAAAATCTCAAACAAAAACAATCCCAAAAAAGCACCCAAATACCTCTAGGTAACACCCCTTACACTATCATATATTTTTGGACAGAACTTCTAATGGTGTATTGATCTACATGACCCCACACATATGTTCCACCACTAGGGAAAACACACTAACAATATGTGTAGATATAAAATAATGGTAGGAACCTGTATCAAATAGAGCATTTAAATGAGGGGCTGTTACTAGAATCGTACATCAAACTATTAATGGACCAGACTTTCCAACTCCAGGCACTACAAAAAAACTCAGTTTTCACAGCACCACCCTTTATCAATGCTTTTTTTAGTAGCACTGGTAGGGGGTCTTTTTTAGTGATATTTATTATCACTAATAATTTGTAATTTTTAAGTAAAAAACATGAAAAATAATATATTTTAAATAATTATATTTATATTGATATAAATATAATATATATTTTTTAATATATGTTTCAGAAAGTATAAATAGATTATTAAATTTAATTTATAATAAATATAGTGAAAATGGATTTTGAATATTATAAAAGATGTTATTAATTAACTATTTTCTAATTATCCTCTATTAATAATCATTTAGTAAAAATTTTAAGTAATAAGAAATCCAAAAAAATTAATAAAAGATCTAAAATAAGTTGAAAGTGTAACTCAAACATCAAATGGCCATAAGTTTTGATCCTAGGGTCTGTTTGAGCTCTATAGCATATCAAATTGAATCATGCGATTAGATCTATGCACTATTTACCCAAGGGAACACTCTATCACATATTTTGTGCCCCAAAAGGCCCAGAAGGCTTTTGAAATTGAGTTTTTAGTCAGCATACCATGATTCTTTGACATTCAAACAAGTATAAATTCTGATCAGGATATTTGTTAGGCATGTTGCACATATAATATAGAATATTGTTTCATTTTATTCGTTTTGAATGGTTGTGGAGTTGAAACAGGCTTTTGGATGAGGATCATTTTAACATTCTATGGTTTTTAGACACACAAATATATGTATTTATTCATAAATATATTTATCTCTCTATGTGTGTGTGTGTATTGTATATTTGTTTTCATGTATCTATTTATTTGTTTATAAAATCACATAAAACCATATTTTATTAATTTATTTACATCTAATCATATAAAAAACTATTAATATACCAATAAATATGTGGATAGAAAATTATAACTAAATATATGTATATATATTTTGATATATGATTAAATTTTAATATATATATATACTCATATATGAATAAATATATATGTATTAATATAAATAAATATATTTATATTAATATGAATCTATATTTATATAAGAATAAATATACCCATATATATAAATATATTAATATATGAACAAATAAATAAATAAAAATATATATATTAATATATGAATAAATATATATGTTTATATATAACAAAATATATTTATATTAATATTATTTTATATTAAAATGTAAATAAATATAACTGTATATATATTAATATACAAATTAATATATGAAAATATTTATATATATTAATATATGAATAAATATATATGTATAGACATAAAAAAAAATTTATCCTAATATGAATGTATATTAAAATACGAATAGATATTACTATATATATTTATAAAAATATATAGTTATATCATTAAATGGAGAAAACAACTAAATGACTTAGTGGTAAAACTGCAGACGAGCAAGGGGGGAGATCTTAGGTTCGAGTTCTGGTGGAATCAAAGGCGCACTAGCATGTGGGAGGAGGTTGCGTAGGTGAGGGAAGTCTGTAGTGAGAGGTAGGGGTCAGTCACTATTAAACCCCCCCCCATAATGTATTCTTTTTTAAAAAAATTATTTTTTTTACTTTTATCTGCGCTTTTTTCAGCACTGATAAAAGGGACCTTTAAAATCACTTTTCAGAGTTCTGATAAAAGGGACCCCCACCCCATTATCTTTTCCTTGATTAACAATACCTTTCTAGTACTGTTAATGCCCTTTTCTTGCACTGACAAAGGCCAAATTTTCAATAGTGAGATATAGGCTAAACTGCATGAAGTAGTCTTGTTCTTCTACACAGGCCTCCAGTCTGATTTCCATGAACTGTGATACCCTTTTGATATGGATGATCTCTCCCAAAAGTACCACTTCCATTACCCCAAATAGTAGATCTCCAACTTCCCACATGATATGGGGTAATAGAATGACTACATGTACTCTGTATCAGCCTCAACCCTCTATCAGTACCTATCTGTTAAGAATTCCAAAAAAAAAACATATGCACGTTTCAAAACCTTCCTAATTATTAACACTCAAATAGTTATTGGGGACACTCATCACACATGTGTTATGAACATCCAAATTAATATAGGAAATCTATACCAACACACTAGTGGTTTTTTCCCTTTTCTGACTACATGTTCCACCATTTCATGTGTGTAAGCTCTCTAAGTAGCACTTTCTACGATCATAAGATGCACCACTGGGTCACCCAATGGGAACTGCATGTACACAACTTGAATCATCTTTTAGATTCCCTTTTTAAATAAGGACACTATCCACCACCATATCAACCCTATACAAAAGGATGATATTCACTTGGTACTTAATATCACGTCCATGTCCATCCTTTAAATATCTCTACATAGCACAATAATACCCTAAAAAAGTTGGAACAAAGCATTGAATATTTTTGAAGTGGACAACATAATCCATTTTGAACATTGACCCATGAGTCATCCTCATTAACTCTGAGGACTTTTCCTAACTCAAGGTATCTGGAATGAAATGTTCCAAAATCATTTCCTAGAAATCATTCCATGTCTTACCATCAACTTCTTGGGCCTAAACTAGAACATCTCATGAGAACTTTTCTTGTACATTCATAATGTAAGAAACAACATGACTCTATTCTTGGGAGGAGTCCCCAAGTGATCAAGAATCTTAGGAATGGAGTCTATCCAGAAATCAGATGCATCGGGTCCACCCTGGCAAGAAAAAGTCCTAGTTTTTTTATCTAAAACTCCCTTGTTAGTTCAATCGTACTCATCACAACCCTCCCCAGATCTCATTCATTCATTTGAATAAAACGTCCATGTAATAACCCAGACATTCATTTCAGGTATGTCTTTTCTTTTACTGTAGTTTTTGAGAAAAGAGTATTTTTTGTAAATTTTTGAAGTACACACCGTTTACATTATGAGTACACGTCGTGTACTCCTTTTCCGCTCAAAGCTGTGTGTTGGCCGTGTTCAGGACACACACACGGTGTGTAGGGGTGATGTGGAGGCCACATAAAGCGGTGTACAGAAAATTTGAGTACTCATCATGTACCCTAGAAGTGAACGCCGTGTACTTTATATTTTTTAATTAAATATACCGGGGTCACGCCTAATCCCTAGAATGACCTTCTTCTAGGTCTCGTTCGATCAAGAGCTTCCGTTCGTCCATGAATCTTCTTCGATACCCTGAGATTCCGTCTGACCTCCATTTTAGATGTCGTCTATTGCGTTTGGATCACCTCGGTAAGCTCTCTCGTATGCTTTGGCCTTGTTCCCTGTTTTCACATCTTTATTAAGATAACATGGGTTGAGCGGTTCGGACGTTTTCTCAGATCATCGACTTCTTAAGAAGAATAAATCATCATGGTTCAATTATATCGATCTCCTAGCATCTAGGTACGGGGTTTGTGATTTTTTTTAGGAAGTCTTTGAATATTTTTTGCAATTCCCCCAATTCCCTTGAACGTGGTATTTTGTGTGTTTCCTATTTTTCCCCTATTGTTGCCTGCTTTTCTTGATTTCTTGAGTAGAGGTCATTTCTTGTGAATAGGTTAATCTTTACTGTGTGCTGGATGTTTTTCCATGCATGTTTTTCTTGTTAGGAATTTTTTAGTTTCCATGCATAGTTGTAGGATAGAGGAACTGTTGTACTGTTATGTTTTAGTGCCTTAAAATAATATCCAAGTAGTTCTTGTGGTTTACTTGGGGCGATATGCATGCTATGAATTTTTGATTTACATAGGTTTAAGAGAACCTAGTGTAGTGGATCATAGGGATAATGAACGTAAGGGCTTCACCAGAGTGTCTTCAATTTACGATGTGAGACCACATGGGGAATTGATGATGAGTGCTTCCTCAAAGAGTCTTTAGTTTCTCGACTTGGGCCACAGGGGGAATGTGACTTTGAGTGCTTCCCCATAGATCCTTTAGTACGATACGAGACTATAGGGGGAATTGATAGTGAGTGCTTCCTCAGAGAGTATATTATTTTGCTAAACCAGAGGGGAGAGACTGTGTGTTACTCCCAGAGGGTTGATAGTACTTGTAGGTTGAACAAGAAGGGTTAGGCCATGAGAACTACCAAGGGTGTTTCCTATTGTTCTTCTTGTTGATTGGCTGTTGCTTTTGAACTTTATATGCTAGACTCCGTGGATTGTAGCTGTTGTGTGATTTCCTGTTTACTGCATCCTGTATTTTTGCTACCATGTATTCACTGAATGATAAGAATATATCTTTGGGTGCATTCCTACTGGGACCTTGTCTCACACCCTATTTGGGCCCAAATAGATTATTTTTTTACATGGATAAATAAGGGCAAGCACCCTTCTACTTCAGGTACTTGACTTGCTGTGGAGCTGGAGAGCATGGGACTAAGCTATGGCATACGATGTTGAGGTGTTTACCTGTTTTCTCTTTCTCTTTGGTTTAGTATTGTATTCAGATTTGTGACTTGTTTAGATGCCTTACTAGACATATGTATCATGCATCATTTTATATACATGTGTGTGTGCTCCAGTTGTTTACTATTAGTCTTTCTCTACTTATCATTTACTCTTGTATGGACGGTTACAGTTTCAGCTATTGTCTAAATGTTTTTCTTCTACTGTGTACTTTGAAAATGAGGGCATAGTATATCAACTATCACACCCATGCCCCTTGCTACTAGTCAGCAGCCTCTAGCGTTTGGGGAAATGTACTTGAGGCCATGTGAACAACCAGGTACAAGGTGCCTCTGGGTGTCTTCTGGAAATGCGACATTACAAAGTGGTATCAAAGGGTTTCTTTTCTCTTTATTACTGTTTAGAGCCTTTATCCAGGGATATGATGGATTTGGTACTTGGTATTAAGCTGGGCTCAGGAGTAGCTAACCCGTGTATAGGGAAAAGCCAATCTACCTTTATTATTACAGTTTTTTGGTTTTTTAATGTTGTAGTTGATCTGAATTCACCTAGAGTGATTTATGTGCCTTGTGTGGTTATTTTTGTTGATATTGTGGTTCTATTTCTGTCACAACCCGATGTGATGAGGGTATGCCATCTCATGCATCATATAGGAACTTGTAAGAAATCGCATGCCATGCATTCTTGCCATTCCATCTATTGTGCATTAACAATTTCATGTTTCTGTGATAGATGTTTTGTAGATTATGCATACTTTTGTGGTAGATTCTTTGATAAAATCCCTAGAGTTTGACAGAAAGGTTGTTTGTATTTTACATTGATTAAATGAACGCAAAATTTTGGTTCTTGAGGTGTTATGGGCCCTCTTCACTCGGAAATTAGTGAATCATTGACATGTTTTCCCTAATATATGATTGTATGGGATTCCATGATTTGATTCTTTGGGAGTATAGGTGCTCACGAATCAGAATTTGGCACTATCATGATTGTTTTTCAGACTTTTTTGGGCTTTAGTAAAGTTTCAGAGCTACTGCCTGGAAAAACCAGAAATACATGGAGTGTAATTTATATATACACACCGATTAGTTTTTAAACCGTGTCACTGACTGGGTGGGAAGAAACACAAGTAGTGAAAAATCTCCAGGAACATGTCGTGTACATTAGGTACACGCAGTGTAGTAGTGAGCCGTGTACCCAGCCATGTCACTAACAACATGGGTCGGGGAAGCTCGTGTAATACACGCTATTTTTGGGATGAACACGCCATGTGGCCTTGTTCTTAGTACCCGGGCATGTCATGAACAACCCGTGATGGTGTTATCTCCTCTTATAAATGCTGTTCTTGTCTAGAACACCCCATGTAAGGGTCATACTTGTACCCATCCGTGTCTCCAACAACATGGGTCGAGAAAAGTCTTCAAGTACACTCTCTGTTTGTTTGGAACAAGCCGTGTAGTTTCAGTCGTGTAACCGACCGTGTAACTAACAACACGGGTCATTGAAACCTTGTCTACTATATGCCATGTCCAAAATGAATATGTCGTGTAGTCTCAGATTAATTAGATCGTGTGGGTTTGCTGTGCAAGGAGACGTGGGCAGAGGAATTAGGTTATGTACATGCCGTGTAGAGTTTATACACGTCGTGTAGTCTTGTTATATAAAACCTGAGAGTTTCATTCTCTTGTTTCCATTTTGTACTATTGTGTTCTTAGTCCTTGATATTACTGATCAAAGTTATGCTTTTGATCTTCCACAGTTATGCCTCTAAGATGTCCTCTGGTTGTACGTTAGTTGCTAGATGGTGATCAGACACCAGATATGACTGATCAGGGACTTCCTGTCAATCCTCCAGTCTGGCCAGCCTTGGATCTAGCTGTCATACCAGTTGTAGGAGCTGATGCACAGTTCATGGAAGGCTTTGTGAGTATGATACAGACCTTTCAAGGAGAACCACCTCCTGCGACGACAATGACAGATTTTACATGGGTGTTCTAGAAGAAGCATCCTCCTACTTTCTCGAGGGAAAGAGGACCACACGCTGCAGTGTCATGGCCGGAAGCCATGCTGACTATCTTGAGCATCTAGAAATGCCTCCAGAGAGTCGGGTCAATATTTCTACCTATATGATACGAGACTTCACCAAGAGATGGTGGGACATGATCTCATAGGCAGGTCATCAACAGGTTATGGCTTGGTAGGTGTTCTAGCATGTCTTCTATGACTACTTGAACCCAGAGACCCTGAGGGCCGATCTGGCCCGAGAGTTCATGAGTCTAGGGTGGGGTACTCTTTCTGATATGGATTATTACTCTATTTTCCCTGAGCTATAGTGTTTCACACCCCTCTGAGGTGGAGATGGGGTGTTACTAGCAAGGAAGTTTGTGGATGGTCTCAGGTGGGAGATTCGTTCGAAGGTGAATATCTTCTAGTTTAATTCCATCAATTCCACCATCAACTAGACACTGATTGCGGAGCGCAATCAGAGAGACATTGGATCTGCGAGCGAGGGTGGTTCTGCTTCCAGAGCTAGTGTTCATACAATTGATAGCAGGAAGCGCCATAAAGAGTCTACACGGGGTGATCCGAGGAGGAAAGATACGTCTTCAAGTAGCCATGTGTTATGATACCAGTGTGGAAAGGATGGGCACATGAGGCCGCAGTGCTAGAAAGACCCTGTGGAGTGCCGATATTGTAGCAAGATGTGTCACCTTCAACGTTTCTGCTTGGTTTTCTCACCAGTAGCTGTTGACGGGGGTTCTTCTATAACCCCTCGTTCAGTATCATCACCACCAGTTTCTCACCAGTTGGGGAACTGGAGTTCTTCCGGCCATTCGGGGAGAGGTGGAGGTCGAGGCCATGGTAGTCAGTCACCAGTCATTTAGCATCAGTAGGGAGGATCAGCTCAGAGTGATCAGACAAGGTCACAGGGCCGTGGGGCAGGCCAGAATTATGTTGTGGAGCAGACCTATCAAGAGCAGGATCCCGGACCTTCTATAGTTCGAGGTACGATCTTAATAGCCTCAGTTTTATCTTAAACTCTTTTCGATACTGGTGCTATGCATTGCTTTATCTCGGTGGCTGTTATGGAGATCCTTGGGCTCTATATCTTTCCTTCTGCAAAATTTTTGACACTAGACACACCATTGAGGATGAGGAAATCTACTGTACGTCAGTGTAGAGAGTGCCCTCTCGAGGTTGCAGGGTATCATTTCTTATGGGATCTCTATGTCCTAGAGATGACAGGCTATGATTTAATTCTTGGGATGGATAGGTTGGTTCCTTTCCAAGTAGTCTTCAACTGTTATCGCCATAGGGGGACTTTTATTTCACTAGAGGGTGAATCTTTTCTTCACAGAGGTGAATGGGATGTTTAGGAGTGTTTTGCAGGACTCGAGCATCATGGGCTAGAAAGGGTTATGGCCTAGATTGCTAGTATTTATATGGATGACCAGGGGAATTCACAGTTAGACTTTCCGGCAGTGGTGAATCATTTCAGGGATGTCTTTCCAGAGTACTTCTCAGGTTTTCTACTAGAGCGTGAGGTAGACTTTTCTATTGAGCTCATGCCAAGAGCGGAATGAGTGTCCATTCCTCCTAATAAGATGGATACACCTGAGTTGCAGGAGCTTAAGAAGTAGTTGGAGGAGTTGCAGGAAAAGGGTTTCATCCGACCCAGTACTTCTCCATGGGGTTCGCATGTCCTTTTTGTGAAGAAGGGAGACAGTACACTTAGGCTCTGTGTGGATTATTGGAAGCTAAACCAGTTTATGGTCAAGAACCGATATCCCTTGCCATGTATTGATGATTTTTTTCGATCAGCTTCGAGGATCCTTGGTGTTCTCGAAGATCGATTTGTGGTCCGGTTATCATTAGTTACACGTTAGAACATCAGATATCCCTGTGACAGCATTCAGGGGCATGTATGATCTCTAAGATTATACTGTTATGTCGTTTAGTCTCACGAATGTGCCAACATTTTTCATATAACCGATGAGCCGATTGTTCCGTCCTTACTTTTATTCTTTCTTTATAGTATTTTTGAATGATATCTCGGTGTACTCACAAAATCGACATGACCATTCTACTCATATTGAGATCGTTCTGTGTACACTGATTGAGAATTGTCTTTATGATAAACTCTCAAAGTGCCACTTTTGGATGGATTAGATTAACTTATTGGGTCACGTCATCTCAGAGTAAGGAGTATTTGTGAACCTAGAGAAATTGAGAGATATAGTTTTCTCGGAGCATCCGATGAACGTTTTTGAGGTACAAAGTTCTTTAGGGCTTGCTAGATAATACAGACACTTTATTCGGGTCTTTTCATGCCTAGCAGCACCATTGACAGGTCTGGCCAAGAAGGGGGAGAAGTTCTTATGATCAGATTCTTGTGATTCAGCCTTTCAGGATCTGAATGGAAGGTTGACGTCATCACCGATACTAGTCTTGCTAGATCCGGGAAAAAGTTATACTATTTATTGTGATGCTTCGGGTATCTGGTTGGGAACTATGCTTATGCAGGGATATAGAGTCGTTGCGTACTGGTCTCGGCAGTTGAGGCCACATGAGAAGAACTACCTGACACATGATCTGGAGTTGGAATCTGTCATTCATGTGTTGCGCTTTTGGAGACATTACCTTCTGGGAGAGCACATTGTGGTTTTCACCGACCACAAGAGTATCAAGTACATCTTCACTCAGCGTGATATGAATCTGAGAAAGCGCAGGTGGGTCGAGTATCTTCAGTCTTTTGATTTTGAGCTTGCCTATATGCTGGGAAATTGAAACGTAGTGGAATATTTGTTGATCAGGAGAACTCAGATTCAGGCAGTTCAGGAGGCCAGTAGGGAGTGGAAGCTTATGGCTCTATTATCTGAGATGCATCTGGAGGTGCATGACAGCCAGGGATAGACTTTCCTATCTTATGTAGCAGTCACCTCTATACTTCCTGATCGGGTACAGTTGAGACAACTATCATACTCATAAGGCTTAGTCATGAGGTAGAGTGTGTCAGGAGAGGACCCTCTTCTTGGATGGTCAGTGTGGGAGTATGAGATCTTGTGTTTCCATGGACACGTATGGGTGACAACAGACACACATGAGGAGCTGATGTGGGATTTTCATTCTTCAGATTGGTCAGTTAATCTTGGAGTCACCAAGATGTATCAAAATCTTCATCACCAGTACTGGTGTCCGGGTATGATGATATATGTTGTTGGTTTTGTCTTGAGGTGTTTTACTTGTCGGCAGGTGAAGGCGGAGCATCAACGACTAGCAGGCCTTTTACATCAGTTACCTATTCCAGAGTGGAAGTGGAACGATGACACGATGGAATTTTTGACTAGATTTCCGAGGTCTCCTCGAGGGAACAATGTTTTTTGGGTTGTCATCAATAGGATTACGAAGGTTTCTCACTTCTTACCAATCAAGGAAACCTTCAGTGTTGATGATCTAGGACTACTATAAATCCGAGAGATTGTACATCTGCATGGAGTTCCACACTCCATTGTTTTAGGCAGAGATGTGTGCTTTACTTCTTGGTTCTAGTAGGGGATTTAGAGGGCTTCTGGTACACATGTACTTTTGAGTACAACATACCATCCCTAGACAGATGTCCAATCCGAGCATCCGATCCAGGTGCTTAAGGATATTCTTTGAGCTTGCATTATAGAGTTTGGTGGTTCTTGGGAGAAGTATATCCCTCTTGTGGAGTTCTCCTACAACAACAGTTTTCAAGAAACAATTAAAATGGCACTTGACAAGGCAATGTACGGTAGGCCATTCCAATCACTTTTATGCTGGTTGGAGGAAGTATAGGTGGCTTTAATGGGACCTCGTCTTGTTCAGGAGACCTTAGAGAAAATTGAGTTGATTAGGAAGAAGAAGAAGGCTACAACACATTGTCGACAGAAGTCTTGTGTTGATCAGTGGAGATGACCATTAGTGTTCGAGGTCAGGGATCAGGTTTTCCTATGTGTCACACTGAGGTTGGGACACAATAGGATTTAGAGATAGGGTAAGATTTCATCGTGGTATGTCGGGCAGTTTGAGGTATTTGAGAGAGTTGGGATGGTTGCTTATCAGTTTCAGTTACCTCAGAGGTATCGGGTCATGAATGAAGTCTTCCACGTCTCTCAGCTTCAACGTTACTTTTCAGACCCATCTCATTTCTTTCAGCCTGAGGAGGATGTGCTCAAAGTAGATGCATCGGTTGAGGAGAATCCTATCTGGATTGTTGATCATAGTACGAAGGTCCTCCTCGGTAGGTATGTTCCTCTAGTACGGGTGCTATGGCAGCACATGTGAGTACAGGATGAGACCTGGGAGAGGGAGGCCGATGTATGATCACAATGGGAGGAACTGTTCGGGGTTCCTTCTTCTAAGCCTCATTAGGGAAATTTGGGGACAAATTTCTTTAAGGGGGGAAGTTTGTAGGAACCTGGATCTTTATATCAGGTATGTATTTCCTTTTCCAGGAGTTTTTTGAGAAAAGAGGTGTTTCTAGAAATTTTTTATGTACACACCTTGTACTTTATGAGTACACACTATGAAATTCTTTTCCACTCAAAGCCGTGTTCTAGCTGTGTCCGGGACACACACATGCTATATAGTGGTGATGTGGAGGCTGCTTAAAGCGGAGTACAGAAAAGTTTAGTACATTCCATATACCCCAAAAGTACACACCGTGTATTTTCTTTTTCTTCATTAAATGGACCGAGGTCGTGCCTAATTGCCAGAACGACCTTCTTCTAGGTATCGTTTGTCTGAGAGCTTCCGTACTGATGTGATTCTTCTCTGAGCCCCCATGATTCCATCTAATCTTCATTTCAGCTGCTGTCGATTGCATTGGGATCACCTCGGTAAGGTCTCTCTTATGCATTATCCTTGCTCCATGTTTTTTCCTCTTTCTCAAGATATTGTTGGTTGAGAGGTTTAGACGTTTTCTCATATCTTCTAAATTCTTAGGAAAATCAATGATCATGTTTCAATTATATCGATCTCATAGCATCGAGGTAGGTGGTTTGTGCCTTTCTGTAGGAAGTCTTTGAATATTTTGGGCAATTCCACAAATTCCATTGAATGAGGTATTGTGTGTGTTTCCTATTTTTCCCATGTGGTGGTCTACTTTCCTTGATTGCTTGAGTAGAGGTCATTTCTTGTGAATAAGGTTATCATTACTGTGCTCTAGATGTTTTCTCTTGCATGTTTTTCTTTTTAGGCATTTTTCCAGTTGTTATGCCTAGTTTTAGGATAGTGGAACTGTTGTACTATTATACTGTTGTGCCTTATAATGATAACCAAGTAATTCATGAGGTTTACATGGGGTGATACATGCACTATGCATGTTTTTTTACACAGGGATGAGAGAACATAGTGTATTGGACTATAGGAAGAATGGACATAAGGGCTTCTCCAGAGTGACTTTAATTTTTGATGTGATACCACAGGGGGAATTGACAATTAGTGCTTCTTTTGAGAGTCTGTAGTTCCTAGACGTGGTTCATAGGGGGAATGAGACATTGAGTGCTTCCCCTGAGATCCTATAGTACGATACGAGACTATAGGGGGAATTGACGGTGAGTGCTTCCTCAGAGAGTCTATTCATTAGCTGAACCAGAGGGGTGAGACTATGTGTGCCTCCCAGATGGTTGCTAATACTTGTAGGTTGAACCATAAATGTTAGGAAATTAGAACTACCCGGGGGGTTACTTGTTGTTCTTCTTGTTGATTGGATGTTACTTGTTTACTTTATATTCTAGACTCGGTGGATTCTAGCTGTTGTGTGGTTTCTTGTTTACTGCTTCCTGTGTTTTTACTACCATGTATTCATTGATTGTAGGCACAGATCTTTGGGTGGTTTCCTACTAGGAGCTTGTCTCATATCCTTTTTGGGTCATACTTTTGGGCTGAAAAAGCATTTATTTTTGTAGGTATAGATAAGAGAAAGTGCCATTCTACTTCAGGTACTTGACTTGTTGTGGAGATGGAGAGCATGGGACCGAGCTATGCCTTGTGATGCTAAGGAGTTTAGCTATTTTCTTTTTCACTTTGGTTTAGTATTGTATTCATCATTGTGACTTTTTTGTCTGCTTTCCTAGACATTTGTATCATGCATAATTTTATATACATGTGTGTGTGCTCTAGTTGTTTACTGTTAGTCTTCTGCTTTTTATCATTTACTCTTGTATGGATGGTTACAGTTTATGTTGTTGTCTAAATTTTTTTCCTCCACTGTGTACTCTTCCAATGAAGGCAGAGTTTCCCCACTATCACACCCTAGTCCCTCACTGATAGTCGGAAGCCTCTGGAATTTGGGGAAATGCGCATGAGGCCATGTGACAAACCAGGTACGGGTTACCTCTTGGTGGATTTCGGAACCGGGGCGTTACAGGCTAAATTTTTAAGAGAACTTCTTATGTCCCCTATTATCCTAGACCACCAGGATTTCATTCTTCAATTCTAGATGATCATTCTCGATTATTTCATCATACCTCCCAACTAGCACATGATATCATGGTGTCATATTCCTACAATTGAAAAAACTCACTTCAGGACACAAAACAATAATGTCCATAGTTGCAAAATAGAGGGATCTACCCTAGCCATATCCACCCATTACACATAAATTAAACTAATGGATTTTAAATCTCCACTTTCACTACATTTATCTATCCCCATGATGGTTTATGGTCAACATGGTGTAAAAAACTAATATAGTCACAAATATTTCTTTATACACCCTTTTTAATCCACTTTACCAACACAACATAAATCTTGTTCACTTTGGAACCTTTTCCTTATTAAAATTACCTCTACCACATGTTAAAATCATTATAAATATTCATTACGAACCGTTATTTATACATTATTTCACAATTATTTTATTTTACCAATTGGAATTTTCATTATTAAGCACCACCTCTTTAAAACTTTATATAAAAAATAAATTCATTTTACCCACATGTCTCAAACATATTTACCATGTGTTCTTATCATGATGAATTCCACCTATATCATTTGTTTACTAAAATGATGCATGAATGCACAACCACATTACATTCTAACCATGAGAAAATATCATAAAATAGTTACATCACACAACAAGTGAAACACCCATTGGTAAAATATCATTTAAATATGTCAAAACTCATCAATAACAACATCACCACCCTAGAAAAATGGTTTTCCCCCATACATGGGATAAATAATCATAAGAATGAGATCATTAACAAGATATGATACATCCCAATATCCTTCATACAATTTCAAAATAGTATGGAAATAGAAAAGAACCTAATTTGATACCACTTTGTAACATCCCCAACCTGGAGGCCACTAAACCAGTTCCTCGATCCAAGTCAGTACAAGACCATAGACACGCATCCCCGTATTCTAGAGGCTTTAGACTAGTATCGAGGGTCTAATAGATGATGTGGGGAAACTATACCCTATTTTTTAGAAATCCATAGAAAATACTATAAAATAAGCTAACAAAAAATAAATAAACAACAAAAATGCATTACCATCATTCCCTAAAACTAGGTAGAAGTCCCCAACAAAAATTAAACATTCTATATAATGTCACTAAAATATGATGTGTAAAGAAATCCCCAAAAGTAGAGAAAATAAATAATCCCCAAAATATATTTTAACACCATGTTCAGTCCCCTCCTCCATCAACAACCCATGCACCAAATAAACCGTCTAAAACCAGGCCTTATCTCTCATCCTAACCTACACCCATGAAATCTTCTTGGGTACCCAATAGTAGACCGAGTGGGGCGTCAGTACAACTCAGTAGGTCACCACAAATAATTTATAAAAATATCTAGTCCCTAATGATAGTGTATTCTTGTACAAAAATCATCACATGATATAAAATGATAAAATGCATGCCATTAATTATCAATTTTCACCTGAACCATTTCCTTATTTGTTCCATGGGTTATGCAATTAATTTTAACCCAATGACTTATGTCAGTCAACTACTAAGAATAAGGAAATATTTAATGTTCCCTATATCATCAGAGAATCAATTTTGTAATTAATTATGTCATACTTAACATGGAGCCTCAGTATAGGTAGTATCATCAAATGTAGGGGCCTAAAAACATAGTCCATCTCCCTATCCCTTGAAATCCATGGGTGCTGTATAGAGCCTTATTCATGCCAGACCTATGTGAGGAGCCTGATTCTGATATCCCACACATCACCAAGCCATGTTGACATGCTATAATAATCATTCATTACATAAACCATCTCAATAAAACATAATCAACCAATATACAAATCATTTATAATTCAAAGTTCATTATATACATAAACCATCAATAATTATAATCTCATTTAAATATTCCAATTTATATTTTTTAACCCACTTACACCAATACGTCATTTAAAACATTCACCATAATTAATTTATCCCATTTGTAATGTTCTATATAACCCTTTATTCCTTGTTAAAAACTATACAGTACTACCATAATTACATTTAACAACCCAAACCAACATGTAAATA
This sequence comes from Viscum album, assembly GCA_963277665.1. Lineage (NCBI taxonomy): Eukaryota > Viridiplantae > Streptophyta > Magnoliopsida > Santalales > Viscaceae > Viscum > Viscum album. The sequence continues at coordinate 302,587,549 of OY728151.1, forward strand.
CATTTATCAAGAGACTTAAATCATTATAATCTATTATATCATTAAAATTACCATTTACCAGGTTCGGTTGGTGTCACACCCCATGGGTGTCCCTATAATGGGTTTAATCAATCTCAACTCATCCCACGAGTACTGTGCGGGTTTCAATCCATCCATTAGATAACCTATTCTCCAAATCATTCTAAAGAAGCAAATACACATAAAAATACCCCAATAAAGAACCCCTTTCACATAAAAAAACATCAAGACTATGTGTTATAACTTGTTGACCACCAATTTAGATTTTGTAGATGAACATTCTCTTAAACCAAGAATTAGATCTGGATTTATGATCCCTTTAAACAACCAACATAAGAATCCTATGTAAAATGATAGTTTTAAGGATTTAGATGAATGTGAATGAAACCAAAAGACATAATATTGAAAAATTAGAAAAGAAAAGCGTTAGACATAACCAAATTTTTGATCTTACACAATAACACTCCAAATAGCATAAGAGTGAAGTAGATTGGTCCATGGGTTATCCTAGGTATTTACATTCATCACAATGGACTTTGGGAGAATAACAGGGAATAAAATTAGGTGAAACACTTAATACCATGAGTGGTCAAAAAAGAAAAAAACACACTTTTATGGAGGCACATGGTTTTGTCAAACAATTTTCAAAACTATGCACCAATAGTGGGAGAGACTATATCCAAGAAAGGATAGGTCACACAGTTACCTGCGAAGCCCCACGCCTTTTGAAACTCTAATATCCAATAGTATAGAATGTCTATATCCATGATTGCATTGTTTTACATCCCCCTTGAATGGTTTACTTAACCATACACCCATTCATCCCTTATTTAGAACAGTTTCGGTGCACAATTACCCCTAACCCTGCGCCAACCATGAAACATGAATTTCATGACCATTTTTCTCATTATTTCATGTCACAAACCCCCAAAAAACCTCCAAGCCTCATCATACACTCGATACACATTTAATTAAATCACATTAATTGATTTAAACAAATATTTAAATGGGAACATACCTACAAAAAAATCTAGTGTCTTACATAAACACATATTTTTATCATAATATATCCATAGAAATGATGTTATCCCACAATAATTTTTTTTAAGAACCCTAATTTCTATTTTAAATTTTTAAAAGGAAATAATATCAATAGAAATTGATTTTAATAAACTTATATACATTATTTACATGAATTGAAAATTTTTTCTTCATGTATTTTTTATACAAATTATTCCATAATTTTCTCTATAAATTGAAGTCATAAAACATATTGTGTAGGAATAATTCATTCTAAAAGTTCCTTGAAAAATCAATTGTTTTAGAGAATTATCAAAAAAATTAAAAATATGGGTATTTTGACATTCTAATTCTGAAACTGATTTCGATTTGATAAAGATAATTTTATATATATTAGAAATAATACTATAAAATAATACTCATGATTTATTATAAAATCATCAGTCTTACAATAAAAATTTAAAAACAGATTTATAATATTTTTTATTTTTGTTCAAAATATATATATGCGATTTAATTCTAATTTATTGAAGAATATATATATAATTTTTAATTATGAATTATAGTATTACCAAATTAAGATATTTAAATTTTAAAATATTTATATGTTAAATATACTTTTAAAATTTCAATTATAATGGTAACATTTTTATATTTTAATTCTAAAAAACACCTTACCCTTTTAAAAATAATATTACTCTTAATAAATAATATTTATTCTAACCCTTAAAAACATTATTATTATTCTGTTGGTTTCTATAATATTTATATTATGAATTATATTATTTTAATAATAAGGGAAATTTTAATTTTTTTACTTATATAATTTATATAATAAAAACATATAGAGTTAATAATATTTTGTTACTAATATTGGTATGTGTTATATAACACTATTAGTGAGCATTATGATATATCCAACTTGGTTCAATCATAAGTAATATAAACCTATCACTAAAAGACCTAAGACTTCACTCCCCACATGCTAGAGGCCACCTACTAGTGGTGATTTTTTGAGATGATATTTTGGGTTGATTATATCCTCTAGTCATAGTAACAATAATATTGTAAATCATAACAGTATCACCCTTCAAATACCATCAAAAACAGAAATCAGGAAAACTGTCAAATAATAAAAAATGTATAATCATGATAAAACAAAATAATGTCATAATTTATAAATAAAAATCCCCAAAATAAGCCCAAATATCAAATTAATCCAAACCATTCTATAGGCCACACCATGTACCATTATCCATGCTCCACTCTTGACATAAATCATTAACTAAATATCATAGGGGACTTACACTGATTTGGATATGAAATAATGAATTCTTTTTAGGTAGAAATATTATATAAAGTAGATATAGGTTGTCTAAATATATATAATGATGTTAATGTAACGAAATTTAGTATGAAATAATAATAAAGTAATAATGATATAATTAAACCCTCGGTCTGGGGTGGCACACCAGGTTAAATATATCTTCATTAACAATCTACATATGTATATGTCCATAGTACCATAATATTTTGTATAAATATATTGGAAAATAGATCTAAGAAACAAAGTCCAAGGCCCCACAACATTATATAATAATGGGAACACTAGATCTGTTAAAATATGTCCAAGGACTCCCAAGTGTATTAAATAATGGGAAAACTAGTTATAAGGAAACACATTCAAGGTCCCCCAGCCATCTATAAAAATGGAATAAATTGATAGAAATAAATACATCCAATCCCCCAACTGTATATAATAATCGGAACACATTATACATGGAAACATGTCCATGGTCCTATAATTGTATATAATAAGGGTCACACCAGATCCAAGGAAACATTTCCAAGCCCCCCAAATGTATAGAACCGCGGGAAATCAATATAAAAAAGAAATTGATCCAAGGTCCCCAAGTGTGTAAGTATAATTATAACATTAATCATATAACCCAATTCATAATCTTGAGGTCATTGTATATTTAGAGAATTTTCCACTGACCATGAATTCAAAAATAAAACATTAAATCAGTTATCATTTTTATGTCTTCTAATTTAATTGACATGAATCTATAATACACATTATTTATATTTAGAAACAAATTATTCATTATCTATGTCCATATCACTCAAAGAGACCCCTAATTTATATCCTTTTCAAATTATTAAGGTTATTGTACATTACGCGGTGGCCAAGGTCATGACCTCTACATGACAACCGACCACTAATGCCTTGTGAAAAATTTTATATCTTCTAATGTATGGTTGTAATTAAATTATTACGTTTTGATGGACAGGTTGAAAATATTTCATCATTTTTTCACAAATAATACACCTGGAAGGGAATTGATTCATCAAAAAATAATTCAAGACCACCTACCTTAAATACATTTAATTTATAAACTAATAATGATCCACTACTAAGAGGTGATACCAAACAAATTATAAATATTAATAAACACAATATTAGAAACTTAAAATGTCAAATTTGAATTTTTTTAAAATCCTTATAATATAATTCACAACCTCCCCCTCAATGAGAAGAAACCCATTACAATAATGAATTTTTATTCATATAAATATTATAGGAGATATTTATGTATGAATTTACTATAATTTTGGAGAGAGAGAAAGTAGAATTGAATAGAGAGGTGCAGAGAGAGAAAAAGAGGTGTTATAGGGGTTTCATATATACCCTTACACATTGTATACCAAAACGGAGCATCCCAGTTCAGATTTATATTAATGTTATTTTCTCCAAATCGTATAATAATATTTATATTATTATTATTAAATATTTTAATCCATGCACATTGGACGAAATCTCTTCCTCTCTCAATATACTATTAATATATATGTATATATTATAATTTTTTACTTCTACCATTATACTTATTGTAACAACCATAAATTTTAAAATAACAAAATTGTTTTTGATATCATATTTGACACACAACATTGAGAAACATCAAACCACAAAATATATTTTTTTAATTTTAATATATTCAGTATCATGCAGAACCTGATACCCCAAACCTAAATGAAAAATAATATAGAATATTATTATATCCTAGATATTGTATTACACAGTGTGAAGATTGACAATTATGTTATTGTAATTATTTTAATCTATTGATTTGAAAAAATATACGAATTATTTAAAATAAAAATAAATGTTTTCTGGAAAATTTTATTTTCCCAATAAAATGGTTTTATCATGATTGGTGCACAAAATTTTAAATTTATTTTATCACGAATATTTTTTTTTGATAAAATTAACTTTATTTTTTAAAACGTCATATCAAATTTATCTTTGGGTAAATTTTTGGGATTTTGCTGAAAAATCTCAATTTCTAATGATCAGGGAAGAATATTGATTTTATTGCAAGTATTATATTCATTCATATATTTTTCACGAATAAATAATATTTAAAGTTGAATTTAAAATAAATTTACTTCAATTATTTTTATATTTAACTAATTTATTTAAGTGAAATAAATTTCATTTTGAATTTATATGTTAATTCCTTTTGCACTTATGAGAGTTTTCTCTTTAAAAACCCACTTTTAGGTCACGTCTCTGGGTATACATTTAAATTTTATATGGAATATGTGAATTGTATTTTGAAAAATAGATATCATATATTTAACCAGAATTATTTAAATTATTTAAATAATTAAAAATAAATTTTTACTGTAATGACAAGTAAATGTTGATTAAATTAATTACAGTGTTTAAGGTAAAAAATGATTTACCGGGGGGAGTAGATTAAATTGTTAAGGGTTAAAAAAACTAAAAAATCTTCAAAAAACAATTTTATATCATTATTTTGACCATAACACTATTATGGGTCTATAATTACTTAATTTATATGTTTTATTTTCATGATGAAAACATGGGTGTAATTGTGTTTTTTCAAGAATTCCATGTGTGTACCCTCTCCCACATATTAAATACCACCCCTCTCATCGCATATTGAGAAATAAAAAGATATTTTTTTAGAAAATAAAAACAAAAATTTTTTATATACTCCAATACTAACATCCTATAATAATTTTTGTATTATAAATCTATACTTGGGAGGCTTGTGGAGAAAATCTAAATATGTTTTCCGAAGAAGTGGTATCATTCTTATACAATGGTTTTAATTTTATTTATTCTTCCAAATCCATAAATTATTATTAAACATAGCTTATATAATAACCTCAGTATCTTAAATTTATTTCTATTATATTGTGTTAATTCATTTACCTACATCCATCTTTATTTCCATAAAATGGGAAACAAAACTATCCATCGTGTGTACGACAGACTGCCACCTCGTGAATTGATGTAACACATTTTCCTCACCACCATTAAAGGATGGATAAAATGATGTATTGAACTAATTTATATATTATGTATATTATTATTTTTCTTTTAAATTATATTATCACATATAACTAATAAATTTAAAATCGGTTTAAATTAAGATAACATCGATCGTGTTTATGGAGAACTATTGCCTCAAGATGTGATGTGATTTGTTTTTCACATATAGTTTACATGGAATATAATATTAATACATTTAATAAATATATGAGATATATATAACATCAAATTTCTTCATTAAAATTAATATATAACTTTATTCATTACCCTTTCAGTCATCGATGGAAGGATAATGTTGCTAGTGCATATGTACGACCTACCATCCCCACAAAGCTATGTTATACATTATCCATGTTAAAAAGCCAATAATGATTATAAAGTTGAATATAATGAAAAAGTTAGTTTTATAACATTATCATCTATCTATGGATGATGGATATATATCCTATACAAAATAACTTGAACATTCATGAAAAAACATTCATGAAAGAACAAGGCAATTAACACATGAAATAACAAAAATAATTAAAGATCAATAACAAACAACTGATAGGATGTTATAAGGGAATAATATTTGATATTATAAATATTTATATAATTCTATAATCAATTAATAACATGATAAAAATAATTATACATTATTTAAAATCACGTTCAACCAAAAGGAAGCATGAGGTAAGATAATTATCTCAATTTACATTCATTACCACATATTGTAATGTTATACATCTAATTTCTTTTATATGGTGTATACACTTCCCCTCATACATGTAATATCATGATTTCTTAATAATGAATTGTATTTTATGTATCAATTTTAATTATTTAATCCAAAGGGAATTGACTTGAAAATAACCATGTGGCATTGAATTTTATAACTCATTTTATTCATTGGCTTATATTCCTTCATAATTATTGTTGACATTCTATGATTATGTGTGTAAATAATATTGAACATATTATATTATATTTACAATTTCTTTATGTGTATTTATATATTATACACATAATTTATTCATTTATTAATTCTCACATTAATGATATGATCATTTAAGGTTTTATAACGTAATCTTATTTCAATTGGGATTGATTATACTTCAATTTCCATTGAAGGTAATTATTTTTTAATTTTATAATAAAGAGGAGTAATATTAATATAATACGTATAATCATGATTTTTTTTCTAGTAATAATACCATTTTGACTCCTTGGTACAAAAAATGATTGATAAAATGATTTTAAGATAATTTTACATAATTTCCCTCTCTGGTTGAAAATATTTTTTCATCCAAAACCTTGATTTAAAATAAATAATTTTTTAAATGATTATGATCATTTTGAATAAGGAATATATTGAGATTCAGTTTCTTGATTCTTTTTTGTATCCATTAACACTCAATTCTAATATTATGTTTCATGTGATCATTATACGTTACATTTCCTCTATATATATATATATTATTTTTCATGGATATTCATACTGATTCAATTATATATCAATTATCCATATGATGTTCTAAATTTAATGTATTTTTATTTAATGGGGGAATATTGATAAATGATTATCCATTATTTAATACGGATATTGTATGACAGGTCACATTGTTCATGAAATAAATATATTATTTTATATGTGAAGAATTATTTAGACATATAGTGATGGTTGGGACCTAAAATTATATAACCCTTCAATAGATCGATATTATTATGAGGGAAATAATTAAGCAATAATTAAATTCGTTTTAAATATCATTTTAAACTATTTTTTAATGTTCTTTATAGTAGAGGTATCGTGATTCCTAAAATCATAATGTAAAAAAATTAAGACTTCTCTTCATTAATAATTCAGCTATTATTATTTATGTTTTTTTATAATCATATCATCTAAAAATGTATTTTATTCTTAGTTATTGATTAAATGTAATGTAATTTTATCTATTTAACCTTCTATATTCATTATTCATAATCTATTGATGATATTCAATAAATTAAAATGGAATGAGTGTTCAGTTATTTTCTATTCCATATTTATTATTACTTATCTAATCATGATATTTGAGTTATTGATTAAATGTTAGGTTTGATCATACATATACATTTCTATATTTATTATTCCATATTGATTATTCTTAATTTAAACATGATAGCTTATTATTTAAATAATTATTACTAAGATTTTTATCACAACATTATTTTTTTAATTTCCCAAGAATCTTAGAAGTGTACTATGATTGATTATCAATTATATAATGTAAGTAAAATTGATATTCTAAAAAATTAATTAAATTTTTATATTCAAATGTAATATGGGAATCATGTATAAATATTGTTTACAAAGACTACTACATTATTGATTCCTCCATGATTTGATTCCTTGTGTCTTATGTCAATGTAAAAAAGGTTACACTGACTCTGGGTTTCTGGTGTCAGGGTCGTTACAGTTGGTATTAGAGGAAGTTAGTAGAAACCTTGGGAACTAGATTTAAGAAAACATAGATCATGTAAAATATCTATACGACATTCCATTAGGATATGTATTTAAAAACCTCATAATGTTTTTGAAAGGAAGATATTATGTGGTTTTTCATAGAAATGCATCCTTGAATAGACACTACAAGTGGACGTGGTTCAAGCATAGTTGAACATAGGGGTAATAAATCCAAAAAGGTCACATTAATATAAAATTGATCATTATAATGTTCATAAAAATGGGCCTTACTGTGAACCTTTTTTGAATATATTGGGGGATATTCTTGGTAAAATTCAAATGTGATTTAAAAACCATTATCAAAGATTTGAATAGATAATGACAGCGGAAGATATAGGTTACAACTAATGTGTCTTAGAATGAAAAGAAGGTTCCATAATTAATTATTCCTAAATTTATTATATTTTTCCCAAAATTATTATTATTCCTCAATATATGATTTTTGGTTTTAGTAAATTGTTCGAACATGAATTAATGATGTTATCATTGAACTTGAAGTAAAATTTGGTGATTATGAGAAACCAATTGGGATGATGAATGTAGTGAAATATATCATTTTTATGTATCACTTATCCGAAAATATGATTGATAATATATATCCTTACCAACTCTCAGGGTCACAAAATAAGAGAAGATGGTGTCCGTTAAGAGCTCAAGTGGTGGCGACCAATAAGGATGGAAAGATCGATTTACATGATGTCAGTAATGTGTAAAAATACCCAAGAATGTGTATCAGTGGAATAGTTAAATTTTTTCTATGTTGAAAATAATGTTATAAATAAATTAATTGGGACTAAAAAATGAATAGTTCCATGGAATGAAATAAATTTCATCTTAGGGATCCATTTATAGTTCATTGTATTAAATGTGGGGAACATGGGAATTATCTATCACAATTCCCTCTTTTAATGGTTAAATTATAGAACAAAGATGGTACTATTTTGACATACTTTTGTCGAAGTGTTTATTAGGATTCCATAATTATATTTTAGATGTTTTTTTTCAATGCTATATTGGTTATAAGAATCTTCAAACGTCCATGGATTCTGTTAATCTTGGAATAATATTTTTATTCATTAACATAAGAGGTATGGATACCATAATGGGTTTATATTTTTAATGTGGATCATACATTAAAATTGTTAAACAATGATATTTAGGTATTATATGATGATAGTTTTCTATGATTAAGGATATTTTGAAGTATATTTAGGTAAACAAAACCCATTACTTCAAAATATATTTTACTGAAAAAGTTATTTGAGAAATAATGCCCTTATTTTTTGAGGTAATATGTTTAAAGGTCTTAATTGTTATTAGGGTTTACCAAATATTGGATTTTTTTAATTAAATGTTATTACACTTAAATATTGTTATAGTATTTCTATTAATATAGTTTTAGAAATATGGAAACATGTATGTTGGGTGATTTCCCATCACATTCGATAAGGCAGTGGGGATTTTACCCATAATCGAATGGTGATAACAGTTTAATGCCTAAGGCTAGCCAACATGATATAATAGTCATTATGTCAATAGATTTACATAAATGATTTTATTATTAAGTATTAATGATGAATGAGTGGTGTTATAATTGAGTATTAAATAATAATGTCTTGTATTGGATAACATGGGATAACCATATTAGTTTTGGAAAATCGTTATAGATATATGAAAATACATGGCACTATTTTTTGGATCATAAGATCTATTAAATGATAATTTAAATGTTTCTGATATAAAAATTTAATTTTTGGATACTCATTTTGTGGAGTAAGTGATGAACTAGAAACTGATTATGGCACAACCAAAGGATGAAATTAGACACTCAAAATGGAATGATATCAGGTATGAATATTTACTAATACTCATAAATAATAAATGAATTCTAAAAAGTTATGAAAATAATCCCGAATAAAAGATATTATAATATTACCTTCATCTCTATTGAATAAAATGGTCTTCCAAATCATCACAGGTTTATGATTTTGAGGTTAACAATTTTCCATTGACCATTCACTTTCATGTGATGAATGTCCTCTATCACTCATTGTAATTATTTATACTTTTTTCCATTGTTCATATCTTCACATTCTACCAATTCACTCTTACTTGTAAATAAATTTATGTGTTATTCCATATGACCTTCATACTTCTTTTTCTCTCTTATTAATAGGATGATTTATTAACCCTCTTATTATGTGATAGTTTTCAAAAATGGTTTTCCCAAATGTCAAACCCTTTATTATTGATATCATGTTTAATTTGCTATGAGGAGATTTATATAATGTATGGTGAAATTAACATTCTGAAATTTTAAAAGAATAAAATTGTATTTGATACAATATATAAAAAACAACACTGAGTTTAAACAAACCACAAATATATATCTATAAATTTACTATCTTTACATTATTATGGCACACAAAACCTCAAGCCCCAAGGAACTATAATATAATATACCATTATTAAATATAAATTAAATTTGTGCGTATTAATAATAATAATAAAATTATAAAAAAATATTGTTCTCTATTTATTAAAAATAAAATAAGAATCATTTAAAAGAAAAAGAATGTTTTTCCAAAATAGTGTATTTTTCTGAAAAGTTGTATACTAACACTATTCACACATAATATGGATTTTATTTTTATTAAAAACTATAGAAAATATATTTTATAAAATTAACTTCTTTTTCTAAATCTCCATATTAAAATAATCATAGTGTTTTTTTGGTGTGTTTCTAAAAAGACTCGTTTTCAATGAATACTGAAAATACTGATTTTATTGTAAGATTCTATTAAATTTAAATAATTTACAAGGATATATTATATTATAAATTGGAGTTAATGTATCCTTAGTTATATTATTATAAAATTTATCTAATGATGTGTGGTGGAATCAATTTAATGTTGAATTTTAATCTTAATACCTTCTAAACTGCTGCAATGTTTCTCTTTGGAAACACACTTTTTAATCTTTTCTATAGTTATCATTTTAAGTCGAATTCTACCACTATGTGAATTGAAATTGGAAAATTGATTCCATATTTTGAATCATCTTAATTTATATTATATGATAATTTAACTTTATTTTTTATGATTATGAATATTAAAATCATTAAAAATAAATTATTGTGGTTATGGTAAATACAGATTTTCCAGGGGAAAACAAAACATTTATTGGTTAACATGACCAACCAAATTTTACAAACCGCATTGTATGGGTATATTTAAAAATTATAACCTATAACATTCATTAATGACCAATTTTGGAGGTGTTTGGCAAGATAAAAAGATAGGTGTTATTGAACCCTTTAAAGAATTCCAGGTGTTTTATCATCCAAACATATAAAAGGCCACACCTCTCCTCCAATTATGACATCCAAATTTATATTCCACTTAACTGTTCTCAATTCCTATGGGCCACATGGCTTCAACTGTGACTCTCTATACACTAGATTCTTCTAACTACCAGCTAGGGTCCATGGTGGTATAGTGGTGATTCTATGCCCTAGTGATTATAGTAGCACATCGGTGAAATGAATAGATAAATAGTGTAAATATAATAATACATAACATAATAAATAAAATTATTCAAAGTTATTAAATAAACAATAAAATAAATAAGTATGTTCATTCATAATATGATATAATATTATGTGTCTATTAATAGTAAAAAATAAGGCTTGACAGTAGGCTTGAAAATCATTAAATGTATCAAAATAACAAAAATTGAAAAAAATTCACCTCCAATAGAATCACCAACGATCGATTAGTATTTTTCTTTCCCACACCCATGTTATAATCAAATCATGTATCAATAAGTATGAGCTTTCCCCTATCCCAACCTACACCCACATAATCTTCCCATGTACCATGGGCGACCTAGATTGCGTGTGATGTAAAATCTATGGGAAACCACCAATATTGCATATAAATATCCAGTTAGTGCATATAATATGGTCTTGTGGAGATATAATAAATTTTAATACATAATATTACTAAAAAATGGTTCAGATATAATTCGAGAATGACACCTACCCCACGCTACTTGCTTCGGCCCATGAAAGATAAACTTTGAACAAGTGACCACATGTATACATATATATGGTCTATATTAATAGTAATATCTATATCCATATATATGGATACTTTTACAGGAATGTACCTCCAGAGTAAATTAGGCACCCAATGGGTTGTAGCATGAGTCTCCAATGTATCAATGGAAACCACAGCTAGTACCCAAAGAATAAAGAAATATATGACCAGTATCATTAAAGTGGGGTGTCTAAGATTTAATATTATATTAATAAGGTTTTACATGATTACTATAATATCAATAGGGTCACAATTCATTTATCATACCAATTTGGTCACTATGCTCGAATCATATTAGCAATGGTCATTATTCCCATATCATTAAAATAGGTTCTCCATGCCTGAATCATAATAATATAGTCATCATGGCCATGTATCATAATACATAAGGGTCATTATTCTTGAAGCACATTATAAGGAATCCATTCCCATAACAAAATTTAGGGATTCCATGCCCCTAAAAATTATAGGGTCACCGTGCTCACAACAAAATATAAGTACTACATGACCATATCACACCTTTAGTAGAATGGATTCCAAGGCCATATTATGATGTATGTGTTTTTCTAAGCCCATTTTACACTATAATGATAAGAATTCAAGCCTTTAATAAGGGCCAAAAAATAATTCATTGATCAATAACATTCTATATTAATATGGTCATGACAAATGTTTCATTATATATATGTAACATGTTCATACCACTCACATACCATTTAATTCAACACAACTGGGTAAGAGTTTTAGAGATTCTAAAACCCAACAACAATTCATTGTGAATTTTTATAACACCATTTATACGAAAATATAATCACATATCGGTGTGTTTTGAAAACATGACTATGAAATCCAGAAAAGAAAATAATGGCCACACCCAAAGGGTTGGATCCTATTGAGGGCGACGTCCTCAATCATATATTAGGTATTAATAAGGATATTTGGTTTTAGGAAGGGGAAACAAATTTAGGGGAAAATAATTTTTGGGGAATAAAATAGTGGAATCGGTGTATGGAATGTGAATTATAATATAAATCATCTTAAATTTGATGGAAAAATACTAGATAAACTCACTTATTCTTGTATAAGAGATCTCATCCAGTATCAGTCGTTGGTTTGTTTGTGATTAGGATAAAACATAAAAATATTTAACTTCATAGGAAATAAGGCATATGTTCATACATATTAATAACTACATCATGATACATACAATTGAATAAATTTGTAATATGAATAGATAACACACCATCACAACACAAATGATTTATTAGAAGTCAAATTGGAGTCTAGAATGAAGACTTATAAAAAAATGGTTAATGGAAGCATAAAATCTAAAAAAATGGGAAGAAGAAGCGTATTATTTCTTGAAATAAGAAATACGTGGATGGTAGTTGAGTATATAAGTCATTAAAAGAAATTTGGAAATTTCACACCAAAAATAGGTATCTCACGGTTTTCTCACATGATAGGTCAAATTGGGCATGAACCCTATATAGCCTAATGTCCCATGACTGGACCCACATAGTTTATGAGCATTGTTTTGGAAATCATACGCAACCCATGGGATTTACAATTACTAAAAATGATTGAACCACCACAGAATCATGTGCGATGAGTTAAATGGTTAGATCAAACCCTATGACCCATTACTGGCCACTGGAGTGCCTAGAATAGTTAGGAGAAACCATGAAGATTGTGCTTCATAGTTTCTAGTAACCATGAACTCCAGTGTTCTCTTCCATCAGGTGATGTTCTAGGCTCTAAAAATTCCCCACACACCATTTTTTCCACCATAACATCATTAAAAATACATATTAGGTAAAAAAGGAGTTGAACTAAAAATTAAAGGATCAATAGAATATAGATGTTTTGGGTTATTATAGTATTCCCACCATAATGTAACTCATCCTTGAGTAACCCTTACAAGGGTGGTATAACATCATATGAGAATAACTATGTCCAGTAACATGTACATATTCCTCCCACTCCCATGTCTCATTATTTAACCAATATTTCTTCTATAACATCTGTACTAAAAGGATATACTATAATAATAGGTCATTCATTGTCCAATCAATGATACATAACGGATACTCCTCAAAATAATCATTGGAATCCAGATCAACAGACAAGTCTTCATGATAATGACGATGTTGTGATATGTGGGATACATCATTCCTTGAATGATACCTTTGATGTAATAGAAAATAATATACTACTATCCAAACTATATAAATGATCTCAAATGGTCAGAAAGAATACATGATCCCCAACCTCGAACACTAGAGGTCATCGGTGATGATTGGAATAATATTTCTATCTATATTGAGTGGAAGACAGACCCTTTCTGATTAACTACACCTACCCCGAAGTATCCTACATTAGATGGTGACTGAGTATCACTGCCTATCCTTCCTCTAACCATCACAGGGTTGAACGACATCACCCACCATATAGGGACTCAAATAGAGCCATCTGAATTGTTGACATGAATCTATTAATGTAGGAAAACATGATAAGAGGGATATGATTCTCCCAAGAATAATCTCATCTGTGGACACATTCTTGGATAATGTCTTCCAACACCAGAATAGTATATAATGATTGTCCATCAGTATGAGGGTAAAGAAAAATCCTCAGAAGTACCTACGTACCCCAGTATTTATGTAACCCCATCTATAAAATATTTGTGAAACAAGAATCCCAATATGAAACCATAGTATAATGGAACCCATGTAGTCATATAATCTTATGGATGTACGATCTTTCCTTTTCATTAATTGATAATGTCACCCAGATAGAAAGGATGTGTGAAAACATTATCAATCAATCCATGACTAACCAAACTGTGTCAAAAACCGTGAGGTGAACATTGTAAGATGACTACATAATCTATTATAATGTATTCTCATATCCATTATGGAATCCATAAAATTTGAAAAAATCAGGTACATCATTGGGTTTCGACCTTCACCTACTGACAGGTGGAACACCTCGTGAATAAAAACAGATATCTGATATTTTATCCCTATCCACCAATACAGATGATGCATATCATGATAGATCATGGATATACCAAGGTTCACTACCCATGTTGAAGCCTATAAATATCGCTTTATCTCCTCTCTGATGTTTTTATGATTCTAGATATTCCCATGTAAGTTTTTGATGTCATCTCCGTCCATAGTGAAATCATGAGGTGGGTCCTCACCCGAAATATCATCTTGTAGGACCAATCCACTATGATATATTTAATTAATTTTCATAACATTATAAATAATTGAATACAACTCTAATAGTGATGGAATTATAGACTACCCAAGAAGTATATGAACCTGAATATGAAGCACAAAAAATATAACCATAAACTGCCACTCGATATTGGCCTCTTGATACTCATGTGATTGAGTCCTTCTGCAAATTGCATCAACAACAACATTTCCTTTTTCAGGAATATAGGTAAGATCAAATTAAAAGGATTTTATGTCATCAACCCACCTTCCATGATGAAGGAACAATCCATGATGTTCGAAAATATAACTAATGATTTTTTGGTCTGTAAAAACTGGAAAACACTCTTCCTATCGGCAATACCTCCTGTAATATATGGAGTAAATAGTAATTGCAAACTCTAGATCATGTGTCGGGTAATTCCACTCAAGAGGCCTCATTTTCAGTGAACTGTATGCAATGAATCGATCATCCTACATCAGAACGTCTATTAGATCATTACCTTATAAAGTATAATACACTCTAATTTTTTTCCATAAATTAGAAGAATCAGAATCAAAACTAAATTCATTTTCCCTTTCATCACCATAAATTATTTTCCCACATGCTTATAACCATATAAATTTCACAACCTTCTTAGTCAATCCCATAATAGGTGCTTCTAAGTTTGAGATGTCCTATATGTAGCACGTGTAATAACAAGATGTACCTAAGAAAATATTTAGTTCAACGATGTTCTTGGGATCATACTATGTAACCATACCACCTACCTTATTTGGTCAACTAATAATAATGTATCCAAGAAAATATGGCCTCAGAATTGAAACTTCCCAGTCCAGATGTGTCACCTAGTGATCTTAACATTTAATAGGTTTTCTTTAATTGTATTCCTAATAATGTTATGATTTTTATCATGGTCAGGCCGAGTTAGATAATTTATCAATATACCATAAAAAACCCATCAAAAACAAATAATGGATAGGGGTGGAAAACCTTATACATAAAATCTATGAAGACCAGTATCATGGTCGTAAGGAAAAACTACATAACCAGGTACTCATATAAACCATACTAACATTAGATAGTTGTACATGGTATATATAAACGTACTAATTTCACATGATGATAGATTTATCTTAGGTTGATATTCAAAAATACCCTCGCTCCTCAGATATACTCAAATAGATTATATATATGAGGTAAGGGATATCAGTTATTCATAGCAAGATGATTCAACATATGATAATCCACACAAATCCTTAGGAATCCATCCATATTACTTGATAAAAGGATGGGTTAACCCCATGGAGATGTAGTGGGCTGTATAAAACCGTTTTCTTTTAAATCCACTAGATACCTCCTAAGCTCCTTGAACTCATTAGTAATCTTCTAGTAAAGAGGAATAGACACTGTTGCTGGTCTATTCACTAGATCAATATTAAACACTACCTATCTCTCTAGAGGTAGTCTAGAAATTTTTTTTGGGGAAAAAATCCTAAATCTATTGACTACATGATATAATTAAGGCTGTTGTAGTTTTTAATCTGTCATATTAAGGCTAAATAAATTGGAAACAACTCTACCTATACCAAGATTCTCTTGGACAGCTCTACCAGTATGGAAATCCCACTCACCATTGTGAGTATATTTACCTCACTATATTGATGTGAATGAAACCATCCAATGATAAATATTCACCTATGTGTGTTAAGTATCAAACAAGTTCATTCATATAATGACATCAAATCCTATCATATCAATATGAAGAGTCCCCATAAGAATCGATGGTTTCCTACCTCAACGGTGAATTCCTTACATGTTCATACACTCTATGAACACATACACAATTGAGTATCAAGTATCAAAATTTCATAGATGTACTCAATATCATGCCCAATTATTTTTACAATATCCATAAAGAGAAAAATCTGAGATTCACCAGTATTAAGTAATGTATATAAAATAATAGAGGTTCATATAAAAGTACCAAAAATAATAGAAAAACTAACACCATGATCCATTGGGATAGGTTGCACAAAATAATTTAGGCTTGATCCACAGACCAATTTTCTAACATGACTACCCAGATAATGTCTGATCTCTTTGATCAACACATATGAATCATGGAAACCCAATCCATGTCCTCCTCCTATTCTAGAATCATCATTAGTATTATAGATACCATTCTAGTGAGCTCCTCTTAATCCTTCTAATGAAGGTGGAGTGGTATGAATCTTCTCCCAATATTCATAGAGGGGAAGGTCCTATAAAAATGAAGATGATTCCGCAACCAACCATAGCCTCATAAAACAACGTGGTCTCGAGGATACTAAGGATTCATATCAACTATATTCAAACACTGGTGAAAACCGTGAAACTATCAGTGGGTATCACATGGATATCACTACTCACACAATCTTTCTCAAAGAATAACTTTTGCCTGATGTCCATACTACTACAGTGCCTCAATTATGATGCTCCATGGCTCACACTGTCTGCTTCCCTTAGGTTTTGATTAGTGATAATATCCTGGTTCAAGATATCAGGCCTGATATTCATTTAGAAATAGTCTTGTAAGCTTTATTGGAAATCCCTCCAAATCACTTCTGGATATTGACCTGACTTCTTTATATTATCAGATAAACATTTCAAGAACCATGAAGTGTATAAGTAATGATATTTACTCTCATACCATGAGGTGTCTCTCGATTCATGAAGATAGATAATAATTTCTCAATCTATAACTATACAAACTTGGTTCCACCATCCCTTTAAAAAGTAGGTGGATGATACTACTGAAACTCCCACATCAACTCTACCATAGAAGGGACAGATACTTGAGCTCCATATATAGTCTAAAAAATATATTAAAACTCACCTAAAATCTATACCTCAACAACCGCATTAGGGATAATAGTTAGTGCCACATGTGTCACAATTGAAGAACATGAACCTCATCCCAATTGGTGAGGAGTCGCTAGGTGCATCCAAGTGACCTGAGATGAAATCGGGTACTATAAAAGTATTGTAGCAGGCACCGTTCGGTACTGCAGCATCCGGAACAATTCATCCATATGGGCCTCCGGACCACCGGTCAAGTCGTCGGGTCCTAAAAGGCTTTCGGGCCACCAACAGCCTTCGGGCCAGTTGATTCTGAAGTCCTTTGGGCAACCTTAAGGCCATAGGAACACCCCAAGGACTTCAGGCCACATCAATGCAGCCCCCAGACACTCTACAATAAAATGAAACCCTTGAAGGGGATTCAGAGCAGGTGCACTCACTAGAGTAGATCCAAATCGATTGTTAGAATTAGAGGGTACATATATTCCATCGGTACCAGCATGTGCTTGCACGAGAAGCCTAGCCAGACGGTCAGGTAATGGTGGAGAGCAACTATTAGGATGCAGATGTCGGGGTGGAGCATTTCCTTGTATATAGTCAATTTGAATTACCAATGACCATCGGATCATGTAATCTACTAAGCCTAAGGGCCATGTAACTGATCCTACAGGCCTTTTAAGGGTCCCCACTCAACCCTTGAAAGGGGGGTTATAAAAAATCAATAAAAATGAAATCCTTTGGGCCATTCAAGAATGTTTCACAATTGAAGGTATCAATTGTGGATTTTTCCCCACCACCTTCAGAGCATAGTAATCAGAACCCTCTCTATACACGATATGAGTAAGTTGTGGTGGAATATCACTAAAAATGCTAAAAAAAACTCATATAGGTTCTATAATAGTGTACATAAAAGTTACACAAAGAGAATAGGTACCATCCTTCTTACCTAATTGTCACACACCTATAACTACTCATAGTTATAGGTCTGGGAGAAATGAAAAATTATATAGAACACAAAATAAGCTACACAATTCTCACTACTAAAGCAAGGTATAGGTCATTATTTACATTATAAGTCCATCGTATAGATATAAAGAGTGGAAATTGCAATTTATTGAAAAAAACCATTTAAATTTGAATTTATATACATATTTAACGGTGAAAATTTCATTTCATAATTCAATTTCATTCAATTTCCTCTCATTTATATATAATTTTTTAAAAAGATAAATTCTATGGATCACTAATTCCCATTAATATGGGATCATATTCCTTATAAATTGAAGTGTTCCATCAATTTAATCCTAGTCACTCAAATATAATTCACCGATATGAAATGTTAGCACAATTCATGGATATAACAATAAGCACTAATACATGATGAAAGTTATTCATGATGTAATATAAACTGAGAATGGTATAATTTAAGAAATATAAATATTGTTGAGTTCCAAAAATGATTTTTGATCAATAACTGCTTGTATTATAGGGATAGTGATAAAATCCAAATAATAATCATCACACATCACATGCATCACTCAAAATTGGAATTGAATCACCTATAATAATCACAAACTAGAACATAATATCATATCCCAGTTAATCTTGTATTTACCAATATGTGTGTTATCCACTCCCAAGAACAACTCATTACCAAATTATAAAACAATCCTAATATCCTATATTTATTCCCCAAAGATAATTCAACAGAAAATAAATGTCATATGATACCCCATTTTGATGTACCAAATTGGTTTTCACTGAATGGTGCCCTGATATAGTGGTCCTCAAGGCATCAAGCATGCAACCACATACACTTGAGGGTACTAAATAGAAGTGAGGTTCTAATGTGTTTCATTGGAGAGACTATATCTGTATGATCATAGTACCGAAATGGTGAAATCAGTAGATAAATAGCTAAATCCTATTAATAAGTGACATTAGAAGGTAAAGAACCAAAATGTAATAAATAACCAATAAACACCATAACCTATTTCATATAAAAATGATGTACTATCACGTGTCTATCAAAAGTGAACTGTTATGAATGGTAGAAGGCTTGCAATATAATACATGAAACAAAAGAAAAAATAGAAAAAAAATTCTATCTCTAATAGTATCATCAGCTATAGTTCGGTCATTTGCTTCCCCTCTCCAATTCTATAATAAAATCAAGTATCAACAATTGGGAACATTCCACAATCCAGAGTCACAACCAATCAGTGAATATAATACGGTATTGTGTAGATATAATAAATGATAAGAAATAATATAACTAAAAATGGGGTCACCTCTTGTTTGTGAAAGACACCAGGGTAATGCTACATGCTTCATCCCATTATGACTAATCTATGAAAAAGTAACAACATGTTTAAATATATATGGTATGTACAAAATTTTTTACTATAGCTATATATATGGATAATGATACTATATTAGACTCAAGGGGTAACTTAGGTGTCCATGGGCTCTAGAATGAGTCTCAAATGTATCAAGAGATGCCATGTCCAATATAACAAGAATAAGGGACTCCATACCCAATATAATAAAATTTGGGTTTCCATTCCTAAATATCATATTCATAAGGGTATCCATGCCAAGTGTCATATCAATAGGTCCTCCATGTCTATATCATAGAAATGGGGACCCCATTCCCAAATCATACCTGTAAGGGTCTCCATTCCCATATCATAACAATAGGGTCACCATGACCGAATAATAATATTATTATCTGCACGCCCTTGTAAAATAATATATTAGGGTCCCCATGCCTATCAAACATTATAGGGGCACCATGCCCATAACTAATTATCGGGACTCTATGCACGAAACACATTATAGGGACACCATGCCCATATCACAATTGTATTAAAAAGGACTCCATGACTATGTCATAATACATGAGGGAACATTTTCCATTTAGCATAATAATGAAAATCATTCAAGGATTTAATCAGATCTAACATTTGATTAATAGATTAATAACATTATTTATTAATAATGGTGAAACCATTGTTCAATTTTAGACAGGTAATGTTTTTACACCACACACATCATATTAATTTAATATAGTTTTGGTAAGTGTGATAAACTTCTTTAAAAACTAAACTCATTCAATATCAATAAGGATATCACCATTTAGATTTAATTCTAGACACACAGATGGGTGTTTTGGAAACATGAACATGAAATCCAAAAAAGTTATGTAAGGGGAAAACCCAAAGGGGTGGAACACATTTAGGTTAAATACCTCAATCATGTATTAGGTTTTAATTTAGTTATTAAGTTACAGAACAAGGTACCAATTTAGGGAAAAATAAATTTAGTGTGAATGAATTGTGAATCCACCATCAAACATAAGAATTATAATATAATTCATTTCAATATATAGGGAAATATACTATATCACTTACCATATGCATGTAGAGGATCACCTTTCCAGTATCAACCTTTTTTTCGTCTTGATTTGGAGAAAATGAAATAATAGATTAATTCCATAGAAATATGGAAAATAATACTACACCTAAATAACTCCTCATTGTGAAATAAAAATTCATGAATGTCACAATTTAAATTGATAACTCATTGGCAAACACCCAACACGATGAGAATAAGTCAAATCTGGATGGGTAATTTATCATTGAACCTCAGTTTATAGAAACATGGGAGCTCAAAAGGGTGGAATATGATAGATCCTTTTAACTATAAATAGGAAATAGTATTATGGGTGATAATGATATAGGTAATTAAGAGAAATTTGGTAATTTCACTGAAGAAATAGGGGTTTCAATGTCTGGCCACATGGTTGGTCAAACCATGCCCAACAGTGTATAACCTAATATCTCAAGAGAGGACCCAGACAGTTAATACACACAGGTTAGGAAACCATGATCAAACATTTTGGTTTTAATTTTCTATAATCCATAGAACCTATGAATGGGTGTTCCCCCTCTGTAACACAGTTTGATCAAATCATGTGTCCCACTGTTTCCCACTAAAGTGCCACACACTATTAGAAAAAAACCATGCCAGCTAGGATTTATGGTTTCTACTGACTCTGTGGCCCAATTTTCTATTACACCTACTAGGGTTATGGTCTATTAAAAGGACTCCAATAACCTTTTTTCCTCCACATTCTTACAATTATTACATAATTAGACCAATCCAAGTAGTTTAAATAGAAATTAAAGGATAGTTACTTTACATAATATTCGGGTTCTAACATCCATATCCATACCTACAAATCAATTTGTTTTATTATATACCTACCAAAATCATATCATTAAACCACTAAAAATATCCTATATCTATTGTTTTTATTATAAATTCAACCTAATAATAATTTTTGTTCCGTACTTAAGAAGTTGTTTGAAGATGTGGTGACTTTTTCAACAATTGTTTTTATTTTGTCTCATCATCAAGATCCTTAAAATATTATTAAACGATGACTATATAAAAATAATAATATATTTCAAATAATTACTTTATATTATTTAATGTTGTTGACATATAACAATTTATTTTTTGATAAAATGAGAAATAAAATTATCACTAATGTGTATGACGGACTACTGCCTCGCAAACCAATGTAAATGATTTTCCATCACCACTTTTCTTGGCTATATATAATAATATTTGTAACTCATTAATTTTATATTTATGATAGTATTATGCTTATTTTATTATATTATCATATATAACTTCTTACTTACCTTGCTGATTAAGTTATGATAATGGAGCTCGTGTGTACAAAAGACTACCATGTCGCAAAGCAATGTTATTCATTTTTCACATACACATTACTTGGAACATTATAATGAAAACTTTAATGAATATATGTGATATATATGAGATGTTATTTCTTATATACACTTAATATATCACCCACATTCATACCCATTCACTTGTTGAAGGAATGATAACGTCGTTCGTGTGTACGTACGACCTACTGTCTCTATGAAACGATGTGACGATTCTCCATATTTAAAATTAGATAATTGTTAAACAATTTTATATAATAAAAAAGGATCAAGGTGGATTATGGAATATTTTTAGGACTCTGCTTTTTGAAATTTGAATGTTTAAATTTAAGGTTGAATGTGGTGTGTACTGGGTTATGTGGTTTTGGGTATGCTGGAATAGCTGGTACATTTGTATGGTTCCCACTTACCCAAAAAGTTGCTATTTGAAAAATAAAAAAAATGGTTTCTTGGTATATAAAGGAAAAAAGTGATATTAAAAACCTTGATAACATTTATTATATGATGGATCAATATCCTATTCACAAAAACTAGAACATTATGGGAAAATATGAGTGAAAAAACCATGCAATTAACACCAGAAACAATGAAACTAATGAATCAACATAAAACAATAAGTGATAATATGTAATAAGAGGATCATATATGAAATAATAAAAATGACTATTATTTTTGTATAAATTAATAACGTGTTTATATCCATTATACTGGATGTTAAATCATGTTCATCGAAAATGAAGTGTAAGGTAAAGGACTTCAGGTCAATTTCCCTCTATTAAGGCAATATGTAATGTTATACACCTAGTTTATTTCATATGGTTTATATAATAGAAATTTTATATATAATATCATGATTATTTCATACATAATAGTGTTATAATATTAAATTTGAATTATTTCATCCAATGATAATTGAAATTAAAATTATCAAGTTAAGATTTATTTCATAACCCAATTTATTTTCATTGGGTTATATATGTTATTCATAATCTTCAACATTCAACGATTCTATGTGAAAGAATTTTGGATATCTTATTTAGAATTTATAATTATTTTATTTGGATTTAATATTTATAAATGAAATTTATTCCATGATTAATTCACACTTTAATATTATGATCATGTTAAGGATTTATTACATAATCTCATTTTAATTGGGATTCTTTATACATGAATTTACATTGAAGGGATTTATTTGATAATTTTCAAATAAAATCAATTAATTTTCTTATACTATGTTTATTAATTTTTTTCAAGTAGTAGTACCATTTTCCACTCTCCAATATGTAAAATTATTGGGAAATTTGTTTTATGAAAATTCAACTTCATTTCTATTTTCAATAGAAAATCAGTTTTCTTGCAAAACCATGTTTTCTAAAAATATTTTTAAAATTATCATATAGATTTATTACTGAAATTTATGACTATGTTTTAATTTTTTGAAATTTTTTTAAAGGAACCATCATGCAATTTTTTCAAACAATTCCCATTTGGATTTTACTAAAAATGTCAATTAATATTTCATAACATGTAATACATATATAGAATCTCACTCACTCATGACCACTAAATAATTTAAATAATACATTATAATTATAAAATGATATTATAGAAGATTGTTTTTCAAAACATTTTTTGACCATTTAGTTGTTGTTTTTTTTTCAATGTGAAGATAGATATTTTCATCAACATTGTATTTAATGTCATTTTTAAAGGAATTTCTATTAATCAATAATATGAAAACATTCATTTTACTTATACTCTAAGGAGGTTATATTTTATATCTACCATTATTATTCATTCTATAGATGTTTTTTTTATTATTTTGACAAAGGAAATTATTAAAATGCTCTTTCTTGATTTATATTTGTATTCATTAACCTTACCTTGAAATATTTTCTTTCATGTGATTATTTGAAATTAAATTTCCCCTAAAATTCTATATTATTTGTCATGGATAATATTATTCCATAACCCACATATCATTTCTATGTACTATGTTTTACATTGAAATTTATTTGATTTCCAAGGGAAACATTAATAAATATATGTCCTTTACTTCGTACAAATATTGGATGATAAACAGAATTGTTAATGAATTAAATTGATTATTCAATATATGGGGAATTATTTGGACATGTTGTGATAGTTGGGGACAAAAATTATATATCCCCTCAATGCATTAGTAGTATCATGAGATAAAATAGTAATCTAGCTTTAAATGGGGTTTTACCCATAGTATTAAAATATATTTTGAATTTTCTTGATAGTTGAGGTATCATGAAGACTTAAATCAATACATGTAATAATTAAGAATAACTTTCAATAAGAAATTAGTAATTATTATCCATGATAATTTCACGGTGATATTATTTGTGGATGAATTTCATTCTTAGTTATTCATTACATGACTCTCATTTTCAGTTATTTACCTTTCCCTATTGATTATGCCCTATCTATTCATGATAGTAAATATATTTAAATGTAACGGTTGTTAATTTATTTATATATCTATATTGATTAATTATTATGTAATAATGATAGTCAAATTATTAATATAATGGAATATGTGTTAAAATATTTACCTTTACATATTTATTTCACCATATTGATTATTCTATATTTACTCTTGATTTATTTTTCATTACATAACTCTTACTGATCATTTCAGATCACACTTATTTTTTCCATTCCATGGAATATTGAAAGTGTACTGTAAATGATATACATAGTTATTCCTGAGGGAATAATGAAACTATAAAAAAAATTACAATTTAATTTGAATATTCAAATATAATATGAGGATCATGTATGTATCAAGTTTTCCTAGACTCAAATTATATTAGGCCATTATAGATGTATTTATTTTTATCTTAAACCAATGTAATAATGTAGACAATAGCTTTGGGATACTGGAGTCATGGTCATTACATTTATTTAATTTATATTTTTATTATATTTTATACACTAGATCATGAAATAATAAACTATAACAAGACTTTATATATAATTATATTTATATATATATATATATCATTACAAATCACACTTGGTACGCCCCTCCATTTTCAATTGATATATTGATATATTTTATATTTTTTATTCATTGATTTCTTCATGAGTAGTGTGCATTTCTCATCCTCTATATTGATGAATACACACAGAAATACATATAATTTTCCCCAATTATTAAACAAGAATAAAAAAACATATATATCTTCTCATATATATATATATATATCTTCCAGGTTTAGAAAATCCTCAACAAATAACCATTTCCTAACCATATCTTTTTTATCGTTATTATTTTCACAATAAATTTCCATTTATAAAATTCTATATTTAATGTATCGATATATATATATATATATGTATATATACATTTAAGAAAATATCCTATAAATATATATATATATTGGGATACATAAACATTGAATGTGTGTGTATGTATATATATTAAAATTAACCGACCTATTTATGAATAATTCAAAAACATATATATTTATCTGTGTGTGTGTGTGTGTGTTTGGATATATGTATGTTTTTATGTATGAATGTATGCATGCATGTATGAATGGATGTATTTATGTATGTATAAACACACATATACATATACATATATGCATGTGTGTGTTTGTATAAACATCGTGTTTACCACACCCAAATATAATTTTTTATAATGAAAAATAAAAAGAACAACAAAAACATTTTTTATTAATTCTAATCCAATATTTTCACCATATAATTAAAAATATACATTAAATTCAATGAATTATTAATTAAAAACTGCCATTTTTAAAATATAATGAATAAAACATTTATTACTATTTTGTTTTTATTATTTTAATATTCAAGATAAAATAAATTTAATCATAATAAAAACAAGGGAAGAAATTTCATTAAATGAAAAACACTAAAATAAATCATGTATTAACCACACATAAACTCCCTTCTACGAAGAAAAAAATATAATGTCACTACCATTAAAAAACTTCCCAAAAACTATTTAATTATCCCAATTTTTTTGGAACAATTATAAAAAACGCAAAATAATTAAAGATATGTATTCATGATAATATTTTCATTTTTTAATAAATATATTATTTGATGATTTAAAATGAATAACATTACTCATTACAGTTTTCCCAACATTATTATAGTCATCCTGATGAAATTCTTCATATTATAAAATCATTACTCCCCACCAAAGGACTTCTATATAAAAATTAAAACACATGAATACATTTTATATATCAACACATCACATCACATTAGTGTATAATTTTTAACAAATAATCATAAATAAGTTTTTCTTTTAAATATTTAAATAATTACTTAAAACATTAAATTGTTACTTATAGGTTTATAAATGTACAAGTTATAAACTAATATTCATTACAAATTCCCATCCTTTTGGACCAAACAAACAAGTCATAACACAAAATTAATTTATTTTATGCGTAAGACATACTATAAAAATATTTAAAATATGAAAATATAAGTAATAGATCAATTCTAAAAGAAACATAACACATTAAAATGTAATTATTTTTTTTAAAGAAATCCCAATAAATGTTATAAATCAATATCAATTTTCAAAAAATTATGAATATTCCTTTAATTACTTTCATGAATATTAATAAAAAATAATTAAAAATATATAAATTTGTTATCCAATAATTAATGAGTTCATAAAAACCATATATATATATATTAAAATAGTTTTAACCAAACCCAAAGAAAGAAATTATTCCTCAAATAACAATTTCAAACACTTTAATCAAAAATAATCAATACATTCCAAAACACCAAAGTCAAAAGGATATAATTACTCATAGAAATCAGAAATAATTATCTATTTTTTATGGAACATTTTATAATATACATATAAACAAAACATTTCCATCAAAAAATTTTTTCAAAAATTACAATCAGAACATTTCAATTCCATAAAATACACATTTTAATGGAACACACAAAACTCACAATATTAAATATCATGACCAAAAAAACCCTATAAATTTAAATATTCTGTATATTAACACTTTTCAAAAAAAAATCACCCAATATATTAATAACACAAATATCGTTAAATTTTCAATTTAAAAAAAGAATCAATTTTTCCAAAAAAGTTAAGTGAATTTTTTAGAAAATATTATCAAAAGAATACATTTAATTTTTCAACAATTTATTAGAATAAAGATTATTTTAAACATTTATTTCCTATTTTCACCCACTAATAATATAATTTGATATCAACAACAAATATGCACTCATTGTAAAAGTGAAAAATATTCAAAAATACGTGCTTAATTTATAAAACATGTACCATTTACACATTAACATAAACATGTTTCATAAAATAAATTAATTTCTATTAAAAAAATAATCATTTCAATATGATCATTTTCCCACTCAGCATTCGTTGTTGAGTTCATTAAACATTATATAGATTATTTTTATTTTAACCCATCATTATTTTCAAAATCATTTAAATCCCTAAACCCATAATATATGTCTTTGTTTTTTTCAAAATCTCATAAATTAAAGTACACATCACACTATTTATATGAAATAGAATTTTAATATATCATTTTCAATATTGTCTTAGTATATTATTTATAAAATACTCAAACCTAGATTAAAATCATCAAAATAACACAAGAATCATCAATCCTTAATTTAATTTATCCTGACTCAATAATTTTTTCATCTAAATAATGCATCAAAAATAATAAAAATACAACATATCATTCAAAAAAATTATGGATAATACATTTTCTTTAAACCAACATGATTATCATATGAATAACATGTTATGTTCTATAATATAATTTCATTTAAACATAATATTTATATGAAATAATTTTTTTTACAATATATTACATGTTATAGTAAATAATTTCATTTAAATATTATTTTTATCTTGTATACAACATTATGGTAGTTAACTATTTGTTAATAAAACAAATATAGGCACATCAAACACTTTAATATTCAAAATAAATTCCAAAATTTCTTCATGTTAGCCAAACATCATCATGATTAGACGTTTCAAGCATTAAATTTATCATTTTCCCAATCTGGTATACTATTTAACAAATAAGGATCATTTAATTAAAATGTGAATTTAAAATTTACCAAGGAAAACACATTTTAAGTAATAATTGGAATTTCATTTAGTTGATAACACAAAATATATAAGGGATATAATCATTTTATAAGTTTCTCTTATGCATAAAATAATTTAATGGCGTGTTATGACTTTCTGGGTTGGTCGAAAAGGATGGGAATTTGTAATGAATATTAGTTTCTAACTTGTAAATTAATAAAACAATAAGTTACCATTAAATGTTTTAAGAAATTAATTAAATATTTAAAAAAATTAAATTAATTATGATGATTTGTTGAAAATTATACACTAATGTGATGTGAAATTTCGATACATAAAATGTATTCATGTGTATTACTTTTTTTATAGAAGTCCTTTTGTGGGGAGTAATGATTTTATAATCTGAATAATTTCATCAGGATGCGTGTAATAATATTGGAGAGATTGTAATGTATATTGTTATTAATTTTAAATCATCAAATAATATATTTATTAAAAGGTGAAAATATTATCATGAATAAATTTCTTAAATTATTTTGGCTTTTTTATAATTATTCCAAAAAATTGGGATATTTAAATATTTTTTGGGAAGACCTGTAGAATCCTCACCTGTAAACATGAAGTTTTCTCAAGTACCAATGGACACCTCATAAGGTTGTGGGTGAAATATAATAGTCCACCAACAATGATTTCTAATCCATATCATATCTATGTAAAATTATATATTGATGTTCATGTAACGAAATAATGTATGACACAATACTCAATTAATAATTCAACCTGTAATACTTGGGTCTATTGTGGCTCCTATGGTCAACAATACATAGTTTATCCAATTTCTGACGTGTTGATCCGTAGTACTATAATTATGTATATTAATATATGGGCATACCAGATATATGGAACAAAAACCAAGTTCCACCAACTGTATATAATAATGGGGATGCTAGATCCATGAAATACGTCAAAGGTCTCCCAAATTTATATAGTAATGGGAACACAAGATTCATGAAATACATCCACACCCCCGATAATGAATAATAATGGGAACACTATATCATTAGAAATATATCAATGTTCCCCCAACATTATATAGTAATGGGATCATTGGATCCATTGAAATATATCCATTGTCAACCAAATTTATATAATAGTGGAAGAACCACATCCAAGGAAACATATCCAAGGTCCCCAAACCAAGTATTGCAATAATAAAATTAATCATATAATCAATTTCCTAATTACTATTTCAATTTATATTTAACTAATTATACATTGACCAAGAATTCAACAGATGAATATTTTATAATAGGACATCAACAATTATTTTAATTTAAATCAATCGAATCTAGGATACGTCCAAGACATCATAGAAATATTATTTTTCATTTGTTTTGTACATGAAACTATTAGATCTCCCACTTTGATACAATTTGAAATCTCAATAGTTGTAACACTAATTATGGTGGCCTAATCATAGTATTTAGATGAAATTAGATTACACAAGGATTGTGGAATTCCATAACTCATTTAATTTTGGTACTCAATAGAATTATTTAAAATACAAGGATTTTTGAGCATTTTTTCGGGGAAACCCAACATCACCTTCTGTTAAAAAAGAATCATATATTCAAGGAATAACATGAGAAAACACACATTAAATACAATGAACTCAAGAACTAGTGTAGGTCCACCACTAAGATACAATATATAAAAATGATTAAATAATAATAATTGAATCCTTGAAAAATAAAAAATAAAATTTGAATTTATTTAAAAAGTTGAAAAATAATTAATCTACCTCCTCTCATGGAGAAAAATCCCACGCCATTGACTACCAGCCATTTAGAAAAATATCAATAGTGATTTGAAAGTAAAAATGCTATATTAATTTTGTAGAGAGAGGGGAGAGAATAGGAGGGGGGATAATGACTCATATTTCCATATATCAATTTTTCATATGGTATATATTATTTTCAAGACAAAGGATAGAGATGGTGTAATATACCAAGGAATGTGGTGCTAGAGTTAATTTTTTTAATTATATTAAATATATTCAATATCACATGCACATTGTTTTCCTTATCAAGTGGAAGAAGCTCTAAATGGGTCCCCAGACTAGAAATCTTAGGGAACTATTGAGTTTAAAATGAATGTTTTACCCTAGGAAAGAAAAAACCTTTGTCAGCATGGGTTGTTTGTAGAAAAGTCATTATGAGAAAGGAAATTAAAAAAATAATTTAACAAATTATTTTATTTTGATTTCATGAGGAAACGAATGATGTTTATTTAAATATACTATAATGTTATCATTCTAGAATTACTCATATAAAATTGTAACTATTGGAGGGCCATTGGTGATAGCAATAATGGATTTATCCAAGACAAATGGTGTTCGGATCATCGGTTGATGATCGACGCACAATAGATTCAAAGGACCTCTCCAATAATCACAGCACATTCCCATTATTTTTTATTGATAGATACAAATTGAGATAAGGTGTTTTTTTTATTTTGATTTATCCCCCATTTGTTATTTCTACAATGAACATGAACCAATTGACTAAAATATTTATTTTTGGATCACACATATAACATGATGCGTTTTATTATATAATTTCAATGTGATAAATCTTTGGGATTGCTAATTATATGATTTTCATTTTAATTAAAACGTACTGGGATCAAAATGAACATCAATTGAGTTTCATTTATCTTTATATTTCTGTTTCTTTTCTCCCATGATTATTCATTCATCACCTGCATTCTCCGTTTAGACCATGGTTCAACATATATCAATGAATCTATATTTAGGCAACTATATCTTGGTGAAATGATAATGAATAATAGATACAGAACCAGAACGATAAAACAGAGGTGTGATGGTGGTAGGATCAGTTGATAAGACAACATAAATACCATATTTCTTGTTCTTCAGCATGCAATAAGGAATGGAATATTAATCTATTTTCTCAAGAAATCCTAGCGAAAAATCATGTTTTTTAGTGATGGAATTGTTTTTTGGGGCTAGATTCAAGATTTTCAAGCAAGGAGGTCACTATATCAAACATCAAATGAAAGAAAATATACATAGATTCATGATTTGATATTATGGAAAATCCCATGTTATGCATACTTGAAACTAGATTCACATGATTTTTTGGCCCCTATGTTCAAAGGATTTGGTTTATAGAGATAATTGAGTATCACACAATGTGTGAACCATATAATATATTGGGTATTCTCTCCAAGGCATGGGTAGAGTACACATGAAGTTGAAACTCTATATTGGTGCATGGTTAGAGTACACAGGTAGCTGAAATACCTTGTTATTCTATATGGGTATGGACATGGCTTGACACATGAGACATTTAAAGGGGTATGGACCATGGTTTAGGGAAACAACATGTGAACCCTTCTGCACTTCGATCCCTTGTCCTATATATCATGGAAAAGTACTGTTAGGGTTCATTCCCCATTTACTTCTTTTAGGCTTAGTACGAAATCATCTCCCACTCCTAGGAAAATGATCCCTTCAATAAGAATTTTTGGATATTTCCTTTCGAATACCTCCATGCAGTTTGAAGTGAGATCATCTATTCATTTTAATTTCATTGGGGGATTTCTTGGTATATTCATGACCAACAATATGTGGGTTCTAATACATTAATTATAGGGTTAATCCAGATTGAGTTTTTTGTATCACCACATGGCGTTGGGTGCGATCCTAATATTTGTATCATATCTCTTCAGACCTTTGTAGTGTAATTCTAATGGAATGACACACTAACCACTACCTCTCAATCATATGTAATCAATGTTATCCCAATGAAGATTATTTTCACTTGGATAAGTGATTTTTGATTGATTCATGTTTGAATTCTATGTTAGTACACTATAACTATGACTTATGATTTTTATTGGGTGTCTTTGTTGAGTGTATCAGGATATTTTTGTTATATCTACTATAGTCATATTGCTATGTAGAGTTGACTGTATGTCATATGTAATAGGTTTTTGGGTTTTTGGGTATCCTAATGAGTATTTTTATACTCACCCCTTCATGAGAATTTATAACACATGACTTGTCTTGTGAAGATGATCAACCATTTGAAAAATTCTATGAGAAACCAGGACCAGATGGATCTTTCTGATACGAGACATATTGTGGTGTGTTCATGTTGTATTCTGATATCCATCCAAGGTTTTCTTTTTAGGTTGGAATTATTTTCAAACTATTTCTGGTGGGATTGTATATGGCCCTGTTTACATTCCTTTACCTTCTACCATACTCTAGTTATGGGAATTATATTGATGTCTTCATGGTTACTCTATTTTTTTTACATTTTAGCATTGTATATAATTGGAGATCTGTGAGGGTGTACATGTACTTTGTTTATGTCATCCTATGTTCGTGATATACCTACTTAGTGTTAGTCACCATCCTATAAAATACTGTAGGTGGGCTTAGTGATTCATAACACAGGACCCTCTAGGTGGAGTCATGATAAAGTGGTATAAAAGAATTTGGTTCTACCATAGGATCAAGAGTTTTTAGAGTAGTTTTTGAAAATAGTGTTAAATGTTTCAAGGTCAGATTTTAGGCCACAGACTCCAGTGTTGGTGCTATGGATGACATATCTATACATAATTTCATTGATAAATTTCCTTTCAAAATGGTTCATTAGAACATTGTATGTATGAAAAAAATTCAACATGCAAAAAAATGAATGGGTTGTGGTTTCCATGTCATTCTTGCTTATGCTCTCTAGTTGTAGTCATTGAATTTTATACTTCATGCTTAATTTCATGATGCTTCCCAGACATATTCCAACTATGATTAATCATCATGATCATGATGATGATATCATTAGTGATTATGCATAAATCTATGCACTAGTTCCTAAGGTGTTACCTCTATCTAGTTCTAAAGATATACCACCACCTGTAGTGCGACATGTGGTAATCATTTTACCATCAGATTAGGTGCATAGGACGA
Organism: Viscum album; assembly: GCA_963277665.1. Classification (NCBI taxonomy): domain Eukaryota; kingdom Viridiplantae; phylum Streptophyta; class Magnoliopsida; order Santalales; family Viscaceae; genus Viscum; species Viscum album. The sequence continues at coordinate 302,621,484 of OY728151.1, forward strand.
GGTCACATCACTAGTTTCATTGACATTGTCCTCCAGGGTTCCCTGGCATGCCTGACTCAAATGTGGATAAGGAATTTCTTGAGGTTGTGACCTAAGTTTTTTGTCTAGTGAGGATACCAATAGACTAAATGGTGGTCCTGGAGGTCAGCCTTCTCCAAGTCTCATTAGGTATATGTTAGGTTTTGATGGCACTTTCTTATGATGAGGTGACTCTTGTGTGGAAAGAGTTTGAGAACCTTTTTAGAGAGGAGTTATCACCAGTTATCTTGAGGGATGAATGTATCCATGAGATTCAATAGCTTCAGCAGGGAAATGCAGCGATAGTTGAGTATTCATGGACAATTAGATATATCAAGTGGTTTTCGGTAGTGGTAATATAGGAGAAGTGAGCTTAGTATAAGTGAGCCAATATTAGTATTATTGACCTCGATGTGCGAGAATTTTCAAGATGAGGTCTGGAGATAGAGGATCTAGAGATTATGGCATACATGGTGGGTCAAATCAGATTAGGGGGAGGTGATGAAACTCATGTTATTAAAATCACATCTTTCAAAATATTTTCTAACCAACCATACAACTCACAAAGAGATCATGGATGGGATGCCAAGGTAGAGGTAGCTGTAGAAGTAGGCAGGTTCTCAATGAGGTGGACATGGAAATGGAGATATAAGAGTAGTATGGGTGGTTGACACTAAAAATTATCACCACCACTACCCACAAGTGGACCACTCTAGGCTTGGGGAGCAAAATTTCCGGGGCAGAGACAATGGTATGTGGTCAAACCATATGACTGAGAGCCTCCAAGAATGATTTTAAGTACGATATATTGCTATTATACATGAGAAAATATACTGATAGACCAAAGTTCTAGTCATTTGGTTTTTGATTCATTCCTTTTATGGGAATTAGAAATTTCGATTGACCCCTTTTCTCAACCATTATTCTTAGAGAATACTATTGGAGAAGACTAAGTCATCACACACCTATGCCAATGGTTTGACCTGAATATTAGAAGAGATAGATTTTGTTGGTATCTTTTTGTAGCACTGATTAAGCCTTATGAAGTAATGATAGTTATGGACTAATTATCCATGGTTCATAAACATATTGACTAATTTTTTAGGGTATGTAGTGTTTCAGTATAGAAGGAACCAGGTTCTCCATTTTCATGTAAATGGAAACCTAGATAGTGAAATATGGAATCATCCCTAGGATGGTGCAGCTGATTACCCATTAGTTGGATAGTTTAACATCTAGTATAGTGGATGTTACGAGTTCCCAATCTCTTACAATGGGTGTCGAGTATGTGGAGTCCATTCTCATGAATGTTATAGTTTTACCTCTATACAACGATAGAGAATTATACATTCATATAAATCTTGAGATGAAACTGAAATATGTTCTAGTATTGGATGGTTCCCATAGATCACTATCATATGAGGGGTTTATTGAAGGACTTGTAGAGGAATAGATGTTTTATGTCCTTTGTTTTGTCCTAGGAAGCCCCATGTTGTTTTCCAAGAAGTTGGATGGGTGCTTGTGGACTTTTGTTGAGTACATGTTATTGAATTAGGTTACTATGATGAACGTTTATGCAATAACACGCATCGATGAACACTTTTATCAGGTGAAAGGGGATTGATGGTTTTCAAATGTTGAGATCAGGCTAGGATATCAGCAACTGTTGGTACGAGATGAGGATATACCAAATATGGAATTCAATTTCACTAGAATCAATACGAGTAGTTGGTGACACCCTTTGGAATGAAAGATTCTATATCAGTGTTCAAGAGACTCATTATCGATATATTTCATCATTCCATAGACTAGTTTTTGATAGTCTTAATCGATGTTATCCTTATGTACTAGGTATTTGAGGAGAAGAACAAGAGACCATTGTCTAGGGTTCTGTACATACTTCGAGAGAACCAACTCTTTAGAGAGATATTGATTTATGATTTATGGATTCATGAAGTCATCATTATTGGACATGTTATCTTTGCTAATAGAGTTATAATGGAAATGGACAAGGTTGAGGCAATGTTAGCTCATGAGCCACCCGATGAGAGTGATGGAGTTATGGAGATTCCATGAGTTTAAAGACCATTACCAGATATTCATACATGATTTCCCTATAATATTAGCCCTCGTAACAGATTTGACCGGAATGGGGAAGCCTTTCATGTGGATGGTGAGGAGCTAGAAGGATTTTTAGTAGTTTTATAAGAGTTTGATGAGTGTTCCCATGTTCAGATTTCCAAAGGAGTGTGTTGAGAATGTATTGTTCTGTGATTCACTCAGAAATGACCTTGGCTGTGTTCTAATTCAAAATTATGCTCTTATTTCTTATGTTTAACTATAGTTGAGACAACATGGGAAGAAATATGAGACCATGATATTTAGTTAACAATAGTTGTCTTCACACTAAAGATGTTGAAACCATACCCACTGTGCATGTGGTCTATCATCGATTCTGATCACAAGTGTATCAAGTAAACATTATCTAATAAGGGACTCAATTTATGCTAGAGGTGATAGGTACAGTTACTTTTGGATTATGAATTTAAATTTGTCTATACATATAAGATGGGGAATGTGGAGGTATATTCTCTCAGTAGGATATCTTGTTTTTAGTTTCAAATCAAGGTTTTAGAGAAATTGGAATTTTTGTAGTTATCTTTTCTAGATGATGATGGAGAAACATACCTCTAGTTGATGGTTTTCACCCCTATTCTCTTATAGCGATTAGGAAGGTACAACATGGGGATACTAGTTATGAGACCCTACGTATTGAGGTATCTACTAGACATGATCCTAATGTATCTTCAAATGGTGTGGATAATTTCATTATTTATAAAGGACACCTGATTGTATTAGTGATTGATGTAGGATTTTACAATAGAGTTTCATGAATATCTTTTTGCGGTATATTTGTGTGTGGAAAATATGTACCAGGACTAAAAAATTAAAATTTTCTAGATGGGGATGGAGAAAGGAGTTAAAGAGTTTTTCCCTCTATTCATTCATTTTCAACCACTAAAGGCTAAGCCCCATGTTGAAATGGGTTTACTTCAACCCCTTAATTTTGCAAAATGGAAGTGGTATGTTAAATCCATGGACTTCATGAATATATTACCCAACATTTCCAAGGCACATGATTTCATCTGGGTGATCATATACTGACTCACCCTGTCGCCCCACTTCTTAGAAATCCAGGACTACATTTTAGTAATGATTTTGAGATTCCTCTATATGCATGTGATTTTTAGACTCCATGGTGTTCCATCAAAGATCATTTCTGACCATGATGCTTGCTTCCAATAACAATTGTGGAATAAATTACATGAGGCATTTCGAGACTAGTTTTCCTTGAGCATCGTATTTCACCCCAAGACTCATGGCTAAACTGATTGAACCATTCTTGTTCTGGAGGACATGATATGATATTTCATCTTGTTCTTTGGATGTAGTTGGGAGGAACACCTACTACTGATAGTGTTTTTGTTAATGAATAGTAATCATTCTACCATTATTATGACACAGGTCAAGGATTAGTATGGGAAACCCATTAGGTCACCACATTACTAGATGACCTTGTATAGTCAGTGATCATGTGCCCAAAGTTGGTGTGAGAAAATAATGTGAATGTGGAGATCATCTTAAAAATTGTGAATATTATACAAATCACTCTAAATAATTATGCGGATATAAGAAATATTCTATTGTAGTTTGAGGAAGGATATCAGGTGTTCTTATGAGGTTCATCGCAACATGGATTATAGAGTTTGGTCGGGGTGGCAAGCTATTATTTTGGTTTAGTGGACCATTTCAGATACAACAAATAGATAGTGATGTGTTGTAACTTTTTTCTCTACCACCATAGTTTGATGGAGTACATTTTGTCTTCCACATGTCGTATCCATGGAGGTTCATGCATGAAACTTCGCATGTTATCAATTAGGGATAAATGGAAACTAAGGATTAATATATCATTTATGAGTTCCTAGTAGAGATTGAGGTTCAGTAGTATTGGATCATCCTTGGGTGATCGATTCCCTTAGTGAATGGTTGGTGGCATGACATGAATCTTCAAGAGAGAACACGAGAGTGAGTGGCTATAACACATGCTCAGTATCAACATATCATTGCGTAACAATTTTTTTTTACATATCAAGATGTAAATATCCATGTTTGGGAGAATGTAATAACCCATACATTCCATTTTTTTGGATATTGTATGGATAATTTGTGAGACCTAGATCTTAGACACTATGCGATTCTAAGGTCAATGGTCCCTAAAATAATTTTTTGAAATATTTTAAATATATTATATTACGTGTGCAATATGTAATGTATAAAAAGATGAATAAATTATAATTAGTTGTTTAGATTAGAAATATAAGGTCATTGATGCTTTTAGAACTCATGGATTACCTTATAAACGATATAAACCTTGTTGGGGCTTGTCGTTTGTAGAAAATTTATCATAATTGAGAAAATGAAAAAAAAATATTTAAATAAAATATATTATTTATATTTCTTGAATAAATTATTGATTCTTATTTAGATAAATATTATGTTATAATTATAGGCTTAGAAGCATATCTGTTGAACCTTTAGAGAGTATTTGGAGAGAGTGATTGATGATTTATCTCAGACGAACAATGACTAAATCATCGATCAATGATTGACGCATAAAATATTCAAATGATCTATCCAAAAATCATGATATATCCCATTCAATATTTTAGATTAATTGGCATTGAGATAGTGTATTTTTTATTTGGATTTATTCCCTATTTAGGAATTCAATAAAAAATGTGAACCAATTGACTAACCGGTTGATTCGTGGATCTTGCGTGTTGTGGGTAGAGTTTTATTGTTGATATTTTATAAAGATAATCCATTATGATTGTAAATTATTTGATTATAATTAAAACATAAATGAACATAGATAAATATAAACATTGATTGAAGTCTTTTCATATTTATTATTCTTGTACTTCTCTTCCTTGATTCTCCATTCAGTACAGGCATTCATTATTTTGCTTGCAGTTCAACATATCCCGATGAAGGGATTACTACACACCTTTTTCCTGGTGAAAAAAATGTGAAATCCTATATCTAGTATTCAAATGATGCAACATAGGTGTTAAATTGGTAGAGGAAGTAGACCAGATGAAATAGATACCTGATTCCACATTCTTCAATGTGTTATGAATAATGATGTATAAATCTATTTTTTGAGAGGATCAAAAGGAAGAATATAGTTGTATGGTGATTAAAAGTTTCATCTAGCTTTGATTTTTCTTTTTATGGCCTTGTTTTCTTCGGATTTAACATTGGAGGAAGGATAAAATTCCTCTATTCCAGATCTCAAATTTTGGAAAATCCCACATTATACATTCGGTAAACCATAACAATATGTCATGTTGTCCCCCTATGATGTGTCTAGGGTTTTGGGAAATTTTTAAGTATCACATGGAGTGTGACCCCTATCACACAATGTGTGGACTCTCCCCAAAGACACGTTGTGTACCTTGTAGGGTACACAAACACATGTTTTGGTACATAGGTTTGAACATGTCGTGTACTACCCTACATGAACACGACATAGATGAGTACATGGGTTGAGACATGTAATGGTATATAGCTATAAGACATGGTGTGTACTTCTACATAGACAAATAAATGGATTGAGAAATGAACCCTTTACACGGGCATGACCTGGGGTCAAGGGACACGATGCATGACCCATACTACACATTGTGTACTCTCATATACATGGAATGGATCCCTTGTCCTATATATAATAGACATGTTTTTTAGGGTGAATTACCCTTATAATGTCCCTAAGTCCTAGTTTAGAATCACCTCCTACTCTTACAAAAGTGATCCATTCAGCATGAATTCTTGTATGAGTCATTTTAATACCTTCATGAGTCTTCGAGTGAGATTGTATATTTATCTTTATGCCCTAAGATGAGTTCATGGTATCATTATTACCAACATAATGAGGGTTCTTATCCTTTATATAGTGTTTTAATCCAAATTGATTTGTTTGTATCACCCCATGGCCTTGGGTGATATCCGAATCTATATATTTTATGAGTTTATACATTCATCGGGTACTTATAATCATGATACCCAATGAGAAATACTTCTAGGATCGACATCATCAATGATATAATTCTTAGAAGTGTGTTCTCCCTTAGGAGTGGCTAATGAAATCTTCACGCTGGAACCCTCGGCAGGTGTACTAATGTAGTGACTGAACATTTTGATTGGGTTTCTTTGTTGAGTAAATTTATATATTTTTATTGTATTTTCTATATAGATATACCTATGAATATATGAATTTATCTCCTTCGATATATAATTTTTTGTTTTGGGGTGTCCTACTGAGTATTGTTATTCTCAACCACATATGGGATTTCCACAGATGTTTCATGTATTGTAAATATGGTCAACTATTTGATAGAGTCCTAGATGGGCTGGGGAAAGAAATTTCATAGTGAGACTTGGGAGATAGAGGTGTGTTCTTATGGAATCCTGATAGTAGTCTCAATTTTTTTCATGCTGGACTTGTTTGTAGACTCGTTGGGTGGTGATTTTATCTGACCTTATTTACATTTCATTACCTCCTTTGATTATTTGGTTTTGTGATTTTGATGTATGCATGTATGGGTGTCCAGTTTATTTACATTTCAATATGGAATAATATTGGATATATATGTGTGTGTACATGTACATAGGCTATGGCCTCCCATGTTAGTGATATGCCTACTCATCCCTATTTGCAACCATGTGGCCAATTGAAGGTGGGATTGGGGAGTCATGACACAGGCCCTTTTTGGATGGGCCGTGATAGGGGGATAGGTGTGAGAGAAGTTTCAGTTCTTCCCTTTCATGCTTCACACCCAAATGATGCACCCTATTATCAAATTGTATTATTATTTTCCTAATTTTATTTAGTATTGTTATTATTATTATTATAACTTTTCATCCATGTCAAATGCATTGAATCTCATCCTCCCTCTTCCCTTTAAATTCCCTGGTTACCCACATATTTTATTAAATATATATGTCATTTTTCATCTAGTATTATATTTATTTACATTAATTTATTATCATTTTAATTTTTTTTTCTAGCTATAGCACGTAGTGATACAACATAACTTTTGTGTGTGTGTATTCCATTCCACAATACACGCACTATGTCCCCTCCATGAAATAAATTAATGGCATACCCCATATATTTACACACACACACACACAGATATATATATATATATATATATATCCTCTTAAGTGTATATAGTTATATATATATTTTAACATGACTACGATACTATAATAACAGAATTTTATTGGAAAACATAACCCATATATTTAACAAGAATTAACTAGAATATATATATATTTATTTATTTATTTTCTCATATATATATAAATATATTATATGTATATATAAATATATGGGGTTGTGTATGTATTAATATATTCATATACATACACACCCATATATATGTACTTGTGTGTGTCTGCATGGATAAAAATCTTCTCTACCCCACATAAATATAATATATTCCAACTAAAAAAATTACAATAACACAATTTTTATAATTCTTATAAAACATTTACACCATAAAAAGAATGATTATTAATTAAATTCAAAGAAATAATAATTACACAATCTTATTTATTCATCACAAATAATATCACATTTAATACTGTTTTTAAATTTTTGTTCATGAATTTACAAGATAACAAAAATTTCATCTTAATAAAATGAGAAAATAACAATTAAGTAAAAAATATAATAATAAAACAATTATTAACCAAAAACCATTTTCTTTTATTTTTGAAAAATAATAATATCAAAATTATTTCATAACCACCTATAAATATTTAAACTCCATTTCATTTTGTAACACAATTTATATAAAAATGTTAAATAATTTAATTCATTTAGTTACGATAATTTTATACCTTTTAATAAATATTTTATTTGAAAATATTAATCTATCAACATGGGTAGATATTATCATTATAGTGAATTTAATATTAGACTAGATTATTTTCATATAATAATTTTCTAAAAAGGTCTCATATAATGTGATAGATGTTGTAAATAATTCTTTTTTTATAATTATAGAATCTTGAGCTTCACAATATCAAATATCCCTTATCAAAAACACAAGTTATATAGTGACCCATACTTTTAATACATTAATATTACATTATTTTTTATGAATATTCAATAACTTTAAAAATAATATAAACGTGAGAACTGTAGATGTTTAGTGTATTTGGAAACATGGATATATAAAATAACTCCTAAAATATCTACACTATTATTGATGATGTTATTTACTACTATCACCGTCATTTTATATATCATACTTAAAAAACATTATTTATAACCTGAGGATGGTAAATATAAGAATGTGTGATCTTATATTCTCAATATTGGTAAACATAATAGATACCAATAAATGAATATAAGTGAATGTAATATAGGAATAAGGGTGTCAAAAAACAATCATGAATTATAAAAATAAATACCTAACTGGTGAAAGATATTTTATCATAAAACATAGTATAAGGATTTATCCAAAAAACGACATAACACGTAAATGTGAAGAAAAATCTATAATCAATAATGAACCATTAAAACATATTTTAAGCACAAGAAATATATCTATCAAAATAATATGATAATAAAAAATCATTTTCCTTATCAAAGGATCACTACCAAGAATTTCATGGTGGATTGGACTCAATCCTCATTCCATCATCTTCATAGTCAATGTTCACTCCCAAGATTATTTTATTGGACATATCCTCTTACAAAAATGTGTTTTCTACCCATTCTAGGCCTTATTATCACATGAGATATCTACCTTTACCCAATTCATTAGAGGGATATAATAGACCCACCTGAGCTTGGATTATAGTGTAATCACAAATCCTTATTTTATAATGGAACCAACCATTAACTAATGAAAACCATACACATTTGTTCCACAAGATCATAAAACATTCTTCGTATCAACATGTTATAACCCTTTGAAAGGACATGGGTTTTATAAAAAAAATCAAAAATAATTATTATAAAACACTGAGGTTAAAATTATATATATATATTTGATCATATCCCCTTAAAATCTTATGAAACATATAATGTATATTTTATAGATAAAAACTTTTAACAGTTTTCTACAACAATTCTACAGGAAAATACAATTTTCATTTAAAAATATTTATTTAGTATATAAAAATGAAACAACCTATCGAATAAAACATGATATATGAATTTAAAAAAGAAAATTATAAGGGGTATTTGTGGAAAATAGTATTCAAAATATACGTGAATGTCATTAATTTGGTTTATATTCAAACAAAAATTCTGTCATTTTTTGTAAAAATTCAAAAATATGATGTCTGGGAAGTAAAAAGAATATTTATTTTAAAAACATTGTAAATAATGGTAAAAATTGTAAAAAATGATATTAAAAAATTATTTTAGAATAGTAAAAAATTAGTCACAATATTTTAAATAATACATGGGCATAGAAGAAAATATTCAAATATGAAGAGAGAAGTAAATTCTATTTTATATAAAGTATACATTTACTCTTTGGAGTAATTAAGGAGATAAAAATGAAATGAAAACATATAATCTATATAAAAAATAATAAAATACATAACATTAACAGTGATAAATTTTATCATAAACAATATCTTTAAAAAAAGAGATTGTAATATAAAACCATTATAATATTATTAATCACTTAATCAGATTCATTGTCTGGTTAAAAATAAAATGGGTCTACAAATCCCATCAATAAATAATTGGATATTCCAAAATACATAATTTATAATAATATACACCATTGGGAAAAAAATTGGTTCGTAACATTAAAACATGTCCCAATAAAGGGAAATTGTAACAAATAACCATTAACTCATGTCATTGAATCCTATGTGATTTAACCACCTCTATAATTAAAATAAATGTATTATAATTTTAAACCAAAACTATAATCAAACCATTAATACCATGATTTGTTTACTTTTAACATATAATCACCTATTCAGCAACAATATTTCATTATCTTAATCATTCCAGGTGCTAAATTCTTTAGTTTTCAAAAATATTTTTGTTCATTGGTTATAGTCCTTACAATTCTGTCATTATAAGAGCCTCAGACCCACACTCCTAGGTCCAATTAATAAAACATAATCTTTAAATTTATGTCTTGATATAGATAAACATGACCAAATATTTTCCATCCAAACCCTATACCATAAAAATGAGATATTGGATCACTTACATACCCAATGACCTTTTAGGCATAGATTTTCAGATAATTTGGACAAACACATACAAAAATAAAACCCACGTATTAATGTTATTATTTCTCCCACTAAACCCATTTTTTCTTATTTCTCATTTGTTCATCATTATCATCCATAGGAAACCATTATATACATAATTAATTTAACATCATTTTTGATGAACTTGGGAAAAAGAACATAAGAAGAGTGGATAGTTTCTTAGTTATAGAAAACATAATCATTAAAATTGAATTTCAGTAGTGAGCGTAAGGTTATGAATACATAATCCAAGTGAATTATCATAACATTTTAATATTAATGTCTATAAAACAGAGAACATAAATCTTGGAATAAGGAATAATGCTTTAAAAAGGAAGGATTCATAAGAATCAACAGTCATGAGGTTGGAGATTTCAATATAGGTAAATGGAATTATTAAAAACCCATAGATTTCATAATGAAAAAATGTTTATATCATAGAAAAATATCTTTAAATAACCCTTAAAAATTAGAATGATCATACGAGAGATTTCATATATGATTATCCAAAGAAAATAATCATTAACCAATTAATTGGAGAACTATAATGGGGATCACCAATCATATAATGAGATAAAATGGGGGGTCAAACCCATTATATAAACAAAATCAATCCTACATTTGAGATACAATGGGGATCAACCCTTCATATAAGCTGTTTCGGGCTCACTCGTGAGCTATAACGGAGCTCCCACCTTTATATAAATTATATTGTGCTCACTGGTGAGCTATAATGGGGCTCAATCTGTCATATAATCTATATCTAACTCAACTAGTTCTATTTGGTCACACCCATAATCATTGATAATTTCCATGTACAGTTCATGAATATACCATCTCTAATATTTAACTTTTCCATATATCAATAATAATTATTCTTTTATTTATAGATTAACTAGTGGAAATGAAATATGTTCCATTATAATCTCAATATCCCTCTAAGGAAATAATAAAGGTGGTATCATTACCATATATTCCCAGTGATGTATAAGTATCAGCAAGGGTTGTTGACATTGATTTATATAAATGTATTTAAAGATCATTAAAAACATTATTGATGAAAATAGCTTTTTATTATGAAAATCACGTTTAAAATCTATTAATTAGAAAAATATTTTGAAAAAACAAATATTAAATAACAGCCTCAGAAACACATAAAGGAAACATTAATGAAAATAATTTATATTATGGTGGAAAAATAAATTCATGTTAAAAATGTTAAAATAAATATTCTTTTCAAAAAATATGTTAAGGGGGTCCAAAGTGAACCATTTGGAAGATATTATAAACACTCCTTTTTAACACATTGTAAAAGAAGGTGAAATAAATTTAAAATATATTTTAAAAAACATTATGTTCAGAAAAGAATATTTTTGAATTTTTTGGGAAATCATGGAAATTTAAGAGAAGGATTCACGATCTAGAATATGGTATAAGAACAATATCACATACAAGAGGCTTTATTGGTGTTTCTTTGAACTCTAATAAGGGAAATGTAAATTAAAAATGAAAAACAAATCAATAACCTGAGTATGATAAAACTTGTGTGGTTTAATAAAATAATTGAATATTCATTCCCCTAAATTAATATTGAACATAAACAATACTGAAATTAAATGATATTGTAACAAAAAGCCTTTTACACTTTGTTATTTTTTCAATTGTAAGACACCTGAAATAATGGACAAAAATAAAAATTAAGTATCATTTAAATAAAGATATTCATGATATAACATGTCAATGTGGTAGTATATATATTTCATAAATAATATAAGTTAAAATCAGTAAATTGATGTACTAAGGAATGAGAATTTGATATGAATAACACATACAAAGAAAATATTACTTAACTGAGATTTTATCAATAGAAAGATTATGTGTAACAATTGTAAATACACACAAAACAAGTGAAAATAAAATATTATAAAGTTAGTGGTCATTTTACACATATCATATCAAATATAATAAAATTAAATATAACCCAATGAAAAGGTATTGATTTATGAAACTTTTTAGCACATGGTAACATACATTTAAAATTTAATTAGATGAAATAATTGTAATTGAAATAAAATCTAAAATTAATTTGGAAGAATTCATGATATAAAAAGTAAAATAGGAATCATATACACTATATAAATGAAATTAGGAACATAATAATAAAATATTCCTCAACAAATAAAAATTGAGACGAAATCACTTACTTCATTAAGAATATATAGATAAAATTTTAAATCATTATAAAATATAATTTGAGTTTCTAAATACCAATAATTTTCATGAAACTAATCATAAAATTATTTCATGATAATCATATATAGATAAAGACAAAAAATTTAGTTAATATGTCATATGCAACAAAGAAATGAAATTAAAACGAGTAACAATTACATAGAATCCAAAATTGAATATGTCATATGTGTCGTCAAAATTTAATTATTATGAGAAACCCTTACCTAAAATTTAAAATTTCATTGTATGTCATTGAAAATCAGTATAATAGGCTTCTATCAAATATTTTTTTATTATGAACATTTTATATGTTCAAAACCATATACATTAATAATTTATTTGAATTATTTTTCAAATATAGTTAAATACTTAATCAGCTTTGTTCACATCGAGTATTTTGAGGTTATTCAGTCCATATTACTAAAACTACATCAGTTTATTGACCAATATCAAAGTGCCAGTGTTACATAATATCCAAAATAATATTAATGTCATAATTATCATTTATATTAATCAATTATACTTGTAAAAACAACTATGAATATTTATTATGAAAAATAGTTATGTTACAATCATGGAGATGGTTGGGTGTATGTACACATGATCAATGATTCCATTGTTGAATGAAACTTGTGGAAATATGTTATGTATTATTTTAAAAATACATTATTATATTAATATATCATATTATTTGATTAAATAAATTTATAAATATCATCCCCATGATGTGGTGACGAATAATGATTCACATCACTTCATAGAGGTGTCAGTCCATACGTACTTGTGAACCACGTCATCATCTTTTAATGAATGGAATGATAATAAAATATATGATATATTATATTTTAATAATGATACCAATTTTTCATAAATATATTATATAACACTAAATAAATCATCTTGAATATAATAGATTGGTAATGATGAAAAATTAATTATATCTGTTTGTGTGGTTGAAGTTTTTCAAACACATGATTGATGGTTTTGTTTCCCATTTTATATAAGTGGAGATTTTTTTAGGTTGTTCTGTTAACATAATTAAATAATAATATATATTATATACTTATTTTATTATATCATCATTGTTTTATAATATTTTATGGAGGTTCAAGAATAAATAAAACATAACACTCGGTTATGGGAAATATATATTCTTTAGATAACCTCTTTATGTTTGCAACACAATACTTATTTGGAGTATTTTTTAATAAAATAAAGTAATATTGAATGTATTTAAGAAAGAAAAAAAATATATTTTTGTAGATATATTATAAGAAAACATTTCATTAAGGATTGAATAGAAGATAAGAGGGGGTGAAATTTTATATGTGGGGGAGAGCAAATAGTTATAATTTATGAAAAGAAACAATTATAGCAACATTTTAGAAACGATACAGGGATATGAAATGTATCATTATTGAGAATTTTATTTTATAAGGTATTAATATGGAAATAAAATTAATTTATGAAATATTTTCGAACATTTTAAAACTTATATTTTTAGTTTAACACTCAGTGAAACTATTTATAACATAAACATGGTAAAAAATTTATTTCTTGAATTTTCCAATCTACAAACACATTAAATTGAACATATTATATTATATTTATTATTATGATTTCAAATATTTAATCCATTTTTACAAATTTAAATCATATAATTTAAGTAATTATATTAAACATAAAACACCAAACATGATGATACCATTTTTTTTAAGAAATGTATTTTTCAAAAATAATATGATCTTATATTTACATAATGATTAATATTAATTAGAAAATGAATATAATATTAATTTATATAAACCTAATATATTTATTAAATTTTAATCATTCCTCATTAGGGGTTAAATTAGTTAATTAAAAAGTAGAAACATTATTCACCTAAAAATAGTATTCATGAAGAATTATTTTTAGCCCAAAAAATATATATTTAAACCCAATATAAATATTATTAAAATTTAATTAACTAGAATATATATAAATAGATAATACCTATTTTAATTTAAATAAAATTTAAATAATAATGGGACTTGTAAATTACTTAATTTATTGAAAAGAAATTCATATTTTTTTAAAATTTATATTTTCTACTATTCACTGAAAATTCAATATAATTCGAAAAATGAAAATTTTTAGACTCATGTTTTTTAATTATTAGGATTTTTAAAATGGATTTAATTTTATCAAAATTATTTTTACAATTCTCCTAGAAATTAATTATAATATTTTACCACCATAAGTAGTAATTTTTTTAATAAAAACATTTTTTAATAAATAAAATGATATTACTAAAATTTGACTAATTATTTAATAAGAATTTATCAAAAAATGTATATTTAGTAGGATGTATGTATATATATTTCCAAAATTACTAAATAAAATTTATACTCACTAATGTAATATCTAGTTTATAATGATCATTTTTTCATGATCTGCATCATAAAATGGGTTAATAATTCCTTCTAAATAGAGGGAAAATAATATAAAATGGTCATCTAGAATAATATATAAAAATGTTTCTAATTTAGAGAACAATGGAGGTAAGTGAAGATATGACCATGGAAGAAAAATAAAATGTTCAAATAAATATAGAGAGTGATAATGATCATTGATCATAAGAATGTTAACGACAATGATAAAGACAATAATCATGAATACCTAAACTAAAGATGTGGGGAAAAGTCCATCAATTTCAAATGTTATTAAGGTAATAGGATTAAGGTTCTATTCTCAACATCCATTTCCTATATTAGAATAATTATTATACTATATTAATGAATTATATAAGTAAATATACTTATATTATGAGTATATGTTCAACCTTATCCAATTTCCCCCAAAATATAATCTTTTTCTCCAAACGGGTAGTATTCAATATGAATCTTTCATGTGTTAAGCACTCAAATCAACTTATAAAGGATCATATAAACATAAAATTGATAAAATTATATTCTTTTATACCTTTATATATGATTAAAAAAAAAGAAAAATTCACATAGAAAGATTATTCCAAAAATGAATAATGCTTAAAATGTAGAAATAATACATTAATATCCAAAATTCATTAATAAAACCAAAATTTCAAAATAAATAATTTCATCAACAACTATCCTAAAAATTAATAAAAATATTCCTCACAATTGTTTAAACACAATGATAAGAAGTTTTTGATAATATATTATTCCAATGTTGACTTAACCTTTATCTTTAAATAATACCATGCACTTTTAAAGTCTCATTCAAAAAATATATGTGTCTTAATAGTATAATATATGGTATATAATAATCATTTTTATAAATAATATTAATAACCAAAAAAACATTATAATATCATATATGATTCCAAAAGATAATTAAACATTTATTCCAAAAATTAAATCCTATAAAGTTCTATTTACCTTAATCATACAAAATTCAGAAAATAATAAACTTCTTCCTTGGTAAAATAGTCCTCAAATATTTTTTCAATCCCATGGTTAGATATATCAAACGATCCGAAATTGTAATAAACCATATGTATGTCAATATCAATTATTTGATAAACCCTAAATGTCACAGATAATACTAAATATATTCCTACAAAATAAATGTTATTCCTCATAAAATAATAAGTCACATTAAATATAATGTTAATATATACCTCAAAAAAATAAAAAATCTCCAATAATGTTATTTATTTAATGAACCATCTAGAGTTTACTCTGAACTGGACTCCCGAGTCATCCCGTTACAAATTTCGAGAGGCAGTCTTGATCCTCTCAGGCGATAAATGTAACACCCGAGACTTTTCTGTTATCATCAAAGGAAGCATTCACTACACACAACACTTGCATCGCTTGCTTTACACGCAATCACGACCTTCCTCGATAGCTTGCATCGTACCCAATACCGAGTTTCACTATACAACGATATGCTATTAAAATATTATTAAAACTAGCCGTTATGAATAGTAATAACCACTTTTTGAAATTTTGTACATTTTATTTTTCAAAATTGACTTCATTTTTGGATTCGTAATATCGAAATTATCCTAGGATGAAATTTTGGTATTTTTCTGAAAGCATTCAATTTTTGATTAATATTGAAACCACTAAGTGGTAGTTAAAAAACTGAATTTTTCATAAAACCTAATGTTACCGCTTCTGTGAGTGGAATTTCAAAAATCTGAGAGACACGGTTGATGTTAGTAAGTAAAATGTGGTTCAATGAGATAAAAATAATTTTTGGTGAATATTAACTTTTTACTTTTATTTACCACGATTAAAAGTAAATAGGGTAATTAAGGGTAAAAATGTTATTATTATTTCCATAACACATGTCATAATTCTATTGGATAAGTGAAATTCGACCAAAAACAACATTAGGAAAAAAAATATGACCATTTAGGCCCACTTGGATTAGATTAGGACATTTTTTATTAATTTATTTAAAGAAGGGTTAAAATAGTTAAAATCAAAGTTTAATAACTATATCATTTTTAATATAAGGTTATACATAAGATAAATTCGACTATAAATATTAATTAGAAAGATAAATACATTTCCTACATAATGATATTTTATTTGTAATTTTTAGACTTTAAATAATTTAATTTATCTATGACACAATGATGATGCAGTAATTATCTTATTAATGAAATATTGACATAATTGATGTTATAAATACCCAAATAAATATAATTTGAGACATTTTATGAACTAAACTAATTTTATAGGTTAATATGACATGTTATTATTGATTTAATTAACTTTTTCCGAACTAATCATTCTGTTATGATTTTCACAAAAATCAATTACTAAATAGTGTCAAAATTGACATAAAATAGTTTTAAAAACAAATATTATATTATTAATTATTAGTTTATTCGTAAAAATATATGGTTCGGCCAAATGACTTAGATAAGGTTATATATATTAATAATAAACAACTTGGGGTTTTTTTGGCTGCTTATAGTAAGTTTATTAACTTTATAGTATAAGAACACAAGAAGACACGGTAAAAGTAAAATTATTTAACTTAATGATAAATCTAAATGATATGGTTAACATAGGAACCTAAAATTGTCTAAATTCTATTTTATGAGATTATTTCGACCCATCCCTACCTTAGATTTGAAATATATCAATTTGGAGCTATTGAAAACCGAATTTGACTTTATAATAAAATAATATTTTTAGTTATTCCAATGGTGCCCCTCCCCTCCCTTATAAAAGGGAACATCCTCCCTCTCCTCCTCCCACCAATTTGAGCCTTCAATATCGTCCAAACCCTGCCAATTTTTCCTATAAACTTCCCTAGAAACATCCTAGAGGTCCTGGTCTTCTTCAAAGACCAATTTTAATGCCCTAAAAGGAGGTCTCAAAGAAGCACTTCAAAGAAGAGGTAAAGTCTGTTACTGATTCTTTCAACTTACACTTCTTCTTATTTAGTTGTTTCATAACAAAGTAATAACATTAGTATAACTCATATAATGATATGTTATTATATGTATGAAACAACCCTATTTCACCATCTATCCATCCTACGGAAAATGAAGTCACCGCGCGTGCGTACGTACGGAATACTGTCTCCGCGTCGTGGTGTAATCTATTTTCCACCACCACCTTACTAGGATGGGTATAATTGTGTAAATAATGAATATATATGACTATTGTAAAGTTATATTGATTCTGAAAGAGTATACATACACTCTAATACAATTCAACGATCATGAGAACGATATCATCGCTCGTGCGTACGTATGGACTACCGTCTCCACGACGCGATGAGATTCATTCTCCACGTTAACAATTCATGAATGGTTATAAAGTATATATAATAAGTAATCATGAAATATATGACATAATAATACTACTGGATTTATGTATATATATATTTATGTCATCTACTTAATTCCACTCAATTCAATAAGGAAACTAAAACAATGTTCATGCGTACGTACGGCATACCGTCTCCATGAAAGGTGTATTTATTTCCATTTATCGATACATTATATATATGTATATTCTGAATATATATTATATATAAATAATGTACTAAATTCTGTATTTAAGTAATCATGATTTAAGTAATCATATGAATAATTACAAGTTAAAACACGAACGACAAATGAGACGATTTTACCCAAAATTCTACTTTAACATGAATTTACAAAAGAACTGGTAATATAAAGTTATAAGTGAACCATATATGATATAATAACAATGAATATTATTATTGAATAAGTCAATAACATTATTTAAATCATTATACAGGAGGTTCAGACACTTATGAAGCAAATCGGACCTAAGGTAAGGGAAAATATCACAATCTCATTTTTATCTGAGATTGTTTATACTTTGGTATTTACTGGGGTGTATTTTATCATCCACATCCATGTTTCCTCAATATGTAATATTATTTCCATCCACCTAAAATTGTTTAAATCCATTTTTACACTTTGGTGAGCGTATAGTAAAATATATGAAAGCAATCTTTTGTCGTTTTTCGTACGGGGTACTTTTTGACTTTTCCGACAAAAGTACGAGAAGAATGTTTTTTTAACTTATACGACATGAATGGATTTTTAAAAAATTATTTCCAAGAATATTCCTTTAAGAAATTTCATGTTTATTTTTAATCAACTTATTTTAGTGTAGAATTGTATGACATGTTAAGAAAGGAAATGTTTTTTTGAAGTAGAAAGGATATTTTCCACAAGAATGGAGTTCAAGTGTTTTATCAAAATTATTTTCCATCTAAGATAATATAGGGTCCTGTTTCTATCCCTATTATTACATTGATTTGATTATGTTGTGATAG
This sequence comes from Viscum album, assembly GCA_963277665.1. Classification (NCBI taxonomy): domain Eukaryota; kingdom Viridiplantae; phylum Streptophyta; class Magnoliopsida; order Santalales; family Viscaceae; genus Viscum; species Viscum album. The sequence continues at coordinate 302,640,903 of OY728151.1, forward strand.
AATTATTTTTAGGAATTCCTTTATCTTATATAAATTGTTTTATGATTTCATGTTGTTTAAGAATCCCATTTTTATTACATGGGTTATGCAATGATGTGTGATTTATGATTTTGTGGCACACATAAGAATGATATCATTATTAGATGGCTGGGACCTATATCTCCCTCTAATTAATTGGGTAATGATTTTATATCTCATGATATAGACATGGCGGGAATGGCAGGTTAAACCGGTTCAGTGAAACAGGACTGAAATTAGGAGTGAACTCGGTTCAGAAATGTACTTTGTCCACTAAGATAGTCTTGGAAATGAGTCTTGACTAATAATAAATGATTCTCTATGATTATGTGTGTATGCCACAATGTTTCATGTTTTATGTTGTGATTATTGGGATTACATTTCAATACTATGATTTATCCCATGTTATTAATTTATGATTTCTTTTGCAGGTTAAGATTTCCAAAAGTTATGTTCTTATGTATATGATGTGATTGATATTTCTTTTGTTTACCCTTACTGAGCATTTGAGCTCACCCTTTTATATGTTTTATTTCCCCTGGTCAGGAAGAAGGTTATTAAGTAGGATATGCCAAAAAGGGACTCTAGATATGATGAAATAAATGGGAGGCAAAGTAGATGCTTTATGAACCAGTTGTTTATGTTTCCAAGTTTCTAATGACTCTATACCTATACGGTCCTTTGGAAACTAGGATGTGAAAGCCTTAGTAAGAACCCTAAGGATAAGTCTAATCATAGAAAAATATCTTACTATCTTAGAAATGGCCATGAAAAACCTAGGACAAGACCTTAAGTATGGAATTTTATTCTGGATTTTGTGGTTTTCCTATGATAATTAGTGTTGCTCACATTATTCTTCTTGGTTTTAGTCAATGGCTGGAACCTGAAGGAACTGGGTTAATGCGGAATGCGACGGGCAATGCAATGATTGTACCCCTGAGCAACCAAACATTATGGGATATGGAATGCAAAATCTTGTATCCATGCTCACACAACTTTCTCAAGATATGAATCATTCAGGACATCCAAACGAGCAAATGATGGAGCAACATTATGTTGAATCCTTCATGAGGCAGCGTCCACCTTCATTCAGCGGGTCTACTAATCCATTAGTTGCTGAACAATGGATTAGTACTACTGAAAAGATATTTCCAGTTCTTCAGTGTTCTGAACATGATAAATTAATCTTAGTAGTGTATCGTTTGGATGGTGATGCTGATCAATGGTGTAATCTTATCAAGAATATGAGGCAAAGAGATGAAATTGATTCCATGGAATGGGACGAGTTCAAGAACATATTTTTCAATAATTACTTCCCTTGTATTCTCCGAACAAAGATGGAGAAAGAGTTTCTTGAACTGAAGCAAAAGGATGATGAATCTGTTGGTACCTGTGAAGAAAATTTTACAAGACTTTCAAGGTACGCTTCTGGTATTATTATCCAACCTGAGAGTAAAATCGATCGATTCTTTAGTGGCTTAAAACAAAGTCTTCGAAGGGCGTTATCCATAAGGGACTTTAATAGCTGTGAGGAAATCGTTCGATGTGCTCTCAAAGTTGAGATGGAGATTGGAGTAACCAATCAGTCATATGGGTTTGATAAGAAGAGGAAAATGGAATTCAAAGGAAAATATAAAGAGCACACTGAAAAGAAGATGAGCTTTCCCTTATGCTCAAAGTGTGGAAAGAAACATTGAGGGAGTTGTCTTAAAGGGACAAGTAATTGTTTCAAATGTGGAAAAGAAGGTCATAGTGCATTTGAAGGCCGCAATGATGGGAAAAAGATGTCTAATTATGAAAATAAAGAAAGGGATACACAGAATGAACCTACTACACTTCAATGTTTCATGTGCAATGAGATGGGGCATTAAGCCAATAAATGCCCAAATCCAAGGGTTGATGATGGTGGTCGACATCAACAAACTCTTAAGGCTAAATACAAAGGAATGTCACATGTAATTTCTATCAGCGATGTGGAGTACAATAATGATGTGGTGAAAGGTACACTTACCATCCACTATATAGTAGAAAATGTTTTATTTGATTCTAGATCCACCCACTCCTTTATTTCTGAAGAATTTTCTATGGTTATCACCGTATTACCTCAACAATTAGATGTTGAGTTAGCTGTGAAAACCCCTAATGGCACACCAGTCACATCAAAAGTGTATAATTCTTCTCCGATTGAAGTTTGTGGGAAAGTGCTTCCTGAAAATCTTGTGATCCTTCCTATAGTGGAATTTGATGTGATTCTTGGCATGGATTGGATTTCTCTACATGGTACTCATATCAATTTCCAAAGAAGGGAAGTCACATTTCATATTCTAGATCAATCTATGATTGTCTATTGATGCAAGGATGAACATAACCTTCCAGTGGAAATTTCTTCCATCTTATGGGTCTTTATTCCACTAAATGAAGGTTACTTATCTCAAATGGTTGGTGAGAAACTCATAGTTAATAATATTCCCATTGTACGGGAGTTTGACGATGTCTTTTTGGAGGAATTTTCGGGACTTCCACCAAATTGTGAAGTTGAGTTTTCAATAGAACTCGTACCGGGTGATTTGCCTATTTCAAATACACCTTATAGAATGGCCCCAATTGAGTTGTAGGAATTGAAGAAGAAACTCCAAGAGAATCTTGATAAGGGGTTCATACACCCTAGTGCGTCACCTTGGGGAGAACCTGTTCTATTTTTAAGAATAAAGATGGATCAATGAGACTCTGCATTGATTATCGAGAACTTAACAAGATCACTATCATGAACAAATATCCTCTCCCATGCATTGATGACTTATTTGACCAACTATGCAGAGCTCAATACTTTCCTAGATTGATCTTCGTTCCGGGTATCATCAATTAAGGGTCAAAAGGGAGGATATACCAATGACTGATTTTCGTACAAGGTATGGACACTATGAATTTATAGTGATGCCATTTGGTCTTACTAATGCCCCTGCTATCTTTATGGATCTGATTAATAGAGTCTTTAGAGACTATCTTGATCATTTTGTGGTAGTCTTTATAGACGATATTCTTGTCTATTCAAAGATCAAGGAAGAACATGAAGATCACTTGAGAAATATATTAAAGACCTTGAGAAAGGAGAAGCTTTATGCAAAATTTACCAAGTGTGAATTTTGGCTTCAAAATGTTTCATTTTTTGGTCACATAATCTCAAAAGAGGGGATATCTGTGGATCTAGCAAAAACAGAGGTTATCGAAAGATGATCAAGACCAACAACAGTAATTGAGATCCGAAGTTTTCTTGGTTTGGCGGGATATTATCGTCGTTTTGTGAAATATTTTTCACGATTATCTAATCCACTCACCAAGTTGACTCGAAAAGGAGTTATTTTTGTCTAGATGGAGGAATGTGAAGAGAATTTCAAGGAGTTGAAAAGAAGGTTATCCAGTGTACCTATGCTCACACTGCCTTGTAGTGGAGATAGGTTTGTAATCTACAGTGATGCATCCAAGAAGGGATTGGGGTGTGTTCTTATGCAAAATGATATGGTGTTATCTTATGCCTCATGACAGTGGAAAATACATGAGCAAAATTACCGAACTCATGATTTGGAGTTAGCTGCGGTAATCTTTGCTTTATAGATTTGGAGGCATTATCTTTATGGAGAAAGGTGTGACATTTATACTGATCATAAACTTTTATAGTATATTTTCACAAAAAAGGAGTTGAATATGCACCAAAGAAGATGGTTGGAGCTGATTAAAGATTACAACTGCTCAATTCATTACCACCCTGAGAAAAAAACAAGGTGGCAGATGCAGTAAGTCGACAATACCATGCTAGTTTATCCATGACGAGGATCACAAAAGATTCAATATTTATGGATTTATAAATGATGGATCTTGGAATTATAATTAAAGGGGAAAAATTGTATCTTTCTCAAAAGAATGTTCAAACATTTATACATGTGAAGATTAAAGAGGCACAAAAAGAAGATGTCGAGTTACAAAAGTAGGTGAGAAATGTTCCTGAGTTCAACCTTGATTGTCATGGGATAATAAAGTTCAGGAATCGGGTTTTTGTTCCTCCCATCCCCAAATTAAAGAAGGAGCTGCTGGATGAGGCTCATAGTTCTTCATTCTCTATTCATCCTGGAAGCACGAAGATGTATAGGGACCTAAAGGAGTACTTCTGGTGGTATGACATGAAAAGAGATGTTGCTGAATATGTCTCTCGATGATTGGTCTGTCAGCAAGTTAATGCTGAGAGACAGAAGTCTAAGGGGATGTTACAACCATTACCCATACCCGAATGGAAATGGGAACACATCACTATGGACTTTGTCACAGGACATCCTAGAACATCCAAAGGCAATAATGCTATCTAGGTCATAATTGATCTTCTTACAAAGTCTTCACACTTCATCGCTATTAAAGAGGATTTCTATCTAGATCATCTTACCAGGATATATGTGAAGGAAGTGGTAAGATTTCATGGAGTACCGCTTTCTATTATATCTGAACGGGATCCGAGGTTTACCTCAATGTTCTGGCGAAGTCTCCCACATACAATGGATATAGAGTTGAGTTTCAACACTTCTTATCATCCTCAGATAGATGGTCAGTCTGAGAGAACAATTCAAACTCTAGAAGATATTTTGAGAGCCTCCTCTATGGATTTCAAAGGTGGTTGGGGTCAACACCTACCTTTGGTGGAATTTTCTTATAATAATAGCTTTCACTCTAGTATTCAGATGGCTCCTTATGAAGCTCCCTATGGAAAGAAATGCAGGACTCCAACTTGCTAGGATGAAGTTGGGGAAAGAAAGATATTAGGACCTGATCTTGTTGATGAGAAGGCAGAAAAGGTCTGATCTATTCAACAACACATTAGAGAAGCTCAGAGTCGACAGAAAAGTTATGCCGACAAACGAAGAAAATACCTAGAGTTTGAACTGGGTGATAAAGTGTTCTTACGAATATCTCCCTGGTAGAGGGTCATGAGATTTGGAAAGAAGGGGAAGTTGAGCCCTAGATATATCGGTCCTTTCGAAATACAGGATCGTTTTGGGAAGGTAGCTTACCAATTGTGGCTTCCACTGAATCTCTCTCAAGTTCACGATGTCTTCCATGTATCTCTCCGGAGAAAGTACATACCTGATCCTTCACATGTACTCAGCTCAGAAGTTGTACCGCTGGAGCAAGATATTTCTTATGAAGAACAGCCGATAGAGATTCTAGATCGTAGAAAAAAACTCCTAAGAAACAAGACCACTCGATTGGTGAAAGTTTTATGGAGGAACCACCAATTAGAATAAGCTACATGGGAGTTTCAGGATATGATGAGGGAGAGGTATCCTCATCTGTTTGTTACAAAGTGATGAATTTCGAGGGCGAAATTCACTTTAAGGGGGGTATAATGTAACACCCGAGACATTTATGTTATCATCAATGGAATATTTCACTACACACAACACTTGCTTCGCTTTCTCTATACTCAATCGCGACCTTCCTCGATAGCTTTCGTCGTATGCAATACCGAGTTTCCCTAAAAAACGATATGCTATTAAAATATTATTAAAACTAGCCATTATGAATAGTAATAACCACTTATTGAAATTTTGTAAATTTTATTTTTCAAAATTGACTTCATTTTTGGATTCTGAATATTGAAATAAGCCTAGGGTGAAATTTTGATATTTTTCTGAAAAATTTCAATTTTTGATGAATAGTGAAACCACTAAGTGGTAGTTAAAAAAACTGAATTTTCCATAAAACTTAATTTTACCACTTCTATGAGTGGAATTTTAAAAATCTGAGAGATACAGTTGATGTCAGTAAGTAAAATGTGGTTCAATGAGATGAAAATAATTCTTGGTGAATAGTAACTTTTTACTTTTATTTACCACGGTTAAAAGTAAATAGGGTAATTAAGGGTAATAATGTTATTATTATTTTCCTAACACATGTCTTAATTCTATTGGATAAGTTAAATTCGACCAAAAACAATCTTAGGAATAAAATATGACCATTTAGGCCCACTTGGATTAGATTAGGACATTTATTATTAATTTATTTAAAGAAGGGTTAAAATAGTTAAAATCAAAGTTTAATAACTAAATAATTTTTAATATAGGGTTATACATAAGATAAATTCGACTATAAATATTTATTAGAAAGCTAAAACGATTTCCTACATAATGATATTTTATTTGTAATTTTCAGATTTTAAATAATTTAATTTATTTATGACACAATGATGATGCAGTAATTATCTTATTAATAAAATATTGACATAATTGATGTTATAAATAACCAAATAAATATAATTTGAGACTTTTAATGAAATAAACTAATTTTATAGGTTAATATGACATGTTATTATTGATATAATGAACTTTTTTTGAACTAATTATTCTGTTATGATTTTCACAAAAATCAATTACTAAATAGTGTCAAAATTGACATAAAATAGTTCTTAAAATAAATATTATATTATTAATGATTATTTTAGTCCTAAAATCTAAGCTTCGGCTAAATGATTTATATAAGGTTATATATATTAATTATAAATATCTTTGGGTTTTTTTGGCTACTTATAGTAAGTTTATTAACCTTATAGTATAAGAACACAAGAAGACACAATAAAAGTAAAATTATTTAATTTAATGTTAAATATAAATGATAAGGTTAAAATAGGAACCTAACCCTATCTAAATTCTATTGGATGTGAGTATTTAGACCCATCCCCACCTTAGCATTGAAATATATCAACTTTGAGCTATTAAAAACTGAATTTGACTTTGTAATAAAATAAGAGTTTTAGTTATTCCAAAGGTGCCCCTCTCGTCCCTTTTTTAAGGGAACCTCCTCCCTCTCCTCCTCCCATCAATTTGAGCCTTCAAGCTCTGCCAACCCCTACCAATTTCTCCTCTCCACTTCCCTAGAAACATCCTAGAGGTCCTGGACTTCTTCAAAGACCAATTTTAGTTCCATAAAAGGATGTCTCAAAGAAGCACTTCAAAGAAGAGGTAATGTCCGTTACCGATTCGTTCAACTTCCACTTCTTATTCATTAGTTGTTTCATTATGAAGTAATAAAATCAGTATTACTAATATACTGATATATTATTATAAGTATTAAACAACCCTATTTCAACATTTATTCATCCTACGGAAAATGAAATCACCACACGTGCGTACGTACGGAATACCGTCTCCACGCTGTGGTGTAATCTATTTTCCACCACTACCTTACTTGGATGGGTATAATGGTGTAAATAATGACTATATATTACTATTGTAAAGTGATATTGATTCTGAAATAATATACATACACTCAAATACAATTCAACGATCATGAGAACGATATCATCACTCATGCGTACGTACGGACTACTGTCTCCACGACGCGATGAGATTCATTCTCCACGTAAACCATTCAAGAATGATTATAAAGTATATATAATAAGTAATCATGAAATATATGACATAATAATACTACTGGATTTATGTATATATATATTTATGTCTTCTAATTAATTCCACTCAATTCAATAAGTAAACAAAAACAACGTTCATGCGTACGTACGGCCTACCGTCTCTATGAATGGTGTATTTCTTTCCATTTATCGATCCATTATATATGTATATTCTGAATAAATATTATATATAAATAATGTTTTACATTCTGGATTTCTATAATCATGATCTAAGTAATCATATGAATAATTACAAGTTAAAACATGAACGACAAATGAGACGATTTTACACAAAACGCTACTTTAACATGAATTTACAAAAGAACAAGTAATATAAAGTCATAAGTGAACCATATATGATATAATAACAATGAATATGATTCTTGAATAAGTCAATAACATTATTTAATTCATTATACGGGAGGTTCAGACACTTAAGAAGAAAATCGGACCTAAGGTAAGGGAAAATATCACAATCTCATTTTTATTCGAGATTGTTTATACTTTGGTATTTACTGGGGTCTATTTTATCATCCACATCCATGTTTCCTCAATATGTAATATTATTTCTATCAACATAAAATTGTTTAAATCCATTTTTACCCATTGGTGAGTTTATAGTAAAAGATATGAAAGGAATCTTTTTTCGTTTTTCGTACGAGGTACTTTTTGACGTTCCCGACAAAAGTACGAGAAGAATTTTTTTTAACTTATACGGCATGAATGGATTTTTAAAACAATATTTCCAAGAAGTTTCCATTAAAAATTTTCAAGTTTATTTTTAATCAACTTCTTTTATTTTATAATTTTATGACATGTTAAGAAAGGAAAAGTGTTTTTGAAGTAGAAAGGATATTTTTCTCAAGAATTGAGTTCAAGTGTTTTATCAAAATTATTTTCCATCTAAGATAATATATGGACTTGTTTCTATCCCTATTATTACATTGATTTTATTATATTGTGATGGAATTATTTTTATGAATTCCTTTATCTTATATTAATTGTATTATGATGTCATGTTGTTTAAGAATCCCATTTTTATTACATGGGTTATGCAATGATGTATGATTTATGATTTTGTGGCACACATAAGAATGGTATCATTATGAGATGGGTGGGACCTATATCTAACTCCAATGCATTGCGTAAAGATTTTATATCTCATGATATTGACATGGCTAGAACAGCAGGATAAACCGGTTCAGTGAAACATGACTGAAATGAAGAGTGAACTCGGTTCAGAAATAGAATTTGTCCACTAAGATAGTCTTGAAAATGAGTCTTGACTAATACGAAATGATTCTATATGGTTATGTGTGTATTCCAAAAAGTTTCATGTTTTATGTTATGATTATTGGGATTACATTTCACTACTATGATTTATCCCATGTTATGAAATTATGATTTCTTTTGCAGGTTAAGATTACCAAAAGTTATGTTCTTATGTATATGATGTGACTGATATTTCCTTGGATTACCCTTACTGAGCATTTGAGCTCACCCGTTTTTATGTTTTATTTCCCCGGGTCAAGAAGAAGGTTATTAAGTATGATATGCCAAAAAGGGACTCTAGATATGATGAAATAAATGGGAGGCAAATTAGATGCTTTATAAACCAGTTGTTTATGTTTCCCAGTTTCTAAAGACTCTATACCTATACGGTCCTTTCCTGGTTTTGTTATATGTTGTAATAAGTGTGCTTAAATTCTGAAGTAATGACAATGTATGTAAAGTATGGGTCATTATAATAAACTAGTGGTATGATTAGATATAACTGAATTGGTAATTACATATCTGATATGTTACAGGTAAGTAAATGTAAACAACATTAATTAAATAAACATTAGTAACATAATAAAAATAAAACTAAACTACTAAATAAACCTCCATGTAACCTCATGGGTCACCACCAATCATAGAACCACTATTGTTCTATGATTTATCACAAATTGAAGAACCTAAAACAAAAATAGATAATATAAGTTTGAGAAATGAGATTCTCATTATGTATTCCAAAATTTGAACAACACCTTATTCCTTAGCTTTAAAAATAATTAAATTTCGTTCTAATTTGAATTAAATATAATTAAAATAAGGTTTTCATTCCATTTCTAGAAAACATGTAAATTTAATAATTTGAATGAACCATTTTTCTATTTTTCTTCCAAAAACATTTTTCAAATAATAAAAGATTTTATGAGAACCCCTTTACAAGTGTAAACATAGAAAGATACATTTCTTTGAGAAGAAGTGAAAAACATATCATCGGTTTTAATGTAAGAGTTTATAGTTGAAGAATAATTGTTAAAATAATTTTATAAAAACATTAAAATAGAGTTAAATTCGGATACATGTGAAGAAATTACCCTGGGATATTCTTAAACACCTAGTCAAGAGATAATATACACACTTTCTTAGAATCCATCTTTTGGCACATTGATTCAATCCAATGTCAATAACCTATCCAACCGATCTCAACTAGACTCATAAGTGGAACAACCCACATAGATACACTATGGTGATCTAGTCAGTCCGATTATGACTAAATAAAAACTACCTCTTGAATCTCACTACATTGGCTAGGATCCTATGGATATAGAAAATATGGGAGGTTTGGTTGGAATTATTAATACAATATTTCAATCACATAATTCCACTATATATGTCAAATACCACCTCTCGACATCATCCAAGTGAATCCCCCTAGAATAGAGAGTATCTTAGGAGTCTACCTCTTTTAAATACAAAATTCATTGTTATAAACCGGGCATCATCATTGGAAAATGATCCTATCCAATTTTAAGAATGTTTTGAAAGCACTCTGAGAAAACAAAAATGTCATCAGAATTTAAGGAAAACTAGACGAAAGGACTAAAATTTATTAAAATTTACAATTAACAAGATATAAATCATTTGGAAAACCAATAAATCACTCATGAAGATTAGTGTTTCAAAATAAATCATGGAAAATATGTTTAAATTAAAAAAATATCATAAATAATCAAATGAAATGTGATAAGAAAACATGAAATAGACCAATCACATTCAACACGACATTTTTATACAATTTAAAAGATTAATAATATAATGAATACAACCAATAAAACTAACTTGAAATTGTAGTTTTTAATTTAAATTCTCGAACATAGGGTTATTTACATCAATACATGTTTCTTTTTATGACGGAAACCCAAATATGATTCACACTGACACGCATATACACCTTCACACACACATATATATATACCACTTTACCCAATGTACATATTCCACTCTTTATGAGAGAATATGAAACATTTGGATATATATACACACACTAACACACAATCACAAACAAGAACACGTAGATATAAATAAATATATATATATTCTTCCTGGTGTATAATCTTTTATGTCACCAAACACAATGTTGGTCCAAGGATACCCCAAGGTGGTCCAAGGAATACTAGAATAATTTAATGAACCCAATGTTTTTAAAAAACCTAATTAAAATTATGTAAAAGAATAAAAATTGAATAAACCTTACCCAAAACTGATTGCGAACCCACGATGTTCAATGGTCATGGAAATAGCTGGCCTTAATAGGACTCGAGAACCCTATACATTTGGTAATAAATAAAAGAAACACCCAAAAATAGATTAGGGTTTTGATGGATCACACACACCACATGGGGGAAGATAAAACATTTTCTCATGATTTTAGGAAAATAATCAAAGGGTGGAGGAAAACTTACTAGAGGGGATCACACCATAATATGAGAGAAAATTCATCCAAGAGTGGAGATGGGAGTAGGGGTTGTGTTCATGAGGGAAGGGGTGGCATTTGGGGTGTGGCTATTGTGCAGGGGAGGGGGGAGGGTCACATATGAGATGGGTATATGTGTATTAAAATAAAAAGAATAAAAATTAATAAATAAATATAATAATTAAAAATTATAATAATATAATTAAAAAATACATTTTATTTTATTTCTATTTTTATCTTTATTTTTTTAATCCCTATGTAGGCCCCAGAGTTTGGATCCACCATCTTCCAGACCCTATGAAAACCATACGTAACCTCTCTTTAATATGAAAATTGGGATACATGGTTTCCCATGATGGGCACCCACCAGTGTGCCTAGATGCACCCCATGGATTGTAACACTAACAAGGCTACATAGTTATCTAGGATGGGTCCCTATCCGCTACACCATGACATGTTACCTAGACATCACCACTATATCAGAACTACATTTTTTTCTAGACTAACAAAGAGTTTCTCCTAACAGTGTTCCAATCGTGAGCCTTCTTCGATCAGCACAGAAACCAACATTTTCTTAAAAACACATGTGAAATCCATTGAATAAAGGGAATATAATAAGTAAATAAAATTATAAATTTTCTAGGTAAGGGTGTGGAAAATCTCCACACAATTAACAACTACATCCCCCATAACATCCAAAAAGACTTATTTTATCAGGACAATATGCATGGATGAAATGCCTCCCATAATCAAACCTTGCCCACGTGAAAACCCTAAATAGAAAGCATACTTCCCTACAAAAGGAAAAAATAATAAGTTCCCCAAACAAGTCAAATGATCATCCTAAAAAATTAATGAACTCAAACATGAATATGAATTAATGGATAGAGATGTAATTTCGTGTCTCAAAACAACACCACAAACAAGAAACACCCCCAACCATAACATATAAATCTCCTAAGACACTCATCAGTGTCAGGAAGGATAGTGAAAAAAAGTTACCCAATCAAGAATTATAAAGATCAAATTCACAATGATCCGCATTTTATGGGGGTCTCCACAAAATATTGGGAAACTCTGTTTTATAGGCCAAAACAACTCAGAAATCAAGACATAAAATTTATCACCGATGTGACTTATTAATTTATTTAGTCACACTCGACCTTCTTGGGAGAGGATGTCAGCAAGACCATAGTGAGTCTTACCACCCTTAAGAAACTGAATAGCATGTAATATTCACTAAGAGGAACTCTCAATAGAGTAATGCCTAAGAAAAATGGGCCCAATCCAAGAAACTCAAACCAAGCACCAAACAATATCATTTTTGATAACAACCCATGGTAGATCATATCCATATTTGCCTCACCCAAAACCAAAAACATTTCAAAGTAAGGATAAATATTCAAGATTTCACATCCCACAAATAACTATCACATGTATCCTATGAAAATAGAGACAACAAATCTACCAATAAATGTATTAATAAATGAAAATCTACGGTATGGGGAAACAAGAACAGTTTGCACTCAATTGAAAAAGATAAAATGTTGGGTAAAAATTTAAGACAACAAACATATCCTTTACTATGTGAGAAGATTTAATTTGAAGCCTATTACATGATTCTTGATGTCTTTAATAATATACTACCCCACAGTCATGATTTGACGATCTTCATCTAAATCATCCCCTTTTAGTAGTTCGACATATTAAAACCCTTTCTAGTGACCCTAGCAGCCAGATGGAATAAAATATATATTCTTCAGCCATTATGGATGAGGTATTCCGAGAATTTTAGTTGATGAGGGAGGAAAACTACCCAAAAATATATGGGTTTGGTGTAATGTTTGGAAAGGATATAGACCCACTACTAAATTTGTATACTAGGAAGGCTTATCAATGGGAATACCTAGAGAAACAATTATTGATAATTTTCTCAAAGACACCAACCACATAAATTTTTACAACATCAACCAATAAAAGTTCCCTAACACAAATTCCCAAAACCAACCTTCACCTTGAAAACCAAAGAAGGCACATGATAGAAAACAATATATTCATATTACCATTACACTTATTTGGAATTATTTTTAAAAAAGTAACACAGTACAAAAATAAATAACATTATATATAAAATCACTACATTTCAATAATAAATTAACAACACAATCTCAAAACATCATTTCAATCAAACCCTAAAACATTAAATCCAATGATCTTAATTGAATACTACAAACACATAAAGGAAGAATCAGAACACTTTATCTTTTTAAATACATTGAAATCCAAATTTTTAAATCCTTTTTATAAAATAACAGAAATCCTGAAAAACTAGACACCTACCTTTGATGTTCCATGAATCCTCAACTATATATAAATTTCTATGATATCTTAAAAACCCATCCACACATAACAATAAACATCCACCCACCACACACATACACCGACAGAAATGTGTGTGTATATATATATATATCTGTGTGTGTGTGTGTTTGTGAGAATTTATACGAATCAATGTGTTAAATAAAATAATCAAGATCAATTTCCAAATTATATGTGAAATTTCCAAACCTATTTTTGTAACAAAATTTTATCACCAAAACAAAGAATTTTAAAATTCGTAATTTACAACCCATTTCAAATTTTATCAACATTTTCAAAAGTCCCCAAATTTATTTCCAAAATATTCCTGATGTGATTTTTATAAATCCATCCAAAATCCAAAAACTATTTCCCAATCACATTCAATTTTCAAAACTACCCATTTCATTTTACGTGAAGATAATGTTTCCATTTTGGGAAAAAACTTTTACAATCTTGAGGAAATTTTAATAATTCCATAGAAACACCCTAAAATAAACTCAAAACAATACATAAAAATCAATTATATAAGTTATCACAACTCCCAATTATATTTTAGGAAAAACTACTATACGTGGATTGGCTACTCTATTTGTTGGTCCATGCACCAACTCTGTGTGACCATCAAAGATCATCAGAGAAATTTACATGGTCTATGCATGGTTTTCCAAACCGGGAACAAGAACCATAAAACTGATGAATATATCCAATAATAACCACTCAATCCTCAAAATACAATAAATTATTAATCAAAAACCATGTAACTTCAAGAAACATTATATCTCAGCATGTATTTTGTGGAAAATCCACCGTCGTCCACCCTTAAAATTAAACAATTCTTCAAAAAAAGTGTTGAGAAAGAACCAACATGAGACTAACTATATTAATTCAGAAAATTATTATTTATAACTACTAGACAAACCCAAATAACTAGGTCTAATACTCTATTAATATTTTTTCACAAATAAACTTGGAATATCCCAAATCAGTCACCCAAGATAGCTCGCAACAAAGACCTAGAGAGTTCTAGATCATATGGGGCTCCAAACAACTCTATGTAATTAAAAACAACTAAATTGGGAATGATTTATCCCATAAATGATAGGTAAATAAATAAAAAAATCATGAATAAAATAAACATGAAATCCAAAAATTATTAAAAAGGAATGGCTAATCATATCTCCAATTGACATCGTTGGTTTCCAACAAGGATATAACCAGACTCACTCTTAGAGTAATCAAAAAATTTAAGAAGCTAAAACTAAAAAATAAAATATATACAAGAGAACTGATATTCCTAGTTGGAATTCCAAAAAAACAACAATGTTGTATTCCCTACCATTAAAAATAAATCTATTTGATATTATTTTTAAATACATATATTTAAAATAAAGATTCAATTCCCTTTCTATAAAAGTAATAAGTTATTATTTCCATTGAACAATTTATCATTATTTTTATAAAAATAGTTTGTAAATAATAATAATATTTCAAATTTTCGTCCATAAGAAGAATCGTAGTTAACATATACATTTTAATGAGGATTAGTGAAAAACATATCACTAGTACTAAATTAAGAGTTTCTAATAGAATCATAACATTTAAAATGATTTTATAAAAACATTACAAAATGAAGGAAATTATGATAAATTTGGAATAGTTTTAATGGAATATACTTATACACCATGTGTATAGACCACAAAAATACTCAGCTCAAAATTAATCTTCCGGAATGTCGATGTGATCCATTGACAATAACCAACCTTAGTACCCTCAACTAGCCTTATTTATTTAATAGCCTACATGGATACACATTTGTGTTCTACTCTCTATAATTAGGAAAAAATAGAAATTTACACTAAAATCAAACTCTGACTCCTATGATGTTTTGGCTATAGATAAAATGGGAGGTGAGAAAGAATTCTTGAATACAACATCTTAATAAATTAATTCCACCATTAATGCTGGGACCCACCTCCCAAAACCATATATGTTAATTCCCTTTAGAATCTAGTGTATCTATGGAAGAACACACTTTTTAAGAAAAAATTCAAATTTACCAACCATGAATCTTCATTTGAAAATGATCAGTTCCCATTTTAGAAATTATTTTGAAGCTCATTAAAATAAACAAATATTTAATTAAAATTTTAAAAAAAATATCTGAAAGGCCAAAAATATTTGTAATTTTCCAATTCAACTTATATAAATAATTTATAAAATAAATAATGTTATAATTATTCTTATAAATTTGAAACCATAATGGGAAAAATTTTATAATTAGAAAAAAACATAGCGAAACATAAGAAGTGTGATGAAAATCATGAAAAAAACTGACCATGATTGTCAAATTTATTTATACAATTTAATAAAATCATATTATAATTAAATCAGCCAATAAATAAAATAGGAAATTATATTTTATTCAATTTAAAGGATTTGACATAGGGTAACCTACCACAAGACATGTTTTTTTAATTATGGAAACCTTAATATTTTTCATTCATACACACATATACATCATCTCACACACACACATTCCCTTTGAACCAATGTAAATATACCCCTTTCTATGAGAGAATTTTTAAAAGCAGGATACACACACACACACACACATATATATATAAGTATATTTATATTAATACTTATATATATACATGAAAGTCACATTCAACAATAGTGGTCCAAATCTACCCCAATGGGGACCAAGGATAACATGAAAACTATTATAAACAAATAAATTTAAATAAAACATATATAAAATTTAGTAAAGGAGAAAAAAATAAAAATTACTTAAAAACTATTGTAAACCCACTAACTTATACTTTTTTGGAAATAACAGGACCAAATGGTACCTAAGAGTCCAATAAATTTTGATTAAAAAAGAGAAACACCAAAAAATGGGTTAGGGTTCAGATGAGTCATGCGCGCTCAATGGGGGAAGAGAAAATACGCAATGAAAATAAAGGTAAAATGAAGAAGAGGAGGAGGAAACCATACGTGAGAATATATAACAACTATATTATAGAAAAATAATCAAAGAACATATCCAATATGAAGGGTTGTGTGCACGAGTGAAGTGGTGGCCATGGGCCCAGTACATTCATGTGAGTGTAGAGGGGAAAGGGGTGTGTATATGAGAGGTGAAGGAGGGTATTGGGAAATAATAATAATAATTATTATAACTATAACTATAATAATAATAATAATAAATAAATAAATAATTATAAAATTAATATAATTGAAACATTTTTTCAATAATTATTTTAATTTTTTTAATTTTTTTAAACATTGGGCAGATCACACGATTTTGCCCTTTGGTATTCCCAACTGTACACTAACTATGTGATACATTAATTTAAGATGTAAAGTTGACCTTTATATTTAACTGAAGATGTGAACACAGGTGGGCCTATCCATTCATCTGGGACAAGGCCACATTCTAGGTCGGATTATAATCTCAGGAAGGTCAGATGCCCATGAACCTAGATGTGTTCCCTGGTCAATATGATAGTCTAGGATGCGTGGATTTCCCTAGGCTAGTTTAGGGTTAGGATAAACCATTCCACAACAATAAATCTTATTTTTCTACCTAAAAATGGACATGTTTCTTTTAAAACACATTTGAAATCCATTAAATAAAGGTAAAATAACATAAATAACAAAATAAAGGTATTAAGTTACAGCGTGACTATTAATAACCTCAAATTTTAATTACCTAAAACATAAAGAGACGTAAACATATGATTATACTAATAATTTTAAACCTATTATGGAATCTATAAATATTAATATAACAATATTTAAAACATCCTAACAAATAAATTTATTTAAACACTTCTCTAATACCGTGTGTAATAGACTAAGACATGCACTCCTAGATCTGGTGCTAAGAAAACAATATTTATATTTCTGTCTTGATATGGATAAACATGACCTAATTTATTCCATCTGAAACATAAAAAAAACAAAGGAAATTATGGATCTCTTATATACATAAGTACATTTAAGTTTATAGTTTTATATTATTAGAAAAAATAATATTGAAATCATACCTGTGTCGTCATGTGAATTATTTCTGACTAAACCCAACTTTTCTTATATCACATTAGGTTATCATCACATCAAAAATAAAACCCATCTATACATAATTCATTTTAAATAATTCTTGATAACCTGGGGAAAAAGAAACATGATGACGGTGATCATAAATTCTATTTAAGGGTAAATATAAACATATAATTGAATTTCTTCAATGAGAATAATAAATTTATATCATTATAATGACATAAAGAAAGTGCATGATCATTACCTAAGAATATTGATACCCATCAAATCATGGAAATCCAATCATGATATATGGATTACTGATTTATCAATGAAAATTTTCATAATAATCAATAACCATGATCCATGTGATGTCTTTTGTGATCAATATAATCATTAAAAACCCATATCAAGTGTAAATAAAACATGTTTTCATCTTGAAACATTATTTTCATAAAATCCTAAAAAAAATTAATGGACATTATAATGAATTGTAATGTAATTATCAAGAGAAAAAATCACTATAAAATGAATTAACGGTCTATAATTGGGATCACCTATCATTTCATGATCTATAATGGGATCAAATCTTTATATAAGCAATATTTGGATCAACTGTGATCTATAATCGAGCTGTACACTTCATAAAAGATATATAGGGATTATATATTTGTTATAAGAAGGATCAAACCATATTAAATATTCTGTTCAGATCACCTAATTCGATACATATTCACACATCATCATCAATAATGTCCTAGATCCATTCGTGAATAAAAAATTTAGAATCTTTCACTTTTCAACAAAAAAAATAAAAATTATTCTTTCATTTCATGATTACTCTAAGTGAAATAAACCATATTCATGCCAATACCATAACCCATATGGAGAAATAATAAGGATGTTTCAATTACCACATATCCCATATAGAGTGTATATAACATAATGAGTTTTAGACATTGTTGATGGTAAATATCATTAAAGGATCATTAAAAGAATTATTAATGAAAATAACAATATCATTCTAAATATTCCTTTTTAAAAAATATAAATTTAAAAATTATTTTGAAAATACTTTTAATTTAATACAACCTTTGTAAAAAACAAATAAAACATCAATTAATGTAATTGATCGGATGGTTGGAGAATACGTTTACATTGAAAATTTTAAAATGAATCTTATTTTTCTATAATTTGTAATAGATGTCAAAAGTGTAGAATTAGGAAATCATTAAGTAATTTATACTTAAGACAATTGAAAATAAGAATAAATACCATGTAAAATAGATTTATAAAATAAAACATGGTTATAAAATAATGTTTTGTAAATATTTTTAGAAATTAAAGATATTTAAGTGAATGACTCATGTTTTAAAAGAAGGTATAAGATCATTATCACTTAAATGGTAATTTATAAATGTTTATTTAATAAATAAAGTATTAAATTGATGTTAAACATGTAAAAAATATTGATAAATCAAAGAGATGAAAATGGATGTGGCTGAATAAAAATAATATCAGACGATTTCCTCCAAAGAAAACATGAGCATAATAAATCACAAAAATAAACAAGATTGCTACATAATGACATTTATACATTGTTAAATTTTCAATAGGATTCCCCATGAAGAATAAATTTAAATAAAATTTTATGTATTATTTATATAAGGATATTAATAATATAACATTTAAAATAAGAAGTATATACACCACCTAAATGATGACAGGTGGATATCATGATACAAATATCTCAAAAATGGTAATTTGAAATGAATAACCCTTAAAAAGATCATATCATCTAATTTAGAGTTTATAAATGTAGCTATGATGTGTAAAAATTTAAAATTTATATAAAATAAGTGTAAATAAAAAAAATAAAATTATAGGTCATTTAGAAACAAAATCATATAATAAAAAGGGCAACAAATATGTAATATAACCCAATGAAAAGAAATCGACATATGAAACCCCATACCACTTTGTAACTTTCATTTAAATTTACTTTTTATGAAATAATTTGAATTGAGATATAAAATACCATTAAGTATTAGTGATAAATGATATAAAATCTAAAAGTTTTATCACAAACAACATGTAAAATAATTTGTTTCTATAATAATAAAATAATCCTTATTGATTTAAAATTGAGATAAAATCCCTTACTACATTGCTTTTATCTATATAAAAACTACGTGAATGAGAGAAACACATAGAGATTAATAAATCAAAACAATTTTTCAGAAAATAATTAAAAAAATACATTCAATATAATTATATACTCTACTAAATAAAAATATGTGGTGAACATGGAATACGTCTCATAGAAATAAAAGGGAGGTGAAAAACCCTATCCTCAAGTCCAAATATACCTTTTATATATTTTAACTCTTGTATGATAAGCTTATTTTAATTATTATATTTCTAAATATAATTTTTATTGTCTAATAACTTCTAATTAAATCATTTATTTTATTCATTTTAATGAAATATTTAAATACTTAATCAGTAAATTCCACATTAAGTGTTTTAAGGAAGTTCAGTACATATTTTCAAAATGGATTCGGTATATTGATGTGGGTAAAATACATCAATGTTACATCATATAAAAAATAATACTCATGAAATAGTTATCATTTTTATATATCAATTATAATTTTAAATACATCAAGGAATAATGGTTATAAAAACTTTGTTACATTATAATCATGGAGACGGTTGGGCATATGTACGAATGGGCAACGTTTCCATTTTTCAATGATCATTATGGAAAGATGGAATGTATTATTTTATATCATTATATGAAAAATAATATCAAAAATATAATATTATTTATTTAAATTCATTTATATTTATTATCCATGTGATGTGGTTATTAAGAATGAATCACATCGCTTCTTGGAAGTTGTGGTCCACACATATGCATGTACGATGTTATTATATTTCAATGAATGTAGTGGTTAGAAAATACATGATATAATTTATTTTTATAATGATAAATATACGATTAATATAATATATAAATATTTAAGCAATTATAATAAAAATAAATGTGTTTTAATTTGTTTCTATAATAATAAAATAATCCTTATTGATTTTTTTGTTTATCATTTAATTGAAGATAGTTGAATTTAGTTTATAAAATTTACATAATAACATATCAATAAAGAAGTTATATTTATTTTATTATATAATCATATTTTAATAATTTTTTAATTAATTTTAGAATTAAATATTACCGAACACTCTGTTAAGAATGATACCTCTACTTTGGAGGACCTCATTAGCTTTTCAATAAAATAATTCCTATAAGTGTTTTGTAATAAAAACAAGCACTCTTAAAAATTTTGAGGAATTTTATAAATGGATATGGGTAGGTATTTTATGATCCAAAAATCTATAGTGGTATAAAGATGATATTAGAGGGTGTGACCATTTATAAGTTGGGGGAGGACACACTTGTAATTTCAGAAAAGTAAATTTTATTCCAACATATTAAACATTAAAAGGATCCAAAAAGGATCATTTGAAATTATTATGTGGTAAAATGTCTAGATATACCCACATATTATAATTTATTCATGTTTTTTAGGTATTTTAATCAATTATCATTTTTCATTAACACAAGGTTAACCTGTTTTTACCTTAACCACAATAAAATATTTTTTCCGTTTTACTATTTTTTGTTAACAAAAATCAAGTTGAAATTATTATCTAATATAAATTATTAGGATTAAAAATAATTAATAAATTTTACATGCTTAAATTCACATTATTGGTTTAATTTAATTTAAAATAAAACCCACAGACATGATGTAAAAACATTTTTTAATGAAATGTATTTTTTAAGCATTCGATTAAATTATATTAACGTTTTGTTTATTAATATTTATTATACAAAAAATTAATATTTATATATATTTAATAAATAATTTTAATTAAATAATTAATCATTATGTTTTATATTAATTAAATGAAACGGAGAAACATTATTCACTTTAAAATTTTTTTTAGAAAAATCAGTTTTTATGTATGAAAATTAACTTATACTAAAATGAAATATACAACTAATCCATATGTAATTATTTAGATTATATATAAATAAATTATAATTTTTTTACCTTAAATCAAAATAAAATCATAATGGTAATTTTAAATTATTTAATTTATTGATGAAATGAGAGTTTTATAAAAATTGGTATTTTCCACTATCCACTAAAAAATAAATATTTTTAAAAAATCAAAAAAAATTAGACATCACATAAATGTGATATGATGATTTAAAAAGTTAATTTAATTTTATCAAATAAATTTTATAAATTTTATAAAATGTAATTATAATATTTTTTCACAAAATTAATAAATAACATTCTTGATAATAGCATATTTTTTATGAATAAAAAGAAATTAGTTAAAATTGAGTGATTATTTAGTAATAATTTATAAATAAATTTATATCAAGAATAATTTTTATATATAAATATAATAAATTAGTTTATATTTTTTATTATTATCAATTTAATGTTTAGGATATAACTTTTAAATATTTTTAATATCATTTATGCTCGGTGTTGCATGTCGAACACACTCTAAAATTTAGGGATCCTATTATAAAATCTCAAGGTATTACAAAAATTATTCATTTATATCGTGATTTTAATCATTATGTAAATATATTATAATTTCATTATATGTGTATTTATAACCACTAATATAAAGCGATGATTAAAAATGAATTAAATCAATTCATGGATATGGTAGTCCATATGTATGCATGTGGGACGTTTCCATTATTTATGGATGAAAAAATATGCATAGGTATTAATATATTTTTATAGGATAATTATTATAAAATTAATATCATATATAAATATTATATCTATCAAAATTACTAGTAATGTATGATGGGGGTGTAAAATGAGTTATATTTCTATGTGGTGGCATTAGACATCATACACGCATGAGCGATACTTTCATGTCCCATTGGATTGAGAAGATGTGGTAAATGGTTGTTCCATTATAGTAATAATAATAATAATAATAATAATAATAATTACAACAACAACAATATATAACTATATTTATGATACTAGATTAATATTTCTTATAAAAACTATAACGTTATAGGATGTAGAAGATGAAATAAAATTGATAGATCTTGTTTAAGAGTTATACCTATTTTGGGAGATACAACTTTTGGATTACTCATTATGAACTAAATAATTAGTCATATGAGTAAAAAAAGTCATGGGAGGAATGGAAGAATTCAGGTAAGATTCTATAGTAGGAATGATTCAAAGTTAGGAAGCTCATATGGTGTTACTAATGGATGATAAAAGGTTCCCTTTATTAGGTAAGGGGATGAAAAAACATGGACATTCATAAAATATTTTAATGACTTAAGGTCACTATAAATAGAAAGTATGTATAAGTAGATAAACATAAAGAAAATTTAATACAATGTTGAAATAAAATAAAAAAATAATAATATTACAGTGTTGAGTATCAATCATGCCCTTATCTCTGAGTTTAACCCCTTATAAAATTGTTTTAAAATTAATCTTGAAAAAATAAATTTACATTTTCTAATATTAGATATGGTTAAAATTTCAGTTTACTATATTAAATTATATAAATTATTATTTAAAAAAAATAAATCCATTTTTCTTTATTTTTATTCTCTGATTGGTTGAATTTAATTCTCATTAAGAGGATAAACGTCAATGAAAAGACGTTTTCAAAAAATGATTTCTTATGTGAAAAGCATAATTTACTTCCATTACTTTGCTTTTATAAAATAAAAAGAATTTAAAAATGTTAAATTAAATATATAATATATATGTTTCATTAATATAATTAAAAAATATATAGATTGTGTTATTTAATACATATAAAAAACATTTCACGTATAAAAAAAATTTAGAAAAAAATTCTTTTTAATCCCACAAAATCAACTTATATAATACGATATTATAATGATGATACCTATTTAATTATTTGATAATTTATAATTAAAGGATAATTATGATAATATTTGATAAAATTAATATCATAATGTGAAAGTATTATGAATAGAAATAATATTTATTAAGAAATTCTATATTTTTCATTATTCATAAGAAAATTAATTTGTTAAGGAAAATAAAAAATATTCACCAGAATATAATATTGAAATGATGACTTTGAAAATGATGTTAATTTAATATAATATAATTTCTAAAAAAGGTGTAAATTATATATCTATGTTAAAAAATGTGATTAACACAATTTTCGAAGAAAACATATTTTGGAAGCTTAAAATGACTTTAATAAAAATTGATTATTATTTATTAAATATTAATCATAACATTTTAATTATTAATAATATTTATATATATTTTTCATAAAGAGATTATTATTATTCATATATTCCAGTTTAATTTCTATGTTATAATTATGTATTATATCATAGTTTATATTAATATATTGTTGCATTTATGGAATGTTATCAAATATCTAGATTATATTTCAATATAAATATATATAAAATCTTGGGGAGTTATATTTTCTTGTCAAATAAACAATTTACCCTAAAAAACAAGGTTTTAATCACTTGTGTCTAACATAAAATTATATCCCAACTCTCAATAAAATTATTATCACCACTTTATCATACCATATCCCCACTAAAATCCCTCTATGATTGGTATGAATGATAGAATTAACTAGTAATGATCATTATAAATAGCCTAGAGAGTTTATAAAATTTCAAAATCAGATAAATTAGATGTTTTAATCCTATAAACAATGAAATCATCCTTTAATAAAAATTTACTCTATAAAAGAAAACAAAACATATCACAAAAAACAATATAAATATTATTATAATTTCGTATATGATAAAATAGAATGATATAATAGATAAAAATCAAAAGAACACAGCACTTGTGATATCTACTCAACAGAAGATAACAATACAATACTTTATAAGCTACTAATGTCTAACCAAATAAAAAACTCCATCAAAATTTTTTTATAATATATATATATATATAATTTGGTGTTAGTATACCAGTATAACTTATCAATTCATCCCCAAAAACTCTAAGGCTAATGTAGATAAATATAATATTGCATTGGAGAATAAAAAAATTGAATCTTTCCTTATATTAAGTTAACTATAACCCATATCACAAATAATTTCTCAAAAAATCTATAATAATATTTTTCATAATATGTAGATAAATTATATGTATCAAGGAATGACCTCGATACTAGATTACCATATGATCATGTAACCATCATGTCCCAATAATAAACAACATGGTGCTCTTATCCTTTTCTATATCCACATATCAAAATAATAATTGATAATAACATACAACATTTATATATAAGAAAACATGGTATGTATAAATAAAAAAACATAATAGACATTTAAATACCCTACCCATGTACCATATTAGTATATTTTGGCCACTATCCGCCACATGTCACATCCACTAATAGTTATATATCCAAACAATCCTACTATGACCTGAAGAATGAATGGTATAGTGGGATAATTATCCATTTGTATCACATATATGAAGAATTTTTTGGGCTCACTAGGTATATAAAACCCAATATGAGAATCCAAAAATATACACATTTTGATTTTGGGGGTTTTCACCAGACCAGTTCAGATATGGTTTTGATTCTCCCTTACATCTGATGTATTAGTGAAGTGATGCATGAATGTGTAGTTGTTTTGGTTTCTCTATGTTTTTTGATATCTTTGGTGAGGTGATGAATCTGTTGGTGGCAATGCCATGGATGGTTTGGATAGAGCTCCAGTTATTCTTCGGGGGCCTTTTGGTGTTTCTTGTGTTGCAGATGAATTTTTCTTATTTGTTCGAGGATGTGTGTCTTGTTCATTTTGTTTGTTTCTCTAGTGGACGGTTCGATGGTATTGACAGTGCTTCGATGACAAAGACAGAGGATTACTACCATCGTTCTTCTATAAATGGTGGCGCGTGGTGATGGACTACAGACCAATGGCGGGTGTGCGAACCGATGCACAGACCGAGGTGTGGAACGATGGAAGGTGCGCGTTGAGGGCATGTCTCGTTGTTTTTTGGTATGGGTGTATTGAATTTTAATTTTTAATTGAATGTTTCAAAGTAGTGATGTCGTAGTGATGATGATATGTAATGGGTACCAGCAATACTTAAAATGACCTTTATAAATGGAGAAAAAATGATTAGCAGCATATTTATGCTAATTTTACTTAATTTCATTCAGTTATATATTTATTAACCAAAATCAATCACAGTTTCATATCATTCAATTCATTAATTATATTGGAATAATAAATTCCACATCCTATGAAACATCATTTCCCAAGATAGATTCACTTTACCACAAAATGTATACATTTACTCCGATATAAGTCAAACCATGAAGAAACTTCTACCCAATTCAAGTAATATAAGATAAAAAATATAACAAAAAAAATAAACAAGTAATTTTATTAATTCAACCCTCAATATAAAATGATCATATAATTATTAACTCATTAATAATCAATAAAAAATTACAGTTGTCCCATATTTTTTAAATTAAAATTATTTAGTTGATCCAAATAATTTAAAATATGATAGAACACATTTAAAACCCCTAAAAATTTTTTAAATATATTTTTACACTAATCAATGAAAAATTACAAAAACAATAATAATATAAATCTTGCATGATTTATTATCCCATTCCATATCAATATAATTTCAGTTATTTATTAATGAAAAATACATCTTCTAATCCAAATTGAATTTAAATTATTCTTAAACCACATAAAATAATACTAATAAATATAAAATAAGAAACACCTACCTTATATCATAGCCCGAAATGACACATTCTAGAGAAGATATTATAAAATATCATGAAACACCTACAACCTCACATGGATCCTTATACTAACATATAATGCATCACCAAAACATCAATATTTCACAATATACAGCCATATAACAGTTTTATATCTCAATACGAAATAAGAAACAAGACAAAAAATAATTAATATTGTTGATGTGTAACTTATATCTGGAATAATAGTATACCAAGTGGCCTAGATGTCACAAATCCCCCATGGCCTTAAAAAATTTCCATGGAAGATACCCAAAATATATTTGTGTAGTAACTATAAATAATGAAAAAATAAGAGAAAATGTTGTTAAAAATATATATTTAAACATATGTAACTATAATACATCAAGGTTAGAAAATACCAATTCATTGATTACCATTGATAAAATTGATCTAAATTACATGACACATTAAAATTATTAGATCTAATATGTAAACTAGTTATTTCCTTCTTTAAAAAGAATCGATTACCAAATAGTTACATGGAAATAAACAATGATTTTTCTATTTCTATCTTATCAAATCATCTTATTAAAAACATGATGTGATTCTTAAAAAAAATACTATTTTATAATAGGATTATTACCCATGATTTTTTTCCACCTACCCATGGATTAATTAGTTTCAACCAAAAATCACCCACAAAATATGACCATAAAAATAAGGAAGGAACACTTACTACATCATGTTTTATAATAATGGTATCTTTTATGAAGAAATTACAAGATTCCACACAATCTCATAATCTCTATAAAAACAACCATTCAACCACATATAAGGATCATGATATATGGAATTAATAACAATAATATTGTAATGATGGATACACCACAATTTGTTTCTATAGAAGAGAGAAAAATGTTCTCTTTTTCCAAATAAATTTGAAAAATAATACATCATGAAATATCATTATTTCAATAGGGATAAAGGGATAGACATTCTAGGGTATAAGAGAATTAACATTATTAATTAGTTGGATAAAGAGACGGGATATTGAGGAAACTTGAAATGTGTTGAATAATAATATAAGAAAAATATTTATTTTACCAAAGTTAATAAAAACCTAGTTTCTATAATAACTCTTATTATTATCCCCCATTTAGTTAATAATAATATAATTTCCATAAAATATGTAGTGGTTATCTACAAAGCATCCTATTCCCTCTACCATGACATTCCCCCATTTCCCACCATATAACCCCTCTTACAAGGTTCTAATTCTATTCAAAATAATATGAAACCATAAATGATAACTCTAATCATATCATATAAGGAGAAATGACAATTAAACTAATGTAAATCCTAGAATTTAAACATTTCATATTCTATAACAATTTATTTTATAGTTAAAAAAGTATTACATTAATTAAAATAGTTTTTTATATATATTGTTATAGAATATACTTGATAATTCATTATTATCCATATAAATACAAACTGTATTATCACTAAAGAAAACCATTTACCAAAAATCACTTTTAATAACATACATACAAAATATTATCAATTTATTTATACGATTTTCAATTGAAACATACAAGACAAAATAAAATACCAATCTATTAATGTTATAATACTAAAATGACAGACTTACATCATCATGTATCTGAATTATGTAAAATAAATTTAATTTTATTTATACTAATATACCCACAGTAATTGTCACATATGGTTTTCAATTTTATAGTCTAGAATTATAATTCCAAATTACCAAAATAATATAATTAAATTTATAATATTAAATGAAATTCATTATTTAATTCAAGAAATAAAGGATGAATTTTAATTTTGAAATGGATAGCTAAGACAATACTAAATAAACTATAAAATAGTATCCAAAAAAATTCTCATTTCATTTTATTTAAGAATGAATTATTAAATTTTAATCACATTTTAGATCATAATTTCGTTAAAAAAAATTATAGTGAAAACAATTATATATAATTTTCAAATACCAAATAATTTTATTAATAATATGAACATAAATATAAAAGACCATGTTTATTAGAAAAATTAATAAAAAAATATGAATCAAAATTTATCACATGTGACTATCATATATTAATAATGTCATAATAAATAATATATTCTATAAAACATATCTATTATATTATTTATTTGCAACTAATTATAGTCATTCAAGTATAACATTTATAAAATAAAATATACTCATTTTTTATAATAAAATATATTGATAATGTTTAAAAAAAGTTGAAAATCATATCTTGAATGATTCATATTACCCCTATCAAGTTTCACTATATTGAGCATAATTATAATAATAAAACCTCACTCAAACCTATATCATATACTTAATGACCAATAAAATCTAGTAGCATGAAATTATTTTATAATAAGTTTAAAATAACATATTAATAGGTTAATTTTTATGGCCATGAAATATTATTGTGAAAAATCAATCATAACATTTTTTTTATATTTCTACATTTTACACAATTAAAAATTTGAATAAATGATACACATGGAACCCAAATGTTACGTGTCATTGAATATGATCTATATATCCATCTTATTTCAAATAACATCAAACATATCTTTTAAAATATTTTCTAAACCACTATTTTATTCAATATAATCCCTAATATTCGTAATTATTAACTAAGTAAAATACTAATATTATGAAAATAGTGTACTCAAACCATTAATAAGGGGAAAAATTGATGTCTTATAAATTTTTTATTATTAGGTTATAAAAATAAGTAAAACATGACCATGTAGGAAATGACCTGACTAATGGAAATAGATCATAGAATCAAAAGAATTGATCAGGACCCATGATAACATAATCATAGATTATGGAGTTAAAACATGGAGGCCCAAAAAGGATAATCAAAAATGCATAATAAAAAACATGTTATGAGAATTTTGAAAGAATAATCTTTAACATTAGTGAAATGAAATAGAAATATAGAATATAATTATTCATAAAAAATAATTATAATATATAAGGATCTCTTCCAAAACCATCATCATATAATAAAAAAACATTACCTAAAATATATTGGATATGTACTCAATTTATTTTTTTATACATGTCCATCCATGAGATATAACATTTTCCAAATTCATTATAGGGCCTTATAATTACTATTTACCAATCACATAATGAAATAACCTAATATACGTGTTAAATGTAAAATCAATTTAACATTAATTAAAATAATATATTGATAAACCAATGTAAAAATAAGTTACAAATTTCTTTAGGAAAAATCACATATAATATAACAAGAAATTTGATTAAATGATTCCAAAATTCATTCACTAGAAATAAACATATTATAGGAATATATTTAGGAAAATGCATAAATAAATATAATATTAATTAATGATGGATCATATAATTAATTAAATGATAATGGAATTATGAAAATGATATATTTCACGAGTATAATAAACATGGAAAAAATAACGAATATTATATAAATTTAAATAAATACATTTTATATTTTTTTAATTTGGTTTAAGAAACCCACATTAATGTATGAAGTATAAAATTAAATATTTAAAAGGATTTGAAATAATTATGATATATATTTCAAAATACATAGTTCTAATTAAAAATAATTAACAAAATAGTTGTGTAAAAGATGAAAATAGGCATGAAAGGGAAACTCCCAAAAAACGATTGGAAAATATATTTTATAATGATTTATTTTTTGATATTTTTATATTAAAAAGTTTAATTATTTGAAATGGATGTAAATTAAAAAAAGTAGAAATTAATTGTGATATAACTATAATGTAAATTATGTCAACTTGTTTGTATAATGTTAAAGATAAAAGTTTATAAATCAACATAAGGGGTTCGAGTTTTGGAAACCACTTACCTTAGATTTATAATTTATCAAATGTGATCTAACACCATGTATAATCATACTAGTTTTTTTATTATTCTATATCAAAATGTTATTTATATAATATTTTCAATATAAGTGATTTATATTTATTTATTTATTTATTAATCATTTATATTAATTATTTATTGTCATGTCACATTTTTTCTATTTTTTTAATATTTACCTTAGTATAGAATTTCCATAATTCATGTTCATATATTATCCATATCTATAAAAGTCATGGAATTAAAATCATTATATAATCAAGGATTTATATTTTTTTTTGTTTTTGGTAATTTTAAGTAAAAGTTTTCAATATAATGAATAATGGGTGATTCATTTGTTTTCAATTATTTAATCGAAAAGGTGTTATTATAATAATAAATGAATTTTGTTTTATTAATTACTATTCCATAATAATAATCATAACTTAAATAAATGTCTAAACAAAATATTACAAGTACATATGTTTTGATAATCATTGATGTTTAAAATATTATAGTATCATTAATTTATGTTGTTGAATCGACCAAAATAAGAACATACTATAATGAATGAATTAATATGAATATGTTGTTGTATTATTATAATATAAATTTTAAATAAGAATAATGATATTAATTACATGTCATTATTGTTATTGTAGGGCCCCGAATCGGGGTACATGAATGAAGCTCTCTGGGGGGACCCTTCAACAAGTTAGGTTTACCTCCCCACACAAATGTGGATTCTAACTAAAAGTTAGGCACTAACATAGTTTTTTAAAAACCATGCCTTTCAAAATAAAACATTGGGTCATTCCTGAATCAATCATAAATTTGGTATAACCCATCGATGTAGCAGATATATCACAAAATATAGAAATAAATTGGGCCCCCAATAGAACCCATAATTTAGAATAGAAAATATTAAATTATTCTATAGGATTTTGTAAATAAAAAACGGGTGAAAACATATAACATGTCATCATATAAATAAAAAGGCACAACCGGCAGATATACATGTTGAAAATAATATAAATTTAAAATATATGTCCTCCAACATGACTCATAAAATTATTCTATTAAATTATTATCATCTCAAACTTTTTTACTGTACCATGTGTATTTCTCAATGAAATTATTGTTTCATAGGAGAAAATAAGAATTTATACCCACATACATCAAATCCCATGTTTTGTACGTGGGTAAGGAGTTAGGGAAACAACCTATTAGGAACCCCAAATGCCTCAATGTTACTAATTGATGTTGGGATCAAGTGTTTGTGTATTCCATAAATATATATAGTTTTAGTTGTTTCCAGGGAACACTCCCAAATAGAAATCATTACCCACAACCCACATTAAATTATATAAGTCAGGTCAATATTTTCTAACAAGACCACCAAGATGACTAACCCTAAATTTTTTTGTTATATGCTATAATCAATTCATTGGGTACTCAAAACCAGCCCATATATAAGGATTATATATATTGTGAAAATTTAAATGATGTATAACCAATGCATGAAGACTCATGGTGGTGCATTATATAAACCTAGACCTAATACATAGGGAAACTGGGCATGACCATACATCTCTAATCCATGAACCATCACTTATCACTTGATATATGTCCATTTTTATATGTCACATCATTCACATAACCATATATAAACACTTTCATGGGTGTCACACCAATCACATTGAACCATTCCCCTAGACATTAAGAATTTCACCCCAAGAACACTAACCCATCACCACAGACTATCATAAGATCACCAAAAACACACCAACCCGTCTCTATATACATTATAGAGGTCACTAAAAGCATGAAAACCCATCCCCACATACTCTAGTGTGGTCATAATCAATAAAAATATCCCCTCTAACTCATGGTAAGTCAACTTTAAGAACTCCTACTCATCCTTGGCACTCATGAGGGGTCACAATCAAGAAGAATCTCATCTAATTTAAGTAAAAACAAATAAGGTATGTATCCTATCTTATAGTTCACCTACTCCATATTAGTAACATCCTAGTCGAGGCCCATTCATGTAAAAAAACTACATCCCTTTACACACATATACATCCTTTAAGGAGTCAAACATATTCATGTAGACAAACCATAACAATGATACCACAGGTAATGTTCTAAAAAGTGAACACACACAACACATATCATTATACATAAATCATTTTTTTCATCAGTCTACACACAAAACATATAAATAAAGATCCTGGAAATCATGACTAAGGGATCCTAAAAAATCATAATGATTTTTAAAACAAGGAATCTCTAGCACATGGTAAAACATACTAAAACCAACACACATTAATAATATCTGTATTTTTTATAAAAAATTCAAAACCCTTTTCAAACCAATTTTAAAACGAATAATCTTCCTCTTTACACCAACTATTTCCTTATATAGAAATCTCATCTGAAATCCATTATAAACTACATTTATTATTTTTAATTAAATTTCAATAACCATTCAAAATTAACCACCCCATTTTAGATTAAATTTTACAAAAACCCCATTTTAAAAATAAAATTTGATAATGAAAATCCACCTTAGTTTAATAAACCAACCCATGCATCCCAACAATCTATAATGTGGGCCATCGACTCTTATTCATCCAAGGAATCACCATAAAATAATTTAGAAATACATACAGATCTTGTTTAACATAAATTTAACATGATCCAATCTTTGTGTAATGGGATAGGTTATATATGCCATGAAATAATTGGAGATTAACACTAATGAAGGGTCTCAAATATTAAATCACCAATAGAACTAGTGTCTCAAATAAGTAGAAATACCCCTACCTAAAAGACATTAATCCCATTAAACCATATACTATAGACAACATCTTCAGTTTCATCTAATAATTGAGTCAATCTTAATAACCTAGATTATCCATAATCATCCTGAATATAAAACACAAAAAACTGAATTCCAAATTCACAACATCGCAGAATAGGTGATAGACTCTTTTAGGAACAAAATAAAGTGTAATTAACATGAGAAACTCATTTCGTTCCACTCCTGGAACTCTTATAAACATGTGAAAATATAAAAAAACATTTTAAATTACTAAATAAATGGATGAATTGATTTAAATTCTTCAAAAAAACACTAGAAAACCCAACACAACAATAAGACACATGAACTATGGTGAACGATCAGTTTATTTCTTCATCTAAATATCCTTTTTGGGGAAACACATTATATCCCCATCATGGTTAATGATTTTTCCATGGTATTATATGATTTACCATCCAAATACATAACTAGTCAAACCAAAATCAACGAATAATGGGGTAGAGGAATAAGGGGGATATGGGAGGAGGTTCTACTTTGAAGTGGTACAATGTAACACCCTTAATCATACTAGATTAATGAAATACCATGTAAGAGTGGAAGATTATAAAATGAGCTATACTCGCTCTTCTTCATATGAGAGAAACTATGGGGGGCCTAAGGGATGCTTGAAATTTATCCTGGCTGAAAAGTCAAAATTCATCTAAAATAGAGTGCATGTCGATGACGTTCCTAATGTTAATGCTTCACCCTATGAACAACTGTATATCAAATTATTTATATGTTTGGGACCTTAATCACATCCATAATTCCCCAATGAAATTGAAGACACCACATGATCTTCAATAATTCTCTAAACAGGATCTTAAATGGGTTTCAAAACTCTCAGAATCACATTTCATGTTCTATATCTCAAAATGAAACCTTCACCAAATAATATATTAAAATTCCTTCAAGAATTTTTAAACCATGTCAGTGAGTGTCATTAAAAAATCCATACAATAATTAGTATCATCCTCAAGAATCAATGGTTTTCACCTGACCAAAAACATCAAGTTAACTCAATCAAAACTTTATTGGTAACACGCTACATTTCATCGTTAATTCTCATCACACTTCCTCTACACAACACCAAAAACCAAACATGGATACATTGGATTCTACTCTAAACACTATACTAGAATCCAAAAACCATATCAACCACATCCTAATTGATACCCCTAACACATTTTCCATCTCACAATATCCAACATTAACCAATTGTATCAGCCATTCATAACCTGGATAAATTTTACTGAAAATGATTGACCTCATCTTCTGATCCATAACCACATTAGTCAAAAATTATTCCTTAATCAAACATTAATTACCACATCATTGAAACACCCAAAATTTCGATAAAATCCCATTAATTGATGAAATTCCACAATTAGTTCCTAAATTGTCCCCATACACCACCGTTCTCTACCCTGATCACTGATGATCCATCAATCTAACTCATTCTTACGTCATGCCATATTATTCTTGATCCTGATGAAAACACACGGATTAAGTTAAAAACTTAGTTGAAACCCTAAAATTGGTATTTAATAATGAAATTGTTAAAATTGAATATTCCTTCACAACACATTTTTCCTTCACCTCAATCGTCCATTGATTAGTTCCATTACACCCAACCCTTTCCATATAAGGGGAATGTACCCATTAAGGATTGATGCTCCCCAAATAGGAGTATATTTATCATCACCTCATAAAACCACGATGCCCGATATATACATCCCATATCTATCCTAGTACTATGCATAGAAATTGGATGTTACCCCTCAATCATAGTCTTGGAGAAAAACACTGGTAGTGAATATCCAAGACTATGTCTAACATCACCCATAGGTCTAAGAAAATTGAATAGTTAATACACAACTAGTACCAATACATATGATTCTAAAAAAATTAATTTACTAACAACAACTAATTCTTCCTAATGGTTCTACCCAAATAGGATTAAACTACAGAAAACATGCATAAATTGGTCACAAAAGTGTACAAAAAATTAAAATACATACTAAGAGGTATAACCCCTAAAATCATAAAAATAACATCAACACACGAATCCCAGCACTAAAATCCATCATCAAAATCCATGATACCTCTATAAGATGACCCCTCTAGGAATCCATCATTATCCTACCATTTTATCTCCCTTAGTATCCTCAATATACCAACTAATAATGTAAGAAAACACACATGTATCTTCTGGACCACCATTTAATGTCAACAACCCACCGGTTTATTCCCCAATTGTTTTCCTGACATTTGTCTAAACCGGTCTACTATTTCCAATCACACATAGTGTCTCCCGAATAAACATATCCTAGAATCCTATAACATACCTCTAAAAATAGTGGCCACTCCCAACTAATAAAATATCCTAGTAGACTAGTTTATATTGACTTTTGTCGATTATTTTAATCAAATTATCAAACATGATTTAAAAGTCCAAAAATGAAACAAGTATTCAAAACACCCTAATGAATCCGTGGATTTTTCAAAAATAAAAATCTCCATGAATTCCAATCATTAGTATATTATTTCTAAAAAACAATTACCATTTCCAAAAATTCATTTTAATATAAAATAGTAAAATAATTTCAATACACTTTTCTCAAAACATTAAAAATACAAATTCATTTAAAACTTTCAGACTTCATGATCCATTTCTAGTAAAACCTATCATAGAAATCATTTCACACACTCCTCACACCAACATACATGTTTTTCATTCAAGCCACAGTTTTATAAAATTTATAAAATTTCGAAAACTATATTTTTTCATATAATGACACACAATTAAAATTAATCATACAATACCCTTGTATCTATGTTAATATTTTAATCATTTATAAAATATTTGAAAAAAAAATTATATTTTTTGTTTCTTATATTAATATTTATTATGATAAATATTCATGTCAAACAACACCACCCATAAGCAAGTGTATTATGACATCAAAATGAAACTATCATGATGCATGTACAAATCAATTTTTCCTAGAAAAGGAAAATGAATCATCATAAGTCTCACCCCTCACACATTATTATTCTCATTCCAATCCTAAACCTCACTCATCCTACTATGCCAAATCCTAAAACTAAAAAACCCATGGAAACATGGGATTCAACTAAGAACATTCTATTCGGGCATGAAAATGGTCTACTACAAGAGTTTTGATATCATAACTCCACCTTTAACTACACTATCTCTTCCCAATATATGCTTTGACACCATTTTTTAACACCCCTACCCGGTCTGACCAAATAGTTCTCCTGTGGAAATGTTTTATACATAAGGTATTCCCATTTCTATTGAGGGTCTAAAATAGTCATGGGGAGGCTATACCATCTAAAAAAATCTTGGCGTTCATTCCTGAACAGATATGAAGGAAACCAATACTCATCCATACAACAGACAACCAAAAACCATGCAGACAAAAAACAGGGAACCCCACAGGTCACATAGTGTATAATATAATGACTTAAATTAATATATATGATATAGAATGAAAAAATAGAGCATAAATAGAATACCTATAATCATATAAATAAATATTCACAACCATTCTAAATACATGGTGAACAAAAATTAAAAATGAACCAAATTAACTCCAATCCAATTCATATAATTGTCCTTACAAATCCTCAACCTCCATATCCCACCAATTGAACCAGATTTCAATCACCATGTAATACCCATGTGTTGAAAAAAATAGGTATTTCTACATATATACATAAAAAACCATGTTTTATATAAAGACATGGGGTGAGTCTAACTACCCAGTAGGAACCCCCAATACCCTCAGTGACACTGAGTGTCTGCAATCATGTAAATATTCATGGATTATATAAGAATAAGTGTAGTTGTATTAATAAAATACTCCGATAAAGATATAATAACATGAAATTCATATAAAATCATGAATGTTAGGTTGTAATGTGATAACTAGGCCAACACATCACCTGAACCTACCTCAATCGATAATGTTATGGAATCATATAATTATTTACTATAACACAACAAATTTTCAATTATTTTGAAAATGTTCTAACTAGAAAAATATTCATAGAAACCTAAAATATCATGGTGGTGCATTTTCCAAAACCTATTCTCACTATCTAAGGAACTCAGAATTGTCATTCACCCATAAGTATTAACATATCTTTTCACTCTTGAGGGATATCTATCATTTGTTAATCACATCATTCACACAAAACCATCCCTCCTCAATCAAGGGAGGTCAAATAAATAATAGTGAATTTCAAATATAGAACCTAGAGAGGTCAACAGAGGTAAATTAACCAATCCCCATGGACTTTAGGGATGTCACCATAAAAACATTGACCCAGCCCCAAGGACACAAGGGAGGACACTATAGGTACTTTGAACCATCCCTACAGACTCTTGGTAGGAAATAATAGGACACACTGACCAATACCCACACACACAATGGAGGTATTAGTGAAGCACACTAACATATCCCCACACACTTAAGGGAGGTCATAATAAATCACACAATAATCATGTTTAGTAAATATCAACTGGGGAATAAATCCCAACACAAAGTTCACTAAACAATAACTAAGAACTATCCAGTTAGATCCTATTACCATAAATAAAAAAATAATAATAGTATACATTAGACACATATCCTTATTATAATGGGTTTAATACATGCATGAATACATAAAAATAGTTTTTTATAATATGAAAATACATCACATGTCTATACACACAACACACATCATCATGAATTACACAAGATCTCACGAGGATACTAACATAATGTGAATTATCATGAAACATGTAATCACAATAAAGGGAACATAAAAAGAAAAAAAAAATTAGAAAATTGATAATCACCCACACATGATAAAATACACCAAAAACAAAAAATATTCTTCCATTAATAATTTAATAAA
This sequence comes from Viscum album, assembly GCA_963277665.1. NCBI lineage: Eukaryota > Viridiplantae > Streptophyta > Magnoliopsida > Santalales > Viscaceae > Viscum > Viscum album. The sequence continues at coordinate 302,679,046 of OY728151.1, forward strand.
AACCCAATAATATCCCCCCTTTTAATTTTTTTGAAAAGTCACCACATGATGCATTACTCATGATAGCACATTGGACCAAAATAGCATCCGATGTCCTTTAGATAACACCTTTTTTAATTAGAAATACATTTTAAAATGCATTATGAAATCACCAATTCCCATTTGAAATTACATTAAAAACCCTATTTTGAAAATCAATTTAAATGGAAATATATTTTTCTTTTCATAACCTACACACTCCTCCAAACAAATCTATAAGGTGGGACACTAATGCTAATTCGACCATGGATCAACAATCAAACTCTTTAGTAAGTTATACATTCTATGTTGACTATAATATTGATGCAATACAATCGAATCCTTATGGAGTAACTCACATTAGACATGAAATATGTTAACAATAATAATAATAAAGGAAAAAAAATTACCAAAATAATAAGAGTCGAAAAAAATAAAAATCCCCTACATAATTAAATATAATACCTATAATTTTAATCCAAACCATCTTCACATGGGATCATCCCATTTTCACCTCACTCATGAGCACCAACTCATCTATTAGTTAATTAATTTAATCGAATAATATAATAAAAAAATCTCAAAATGGAATAATAGGTTCTAAACACACAATTAAATAAAACCAAAAATTCATATCCACTAGAAACCTAGTTCGATCCACTACCATTGGACCCCGATACATAAGAAAAGAAAAATAAAAAAATTTAAATAGTTGAATTGTAGGTTCATTTAATTGAAATATTAAAAAACATTAAACAATCCTTATAAAAAAGTAATTCAAGATAGACTATTAATGATGGATCAATTTTTTCTCTCAAGACCTTCTCTATAGAATAAAAGAAAAATACCTTTCAAGGGTAATGATTTCACCATTCTAAAATGGGATATTCCAACTTGAAACCATAGAATCCAAACCAATATCAATGATAAACTAGAAATAGGAATAATAATATGAGGGAAAATATTCCTACATAAAATATAGATAAATAAATAGATATGAATGACAAAGATTTAAGACACACCAAAGAGTATTGGGTTATGATCCAAATATGGATCCCCTATCTTGTTTGGATGAGAAAATTTGAGGGGAACCAGAAGGATTCCAAAAGAAATACTTCTTGAACAAAATACCAAGATCCCCAAAATTTTAGAGGCTTCCCACATGGTTTATACTATGAATAATAGTTCAAATAATGAACAACCCTAAATTAGATGGAACCATCCCTATACCATAAATATTACTTGTTGTGAACCTTATTTATATAATAAGTATCCTATTATTGCATTTTTGTAGTTGTATAGACCCTCAGAAAATTCCTTGATTCCATCCAAAACACCAAATACAATACATGAACTTAAATTTTTTTTCAAAATCGACTTTTTAGAGAGAATATTCTTTAACAACCCAATTCAGAATACTGGTTATCAAAATTTTTCCTTCACCAAAAAACTATTTAAATTCCATTGAGAATTTAATAACTATAAGGACATAGGTCATTACATTTTTATGAAAAATTTATGGAGTCATAAAGGGTTGACATAAAGGATGTTATTTAGGATAATATAACACTAATGTTAAAGAGTGAAATATTCTCTTATGGGCCTTCCTTAAAATGAATTATTTCATAATTATTCTAAAAAATTGAGACCTGTGAATGAGATTAATTATTTTTATGGATGATATTTGTGAAAAAAATTTAAATGAATTAAAATAATAGTAATTTTTTGAAGGTGTATATAAAAGATATTTTTATAGATTATTTTATATGATATATTTGAAAATAATAACCCTTTAATATATCAATAATGTAATTTTAAATTAAATGCACTAATAATGATAAAAATACCAGTCATAAATTTCCTCATTTAGAGATTTAAGTGATATTTTATTACATTACTCATCATTTTAACTATTTACACATTTTTACCCTTTATTATCATAACATTGTTTTTTTACCTTGGTTACATTATTTTCAAAAACAAAAATCCAACCAATAAGATTTATAAAATATTGTATTTCTCATTATATATTTCATTAAATTGAAATTCCAAATATGTGGAATTTATCTTTTAAATAAAATATATGATATTTTTGAGAAAAAATAAAAACAAAATTATATGTAAGGATTAATTATATTTTTATTTGTAGTTGATACTGAATTAGTAAATGAATCTTATTGATTTATTTTACTCATATGAAAAATAATTTATTATTATTTTAATTTCATTTTATAATTAAATTCAAGAAAATAATTGTAATAAAATATTTTTCTTAGAAAATATAATTTTTCACAATAAATATTACACATTGATAACATCATATATTTTATATAAAAAAATCAAATACATTTATAAAATCCCAAATGGTTAGGATTAAAATATTGGTAACCATTGTTTGTGATTCTATATATAAGGAGCTTGCAACAATCCTAGTGAGCCTGAACATCTCTCAAAAATGATTTCTCTGAATCAGAACTTGCTGAAGTTTATCAAGGGTTTGGTCATGGTAAATCCCTCGTGATGTTAATTCCTTCTAAAGCATAAAAAATATGCATCATATAGAAATATTATACTACATGATTCCATAACATCTCTTCTTTTATATTAATTTCACCAAGTGGTAACATCATTATACTCACAATAGAATGGTTATATTATATTGACCACATATCATTAATACCTTATTAGTGTATTTATTAATCCCAAAACCTATATAATAATTTATCCCATTAATCAATTTCATATAATGGTTACCTATATACCCAAGATGTCACAACCAATCCCAGTGGGGCCCTTGCTGTGACTCCCCAAGCCCACCTCCAATAGGCCAGGGGCTGGTGACTAGAACCGAGTAGGCATTTCACTAACATGGGAGGCATTTCCTAAGTACCTATACACACGCCCACATCTCCAAGCCCACAAATGCTGAAATGTAAAACACTAAGGAACAAAAGGGAACCATACAACTAAACCCCAACCAACAGAGTACGACAAAAGGTAGAGCACTAGAAAGTAAACTGGGCCAGAATACAAGCCCACCAAAAACAGACAAACTAGGGTTTGAAAACTGAAAATTCCAACCTATAAACAAAAAAGGAATCGGGAGTGCTGCTCGTAGCTGTAGGAACACCTCAGCCTATAGGGAACTCAGAAAGATCGGTCCTATCCTAAACCACCCTAGACACTGTCAAAAGGCTGCTCGTCTGCACAAGACACCAGATGTGCAGGCAAAGCCCATGAAGGGGTGAGTATAACAATACTCAGTAGAGGACCCCGAAAACCACAAAATAGTAAACAAAGCAAAGGTACAGTCAGCTGTGCATAGTATATGTATACAGAAAATATAGAACAAACCATATATACTCCAAACCCAGACCCGTAGTCAAGGGACATGTCACCCAACCGCATAGCCCCCTTAGGGATTCAGATTAAAGATTCCATGATGCACTCGTTCCTGGAGAACACACTCCACGAGTCTTATAACTCTGATGAAGTCCGTCCGAGAAGTGTTGTTTGTTGGGAACCATCACGAGAGGTAGCAACACTCATTACAGGAGACACACTCCTAAGTGGGAAGGTTACGATAGAAGGGATGAACTCATTATGGGAGACACAGTCTTGAGTGGGAAAGTTCATGATACACAGAAGCGGATCAATTCCAGGGCCATGGAGGATACTGCAACTCATCCAGATTCACTAGTTAGGTGATACAGTATCTAGGTAGAGGATCAACGCCTGGTAGAGTTGGTCACATCTATTCCTGACTCTACCTAGGGTTAGGAATGGATAGAGGAACTCACTCTGGGCCTCTCGGGGGGATGACGACTCTATCACAAAAAGTCTAGCTGAAGGGATCATACTCCTGTAGAAGAAATGATACTTGACCATCAGGGGAACGAGGAGAAGGGGAACTAATCCAAATGAATGATTTCCAGGCTATGATGAACACGAGGACCTTGTTGTCTTACAAAAATTACATGGCGTGTAGAAAAAATACATGCCATGTGGTCTGACCCCGGGTACTGCCTGTGTGCAATAGCCCTTGTCGTAGAACTGATCCTGTATAAAAACATATGTACACGACGTGTAGTATGATGTACACACCATGTCCGAGTGGTAGGGGTTGGCCCCGTGTCACTCATTGTGTAGTCGTACACGGCTATCAACCCGTGTACTTTAACCCATGTCCGTGTATCCCCTGGATAAACGCCGAGCTTCGTGCTGCCCCCTCTGCCATGCTGTACACGCCGTGTCGTCTAAAACCATGTAGATCATCCCTTTTCCATGTACTACCCAAAGTACACGCCGAGCTTTGGGGAAAGTCCAACATGCCGTGTGACCAGGGTTACACGCCGTGTTATTCCTCTCTATCCCCGAAACCCTAGCCGCCGTCGCCAGTACTACATGGTGTGTTCTTCAGAAGTGCACGCCGTTTATTCTATAAATTTTCCGAAACGCAGACCTCCACCATCACACCTTCGGTGATGATATGTTCGTCGATCTGGCCACATGATCACAATGAAAACTTTAGGTTTTGTTCGACCTATCCCCACAAAGCAACGTCCAGTGTTTTCAGACCTCCGATAGGGTCTAAAAACGTTCTTTGATCATCCCGCACGAAGAACGCTTGAAGAACACCATTTACCGATCTTCTTTTATTCATCGTCTTCCATCATCGCCAGTCCTCCACAAGGTCGTTGTAGTTTCGAACATTCGATTTGGGATCGTTGTATCACAGAACAGATGAGAAAAAATTAGTTGCTGGTCGCCCCACAAAGAATGCAAAGAACGCATGAGAAAAGAAAATGGGGAGGATATCCAATAAACAAAATTGAGGAACGAACATCCATCGTCATTCGTCACGGTGTTGATCGGCTCCTGTTAATAGGTTTAAACAGAGAAGAGATAGACATAAATAAAAGCATGGATTATTTCCCCAAAATCATTCCAAGAGAAAAATCCCTCCTGCGAGAACATATGAATCCATAGATCAACTTGTTCGTGGTTGAACTGTGTTCGTCGTTTTAGATCAAGAATGGGGAAAAAGGAAAATTAAATAACAACCCCTTCCTTTAGAAAGGATCGATCGTTTATGAAGGTGTCGCTCTGCCATCATCGTCGAGATCCTTCAATGTCATTGGAGCAACTATTCACAGCCTCGATTCGTCGTTGTTTATCGCCGAGAAATTTCTCCAATGCCCCGCGGATACTGCAGAGCTTCCTCCCAATCGTCGCCAATGATAAAAAATGCCTAACCCATTAAAAAGGGAAACATGTTGGAATTTAATTACATGACAGTATTAGTGATGCCATCTTTCCATCATTAATTTAGGAAACAGACGTCCCGTATCTGCGCTGCAACAGATGTTTCCATAAAATAAAATATACATTTAGAATTTTTTTTACTTTACTAAAAAATTCGAAAATTAACTTTCTCCTGAAACCCGTGCCGGTCGAGGTTAGGTCCATTCCTAGGTAAAGTCTCTGTCCCGGACGCAACGGTGTGCTCAGATTTTAAATCCGGGAATCCGTTTGGAAGCTGCCACAACCACACACAAGCGCCGACTCACTAAGCATAAAAAAAGGTCGAACCACCATTCCGGACATGTCAGACCTTGGAATGATGTTCCTTCCTCGCTCCCGGTCTCATAATAATTCCATATAATATTTAAAAATAATAAATAGAAAAATATGAGACATTACATTCTCCCCACCTTAGAGATTTATGTCCCCGAAAAGTCAAAACAAAGGCAACTCAAAACGATGAGGGTACTGGGCATGGATCTGAACCTTCCACTCCCACGTGCTCTCTTGAAGATTATAGTGCTTCCACCGAACATGCACCATGGGAATTGATCGCCCACGAAGGATCCTCTTCTGCCGATCCATGATCTCCACCAGGTACTCAGTGAAGTTCACTCCATCCTCAATGTCCTGCTCGCCCCAGTTGATGACGTGGAATGGATTGTCATGTACCTCCTCAGCTGCAACACGAGGAAGATATCATGTACCTGATGAAACTGTGGCAGTAGAGCTAGCAGGTACGCCACCTCACCAACTCTGTATAGTATCTGGAAGGGTCCGATGAACCTCAGAGATAGATTGCCGCCTCAGCAAAATCTCTATAACCCTCGTCGAGGTGACACCCGAAGAAAGATGTGGTCTCCCTCTTCGAACTCCAGAGGCCTCCATCATCAGTCAGCGTAGGACTTCTGCCTGCTCTGTCCAGTCTTAATCTGCTCTTGGATGTTCTACAGCTTATCTGTGGTAGCTTTCACTAACTCTGGATCCATGAGTACTGACTCTCCGGGGTCGGTCCAGCAAAGAGGTGACCGGCAGGGTCTCCCGTACATGGCCTCGAACGGTGCCATACCAATGGTGGAGTGGTTTCTGTTGTTGTACCCAAACTCCACCTGTTGTAGGTGGTCCTCCCAGCTATGACCATAGTCAAAGATATAAGCTCACAACATATCCTCCAGAACCTGAATGACCCTCTCCTTCTGACCATTAGTTTGGGGATGAAATGTTGTGCTCAAGCATAGCTGAGTCCCAAAAGCCTCATGTAATCCCTTCCACAACTGGGATGTGAAGCGGGCATCTCGATCCGGGACTATACTCGAGGGTATGCCATGAATCTGAATTATCTCCTGCACGTAGAGGTGTCCCAAGCATTCTATAGAACTCTGCTCCCTGATAGCCAAGAAGTGGGCCAACATGGTGAGTCGGTCAACGATCATCCAGATGGAATCATGCCCCTTGGACGTCTGTGGTAAGCCTATCATGAATTCCATCGATATTCCATCCCACTTCTACTATGGAAATTCCCGGGGGGGGTGAGCTAACCCTACTGGAACCTGGGGCTCAGCCTTCACCTGTTGGAATGTGAGGCATCGAGAAATGAACTATGTTACTGCCTTCTTCCTTCCTGACCACAAGAAGTATCATCGGAGATCCTGGTACTTCTTTTCCACCCCAGGATATACCACCAAAAGGGACATATGAAACTCCCTCAGGACCTCCTCCTACAACGCCACTGGTAAAACAGTGTGTCCTCTGAAAAGAAGTATGTGCTCCCCAAATTGTAAATATCCATCAGGAGCATGTCTTGTGGATAACTAAGCATGTAAAGCCACACAGTCGACATCCCCAAGCTGTGACTCACTAACTCACTGTAAGAGTAGGGGGTGAATACCATCAACTATAGGTAAGCTTTATCATATCCATCCATGAAGAATAATTGTAACATGGCTAACTATTGTGTCGCCTCACTCAATAGATGTGAGCTCGACTTTCTGTTAAGGTCATCTGCCACCTTGTTCCCCTTTCCAGGAGTATAAATGATCTCAAAATTATAGTCCTGGAGGAACTCTAGCCAAAACCTCTGCCTCAAATTCATATCCTTCTATGAGAAGATGTACTTGAGGCTCTTGTGGTTAGAGAAGACAATAAACTGCTCGCCCATAAGGTAGTGTCGACACATCTTCAATGTAAAGACTACCACTGCCAACTCGATATCATGGGTCGCATAGTTCAAATCATGTGGCCTAAGCTGGTGCGAACCATAAGAAATCACTTCTTTCCACTGCATCAGGACACAGTCAAGACTGGCCCCTATTGTGTCGCAGAAAACTACGTACTCGACACCATCCTCTGACAATCTCAAGACTAGGGAACTCATCAAACTCTGCGTCAACTACTCAAAAACATATTGTCACTTTTCTATCCACGTGAGGGGTTTCCCCTTCCTGGTCAAGGTAGTCATCAGTGCTGAAATGTGGGAGAAATCAGGAATGAATCTCCTATAAAATCCTGCCAACCCAAGGAAGTTCCGCACCTCTGTCATGCTCCGAGGTGGCTCCCATGCTAACACAGCCTCCACCTTGGGTGGGTCCACAGCTAATCCATCTGCTAAGATGACATGTCCTAGAAAGTGGACCTCCAAAATCACGAACTGGAACTTTGATAGATTCCCATATAGCTGGTGCTCCCGAAGTACGTCTAGAACCATCCGTAGGTGTCTCACATGCTCCTCTTCTGAATCTGAGTACACGAGGATGTCGTCGATGAAGATCATTACAAACCGGTCAATGTGTTGCTGGAAGATCCGGTTCATCAGCTCCATGAACACTACAGGGGTGTTCGTCACCCCAAAAGGCATCACAAAGCACTAATAGTGACCGTAGTGGCACTTGAAAGTCGTCTTCGGTATATCCTCATCCCGCACTCGTAGTTGGTGATAGCCTGATCGATGGTCAACCTTCGAGAACCATTATGCCCCTCTTAGCTGATCAAAGAGGTCATCGATTATGGACAGTGGATACTTGTTCTTCAGCGTCGCCTGGTTCAGGTATCGGTAATCCATGCGCAACCTCAGGCTCACGTCTTCCTTCTTGGCAAACAAGACTTGGGCTGCCCTGGTTGAAATTCTGGGCCTCACGAAACCCTTGCTCTGCAAATCCTTAAACTGCACCCTCAGCTCACGAAGCTCTATGGGAGCCATCCGATATGATGATGAGGAAATCAGTGTCTTCTCGGGGTGTAAGTCGATGCAGAAGTAAATTTCTCATTGAGGAGGTAATCCTGGAACATCTTCGTGAAATACATCCCCATACTCCACCACTACTACTGGGAACTGTGAGCTCACACCATCTACTTCTTCGAGGGTAAGGCTAGACAACTTATGAGTGATCAACTGCACCCTCCTATGCATGAGCCCATTTTGTGTTGCCTAGTTTTTCTTTTCTCCTACAAAAGAAAACCTCATTCTATCACGGCGGACACACCGCACTCTTCACCTAAAGTAGTCAATCTGGGCATGGACTGAAGATAACCTATCCATACCAAGAATGACGTCATAAGGCCTCGATGCTACAACCAAGAGGTTCCAACCGAACCTCTCACCTCCAAGGGTAAGATCACACTATCTGCAAAGGTGCGTGATCGTCTAGTCTCCCCCCGTAGGTGTCTCCAAGCATAAGGATCGAGTGAACGGTTCTACCGGAATCTAGAGGTTTTGTACAAGACATGTGGATATAAGGGAATGACTAGAACCTATGTCTATGAGTATGGAAGCTAAGGTAGAAAAGACACAGATCATACCTCAGATCATCCCTGGAGCCCCTGGGTTGTATGCCTCGACCACATGCAGTTGTCCCTGTCCCTGTCCCCCATCTCCCTGAGCCTAGTGCAGACCTCCTGTGGGTGGTGGTGGATGTAAGTCGAAGTGTCTGTAACACCAGAGACTTTTTTGTTATATAAATCATCAATGGAATCTTCTTCTACACACAACACTTTCTTGGCTCGCTTTACAAGAAACTGCGTCCTTCCTCGATAGCTTACGTCGTACGCAATACCAAGTTTCACTAAACAATGATATGCTAATAAAATATTATTAAAACTAGCCGTTATGAATAGTAATAACTACTTTTTGAAATTTTATAAATTTTATTTTTCAAAATGGACTTCATTTTTGGATTCAAAATATCGAAATTATCCTAGGGTGAAATTTTGGTATTTTTTTGAAAGCTTTCAATTTTTGATGAATAGTGAAACCATTAAGTGGTAGTTAAAAAACTGAATTTTTCATAAAACTGAATTTTACCGCTTCTGTGAGTAGAATATCAAAAATCAGAGAGACATGGTTGATTTCAGTAAGTAAAATGTGTTTCAATAAGATGAAAATAATTTTTGGTGAATAGTATCTTTTTACTTTTATTTACCACGGTTAAAAGTAAATAGGGTAATTAAGGGTAAAAATGATATTATTATTACCCTAACACATGTCCTAATTCTATTGGATAAGTGTAATTCGACCAAAAACAATCTTAGGAATAAAATATGACCTTTTAGGCCCACTTGGATTAGATTAGGACATTTATTATTAATTTATTTAAAGAAGTGTTAAAATAGATAAAATCAAAGTTTAATAAGTAAATAATTTTTAATATAAGGTTATATATAAGATAAATTAGACTATAAATATTAATTATAAAGATAAAAAGATTTCCTACATAATGGTATTATATTTTTAATTTTTAGACATTAAATAATTTTATTTATTTATGACACAATGATGATGCAGTAATTATCTTATTAATGAAATATTGACATAATTGATGTTATAAATACCCAAATAACTATAATTTGAGACGTTTTATGAATTAAACTAATTTTATAGGTTAATATGACATGTTATTAGTGATTTAATTAACTTATTTCCAACTAATCATTCTGTTATTAATTTCACATAAATCAATTACTAAATAGTGTCGAAATTGACATAAAATAGTTTTTAAAACAAATATTATATTATTAATTGTTATTTTATTCCTAAAAATCTAAGGTTCGGCCAAATAACTTAGAAAAAGTTATATATATTAATAATCAATAGCTTGGGGTTCTTTTGGATTGTTATAGTAATTTTATTAACCTTATAGTGTAATAACACAAAAAGACACGGTAAAAGTAAAATTATTTAACTTAATGTTAAATCTAAATGATAAGGTCAAAATAGGAACCTAAACTTGTCTAAATTCTATTGGATGAGAGGATTTCGACCCATCCCAACCTTAGCTTCAAAATAAATAAATTTGGAGATACTTAAAACCGAATTTGGCTTTATGATAAAATAATATTTTTCGTTATTCCAAAGGTTCCCCTCTCCTCCCTTATAAAAGGCCACCTCCTCCCTCTCTTCCTCACACCACTTTGAGCCTTCAAGCTCGGCCAACCCATGCCACATTCTCCTCTCCACTTCCCTAGAGACATTATAGAGGTCCTGGTCGTCTTCAAAGACCAATTTTAGTGCCCTAAAAGGAGGTCTCAAAGAAGCACATCAAAGAAGAGGTAATGTCCGTTACCGATTCTTTCATCTTTATTTCTTCTTCCACTTATTCTTCTTTAGTTGTTTCATTATTAAGTAATAACATCAGTATCACTCATATACTGATATGTTTTTATAAATATGAAACAACCCTATTTCACCATCTATCCATCCTACGGAAAATGAAATCACCGCGCATGCATACGTACGGAATACCATCTCCACGTCGTGATGTTATCTACTTTCCACCACCACCTTACTTGGATGGTTATAATGGTGTAAATAATGACTATATATGATTATTGTAAAGTTATATTGATTCTGAAATAGTATACATACACTCCAATACAATTTCATGATCATGGAAATGATATCATCGCTCGTGCGTACGTATGGAATACCATCTCCACAATGTGATGCGACTCGTTCTACATGATCTTCATTGAATAATGATTATATAAATGAATTGAATAAATTAATATGATATATATTACACTAATAACATTATTTAAATTAGGTATCTATAACCTAAAGAGAAGAATAAGATTTTGTTCGACCAAACATGCATAAGAACAAAAAGTAATAAACACCCGAATAACAAGTTGTAATGAAATATTACTAATAAGAAGCTAAGAATATGACCATATATGATATCATAACAATAATTATGATTCTGGAATAAGAAAATAACATTATTTAAATCATTATACAGGAGGTTCGGACACTTACGAGGAAAATCAGACCTAAGGTAAGGGAAAATATCACAATCTCATTTTTATCCGAGATTGTTTATACTTTGGCATTTACTGGGGTGTATTTTATAATCCACATCCATGTTTCGTCAATATGTAATATTATTTCCATCCACCTACAATTATTTAAATCCAATTTTACCCTTCATTGAGTTTTTAGTAAAGGATATGAAAGGAATCTTTTGTCATTTTTCGTACGAGGTACTTTTTGACTTTTCCGACAAAAGTACGAAGACTGATTTTTTTAACTTATACTGCATGAATGGATTTTTAAAAAATTATTTCCAAGAAGCTTCCTTTACATGTTTTCAAGTTTATTTTTAATCAACTTCTTTTAGTTTATAATTGTACGACATGTTAAGAAAGGAAAAGTGTTTTTGAAGTAGAAAAGATATTTTCCTCAAGAATGGAGTTCAAGTGTTTTATCAAAATTATTTTCCATCTAAGATAATAAAAGGTTCTGTTTTTATCCTTATTATTACATTTATTTTATTATGTTGTGATGGAATTATATTTTTATGAATTCTTTTGTCTTATATAAATTATTTTGTGATGTCACAATGTTTTAGATTCCCATTTTTATTACATGGGTTATGCTATGATGAATGGTTTCTGATTTTGTGGCACACATAGGAATGGTATCATTATGGGATGGGTGAGACCTATATCTCCCTCCAATTCATTGGTTAAAGATTTTATATCTCATGAGATAGACATGGCTGGGACGGCAGGTTAAATCGGTTCGGTGAAATATGACTAAAACGAGGAGTGAACTCGGTTCAGAAGTATACTTTGTCCACTAAGATAGTCTTGGCAATGAGTCTTGACTAAAAAGAAACGATTCTCAATGATTATGTGTGTATTCCACAAAGTTTTATGTTTTAATTTATGATTATTGGGATTATATTTCACTACTATGATTTATCCCATGTTATGAAATTATGATGTCTTTTGCAGGTTAAGATTTCCAAAAGTTATGTGCTTATGTATATGATGTGATTGATATTTCTTTTGTTTACTCTTACTGAGCATTTGATCTCACCCTTTTGTATGTTTTATTTCCACAGGTCAGGAAGAATGTTATTAAGTAGAATATGCAAAAAAGGGACTCTAGATATGATGAAATAAATGGGAGGAAAAGTAGAAGATTTATGAACGAGTTGTTTATGCTTTCCAGTTTCTAAAGACACTATACCTATACGGTCCTTTCATGGATTTGTTATATGTTGTAATAAGTGTGCTTCAATTTTGAAGAAATAACAATGTATGTAAAGTATGGGTCGTTATAGTTGGTATCAGAGGAAAGGTATAGTCACCCTTTGGAAACTAGGATATGAAAGCCTTAGTAAGAACCCTAAGGATAATTCTAAGCATAGAACACAATCTTAGTGTTTTAGAAATGACCATGAATTACCTATGATAAGACCTTAAGTGTGAAATTTTATTATGTGGTTTTCCTATTATGATTAGTTTTTCTCACACTATTCTTCTTGGTTTTAGTCAATGGCTGGATCCCGAAGGAACTGTGTTAATGCGGAATGCGACGGGCAATGCAATGATTGTCCCCCGGAGCAACCAAACGTTATGGGAGCTGGAATGAAAAATCTTGTAGCCATGCTCACACAACTTTCTCAAGCTATGAATCATGCAGGACTTCCAAACGAGCAAAGGAAGGAGAAACATTCTGTTGAATCCATCATGAGGCAGCGTCCACATTCTTTCAGTAGGTCTACTGATCCATTAGTTGCTGAACAATGGATTAGTACTACTGAAAAGATATTTTCACTTCTTCAATGTTCTGAACATGATAACGTCATCCTAGAAGTGTATCATTTGGAAGGAGATGCTAATCAATGGTGGAATATTATTAATAATACAAGGCTAAGGGATGAAATTGAGTCCATGGAATGGGATGAGTTCAAGAACTTATTTTTCAATAATTACTTCCCTCGTATTCTCCGAACAAAGATGGAGAAAGAGTTTCTTGAACTGAAGTAAAAGGATGATGTATCTGTTGGTACTTATGAAGAACAATTTACAAGACTTGCAAGGTATTCTTCTGGTTTTATTATCCAACCTGAGAGTAAGATCGATCGATTCTTTAGTGTCTTAAAACCATGTCTTCGATGGGCGTTATCCATAAGGGACATCAATAGCTACGAGGAAATCATTCGATGTGCTCTCAAAGTCAAGATGGATATTAGAGTAACCCATCAGTCCTATGGGTTTGATAAGAAAAGGAAAATGGAATTCAAAGGAAAATCTAAAGACCACACTGAAAAAAAAATGAGATTTCCCTTATGCTCAAAGTGTGGAAATAAACATGGAGGGATTTGTCTTAAAGGGACAAGTAAATGTTTCAAATGTGGAAAGGAAGGTCATCGGGCATTTGAATGCTGCAATGATGGGAAGAAGATGTCTAATGATGAAAACAAAGGATGGGATACACAAAATGACCCTGCTATACTTCAATGTTTCAAGTGCAAGGAGATGGGGAATTATGCCAGTCAATTCCCAAATCTAAGGGTTGATGATGATAGTCGACGTCAATAAACTCTTAAGGCTAAAGGCAAAGGAAAGTCACATGAAATTTCTGTCAGTGATGTGGAGTATGATAACAATGTGGTGAAAGGTACACTTACCATCCACTCTAAAGTAGAAAATGTTTTATTTGATTCTGGATCCACCCACTCCTTTATTTCTGAAGAATTTTCTAAAGATATCACTATATTACCTCAACAGTTAGATGTTGACTTAGCTGTGACAACCCCTAATGGCACAACAGTCGCATCAAAAGTTTATAATTATTCTCCGATTGAAGTTTGTGGGAAAGTGCTTCCTATAAATCTTGTGATCCTTCCTATAGAGGATTTTTATGTGATTCATGGAATGGATTGGATTTCTCTACATGGAGATCATATCAATTTCCAAAGAAGGGAAGTCAGATTTCATATTCCAGATCGATTTATGATCGTCTATCAATGCAAGGATGAACATAACATTCCAGTGGAAATTTCTTCCATTTTATGGGTATTGATTCCACTAAATAAAGGTTATTTATCTCAAATGGTTGGTGAGAAACTCACGATTAAGTATATGCCCATTGCACGGGAGTTTGATGATGTATTTCCGGAGAAATTACCGGGTCTTCCACTGAATCATGAAGTTGAGTTTTCAATAGAACATGTACCAGATGCTTTGCCTATTTCAAAGACACCTTATAGAATGTCCCCAATTGAGTTGCAGAAATTGAAGAAGAAACTCCAAGAGAATCTTGATAAGGGGTTCATACTCCCTAGTGCGTCACATTAGGGAGCACCTGTTCTGTTTGTTAAGAAGAAAGATGGATCAATGAGACTCTTCATTGATTATCGAGAACTTAACAAGATCACTATCAAGAACAAATATCCTCTCCCATGCATTGATGACCTATTTGACCAACTACGTGGAGCTAAATACTTTTCCAAGATTGATCTTCGTTCAGGGTATCAACAATTAAGGGTCAAAAGGGATGATATACCAAAGACGGCTTTCCATACAAGGTATGGACACAATGAATTTATAGTGATTCCATTTGGTCTTACTAATGCCCCTGTTATCTTCATGGATCAAATGAATAGAATCTTTAGAGACTATCTTGATCAGTTTGTGGTAGTCTTTATAGAAGATATTATTATCTATTCAAAGAGCAAGGATGAACATGAAGATCACTTGAGAATTATATTTAAGACCCTGAGAAAGGAGAAGATTTATGCCAAATTTACCTAGTGTGAATTTTGGCTTCAAAAAGTTTCATTTTTGGGTCATATAATCTCAAAAGAGGGGATATATGTGGATCCAGCAAAAACAGAGGTTATCGAAAGATGGTCGAGACCAACAACAGTAACTAAGATCTGATGTTTTCTTCATTTGGATGGATATTATCGACGTTTTGTGAAATATTTTTCACGATTATCTAATACACTCACCAAGTTGACTTAGAAAGGAGTTAAGTTTGTTTGGACGGAGGAATGTGAAGAGAATTTCAAGGAGTTAAAAAGAAGGTTATCCAGTGCACCTGTGCTCACACTGCCTTGTAGTGGAGAAAGGTTTGTGATCTACAGTGATGCATCCAAGAAGGGTTTGGGGTGTGTCTTATGCAAAATGATATGGTGATAGCTTATGCCTCATGATAGTGTAAAATGCATGAGCAAAATTACCCAACTCATGATTTGGAGTTAGCTGTGGTAATATTTGCATTAAAGATTTGGAGGCATTACCTTTATGGTGAGAGGTATGATATTTAT
Organism: Viscum album; assembly: GCA_963277665.1. Taxonomy (NCBI): domain Eukaryota; kingdom Viridiplantae; phylum Streptophyta; class Magnoliopsida; order Santalales; family Viscaceae; genus Viscum; species Viscum album. The sequence goes on from OY728151.1 coordinate 302,694,924, forward strand.
AATGATCATAAATGTTTAAAGTATATTTTCACACAAAAGGAGCTGAATATGCACCAAATAAGATGGTTGGAGCTGATTAAGGATTATGACTGCTCAATTCATTACCACCCTGGGAAAGCAAACAAGGTGGCAGATGCATTAAGTCGACAAGACCATGCTAGTTTATCCATTATGAGGATCACAAAAGATCCAATATTTATGGATTTACAAATGATGGATCTTGGAATTATAATTAAAGGGTAAAATAGTATCTTTCTCAAATGAATTTTCAACCATTTATACATGTGAAAATTAAAGAGGCACAAAAAGAAGATGTCGAGTTACAAAAGAAGGTGAGAAATGTTCCTGAATTCAACCTTGATTGTGATGGGATAATAAAGTTCTGGAATCTTGTTTCTGTTCCTCCCATCCCCAAATTAAAGAAGGAGCTTCTTGATGAGGCTCATAGGTCTTCATTATCTATTCATCCTAGAAGCACGAAGATGTATAGGGACCTGAAAGAGTACTTCTGGTGGGATGGCATGAAAAGAGATGTTGCGGAATATGTCTCTCGATGCTTGGTTTGTAAACAAGTTAAAGCTGAGAGACAGAAGTCTAAGGGGATGTTACAACCATTACCCATACCCGAATGGAAATGGGAAAACATCACTATGGACTTTGTCTCAGGACTTCCTAAAACGTCCAAAGGCAATAATGTTATTTGGTTCATAGTGGATCGTCTTACAAAGTCTGCACACTTCATTGTTACTAGAGAGGATTTCTCTCTGGATCAGCTTGCCAGGATATATTTAAAGGAAGTGGAAAGATTGAATGGAGTACCACTTTCTATTATATCTGATTGGGATTCGAGATTTACCGTGAAGTTTTGGAAAAGTCTTCAGTATACTCTGGATACAGAGTTGAGTTTCAGCACTGCTTATCATCCTCCGATAGATGGTCAGTCTGAGAGAACAATTCAAACTCTAGAAGATATGTTGAGATCTTGCTCTATGGATTTAAAAGGTGGTTTGGATCAACACCAAGCTTTGGTGGAATTTTCATATAATAATAGCTTTCACTCCAGTATTCAGATGTCTCCTTATGAAGCTCTCTATGGAAAGAAATGCAGGACTCCAACTTGCTGGGATGAAGTTGGGGAAAGAAATCTATTAGGACTCGATCTCGTTGATGAAATGGAAGAAAAGGTCTGATCTATTCAGCAACATATAAGAGCAGCTCAGAGTCGACAGAAAATTTATACTGACAGCTGATGAAAAGACCTTGAGTTTGAAGTAGGTGATAAAGTGTTCTTACGAATATCTCCCTAGAAGAGGGTCATGATATTTGGAAAGAAGGGGAAGTTGAGCACTAGATATATCGGTCCTTTTGAAACACTGGATCGTGTTGGGAAGGTAGCTTACCGATTGGCGCTTCCACCGAATCTCTCTCAAGTTCACGATGTGTTCCATGTATCTCTCCTGAGAAAGTACATACATGATCCTTCACATGTACTCAGCTCAGAAGTTGTACCGTTGGAGCAGGATCTTTCTTATGAAGAACAGCCGATAGAGATTCTGGATCATAGCGAAACAGTCCTACAAAACAAGACCACTCGATTGGTGAAAGTTTTATGGAGGAACCACCAATTAGAAGAAGCTACATGGGAGCTTGAGGATATGATGAGGGAGAGGTATCCTCATCTGTTTGTTACAAAGTGACGAATTTCCAGGGCGAAATTCATTTTAATAGGGGTAGAATGTAACACCCAAGACTTTTATGTTATACAAATCATCAAAGGAAACTTTTTCTACACACAACACTTGCTTGGTTTGCTTTACACAAAATCGTAACATTCCTCGATAGCTTGCGTCGTACGCAATACCGAGTTTCACTAAACAATGATATGATAATAAAATATTATTAAAACTAGCCATTATGAATAGTAATAAACACTTTTTGAAATTTTATAAATTTTATTATTCAAAATGGACTTAATTTTTGGATTCGGAATATCGAAATTATCCTAGGGTGAAATTTTGGTATTTTTCTAAAAACAATCAATTTTTGATGAATAGTGAAACCACTAAGTGGTAGTTAAAAAACCGAATTCTTCATAAAACATAATTTTACCACTTCTGTGAGTGAAATTTCAAAAATCCGAGGGACACGGTTGATGACAATAAGTAAAATGTGGTTCAATGACATGAAAATAATTTTTGTTGATTAGTGACTTTTTACTTTTATTTACCAAAGTTAAAACTAAATAGGGTAATTAAGGGTAAAAATGAAATTATTATTACCCTAACAAATGTTCTAATTCTATTGGATAAGTGTAATTCGACCAAAAACAAACTTAGGAATAAAATATGACCATTTAGGCCCACTTGGATTAGATTAGGACATTTATTATTAATTTTTTTAAAGAAGGGTTAAAATAGTTAAAATCAATGTTTAATATGTAAATAATTTTTAATATAAGGATATATATAAGATAAATTCGACTATAAATATTAATTAGAAATCTAAAAAGTTTTTCTACATAATGGTATTTTATTTTTAATTTTTAGACATTAAATAATTTAATATATTTATGACACAATGATGATGCAGTAATTATCTTATTAATGAAATATTGACATAATCGATGTTTTAAATACCCAAATAAATGTAATTTGAGACTTTTTATGAATTCAAATAATTTTTTAGGTTAATATGACATGAAATTATTGATTTAATTTACTTTTTTCTAACTAATCATTATGTTATGATTTTCACAAAAATCAATTACTAAATAGTGTCAAAATTGACATAAAATAGTTTTTAAAACAAATATTATATTATTAATTGTTATTTTATTCCTAAAAATATAAGGTTCTGCCAAATGAATTATATAAGGTCATATATATTAATAATAAACAATCTTGGGGTTTGTTTGGATCGTTATAGTAAGTTTATTAACCTTATAGTTTAAGAACACAAGAAAACACGATAAAAGTAAAATTATTTATCATAACGTTAAATCTAAATGATAAGGTCAAAATAGGAACCTAAATTTGTCTAAATTCTATTTTATGAGAGTATTTCGACCAATAACCACCTTAGCTTCTAAATAAATCAATTTGGAGATATTTAAAACCGAATTTGGCTTTATAATAAAATAACATTTTTAGTTATTCCCAAGGTGCCCCTCTCCTCCCTTATAAAAGGGCACCTCCTCCCTCTCTTCCTCACACCACTTTGTGTCTTCAATATAGGCCAAACCCTGCCACTATCTCCTCTCCACTTCCCTAGATACATCCTAGAGGTCCTGGTCTTCTTCAAAGACCAATTTTAGTGCCCTAAAAGGAGGTCTCAAAGAAGCACTTCAAAGAAGAGGTAATGTCCGTTACCGATTCATTCATCTTTATTTCTTCTTCCACTTATTCTTATTTAGTTTTTTCATTATGAAGTAATAACATCAGTATCACTCATATACTGATATGTTATTATATGTATGAAAAAAATTCTATTTCACTATCCATCCTACGGAAAATGAAATCACCGCGCGTGCGTACGTACGGAATACCGTCTCCACGCCGTGGTGTAATCCACTTTCCACCACCACCTTACTTGGATGGGTATAATGGTGTAAATATTGACTATATATGATTATTGTAAAGTGATATTGATTCTGAAATAGTATACATACACTCCAATACAATTCCATGATCATGGGAATGATATCATCGCTCGTGCGTGCGTACGGAATACCATCTCCACGATGTGATGCGAGTCGTTCTACATGATCTTCATTGCATAATGATTATATAAATGAATTGAATGAATTAATATGACATATATTATACTAATAAAATTCTGAAAATGAGGTATCTATAACCTAAAGTGATGAATAAGAATTTATTCGACAAAACACGCATAAGAACAAAAAGTAATAAACACCCGAATAACAAGTTGTAATGAAATATTAATAATAAGAAGCTAAGAATATGACCATATATGATATCATAACAATAAATATGATTCTGGAATAATTAAATAACATTATATAAATCATTATACAGGAGTTTCGGACACTTACGAGTCAAATCAGACCTAAGGTAAGGGAAAATATCACAATATCATTTTTATCCGAGATTGTTTATACTTTGGCATTTACTGGGGTGTATTTTATCATCCACATCCATGTTTCCTCAATATGTAATATTATTTCCATCCACCTACAATTTTTTAAATCCAATTTTACCCTTCAGTGAGTTTTTAGTAAAGGATATGAAAGGAATCTTTTGTCGTTTTTCGTACGAGGTACTTTTTGACTTTTCCGACAAAAGTACGAAGAATGTTTTTTGTAACTTATAAGGCATGAATGGATTTTTAAAACATTATTTCCAAGAAGCTTCCTTTACAAGTTTTCAAGTTTATTTTTAATCAACTTCTTTTAGTTTATAATTGTACGACATGTTATGAAAGGAAACGTGTTTTTGAAGCAGAAAGGATATTTTCCTCAAGAATGGAGTTCAAGTGTTTTATCAAAATTATTTTCCATCTATGATAATAAAGGGTTCTGTTTTTATCCCTATTATTACATTGATTTTATTATGTTGTGATGGAATTATATTTTTTTATGAATTCCATTATCTTATATGAATTGTTTTATGATGTCATGATGTTTAAGATTCTCATTTTTATTACATGGGTTATGCTATGATGTATGGTTTCTGATTTTGTGGAACACATAAGAATGGTATCATTATGAGATGTGTGGGACCTATATCTCCCTCCAATTAATTGGGTAATGATTTTATATCTCATTAGATAGACATGGCTGGAACGGCAGGTTAAACGAGTTCAGTGAGACAGGACTGAAATGAGGAGTGAACTCGGTTCAGAAGTGGACTTTGTCCACTAAGATAATCTTGGAAATGAGTATTGACTTACAAGAAATGATTCTCAATGATTATGTGTGTATGCCAAAAAGTTTCATGTTTTACGTTATGATTATTGGGATTACATTTCACTACTATGATTTATCCCATGATATGAAATTATGATCTCTTTTGAAAGTTATGATTTCCAAAATTTATGTGCTTATGTATATGATGTGATTGATATTTCTTTTGTTTACTCTTACTGAGCATTTGAGCTCACCCTTTTGTATGTTTTATTTCCCCAGGTCAGGAATAAGGTTATTAAGTAGAATATGCCACAAAGGGACTCTAGATATGATGAAATAAATGGGAGGCAAAGTAGATGCTTTATGAACAAGTTGTTTATGATTTCCAATTTCTAAAGACACTATACCTATACGGTCCTTTCATGGTTTTGTTATATGTTGTAATAAGTGTGCTTCAATTTTGAAGTAATAACAATGTATGTAAAGTATGGGTCGTTATAGCGTCTGCCACCACCCGCAGCTATCCTTACTCCTCTCCCACATCCACCACCTGGAGGGTCAGCCTGGTCCATTCTCTGCCTCTGCCTTGCTGGTCCATCCACCGCTTCCCTGTCAGCAGCTCGACGGGTTGGGAAATCTCTAACGAGATGTCCCTACCTTCGCATGCATAACATCGCTTTTCCCTAGGATGACTGGATCCGGCCTGAGAGCCCTGGACTGTCTATCCCCTATCCTAGGTCCTCCTTCGACATCTCTCATGTATTCATCCCTGCGTCTGACACCGGCTCCCAACCGCAGAGGTCTCCGCACTAGCCTGCCTACTGCTAACAGTTGGTAGCTGTCTCTACTCCTCCAATAAGCTTTCGACCACCAAATCTTTCTCGACCCCTCCAGCATAAGTTGATATGCATAGAGGCAGGACACTAGCTCGGATGTCTCATCGTATACCTCTCTCAAAGGTTCGAGCTCTGAATTACTGATCCCTGACCATATCCATCGAGTACCCAGAAAGGTTAGTGAACCCCGATGAATAGTTATCCACAGTCATACAGCCCTGCTGGAGCTGAGGAAGCTCATGGATGCGCACAGATCTCAACGTAACCAGAGAGAACTCCTCCCTGAAGAGTCAATCAAACTCCGTCGACGAAAGAGTATCCTCATTGTGAGTATTTATGGCAAGACTCCACCATCGTCATGCCGATCCATGAAGAATGCTCGCTCCTAGGATCACCATCTGGTCTGCTGGTATCCTCAGTGGACGAAAAACTCTGGTCATTGCCTCAAGCCAGTCCTCATGCACCTGAGGGTCAGGATCACCTCAGAACCTGAGGGGTCTCTGCATCTGTAACTCATGGAGCACGCTAATCCTGCACTCCTCACCGGTCAGTATTGCAGGTACCACTGGCTACTCCACTAGTGGTGGCATAGCAGGCGCACCACCTGGTGGAAAAGCTTGCGGAACTGGTCCCTATATCTAAGCCTCGTCACTGAGGGGGTCATCCTTGTGATCGTGCTACTAAATCCTAGAGGGTATGCATCGCGGAGGCATCCTATAAGGAAACATGATGTACCAAGGTCAAATAGTATATCTGGATAGCTGACACAAAGGATATGGAAACCATAAACCATTCTTATATGATGCATGTACCTTTTTATATCCTCATAACCATTGTTTTCATGTACCGAGTCAAAAAGAAAGTTATCAAAGTCCTGGTGTATGGATACGTCGGTCACCGCACCAACACTGCACTCTCTGTCCTAAAAGCCAAACCCGAAACACTTAACATTGTTTCCCCAAACCAACTCACAGATTCTTGGTCTGAAGGTAGAACCGACCACCTCTGATACCACTATATCATGACCCATCCCAGTGGGGCCCTCACTCTGACTCCCCAAGCCCGACTCCAATAGGCCAGGGGCTGGTGACTAGCACTGAGTAAACATATCACTAACATGGGAGGAATTTCTTAAGTACCTGTACAAACGCACACATCTCTAATCCCACAAATGCTGAAATGTAAAACACCAAGGAACAAAAAGCATGCATACAACTAAACCACAACCTACAGATTACGACGAAAGGTAGAGTACTAGAAAGTAAAATGGTCCTGAATAAAATCCCACCAAAAATAAACAAACAATGTCTGAAAAAAGAAAAGTCCAACATGTAAACACAAAAGGTACTGGGACTGCTGCTCGTAGCCAAAGGAACACCTCGGCCTATAGGGAACTCGGAATGCTCGGTCAGGTCCTGGTCTGCCCTGGCCTCTATCAAAAGGCTTCTCATCTACACAAGACACCAGACATGCAGGGATATCCCTTGCAGGGTTGAGTATAACAATACTCAGTAGAAGACCCAAAAAATCACAAAGCAGTCAACAAAGAAAAGGTACAGTCATTTGTGCACAATATATTGTCTATAGAACATATAGAACAAACCAGATATACTCAAAACCTGGACCCATAGTCAAGGGACAAGTCACACAACCACATACCCCGATTTGGGATTCTGATTGGAGATTTTGTGATGCACTCATTCCGTTAGAAAACACTCCACGAGTCTTATAGCTCTGTTGACATCCGTCCGAGAAGTGTTGTTCATCCGGAACCATCATGAGAGGTAGCTACACTCATTACGGGAGACACACTCATGAGTGGAAAGGTTACGATTGAAGGGAAGCACTCATTACGTGAGACACACTCCGGACTGGGAAAGAACACGATACACAAATGAGGATCCCTGCCAGGGCCATGGAGGATACGGCGATTCATCCGGATTTAACAGTTAGGTGATACACCATCTATGTAGAGGATCAACGCTCGGTATAGTTGGTCACATCGATGCCTGACTCTACCTAGGGTCAGGAATGGATAGAGGATCTCGCTCTGGGGCTCTCGGAGGGATGTCAACTTTATCATAGAATGTTTGACTGAAGGGATCATACTCCTGTAGAAGGAAACGATGCCTGACCTTCAGGGGAACGAGAATATGGTGAAGTAACCCAAACGAAATATGTCCAGGCTACAGTGAGAAAGAGGACCATGATTTCTTCCAAAAAGTACACTACGTGTAGAAAAAGATACATGTCATGTGGTCTGACCCCAGGTACAACTATTGTGCAATAGCCCGTGTCGTAGTACTGGTCATGTAGAAAAACATAGTACACGGTGTGTAGTACGATGTACATGCCGTGTCCGAGTGACTGGGGTTGGCCCCGTATCAATGGTTGTGTGGTCGAACATGGCTATCAACCCGTGTAGTTTAACCCGAGTCTGCATATCCCCTGGATACACACCGAGCGTCACATTGCTGCCTCGGCCATGCTGTACACGCCGTGTCGTCTGAAGCCGAGTAGATCATATTGTGTCCGTGTACTACCCAAATTCATGCTGAGCATCGGGGAAAGTCCAACACACTGTGTGACCGTGGTCACACACCGTGTTATTCCTCTATGTCTTCGAAACCCAAGCCAATGCCTCCATTCCTACACAGCGTGTTCTTCAGTTGTTCAGGCCGTGTATTTTGGAAATTTCCAGAAATGCGGAACTCTGTCGTCGCGCCTCTAGAGATGATCTGTTCGTCGATCCGGCCGCCCGATCGCTACAAAAACTTCTGGTTTTGTCCACCTAGTCACCACAAAGCCGTTTCCGGTGTTTTCGGACCTCCTATCGGCTCCAAAAATTTGCATTGATCTTCCAGCATGAAGAATGCTCGAAGAACACCCATTACTGATCTAGTTCAATTCACCGTCCACCATCGTCGCCACACCTCCACAAGGTCTTTGTGGTGTAGAAATTTCGATTTTTGATCGTTGAGTCATGGAACGAATGCGCAACAATCCATTGTTCGTCGCCCCACGAGTAATGCGATGAACGTGTGAGAAAAGAAATCTGGGAGGACATCCAATAAAAAAAATTGAGAATGAACAACCACCTTCATTCGTCACAACGTTGATCTTCTCCCGTTAATAGGTTTAAACAAAGCAGAGATCAACATAAATAAAAGTATGGATTATTTCCCCAAAATCATTCCAAAAGAAAAATACCTCCCACGAGAACATACGAATTCGTGGATCAACTTGTTTGTGGTTGATCCGCATTCTTCATTTTAGATCAAGAATGGGGAAAGAGGAAAATTAAATAAAAACCCCTACCTTTAGAAAGGATCGATCGTTGATGAAGGTGTCACGCTGCCGTAATCGTCGAGATCCTTCAACATCGTTGGCGCAGCGATTCGATGCCTCGATCCATCATCGTTTGTCGCCGAGAAATTTCACCAACGCCACACAGATTATGCAGAGGTTCCTTTCGATCGTTTCCAACGATCAACAATGCTTAACCCATTAAAAAGGGAAACATGTTGGCATTTAATTACGTGGCAGTATTAATGAAGCCAACTTTACATCATTAATTTAGAAAACAGACATCCCGTCGCTGCGCTGCAACGGACGTATCCATAAAATAAAATAAACATTTAGCAATTTATTTTATTTTTACTTTACTAAAACATCCGAAAATTAACTTTCTCCCTCAACTCATGCTAGCCGAGTTTAGGCCCATTCTTAGATAAAGGCGTCGTCCCGGATGCAACAGTGCACTCAGATTTTTAATCTGGGCATCCTTTTGGAAGCTTCCACAACTGCACACAAGCGCCGACTCAATTAGCTTAAAAAAAGGTCAAACCACCATTCTGGGCTTGCTGGACCTCATAATGGTGTGCTGTATTCGTGATCGGTCTCGTAATAATTCCATAAAATATTTAAAAATAATACGTGGAAAAATCTGAGACATTACATAAGTATTATATAGTCCCAATAAAAATACATGTTCAATAAAAATATATCCCCTAAAACCATATAATGATCGTATTATCCTTGGTCATTTTTATATAATTCCTTACCCACCTACTCAAAATAACTCAACCTATTTAATTAGAAAGAAATCCAACCATCATTTTTATGTTTTCCATTCAACGGTTATACTTACAAGCCAAAAATTCTTGTGGGATTATTTGGAAATAAATTTCATTTCAGAATTCCTTTTAACTAATTATAGTTATATTCCACTTGTATTGTTAATTTTTGTAATTAATTTTTATAATTATTTCATGTATTTTTCAACAGTTATTTTATATTATAAGTTAAAATTAATTTAAGATAAATAAATTATTCATTTTATTTCACCATTTTTTTATTTCATGTTATTTAACACAAATAAATTTTTGAAAAAAAATTCATACAAATATTATGGGGGGTAAATTCTCATGACTTAAAATTTCACTATTGAAATATCATTACTCAAATGAAAATTGAAGTAGTAATTTTATACCATTATTTCATTGGGTTCCAATGTCCCTACCTAATACTTATAATTTATCCCATAATCATTAACAAATAAAGTGATATTTTTCATATTGATTTATCGGTATTACCCAAGAACTCTAAAAAAATTTACTTATAGGAGTGGTAAATATTCAATTATATAAATATTGATACATGGAACACTTTATACATTTTTTAAAGGTTTATATGAAGTTCCAATCAATAAGATATATCCACCACAAGCAAATAATTAATCTAGGGGTTGATATATAATGTTATTGACTTTTACATCCTATCAAAAAATGATAAACCTCTTCAATTATGATATTAAATAGAATTCATATTGTTTATCATAAAAATCCAGATATCATAAATGATTACATTTATAGACATTCAATTAATATTTTTGTGCACCAATTAATCAAATAGTTTGAATATTATCTATAATTTTCTAGGAAAGATTAAATTCAAATTAATTTATATCTATAACTTTATTTGAACATGTTAGAATTCGAAATATCATCCAATATAGAGCCTCATACGGTTCTATTTAAATTCATGAGTAATAATTATATTTATATCATAAATTAATGAATGAAATATGTTGATCCCAATATTTTTGAAATCAATTCAGAATGATCCCAACATATCATGGAATGTTTAAAGGCCATTTAGTCATACCATCATTTTGAGGATGATAAAAAAAATTTAATGTTCATTCTATAAACATTTATTTTTAATTAATTCTATGATACATTGATGCAAAACTCAAATCATCATTATATTAAGTTAAAAAATGTTTTCTATTCCTCCCCAATACTTACTCTGTAAATATATTGGAAATATCTCATTAAATAAATTCTATTAATTAACCATAAAGTGTGTATAATTTTCTATCATTCAACCATAACCCAAATTACATTATCACCAATAATGATTATTGTAATGCCTTTAATATATATCCATGGTCATTTTATGACATTTAAATATGGGTATGGTTAAAGGTTTTATCATCCCATTAGACAACAAATTTTCTACCATAATGTACCAGTAAACTGCGAATATTCATGAATACCTTAAAATATCAAAAAAAGTTATATCCCACTAGATTATTACAAAAAAATATCAGTACATTTATTAACCCAAGTGAATTGAAAATGATTATCTCTGTGAATCATCCAAATTATCAATATTTAATTTTGGTACACATGGATCATATATTCATGATCCAAATGTTATAACTCTATCTTTAACAATATTCAAATTTATAATAACAACCCACTTATTTTCTAGCTTCATTCACTCATTTTTGAATCATTTATATTCACAGTTATAGATAGATTAAAAATAATTCGGGTAATTTAGATTTTCATCCTCTACCTCTTGATTTTCATAGAAAAAACTCATATAAATGAATATAGAGGATATAGTTGTATGATTATTTATGTTAAAGGAATTAGACACCATGATAACCTTTTCTTGATGGTTATGTATTTAGTAGTTATAATACTTTTATACATATAACAATTTTATTATGTTGTCAACTAATTTTATGTGATAATAGACTTGAATATCATTTTATATGTACAAAAATATCAAAAATCTATTCATACCGAGAATTCATGAAAATATTTAATGAAAATATTTTCACTGTTATCTTTATATGATGAATCATTTAATTTCTCTCAAGGGTCATTAATTTTTAGAAAGAACATGATATAATCCATTCATTTTATATAAGAACAAAACTAATTCTCTTAATTATTTCTTTTTTGAGGTATAGTTTTAGTGAAAATACTTCTAATATTCCCCTTAATGATTGTTTGAAATTGTTATATCTTAAGGAATTTAGGTCCTCTATAAACTTACATGGTCATTAGATTTCATAATCATGATAAATTTCTCAAAATGATAAAATAGTATCTTATAAATCCACAAATAATATATATATTTATTATATTTTTTGGTATATTCCATTCCTTAATCACTTATGTAATTGAAGGATCTAAAAATATATCTAATATTATGATAAAAATACTTACAGAGAATAATGTTTGAATACAAAGTTAACACATGTTGAATTTGTAAAATAAAACTTTATTCTTTATGTTATTTAATATAGTCATTAAATAGCGTTTATGTTCTTCATTTCACTTAAAACATATTATAATATAATAAATAAAGACAACCAAAAATTTATTTATGCAGGCTCCAAACAATTTATTCCTTATAATTTTCAAGATTACATGAAAATTTATATATCATAATTGAATCGTTTTTAATTTGTGGTATCATTTTTCTTAATTTATTTTGAATCTCGTCTATTTTTGTATAATTTAATGATATTTTGATCAAATATTATTATATATGAAGTATTTATGTACCTTAATTACATAAAAAAGTCGTCCATATAAGGTAAGATTTTCTTATTAATGATTATGATACTGATAAGTTGTTGATAATAAATTAAAAAACAAAATACCCATCGTTCTTCTTATTAAAATGGATCATATTACCCTAGATTGAAATAAATTGTAATATAAACCACATTTTTAAATTTTCTTGTTGTCTATTCTTCATTTAATCATATTCAATAGGGTTTACTCTATATTAACACTTCAACAATGGAAAAGAATCATGTATGAGTTCACTTAAAAACACAATATCAAAACTCAATGGAATACTACTGTAATATTTAATGTGAACTAAAAATATATTCCCATATAATTGTATTGTTGAGTTTATACCAAACCATTTGATACAAATATCCTACAATATCAGGTATTAATACATATTTTAAGAAATTATATTCTATTGGGAGTTCACAATAATCTTTTTATTGATATATGATCACATGATGAATTTATATCTAAAATAAAATTTCTCTATCCAATAGATATATATGAGATTTATGTGGAGAGAGTCAATACATTACCACTATCACTTCAAAATCTACAAAATGATGAATAAATATATTTATAGAAACAATCTTATGGTAAACCATAATTTTTTAATATTTATATACAAGGGAGGAAATCATCACATCATTGTGTGTTTTTATTGATAACTAAATATGTAATACCTATAATAGGTAATATATAATCATAGAAAACTTTCAATAAATTATGAAATGCATTGAATTATTATTAAATATTTCATTTACATTTCTTTGGTAAATAATATGCGTATATTTCCCCACATCATTTATTTGATCCACATGGACTATAGTAATTGAATAAGTTATCCCATTATCATATAGTTTTTTAACTAATAAACCTTGATATTCCTCATCAACCCTTTTATTGGGGAATAATTTTTATAATTCAAAAAATTATTGTAATAAACAAATTGATGCACGTGTGTTTCATTACATGGAATGTTTTTTCTCCATTACATGAATTATCCTATTCACATGGCATAGAAAATAATGATGTTGATGGAATCCTTTCCAACCATAAAATTATTTCAATTTCAATAATGAAATTTTAATATAATTATTCCAATAATTTTAGAATGCATATGGCTCGATCTTCATTTTTTAGTGATAATTATTAATTGATCTTCCATGATAATATATATTCCCTTGTTTATCATGTAATACAAGAGTATTATTGGAGTATCTAAAATTATTTTATATATTAATATAAAATTAGAAAAATGTATTCATAGATAAAAAATATTATTACTAATACTTTTAAGAGACATTTTGATCAACCATCCCAATGGTTCCCAAATAGTGACTACCCTATTCCTACACCTAATAGGATAAGGATAGGCGACTGGAACTAAATAGACTTATCACTCCCATGGAATGCCTTAGACTAATTTAAATGTTCACACACACCCATATCTAAAACCATAAAATTATGAAATGTAAAACAACAAATAAACCATTCATGTATACATCTAAATACCTCAATCATAGTATGATAAAAAAGTAATATAAGGTAAACAAATTCAATTATAATGCCACCATAGAGAGTTTTAAAAATGACCAACCAAAAATTATAGATGTGGATTTTTGATAGGATTATCATAGTAGCACACCATGTTCTATCTGCTCACTAAGAACTGCTTAGTAGAGGTCTCTCCAAGACTCTGTCATAAATTCTATCATCTTCATAAGACACGACACACGTGGAAAAATACCATGAAGGGTTGAGTATAATAATACCCAATAGGTAACCCCAAAATCAATTAGAATGTAAAAAAATAATAAAATTCATCTCTAAAAAGGTATATTTATAAAACATATATAATAATAATATCTAGATATACTCCACTATGATACATAGTCTCAATGTAAAGTCACAACCATAATTCCAACATTGGATTCCTACTCTTATGTTCCACATACCACTCATCCTGGATAATAGACAACATGAGTCAAGTAGTCTATATGGAATCTATCTAATATGTTTAGATCATTAGGTATCCCCATTGGATGTTTATGATGTAAATTTTTAAGATAATGATACAAAGATTAATATCAATCCCAATCTAATGAGGAATACCAATAACTTAAACTGAAAGAACCTGATTAGTAGATGATCAACACCTGTATAATGTTTTCCAAAAATATACCATGAATTCCACCTAGGTAAAGATGATGATATATGATCTTAATATATAACTCACAAAAGTATTCCAACAACTATATCAAAAAAAGCACTCTAAAGGGAACATTATCAAACATGTAGGATGTGATTCTATATTAATCCTTAAGAGAAATGATTAAGGGTATGCTCCCAAGTGGAATATGTTCGGGTTAAAAAGAGGACAATTTCTATAAGAAATAATTAATACAGAACATGGTTTATCGCTTTGGCACTGGGTCCCACCCATGCTTCATGGCCCGTTCTCTGCCTTTTTCATTTTCAGAGTTTGCAACATGCCAGATCCCTTGCACATCAGATCATGTCTATGTATGAGTGGCCATGTATGTGTATAGTTATCCATGCTAGTGACCATCCCCGTGTATATCCACAAGTACATGAAAAAGTTCCATAAAAGGGTTACACACTCTGTGATAGGAGTCACACACCATGTGATACCTAAATTATCAAGGAAACTCAAGCAACTAACCATGGGTCCCATATAATTTGTGTTCTCTGATTTTTTTAAAGGTTGGGGCTAAAGCCTCAATTTTTATTATTAAATCAAAGAAAAGACCTCTTTTTTAACTGGGTAGAGGGAAACCCATTACATATCCCGAAGGCCCAGTAGGCTTATAGCCCATTATATAGCCCGTAGGCCCAAATTCTAAGGCCAATTCACATTCTTTGATAGTAACCTGCTGCTACAGTACCATACAGTATCGCCGCCGCTACAGTGCCATCCCACCGCTATAGTACCCGCTGATGAACAGTTCCACCACTGCTACAGTACTGCTACAGTACCTACGCCCCATGGGTTTTGAACCCCTATTTTCCATGTAGTATTATGGGGTTCTTACCACTAAGCCAATCCCCAACTATATTGTGTTCTCTGATTACATGTCATGTGTATCTGGATTTATATAATCTTATTTATTGATGCCATATATTTATAAAATACCATGGGACTTTATCCAATAACCTATATCACCAGAAAATTTAGAAACACAACTTGAAGAGTCATTCCAACATCAATCACCATGACTTTCCCTTCTATTCTATTTAGTAATTATCCACATGTGTCGTCCATCCTGAAATTCCAAAGGACATGAAGATATGTAATGTAAGATCCTAACCATTCATGTATATTTCTTATCTTTTTTTGTAATATAATGTATTTTTTTAGGATATGTTGTTTTGGATTTATTTTGGAGAGTTTTTTTTTTCTGAAATTGGAGAATTTTGGGAATAAGTGGGGTAGTACACTGTAGGTGCATAGATTTCCCATAACATGCACCAATTCAAGAAAATAATGTGAACCAAATAGAGGTTATTTAAATTTATGGTTCATGGGTTTTCAAATTCTGTGACCATCTAGTAGTAAATATGCAGCCCCTAGGAGGAGTCATATAGTAAGGTGCACTGCTAGGGGAAACCATGCCCCCTGAGATAGAAATTGTGTGCGAATAATTTTAAACCACTAAAAATAATATTTAAAATTTATGAACCCCACATAAATCACCCTAACTTATTAAAATTAGACCCTAAATTATTTCGATATTTTTTTAGGTCATTGGATGGATTAAAATTCCTTACAACATCTATTTTTGATGATTTAATGCTTGGATTGATGATCTTCACCTCTACTGGTAAGAGATTATCATACCAACTAGTTTCCCCTCTCACTCAAATATTTCTATCATAATTTTAATGGATGTTTTCTTATGTTAGTAACTATATATATATCTAATATTTTAAATATTTAATTTAATTTATATTAGATATTGGTTTCATATATAGATCATTTTATTTGTCGTGTTCATGATCATTCTACTTCAATTGTGGTTTTCTGTTAGTGAGCATTCATCATCAATTTTGAGGTAGGCAGTCAAAATTAAATTCTAATATTCGTGAATTAAATTTAATGTATGTGTTATTGAATTTCAATTGGAATTTCGACAATTAAACCATTAATTTAATCAATTAATTTATTAATTAATTTCTGGAATCATGAAATTCATTAATTAAGCTACCATCTGAATATGAGATGAGATTAACATGAGAAATTTAATTTGTGTAATTTTAAATATATAATTGGAAGAATTAGATTAATAAATTGTTTAATTAATAAATTTAATGTGGTGAATGTAGAATTTATCGAAAATCGAGACTGTGAAATAGTTCAATTAATGTGTTATGAATTAATAAAAAATGGGGATTATGAGATGGTTGACCTGACCATAATGTGGTGATGGGTAATATGGATTGAATATTGAAATTGGTTTAATAGAAAATTTCACAAAATATTTCATGTCATTAATGTATTTAAGCATGATTTGTTATGATAAAACGTATTGGAAAATCTTGATGTGAAATTTTCATTATTAGGATAATGATGATTAACTAGGATAAATATGATATATGAGATATTGTGATTGATTGATAAACATGTGTAGGATATAGAATAATGCTTCAAAACACCATAGTGATAATGACCGTGGGACATGGACTCCTGCTTTAAAATTCAACTTGTGTGATTAATTGATAGGCATGTTCTTGACATGGACTACTACATCAAAATAACATAGTGATAATGAGTGTAGGATAGAAAATACTACTTCAAAATCTCAAATTGGGATAGACATAGAATTATAGCCCAAAAATGTGGGTTGTGTACTATAGTTTATATTATAAATAATATGAATTTAATTTACTGATAAATGAAAACCATGGAATTGTGATATGATATGTCCCTTGGGGATAATTTTGACTTTGACACGAGCCGAACTACATATTGATGATTTGAAAGTCATCAAGACCCCAGGGTTTATATGGTTAAATAAAAATAATTGAATATTTATAAATAGTTTAATTTATTTCTTGTATATATTTTTTATTAAACTACACACACTATCTTTGATTGGATATTCTTTCAGATAGGATTTGTGGTGGATTACTAGGTATTACTCACTCCCTACATGGGTTTCTTGATCAGTACCCAAGTAGACTTCATGTTTTAAATACATGACATGATATAGAGCCCCTTTTTATATGACTTAGATGGTATGGAGCATGGATGAGGGAACTAGAAATGGTCACTAGAGACACTTAATATTGTTATTATGACTTTATTTTAGTATTTCATCTGACACTTGACATGTATTTGGTATGAAATATTTACTATTTAGTTTTGGATAATGTATTCCTGTTATGTTCACCTTGTGATACTCATTTAGATTGGGTATTGGTTATATAATTTTTTTATTCTTATTTATATATGTTTTAGTTTTACTTTGATATAAGATGTTATAGTATCCTCATGATTGATATTAGACTCTCACAGCAAGTCGGTATACTATTGAATATGGGGAGGCACACCTTAGGTCATCTGACAGACCAGATCGGGGTACTAGTGTGTGGCACCTTGGGTGGGATGTCAAAAATTGTTATCAAATAAGTTTTATTTTCTTTTTCATTTATTAAACTATTTCAGAAAGGTAGATAAGAGAATAAGAATAGTGAGACGTTGGTTAAGATCCTTGACATGAGAGTAGGTAAACATTGTATGGTTATAAAATCCAAGTAACTTGGTTGGTATAATTGTTACGAATGTTTGTTGTTATAGTTGGATGGTATTTCACCTCGAGTGATGCACATGTTGAGTGATGTTAATATTGGGTCTGTGTTTTTTTGAGATATGACTCATGGCCCAGTACGGTAAGAGTGTTGGGTACGCATAGATCAATGTATGAACTTATGATTTTCTGTGACATGAATTATTTTAGGAATAAATGATAAAAAATGGTTTTTTGTAAGTTTTTTAATAAAATTTATTTTCATTTTTTCATAATTGAAAGAAAATGGTGCCAAATATTAATTGTTTATTTTGTAAAATAGTGAAAATATCAAAATGTAGGGTCTAATGAGAATGTTTTTCAACATTGTTAACCATGATCTAGATTTATAATGGCAAAGGGTTTTGATAGACCCTCATTTTTTACATTGTGTAAGAGTCCAAGGGAGTGATTTCTTTTAGATTATTGGTAAGAACTATTATGTAATTATGTTAATGTTATGTTATGTTTCCTAATACATGTGTTTGTAATTTTAGAGATATTCCATCATGATAATTTTTGTTTATAGGATGAAAGGATGTTATAGATTAAATTGGTCCTCCATCATAGGAAACTATGGCATAGATATTTTCTACTGAGAAATTCAGAGAGATGTTCTATGAGAACATTGATCACTTCATGTAGTTTATGGAAAGGGACCCCAGCAAGGCTGTGAAAATCATGTCCAATATGACATGGGAGTTTCAGCTACAATACACATTGTTGTTTACTAGTGATGGTGGGCCAGTGGTAGATGAGTTATATATTGAGTCCCACCAATCTATACATGACCAACTGGATCATCCTACTAATATTAAGAGTCAAAATGGATGGTTACATATTTGGTGGTCAGGAAATGTTTTGGTGGGTGATACAAACGTAGGACAGAAAGTAGGAGAATATGGAGTGGATTGAATTTTAAGATAATTTATTAGAGAAATTTTACCCTAATATAGTTATCCAAGAGAGAGTGGTTGGGCTTATGAAGATGAATTATGGGAGTATGTCCATTATTTCCTATGCTGTTCAGTTTATAGATTTGTAGTTCATTGATATTGAATTTAAAGAGATTGGGATATTTTGCAAAAAAAGTCTTAGTATGGGGTTAAATGATAAATTAAATCCTATATTAATATCTTAAGACTGATGAATGTTTCAATAAGGGTAAATCAGGCTCAGATTTATTAGTGGAGCATGATGGAGGCTACTGGTTGAGGACTAATTGTTTGTATTGGATGGTTGTGATAAAGAAATTTATATAGAGGTTTAATTATAAAAATGTTGACCATGTTGGGGGAATATAGAGTGGCTCATGGAAAGGGTTAGTTAAATAGGGACTTACTCGAGTGACTGGTCACCAGTGTAGTAGACAAGGTCACTTTCAAAGACAGTGACCCCGGCCACAAGTAGGGTGTTGATCATGTGACATGATTGGGAATCACAAGACGGTCTACAAGAACCCATAATGTATGGATAATGATGGAGAATCTAGTAAAAAATAGATTGTGGGAAGTGTATCTTCTACATGGTTCCAGGCTGGCAGCTGGTGTTATACATTCCATGGTTGTAGAGGCAGTGGACAAGGAGCTTATAGGTAAGAGTTCGAGTATTATTAGAGAGGTCTAGCTCGGGGGGACTCCGACTACATCATACAGAATTAGGTAGGACATATGCCTATAATTAACCCTACACTTGTGTATTGAGAGTCCAGAACATTGATAGTTAGATGTATTATTCTTAAATCTTATATGATATCTTGTAAACTATTTGATACTTTTTCCATTTATTCATTTAAATATGCACAACTTGTGAATATGTTGATATATGTAGTGGAGTTCATGAGTTGGGTAATGATGATAGATACCCATTTGGGATTATGGTCAAGAAACATCTTATTTGGAAATAGTGTTCTCTCGAGTCTAGGGAGAATCATTTTATTTAGGATCTCAAAGTTATGAATATTTCATGATTTGACCTATTTATGGGTATGGACTATTTAGTAGCATACCGGTCCTAATTGATTGTTACTATAGCAGAGTGAATTTTATGTCTCCTAGAGAGGATTAATATATTCACCGTGGGGAATGGGATATCCAGGTGGGCCTTATAGGGCAAGTTCATTAGTTACTAAGGGTGATCACCACCTAGGTTTCTAGTCAAATCGTGGATGATGAGGGTGTGAAACATGATTTTATTACACATATAGTGGATAGGATTCAAGATATGTTTCATGAGGACATCTTGGTATGTCCATAATATAGATATGTGGAATTCATTACAGAGCTCATGTATGAGGATGATCTAATTTCTATTCCACCATATAGAATTGTACCATAGAGATTTAAGATCTCAAGTGCTAATAGAAAGAGTTGATGGGTAAGGGTTTTATACATATGATTATCTCATCTTGGTGTTTCCTATTTCTGTTTACAAAAAAGTAGATAGAACCTTATGCTTATTTATTAATTACTGGAAGATGATTGAGGTGGCTGTGAAGGGATGGTATCCTATTCCATCTATTTCTGATCTCTATAACTAGTTATGGTGAAATTGTGTTTTCTCAATGAACTAAATGAGATCAAGCTATCATTAGTTGAGATTTTGACCTTACAATATACAAATACCATCAGTCAAATTTATTTATTGTCTGTATGAGTTCTTCATGATACTGGTTGGGTTGATGAATTCTCATATAGTGTTTATCGCATGGTGAAATGAACATTCTACCTGTACTCGGATCAGTTTCTTGTTGAATTTTTGGCTAAACGTTTAGTGTACTCCAAGTTTTAAGAATATAGTTCCCAACATCATGAATATATCTTGATTTCACTTAGATAACATTGGATACACACCAATATTTCTAAATGTTAATTTCTATTTGATCAGTTAAACTTTTTGGGTCACATTATCTCAGACAAATGTTTTTTACTAAACATAGAGAAAATGAATACTGAATTTTATTAGGATAAACCAAAGAATTTTTTTGATATCCATAGATTTCTAGGTTTACTAAGATATTATAAGATATTATTCCAAGAATTTTCTCAATTGGAAGCACCAATTTTTGGCTTTACCCAAAATGAGAACCAGTTTTAATTGTTTAGAGAATGTGACAATGTCGTCAAAGAGCTGAAGGGGTAATTTGATGAAGGTAAAAATAAGCATTCTACCTGATCAAGGATAGTAGTATACAATGTTTTTCTACACATCCGGGATAATTCTTGGACGAGTGTTTATATAGGGATAATTATTTGTGGCATATCATCATGGCAGTAGATACCACATTAGAATAATTACCTACACCTGACCATGATCTAGATATTGTTGTTTATGATTTGATGTGTGGGAATAAATTGTTATTGGGTGAAAAAAATTCTTGTGTATACTAATCATAGTGTCGTAAAATATATCTTTTCTCCATGATATTTGAATTTAACAAAGCAGAATTCGGTTGAGTATATGAAGTCATATGATTTTGAGTTATCATATATGCTCGTGAAGGGAAACCATGTTGCTGATGCTTTAAGGAAGAAAACATAGACTCAGTTGGATGTGTGGAAGATTGTGAATTAACTAGCTGAGATGCATTTCATGGTTCAATAGGTCTAAGAGAAGATGAATCTCATATATTTATTAGTGGATTATAGACTTTGGAGACTCTTTAGAGATAGATTGCATGAGGATCTGGAATGATTGTCCTTGAGGGAAATCTGGGAATTTGGGGAGTCTCCTTCCAAATGTACTATAGATAAGGATGAGATAATCTATTTCAGGAATTGGGTTGTTGTGTCTATGATCTTGTGGGAGGAATTGATGCATGAATCTCATGCCTTGAAGTGGGAGGTGCATCCAGGTGTCACCAAAAGATTCTGTGACATACGATGCTGATATTGGTGGTCCGACATGAATAAAAGCTAATATGGTTCATTACATAGTTCTACACCTATTAGTAGTTGGAATATGTGTCTCAATGATGAAGTGGTTTACTATTTCCATTTACCATTCTATAATGAAATTTTTATGACAATACTATAGATATTTTCTGGGGTCTCTTGAGGACTCATTTAATGAATGATTATTTTTGGGTGGTTTTAGACTAATTAATTAATGTAGTGAATTTATTTCCTATTCTAGAGACCTTATATGTGGATCAGTTGGGTGATTTGTGCATTCATGTAATAGTGTTTCTGCACGGTGTAGAGACCCGAAGCTTGACGTACATGGACATGACATTACTTCTGTGGAATACATAGCACATTACAAAAACACACACACACAAGGACCGTAATAGTTTAGTGTCTTTGGAAACATGGAACATAATCTTCTAATCATGGTGAAAGATCTTCAACATCTCCCGTAAAGATATTCCCCCTTTTTTTCTTACCTAAAACCTTTCTTTATATCCGGGAGAAAATAAAACATAAAAAGGGTGAGCTCAAATGCTCACTAAGGGTAAGCATGTATAAAATAAAACATACCATATACATTTGAACTTAGAAACATGAACATAATGTTTAAACATCAAAAGATTGAGCAATAACATAAAACATGGAAGTACGTAAGTCATAGATCATAAATAAACATTAAGAATGATAAAATTGCATGAGAATAAAACATGTAATTTTGGCAACCATTCAGCACATGTCATGATTTCCATTGTAGCCAAGGCATTTCTTCCAACACCATCTTGGTGGACAAAGTCCCTTTCTGAATCGAGTTCACTCCTCATTTCAGTCCTGTAACACTGAACTGAATTAACTTAACATTCTAGCAATGTCTATCTCATGAGATATAAATCTTTACCCAATGCATTGGAGGGAGATATAGGTCCCACCCATATCATAATGAAATCATTCTTACTTGTCCCACAAAATAAACATACATCATTCATAATAACCCAATAAATAAAATGGGTTTCATAAACCTCATTCCATCATCACATAATCCATATAAAATAAATGGATATCATTTCATAATAAGAAAATTGAAACTATGTAAATCATAGAGACATTACAATTGAAACATACACATGTGAAATAATGCCATCTTAGATGAAAATGGTTTTGATAAAACACTTGAAATGAATTCTTGAGGAAAATATCATTTTTTTCATCAAAATCATTTTCTTTTCACAAAATGTCATGCAATTTTAGAAGAAAAGTTTTTTTTTGAAAATAGTCATGAAATATTTTGAAGGAAGATTCATGAAAATAAGGCTTTATAAAACCATAAAAATCATTTCATGTCGTATACGTTAAAAAACATTCTTATCGTACTTTTTCCGGAAAAGTCAAAAAAGTACCTCGTAACTTAAACAAAAAAAGATTCCTTACATACCATGTAGTAAAAGTAAAAATGGGTAAAAAGGAATTTAAACTTACATGAAAACAATTTAATAAAACATGGACATGGATGTTAGAAATAACCCCAGAAAATACTTAAGAATAAGCAATCTCGAATAAAAATGAGATTTGCAAAATTATCCCTTACCTTAGGTTTGATATGCTTTGTACGTATCTGAAACCCCAATATAATGATTTAAATAATGTTATTGACTTATTACATAATCATATTCATTGTTATTATATAATATATGGTTCACTTATGACTTTATATTACCCGTTCTTTTGTAAATTCGTGTTAAAGTAGCGTTTTGGTTAAAATCGTCTCATTTGTCGTTCGTGTTTTAACTTGTAATTATTCATATGATTACGTATATAATGATTACTTATATAAAAAATGTAAAACATGATTTATATATAATATATATTCAGAATATACATATATATAATATATCTATAAATGGAATGAAATACACCGTTCATGGAGATGGTATGTCTTACGTACGCATGAACGCTGTTTTCGTTTCCTTATTGAATTGAATGGAATTAATTAGATGACATACACATATATATATACATAAATCTAGTATCATTATTATGTATTATATTTCATGATAACTTATTATATATACTTTATAATCATTCATGAATGGATAATCCTTGAGAATGAATCTCATCGCGTCGTGGAGACGGTAGTTTGTACATACGCAGGAGCGATGATATCATTCCCATGATCGTGGAATTTTATTCAAGTGTATATATAATATTTACATTACAATAATCATATTTAGTCATTATTTACACCATTATACCCATCTAAATAAGGTGGTGGTGGAAAACAGATTACACCACGATGTGGAGACGGTATTCTGTACGTACGCACGCGTGGTGATTTCATTTTCCTTAGGATGGATAAATTGTGAAACAAGGTTATTTCATAATTATAATAACATATCAGTATATGAGTGATACAGTTTTTATTACTTTATAATGAAACAACCTATGAAGAAGATGTGGATGAAGAAATAATGTTGAAAGAATCAGTAACGGACATTACCTCTTCTTTGAAGCGCCTCTTTGAGTCATCCCTTAGGGTACTGAAATTGGACTTTGGAGAAGAACATTATCTCTAGGATGTTTCTAGAAAAGTTTAGAAGATACTTTGGCAGGGGTTGGCCGAGTTTGAAGGCTCAATGTGGTGTGAGAAAGAGAGGGAGGAGATGCCCTTTTATAAGGGAGGAGAGTGGCTCCTTTGGAAAAACTAAAAATATTATTTTATTATAAATTCATATTCGGTTTTAAATAGCTCCAAATTGATTTATTTCGAAGCTATGGTGGGGAAGGGACGAAATACTCTCATACCATAGAATTTAGACAAGTTTACGTTCCTATTTTAACCTTATCATTTCGATTTAACATTAAGCTAAATAATTTTACATTTACCGTGTCTTCTTGTGTTCTTAAACTATAAGGTTAATAAACTTACTATAACAAGTCAAACGAATCCCAAGTTGTTTATAATTAATATATATAACCTTATCTAAGTCATTTCACCGAACCATATATTTTTAGGAATAAAATGACAATTAATAATATAATATTTTTTTAAAAAAGTATTTTATGTCAATTTTGAAACTATTTAGTAATTAATTTTTGTAAAACTTATAACAGAATTATTAGTTCAAAAAAGGTTTATTAAATAAATACTAACATGTCATATTTACCTATAAAATTAATTTAATTCATAGAAAGTCTGAAATTTAATTTATTTGGGTATTTATAACATCAATTATGTCAATATTTCATTAATAAGATAATTATTGAATCATCTTTGTGTCATAAATAAATTAACTTATTTAACATCTAAAAATTACAAATAAAATATAATTATGTAGTAAATGTTTTTATCTTTCTAATGAATATTTATAGTAGAATTTACCTTATGTATAACCCTATATTAAAAATGATATACTTATTAAAATTTGATTTTAACTATTTTAACCCTTCTTTAAATAAATAAATAATAAATGTTCTAATCTAATCCATGTGAGCCTAAATGATCATATTTTATTTCTAAGGTTGTTTTTGGTCGCATTACACTTATCCAATAGAATTAGGACATGTGTTAGGGTAATAATAATATCATCTTTACCCTTAATTAAATTATTTACCTTTAACTGTGGTAAACAAAAGTAAAAAGTTACTATTCACCATAAATTATTTTAATCTCATTGAACAACATTTTACTTATTGACATCAACCGTGTCTCTCGTATTTCTGAAATTCCACTCACAGAAGCGGTAAAATTATGTTTTATGAAAAATTCAGTTTTTTTAACTACCACTTAGTGGATTCACTATTCATTAAAAAAATGAAAGTTTCTAGAAAAATACCAAAAATTATGACTAAGCTATATTTGATATTATGAACTCAAAAATGATGTCTATTTTATCAAATTCAAAACATATCAGTTGCATTAATTAATTTAAAAATTAATTCCCGTCGTCAAAACAAATAGCGTATTCTTAAGAGATAATAACTATCAAAAGATTGACATTTGTTTACGTCTGGTTTAAATGTGAAATTACATCAAATGACCAACATTGTATTAAATTATAAAAATATATTCTAAATATACTTTTAAACCAATCAAATTAATAATTTATCACTATTAATTATTTCGATTAAAAATGTTGTTTTTAATTAAAATTTAGTAATTTTCACTATTCATCAGAAAATGAAAGTTATCTAAAAAGTACCAAAATTTCACCCTTAGCTAATTTCGATATTCCGAATCCAAAAATGATGTCCATTTTGAAAAATAAAATTTACAAAATTTCAAAAAGTGGTTATTACTGTTCATAACAGTTAGTTTTAATAATATTTTAATAGCATATCGTTCTTTAGTGAAACTCGGTATTGCGTACTACACGCACTATCGGGGAAGGTCGTGATTGTGTGTAATGCAAGGGAAGTCAAGGATGCGTGTTGTGCAAGATCCTTTTGGGGTAGCGTACAACACAAGACATTAATGAAATTAAAAAAATATTTTTTATAATATCTCGGGGTGTTACATTCTACCGCCCGTAAAATGAATTTCTCCCTCGAAATTCGTCGGGGTTATAAATGGTTTACTACACTAAAGTTTCTTTAATAGAAACCCACATTGTAAAAAGGAATACCCAAAACCAATCTTTAAAAAAACAATAGTATGGAACATAACGGTTACCCAAATAAACAAATCAATGGGTTTCCACATAGGTTAAAATATGGATATGGAAGAGAAATCTAACCATCATTTTCTGATGGAGAGTGGTAGAGAACATGGCTATGGAAAAGCCAGCAATCACAAAGCCATAAATTTGTGACGATACAAGGTACCATCTGATTCATCAGATATAAGAGCACTAGGACAACATTTTTGGTTTTCAAGATCATTTCCGTAATGTTGATGAAATTGGAATTAGAAGAAATACTTTCGTGATTTTGGTATAGTCTCACCATTGGTCATTCATTGGACAATTTCCTCTTCATCTCTTACAGAAATGAAGTTGAATTTTTCATTCGCGATGTGTTAGCAGATCATGTGATAGAATGATGGGTCATTCCTTCTGTCTCAAACAAAAGGTTAGAAAAGTTATCAAAAAATACATAAGTCCATCTATAGTGATATTAATCAAATACGGTTCCTAAAATGGACTTATAATTCATAAATCATATAGATTAATAAAACTAGTTTCTAATAAACAGGGAATTCCTGTAGGCCAGTGGTAGGAGATAAAGGCCAGTCGCACTTCGGTTGTGGGTTCAATTCCCACAGCCTTGTCCGACGCGATGGGTTGTCGTCCATCCTGCAGGTTGTCCTTTTTCTAAAGCTATATTACTATAACATCCCATAAATAATATCGAAAAAGTACTATCCTTAAACAATACTAACTTATGTCCAACATAATCCATTCCAATCATTAAGCTTATCTAAAATACTTCTGTCCAAGATCATAGTATAAAGAAAATGATTACTTGAAATGTCACATAATCAATCACGTGAATGCCATCATTTATACCCAATATATCATAAGATATATCTTGTTGGTCAAATTACAAACATGTGAATACCTTAATCATGTATTCTCTTGAAGAATGAATACCCATTGAACCTTAGTGAAAACATGAATGTAGTTAAAAGTTAACACTTTACACAAACCAAAATCCTTAAAATTATTTATACTCAAACCATGATATCACTTAGTCCTTATATCAATCATGAGCTCATGAATACTGTCAAACATTTAATTTTCTACTTATCCCTTCATTATGCGCATATTATCTACTTTCCAAAATATTTGAATCACTTTTCATGGTTACTGGTACCTTAAAATTATTGAAAACCACAATAGAATAATACACAAATATTCTAATACACAATAAAAGTACCTCAACAACATTATTCATGAATACTAATACATAAACACTTCAACCCCTCCTCTTCAATTATTGTCCTGAAATAAGTCCTTCCTTGATTTAGAAGTAACTTTTTTGGTCAGGGAATTGAGTTGGGTAATTCCCATGTTCTCCACAAAAAATACATTGAACTCCATAACAGTCTGTCACTCTATGACCCCTTTCTCCACATAGATAACATCGGTCCCTCCATTTTAGGTATTCGTCAAGGATTTTCTTCCCTTTATTAGAAATCTCAATCTTCCTTTCTTTATGCTCCTCAACATGCGAACATGCATAATAGTTTATCTTCCTCTTCTTTGATGAATTAGGCATACCACTAAAATTTACCTTGTTAATCATATATCGTGATGACTGATTCGGCATAATCACAATATATTTCTCTCTAGTCATTACACAATTTTGTTTCTCATAGTCACCAATTTGTCCATTGGATTCAATGATAACTGAATTCCTTCATGTTCCCTCCATTAACTAAAACACAAAAAGAATTATGTGAGAGGAAAAAATCATGCTCGAGAAAACAACATAGTAAAGGAGAAGTACCCTCAATATCTAACATCTTAGGTTACCGTAATTCTAGTACTATAACCTATACTTATACTTAACCTTAGGGACATCCCTATACATACCTTAGAAATATCTATAGGGATCTCAATACATTTCTTGCATCCTAGATTCCAATGGTTGACTAAACCTTTCATCTGATACCATCTGTAGAGACTCGAAGATTGATGTACGTGGACATTACATTACTGTTGTGGAATACTTAGCACATTACAAAAACACAGACACACAAGGACCGTAATAGTTTAGTGTCTTTGGAAACATGGAACGTAATCTTCTAATCGTGGTGAAATATCTTCAACATCTCCCATAAAGATCTTCCTCCTTTTTTTCTTACATAAAACCTTTCTTTATATCCTAGGGAAAAGAAAACATAAAAAAGGTGAGCTCAAATTCTCAGTAAGGGTAAGCATGGATAAAATAAAACATACCATATAAATTTGAACTTAAAAACATGAACATAATGTTTAAACATCAAAAGCATGAGCAATGAAATAAAACATGGAAGTACGTAAGACATAGATCATAAAGAAACATTAAGAATGACAAAATAGCATGAGAATAAAACATTTAATTGTGGCAACCATTCAGCACAAGTAATGATTTCCATAGTAGCCAAGGCATTTCTTCCAAGACCATCTTGGTGGACAAAGTCCCTTTCTGAATCGAGTTCACTCCTCGTTTCAGTCCTGTAACACTGAACTGGATTAACTTACTGTTCCATCCATGTCTATATCATGAGATATAAATCTTTACCCAATGCATTGGAGGGATATATAGGTCCCACCTATCTCATAATGAAATCATTCATACTTGTGCCACAAAATAAACATACATCATTCATAATAACCCTATAAATAAAATGGGTTTCATAAACATCATCCCATCATCACATAATCCATATAAAATAAATGAAAATCATTTCATAATAAAAAAATTGAAACCATGTAAATCATAGAGACATTACACTTGAAACAAGCACATCTGAAATAATTTCATCTTAGATGAAAATGGTTTTGATAAAACACTTGAAATTAATTCTTGAAGAAAATATCCTTTTTTCTTCAAAATCATTTTCTTTTCACAAAATGTCATGAATTTTAGAAGAAAAAGTTTTTGTTGAAAATAGTCATGAAATATTTTGATGGAAGATTCATGAAACTAAGGCTTTATAAAACCATAAAAATCCTTTCATGCCGTATATTTTAAAAAAACATTCTTATCGTGCTTTTGCCGAAAAAGTCAAAAATATACCTCATAATGTAAACAAAAGAAAGATTCCTTACATACCATGTAGTAAAAGTAAAAATGGGTAAAAATTACTTTAAACATACATGAAAACACTTTTATAAAACATGGACATGGATGATAGAAATAACCCCAGTAAATACTTACGAATAAGCAATCTCGGATAAAAATGAGATTTGCAAAATTATCCTTTACATTAGGTCCGATATGATTTGTACGTATCTGAACCCCTATATAATGATTTAAATAAATTTATTGACTTATTACAGAATCATATTCATTGTTATTATGTAATATATGGTTCACTTATGACTTTATATTACCCGTTCTTTTGTAAATTCGTGATAAAGTAGTGTTTTGGGTAAAATCGTCTCATTTGTCATTCGTGTTTTAACTTGAAATTATTAATATGATTACATAGATCATGATTACTTATATCCAGAATGTAAAACATGATTTATATATAATATATATTCAGAATATACATATATATAATATATCGATAAACGGAAAGAAATACACCGTTCATGGAGATGGTAGGTCGTACGTACGCATGAACACTATTTTCATTTCCTTATTGAATTGAATGGAATTAAGTAGATGACATACATATATATATACATAAATCCAGTATCATTATTATGTAATATATTTCATGATTACTTATTATATATACTTTATAATCATTCATGAATGGTTAATCATTGAGAATGAATCTCATCGTGTCGTGGAGACGGTAGTCCGTACGTACGCACGAGAAATGATATCATTCCCATGATCTTGGAATTGTATTCAAGTTTTTGTATAATATTTAATTTACAATAATCATTTTTATTAATTATTTACACCATTATACCCATCCAAGTAAGGTGGTGGTGGAAAATAGATTACACCGCGGCGTGGAGACGGTATTCCGTACGTACGCACGCGTGGTGATTTTGTTTTTCGTAGGATGGATAAATTGTGAAATATGGTTGTTTCATACTTATAATAACATATCAGTATATGAGTGATACTGTTGTTATTACTTCATATTGAAACAACCTAAGAAGAAGAATTGGAAGAAGAAATAATGTTGAAAGAATCGGTAACGGACATTACCGCTTCTTTGAAGTGCCTCTTTGATTTCTCCTCTTAGGTTACTAAAATTGGTATTTGAAGAAGACCAGGACCTCAAGGATGTTTCTAGGGAAGTGGAGAAGAGACTTTGGCAGGGTTTGTCCGAGCATGAAGGCTCAATGTGGTGTGAGGAAGAGAGAGAGGAGGTTCCCTTTTATAAGGGAGGAGAGGGGCTCCTTCGGAAAAACAAAAAATATTATTTTATTATAAAGTCATATTCAGTTTTAAATAGCTCCAAATTGATTAATTTAGAAGATAAGGTGGGGATGGGTATAAATCCTCTCATCCAATATAATTTAGACATGTTTAGGTTCATATTTTAACCTTATCATTTAGATTTAACATTAAGTTAAATAATTTTACTTTTACCATGTCTTCTTGTGTTCTTACACTATAAGGTTAATAAACATACTATAACAAGACAAAAGAACCCCAAGTTGTTTATTATTAATATATATAACCTTATCTAAGTCATTTGGCCAAACCATATATTTTTAGGAATAAAATAACAATTAATAATATAATATTTGTTTTAAAAACTATTTTATGTCAATTTTGATACTATTTAGTAATTGATTTTTGTAAAAATCATAACAGAATTATTAGTTAGAAAACAGATAATTAAATCAATACTAACATGTTATATTAACCTAGAAAATTAATGGAATTCATAAAAAGTCTCAAATTACATTTATTTGGGTCTTTATAACATCAATTATGTCAATATTTCATTAATAAGATAATTACATAATAATCGTTGTGTCATAAATAAATTAACTTATTTAAGGTCTAAAAATTACAAATAAAATATCATTATGTATTAAATCTTTTTATCTTTCTAATTAATATTTAATGTAGAATTTATCTTATGTATAACCCTAAATTAATAATGATATACTTATTAAACATTGATTTTAACTATTTTAACCCTTCTTTAAATAAATTAATAATAAATGTCCTAATCTAAACCAACTATGCCTAAATGGTCATATTTTATTCCTAAGGTTGTTTTCGGTCGAATTACACTTATCCAATAGAATTAGGACATGTGTTAGGGTAATAATAAAATCCTTTTTACCCTTAATTACCTTATTTACTTTTAACCGTGGTAAATAAAAATAAAAAGTTACTATTGACCAAAAAATATTTTCATCTCATTGAACAAACTTTTACTTACTGACATCAACCGTGTCTCTTGGAGTTCTGAAATTACACTCACAGAAGTGGTAAAATTATTTTTTATGAAAAATTCAGTTTTTTTAACTACCACTTAGTGGTTCATTATTCATCAAAAAAATTAAAGTTTCCAGAAAAATACCACAAATTAGGCCTAAGCTATATTTGATATTATGAACTCAAAAATGATTTCTATATTAACAAATTCAAAACATATCAGTTGTATTAATTAATTTAAAAATAAATTCCCATCGTCAATACAAATAGCGTGTTCTTAAAAGATAATAACTATCAAAAGATTGACACTTGTTTATGTCTAGTTCAAATGTGAAATTACATCCAATGACCAACATTGTATTAAATTGTAAAAATATATTCTAAATATACTTTAAAATTACTCAAATTAATAATTTATCACTATTAATTATTTCGATTAAAAATGTTGTTTTTAATTAAAATTTAGTAATTTTCACTATTCATCAAAAAATGAAAGTTATCCGAAAAGTACCAAAATTTCACCCTAAGATAATTTTGATATTCCGAATCCAAAAATGAAGTCCATTTTGAAAAATAAAATTTACAAAATTTCAAAAAGTGGTTATTACTATTCATAATGGCTAGTTTTAATAATATTTTAATAGCATATCGTTGTTTAGTGAAACTCGGTATTGCGTTCTACACACGCTATCAAGGAAGGTTGTGATTGCTTGTAATGCAAGGCAAGTCAAGCATGCGTGTTGTGCAAGCTCCTTTTGGTGTAGCGTACAACACAAGACATTAATGAAATTAAAAATAATATTTTTCATAAAATCTCGGTGTGTTACACACGGGGTGCCACAACGTATTGTTTTAGGCCATGGATAAAATTTTACTTCATGATTCTCTAATTTCATGTTGAAGGCACTTGGTACAGAGGTTTTACTTAGTATTAAATTCCCTCCATCGAATAATGGGAAGTTAAAATGATCTATAGAAGTGATTTGGAATGTGATTCAAGTTGAAGCCCTAGATTTTGGTGGGTTTTGGGAGAAGCGGTGAACATTGGTGTATTTCTACGATGAAAACAATTATTTAGAGACTATTAAAATTCCAACATATGAGGATCCTTATGTTAGGCCATGTATATTACCTATGTGCCGGATGGAAGAAAGTGAGCTAGAGCTATTCAGATAGATTCTTGTGTAGGATACATTATAGAAGGTTTCGATGATTCATTAGAATATGGATATGGCTCCGACTTTATAAAAGTCATATATTAATAGACATAGATGACCCCTATAGTTTATAGTGGTTTACCATGTGTCCCTTTGGGTTTCTCCTAGGTTGCGTCACAGTAGGATTTATTGATATGGAAAGATAGAGCCTAGGTTCTTTGAACCATTAGAGGTTGTGGAGAGAATCATGTTGAGGTTATACTGATTTGATATTCCATAGAGGATTGGTTCTATGAATGAAATTTTTAATGTTTCATAACTTTCATAATATCACCCAAACCCTTCTAATGTGATCAGTTTGGATGTTGTTGATCTTGTGACTTATGCATCTTTTGAGAATCATATGACACATTTGATGGATTGTAGTTACAATGTGTTGCAGGGAAAGATCATTCCAGTAGATTTATTATTGTGAAAACATGGTCATGTTCGAGAGGAAACCTACGAGAGATAAGCAGATACATGAGCATTGTGGACAAATTGTTTCATGTCAGAATCATAGAGATGCTTGGAAGCATATAACTAGGATGAGCTATTATAGGGTGGGGATATTGTAAGGGACCATCCATTTTTGGAGATCTATTAATCTTGTCTTCAGGTAATCTTGTTTATTGTTTTGATATTTTTTTTTTGGTTTTACCTAGGGATGTTATTGTTGAAATTATAGAATTTTTGGAATAATAGTGGAAGTGAATGATTGGTGTATGGTTTTCCCAAACCATTAAACTAGTCTAGAAAACCATTTAAACTTAAATAGAAGAAATTATCATGGATAGATAATGGTTTTTCCAATTGTTCTTTTTTCTATTAGTACTCATATGGCACCTTGGGGGAGGTTCATGATTAGGCCCATAGTTAAAAGGAACTCTCCCCCCTTGGTAAGAAATCATACAAATGGAAATTTAAACATTGTGAAATTAGATTAAAAATATTCATAACCCCTATATTTCACCCTAACACAACTCAGTTTTGACCTAAATGATTTTTATCATTTTTGAAGGATCATGAATGGATTCAGAAGCCCTAAAACCACCATTTTCTTCAATTAGAATCCCAAATTGAAGATTTTAACCTCTCCAGGTAAGCCTCTTGTCTTGATTAGTTTCCCCTCTATCTCCCATCATTATATCATACATTGTAGTGATGTTTTCATCTAATGTAAGTAGAAAAAGAACTTGGTTTTGATATATCTATCCATCTTATCTTTGATCTAGGTTATTCATCTCTAACATGTTCTTTCCCATGTTCTAGATCATTTTTCTCCAATTGGGGTTTTTCATTGGTTATCTATCTTCATTAATTTTGAGTGAGGTGGTCTAAACTATACTCCCATAGAAGTGAATTGAGATAGTAGGTATGTATTGTGTAATTTTAATTTCCATGTTTGATAATTGAAACGTAAAGTTAATAAATTAATTTAATAATTAATTTATTAAGTCAGGAAATTTATTAATTTATTTCCCTTGTGTATATGAGATGATTTGTACTTGGGAAATTTGATTTCGATAACTATGATTATGAATTTATAGTAATTATATTCATTAATTTGTTAATTAATTAATGGAATGTTGTGAATGAGGAATTGAATATAAATTGAGATTGTGGAATTAGAAAATTAATGTGGTATTAATAAATTGAATATGGGTATTACAAGATGACGGAATTTACCTTAATGGGTTAGTGGGTTATATGAATAAAATATTTTAAAAAAATTTAATGGTTAATTACACATATTATATAATGTGATTAATATATGGAATCATGTTTCTTGTAAAAAAATTTCATAGCAAATCATGATGAAAAATATTTTTTATTGGGTTAATGATGATTGAACATAATAAATGTGATATATATGATATGGTGACTGATTGATAAATGTATTTAGGACAATGACTACTTCTCCAAAATCCCATTGTGATTATGAGTTTGGGACATAGACTGTTTCTTCCAAATCCAACTTGTGCTGTTGATTGATAAATGTGTGTGGGACCTAGAAAACAATTTTAAAATACCACGGTGATAATCAGTGTGGGACATATAATGCTTCCATAAAATCCCAAAAGGTGCTAGACATGGCGTTCTACCCCCAAAATGTTAGAATTGGACTATTGTTCCAATTGGGCAGAATATGATTTAATTGAATGATCAAGGACAAAAATGGAATTAAGATATGTTATATCCCTTTTGGATTGTTCAGACTCTGACATGGGGTGATTTCGGTATTGATTGTTTGAGTGTCCTATGGATCCCATGGGTTTATATAATTAAATACTGAATAATTTAGTATATATAAACAGTTTATATTATTGAATGTATTTATTTATTATACAAATACATACACTATTATTGAATAGATATTTTTTTAGATGTCATTGGTGGGGTACTACTTATACGTACCCACACCATTCATGGGATGCCTGATCGGTACACAAATAGACATCATGTTTTTATGATAGGTTAAGGGAAAGGTCCCAATTCTAGATTAATTAGTGATTATGGAGCATGGATGAGGGAACTAAAAATGGGATTGGGTCCCATTTTTTAGTTTTAGTGTGTCTTTATTTTGGGTTTTCATTTAACACATGACATGTATTTGTTAAGAAATCTCTTCTATTTAGATTTTGATTTCATATTCCATTTTTCTTCATCATGGGATAATAATTTTGTTTAGTTATTGGTTATATCATTTTACTATTGTTATCTATTTCTACTATTTTTTTAATTTAATAATTATGTTTTAGCCTCCCCATGATCAATATTGGACCCTTGATTCTAGTCGATAGCCTCTGAAATATATATAGGAAAGCCTAATGTCATGTGATAGACCAGATCGAGGCTTTAGTGTGTGGCACCAGGTATGGGGTATCTTGGGGTTTATCTAATTCGATCTGATCCACTGTCTATTCCATCTTATCTCGATCCCATCAACGGTCTAGTCTTGGATCAATGATATCAAATCGTTTCACTAAGAAATGGGTTTGATAAAATTTATTTCTTATTACATTTGGTCTAACTATTATTCATACTAATCCTCAATGATAAACATGAAATAATAGTGGGATAAATATATAAAACATTGAAATAGGAATTAACCTTTTTGTGTTCAATTATTCATGATTCATTATCATTATAATGATGTATGAATACCTGAATGCAAATAATCAATTCTCCCAATAAATTAATCCGAATAATAATGTACTATAATACGAATGATCTGTGAATCAATTTATTAAAAGATTGATTCATGTTTATTATAGATATAAAAGCTGGGGAAATGAACAAAAATAAATAAACATCTAAACTGGATTTAAATTTATTACTTATGATGAATAAATAAATTTCATTGTCATCAGTGAGATCCTTGGATTCTGTTGCACAATGATTATCGATCTTTGATCATGTTTTCATTCTCTAATGGAAGATCCTTCACCAGATACATTAAATCTATTTGGTTATTTATATAACACTAATATTTTCCATAGCCAAACATTTTATAGATAATAATTAGGTTACTACGTCATTTCAATTTAAATGAATCAATTCTATTAATTCATTTTTTACTCATTCTTGTGATGACATTTCTACAAATATCTCATACCGATAATGTTTATGTCATTCTTGGGTTAAAACTAATGTTATGAACTCAACAATGGGATCTTATTTTATATTTGGGCATCCATTTAGAATTTATTCAATTTTTTCGGAAAAAATGCGCACAAGTATTTATAATATTTAATATATGAAAAAAATAATTTTTTGGCACACTAGGCCTTGAAATTATGGTTAGTATTAGTTAATGTCCTCAAATATATAACTAGATATATTCCAAGACATTATATGGAATTAAAAAAGTTCTTATAATCATTCCACCACAGGGATTTACATTCTTGAAATCCAAACAAAATGGCTACACAATGAGGTGTCGGTATGTGTCACACATCTAGATCTCCCCATTCTAGGTTCTTTATATAATATTCACATGACTCAACTAGACACACACTACAGGAATAGATATCCAATAATGGATCTTATCATTTTTATCCTCGATATCTAATAGGTACTCTGTAAATGTCTCTCCATCCTCGATGTACAACACTCCCCAGTCGATAACGTGGAATGGACTGTGCACATATATCCCCATCGGTGACATATAAAAGATGTCATGTACTTAGTATAACTACAAGAAGATATCTATGTGATATTATACCTTTCTAACTATACATTGTATCTAGAAAGGTCCAATTAATCTCTATGATAGTTTACCACTGTCACAAAATTTATGTAATCTACATCATGGTGAAACCCGTAGTAACACATGGTCTCCCTTCTCGAACAAAAAAGGGTAACATCTTTAGTCGTAATATGACATATTAGGGATCTTTATATTCCTCGTACATGAATTGATGATTTTAACTTTATTTACACCATCACACACCATCTCTCGTCCCATTAGTGACAACTCATCTGGGTCATTCTACCAATGAGGCGACATGTAGTGTCACCTGTATAAGGCCTTGAATACTGATATACTGATATCAGAATGGTAGCTATTTTTGAAAGAAAACTCCCCCAATGTTAGGTGATCCCCCAAAATATGGAAAATGTATAACATGAAATCTTGCATCATTCACTCCATTAGTGGAACGGTCTTCAGAGTCTACATGTCAATATGTGGGTGAAAGGTCATGCTCAAACACAGAAGAGTCCCCAAATCCTCAAACAACCCAATAAATAAATGACATTTCAAGTGACAATAATAGTAAAAATTGATCATTGAGGTAAATCATTGTACTTTTAATATATCATTCATCTTGAGTAACCCTATGCTCTCAAATGAAATCCCCTCTTAAATAGTAAGTAAGTGAGCCGACTTGGTGAGTCATTTTATAATAAACAAGATGAAATAATTTCCCCTACATGTACATGGTAATTATGTGACTAAATATATGGATATACCATCCCACATCCACTATATAAACTCATGTGATTTTTCTAATCCACTTGAAATGTGTTCTAAACCTTCACTTATGGACAATTAAGATATTAATAGACAAACTCTGCAACTCCATTCTTCATCCCTATCAACCAAAAATGACTTAATATGTCTTGGTAAATCATTTCAACACCAAGATGTTCCACCAAAGGCTATATAGAAAATTATCTTATAAAATCGTCTTATAGTATCACTAGTACCATCATGTTTCCTATGAAAAGGAAAATGTTTTCTGAACCATTAAAAATCAATCAGGAGCACTTCTTGTGGATATGTGACTACATAGGGTCTCATAGTCGGCACCACTAAGATATTACTAATTAAATTTCTATAGAATTGGAGGTGTAATAATCATAGAGTAGTGTTAATCGTCTCTATATCCAACCACAAATGTATATTTTAGTGAGGCAAACTAATCTGATCCGTCGTTTAGTAACTGTGAACAATATCTCTTATTGAGATCATATGCAAACATGTCCCCCTTCTCAGGATTATAGAGAATATAGAAGTCCTAATATAGTTGGAACTCTATTAATTTCCCATATATAATGTTAATATTATTCTGATTGAATATATATGTGTGACACAAGTGATCAGAATAGATGATAAATGGCTCTCCGATTAGGTAGTGTCACCATATCATTATTTCTAAGACTACTGATGATAACTCAACATCATGGGTCACATTGTTCTTCTCATGTAGTCACCACTGATGTGAGAAATATCAAATCACAACCACCATCTACATCACAACACAACCAATACTAGTTCCTGATCCATTTAAGAACTCTACATACTTGACACCCTCCTTTGGAAATCTAAAGATAGAGGCACTCGTCAATCTCTACCTCAACTCCTATAAATCCTATTGGAATATCTCTTTCTACATGAATGGTGTACCATTTCTAGTCAATGTTGTCATGAGATTTAGTATTCCCAATAATTCATGTATGAATCTCTATTATTAGGCTACCAACACAAGGAAACTTTGTACGTCCATTACACTCTTTGGTGGATCCTAAGCTAACACTGTCATGACCTCCACTGGGTCCACTGCTAGTCCATCTATTGAGAGAACATGTCCTAGAAAGTGGACCACCTGAAACCAAAAAGGGAAATTTTAGAGCTTCCCATTAAGGTGTTTCCTATATAGTATGTCGAGAATCATACTCAAATGTCTCATAATATCATCCATGGAAACATAGTACACTAGGATATAGTCATTGGAAACTACCATGAAATGGTCTAAAGGGGATAAAAGATATGATTCATAAGTCCCATTAAAACTACTAGGGAGTTTTTTGCACAATATAGAATCACCGATTACTCATAGTTATTGTAACGACATACTAATGATGTCTTTAGTATATCATCATCCCGTACTTGAAATGGTTATAGCCAAATCTGAGGTCAAACTTTGAAGACCAACTTTCCCCTCTCAACTTGTCAAATAAGTCATCAATCCACAATAAGAGATACATTTTATTTCAAATAACCTATTTTCGGTGAATATAATCCACACAAA
The DNA here is from genome assembly GCA_963277665.1 of Viscum album. Taxonomy (NCBI): domain Eukaryota; kingdom Viridiplantae; phylum Streptophyta; class Magnoliopsida; order Santalales; family Viscaceae; genus Viscum; species Viscum album. Next base: position 302,734,969 of record OY728151.1, read on the forward strand.
ACACTAAGATCCCATGCATCTTATTGGAGATCAATACTACGACTTCCCAAAGTGAAACATTTGTTTTAACAAATTTATTTCTCTACAAGTCCACTAACTGCATGCTCATCATGGGAAATCTACAGGAGGCATACGATATGATGGTATAGATTATAGGGTCGTCCAATGGAGTTGATCAATTCCAAAATGTATTTCATAGTGGGGTGGAAAGCCTAGAACATCCTCATGAACGACATCCTCATACTCAACCACCACTGATGGGACTGAAAACTCATAACATCCACTGCACCAAGGATCGTGCTAAGCAAAAAATGAGTAATTAGTTTCACTCTCATATGCATGAGTCTGCCTGGTGCTGCATGGGTTTAGTTTTCACCAAGAAAAGAAAACATATTTTCAACATTAGAGACAAACCACATCCTCATCCTAAAAAATTATATCTAGGAATGAATGATAGATAATCAATCTATAATAATGATGACATTGTCAGGCCTCATTTCTACTACAAAGAGATGATAATATAAACTATCACCTCCAATAGTGAAAAAATAATATCATCAAAAGTTTATGATCACTGTGTCTTCTCTAGTAGAAGTCTCCAAATGAAAGGGTCGAGCCAAGGGATAAAAAACTCTACATCTCAAACTAGATATGTATAAATAAAGGAATGACATACACCTATATCTATTAGTAATTCAAAAAAGTATGAATGTTATATATCGTATCTCATATCATCCCTAGAGCCTTTCGGTTATATGACTCGCCTTTTTGCAGTTATCCTCACCCCCTTCCTCCAGCTCACTGAGCCTATCATGGTTTACGTGGGGGTGCGGGCATTAACAATTTGAAGCATATTCTATCTTTAGATTCTCTCCCAACTACCCTTCCACATATTCCACCATGTGAAACTACCTTATAATACTGCTACATCTACCAAGGAATCCTAGACACTATCATTTTTATACCATAACACAGGTTGGAAAATCCCTCATGAGTTGTCCCTTACTGTCACATATGTGGAATGATTTCTCCCGGGGATTATTATACCCATAAAGTGTGGAATGAACTTTAGACCCTCTATCATGGATTATCCTCTAAAAACATCATGCGTATCTTGGTCTCTATGACTGAAATTGGTTCTATACTATTGATATGTCTTCTCTTAAGTTACCACTACGGACAATAATTGTATTCGTCTTCTCAGCCGGGAAACACTATACCAAAAATGTATACTCTAGCACCCCATCCTAGGTAGGAATGAATAATTTTAGTTTTCTATATTAGATGTTTCTACATAGTCCTCTCTCAAAATTCTTATCCCAAAAGAACTAATCATATACCATATCCATTCAGTACCAAGAGATGTTAGTGAAGCTTGATGAATACTCTATCATTGTCTTATGTCCCCACTGAAGTAGTACAAAATCTGGTAAACACACATCACTAAATGTAACCATAGAGTGATCCTATCATAAAATTTGATCAAACTCTAACCATGATAAGGCTACCTCATTGTACAACTAGGATATCAATTCCCAACATAGTTCACAGATCCAAGGAGAAGTCTCTCTGTCTGAACCTCCATCTAATCTACAAGTGTCCTGAAATGATGAAAAACTCATAATACCACATCGACCGAGTCCTCAATCATGTATTATTCGGGATCACCTATAATCTTGAGGGGTCACTTTCACTAAAACTCATGACGTGCACTCAGTCTGCACACATCATTTTCTAGTATTGTAGGTGTCTTCTATTTCACAACTTGCGGTGGTGAAACTGGTACACCACCTGGAGGTAACACCTATATAAAAATACATGTATTCAATTAATCATCTCTAATGAGATAATGCTCATGATCTAAATATTGATTCTGAATTGGAATATGTCTCCTCACTAATGAGATAATCCTCATGAACTAATTACTAATTCTAAAATGGAATATTTCATAGATGATCCTAAAATAGACATGATGCACCATAGTCAGAGAGTTTATCTAAAACATTGTGTGAAAAAGGACATGGAAACCAAAACTATTTCTTATATAGTTCATATAACACTGTTTTCAATGAAAATTGGGTCCTCATGTACGGATTAAAAATCTAGGAGATAAGAGAATTGGTGAATTGATATATCAATATCCACTACAACACTAGAGTCACTAACCTAAAATATAATTCCCTTAAATTCTAAAAAAGAACATTGTATTTGATATCATGAGTGACAAAAAAACTAAGCATGTATAGGGAATATATTATCCCAATACATTATAATATATTTAAAATATTAGACAAAATTAAATAATGATACAGAATGAGGTGCACATGATACTTTGATAGTGTGCATCGCATGAAATAACGAGTTTCTCCAATAGCTTTCATTACAAGAAATACTGATTTTTACCAAACATTAATATATTAATTAAACATTATTAATTAGTATAATAATATATAACCAATTCATTAAATTAGAAGATAGTAATAGTAATAATTTTCTAAGTAAAATAAATGTTTTATAAAAATAATGTATAAATTCATTAGTTACCACTTAATTATAAATGAATATAAAAACCAATTGTATATCAAGGGAGTGTTTTTATAGAAAACTATTTTTATTCCCAAATAACTATTTTATCATAATAAATTATATTAATTACAACTAGTGAGTGATATAAACGAAATATATATTATATATATTCTATAAAATATTTTTTATATTTAAATAATAGAATATATGTGCATAATATAAGACCACATCATGGTTTATGCTTAAAAATGGTATTTTTCTAAAAAGGAAAATTTACCATCTTTTGTATGGATAAACTATTTTAAATTCATTTTTCAAACCTTATATAAATTAAATATGTCAAAATAAACATAATATTTGGAAAAGGGATATCAAACAATGGTTTCAGCATTTTTTGGTATTTTTCTATGAAATTTCATTTAATGATGAATAGTGAAAAATACCTAATTTTAATTAAAAAATGTTTTTTGGTTTAATTTATTTATAATGCTAAATTATATTTTTATTTGTTTAAAAATTTATATTCATAAATTTTATATTAATTAAATCAATTTAGGTAATTTTAATATATTTCACATTGAAATTGGATAAAATTACATCTTCATCTTTTTATCATTTTTCTTTAAATAATTAATTTCTTCATCCATTATATTAGATTAAATTCAAATTAATTTCATCCACTTATATTATGGGAATTTAGATAAATTAATCAAATATTTATAATAAGTTTAATTTCTAATATATAATAAGGTCAAATTAGTTTTCTAAAAAAATATTAGTGAATGTTATAAAAATTAATTTCATTGGAAAACTGAGGGTGGAATTCCCATTTCAGAAATTTACAAGAATGCCACTCCTCCTCCACTACAAAAAGTCACTCACCACTCCCTCTTCCTCGAAGCTCCCAAGACACTTTTACACGACCAAAAAATAATTAAATAGATAGAAATTATCCCTAAACATGTACTATATGACATTATTTGGATTGTAATCCATCCGATGAATCTCTTTGGTGAAAACCAAAAGGACTTCGCCAAACAAAAGGTATCATCTTTTCTCATGCTATTTTTCTTTATTTTCATTCTCCACCGACTAAAATCTTATTATTCCATTATTATATAATAAAAATAGTATCCAAAGTATACCTATTTGTAGTTATTATATGATTTTTACCGAAACTTACTCCCACATCCATATAACGCGTAACGAATGTACCATTTATGTGTACAGAGAACTACTGCCTCATGAAATGATGATTATTTTCTTTTTTATTCCACCCCTAATGGTTTGGAATTATGATGGATACACTATTTATATATGATATATATGATATTTATAATTTTTTACTCTTATTTATATTTTATATAACACATACCCTTATTCATTACATTTTTTGTAAATATGATCACATCATTTGCACAAGTGTGGACTACCACGTCTTCAATGTGATGTGATTCATTCACACTATACATAGAATGTATAAAATATGGTTTTAGGAAAACAATATTAATTATATCAAATATATGAAGTTTTTATAATACTATAATTATAATATACATATATACCATTTACTTTTCATTATTTAAAATATAGAACAATATGAAAGTAGCGTTCATGGATATATATGGAATACCAACACCATGAACGATGAATTTAATTTCCTATCTCCAAATATTATAGATTATAATAAATAAATATAAAATAAATATTATGATAATTAAATCATGGATTATATCCTGGAGATGGGGAAATCATGATCTATATAAAAATAACAAAAATAACAATTAAAAACACACTTGAGAAACTAGGAAATTAACACCCGAAATAGTGAGAATAATGAAAAAGTAAATATTAGTATATGATATCATAAATATAAAGAGGGTTATGGAAAAATATTGTAATAGGTTTAAAAACCTTATAAATGTATTTTAAGGATATTCACCTAAATTTAAATGCAATTTAATGGATTTCATATCAATTTACATTCCATTGGGAAGTATATGTGGTTTTGTACCTAATTTATTTTATATACTACATATAATGGACATTGAAATGTTATAGGATAAATATCATTATTATAATTTCATTATAAGTTTCATTTTATGTAATTACTTCATGGGGATTATGATTCAAATTTTTCAAAGTGGTATGGGAAACTTTGTAATGTTTAAATATTATTTTTCACATGAATGTTCTTAATGATTATATTTTCAATATCACTTCATTATACAATTACTACCTTTCTATTGAAACAATAACATTATTGTTGGGAAGATACATTCTTATGTGTGGAGTAAATAATATTAATTTTAAATTAATTATCACGATTCAATAATTATTCATGTTATTTTTTGTTTCTTTTTGATTTATTTTTTATATGGGGATTTTAGTTAAATGTATCCATAGTGGAAAAGAAATATCATAACCTAAATCATTTTAATATGGGTATACTACTACATGATTACCGATAGTATTATATTAATTTTTTAATAACAAAATTGACTATATATTTATGTATTTCAACTTATTTTCGTGGATTTACATTTGACATGCATAATACATTCATTGATTGATTATCTCTATATCATTATAATCGTTATAGAGTTTACTTGAAAATAAAATTTATATTCAAGATTATTTAGAAATGATTTTCCGTAAAATGAAATTACTAAATAAATATTTTTTAAATACATTAATTTTATTCTAATATGGTTATTCATGTCATTTTCAATTAAGAAATACAAATTTCACAATCTTTAGTAAATAATGTTTTTTTAGAAAACAATACACTATGTCTAACTTTAGTCAGAGAACATGTTTTCTTCTAAAAATATAATTTTCTAAAATAGTTTTCAACAATGTTTTTAACCATTTCAAAAAAATATTTTTAAAAAAATATTTACCAGTTTTTTGTAATCTAAAAATGTTTCCAAAGGAATCAACTTATCTCTTTCTAAACAAGTCATTCTTAATATTTTTTAGTCGAAATAGAATATTATTTTAACTTGTATGAAATTTATGGTTTTAGCTACTCTCATTTGTTTACATCTTGCATTGTATGTTTAAAATAACAATTTTACAATAAAATGTTTTCAAAAGTGAAATTTTGTGGAAATGATAATCTAAATGATTTTCTAAATTAAATTTTTTTCCTCTAGTGTTTTTAATGATCTCTTTAGAGTTTTTTTCATAAATGAATGGAACCCTTTATTTTTTAACCCCTTCAAATATGTTGTATTGATACCATCCATATTCTTTATCTGAATGATATATGATTTCTTGGACCAATGATAGGATTGAAATTCACTCAATTGAAACCTTTTTTGTCCCCTTGAAATATTTAGTTTCTTATTATCATTTAACATTAAATTTTATCTAATTATATATATCAATTATTATGGAAATATATATTTTCTAAACCAAATGAAATTCTTAAATACAGTTTATAATTGATTTGTATCTCATTAACTATTGAAATATTGATAATTAATTGTGCTATACTATATATGGATATTTAATAAGGTGTATTTTTAAATTGGTTATTCGATATACGGGGAATGCTTTAGATAGGTATGATAATGGTGGATCCTGATTACAAATATCCTCTCAATGAATCGATAGTCTCATGAGATGATTCAATTAGATAACCTTATAAATGGTTTTACTCGATATCATAAACCATATTATGAACGATCTTTACATGAAAGGTACCATGTACCTAGGAAAAAAGATGTCAAATAATTATAGATTTAACTCGTTTAGATTTATTTATTATTTTTCCATGACATTCTATGTCAACATCTGTATAGATGAATTTCATTCTAAATTCATTGATTTTTGATATTTTTTAGTATTTACCATGCCATATTTATTACACATTATCTAGTAATTTTAGTAGAATGTGTTTTTTGTTATTACCTTAAAATATTATTTATCAATCCAGTTTATTGAATAAATAGAATTTGTGTTCTGTTATTTACCTATCCATAAAGTTTATTCTCATTGATTAATTATTTCTTATGTTATACTTAACCCTTACTAGTAATTTGAGATCAACCATATTTTATTTTCTTTCCCCAATAATCTAATATGTGTACTGATAATGATATGAAATTATGAACTAGATTAAATATTGTTATTATCCTTAAAGAATAAAATATTGGTATTTTTGTATTAATTTGTAATGTAAGAATTATGTATATATCTGGTTTAAGAGGACTACTAAACACTTCAATACTTAAGGATCTGAATCATTATAATCATGCTAATGAGATGGCAGTAGATAGCAGATCTAGGATTACTTGGTTTGGGTCACTATATGAACGCTAATATGAAAACACATAACACAATTCCCCTATCCAATATCATATACTCTTGTACTAAGGTAGATATGAATGTTGTGATACCACTCTATCACGACCTTGGCCCAATAGGGCCTAATATGTGACTACCCCATGCCCCTATAATATTGCAAGGGATTGAATCCATCATAGAGTTGGCAGATCACTCACATGGGAGGCCTTACCATAATGTTACTATACACATTCACCCATATCCAAGCCCATACGATTCTAAAATTTAAAAAAGGATAAACCAAGAATTCTTACTTCTAAATACAACTATCATAGTATGAAAAAAATCACTGTAAAGTAAAAAACGTCCAAATACAAGACTATGTGTGAATATATGTCCATCTAGAAAATATATATGGCGACTTCTCTCAAGAGAACTGTAGGAACATAGGTTAGATGGGGTAATTGATGATGGTCTGGTGGGGGATGGATAGAGAAAATTAAATATTTAATTAAAATAAATAGATTATTTTAATTCATTATTAATGTAAATTTTTATAATTAACATGTATTGGAAATAAAATAATGAACAATATATTTTTTATATGGGTTCGGCCCCAAGTGGACCTAATCTAGTCTTATATCTCTCTACTCAATGAGAGATATGTGTGAACTAACTTATTAGTAATGGGTAATAATAACCTATTATAGAATCCTTTTCCAGTGTAAGGATTACCAAGACACTAACTTCAGTATGATTAGCCAAAAACCATACAATATATACATTAGATATATAAATTTACAACACTTAGATACAAACTGTAGAATTCGAGAGTCACATACCATGAAAGAGAAGAAGATATAATTCTTTTTTTTAATAATTAATAGAAAAATAGAGTTTGTGTTAGTGTCAAGGAATAATGATACATACTCAAAAAACCAGAATAAGGTGAATTAAATTAAAACTCAAGATTGGTAAGAAAAAATTAGCAAGGGAAATGAAGAAATCACCTTCAGGTATATGAAAAAACACTCTATGGAAAAAAGGGCCTCACTGTTGGGTATATTGAAAAAGAAACCAATATTTCATAAAGAGATAAAACCCTCTCATTGTATATTTAGAAACAAACCACCATTGAAAAAATGGATTCCAACCCATTATTGCTGTTATTTTTGAGTCACCAATGGGAAAATATATTGATCCGTCATTATAAGTGTGTCTTTAATTGGAAGGAGTTTCCACACCATATCATTTAAACGTATCCATCATGTTGGAAGATATAAATGACTCAACCATCTACTGTTATTATTAGAGCACTATCTATGTGAGAAGATGTGGAAGGAGCACCCATATAATGTATATGATTATGGTTTTAACTCTCCTAGATGAATGAGTGATAGATTGAGTTATCAGACATGGAGGAAAGTTGATAGAATTAGGGCACTCTGAATATTATTTCATCAATTTATGTTCAAACTAAACACATAAACATCTAATAATTTTTATTCCATTTAAAAAACTGGATTTTTGGTTTTTCTAGAAAAAATATTCTATTTTTATTTCATGGCCCTTCCAACAAATAATGAATAACATAATCCTGATAAGTATTAAATGATATATGATCAAAATAATATGAATACTTATTTTGATTAGTACATAAAAAATTATAGTAGTTCATCCCTTTTTAAGGAAAGTAAATTAAATTTATAGAGTTTATTGAAGTATAATTAAATTTACAAAATCTTTTTATGTCGATAACTGAATAAACATCGAGTGATTGTAATTTGGAACAAATGAAATATCAATGAATGAAAATATTTTCAATTCTGGAAAATTTAGAATTGTATATATGTTTCATATTATTAAGAATTAAGACACAATCCTTAAACAATAAAAAGGAAAAAAAATTTATTCATATTATATTAGATAAATGAGATGGATTTAAAAAAATAAATGTTTATAAATAATCCAATATGTATAGACTATTCTATAAACCAATATATAATTAAACATCAAATAATTTTATTCAAAATACATTACTTGAGACTATAAACATGAATCATTTTAGTTCTCAAATGGGAATATTTTAAGGAATAAATAAGAAAACATTTTAGTATAATAAAATTTATAAAATTTTATATATTTCATTAAATCAGGAATCATAAAATTATAGTCACTATAATAGAAGTTATAATTAAAATATAGAGATGTTTTAAAAATATTATTTTTCATAATATAATAACCGGGTTTTGGATAATTAAAAACATTAAATAACATGTATACAAAAAAACAATAATACATACATGTTCATTCAAAATAAATGTACACATTTTTGTTTGATTACAAAACCAAAACATTGAAAAACAATTTTATCGATATTTTTGTAAATAAAAAAAATATAAAACAAAAACTCCCCGTAAAAAAATAAATAAAATAATAATTAAATTTACAACATTAAATGAAAAAATTTAATTTTTTCAAAATGGGAAATTTATAAAGGATTAATAAATATATTTTTTATCTTATTTTCAATATGGATAAATTCTAAAACAATGTCATCTGTATTCAGGTGATCGCGCGTGGCGCGGATTTTAATCCTCTGTTCAGATGTCGGGTTTCGTTTCGGACTGGGACTGGGAGAAAGCCTACGGGGGCTGTGCCAAATTGGCGAGGAAGGATGAAGATGTACCGAATGATAAACCTAAGCCGATATCCTTCCTCGATGCTCTTAAATCTACAGATCTGTGCACAAACACCTCGAAAAAATCCTTGCTCTGTAGAAAAATGGAGGATGGCCGATTTGTGGTTGAAGCAGACCCCGAGGCCTTACAACAATGTTCACATTTCTGTAAGTTCTCTATTATGGGCCGCATCTCATATTCGAAAGGCGATAAACCATTGGCTGCCATGAATCTCAAGCCACGGATCTCGCACATCTGGGGATTTAGCGACTTGAAACTGGTCCCTATCGGGCGCGGATATTTTCACCTGCTCTTTAGCTCGCAGGATGAATTGGATCGTGTTTGGAGTTTTGGAAAAATGCATTTCAAGCTAGGATTCCTTCGATTATCTGAATGGGATTTCGCGTTCAACCCGCACACTCACAGAAATACGACAGCGTAGATCTGGTTTAGATTCCACGGGTTGAACTTCTTCTTCTGGCGCCCTAAAATCTTAAGCGATATTTCCTATTGCATCGGAACCCCACTGAAGATTGATCATTGAACACTAAATGCAGAACTCGGACTGTACGCGCGGGTGTTGGTCGAGATCAATTTGGAGCATAAGATGCTGGATTTCATGACCTTCAATGCCAATAAATATAAAACTGAGGTACGATTGTAATATTAACTCAAGCCACCTTTCTGTGATATATGAAAAATCGTGGGGCATTCTCTTAGGAATTTCCACGTCATGAAGAGCCAAGTACAAAACCAGGATGAGCTGCCGAAGGTTGATGACTGGACTCTGGTCCGCAGAAAGAAGAAACCACCGGTTGCCTCCTCCGATAAGGTTGATGTCCCGCAGATAAATAATGTAAAATGGGTGAAAAAATCAGCCCATTCCGGAGAGAACTCTAGTGTCAAGTGGTTGGATATGGTGGATGAGGAGGAATCTGAGGCCATTGATATTACTTTAAGGGATGAGATCGAAAACATGGTACTGGCCATCCTTGAGCAGTTGAACATGGAACCTGACCCCCATGACTTGAGCCACCCTATTTATTTGTGTGATGGACAGTAGGAAGAAACTTGTATTCAAGTGGAAGCAGCTGTGGATGCAGGTAAGCAGACACTGGTGGTTGTAGGTAACTACTCATCTCCCACATGATGTGATAATAAAGATATTCCTACTGTAGTGAGTCTACAACTCATTTCCAAGGATGTTGTAAGATCACATGGGAAACATGGCCGACCTGATCAGCCTGAGTCTCTCTCAAAGGATACCCATTTGATTCAGAACATGGAGACTAACTCTACCAGAAATGCTAAAGACTCCCCAGAGCAGGTGCTGTCTTCCAATGAAATTCATACCACCTCCAAGGTGTCATGCTTAAATGGTCAGATAGTGGTAGTGGGCCCTATGGGCACTGTGACTGTCTCCACCAGCACCTCTGATATTCTCATACCTAAATCACCTCCAAAAGATTTCCCAATGACACTGCATGGGTCCACAATCTCTTTGGAGAAAAATCAGGACGATGCTATTAAAAATGAATCTAATACCTCTGCTGCTACTTCCAAGAATAAACAGGGAAAACAATCCAGCCCAATATCCTCTCAGGGAACCTGAAGTTCAACAAGGAAAAATGTCTCATATGGATAAAAAAGGGAGTTCAGACTCCAAACACAGGTTCAAATGAATTGTTTATTTTGGAATTGTTAGGGTATAGCAAACTCTGACACTTTTATTGTGCTTAAGAGAATTATCTTGACCCATAAACCAAAATTATTTTCTATTGCTGAGCCAAAAACTAATTTTTCTTTGAAATCTTTACACTTGTGCTCTTTTGGTTACAACTTCCATGGTGCGTGCAAGGAAGGATCATCTACTGAAACTCTCTGGATTTTATATCACTCTTCTTTACAGTCTGTTAATATTGTTAAAACTTCGGACCAACTGTTTAATTGTGATTTTTCCTCTGATGGTATTCACACTTTCTGCACAATGATATATGATAAGAAAAGATATCAAGAGAAAATATCCCTTTGGAATGACCTTTTTACCCTATCTAGATCTATTCAGGATTCCTGGTTTGTGCTTGGTGATTTCATTTCCATTCTTCTTCCGAGTGAAAAGATTGGACCGACACACTCTCCTATCTCAAATAGAGAATTTAAGGCCTCCATCGAGGAATGTGATCTTATTGAAATCAATCTCCCTGGTGCTAAGTATACTTGGTATAGAAAATGCCTCAATAGTGTAGTAGCTAGTAAACTCAACAGAGCTTTTACTAATGCTACTGCCCTTGATAAATGGAACTCCATTTATAGTATCACCTTACCCAGGATCAACTCTGACCATCACCCCATTCTTTTCAACCTCGTCTCCACAGGAATAAAATCTCCTCTCCCTTTTAAATTTAACAATGCTTGGACTGCAGACGCAGATTGTTCTGCCACAATAACGAATTTTTGGGATGGCATGCATCGCCAAAATGATTCTTTTGCGGTCATTGCTAAATTAAAACTTCTGAAACAGTATCTCAAGGGTTGGTGCTTTTCTAAAACAAAACAACTTGATGCAGACATCTCCTCTTTGGAGAATGACCTCATTCGCATTCAAAGATCTAATACTTGCTCTGATTTCTCTCTTGATCCTCAACCTGAAATCACTACTTCTTTAAAGCTTAACTCTCTTTTGAAGCTCAAAGACAACATGCGAGAACAAATCTTTAAAATGAAATGGCTCTCAGATGGTGTTCAAAACACTACATTTTACAACTCCCTCCAAATAATCAGGAAAATCAGTAGGCCTCTTTCTTTTCTTCAAGATAATGATATTATTCTTGACATTGAGGATGCCATTTATAGCCATGTGGTGGATTAATTTTATAATTTTTTCAATGGTCTGGTGGCTAGAAAGAATCTTCTCCCTGACATCATCCCTAATATGGTCACTGCTGAGTACAATGATCATCTTTTAAGCATACCTATGGATCATTAAATTAAGGACACTCTGTTTAGTCTTAAACCTGATAGTGCCCCAGGACCTGGTGGTTTCAACAACAGCTTCTTCCAACATTATTGGGATCTCATTCAGGTGGATGTTTGTAAACTAGTTAAATCTTTCTTCTCCAATGGTTTTCTCCCTCATGGGATAAATGCTCAATTTCTGACTGTTATTCCCAAAGTGGACAATGCCGCTGAGATCCACCTTTTTCGGTCTATTTCTCTTATCAGCACCCTCTATAAAATTATCACTAAACGCCTTGCTAACAGACTCACCTCTATTGCTAATAAAATTGTTTCTTGGAACCAATTTGGCTTTATCAAAGGAATAACAGTTCAAGATTGTATTTTCCTTGCCTCGGAATGCATGAATCTGCTGAATAAGGTTACTTGAGGAGGCAGTGTGGCAATCAAACTTGACATTAGGAATGATTTTGACACCATGGATTGGGGTTTTATTTTAAAAGTGATCTACGGCTTTGGGTTCAATGATACATTTATTTCCATGATCCGTACCTTACTTAATTAGGCTTCAATTTCTGTTCTTGTCAATGGGACCCCGAAAGGCTTCTTTAAATACACCAATGGAGTTAGGCAAGGTGATCCTCTTTCTACCATCCTTTTTTCTATTGCTGAAGACTATCTATGAAGACTTCTTATGAGCCTTGCGAATCAAAACAAGATTAATCCCATTCAGGCTTCTAGAAATTTGAATGTTTCTAAACATCTTTTATATGATGATGATATTATTTTATTTTTAAAGGGTAATAAACGGAACATCCAAAACCTCAAAATTGCTCTGGCTCGTTATGAAGACATTTCGGGTCAAGCAATATGTTGGAACAAATCCTTTGTTTTCTTTGGGATGAACTTTGACCCCACTAGAAAAAGTCACATCATTAATTATCTAGGAATGAAATAAGGATTTTTTTCCTTTCACATACCTGGGTGTTCCCATCTTTTGAGGAAGACCAAAATCCAACTATTTCCATAACATTGTTGATCAAATTACCAAAGAACATTCAACTTGGAAGGGTAAATATCTTTCTATGGCTGGTAGAATTTGTCTTGTTAAATCTACGGTGGTCTCCAAGATGGTTTACTCAACGATGGTGTACAATTTTCCTTCCATCCTTCTCAAGAAAATCAATTCCTATATTAAATTTTTTTTTGGTCTTGTAATACGATTGAATGAAATCTTGTCACCATTCCTTGGGTCACTTGTTGCAAACCTTTGGACAAGGGTGGTCTTGGCCTCAAGAACCTTAAGCTTTTCAATGAATCTCTTCAAGTGAAGATGAATTGGAATATGATTCATAACAACTCTGATTCTCTAGACTTCCTCAAGAAAAGATTTGTTACCAATCTTAGAAATGGAAAATTTGGTCACATCAACTCTTCTATATGGACCTCCATTAGAAATTCTTTTCTTAATATAATGGATAACTCTAGATGGACAGTTAGTGCTAATTCCTCTTTGAATTTCTGGATTGACTACTGGACTGGTGTCCCCTTAATCTCAATGTTGACGTCCACCACTTCTCCTAGCAACACGAACTACACTATCAGGGATGTTATTAACTCCCAAAACATCTCCCTTCCAAATCACATCAGTCAAATTGTTGACAACTATCCTTTCTCTAACACGGATGATTTCCTCATTTAGGGACCAACATTTAATGGAGTCCTTGACATCAAAAGTTTTTACAAAAATAATTTCAACAATTCTGTTTCTAATTTTTTTTGGTTGAAAGACTTTAATAAACCTTGGATCAAGCCCTCGATACTTACACTTATTTGGTGTGTTTCACATAATAGGGTCCCCATCGATGTGGGCCTTCAATCCTTTGGGATTCCTCTTTTCTCTAGATGTCATATATGCAATCAACATCGTGAGGATGCTAACCATTTGTTTTTGTCTTCTGCTACAGCTGAAACTCTTTGTAATTTCACTTTTGAAATTTTTGGTTGTAGATGGTGTATTCCCGCTACTATTAACTCCCATTTTCAGCTCTGTGTTAATTGGGACTCTTCGAAGCAAATCGAGAACCTTTTTCTGACTATAGTGGTGGAACTCCAGCATGTGATCTGGTACGAAAGAAATAACTTCATTCATAATAATTGTGCTTTTAGTTTCAATGCAGGTAAAACACGTATTCTCATTGCCATAAAGGATGCTTCTTATCTTCAAAAAGATCATTGTGACAACTCTGTTAGCGATTTTGAGATCCTTCACCACCTTCGGATTGCAGTATCTTATAGGAAACCTTGACGCACCTTTGAGGTCTTCTGGAAAGATCCACTTCCAGGAGGGATCAAAGTGAATGTCGACGGCGCCTCTAGAGGAAACCCAGGACTGGCAGGTTGTGGTGCAATTTTTAGAGACTCCCTTGGCAGATGCCTTGGATGCTTCTTCGGTGGATGTGGCACGATCTCAGTTTTGGAAGCGGAAATGATGGGTGTTATTCATGCGGTGAACTTTTCCAAACAAAAGGGTTGGCACAAACTATGGATTGAATGTGATTAAGCCACTTTTGTTCAAGCTATTTGGAAAGGGGTGGTGCAACTCGCATGGCCGCTTACCCCTCAATGGATGAAATACCTTGCTTCGCTCATGGACCGTGATTACATTGCCACACATGTGTTCCGTGAAGCGAACATGGTTTCTGATAGTCCTTCCAATAAAGGGATCAATCAGGATGTTACCTGGCTTGATGAGTTGCCTGATTTTTCGTTTCCATTTTATGATAAGGATTGTAATAAGATTCCATCTTTCAGACTTTTGTAACTCCTTTCTTTGAGAAATAAATACTTTCTTGGTCATTGACCGAGGATCCACCTCTAAAAAAATATAAATATTAAATGATTTATCAAAATAAATAAAAAATGTATACACATAAATACCAAAGTCAAATGTAGCTTTCTTAATCCATAATATTTATGAACAACTATTGAATGTAGTGATACACCAATATTTGGTAGCAGAAAGAGAAACATATAATTTATTCTTATAAGAACATGAAATTTATTTTTTTCCATGATAATGACATGTACAATATATTCCTTTTAGGACCATTATATAGCCTCTAAAATAAGTGTGAGAATAAGATACTAAATCAATGAAATTATAGTTTTGAAAAAATAATTCAGAATATAATGTTATTTAAACATATATAATTATTCATTTTACATGTTTAATATGATTTTATTTAAGATCATATTAAAATATTTAATATACACAAACACAAAACATGATATCAGGTCTAGATTGTGTAAAATATAGAAGGTGACCAGTCATTCCAATATAAACATTAATATCGATAGATATACCAGATTCGTCGACATTTAATTTATAACTAGTACCCATAAAAATTTTCATAAATTTAGTGGGACACAGAATCAAATAATTTAACCAACTCTTTATCATACATAGATCTTTTTTAAAAATGTTATCTTTCCTTTGATAAATTATATGTCCAATGAATAACATTAATTATATCACTAAAATCATTTCATACATAGGCTAAATAAATGTAAAAAAATAATGTAAATAATTTAACTAGATGAACCAAAAACTATATCATCATTATATATTTCTACAGTTAAAATATCATTTAAAATTCATTTAATAAAAAAGCGTAGAAATAATATTTCCTCTCTTGATAACATTAGTTATTAAAAATAATGAAATTATATCATTATAATAATAAGATGATTTTTTTTCAAACCATAAAAATATTTAGATAATGTAAAGTCATGATTATGAAATTTTTATTTTTCAATACCAGGAGGTCAAGAAACATGAGCATCTTTATTTATAAAACAACTTAATATATAATTTAATACATCAATTTCATGTAACATAAATCCTTGAAAAAAAATAGAACATGATTCTAATATCCTATAATCTAGGAACTTGTGAAAATGGACCATCAAAGAATATACCTTCTTCTTAAGGTTATCCATGAGTAACATGTTTGGATTTTTTTTGGACAATTTATCCATATTCATCAAGCTTGTTTTTAAATATATTTTTAGTTTTAATTAAATACTTTTCTTTAATGAATTATACTAAATAACAAACACTTTTTTATAACAAATCTATTACACTCATCTATCATAGTAAAAAACCATTTAAAATCTTTTTAAGTATCATTAATATTATAATAAAGAAAAATAAAAATTATTGCATAATTGGCAAAAAAAATTAAATAAAAATATCTAGTTTTAACACCAGAATCAACATTTCCCTTAACATATTAAATATGATGATTTTTATTAATGTTACAAGATGTTGGATTAGGATGAGAATGGGTGTGCTCCCCCATAATAAACGCAACCTCATCCTGTCTTTATTCTACTCCAAAATTAATATCATTAAACTTTTCATAAAAAACATTAGAATTATAATTTAATGTAATATTATTTCTATCAAACATAACATTAACACAATCATCAATAACTATAGTTATTTTTTTATAAACTCTATAAGCTATACTATTATTATAATATCTAATAAAAATACCTTCATCCCTTTTAGCATTGAATTTATCTATATTATCCTTCGAATATTAAATTAAAACATTACAATAAAAAAATATTAAAATAACCAACTTTATGCTTTTTCCTTTGAATAATACATAAATATTATTCTTTATGAAATGTCTAATAATAATTATATTATAAATATAATAATATGAAAAAACTACATCAATGATGAAATTATTAGTAAATTTATATTCACTTAACAAAAGTTTGAGCTATTTTAAAAAGAGTTACATTTTCCTGTTCAACAACACCATTTTATATAGTGTTCTAGGAGAAGAACAATTTTGGTAATACCTATTATTTTTTAAAAAATATAAAATATAAATTTGGAAATTTACCTCATTTATAACTAATATTGAAATAATAATTAAACCTTTTTCATTTTGAAATAAATTAAAAAAATCACTAAATCTACATAATATATCATTTTTTGGAGATATAAATTATACCCTTGTAAATCTACTATAATTTTTCACAATATATAATGTATATTTCTTTCCAAAAAGACCTGAAATTTGAGTCGGATTAAATAAATAAATATATAATAACGTTAAATTTCATTTAGTACTAATCTGATTTTTCGGTCTAAAATAAATTTTACTTTGCTTCCCTTTTCTAAAAGAATCACAAACATAGAGATTCCCTTTCTTAATGAAAGGTAGATGTATCCCATTCTAATTTTTTGAGAGATTATGTAACATTATAAAATTAAAAGGACATAAAAAATGATGTCAAATGATTTTTTTCATTCTATACAATATTAAAAAAACATAACATGTTAAACAATTGGTACATAAAAATCAATGGTATGAATATTTTCTTTTCTATAGCTAATATATTATAAATAATACTATATAAAAACATATAATATTTCATTTTAAAACATATATTATAATATATCAACAAAAAATTGTGATATAATAATTAAATGACTTTTTGATCATTCAATATATAAATCTATGTATATAAAAGTATAATTTTAAATACCAAAATTATCAAAACCATTTACTTTTCATTTAGAATTATCTCCAAATGTAATAGTTCCTATATCAAATATTTTTTATGTTGTATAATTTTATGGTTATGGATTCCATTTTCTAGATAATCCACTATCTATGTACCATATTAGGTTATTGGGAAATCCAATGAATTTTTTATACAAAAAAAAATTATTTTACAATTTTTGTATAAAAGATAATTTGGGTCTAATAGGATTAGTAATACAATTTTTAAGTGACCATATATAATTTAAACATGTATTTTATGGTACATTATATAACAATTATTTAGAAATATTAGTTTTTTAATTCCAAATATTGTTAAAATATATTTAAATAATTAATTTCATAATGACCTTTTATGCCACAATTAAAACAATTAACAATAGAAGTACAACCATTATTTCTTTTAAGGGAACATGTATTAATCATTTGATATAATGTTCTATAATAATGAAAACCATCTTAATTTTTATTAATTTTTTTTAATTACCTCATTTTACAATATTTTTCATAACCTTGAATAAAATTAGATAGACATTTATTATAACATTCAACATAATTTTTCATTATTCCCTTAAAATATTGAGTAGATTTCATATTTTTATATATTGTAGAATGCGATGTAGAAGTATTGTTTCTTAATATTTCATTTTATTAATTATTTTATTTTACAAAAATAAGTTTCTCATTTTTTTCCTTAATCTTAATATATAAATCAGAATCATTGGAAATATCATTTATTAATATTCAATTTCTACATTTAATTTAGAAAAATTTTGGTATTCATAATCATAGTTCGAATTAGAACACATTGAATAAAATCATTAATCAAGGACCATATTTAGTGATTCACAAATCACATGTTAGGAGTTTATTTTTCATTTCCATATTATTCACTATAATCATATTCTTCTGTACAACTACTATTGGTTGTCAATTCCTTTTTAACATTCAATTTTTTATATTTACTCTTCAGTTTTAGACATTTAGTCCTGATATTACATTTCTGACTACACTCATAAATTGATATATCTAATGAATATTAATTTGTTATACCTTTATTGTCTAAATTGTATTTTTCATCTTTAAACGTTCTTCTAAATCTATTTTTGAATCCATTAATTTTTATTATTTTATTTGTTCCAGCAAAAATTTTTGTCATACATTCTTTCTAATTATACGATAGATTCATGTTAGAATAGTTATTAGAAATAATATTTATTGTCTTAAAAGCTACACCATTTTTTTCTCCACATAAACTATATTCTTTAGTTATAGTTTATACTAAAGTAATGATCAAATCAATTAATTTATGAAGTACTATTTATGGATTTTTCTTCCATCAATGGAAACCGTGATGGCATAAAATTTCATTTATAATTCTCATATGACTCATTAAAAAATTACTATGTTTTTTATATCTTATCCAGTTGAATTCATTTCATTCAATTTTATTTTTAATCCATGGAACATAAGCTTTATTATTTCCACTTCACAGATCTTGATGTCTTTATATTTAGCAAAAAGCATTCCATGTTTGGTACAAATAAATTTTCATGATCCATAATGAGTGGCCAATATAATATATCAAATTTCATGTGATGTGGCACTAGAAAACAGATGACTAAATATAACTCTAGTAATAGAAAAATAAAAAATATTAACATATTTTAAAATTAATACATATCTAGTTGCATCATTTCTAGTAAGTATATATGGTTCAGCTTAAGGAAGTGTGTATTATTTATCAATGATAGACCAGTTACCAACGCACATCTATTTGAGGTATTCCTTCATGCAGTATCTATAGTATCCAAAATCATTTCCATCAAATTGTGGTGGATTATGGGGAATCCAAATTTTATTTGGGTTCAATAATACTAATCATAAAGATCTTGTCCTTTTAATGTGAGGTCTAGGAGTAAGGTGGATGAATAAAATAAAAGCAGAATCTATAGAGGGATTGAATTATTCTAAATGGAAAAAAATTTAATACATATTCATGGTATAAAAGAATCGAATGAAAGAGATAAACTATTTATATAAAATATATCTTTTGATACTAATTTCTTGTCAGATATGGTAATGAAATATGATCCTGAGGTGGGTTAATAGACAAGATTCAGAATAATAAATAAATACATTGATTAATTATATTTATTTTTAATGTTTATTATTATAGTTAATTAACAACTAAAATAAAAAATATAACATAATAGTTTTAATAATAGTTTAGTCCACATTTGACATAGTCCATTAATATTTCTCTATACTCGTTGAGTTGTACACATGGACTACCTAATTTTTAATAGAGAATGATAACCTATTAAAGAATTTTTTTCTATTGGAGGAATAAAAACAACACTAAATTTTTTATGGGGAGTCAAAACCCTAATAACACTAACCTTAAATATAGGGTTTCACAACCCTTGGATCATTACTTTATAATCTATGAGACACAACCCGAGGAATAGAATAAGAAATAATCAATTTCTAGGTAAACTCATAAACATTAAAAAATAGCGCATTTGAGATATGGTAAATGTTGCTACACACTCAAGAAACCTTATGAACAATAATACAGAAAATAAAATTCTGGTTAATGGTTCAGTAGTATTGGATTGTTACATCGTATTAGGGTATTATAATTCAAAACAGAAGTAATCCAACAGATGATTGAATGTTTATGGGATGGAAAAGGGTGTCATAGGACTTTGAAAATGTACATTAAGTTTAAAAGTTCACAACTCCTTCTTCAGGTAAAATAAAGCATGGAATATGACAAACCAATGTCATCCGTGATGTGTCATAGAACTTAAATATAATGTCTATACAATAGAAAAAAATAAAACAATCTCTAGATAAATAAATTCTAACTTGTAAATGGTTGAATAATTTAAGAGAGACAAAATTATTATGTAGAATAACCACAACAAATAAATATTTGAATTAAAAATAATGACTATTTAAATATGATTTGAATTGCCCATTTAATAGTAATAACAATTCAAATAAATTCTATAAAAATCGTAGTTCTATTTGAAACACATATTAAATACATTTTATTTTAAAGCATTTATTAATTTTAAAAATAAAAAATATACTACATTTAGTGGTATAAAACATGTTTGAATATATTAATTGTCATTAAATAATTTTTTATAAAATAGTTAATCAATGAAATTAATATAAAATATTTAAGAATAAATATTCCATAAATATGTTGTATGTGTTATGTAACAATAATAAATAAATTTCATAACATTTTAAAACTCGTTATAATATTTTAATAACAATTATATTCACCTAATTAAAAGATATATTAATTTTATAAATTATTAAAACATATAAAATATTTATAAAATGAAGGTAGTTTATAAAATTAAAAAAAGTGGTGAAAAAAAGGATGAAGGATTATTTACGGGTAGTAGAATAAATAACATTTATTGATAAAAAATTATGAATTGGAAAAAAATAATATGATTCACTATTGAAAAAATAAATTGAGTCATCAATAAAAAAATAATATAATTTTACCCATCATTATTTATAATTTTCCCACTGTTGGGTATATTTTACCTAACATTGGGAACAAAATATACTATTGGGTATATGAAAAGAATTGGAAGAAAAATAATAAACCATTTTTGGAATAAAATAAATTTTCAATGGAAATAAAGGAATCACCATTGGGTTTATGAAAAAACATTCCATCATTTCATGAAAAGAAACAAGTCACCATTAAAGAATGATAAACAACCCACCATTGAAAAAGAAGTGTCAAACCACCATCACTATTTTTTTGAATCAATATTGGGAAAATGAATTGATCCACCATTAGAAGTGGATCACAACTTTGTAATTAGTTTCTAAAACTTTTCATTGGAACCTTTCTACAATTTGGTAAGATATAAATTACTCAAACATCTTCTGTTAGGATGAAAACATCATCTACGTGAGTTGATTTTTAAGGAGCACCCACACAAGTAGAAAGTGGATTGTTTCAAGGCTTCTAGTTGGAGGGGAGAAGCTTGAGTTATAAAACAAGGATTAAATAGTCTAGAGTTAAGAGATAATGAAATTTTTTCATCAATTTATGATTAAATTGAAAGCAAATACGTCATTGAATTTCTTTTCCACTTAAAATAATATTTTTTTTGTTTTTCCAGAAAACTAATTTGAATATACATTCATGATATTTCCAAAAAAATAGTAAATGATTATTTATGATAATTATTTAATGAGGCATTATCAAAATTCTATGAAAACATGTTTTGATTAATGTAGAACCCATTACAGTACATTGGATCATTTTTTTGGTATGTAAATGAAATTTATAGTGTTTCATGTTATTTAACAAAATGGATAAAAACATGTTATCATTCTATAAAAAACAGGGATTGACTCTAATTTAAATTTCATTAGATATGAAATGCAAATAAAATATTTAAAATTTTGTATAATTAATAATTGAATATATTATACAAGATATTCAGACATACAAAGCACCCCATAAACAAATAAAATAATACCTTTATTTAATATATTCAAAATTAAGATGAATGATTCGGATTTAAAATGAATCATATTTCTAAATAATCTGATCAATTTAGTGTAATTTAAAAAATAAATACTAATCAAATCATTAAAGAGTTTTTTATTGAAAATTTATCTTGAGCCAAAAAACATGTTCATATTTGATATTAAACGATAACATGCTAGAGAAATAATTAGATAATCATTTTATCAATAAATTTTATTTTACCATGTTATATTTTATATAAAATAAGAATTATAAAATTAATATCCCGATAAAAAAGTAATAATTAAGGTTATGATATGTTTTAAACATATTTTTTCACATAATATAATAAAAGGATTTTGGATATTTACAAACATAAAATAATATGTAATAAAAAAAATACAATTACATAATGAAAAAAAATATAACAGGGACTGTTCGATTAACTAGTGAATTCCTAGTCCAGGTCCCTCTAAGACTCCATCAAAAAGATGATTATTAATAAAATGCATGAATCATGCAGGAAAATCCTATGGAGAGGTCAATATGACAATATTTAGATGGACACCTTGAAATCACTAAGCATGTAACAAAAATAATAACATCCATCTCTGTATAGTTATATGTCTACATTACATAAAACAAAAATATCAATATATACTAAATAAAGACACATAGTCTCAATTTAAAGTCACAACCATGAGTCTAGCTTTGTATTCTTGTTCGAATGGTCCAGATAACATTCATCATAGAGAACACACATAATGATTAAGAAAGAACTTATGAAATCTGTCTGAGACGTACATCTAATTGGGCCTCTCCATAGGAATTATACATTAGAAGTTTGATGAGAAAGATATATAGATCAGGATGACACAAAATATCAAGAGGTATACCTAAAAATCAATCAAGAAAGAGCCCCTACATGGATGATAAATACCTAATTATGTTTGGTCATGATGATACCAAAAAATATACCTAGGGAATGATGATGGTTGAGGATATCAATCTGGGCCACATAGAAGGATTCTAATAACTATATCCACTATGAACCACTATATTTATCACAATCCAATGTGTAGGACATGATTCAATTATCACCCTTAGAGAAATGATGTAGGGTATGCTCTTTAAAGAAACATATCCAATATAATGATGACCAGGGATCTAAGAAAACACTGAAGGGACACATGAAAGTTAATTGAATTACATAGTCTGTCCCTTCAGCACTATGTTATTTCCATACATCACGGCATGTTCTCGTGTTTCCTTGTAATTTCACACGGTGTGTATGAGCCCAGGTACTCCTATCCATGTTCATGTACAGATGGATATGTCTTTGTACATCTAGCCATCCAAATTTTTTTCCCATGTACCTCCACAATTACAAACCATAACAACATGATAGGGTCACAGGCCATGTGATAGGGGTCACACTATGGGAGATACATAACTTCTTGTGGAAATCCTATCACACTATGATTCCCAAAGAGTGTTTGTTCTCATATTACATGCATTGTGTATCAGGACTTTCTAGAAACCCAGATTTAGATCCCTCAACTAAGGATACTCCTTATCCCTCATTCTGATAATGCATATGGATATTTTTTTTTGAAACAAAACCTAATGATTCATGATATTATCTATCCCTACGTCCATACCATACGATTCTATTTAGTAATCATCCACCTGCATCAGCCATTATTATATTCCAAAGAACACAATATTAGGTAACTTTAAATCTATCTGATCCACTAGAGCTTCTATAGTAGATCAATACAATTGTTGATCCAATCCCAGATATTTGGAATCAAACAATTTTTCTTAAAAATTGGTGAAATTTTTTTATTTATCTGTATTTTGGTTGAACAACAAATCAAAAAAATAACTGATGATGAACTCACAAGAAAAATTGGATAAATCCAAAAAAACATGAAAAGTGAAATGAAAATTTTCCATTTTTGAATGTCTAAAATTCATTTAAATTTGAATGATGAATGAATTACCATAAATAAACAAACAATTATCCCTATAAGTTCCCATAATTAACCAAATCCCCCAATATGACTGATATTTGAATCAATCTATTAGTTGATTGATTCACGTTCATCATATAAATAAAAAGGTGTAATTGAATCCAAATAAATCAATATCCTTCATTGATATGGATCAAATTTTTTTGAACAACAAAGCTACATCATAATATTTGTTTATATACTTGGATTTTTTTAGCACACAGGTTGTCCATCATCGATCTGGTTATCAATCACCAACGAAAATGGATCCTCTAAACCACCTTAGTTATACAGCTAACCCTATGATTTTCCATATTCATAAATTTTATATAAAATAATTTTGTAACTGAAATATTTTAATTTAAATGAGTTAATTCTCTTAGTTTACATATTATACACACACATGAATACCTTAACATAAAAAACTCGCATCGACAAAAGTAACGCCACAGGTTGGGTAAAAACGATGATCTAAACACAAAAATGGCCTCATACATTCCAATTTAGGCCTCCTTTTAGAATTTATTACACTTTTTCAAGAATAATATGATCAAATGTGTTTATTATATATTATATATTTCAAAAATTAATTCTAGTCACTCCAAGGCTCAGAAGCATGCTCTATCTTAGTGATTGGTCTCAGAAATGCCACTAGATGTATAACAAGAATTTAAATGAAAAAAATACAACAGTTTTACATGACATTATTTAAAGATACTAAATAATTAATAAATTATAATTCTAGGTTAAATTAAAATACCATTGGGATTCGATGGATTTTGTATGAAATTGTCTCTATATAAATCAAAATAATCTTCTTCTTTCTAGAGAAGATTAAAGAATTTGTTCATTATTTCAATAGAATGATTTCAATAAAACTATCTAAAATGTTTCTTCATAAACTACCCCATTCCATTGAGGTAATATTGTCTTTCCCTGTGTTTTGGTTAATATTATCCCATTATTCTAGCCATCCTTATAAATAGTAAATTTATAAAACCATATTTTTATGCTTTAAACATTTAATAACATTAAATATTCTTTTCTATCTTATTGATCCATTACATAACAATTATTCTATCAAAATATATATAAATGGATGGTGAATATTGATTCTTTAATTAATCAACCCTATGTTATTTCTGCATTGGTGTATGATAATATAGATTCAATTATTCACATAATCATTCATCCCATTCAGTTATTCCATTGTACAATCATATAATTCTTTATCAAAATTGATGACCAGACAATTTCTCCCAATTCTACCATTTTGAAAGTCTAAAATGATTAATCTTTTTGATAGAAAATAATATCTAACAAAAACATACTAAAAAATTAAATGAATATAAAAAATAAAACATATATGTCTTATTCGATGATAAAATTTTCTCAACCTATGAAATGCTTAATTAAAACCATGACACTGTTGGATTAACCTCGGTAAATTTAATTTTAATCTTAAGACAAATCTATAACTAATACCCAATATTCAAAAAAATTAATGATTCAAACTATGTTGATCCAATCATAAAATACATAAATTTTACTTAATTTTATTGAATTAATAATTATAATACAATACATTACCTAAAAAATGTATATAATTTTTATATCGTAATTATAATTAAATATTATTTTAAAAAAATTCATTTTTCCTATAAAATTTTATCATTGTTGATTCCCTTAATTATCAAAAAAGTGATCTTATATATAATTTTAGGAAAGAGGAAATAGAAGAAAAGTATGAAATCAAACGTAAAACAATGGGGAAGACCTATTAATTAATCCTACATGATTTATCATTTGGTCTAAAAATTTGTGGAAACACGAACATGATAGAAATTGACTGTGAAATTTGAATTCATCATGAAACCACAATATTTATTTATGTGTCATGATTACATCATTATAAATCATGGAATAGAAAATGGAATGAAAAGAATGATAATATTATTACCATAAAATGAACCATGTTATACGAATGTGGAATCCATAACATTGAACCATGGTGACATAAAATCTAAATATTGCACATATATTCACATCAAAATTCATAATCCATGTCAAGGATCTAAGGAATCACCATTCTGACTTATTAGAGAATCATTTACCATTATATAGTAGAGTAGCATAAAAACAAATGTCTAGTATATGTCATCTAATAAAATATAAATTTCATCTAATTATTTGGTTGTCAATATAATTTTTTGAATTTCCTTAATAATTATCAAAGAAGATTCAATTTTTTTAAAAAATAATTATAATGTATTAATAGATGTGTGAGAAGTGTTTTTTGAGTGGCTATGAATGTGTGGATATTTATATTATAGGATCTGGAATTATTTAAGTTTATCATTGAGGTATTGAATTTGAGAAATAATCACTTGTCTAGAATAAGAATAACTTTTCAATCATCAATTGTGATAAATTATTATAATTCTAACTATATAATAATTATCTGCAATATTTACTCATCATTCGATATTTTTAAATGAATAAGTTGAAAACTAAATAATTATCATTTAATTTTTTTGAAATTATCATTCTAACACTACGTATGCATCAATGTATATTTAAAAATAATTTTTAAATGATTTATAAGAATCATGCATCCTATATAGATATCATGTGAGAGGTTCATAGAAATCATTCTTGAGTATTCTAAAGCATGATTCATGAAGCTATGTAATGATTTCCTATATTATATGAATGATAATTTCTATAGATTAAATCTATTATGGTTTTAATATAAATAAAATGATACAATTTTTTGGTTCTACAAGGATTCAAATAGCATGACCAATCAAAGTGGGCTATCATTTTATCCATGATAAATATGGGATTATAAGAAAATGAATCTAGTATACTTACATGTGTTCCATCCAATAGGTCAATACATACCTGACATCTATATCATTCAAAAAACATGTCGATTAAATTATTCAATGTTAATAAATAGGTGTATTTTATTGATTTTTTATTACTATAATACTGCAATGAAATATGAGAGAAAATAATTTAGGTCATATTGAGAAGTAATGAATAATACTTGGCAATAAATTTTCTGTAATTGGAGGTAATATTTAAATTACAAATAAATTCCCTATTTGAAGGACATGATTATCCACATACCCAACTTCTCTAAGATATCTCTATAATAATTGTGGAAATATCATTCAATTGTTTTTCTAAAGAACATAAAAATTAGAAATTATGGAAATAATCATGTTTGATAATTAAAACACTATACTCAGCTATGTTTATGATACCCAACTTCATAGATAATTATATGATTCTTACTGAAACCTCATGATCCAATTGTTAGGAATTTTTAATAATGGAGGTATATTATTTTTATAAAATTTGAAACTCAACCAATAGTTGATAAGAAAAAGGAGTAGGCTCTCACTCCGTAGACAAACCATGTAAAATTTTAATATGTAAAATGTTCAATTTCTTTTCATATATAGTGTTGAGGAGAGTATATCTCACAAGAAATTTCATATTGAACCAGTCACATAGTTTAAATTAAAATTTTAATTTGTAAAATAAATTGGTACCATTGATTCACCCCCTCTGGTGGAAACCCAATAAGATAAGGTCCCTAAAAATTGTATCGGGGCTAACTAGGTTCCCCTCAGATTAGACACATCTTTGGTTAATCATGAAGGAAAAAAAATTTGTGAATAATATATGTGTCAAATTATTCAATGGAAGGAAAAATAATTGGAGTAAAATGGAATCCAGCTATTCATACTCACAAAATGATTTGTATAGAGTGATTATATAGCTATTACTTTTCCAAAATTTTCTACAAATAGATATATGGAATTTTATGAAAAGGGATCTAGAAATAATTTATAAGTCAATAAATTCCCTTTTTTATTATATGATAAAAAAATCTTACACTAAGGTTACATGATTACAAAAAACTAAGGATAGGTGGGATAATCATGATAACATGTACGAGGGAAAAATCAATATAAAATAAGAAAAAAATTAAATTTTGAGTAAAAAGATTGATGATATATGAATGATATAATATAATAATAATGTTTATTATTCCAAAATATTTCATCAAATATGTACTCACATTTGTAGTTCTGGTAATAAGATAGATGATTAAACTTCATTCAAAAAACTAATGAGGAACATTCCAAATATATCTGACCCAAATATTTTTACTTTTGATAAAGTTAATGTTATATATATTGATTACGTGAACAATATCCTTTTGAATTATGAGATGAAAAAATCATACATATTTAAGAAAAAAGTTCTTGTATGAATAGATTTTAAACTATATTTGATTATATGTTAATGATTTGGTAGATGGTTGGTGCTCCATCATGTGATGATGAAAATGATGACATTGATTGGAGTAATAAAGGATTCATGGAATTAGTCTCAAAGAATATTAATAATGGAAAATCCAATTATTAAGGGATGTGGGTATTAAAATGATTTATGTATAGATATTTTGGGATCTTTGTAGTTGATTCCCAAATAATATAGAAACTTTTATATTATTATAAGTATATTATAAAAAAATCCTTAGAAAATTTCTAAATATAAAGCTTCCAATGTGTACCTGAAATATGATGGAGGTAGAAAAAATTTCAAGGATGAAAAGTAGTATATTTAGTATTGAGAATGAATATATTTCTTTGTAAATAATAAATTTAAGGAAAATTATTCTAGGAAATAAAACAAATTTATGGTATAAGTTATAAAAATTGATGGTAACATAATAAGTATTCAAAAAGTGGGAGAAGAATACTATATGAATAATATTTTAAAAACAAATTATGAAGTGTACAATGCAAGAAACACTCAATATAAGAAATAAGAAAAATATCTCATTAATTGATTTAGTAAAATGAATATTAGAGATGAAAAGTTTCACAGAATGAGGATTGACAATATTGTGGAAATTAAAATCCTCAATGTAAAATTGGATGAGAAAGAATGATTCCTAAAAGAATATAACAAATAGTTTTTTGAAAATAAAAATAATTAAATTGGGTGAATAAAGGACTATTAAGGCTAAATAGACACCTAAAAATATGAATAGATACTTCTATAAATCTATTGAATTTATGGTTGAGTCTTTACAGGATATTGAGAACAATTATACATCAACTCATGAAAAAAGATAAACATATGATTTATGAATGATTTAAATATGTTTAAAATAATACTATTTCTTCCAAATAAAAAAATGAGAAAACCTTCGGTGAGAAAAACATTACGAAAAAAATTATATATCAAAGGGATATAAGAATAGTGAAAAACACTAAATCTGTCCCAAACAAAAAATAATGAATGAATTATTTTGTAGAAAAATATACTATATATTTCTTGGGACTGCCTCTAGAAATTACAAGAAGAACATGTTTTAGAGGATATTTTTATATTTAAGTGAATATGAGTAAAAATATTATATCTTATAGTAAAATATTACTCAATTAAAGAACTAAATAAGTTCATAATTAAGAAAGATCTATACAAAACTTGGGATAGGCAAATCTAGAATAAGCTGGATATTAAAGGACAAATTTGTATTAATTTGAAAGTGGTCTTACAGAATTGAGGATATCATTAGAAAATTTTATGAGAATGGTCAATATAATACTGTAGAAGCCCATGACTTTACCATATATACCTTTATATGTCTTTACATTATACACTACACTGACTTGGTATATGATGCACACAAAACAGAATTTTTATTAAACATATATATATATAATTATGTAAATGAGATAATTATAACCTAGTTGTTGAACGTAAATATATATATATATATATATATATTAAGAAATACTTTTGAAGTAATATTTAACTATTTTATATAAATAAAACATATTGATTGGGAGAGATAAGATTCTTGGTAAAATCCTTATTTGTTAAAAACATAGTTTTCTTAAATGGACTGCTTGTAATCATAATATTAGATTTATGAACATTTAAATATTTAATAAGATAAAAGAAAATTCATTTTTTAATTCAGTATATTATAATTATTATAGGGTCTATTTTTGGGTTATTTTTTATAAACATCATTTAATGATGAATAGAGAAAAATAATGCTTTTTTGTTAAAAACTACATTTTTTCTAATTATTTATTAATGATAAATTATATTATAATTTTTAGGGTTAAATTATAAAAAAATATCTATTAATATAATTTAATTCAATATAATAAATTTCACTTTAAAACTAAATATAAAATCATAATAAACTTTTGTACTTCTTCCTCCAAAAAACACCATTATTTTGTCCCATCTACAAGATTAGTAGTACTCATAATTTCCCACTAAAGAGAATTGACTTTTAAAAATATAACATACACCATTTTATTCACACTAATATTTAGAGTCTAATATGGCCAAGTTAATTTTTGACCAAAATGATTAGTAAATGTGAATAAAATTAACCACAACACTTAAGGCCAATTTAATATTTATTAAAAACTAAAACATAATATTAATGGAAAATGTGATATATAAAGTTGTCCTACACTAATTTTATGTAAATATATTTTCCATACACCATAAATTCTTGTGTTTTGTTGGGTTTTTGTGACTGATTTTAGGAATGACAATATGCTCACCAATCTTCTCTCTAAAAATTCTATGTGAGTTCTTTTGCTTCCCTATAAAAGGAAAACAACTATAAAGATTCCTCACACCTCTAAATATATTATTTTCATCCATTAATAGCCCATATTGTATCCCAAAATCCCTCCCTATGACCTAGATTCCTCACCTTGGTTATAAAGCCTCGGAAGTAAGCCTTTTGGTATACACCCAAAGATGTTACCCATTTAGGAGGTAACGTATTCTCTCAAGCTCCATTCTTTTATATTCCTTCATCACCCACCCGCTCTCTTTATATGATTAATATTTAACAGCACACGTATCCTACATATACAAGGATATTGTGATTCTATGGATTCGACCT
This sequence comes from Viscum album, assembly GCA_963277665.1. Lineage (NCBI taxonomy): Eukaryota > Viridiplantae > Streptophyta > Magnoliopsida > Santalales > Viscaceae > Viscum > Viscum album. The sequence goes on from OY728151.1 coordinate 302,766,516, forward strand.
ACACTTACACACACCTCCGTCTAAAACGATGATTTTCTATTTTTCATTCACTACCTATAATGGTGGCCATTGTGATCGAAAATCTATTTATAAATAATATATATTTAATTCATAATGTCATTGTTCTTCTGTATTTTTTATAACATACCATTACGTTTTATATTATGTTTAAATATGATAATTTTGTTTGAGGAAGTGTTGACTAACACCCCATCAATGAGATATGACTCATTCATCCCAGACATGGGATATATAAAGGATGGTTATAACAAACCTATGTAACATGTATAACATAGATATGATAATAGAATTTATAATATACATATATATCATTTAGTTTCAAATTCTTTTAATATGACAATGAAACGCCAGCAGCATTCATGCGTACGTACGACCAACTGTCTCCATGAATGATGCACTTCATTTATAATATCCAAATGTTATGGACGATTCTAAATTATTATGTACGGAATATATAATATATGTTAGTCATTTTTTTAATTTTTTATATGATTAAACCTTGATATAGTGAATGTGAATGACAATTAAGACATAAAAATGTACTTGAGAAACACTCAGCAATTAACATCTGAAATAGTCAAAATAATGATAGATTGTTAACAAACATGTAATAAAATTTTGTAAGAAGATAATATATGGTATTATAAACATGAATTTGGTTATATTATTAGTCGGTAACATATTTTCATCCACTATATAATAGGATAAACACCATACAACTAGAGAAAGGTTAAGGCATGTATTTTCTTCTCACTTCTTAATTCTCTGAGAATAATTTCATATTAACTACTTACTTATTTTGTGACATGCCTACTAACAATTTTGATATAATATATCATTAACAATATTATTCTAATGATATTTTTATCTTAAATTTATTTCATAACCTTATGGAAATTATGATTTAATTGTATCAATGTTGTATAGGAAATATTATAATGTTTAAAGATTATTCTCCTCATATATTTTTAATCTCACTTCCTTTTGTTATTGTTAACTTCCATTGATGAAATAAATTTATTTTTAATAATTTTTCAATGGAAATTTAATATCACAACCATATTGTTATAAAATGGATATTAATATAACCTAACATGTATTCCATTTTTCAAACGGTGACTACTTTATCAATTTTTTCATTATTGGGGTATTATTGATAGTATTGTTGTTTGGAAGGTATGGAGTATGATATACTATTTATATTCCAATTGTTTGATCGAAATGATGTAGATGCTCAATATACAAGAGGGGGGGGGGGTTAGTTGTACACTTTAAAAAATTTCTTTGGAACTTTTAATGATAAAGATGTTTAACAAAGTTAAACAAGGTAAATTCACAAAACCCTTATGTTCTACAAACTTGCTTAATTACATAAACATGATTCCCAAAATATAATTCTGAAAAAGTGGTTCCAGAAATTTAACTTAACAAAAGATTAAAAGAACAAATATTATACCGTAAATCATATAGAATCTTATAAATCAGAGTACAAGTATAAGGAAGTATATGATAGTTTTACCATCCTCAATAATCAAAATTGCAGTGGAAAACGTGAAACAAAATTAGTAATAAGTAGTAAATATTTTAACCCAATGAGAAGGGTATGCAACAACCCTTCATAATGGTCACTTGATTTATACTTTCAAGAAAATATGTTTTACCCACACAACTGTAAACCCTCGATAAAATTATCGGATTATGTCTTGCTCTCCCCGCAAGCCCTCAACTTCAAGGTAGTCGGCACCTATGTCTTCCAAAGCAAGGAAGTCCTTGAAATTTAAGGTAGTCAACACCTCTATCTTCATATACCTAGAAACCCTCAAATGTACTCAACAACATTTCGAGTCACACAAAGTAATTCTAAACAAGATGTTCAGTTAGCATTAAGCAATAAAGTATCCCTCTCTCTAGAAATAATTTGAGTAGCATGTAATATAGATTGATCAACTTGTTGTGAGCTCTTTCAAATGAGATCCTTTTTATAGGAACAATTTCAACAGCTAGATCCCTCCTCCAATGGTTATATTTTTCCCTAAATTTTAGAGGGACCTGTATACATGTCGCCCAGGCAACAGTTATTTAGTAACTAAAACCACTTCATCCTTTTATAACCCAATCATGTGTAAGAAAAAACATGGTTTCTTAATAAAATTCATTTTTTGGAGTGTATGGAAATAAAATTTCGGAGTCTAACCTAAAACACATTTGGTGTCTTTGATTGAAGGATATCCAGATTCTGTCTTTAGAAGAATTTTGAGTTAGAATTTAGTATAATTAAACGTCTGAACATACAATTTTCAGATTCTAAATTCATAAGAATTAGGAGTCTGAATTCATATGAATTCAAAGTCTGAAAATTGAGTAGTTCAGAGTCTGAATTAAGAGAATTTGGAGTCTAAATTTAGAGAATTCGGAATCCGAATTTAGAGAACTAAGTGTTTGAACTTAAAAGAGTTTGGAGTCTGAATTCAAAGAATCTGGAATTAGAATATAGAGAACTCGGAGTCCGAACTCAGAAGAGTTTAGAGTCTGAATTCGGAGAATTCGGAATCAGAATTCAGTGAACTCTGAGTCTGAACTCAGAAGAGTTCATAGTCTGAATTTGGATCCTAAAAATTGAATGCTCTATATCTATGTATTATAAGATTCTGATTTTTTAGATATGAAACTGAATTTTATAAAAAAACAATATATGTCCAATGAAAATCATGGTAAGGATAAATTTCCTTGGGGAAAGGAAATTTCCTCATGAATATAAAACATAGGGTAAATGACATTTTCCTTATTATTAGTTGATTTTGATTTTTAAAACCATACGGAATGGAAAATTCATAAGGAAATGTTATTGACTCAACAATATCTCCCTATTTGGAAAGCCCATACATCCATAAGAAATCTAATATAAGGACACATAAAAAAATTTGACTTTGAAAGTAAAACATATATCCCTTATCACATGGGCAGTGACGAATCCTTCACCCTTAGGCTTTGGAACCACTAAGGATCGTATTATAGATATCCATAATGAGACATATCATTTTATTACATACAGAAGACTTCATGGATACGATCTCCCCTTAGATAAAATCCCTCTTACGTATGGACATTTCTTATTTACATGGTATTTTTTTTCTTTCTCCACCTTTGTGATTTTCAAAAATCAATACATGAAAATGAAATGTAAATATGGTACCTCAAATATCAGTACAAGACAAAAAATTATACAAAGAGAAACTAAAATTTTCATTACAATTGAATGAATTTATACAAGAAAGAAGATACAACAAAAGATCGAAATTGAAAAGGTTTATCCTTCCTTATACATGGGAATCATCTTCTTGACTATGGTTTTCAGCTTCTTGAGCTCCCTATAATCTTTCTCTGCTCACTTAATAAGCTGAACCTGATCCACTACTTTCTTCTCTATGTCTTTGATCTTTTCTTCCTGAGCCTTAGGAATATCAGCCAGAGCCTTCAAGGATTCTTCCTTCTTGGAATTATTTTCCTCAATCTCAATCTTGAGATATCTTTCTCTCTTCTAGCATTGGGAAACAAAATACAATTTCCTATTTAGATCTTTCACTTCTTGAATTCATGAATTCTGTTACAGAGTCATCTTTTCTTCAAAACATTTTAGGAGATCCTTGATATTCTTATCTTTGGTGTCAAATGCCTCCATGAAACTATCATGGAACCCATCAAGCTTTCTCATGTCATCTATAATTTTCACTGACCAATCAGTCATATTATATAATGATCTTTTGTGGGATTAATAGTTAATGAAAAAATTCATCAAATCTTCCTCATGATTAACACACTAGTCTATAACAATTTATACTGAATCTAATTTCTTATTCATGGTTTGTTGAAGCATTTGGAATATCAAATAAATGCTAGAAAATATTCTAATAGTTCCAACAAGCTTCTTCAGGGACTGTACTGTGAAATAATTTTACAGAGATGATGATTTCGAATCAAAAACTTCCCTTGGTGGGGTTTCTTTTTCTAGATCACCATGTTTCCTCTTTAAAGATCCACCAAATTCCTTCTTTTTCACAATAACTTTACTAGGTATATAAACAACCACATGTTTTCCCTTATCAGTTCTCAAAATGGATTCCTCATCTGAATGTTCATCTTCACTGTCAGACAGCTAAACAATTTTATCTTCATTTATCTCTAATTTCTCAGCTCTTGCCTCAGCATCATCAGGGTGTATGAAATCATGATTAGAAATATCTTCTTCAGATAGCTAATTCACTTCCTCTTCAACCCTGTCATCTTCACCTTTCTCATCTTTCCCAAGGGTTGCATTCATTGAAGACACAACTTCATATATTTGGATTGAAAGCTTCTTATATGGACTTTATTTCTTATGGAAATCTTCTTCCTGCTTAATCAACTCTGTGGGTTCACCACTTCTTTCTACTTCTTCTTAAACTTCTTATATTTATTTTTCCTAGACTTTTTCTGATGTCACACATTTCTTCCTAGGGGTCTCTGGTAAAGTGTATACCAAGAAAGATTGTTGCACTGGGATATTTTCATATGATTTCTTAGTAACCCTTAGAAGAGATTGCACAATCTCTGCTTCAGTCATCTTCTTATTCTATTTCTTTTCATTTGCATGATTTTCAAGCTCATCAGTAGTCTTATCCTTTAGAGATTTTGCTTCATCAGGGTCTAGGTGAGACATGGGATCCCATTCTTTAATGTTACACATTTCTTCCCTCCACTTAGCTACTACCTCATCTAGATAAGCTTTTTTCTTCTTAGGTTTTGGAGGTTCAGATTGGATTTCTATAGGCTCTGGGGTTTTCCTTCCTCTTATTCTTCCTTCATCTTCCTCTTCCTTACAACCTTTTTAGAAGGATCAACCACCTCCTATTTTTTTGGTATGGCTTCATCTTCTTCTTCTGGAAGTTCGTAAAATTTTCCAATTCTTTATAAAAAGCCTACTTTCATCCTCTTCAAAGTATCATCACTAACTAGCATGGCTTTGCAATTTCTGGGATTAGAACGGAAATGGATTTTTAAAGATTCTAGACACCGAGCAACTAGCTTTGAGAGAATGCCCAGATACATGATAATCTGATCTTTTATATTTCCATTCTTAATATTCTCGGTCATAATTAGAATATTCTTAACCAAGTTGATCTTTCTCAGGTTCACAAAAAAATCCAAAATATACATTTCACTCTTCTTCAAAGTATCCTTGTCACCGTTTCTCATAATGATGAATCCTTGAACCCATAATTCGAGAATACAAAAATTTGTAGATTGATTAAGAAATCTTCGGATTCTTTACATTAGAATGTCCAAGACAATACATAGACTTAACCTTATTGAAACATCCTTGATTATGAGGAAACTTATGAGATCAAAACTCAGCTTCTCCTTCAAACAGAATACCAACCAAGCTAGCAGCCTTAGTGTATTAAAGATCATAAGTCATCCCATAGATCTTGAAAGTGAACATATCTATACCTTCTTCCTTAAAAAACATATTGTTTCATAAAATTAAACTTGAAAATTATGATATAATAAATCTTCATCTCTTATCTTTGATACGAAAAAATTGTCCCATCCATTCAACATGATATTTTTTGAGATGATGGAATAATACTTGGAGATGAAGTTTGGATAAACTAAACATTCTCTATAAAACTACCACTCTGAGATTGGCTAGATAGTTTACATGTCATTCTGAGAAGATTCTTTGATAGACATTCGGAGTTGAGGATGATTTAAGAAGTTCAGAATGGTCATATATAGAAGGGCAGAACTTCCACACGCAAAGGCATGAGTTTCTATAAAGGAAAACCATTGGGGTCCTTTATATAGGTGTTTTAAGTGATAGTTCATCTTCTATAGTCAATCCAGTGGTTGAGAAACCCTCTAATCATATCTAACGGTTGAGATGATAGCTTCAAGGGGTATTTTATAGAATCTGATCATTTGAGGTTTTAAAAAAAACATTCAGATTAAAGGAAAAGTGATTCCAAAAAATTGTAAAAACAAAATGAAAATACCAACAAGTAAAAGATGATTACAAAAACTCATGAAATTAAACAAACCTTTCGAATATGTAGGAAGATTATTCATAATGAGGAAAATTCTTCTTTAAGAACATTAGATTGAAAAATTTTTATTGTGAAAATTTTGAAAATATGACTACGAAAAATATAGAAAATATCACTATGAAAAGTTTTATTATGAATGATTTAAAAAAGATTACTATGAATATTTCCATTATGAAATCTTTCAAAAAATCTAACTATGAAAATTTTCATTATGAAAGGTTTAGAAAAAACATTAAAATGAAAAATTTATAGACTGCGAAATTTTTTTTTGACAACGATGTTTTTTTAGACATCTAAAAAACAAATGTACTCCACCTATGAAAATGAGATTCTTACTGTATGGAGATACATTTCAACAATAAGTTAATAGGGACGATTACCTTAAATTTATCATTCATAGCTTCTATTTCATGTTTTCAAATTTAGCTGAGGGTAAATATTTTGTGAAAATATCATCAAGTTGATCTTGCATTCCGATAAATTGAAGAATGATATCTCGTTTTTGTGTGTGATCACTAAGAAAGTGATGCCTATTTTCTATGTGTTTTGAACCAGAGTGATGTGCATGGTTTTAATATAGGGCAACGTCACTAGTTTTATCACACAATTTTTTTGTTTTGGTAAAACTCATACCATATTCTATGAGTATGTGTTGCATCGACAACACTTGAGCATAACAACTTAAAGTTGCTGCATATTCAGCTTCAGTTGTGGAAAGTTCTACTGAGTGTTGTTTTTTTCATAACCGTGAAACTAATGAATCTCCTAATAAATGACAATTTCTGGATGTACATTTATTATCCATTCTTGATCCACCAAAGTTAGCCTCTGAAGAACTCTTTAAAACCAAATCGTTTCCAGAAGTATAAAAGAGTCCAAGATCCATGCTTCACATTAAGTAGAGAAAAATTATTATCACTCCTTTTAAATGATATTTCTTTATATTGGATTGATATCTTGAATATAAGAATACTAAAAACATTATGTCTGGATGACAAGCAGTCAAGTAAATTAGATTTTCTATCATACCTCTAAAACATGTTTGATCTACTTGTTTCCCATCTTCATCTAGATCAAGTGAATTTGGGGTACAAATGGTAGTACATATACTTTTAGTGTTGTTATATCCATAATTTTTAAGAAGATATTTAATATACTTATGTTGAGATATATTGATTCCTTCTGGTTTTTGAGAAATTTAAAAAACTAGCAAAAATATTTACTCACCCATCATACTCATTTCAAACACGAAATTTAATAGATCCCCAATGGAATAAGTTAATGATTACTGAGTTGAACCAAATATAATTTCATCAACATAAATTTAAACAATCAAAACATTTTCTTATCTTTCTTTATAAAAATATTTTGATCTTCATTTCTCTTATCATAATTATTTTAAAGAACAGTTCTTGTATGTCGATCATACCAGTCTCGAGGGTCTTTCTTAAGTCCACAAAAAGATTTGTTATGTTTAAAAACATGTTATGGATGTTTTGTATCTTCAAAACTAGGAGTTTATACAAAAAAAATTCCTCTTGAACATAACTATTATGAAATGGATATTTCACATCCATTTGAAAATGTTTGAAATTGAAGAATGGTGAAAATAAAAATAGAATACAAATAGATTCAAGTATAACTATAGGAGCATTGGTTTCTTCATATTATATTCCTTCTTATTGATTATATCCTTTAGCAACCAATATTGCTTTATTTCTTACAATGATTCCATTTTCATCAAACTTCTTTCTAAAGACCCGTTTTACTGCAATAACAGAAGTTTCCTTATGTATTTCATCCAAGGTCTAGAATTTATTCAATTCTAACTAATTTAGTTCATCTTCCATAGATTTTATCCAATCATCATCACCTAAAGATTTATTAGTTTTTTTTGTCCTAATTGGGAAAGGAATGATAGATGTTTAACTTCATTTCATAAGGAATTTCTATTCCTTACAGTTTGATTTACATCACCAATAATACTATCAATACGATGATTATTTAGAAATAACTTATTTGAGATTTGTAAAACCTATTCATCAGCATAGTGTAGGAAATCTTTTGAGGTTAATGTTTCAAAAATATCTTCTTGGAAATTTTTCTTTATCAGAAGGATCTTCTAACAAAGGATGATAATCAGCTTTTGAAGACACATCTGAAGATGTTGGTTGACGTTGTTTACAAACAAAGGGATCTGTTTCATCAAATTTGACATGTACTGTTTCTTCGACAGTGCAAGAATTTTAATTGAAAACTCTATAAGCCTTAGAATTTGTTGAGTATCCTACAAAAATTACTTCATCAAATTTTGGTGTGAATTTGTGTAGATTATCTTTGGTATTCATAATGAATACCTTGCAACCAAAAAAATCGAAGTAGGAAATTCTAGGTTTTCTACCATTCCATAACCCATAAGTCCTTTTACTGAGAACAGGTCTGATCAATACTCTATTTAAAGTATAATAAGCAGTACTTATAGCTTCAACCCAAAAATTATTGGATACCGAGTACTCACTCAACATGGTTCTTGTTATCTCTTGAAAAATTCTATTTCTTCTTTCAATAACACCATTCTGTTAAGGTGTTCTAAGTGCTGAGAAGTTATGAGTAATACCTTTTCTACTACAAAAAGTTTCAAAATCTGAATTTTGATATTCTCTTCCATGATTAGTATGAATAGTTATCAATGGAATGTTTTTATCATTTTTAACATGGTCTCTAAAAAATTTGAAATATGAAAAATACTTAGATATATTTGCTAAAGAATATACCCACGTAAATATAGTGTAATCATTAACTAATACCAATACATAATACATGCCTCTAATGCATCCAATTTTTGTTGGACCAAAAAGATCCATATACACCAACTATAATGCATTAGTAGTTGCGACTTCACTAACAGATTTAAAACTTGATTTATGTTTCATGCCATATTGACAAAGATCACAAACTTTTGAAGAATCAAATCTAAGCTCTGGTAGATCCTTAACTAGTCTTTTCTTAGATAGTTTTCATATTTTCCTAAGGTTACAGTGTCCTAGCCTTCAATTACATAACAATGAATGATCTTCCATTGCACTTAGGCAATGTAATTATTGGCTCTTAAGGTCTTCTATGTTTAGTGTGTATATATTCTCTTGCCTATGAGAAGAAAGAATAAACTCTTCCTTGTAATTGTGTACTAAGAACCGGTCATTCCAAAAATTCACAAGGTAACCATAATAACATAATTGACTTATACTAGTGAAGTTGTCCATAAGACCTTTAAAAAATAAAACATTTTAATTCAATGCTTTTCCACGAATAACAATGTTACCTATACCTATAATTTCTCCCTTAGCATTATCTTCGAAAGTTATGTTTCCTCCATTCGTCTTGATAATATTTTCAAAGATGTTTTTGTTAACAGTCCTATGTTTGGAACATTCACTATCCATGTACCACGTGATGTTGATGGTACTTTCTCTATTTTTATGAAAATAACAATGTTAGACTTTCGGAATCCAAACATTCTTGGATCTGGAAACCTCAAAAAGAAAAATCTTGGGAATCCACATCTTCTTTGAAAAATAAGAATTATGAAATCCTAATGATTTGGTTTCGTTTAATGAAAACCTTTTTGTCCAGTGTCCACCACACTAACACTTAGTACAGGAAGGAGCACTATGAGTAACAAATTAATTGTTACTAAAAATCATTTTATAACTAGTATAACCAAAACTAGAACTATTCCTTATAGGTCGTATTTGAGAATACATCTTATCAATATTTTCTATACCTAAGGTAAAGTTTGAAAAAAACATCCATAATGCATATATTGCGGATTTTAGTCTAATAAATAAGTTCTTGTCTTCCAAAACATTATATTTAGTACTAGAGTTTTGCTTGGAAATATTTTTCTTTGAAATTACTTTTTCTAGAACCTTAGAATGTTTATCCTTCTCAGAATTTACGTCCTCAAGGTTTTTTGTAATACATTTAAAATAAAATAATTCCTTATCATGATCTTTAGAGTGATCTGATATTTCTTTAGTAAGTATAGAAATCATATAATTTGCCTTATCATGTTTTTTCTTAACTTTAGAATTCTTATTCTCATAATGCATAGAAAACATAGAAACATCTTCATAGGTAAGTAATTAATTGTCCTAATCAGAAGTAGATTCTTCATCTAGATAGATATAACATTTACCATTACTATAATAAAAATTTAAGGATACATTTTTCATAGATTCAACATTGTGTACCGTAGCCATTTAGTAATGATTTTCAATAGGTATTCTAGCTATTAAACAAAGATTCTTTTGACCAGAAGATTCATAATCTGATGATTAATCTGAAGAGTCACCACCACTCGCACTCTAGGTGTCATTAGCTTTCAAAAAATCCTTAGCTTTAGATTTTTAGTACTTCTTTATTTTTCTTTCATAATTTTTTTCCTTCCTTTCCTTTCTCTTATGCATAAGACAATCAGGTATTATATGTTCATCTCTCTTGAATTCATAAGAAGTGACTTTTGGGCATTTCTTATCTTTTCTTCCATTCTTTTTGTATCTGGATTGAAAGTTCTTTTGTCCATCAATCCTATTCATTCGTCGAGCACAATTGGATAGTTCATTTTCTGAAGATTCACTTCCTCTATATTTGGATTCTATAACAACATTCTTAGATTTAGATCTTCTAACTCTCTCAGGAGTCTTGGCTTTCATATGATTTTAATTTGTTATAAAAGCAACACTGTCATTCCTATTATTCTTCTTAATTTTATCAGCATCTCTCTTCATTCTATTCACATGTTGGAGAATAGTTCTAAAAAGTTCATCAAGATAAATTTGAGTGACCTTTATATTCTCATCAATAGCAGTTCTCTTGGATTCCCACTCATTGGGCATGATACCAATGATTTTTTCTAGAAGAGCTTCATCATCGAATCCTTTATCACCCATAGATTGTAAAATATTATGAAAAGTCATAAATAATTGTTGTACCTTACATATGGGTTCTCCATAAGGAAAGCAGAAATCGTGATATTTAGCTGGGAGCATGGCTCTTCTAGTTTCAATTACATTAGAATTTCTAAGGTGAGTAACTTCAAGATTCTTCCAAATACAATTTTATTCTTCACATGTTGAAATTTGTCTATATATAATTTGACAAATGGAAAAAATCAATGAATTTCATACCTTATAATTTAGTTGATATTCATGCTTTTCTTTGTTGGTAAAAGTACTAACTACCCTTTCAGGGATTTTATATCCTCCATTAAGTATAAAAAAAATTTCTACTCTAGTATTGATAATAAATGTCATCATTCAATCTCTCCAAAATTCAAAATCATTCCCATCAAAAATATGTGGTCTAGTAGGATTCAAGTTTTCAATGGGACCAACATTGATTCCTGCCATCTTAAAGAAAATCATTCCACACAAACTTGTTAGTTATAAAAGTTTTCAAACAATGATAAAAATAGCCTAAGTAAAGAAAATATAGTACAATTAAAAACTTGAGAAAGAAAAATAAATATGTGAATATAATTATTTCATATACATCCTCTGATTCCAATTATTAAGAAGGTATGGAGTATGATATACTCTTTAGATACCAACTGTAGGGTCTAAATTATGTATATTCTCAATATACAAGAGGGGGGGTGAATTGTACACTTTAAAAACTTATTTTGGAACTATTAAAGATAAAGATTTTTAAAAAAGATAATCAAGGTAAATTCACAAAACCTCTATGTTCTACAAACATTCATAATTCTGAAAATATGATTTCAAGAATGTAATTCCAGAAAGGTGGTTCCAAAAAAGAAACTTATCAAAATTTTACCAGAATAATGATTCTACCTTAAAGAGTATAAAATATTTCAAATCAAAGTACATGTATAAATAATTATAAGATAGTTATACTTTCTTCAACAATAAATATTGTAGCGGAAAACACGAAACAAAACATGTAACAGTTAGTAAATCATTTAACCTGAAAAGAATGGTATCCAATAACCTTGGATAATGGTCCCTTGATAAATTCTTTCAAGAAAGTATGTCTTACCCACACAAGGGTAAGCCCTCGATACAATGATCAGAGTATGTATTGTTATACACGCAAGCCCTCAACTTCACGGTAGTCGGAACCTCTGTCTTCCTTAGTAAAGAAGTCCACAAACATTAAGGTAGTCGACACCTCTGTCTTCCTATCCCTGGAAGCCCTCCAATGGAATCAGAATCATTTGGAGTTTCATGAATCAATTTTGAACAAGACGTTCGGTACACACTAAGAAATAAAGTCTCTCTCTCGAAATCACTTCATCAGCATGTAATCTATATTGATCAACTTGTTGTGATCTCATTAAAATGAGATCCTATTTATAGTCACAACTTCAGCGGTCGGCTCCCTCCTCCAACGATCATATTTTTCCTTGAATTTCGGAGGGACCCATACATGTGTCACTCAATCAACAGTTAGTTAGTAACTGAAATGACAACATCGTTTTATAACCAAAACAATAGTAAGAAAAAATATTGTTTCCAAACAAAATATATTTTTCAGAGTGTCAGGAAATAAATGTTCAGAGTCTAAACAAAAACACATTCGGTGTCTATGATACAAGGATATTTGGATTCTGTCTTTAGATGAATTCAGAACCTGAAATATACATAATTCCAGAGTCTAAATTTGAAGGAAATTCTAGAGTCTGGATTCATTAGAATTTTGAGTCGTCATTCAGCTAAATTTGCAGTCAGAATACATAATAATTCAGAGTCTAAACGTAGAATAGTTCTGAGTCTTAATTTGGGGAATTCAGAATCTAAATTCAATGAACTCGGAGTCTAAACTCAGAAGAGTTCAGAGTATGAATTCAGAGAATAGGGAATCTGAATTTAAAGAACTCAGAGTTTGAACATATAAATGTTCAGAGTATGAATTTTGAGAATTTAGAATCTGAATTCAGATAACTCGGAGACTAAACTCAGAAGAGTTCGGAGTCTGAATTTAGATCATGAAAATAGAATGCTCTATATATATGTATTTTATGATTCCGAGGTTTTATATATCAAACATAATTTTATAATTAGGGAAAATATGAACAATTAATAACATGGTAAGGATAAATTTCATTAGGGATGGAAATTTTCCTTATGAAAGTAAAACATAGGGTAAATAAAATTTTCCTTAAGATAAAGTGTTTGTGATTTTCAAAACAAGGTTGAATGGAAAAGTAATAAGGAAACCTTATTGACTAAACAATTTTATTTATCATTAAATATGGATATTTGATAAGTAATAGTTGTTATTTTTATTATTAAATATTATTAATTATTTGGACTTTCAATGATAGGTGGAGCCCAGACTTTATGTAGCTCCATGATGCATTAACATGTTCTCATGAGACAAATAAGTTTTCCATGTTAAACAAATTTTTATTTATGTTTTAAATCATCTTTTTAAATGTCTTGATGTTAATAGTTTATCATGTTCCTAAGACATGTCATCTGATGAGAATGAAATTTAACTTATTTTTCATTAGTTATTAATTTTAAATGAGATTTTGCATCGATGTACCTATAGATGTAGTTCATTCACAATTTATTGTTTTATGGAATTCATTTTAGTTTCTTACTTTCCACATTATTTATGCATTATCTAGTTTTGTTTATAAAAAGTGTTATCACTTATTTACCCTTCCAAATAGATTGATTCTTTATTTATTCTATTGTACTTATCATTTTTGAGAATCTGAGCTCACCCTTAATATGATTCAAACAAAATTTTATGAAGAAATTAATATTGAATAATGTTTTGATAATGGATTTTACATAATTTTATCATGTAACATGTTTTATTCAATTTTCCCAATTTATTATGGCTATTTAGTATGTAATATGGATTTAAAATACAACTAAACTAAATGGTGCTTTAATATTTTCTTCATTGTAATAAATAAAATTTAATGTAACAATGCACCAGCTCTGGTATTTTGGGATTTAGGTGTTACAATTGGTATTAGATGAAGTTTAGAAACAAACAAGAAAAATAGATTTAGAAGAAAAAAAATATTAGGGCTTATAACCCTAAGATATAAATTTATGTTAATTGTAGAAGAACATCCAAGAATTTTGGTGAGGTATATATTATGTGGGTATTCAAGGAAATAAATCCTTATCTAGAAACTATATGTTGATGCGGCTCTGACACAAAAATACATATGAGTAACAACTCAGACAAGGAGTTCCGAGCATGACTCGGTGTAACCAGGTACATGAAAATGGGCCTTACCATGCCCCTGGTTTAAAGATCCCATGGGATACACTTACAATAATTCACATTCTCTTTACCAATCTTTATGAAGGATTTGGAAGTAATGATTTCTCCAAAGTAACCATATATTATGATTCCATGATTTATGATGCGTATATTTATGTTATGTGCAATTTAATTTTTAGAGTTACATAGAGTTCATAATTTTATGATCTAATCTAGTATATGTTATTGTCTAGAAATGTCCCTTAGAAGGAATAATTTTGTCAAAAATCATGGAAAATGATGATATTTATCTCCAAAGGAAACCAATACAGTTGGTATTGTAACATAGAAAATCATTGAAATATTAGGGAAACGTAATCTGGGTATGAAAAATAACCTTTCCTGAAGTGAGAAACTTATTCAATGAATGGAATATCCCTTGTTATATCTTGTCATGCAACAGAAACCCTCCCCCCCCCCCCCGTAGTGGTAATACTACTCCAATTGTAGATTAGAAATGGATTAAAACTCTTGAGAAGATATTTACATCTATATAATGCATTGTAGAAAAATGTTACAATTGAGTCCTATTATCTCTAAAGTGATGTTGATCAGTGGTGGCCTCTAATACAAAATATAGGTGAAGAATAAGAAACTGAAATCATAGAATGAAGGACTTTTAATGAGTCTTTCCTTGACAATTGTGATAAAAAAAATTATGATGAAGATAGTTTTCCTTAGATAAATGTAAAATGAATAAGACAGTGTAGTAGGTTATGTAGCTGTATTCACTAGGCTATCCAGGAATTCTTTGAATTATATATGTAGAACTGAGTGCAATATCAAACAATTTTTTGAATATCATAAACCAAATCATTGAAGGGAAACGGTTTCTCTTAATTTTTCATCATATAAAGAAATTGGTTAATGTGAAATTAAGGTGGAGATGGAATTTTCTGGAATCAATATGTTCAAGGGAAACCAATACAGGAAGAGGTCATCTGAGCACCATTTGAAAGGTAATTCAATGAAGAAAAATAAGTTTGATAGATTCCTATCTTGTGAAAACATTGGGAAAAATCACCCTAAAAATGTTTAAAGGGACAATGAGTTTGATATAAATGTAATGATAAGAGTCACCAGGCTCCTGAATACAAGGGGAATAATCTAATCAATGATGTCCAGTGCTATAATTTCAAGGAGATGGGAAATTATGAAAATGATTGTCCCAAGTGTTAGTGCAGTCTATTATAGAAGAGGCCATGTTGAAATGCCCAAGAATATGTGATCACTAAAACAAAGGTAGAATTTCCAAGTTATGTGGTGGAACATATAGTAATATTATCTTTAAATATACCCAATGATTTATTTGATTCTGTATCATCACACTATTTTATATCTACTCAGTTAATCATGAAAATTATACACTTCCCATTTTATTTAAAAAGAGTGTATTTAGTCAACAATCCTAAGGGATGTATCATTACAACATATATTTGTTGGCCAGTCCCAATTATGACATATAAGCACACATTATGTTCTGAACTTCTTTCAATACCAAGGGTTGATTTTAATATTATCCTCAGTATGGAGTGGATCTCTAGATATAATAAAAAAACTTGTTGTAAGAGCAATGAGATTTCTATTTTTGACTAGGATGTATAATCCCTCATAATTAGAGAAGAATATTAATATCTATATTTTTATTTTGATCTGTCCTCAATAGATCTACTAAATGAAATTAATGGAGAGGAATAGAAAACAATTTCTACTATTGAATTAGGAAATCTCCAACTTGATGATGTACATATTTTGTAGGAATACATTGAAGTATTTCTTGAGGATTTACCTAGACATACCCCAGAAAATGAGTTTAATTGTCCATTTATTTATTGCCTAATGCAAGACCAATATCGAAGAATTTCTATATAATGGACCATGTTGAATTAGTTGAATTGAAGAAACAACTAGTCGATTTGGGTAGTAAAGGACATATTCACCCTAGTGTTTCACCTTAGGGTTCCCGAGAAATTTTTTTCAAAAATAAATATAGATCTCTGAGGTTCTGTGTTGATTATAGGGAAATCAATTTCATTACAATAAAGAACTTGTATCATATACCTCATATTGATTATTATTTTATCAACTACTTAGAGATCATTATTTTTCAATGATTGATCTTTGTTCAGGGAATCAATAATTTTGAGTGGAGAAGGAAGAAATTAGGATGAAGGATTTCTGGAAAATGTATAGACATTACGAGTTTATAGTATTTCTAATATGGATGACTAATCCACCCAATATTATTGTGGACCTCATGAATAGAATATTCAAAGAATATCTTGAAAATTTTGTTTTATTAATGATTAATGATATTATGGTGTATTCTAAAACCTTTTAGGATAACTTGAACATCATCCTTTTGACACTTATAATGGAAGAGTTATTGGGGAAATTCATTAAATGTGATTTCTAGCTTCAATATTTCTCTTTTCTAGGTCATATTGTCTCTAAAAATTGAATATTAGTTTATCCTATAATTAAAAAGTTTTTCACAGAATGGCTTATTCCAAAAAACCTAACTGAGGTACGTAGTTTCTTGGTTTGGTAGGTTATTATATGATATGTGTTTATAATTTTTCCCTATTTTCCAACACCTTATCAAATATGACATGTGAATGTGTTAAAATATGCTTGATGAAGGAATGTAATGAATTATTTCATGAGATAATGGGAATAATAGAAAATCATCAAATATTTACTTAACCATCTATTATTGATTAGTCTTTTCATATATAGTCATAGATCAAAGAAGCGACATGTTTATATCCAAATGAAAAATGAAAATGTTAGTACGTGTCTGTCAAGGAAATTGTAGACTCTAAAAAAACTACCCAACCCATGATCTGGATATATAAACTATATTATTATCTTTGAAAATATGGATACATTACCACTATGGGAAAATATGTGTCAAATATAGAGATCATAAAATCATGAAATACATATTCACAGAGAAGGAACTCAACATGATTCAAAGGCACTGGCTCAAGCTACTCTGGGATTATGATTTCTCAATACACTACCACATAGGGAAAGAAAATATGGTGGAAGATGAATTATTCAGCATATATCATAGAGTTATGTCCTAAAATTGTATTGAGATAGATTGTAGGTTCATTGATCTATTGAATATTTATATGGTTATTTCTATGAGAGGGGAGATATCAATCATTTATCTAATGATTGAAAATCAATCATTAATAATGATAATATATAATTATCAATCAGATGAGGAGGAGTTTAAAAAGATAATAAATGGTTTGAATGGTGTAAAATTAATAGATATTGTTTGTTAATAATGTTCTCTACCATTTGGAAAGAGGCTATGTGTTCTATTTTTACTTGAGCTAAAGATGTAATTTTTCAATGATGCCCAATGATCAAATTTCTCTATACACCACGGGAGAAGAAATATGTATAAATATTTAAGAGAACACATTTTGTTGGATAACATGAAGTGTTAAATTACTTAATATGAATCATGATGTTTGGTTTTTCAATAAGTGATATATGTAGCACAAGATCCTAAAGTATTTCTACAACCTCTTCCTATCCCTGTGTGGAAATGGGATGAAATTAATATAGACATTGTTATATGACATCAAAATAATCCTAGAAAGAATTATTCAATATGGTATATTGTTGATTTTCTAACCATGTATGCACATTTATTTATAATAAGTGATGATATTTCTCTTGAGCACCTCAAAAGGATCTACATTAATGAATATTTATGACTTCTCGGTACACCTCTACCATTATCTATAATAGAGACCCCCTATTTACATCAAAGGTCTTGAAAAATATTAAAAATGATATAAAAATATAGCTTCACTTGAGCACTACCTACCATCCACAAGCTGAAGGATATCCTAAAAGAACAATTCAAACAATGAAAGTCATGTTGAGTTCATGATCACTAAATTTTCAAGTCATGTGGGATCAATAGTTACCTTTTTGGATTTTTTCTATAATATTATTTTCCATTCAAGAATACAAATGACAGCGTATGAAGCATTATATGGAAGAAGGAATCATAACAAAACTTATTGGGATGAATATGGATAATGTAAACTCATAGGCCCAGATATTTTTGAGGTGACGATGATGAAGGTGATGGATATTAATTCCCATATCAAAACAGGTCAAAGTAGGAAAAAGAGTTATTCCAATAATCGGAATAAGTATTTGGAATTACAAGGGGGATCATGGTTTTCTTATGGTATCTATATGGAATGGTTCTTTTAGATTCTATAAGAAAGGAAAACTTAGTCCACGATGCATTGGACCCTTTTAAATTCTCGAATGAGTTATAATCATTGCTTATCATTTAGCGTTGTTGACATATATCACAAGGGTTCAAGATGTGTTCAATGAATCCGTGATAAGGAAGTATATACTGGACCCAAATGATGTGATCAGATCTGATGGAATTGATTTTGAACCTAAAAATTCATATTGTGAACAACTCATCCAGATTCAGGACACCATAGAGAAAGTATTTTGGAATTGGACGACTCGCTTGGTAAATGTACTCCGGGGAAATCGAGAAATAGAGGAAATAACATGGGATCCAAGTCATTCTATGAAGGAGAAATACATATATATTTTTAAAGGTAGTTTCCCAAAAATATATTGGATGAAATTTTTGTATGATGGAATATTTTATCACCACAATTATTAACCATATTTACCTTTAGATATCTCTGTAATATTCCCAACACCAACTTGCCGTACAATCCCTGCAAAACTGAGTTTCTATGAAACATCATTATATATAAATAAGTAATTAAATGAGATAATTGTTAAATAAAAGTTAAAGGAATTTATAGTAATATTAATAAATAATTATCATATCTTGTTTATAAATATATAACATAAATAACATATATTGATAGTGAAAGATAATATTTTTCATAATGTCATTTTCTATAAAAAATATTATTTTCTTGAATGAGTTAATTTTAATAATAAAATTAATATTCAACAAATTTAGAAATTAAATTTTATAAAGTGAATATCATTTTTGAATTCATGACCTCAAAATTATCCTAGGGTAAAATTTTTGTATTTTTATGAGAAACATCAATTTTTGATGAGTAGTGAAAAATTCTTCTTTTTAGTTAAAAACTAGCATTATGTCTAATTAGTTATTAATTATAATGATATTATAATTTTTATAATGTTAAATTAGTTAAATAATACATCTATTAATACAATTTAATTCATTATTATAAATTTAACATTAAAATTCAATATAAAATCACAACAAACATTTGATGTTTTTCTTACCTAAAACACTGTTATTTCGTCACTTCCATGATAGTAGAACTAATACTTATTTTGTTATTTCTATGAATTTAATTTCAAAATTCTAAAATAAAATATTTTATTTAGTATAATATTTTCTATTCTAATATGTCCAGGATAATGTTTTACCAATATTATTTGTAAAAAAGATTAAATTTAATCATATCAGTTAAGGCCAAAATAAGATTAATTAGGGACTAAACCTTAAATTTAATATCCCAAGTGACCTATAATGATTCCATACACTCAATTAATGTCCATAGTTTATATATAAAGCCTCCATTCTTGTTTTTTTGTTTGTATTTTTTTAATTAAGATCATTTTTAATCCTAACATGTCTCTAAAAATCAATGTGAATCATTTTTCATCCCTATAAATAGCCATAACATCTACCCATTCCTCACAATACTAAAACATATTCATTTATTCCAATATTTAACCACCCAAAGTTTTTTAAATGGAAATTACCTTCTTATAATTATTTCCTAAAATAAAATTAAAACACAAAATAATTAACTACTAAGTGCTAAATGACCTTAAACATATGTTTGCCACTTCTGTGTTATGAATTATGAAAATCTAACCTTCACGGTTGTGTTCAAGATGATATTTGGAGTCTAACAAAACAAAAATAATTTTTGGTGAATAGTAACCTAACCTTATTAATAGAAACATAACCTTATGAATAGTGATATACCCTAATGAATATTAAGCTTACATATGATAGTAAAAAAATAATATTCAAGTGAAAGTATGATATGCCTATATTTTAGAATAATTAAATGAATGTTTTAAAGCTAGTTTTTTAATAATAAATTATGATTTTAATTAAACATTAAATTTATCATATTTAGAAAATTATTTTCTAAAAAATGGACTTCATTTATGGATTCTACACATCAAAAAATGGTTGGGGTGAAATTTGGGGGTCCTTCTGAATTACTTGAATTTTTTGATGAAGAGTGAAGTACCATAATTTAAAAAATAAGATAAATAAGCTAATTACAGGGTCATGTGTGATGTTCTGCTGATGTAATCCCACTTGGTTCAGGATCACATGATAAAATTACTATTCATTGTCATTCAAGACTCACTATACATTGTCTTATAAAAAATTAAAAAACCAATGAATTTTATATTAAAGAAACCCATCTCTCATTCCACTATAAAAACCACCATTCACACCCTCATTTACTCACACCTTTCATGATTGAATACTTTTCTAAACTCTTCCCAAAAATCCTCTCTAGCCCCTCCCCCAGGTCTAAGAACTTCTGGTCACATAAAAAGACCAAGCTGAGTCCCTTAAGTTCGATCTCATGTGGAGGATTCGAGAGGTAATTTCTCTCCCTCTTCTCCTTTAATTTCCTTTCAATTTCAAGTTCATTTGTTGATCTATCCCCACCTATCATAATCCAAATGAAAATTTTACTCCATTATAATACATGTAATGAAATTTTATTTTGATAATGGTGTATTATATCATCCTATAATTTTCCCTCTTCCTTTTATTTTATTAAAGTGAACATTGTTCGTGAGGTGTTAATTTGTCTCCTTTAAGAAAGACATGCTTTCTTCATCCATTTCAACCTTTAGATCTGGTCGTGAAACCATTATTCTGGTTGAACCTGACTTTTTTATATGTATTATTCCTTATTTAATGTTCGATAACTAACTTATGACCATATTACTAGTGTTATAATAAAACAAGTTCATTATGATCAAAAAACTGTTCAAATTATCCCAAACAATCATCATTTATTTCTTATCTAATAATTCATCCTCATGGATCTAATATGATTCATTATAAGATAACAAAAAATCTTGTAATATCATTAATAACATGTAATATCAGTTCTGGATGTTCACATATATTCTACCCAAATTTCAATTTAAGAATACAAGTGAACCACTCAAGAAAACGAAAAAAACAAACATTCTCCATCAATGTTTTAAAACTCTATAACTCATCCAAAGGCACATAAAATCACTTAATGAAACCATAATGAACCATATTAATGTACACAAGGTTATGTATTTCTAATTAATGAATATAATTTCATTATACATGAAATTAAAGAGAAGGAAGCATTCATATACAAGGTAAGGGGAAATTCTCGAACCCAACTTTCATCCTTTGGGTTCTCCCTCTTTCACTCCATTTTTGATATGGTAACATCATAAAAATAATTTTTTAATCATTATCTTACCATTTTTGGGATATCCATGTTTTATAATTTAGATTATGTCAATCCAAATGTTTTCCAAATGAAATCTTCTTTTAAGAACTCAACTTTTACCTCTCATTCATGGTTGATGGTTCTTGTATCAAGTATGTTGTTCCCTCTTTCATTTGGGAACCCAAAGATTATGAATGTATTGTTATGACATGAAGCCCATACCTTACCATGGGTTAGTTATCATCATTATTTATATATTTTCTATGTGTAATGCATGATAATGATAATATTATGAGGTGATGGGTGCACCAGGAATTATACAGCGCTCCAATGCATTGGGGAAAGTGTTGAATCTCTTGAGTAAATGTGAAATGATGTTTTAACAAAATTATATCTTGGTTCACATGTATTTGTGGTATTTAACCAATAAGACATGATGTTTCATTTTTTATGCATTCCCACATTACAAGTCTTATATTTATTCTACCTCTCATGTTCATGATCTTTTTCTCATGCTATGATTATTCTCACCCCATGGTATATTCTTATTATCTATCCTCTTACTGGGCTTTTAGCTCACCCATTTGGAGGTATATTCTTAGGTGGATACATATACTAAGGACAGGAAAATTTCTAATAAGAATCTAGAGATGAATAAATTAAATAAAATTTTATGCTTGATGTTGTAATTGCTATGTGTAGTCCTAGTTTTTCCAAGACAATAAACCTTTGGATCCTATTTTTGTAATATTATTATGTTGTTTAGCTTAAAATAATGTACCAGTAATGTAAGAAAAGGTTGGGTCACTATACAATAGCTGCCTAAATTTTCTCCCAATATCCATCCCCATGACCTAGAATCATCACATAGTTCAGAAATCCTCTCAAGGAATCCTTTTGAAATACACTAAATGAAGTTACTCAATTAATTGGTAATGTCTTCTCTTAAGCTAATTTCCTTTATTTTCCTTATTAACCCCTCCACTCTCTCTATTCCTATTTTTGTATGAAAATAATACTTTCCAAAATATACTATGATGTCTTTAGGATATGGTTTTTCACTACCCTTACAAACTCATCCATCTAATAGATATTGAACATACTTTTTCTATATACGACGAACTACTGCCTCACAAAACGATGATTGTTCATTTTTCATTCACCACCTATCATGGTATCCATTATGATCAACACACTATTTATATATAATATATATTTCAATGAATATTTATTTTTCCTTCTGTAATTTTTATTTATAAAATATTTTTCTTCTTTTCATCATTTGTAAATACAATAATTTCATTTGAGGAAGTGTTGACTACCACTCCATCAAAGTAATATGACTCGTCCATGCCTTTTATGGAACATATAAAGGATATTTCTAATAAAAATATGGAATAGTTATAATATATATATGATAATGTAAATTATAATATATATATATAACATTTACTAGTAAATTATTTTTATACAATAAATAAATAAAAGTTGTGTTAATGCATACGTATGGCCTAACGT
Source organism: Viscum album (assembly GCA_963277665.1). Lineage (NCBI taxonomy): Eukaryota > Viridiplantae > Streptophyta > Magnoliopsida > Santalales > Viscaceae > Viscum > Viscum album. The sequence continues at coordinate 302,789,944 of OY728151.1, forward strand.
CTCCATGAATAGTGAACATCATTTCTAAAATCAAAATATTATAGTCTATTATAAATACATATGTAATGAATATATAATATAATTTTTTCATGGTTTACATTCTTTCGATAATGAAGCTATGATATATGTAATGATAACAACAAATAACTCATCAAAATGTACTTGATAAAACTATGCAATGAAGACCTAAAATAATAAAAATAAAGAAAAATTATTAACAAATGGGTAAAAAATACTGTAATATGTAATATATTGTATTATTAACATAGTTGGGGATCTGGTTTTAGTTAGTAACGTATTTTAAGTAAATATAGAGGATGTTAATGACCATTCAAAAAGTGGATGATTATGGTAAGGATTTTCATCTCACATTATAAATATGTGATATTAATGTCATATTCACTACTTACTTCTTTTTTTTCCACACAAACATCCTATTTCTATATACAATATCATGGTTCCAATTTTTATCATTATATTTTTATATTAAATTGATATAATACCCTTATGTAGATTGTGATTAAAATTTTCCAATGTGGTATGGGACACATTGGAATGTTTAAAGATTATTCTCCTCAAATGTTCTTAATCTCACTTCTTTTTGTGATTGTTAACTTCAATTGAAGAAATAAATTTATAGTTATCATTTTTCATTGGAAATATTATTTAATATCCATATTTTTATATAATGGATATTAGTATTTCCTTACCCATATAAAATTTTCATATGGTGATTACATTTACAGTTATCTGATTATTGGGGTATTATTGATTTATCCATATTTTTCATTAAATACGGTTATTTAAAAAGGCATATTAGCTATTTTTATTATTCAATGTGAAGAATTATTTGGATTTTTAATGATGGGTGGAGTGAAGAGTTCATATAAATCCTTGATACATCAACATGTTCTCATGAGACCAATAAATTTTCCAAATTAAATGGGTTTCTATCCATTCTTCAAACCATCTTGTGAAAGGTCTTTATGGTAATATGTTTTTTTGTAACATAGACATAACTTCAAATAAGGAATAAATTTCCCATATTTATTATTATTTATTAGTTATCCATGGTATTTTTCATTGACATATTTATGGACGTAGTTAATTCTTAGTTTATAGATTTATGGCATGTGTTTTATTTCTTACTTGCCACATTATTTATTCCACATATAATTTTTTTTGTGGAATGTTTGTTTATTTATATTCCTTTCCATATAGATAGATAAATTATTTCATAGATTATAATTACCCTTAAAGATCATCAGATCACTCCTTTATTATGTATTAATTCCCTCAGTTATGAAGAAGAGAACATTGAATAAGCTTTCAAGGAAGTTTTTTTTTCAGTTTAATGTGTAGCATGTTTTATTCCATTTTCACAGTGTATTAAGGGTATTATGTATGAAATATTGATTTATAAGACTAGTAAACTGAATGGTCCATTTGGATTATCTTCCTGGTAATAATTCCAATTTAATGTAATAATGTATCAGCTCTAGGATTTTGGGGTCGGGGTCTTACAAAAACCCAAATATTTTACATGTATTTCTATTGAAATAAACCCAAAGTATTCGATATATAGCTTTATATGAAAAACTAAGTTTAAATGAACCATGATATATGACTGAATATGTATTATGAAAATTTGACCATTATAATATATTTTTAAAATTTGATGTATAAATAAGATTAAAATGAATATTTTAAATATGTGTAATGGTTTTATATAATGAAAATATATTTATTAATTCATAATAAATAACTACTAATACTTTAATAAAGTCAATTTTTATTTCAAAAATATGTTTTATTCATAAATTATATTAATGTAATTTTTTCAATGTATATTATAATAATTTTTTTAAAACATATATAAATTTATTTAAAAAAATTTGATAATTTTTGAAATCATAATATAAAATTTATCTTCCGTTGAAGTTTTGTGAAATTTAAAAAAAAAAAAATTTTTATATTAACTGTGAAATAGTAAGGATTTTATAGAAACCCGCATTTTCCACACAAGTATTTAAAATGTTTAATTTTTTTATTGATTTTATAATTTTATTATTTAGTTTTTATTACAATTACTGTAATTAATTCCATTGGAATTGACATTATACTTCATTCTGTTTTAAAATAATTTTTTATAATAAAATATTAATTTTTCTAGAAATCAATTTTTCTTAATGTTTTTAACATTTATTTTAAAATTATTCTATGCCTCTAATAGAAATTGTATTTAAAAAATGGATTTGATATTTTTAATCAAATTTTTTTAATTTTTTCAAAGAGTCTACTTCATTTTATTGTCAATGTGATTAGTAAAAATAGTGAAATTTTATTATAATAGTTAATGTTAAAATTGGTTTACATAAGAGGTGGTAAAATAATATATAAGGGTAATATTCCAAAATAAAATTATATAAATACTATTTTAAGTCATATATAGAGCCTATATCATCTAATATTCAAATATTATCCATTTCAAAACCATTTATCTTGATTAATACATTAATATATTTTAATCTTGGGAAACGTTCCATGTGTTACCTCTCACTCAAAAAATGAAACCACATTTCCTCTATTCAACACTCTTAATGAACCATATATCTCAAAAAAATAATTCCCCAAATACCATTATAAAATCCCTCCCCAAATTCGATATGTCATCATCTTATAATAATATTATCCTTTTATTTCATAAGGTGTATACCGTAGGTGGTTTCTTAACGAATTGTTATATCTTCTAACTAAGTAAATTCAATTTTATTTTTTATTATAACAACACTAAATATACGGTATCCATTATAAAATAATAAATTTTTTTATAATGAATTTTTATTATTATTATCTAGAAACCATTTTCCACCTCCTTTCCATCAAATGGGTAATATAAGTATCACCCGCACGTACATTTGGACTACCGCCTACATGTAAATATATAATTAATTCATCATCACCTTCATTAATTGTTGATTATTATGATGTATTTAATTTTTATATCTTTTATTATTAAATAATTATGATTATGTAAATATAATATCATATATACCTTCTTACCTTTCCATTTTTTGGGAAAAACGTCACTCATGTGTATGTGAGGATTAAAACCTCCATGAAGAGATGTGATTCATTATCAATTTCCTTTTTATGTTAATGGTAAGAAAGAAATATTTAATGAATATTTATTAAATTTATGATATAAAAATTATTCTTAAATTATTATTTATTAATTGTATTTCTTTCATTCCATCCTTTTAAAGAAGAAACATCACTCGTGTGTACGTATAAACTACAGTCTCGATGAATTACATGATTTATCATTCATCACCACAATATATGGATGATAAAAAGTGTATATGATTAATAAATATGTTAATTAGGTCAGTATTAAAATTCTTTATATGGTTATACGATAACTGTGGTGTAATGACCATAACCATCAAACTGAAACATGTAGAGAAAACACACCACTTGTCTCACGAATGGTCATTTTGATGAAGACAATATTAATAAATAAAAAATTTGAAATAATATTTGTGTGATATATATTATTTTATGTTTGAATATGGGAATTTAATAAATTTATAGTTATTATATATTTCTTATACATGATATTTTAATGCTTATTAAGAAAGATGAGACTTGAGGTAAGAGTTTATATTATAATACCATTTCTTTTCAAAATAATCTATGCTAAATTTCTGTTCCGGAACACTTTTTGGATCATATATTATAATACTAATATGATTTATTCTAATAGGTTTATTCTTCTAATTACAAAGTATTTTGAACATTTTTTCTCTTTGTAACTTTAACTTATCATGAAATTTTTTCTTAAGAGATAGAAACCTTATTTCTTCTTTGGTGAAGAAAACATTAATTCCATGTGCATGCAATTAAATTTTGTATTATATAATATTTTATGTATACATTAAATCTTATATAAGGCCATTTTCCGCACCTTTTACATAATTTACAATTTTTTACTAGTAATATTGTTAAATTAATATTTTACAAAAAAATTCATTTTGTTTGTATACAAGAGTGTGAAAAGAATGTTCTCCTTTGAAATATAAGGTATGAATAGATTTTCCCACCATAATGACCATTATTTTATTTTAATATTTTAATCTAATTTTCCATGAATATTTTCAAAAAAATAACTTTCTCAATATTTTATAAAATTTCAATTAAAATATTACTTGGAGAAAATGATATTTTTCTCATTTTTTCAATGAATTGTTCAAATGATCATTTAAATTTATGTTTAATCATCATTAATATCATTTACAGCATTTTATGTATCCATGGTTTTATGATATTATGATATTATCCCTTTTATTTAATTAGATGGTTTATAATTGTTATGATTTTTAATGTTTATATTAATCCCCTTATTTACCATTGGTTTTTTATGTTATGATGGAATGATTATGAAACAAATTTTATCCATGGGTTATGACATGTTAAAATGATGAAATGTTCTATAAACCCATTTCTATTCCATGGGGTTCACATAAAATGATATGATTAATGTTTTTCATACTATATCCCACATAATTTAGTTTTACATTATGTTATGGGGGACCAAAACATATATATAACATCAATTAATTCAACAATAATTGATATCTTATGGGATAATAAATACTGTGAAATATCCTGAAACATTATTCTGGGGAAGAAATTTGTTTGGCCTTTATTTTCCTTCTATGGATGTTTATTTTTGGTTTCTCTTACTTGTTTGATAAATTTTTGTGGTTTAAGGTGTGGTTTTGATAATTGTTTCAGATTCCATGAGATGTAATGTTTTTTATCTTGATATAGGATATAGACATATAACTAGAATAGTTATAGGTATCTCACTTACTAGTAAGTGATAGATATTACCCCTTGGTTCTATGTTAAGATTATGGTCTTCTAATCGGATGTCCACCATAATGTGGTGGGTGGATAAAAAATGGAATTCCTTTAAAAATATACAAACTAGTGGTTGAATCCCACTATCCATACAATGGGTTATTCAAAAGAAAAATCCATTAGTTTGGAATGACTAAATTACTATTGGGAGTTACTGAATAGTCAATGATACCGATCAAGGAAATTAAATGATTACTAGTGATGTAATTTATCTTCACAAAACCCATACTATTTTTCATTAATCTTTAGTCCCAAAACTAGTTTGACCGATTATACATTATATTCTCTATTGTGGTGAATATTTTCCTCCAAAACATGAATATTTCAGAATGAATTATTCAGTCAATCCATAAAACCACTTTTGGTATATGTTGTCTGGATCAACTCATGAATTATCATTTTTCTTATATATCCCCTTCATTGAGGGATATAGATCCCTATAATATTCATGGATGATTAGATTGATTTGTGGATTATGTTCAAATGATAATCCTTGATTGGATATAGACCTTAACCCCTAATATCATAGATTCTTTATTGGATGGTTGTGGATGTTGTGATTAAGGTAGTTGGTTTTATAAAGAATATCATATCAATCGTAACTATTGTTTCTTGTTCAATTTGATATGGATTCCCATTTGATTTGTGAAGATTGATTTTATGTTCTTTATAATGAAAAAAATGTCAATATGTGTGTGATTGAATATATTTGTCTATGAATTTTTAAATATAATGTGGATTTATAGAATATGTTTTTAATTGAAAATGGAAATTAAAATAATTTATTTTATGATGATTCTTGATAAAATAAGGATATATATGTTTTATAAACATTAAATGTTATGATTTATTTTTAATGGAATGAGTTATGATTAAGATATTCAGATTTTGAATTTTGAAAGTAAATAAAATGTTTTTTTTGACTCCTTGAATGATGAATGATGAAACTGATTTAATATGAAGGATTATTTGCTACTCTGATTTCCCTAATGCACATGTGTGTCTAAGAATATTAGTGGTATGTTTAACATAATCATTATAAGAATGTATAATCTATACTTTGAAATTAAATGAAAATAAAAATTCTAATAAAAAATGATGTGAGAATAGGGTTCATTTAGTAATATGGACTCATATTCCCTAAGGCTAGAGATATAATGATATCTACTCACAAAGAGACATATTTAACTGAGATGTTTTAAGATCCTTGAGCCTTTATCTAACTAAAAGTGGAGTTTGTAGACATGGTTCTGTGAAAGAATATTATTAATTCCTTCCAATGTTGATGAAATGATTTATTCAGGCATGTTCAATAGAAACACTTATTCAGGACTACTTTATTATTTCGATTAAAATTATTTAAAAATAATTCCTTATTTTAAATTTTTATGTAGATTACCGTGACATATTTTATTTATATATTGATAAGATTTGGATTATTTTAAAAGGATTTCTTATGAAATCATTTTTTGGAATCGTATTGGGATATTGTTTCTCACAACCTACATATGAATTTGGGAATATGTAGATTTTATTTTTCATTGCAAAAGAAAAGGGAAAGTAAAATATAAATATGGTTGATGTTATTGATTGGGGGAACATTGGATTTTGAAGTGATCGGTAGTGTTTGAATTCCACCTAATTAAGTATGCCATTTGTTGATGTCTCCATTAGTGTTTTGGTGACTTTAGTTGACAATCCATTTGGTCCATTATAATTGTATGGTTATGTTACTTCATAAATGTTGAATCTTTAGGAATACCAAATATTTATGGATTCATTTACATGGCTCTCATATTGTATGTTTAATCTTCGGGATAAATCACCGTCCTAATTAATTATTTGTTTCCCATGCGCTAGTCTCCAGCCTATATGTAACACCCGAGACAGTTATAAGAAATATTTTGTTTTTATGTTATCTAAATCATCAAAGGAATCTTTTACTACACACAACACTATCTTGGCTTGCTTTACACACAATCGAGACCATCCTCGATAGCTTGCGTCATACGCAATACCGAGATTCACTAAACAACGATATGCTATTAAAACATTATTAAAACTAGCCGTTATGAATAGTAATACCCACTTTTTGAAATTTTGTAAATTTTATTTTTCAAAATGGACTTCATTTTTGGATTCAGAATATCGAAATTAGCCAAGGGTAAAATTTTGGTATTTTTCTGAGAACTTTCAATTTTTGATGAACAGTGAAAACACAGGGTTACTCTTATAAACCGAATTTTTATTTGAATAATTATTTATTTTATTTAAATTTATTTTATGTCAAAATTGATAAATAATACCTATATAATTTCAATTCAATTAATTGGAGTCATTTTATAATAATTTTTGATATATAAAAATTTTATTGAACTTTTAACCGTCTTTTACCCACCTCCTAGGAGAATTTTCCTATTTACATAAAACATAATTTTACCACTTTTGTGAATGTAATTTCAAATATCCGAGAGACACGGTCGATGTAAGTATGTAAAATGTGGCTCAATGAGATGAAAATAATTTTTGGTGAATAGTAACTTTTTACTTTTATTTGCCACGGTTAAAAGTAAATATGGTAATTAAGGATACAAAATGATATTATTATTACCATAAAACATGTCCTAATTCTATTAGATAAGTTTAATTCGACCACAAATAACTTTAGGAATAAAATATGACCATTTAGGCCCACTTGGTTTAGATTAGGACATTTAATATTAATTTATTTAAAGAAGGGTTAAAATAGTTAAAATCAAAGTTTAATAAGTAAATAATTTGTCATATAGTTTAATACATAAGATAAATTAGACTATAAATATTCATTAGAAAGATAAGAATATTTACTACATAATGGTATTTTATTTGTAATTTTTAGTCTTTAAATATTTTAATTTATTTATGAATCAATGATGATGTAATAATTATATTATTAATGAAATATTAACATAATTGATGTTATAAATACCAAAATAAATGTAATTTGAGACTTTTTATGAATTAAAATAATTTTATATGTTAATATGACATTCTAGTATTGATTTAATTAAATTTTGACGAACTAATCGTTCTGTTATGATTTTCACAAAAATCAATTACAAAATAGTGTCAAAATTGACATAAAATAGTTTTTAAAACAAATATTATATTATTAATTGTCCTTTTATTCCTAAAAATCTAAGGTTCGTCCAAATGACTTAGATAAGGTTATATATATTATTAATAAACATCTTGGAGTTCTTTTGGATTGTTATAGAATGTTTATTAACCTTATAGTGTAAGAAAACAAAAAGACACGGTAAAAGTAAATTATTTAACATATAGTAAAATCTAAATGATAAGGTTAAAATTGAACCCTAAACTAGTCTAAATTCTATTTTATGAGAGTATTTCGACCCATCCCCACCTTAGCTTCAAAATAAAACAATTTGGAGCTATTAAAAACCGAATATGACTTTATAATAAAATAATATTTTTAGTTTTTCTTAAGGTGCCCCTCTCCTCCCTTATAAAATGGCACCTCCTCCCTCTCTTCCTCACACCACATTGAGCCTTCAATATCAGCCAACCCCTGCCAAATTCACTTCTCCACTTCCCTATAAACATCCTAGAGGTCCAGGTCTTTTTCAAAGACCAATTTTAGTGCCCTCAAATGAGGTCTCAAAGAGGTTCTTCAAAGAAGAGGTAATGTCTGTTACTGATTCTTTCAACTTTATGTCTTCTTCCACTTATTCTTCTTTAGTTGTATCATTATGAATTAATAACATCAGTATCACTCATAAACGGATATGTTATTATAAGTATGAAACAACACTATTTCACCATCTATCCATCCTACTGAAAACGAAATCACTGTGCGTGCGTACGTACGGAATACCGTCTCCACGCCATGGTGTAATCTATTTTACACCACCACCTTACTTGGATGGGTATAATGGTGTAAAGAATAACTATATATGATTAATGTAAATTTATATTGATTCTGAAATAGTATATATACACTCTAATACAATTCCACGATCATGGGAACGATATCATTGCTCGTGTGTACGTACGGAATACCGTCTCCACGATGTGATGCGACTCGTTCTAAATGATCTTCATTGAATAATGATTATATAAATGCATTGAATGAATGAATATGATATATATTAAAGTAATACCATTCTGGAAATGAGTTATCTATAATCTATAAAATGAAGAATTAGAATTTATTCGACAAAACACGCATAAGAAAAAAAAGTAATACACACCCGAATAACAAGTATCAATGAAATATTACTAATAAGAAGCTAAGAATATGACCATATATGATATCATAACAATGAGTATGATTCTGGAATAAGTAAATTAAATTATTTAAATCATTATATAGGAGGTTCGGACACTTACGATGCAAATCAGATCTAAGGTAAGGGAAAATCTCACAATCTCATTTTTATCCGAGATTGTTTATACTTCAGAATTTACTGGGAAATATTTATCATCCACATCCATGTTTCCTCAATATGTAATATTATTTCTATCCACCTACAATTTTTTAAATCCAAGTTTACCTTTTGGTGAGTTTTTAATAAAATATATGAAGGTAATATTTTGTTGTTTTTCGTACGAGGTACTTTTTGACTTTTCTTGCCAAAGTATGGGAAGAATGTTTTTTAACCTGTACGGCGTGAATAGATATTAAGAACATTATTTCCATGAATATTACATTACAAGATTTCATGTTTCTTTTTAATCAACATCTATTAGTTCAAAATTATATGATGTTTTAAGAATGGAAAAAATTTTCGAAGTATAAAGGATATTTTCCTCAAGAATGGAGTTCAAGTGTTTTATCAAAATTATTTTCCATCTAAGATAATATAGGGTTCTGTTTCTATCCCTATTATTACATTGATTTTATTATGTTGTGATGGAATTATTTTTATGAATTATTTTATCTTATATGAATAGTTTTATGATGTCACGATGTTTAAGAATCCCATTTTTATTACATGGGTTATGCAATGACGTATGATTTTTTTGATTTTGTGGCACACATAATAATGGTATCATTATGAGATGGGTGGGACCTATATCTCTTTCAAATGAATTGGGTATAGATTTATATCTAATGAGATAGACATGGTTGGAATGATAGGTTAATTCGGTTCAGTAAAAAAGGACTGAAACGAGGAGTGAACTCGGTTCAGAAATGTACATTGTCTGCTAAGACAATATTGGATATGTGTCTTGACTACTAAAAAAATATTATCTATTACTATGTGTGTATGCCACAAATTTTCATGTTTTATGTTATGATTATTGGGATTACATTAGACAAATATGATTTATCCCATGTTATGAAATTATGATCTCTTTTGCAGATTATGATTTACAAAATGTTATGTTCTTATGAATATGATGTGATTGATATTTCTTTTGTTTACTATTACTGAGCATTTGATCTCACCCTTTGGTATGTGTTCTTTTCCCAGGTCCGGAAGAAGTTTATTAAGTAGGATATTCCAAAAAGGGACTCTATATATGATGAAATAAATGAGAGATAATGTAGATGACTTATGAACCAGTTGTTTATGTCTCCCAGTTTCTAAAGAAACTATACCTATATGGTCCTTTCATGGTTTTGTTATATGTTGTAATAATTGTACTTCAATTTTTAAGTATTAACAATTTATGTAAAGTATGGGTTGTTATAGTTGGTATCAGAGGAAAGGTATAGTCAACCTTTGGAAACTAGGATGTGAAAGCCTTAGTAAGAACCCTAAGGATAATTCTAAGCATAGAACACGATATTAGTGTTTTAAAAATGGCCATTAAAAACCTATTATAAGACCTTAAGTGTGAAATTTTATTCTTTATTATGTGTTTTTCCTATTATATTTAGTGTTTCTTACACTATTCTTCTTGGTTTTAGTCAATGGATGGAACCCGAAAGAACCGTGTTAATGCGGAATGCGATGGGCGATGCAATGACTGTCCCCCCGAGCGACCAAACGTTATGGGAGATGGAATTCAAAATCGTGTAGCCATGCTCACTCAACTTTCTCAAGCTATGAATCATGCAGGACTTCCAAACGAGCAATGGAAGGAGCAACATTCTGTTGAATCCTTCGTGAGGCATCGTCCACCTTCATTTAGTTGGTCTTCTGATCCATTAGTGGCTGAACAATGGATCAGTACCACTGAAAAGATATTTTTAGTTCTTCAATGTTCTTAACATGATAAATTCATCTTAGCAGTATATCGTTTTAAGGTGATGCTGATCAATGGTGGAATATTATTAAGAATACGAGGAAAATGGATGAAATTGAGTTCAAGAGCTTATTTTTCAATAAGTACTTCCCTCGTATTCATTAAACAAATATGGAAAAGAAGTTTATTGAACTGAAGAAAAAGGATGATGAATATGTTGGTACCTATGAAACAAATTTTACAACACATTCAAGGTACGCTTCTGGTATTATTATCCAACCTAAGAGTAAGATTGATCGATTCTTTAGTGGCTTAACACCAAGTCTTCGAAGGGCATTAGCCATAAGGGACTTCAATAGATATGAGGAAATCGTTCGATGTGCTCTCAAAGTTGAGATGGATATTGGAGTAACCCATCAGTCATATGGGTTTGATAAGAAGAGGAAAATGGAATTCAAAGGAAAATATAAAGAGCACACTGAAAAGAAGTTGAGTTTTCCCTTATGCTCAATGTGTGGAATGAAACATGGATGGAGTTGTCTTAAAATGACAAGTAAATGTTTCCAATGTGTAAAGGAAGGTCATCAGGAATTTGAATGCCGCAATGATGGGAAGAAGATGTCTAGTGATGTGAACAAACAAAAGGCTACACAGATTTCATCTCCTACACTTCAATGTTACAAGTGTAAGGAAATGGGGCATTATGCTAATCAATTCCCTAATACAAGGGTTGATGATTATGATCGATGACAACAAACACTTAAGGTTAAAGGAAAAGGAAAGTCACATGCAATTTCTATCAGCGATGTGGAGTATGATAATGAAGTGGTGAAAGGTACACTTACCATCCACTCTAAAGTAGAAAATATTTTATTTGATTTTGGATCCACCCACTCTTTTATTTCTGAAAAATTTTCTAAGGGTATCACCGTATTACCTCAACAATTAGATGTTGAGTTAGCTGTGACAACCACTAATGGTACAACAGTCGCATCAGAAGTTTTTAATTCTTCTCCGATTGAAGTTTGTGGGAAAGTTCTTCCTGCAAATATTGTGATCCTTCCTATAGTGGAATTTGATGGGATTCCTGGCATGGATTGGCTTTCTCTATATAGAGCTCATATCAATTGACAAATAAGGGAAGTCACATTTCATATTCCAGATCAATCTATGAACATCTATCGATGCAGGGATGAACATAACCTTCCAGTGGAAATTTCATCCATCTTATGGGTCTTGATTCCACTAAATGAGGGTTATTTATCTCAAATGGTTGGTGAGAAACTCACGATTAAGAATATGCCCATTGTAAGAGATTTTGACGTTGTCTTTCTGGAGGAATTTCTGGGTCTTCCACCAAATCGTGAAGTTGAGTTTTCAATAGAACTCATACCAGGTGCTTTGCCTATTTCAAAGACACCTTATATAATGGCCCCAATTGAGTTGCAGGAATTGAAGAAGTAACTCCAAGAGAATCTTGATAAGGGATTCATACGCCCTGGTGTGTCACCTTGGGGAGCACCCATTCTATTTTTTAAGAAGAATAATGGATCAATGAGACTCTGCATTGATTACTGAGAACTTAAAAAGATCACTATCAACAAAAAAAATATCCCCTCCCACACATTGATGACTTATTTGATCAACTACACGGAGATCAATACTTTTCCAAGATTGATCTTCGTTCAGGGTATCATCAATTAAGGGTCAAAAGGGAGGATATACTAAAGGCGGCTTTCCGTACGTGGTATGGACACTATGAATTTATAGTAATGCCATTTGGTCTTACTAATTCCCCTGCTATCTTCATGGATTTGATGAATAGATTCTTTATAGACTATCTTGATCAGTTTGTGGTAGTCTTTATAGATTATATTCTTGTCTATTAAAAGAGAAAGGAAGAACTTGAAGATCACTTGAGAATTATATTGAAGACCTTGAGAAAGGAGAAGCTTTATGCCAAATTTATCAAGTGTGAATTTTGGCTTCAAAAAGTGCCATTTTTGGGTCACATAATCTCAAAATACGAGATATCTGTAGATCCAGCAAAAACAGAGGTTATCGAAATATGGTTGAGACCAACACTAGTAACCGAGATCCGATGTTTTCTTGGTTTGGCTGGATATTATCAACGTTTTTGAAAGATTTTTTATGATTATCTAATCCACTCACCAGTTTGTCTCGAAAAGGAGTTAAGTTCATGTGGACGGAGGAATGTGAAGAGAATTTCAAGGAGATGAAAAGAAGGTCATCCAGTGCACCTATACTCACACTTCCTTGTAGTGGAGAAAGGTTTGTGATCTACAGTGATGCATCCAAGAAGGGGCTGGGGTGTGTTCTTATGAAAAATTATATGGTGATAGCTTATGCCTCACGACAGTTGAAAATTCATGAGCGAAATTTCCGAAATCATGATTTGGAGTTAGCTGCGGTAATCTTTGCATTAAATATTTGGAGTCATTATCATTATGGATAAACGTGTGACATTTATACTGATCATAAAAGTTTATAGTATATTTTCACACAAAAGGAGATGAATATGCGCCAATGAAGATGGTTGGAGCTGATTAAGGATTATGACTACTCAATTCATTAACACCCTGGGAAAGCAAGCAAGGTGGAAGATGCATTAAGTCGACAAGACCATGCTAGCTTATCCATGATGACGATCACAAAAGATCCAATATTTATGGATTTACAAAGGATGGATCTTGGAATTATAATGAAAGGGGAAAAATTTTAACTTTATCAAATAAATGTTCAACCATCTATACATGTAAATATTAAACAGGAACAGAAAGAAGATGTAGAGTTACAAAAGAAGGTGAGAAATGTTCCTGAATTCAACCTTGATTATGATGGGATAATAAAGTTCAGAAATCGGGTTTGTGTTCCTCCCATCCCTGAATTAAAGAAGGATAAGCTGGATGAGGCTCATAGTTCTTAATTCTCTATTCATCCTACAAGCACGAAGATGTATAGGGACCTAAAAGAGTACTTCTGGTGGGATGGCATGAAAAGGGATTTTTCTAAATATGTCTCTCGATGATTGGTTTGTCAGCAAGTTAAAGCTGATAGACAAAAGTCTAAGGGGATATAACAACCATTACCCATACCTGAATGGAAATGGGAAGACAAAACTATGGACTTTGTCACTGGACTTCCTAAAACATCCATAGGCAATAATGCTATATGGGTCATAGTAGATCTTCTTACAAAGTCTGCACACTTCATTGCTATTAGAGAGGATTTCCCTGTAGATCATCTTGCCCAGATATATGTAAAGGAAGCAGTAAGATTGCATGGAGTACCACTTTCCATTATACCTGATCGGGATCCGAGATTTACCTCGAAGTTCTGGTGAAGTCTTCATCATACTCTGGATACAGAGTTGAGTGTCAGCACTGCTTATCATCCTCAGACAGATGGTCAGTCTGAGAGGACAATTCAAACTCTAAAATATATGTTGAGAGCTTGCTTTATGGATTTCAAAGGTAGTTGAGATCAACACCTACCTTTGGTGGAATTTTCTTATAATAATAGATTTCACTCCCGTATTAAGATGGCTCCTTATGAAGCTCTCTATGGAATGAAATGCAGGACTCGAACATGCTGGGATGAAGTTGGGGAAAGAAAGCTATTAGGACCTGATCATGATGATGAGATGGCATAAAAGGTCATACCTATTCAACAACACCTTAGAGCTGCTCAGAGTCGAAAAATTTTTTTTTGCCAATAACCGAAAAAAATACCTAGAGTTTGAAGTGGGTGATAAAGTGTTCTTATGAATATCTCCTTGGAAGAGAGTAATGAGATTTGGGAAGAAGGGAAAGCTGAGCCCTAGATATATCGGTCCTTTCGAAATACTGGATCATGTTGGGAAGGTGTCTTAACAATTGGTTCTTCCACCATATCTCTCCCAAGATCACAATGTGTTCCACGTATCTCTCCTGAGAAAGTACATACTTGTACTCTACTCATAACTTGTACCACTAAAACAAAGTCTTTCTTACGAAGAACAGCTGATAGAGATTATGGATCATAGCGAAAAAGTACAATGGAACAAGACCACTCTTTTGGTGAAAGTTTTATGGAGGAACCACCAATTATAAGAAGATACATGTGAGCTTGAGGATATGATGATGGAGAGGTATCCTCATCTGTTTGTTACAAAGTGACGAATTTTGAGGGCGAAATTCATTTTAAGGGGGGTAGAATGTAACAACTGAGACTTTTATGTGAAATATTTTGTTTTTATGTTATATAAATCATCAAAGGAATCTTTCACTACACACAACACTATCTTGGCTTTCATTACACGCAATCGCGACCTTCCTCGATAGCTTGCATCATACACAATATTGAGTTTCACTAAACAACGATATGCTATTAAAATATTATTAAAACTAGTCATTATGAATAGTAATACCCACTTTTTGAAATTTTGAAAATTTTATTTTTCAAAATGGACTTCATTTTTGGATTCGGAATATCGAAATTTTACTAGGGTGAAATTTTGGTATTTTTCTGAAAACTTTCAATTTTTGATGAATAGTGAAAACACTGGGTTACTATTTAAAAACCGACTTTTTATTTGAATAATTATTTATTTTATTTTAACTAATTTTAGGTCAAAATTGATACATAATGCCTATATAAGTTCAATGAAATTCATTGGAGTCATTTTATAATAATTTTAAATATATAAAAATTTTATTGAACTTTTGACCGTCTTTTACCCACCTCCTAGGAGAATTCAAAAATTTACATAAAACATAGTTTTACCGCTTTTGTGAATGGAATTTCAAAAATATGAGAGACACGGTTGATTTCAGTACATAAAATTTGGTTCAATGAGATGAAAATAATTTTTGGTGAATAGTATCTTTTTACTTTTATTTACCACGGTTAAAAGTAAATAGGGTAATTAAGGGTAAATATGATATTATTATTTCCCAAAAACATGTCCTAATTCTATTGGATAAGTGTAATTCGACCAAAAACATCCTTAGGAATAAAATATCACCATTTAGGCCAACCTGGATTAGATTAGGACATTTAATATTAATTTATCTAAAGAAGGGTTAAAATAGTTAAAATCAATGTTTAATAAGTAGATCATTTTTAATATAGGTTTATACATAAGATAAATTCGACTATAAATATTCATTAGAAAGATAAAAAGTGTTCCTAAATAATGGTATTTTATTTCTAATTTTTAGACGTTGAATAAGTTAATTTATTTATGGCACAATGATGATGCAGTAATTATATTATTAATGAAATATTGACATAATTGATGTTATAAATACACAAATAAATGTAATTTGAGACTTTTTATAAATTACAATAATTTTAAATGTTCATATGACATGTTAGTATTGATTTATGTGACTTTTTTCGAACTAATATTTCTGTTATGATTTTCACATAAATAAATTACCAAATAGTGTCAAATTTGACATAAAATAGTTTTTAAAACAAATATTATATTATTAATTGTTATTTTATTCCTAAAAATCTAAGGTTTGACCAAATGACTAAGTTAAGGTTATATATATTAATAATAAACAACTTGGGGTTCGTTTGGTTTGTTATAGTAAGTTTATTAACCTTATAGTGTAATAAAACAAAAAGACACGGTAAAAATAAAATTATTTAACATTAAGTTAAATCTAAATGATAAGGTTAAAATAGAACTCTAAACTTGTCTAAATTATATTGGAAGAGATTATTTGGACCCATACCCAACTTAGATTCTAAATAAATAAATTTGGATCTATTAAAAACCGAATATGACTTTATAATAAAATAATATTTTTAGTTTTTCCTAAGGTGCCCCTCTCCTCCCTTATAAAAGGGCACCTCCTCCCTCTCTTCGTCACACCACATTGAGAGTTCAAGCTCAGCCAACTCCTTAACAATTATCTTCTCCACTTCCATAGAAACATCCTAGAGGTCCTGGTCTTCTTCAATGACCAATTTTAGTGAATTAAAAGAGGTCTCAAAGAGGCACTTCAAAGGAGGGGTAATGGCTGTTACTGATTCTTTCAACTTTATTTATTCTTCCACTTCTTCTTCTTTATTTGTTTCATTATGAAGTAATAACATCAGTATCAATCATATACTTATATGTTATTATAAGTATGAAACAACCCTATTTCACCATCTATCCATCCTATGGAAAACAAAATCACCGCGCGTGCGTAAGTACGGAATACCGTCTCCACGCCGTTGTGTAATCTATTTTCCACCACCACCTTACTTGGATGGGTATAATGGTGTAAATAATAACTATATATGATTATTTTAGTGTTATATTTATTCTGAAATAGTATAAATATACTCCAATACAATTCCATGATCATGGGTATGATATCATCGCTCGTGCGTACGAATGGAATACCGTCTCCACGATGTGATGCGACTCGTTCTACATGATCTTCATTGCATAATGATTATATAAATGAATTGAATTAATGAATATGATATATATTACATTAATACCATTATGGATATGAGGTATCTATAATCTAAAAAAATAAGAATATGAATTTATTCGACACAACACGCATAAGAACAAAAAGTAACAAACACCTGAATAACAAGTAGCAATGAAATATTACTAATAAGAATCTAAGAATATGACCATATATGATATCATAACAATGAGTATGATTCCCGATTAAGTCAATTACATTATTTAAATCATTATACAGGATGTTCGGACACTTACGAAGAAAATCGGACCTAATGTAAGGGAAAATCTCACAATCTCATTTTTATTCGAGATTGTTTATACTTCAGAATTTACTGGGGAATATTTATCATCCACATCCATGTTTCCTCAATATGTAATATTATTTATATCCACCTATAATTGTTTAAAGCCAATTTTACTGTTTGGTGAGTCTTTAGTAAAAGATATGAAAGGAATATTTTGTCATTTTTCGTACAAGGTACTTTTTGACTTTTCCGACCAAAGTACGGGAAGAATGTTTTTTTAACTTATACAGCGTGAATGGATTTTTATAACATTATTTCCATGAATATTCCTTTACAAGTTTTCAATTTTATTTTTAATATATTTCTTTTAGTTCAAAATTATATGATTTTTTAAGAACGGAAAATGTTTTCGAAGTAGAAAGGATATTTTAATCAAGAATGGAGTTCAGGTGTTTTATCAAAATTATTTTCCATCTAAGATAATATAGGGTTCTGTTTCTATCCCTATTATTAAATTAATTTTATTATGTTGTGATGGAATTATTTTTATGAATTCCTTTATCTTATATGAATTGTTTTATGATGTCACGATGTTTAAGAATCCAATTTTTATTACATGGGTTATGCAATGATGTATGATTTTTTTGATTTTGTGGCACACATAAGAATAATATCATTGTGAGATGGGTGGGACCTATATCTCCCTACAATGCATTGGGTAAAGATTTATATCTCATGGGATAGACATGGCTGGAATGACAGTTTAATCCGGTTCAGTGAAACAGGACTGAAACGAGGAGTGAACTCGGTTCAGAAATGGACTTTGTCCACTAAGATAGTCTTGGATATGAGTCTTGACTACTAAGAAATATTTCTCTATGATTATGTGTGTATGCCAAAACGGTTCATGTTTTATGTTATGATTATTCAGATTACATTTCACTACTATGATTTATCCCATGTTATGAAATTATTATCTCTTTTGCAGGTTAAGATTTACAAAATGTTATGTTCTTATGAATATGATGTGATTGATATTTCTTTTGTTTACCCTTACTGAGCATTTGAGCTCACCCTTTTATATGTTTTATTTCCCCAGGTCAGGAAGAAGGTTATTAAGTAGGATATTCCAAAAAGGGACTCTATATATGACGAAATAAATGGGAGACAACGTAGATGATTTATGAACCAGTTGTTTATGTTTCCCAGTTTCTAAATACACCATACCTATACGGTCCTTTCATGGTTTTGTTATATGTTTTAATAAGTATACTTAAATTTTGAATTATTAACAATGTATGTAAAGTATGGGTCGTTATACTATAGAATGGAGAACACCATTCGGCCCATGTTAGAGAAATATTGGGTTCAGGTTTAGGGGTTATCTTGATTTTTTCATGGAATATTTGTATCATATGTGTCCGTGTAACTTATTGTATTTTGATACATGGTTTTTGATGTGATGGTAGACATGAGATAGAATTTTTGGGACTTAAGGGGAAGTTTATGAGTGAGTGATTAGAAAAAATATCATCATAATGAGACTTAAATTACCAATAGTTGATTAGGATATTTTTTATTTAGACAAATTTTTAGATCTGATCCATGAATTTTCAAAATTTATGATCTAAAGTTTGTTTTTCTATGTTCACTTATAACATAAAACGTTGATGATCCCAAGTATCATTACTGATTCTTTCTTGTTCTCTACTGATGTTGTGTAGTAAAATTCCCCAAGGAAGATGTCTGATTAGGATTCTGAAGGGAGTTACTAAGGAACCAAAAAAAAATTAAATCCTCCTATTTGAGTAAAACCTCAAGTAGGTAGAAGTGTGTGTGGTTTAATCTCTATACCATGTGGTCATACATTTTTTCATTTAGGCTCCAGGAGTGAAACCTCAAAGGGATTTTAGAGACCCAAAGCTTGACGTACATGGACCTTACATTACTTTTGAGGAATACTTAATACATTACAAAGAGAAACACCGAAGGATCGTAATAGTTTAGTGTCTTTGGAAACTCGGAACATAATCTTCTAACCGTGGTGAAAGATCTTCAAAATCTCCCACAAAGATCTTCTCCTATTGTTTTCTTACCTAAAACATTTTTTTATATCCCAAGGAGAAGAAAACATATAAATGGTGAGCTCAAATTCTCAGTAAGTGTAAGCATGGAAAAAAATAAAACAAACCATATACATAAAAACACGAACATAATATTTAAACATCGAAATCTTGAGCAATTATATAAAACATGGATGTAAGTAAGGAATAGATCATAATGGAACATCAATCATGATAAAATATATTGTATGTAAATCTTTTAATTTTGAAAAAAAACATTAAGCAAATGATATGATTTCTATAGTAGCCAAGGCATTGCTTCGAACACCATCGTAGTGGACAATGTCCCTTTCTGAATCGAGTTCATTCCTCATTCCAGTTCTGTATCACTGAACTGGATTAACATACAAATCCAGCCATGTTTATCTCATGAGATATAAATCTTTACCCAATGCGTTGGAGGGAGATATAGGTCCCACCCATCTCATAATGAAATCATTCTTACTTGTGCCACAAAATAAACTTAAAAAATTTATCATAACCTAAAGTATAAAATGGGTTTCATAAACATCATCCCAGTATCACATAATCTATATAAAACAAATGGACATTTCATCCTATGAAAAGTGAAACCATGTAAATCCTAGAGAAATTATACTTGAAATGTACACATATGAAATAATGTCATATTAGATGGAAAATGGTTTGGATAAAACACTTTAAATGAATTCATGAGAAAAATATCCTTTCTTCTTCAAAATCATTTTCTTTTCACAAAATGCCATGAAATTTTAAAAGAAAAGTATTTTATTGAAAATAGTCATAAAATCATGTAGTGTAAGCTTCATGAAAATGAGGCATTATGAAACCATAAAAATCTTTTCATGCCGTATAGGTTAAAAATAACATTCTTCTCGTACTTTTTTCAGAAAATTCAAAAAGTTCCCCATGTACTGAACAAAAGTAAGATTCCTTTCATAACATGTGGTAAATTTAAAAAATGGGTAAAAATGTCTTTGAAAATACATGAATTTTTTTATAAAACATGGGAATGGATGATATAAATAACCCCAGTAAATACTTAAGAATAACAATCTCAGATAAGAATGAGATTGGAAGAGTTAACCCTTACCTTATGTCTGATATGCTTTGTATGTATCCGAACCTCCGCTTCTTTGACACACCTCATTTAAGCTTCCTCTTAAGGAAGTAGAGTTGGTCATTTGAGAAGACCCAAACCTCTATAATTTCACTAGAGAATTGGATAAGAGAAATAGGCAGGGTTTGGAAGATCATCAAGGCACAAAAGGGTGTGAAGAGAAGAGGGAAGGGGTTCCCTTTTTATAAGAGAGGAGAGGCGAACCATTGGAAAACTTAAAGTATTATTTTATAAAAAAGTCATAATCGGTTTATAACAGCTCCAAATTGATTTATTTGGAATCTAAAAGGCGGATGGGTCGAAATCCTCTCAACCAATAGGTTTTACACAAGTTTAAGTTACTATTTTAACCTTATCTTTTAGATTTAACTCTATGTTAAATAATTTAACTTTTACCGTGTCTTCTTGTTTTCTTACACTATATGGTTAATAAACATACTATAACAAGTCAAAAAACCCCCAAGTGGTTCACTATATATATAACCATATCTAAGTCATTTGGCAAAACCTTAGACTTTTAGAAATATTATAAAAATAAAAAAATATAATATTTTAAAAAATCTATTTTATGTCAATTTTGACACTATTTGGTAATTGATTTTTGTGAAAATAATATCAGCATGATTAACTCGAACAAAGTTAATTAAATAAATACTAACATGTTATATTAACCTTAAAAATTAGTTTAATTTATAAAAAGTCTCAAATTACATTTATTTTAGTATTTATAATATCAATTATGTTAATATTTCATTAATAAGGTAATTATTCCATCATCATTGTGTCATAAATAAATTAAATTATTTAATTTCTACAAATTATAAATAAAATACATAAGTAGGAAATATTTTTATCTTTATAATGAATATTTTTAGTTGAATTTATCTTATGTATAACCCTATATTCAAAAATGTTTTGGTTATTAAACGTTGATTTAAACTATTTTAACTCTTTATTAAATAAAAGAATAATAAGTGTCCTAATATAATCCAAATGGACCTAAAGATTAATATTTTATTCCAATGTTTGTTTTTGGTCAAATTACACTTATCCAATATAATTTGGACATGATTTAGGGTAATAATAATATCATTTTTACCCTTACTTAACCTATTTACTTTTAAATGTGGTAAATAAAAGTAAAGAAGTTATTATTCACCAAAAATTATTTTTATCTTATTGAACCACATTTTACTCTTTCATATTAACCGTATCTCTTGGATTTTGGAAATTCGACTCACATAAGCAGTCAAATTAAGTTCTATGTAGATTTTCAAATTCTCCTAGGAGGTGGGTAAAAGACGGTGAAAAGTTCAATAAAATTTTTATATATCAAAAATTATTATAAAATGAATCAAATGAATTAAATTTAACTTATATAGGTATTATGTATCAATTTTGACCAAAAATAAATTTAAATAAAATAAATAATTATTTAAATAAAATGTCAGTTATTAAATAGTAACATAGTGTTTTCACTATTCATCGAAAATTGAATGTTTTTAGAAAAATACATATAATTCACCCTAGGCTAATTTATATATTCTGAATCCAAAAATGAAGTAAATTTTGAAAAATAAAATTTCAAAAAGTGGGTATTACAATTCATAACGGCTTGTTCATAATAATATTATAATAATTTCTCATTTAGTGAAACTAGGTATTGCGTACTACACACGCTATTGATGAAGGTCCTGATTGTGTGTAAAGCAAGCCAATTCAAGGTTGAGTGTAGTGAAAGATCCATTTTGTGTTGCATATGACATAATCAAAACTTATTTCATCTATAAATTAAACAAATTCTATACTTAATATTGCATAGAATAATTTCACCGAAACGAATTTGAAATTGTGTGTAACACGAGCCAAGAATAGTGTTGCTTATACTTCAAGCTAATACAGTGTTCCGTATAGTACAATCTAATCTTCATGTAGGGTATAATAGAAGACATCAAAGAAATTAAAAATAATATATCTCATAAAATCTCGGGGTGTTACATTCTAGCCCCCTTAAAATGAATTTCGCCCTCGAAATATGTTGGGTTTCCAAATGGTTTACTACATGAGAGTTTCATTCATAGAAACCCACATCATAAAAATGAGTACCAAAACGTCATTTTAAAAAGTGAATTATGAAACCTATCGGTTACCCAAATTGACTCATCATTGGGTTTCCACATAGGAGAACATAGGAGAAAATATGGATATGGAAGAGAAACCTAACCATCAAGTTCAGATGGAGAGTGGTAGAGAACATGTCTATGAATAATACAACAATCACAAAGCCATAATTTTGTGATGATCTAAGGTACCATATGATTCATCAGATATAAGGGAACTAGAAAACCATTTTTGGTTTTCAAGATCATTTCCCTAAAGTTGAAGAAATTTGAATTAGAAGAAATACTTTCTTGATTTTGGTACAATATCGTAGTTGGTTGTTCCTTAGAAAATTTCCACTTCATATCTGAAATAAATGAAGTTAAATTTTTCATTCATGAAGTGTTAGCAGATAATGTGATAGAATGATGGGTCATTCCATATGTCTCAAACAAAATGTTAGAAAAAAATATCAAATATACATAAGTCCATCTATAGTGATATTAATCATATATGGTACCTAAAATGGACTTATAATTCATATATCATACTTCTTAATATAATAAAACTAGTTTTTCCTAATCAGGGAATTATTGTAGGCCAGTGGTATGGAATAAAGTCCTGTCGCACTTCAATTGTGGGTTCGATTCCCACAGCCTTGTCCAACGTGACGATTTGTCGCTCGTCCCATGGGTTGACCTTTTTCTAAAACTACACTATTATAACATTCCAGAAATAGTATTGAAGAAAAGTTCTAGCCTTAAAAAATTATATATGATTTCCAACTTAATCCTTTCCAACCTTTAAGCTTATCGAAAATACTTCTATTCAATATTATATTTTAAAGAAAATGATTACTATAAATGTCATCAACCAAGAATGTGAATACATCATTTATCCCCCATATAAGATATATCTTGTTGGTCACATTCCAAACATGTGAATACCTTAATCATGTATTCTCTTGAAAAATGAATACCCATTGAACTTTAGTGAAAACATGAATATTGTAAAAAGTTAACTCTTCCCACATACCAAAATCCCAAAATTTCTATATACTCAAACCATGATATCACATTGTCCTTATATCAGCCAGGAGCTCATCAATACTATAAGACATATCATTATCTCCTTATCCCTTCATTATGCGCATATCATCTACTTTCCCAAAATATATGAATTAACCTTTCATGGTTACCAGTAACATTCAACATATACTTTCAAATACTTTAGGGAAAACAATAGTTTAACAATCCTTAGACGTGTCTTTATTCCATAGTACCATTACCTATACAACATAACTCTTAATAAACATAAATCATTCCACTACCTTTTTAAACCATTGACCAAGCTTCAACACTTCATTCATCTCATATATCATTTGTAGTCTCCTCATCATCATACACATAAATACTACCCATATGACCATGTTGATTCCCTTAATGAGATTTCCCTTTAGGGCATTGGTTTTCATAATGCCCATACATTCCACATTTAAAACATCTAATCATTTTTGATGTCGTAGCAATACCATTATCCTTCTCCATGGTGTTAACTTAACATTTTCTTTTGCACTTACTGAATTTGTGTCCTTTTACACAACCAAAGCATCTTCCAGTTCATTTGAAACATTCTCCTTGATGCCTCTTCCCACATGATTTATATGAGAGAAATTGAACTTTCTTTTCTCTATGATAATCAAGAAACTCCATCTTTCTCCTATTAGCTGAGTCAAGAAACATAACAAATTTGAGATTATTGATCATATTATGAGATTTATGATTAGTCATAATAACATGTTTTGGACTTCCAAATCCCGTTTCATTTGGATGCTCATGAAGAATATCATTCCATTGTCCATCATAACCTCCATTATTGTGGATCATCCTATTTCCATCCATTTTCTAAAACCCAAAAAGAATAGTGTGAGAGGAAAATATCATGCTGGGGAAAACAACATAATAAAGGGGGAGTACCGTCAATATCTAACATCTTAGGATAAATTCTAAGATCGTTACCGTAATTATAGGACTATAACCTATATGTATACTTATCCTTAGGTACATCCTTAGATATACATTAAATATTTCAAGGGATTTCACTAAAGTTTACGCATCCTAGTTTCCAAATGTTAACTAAACCTCCCTCTGATACCAACTATAGAGACCCAAAGCTTGACGTACATGGAAATTACATCACTTTTTCAGAATTATTAATACATATCAGAAACAAACACCAAAGGACCATAATAATTTAGTGTCTTTGGAAACTCAGAACATAATCTTCTAATCGGGGGGAAAGTTCTTCAACATCTCTCATAATGATCTTCCCATTTTGTTTTCTTGCCTAAAACCATTATTTATATCCTAGAGAAAAGAAAACATATAAAGGGTGAGCTCAAATGCTCAGTAAGGGTTAGCATTGAAAAAAATAAAACAAACCATATGCATAAAAACATGAACATAATGATTAAACATTGAAATATTGAGAAATTACTTAAAACATGGCATTATGTAAGGCATAGATCATAATGGAACTTCAATCATGATAAAATAGCTTGGAAATAAAACTTGTAATTATGGAAAAATATTAATCACATGATATGATTTCCATAGTAGCAAAGGCATTGCTTCCAAGACCATCTTAGTGGACAAAGTCCCTTTCTGAATTGAGTTCACTCCTCGTTCCAGTCCTGTATCACTGAACCGAATTAACTTACCATTCCATCCATGTCTATCTCTTGAGATATAAATCTTTACCCAATGCATTGGAGGGAGATTTAGATCCCACGTATCTCCTAATTAAATCATTCTTACTTTTTCCACAAATTAAACATTAAAAATTTATCATAACCCAATGAATAAAATTGGTTTCATACACATCATCCCATCATCACATAATTTTTATAAAACTAATGAACATTTCATTATAAGAAAAGTGAAACATTATAAATCATAGAGACATTATAATTGAAACATACACATATGAAAAATTATCATCATATATTGAAAATGGTTGTGATAAAACACTTGAAATGAATTCTTGAGGAAAATATCCTTTCTTCTTAAAAATCATTTTCTTTTCAAAAAATTCCAGGAAATTTCAAAATAAAAGTATTTTTTTTTGAAAATAGTCATAAAATAATTTAGAATAAGCTTCATGAAAATGAGTCATTATAAAACCGTAAAAATCTATTCACTCCGTATAAGTTAAAAATAACAATCTTCTCGTACTTTTGTTGAAAAAATAAAAAAGTTCCTCATGTGGTAAACATAAGTAAAACTCCCTTCATAACATGTGGTAAATTTCAAAAATTGGTAAAAAGGACTTTGAAAATACATGAATTTTTTTTAGAAAACATAGTAATGGATGATAAAAATAACCCAGCAAATACTTATGAATAACAATCTCGGATAAGAACGAGATTGGATTAGTTAACCCTTAAATTATGTGTGATATGCTTCGTATGTTTCCGAACATCCGCTTCTTCGGCGTACCTCTTTTAAGATTCCTCTTAAGGAAGTAGAGTTGTTCTTTTGAGGAGACCAGAACCTCTAGAATTTTTCTAGGGATGTGGGGAAGAGAAATGGGCAGGGGTTGTACAAGCTTTAAGTCTCAAAAGGGTGTGAAAAGAAGAGGGAAGGGGTTCCCTTTTTATAAGGGAGGAGAGGGGCACCTTTGGAACAAAATATAATATTATTTTATAATAATGTCATATTCGGTATATAATAGCTCCAAATTGATGTATATCGAAGCTAAAGTGGGGATGGGTCGAAATCCTCTCAACCAATAGGTTTTAGACAAGTTTTGGTAACTATTTTAACCTTATCGTTTAGATTTAACTCTAAGTTATATAATTTAACTTTTTCAGTGTCTTCTTGTTTTCTTACACTATATGGTTCATAAACATTCTATAATAAGACAAAAGAACCCCAAGTGGTTCATTTTTAATATATATAACCTTATCTAAGTCATTTGGCTGATCTATAGTTTTTTCAGAATATTATAACAATTAATAGTATAATATCTGTTTTAAAAAATACTTTATTTCAATTTTGACACTATTTGTTAATTGATTTTTTTGATAATCATATCAGCATGATTAGTTCAAAAAAATTTAATTAAATCAATAATATCATGTCATATTAACCTAATTTTTTTTTGTAATTTATAAAAAGCCTCAAATTACATTTATTTAGGTATTTATAAGATCAATTATATTAATATTTCATTAATAAGGTAATTACTACATCATCATTGTGTCATAAATAAATTAAATTATTTAATGTCTAAAAAAATACCATTATGTAGAAATCTTTTTATCTTTCTATTGAATATTTATAGTCGAATTTATCTTATGTATAACCCTATACTAAAAATGTTTTAGTTATTAAACTTTGATTTTAACTATTTTAACTCTTCTTTAAATAAAATAAATATAAGTGTCCTATCTAATCCTAGTGGACCTAAAGGGTAATATTTTATTCCTAAGGTTTTTTTTGATGAATTACATTTATCCAATAAAATTAGGACAAATGTTACGGTAATAATAATATCATTTTTACCCTTAATTACCCTATTTACTTTTAACCGTGGTAAATATAAGTAAAAAATTACTACTCACCAAAAATTATTTTTATCTTATTGAACCACATTTTACTCCTTGATATTAACTGTGTCTCTCAGATTTTCGAAATTTCATTCACAGAAGCGGTAAAAATATGTTTTATATAAATTTTTAATTTCTCCTAGGAGGTGGGTAAAAGACGGTGAAAAGTTCAATAAAATTTTTATATATCTAAAATTATTATAAAATGACTCAAATGAATTAAATTTAACTTATATTGGTATTATGTATCAATTTTGACCTAAAATAAATTTATATAAAATAATTAATTAATTAATTAAAAAGTAGGTTTTAAATAGTAACTTAGTGTTTTCACTATTCATCAAAAATTGAATGTTTTCAAAAAAATAGCAAAAATTCACCCTAGGCTAATTTAAATATTCTGAATCCAAAAATGATGTCCATTTTAAAAAATAAAGTTTCAAATAGTGGGTATTACTATTCATAATGTAAAGTTCATAATAATTTTATAATAATTTCCCGTTTAGTGAAACATAGTATTGCGTGCTATACACGCTATGGAGAATGGTCATGATTTCATGTAAATCAAGCCATGTCAGGGTTGTGTGTAGTGAAAGCTCTGTTAGGTGTTTCATATAACATAATCAAAATTTATGTCATTTATATGATAAACAAAATCTATACTTAATGTTGCATAGAATAATTTCCACAAAATGAACTTGAAATTGTGTGTAACACGTGCCAAGAATAGTTTTGCACAGACTGCAAGCTAATACGGTGTTTTGTATAGTACAAGCTAATATTTTTGTAGTATATAATAGAATAAATCAAAGAAATTAAAAAAACATATATCTTATTAAATCTCGGGGTGTTACAGAGATGATGATAGAGATCACACCTAATATTTTATTTGTCAAAACCACCATCTTCCTAGGGAATGAAATATCCTTATGAGGAAGAGTGTTGTTTGGGAAAGATCAAATGAATTATTGAGTACATAGATATTCTAAATTAAATTTAATTGAATTGTTAAATCCTCATTCTTGAGACACCTAGAAATATATAGCGGGATTTTATAGTTTAGTGATGAAAAATGAGAAATAGGAGTGGAAATACATCAATAACATTTTTATAGAGAAGTTATATATAGAATAAATGTTATTAACGGTGTATCTTGAGTTTCTTAACCATCCCTAGGGTTATTGGTTAGTGATATTTTATTCTACTTAATTTTTTGAAGATGTTTAGTTTTCACAAGAGGTGGCATTGGATGAGAAGTGGAAATCACAGAGATTATAGATTAGTCTTCAACTGGATATCTGATCTCTGGTATTTTTAATAAATCATACATAATATACTTATGTTCTTGATAGGGATCTAATTGTGGAAATCAAAATATTTGGTTAATTAGGGTTAACTAGAATTCTACCTTCTCTTATTAGTGGTTTTTGTGATGAACCAATGTTTTTAAGTGAAACTCTATTTTTGAATGAATATATTAAGTATTAGTAAATAATGTTACTTAAAAGAATGTTTCTAATTTGTTTATTTTGGACTATTATAAAATTTATCATATAAGATATAAAGTATGATTAAGAATCATAACCATCGACAATATATTCATTATATATTGACTACTATGATTATTATATTTGAAGGTTTATGAGAAAACTCAGATGACATAGATAAAAGATAAAATACCTTGAAAAATAAGTTCATGCAATATAAATAACCTTTATAAGATCTTATACGGTATATAAAATTATTATTATTTTCCTTTATCCAATCCCAAATTTATATTGAAAAATTCAAATATGATCAAAATAATTAATGGGAGAAGATTAAGTGTATCCAGATGAGGACCGCATAAAGGTTCTCTGAACCACCCTAATAAAGCACCACCATAACACACCTTTCCCACAAGGCATTAACTGATGTATTAAAGTATTATGTATCTAGACCCAGTAATATAATTTTTTATATTTTATTTTTCAAAAAAAATAATGATTATATTAAAACATTTTTATAAATACTTTATTAAGGATTAATGCATCTTATAAAATATTGATTTCGATATGAAGAAATCAAAATTGAATTTTTTAATATATATGTATATATATATATTAAATAAAGAAACTATTTTTAATAATTGAATAAGTTTTTAAATAAATATTATTTATCTAAAATTTTTATATTAAATTTTATTTATTTGATCATAAATGAGAATATAATTCAATGAAGCATAATGTAATATTTATAAGGGTCAGAAAGATGTTAGTTTTGTAAAAACTTTTATTTTTTAATATATAATGATTTTTATTAAAAATATAAAATTTTCATATGTAAACAAATATTGTAGAAAAATAAATTATATTTTTCTAATAATTATGTCTAAATAATCTAATGGTGCATTTTTCATAATTTTATGATATAATATAATTTTTTGTTGAAAATTAAACATGGTTTGTAATATGAAATCCTAAAAGATAAAAAGTGATGTAATATATACTATAAAAGGTATCTAATACCAAATATAAATTTTCTGCTTAAAATAATGTTTTTTTGAAGTTATTTGATCAATTTTATAAACCATTAATAAATCCTCAAAAACCTATATTATATTTTATGGTTATAAATTCAATAATTTTGTTACATTACTCACTTCTATGTCACAAATGGTATTACATTATAATTTTTATTTCATATATGTATAAATTTTTTAAAACCAAACCTCTTAGAAGAAACTATGTTATGAAAACCTTGTGAATGTTTTATGTTTTTATTATATTATTATATACAGTCTAAAACCATGGTTTAGAAACTAATAAATAGTATTCTTTTATTTTGTTATATTAACCACAAAATATACAATCCCCCTAAACTAATAATACATTAATATAATTATTCGCTCTATCTTGTTCTTTAAATACCTCCAAATGTGTTATCATTATCTTAAGAATCTCCTATCATGATTTTAAATGACCCCCATAAAGGTAAGGGATTCTCTCTTCCCCGTATTTTTTCAAATAATTTTTTTATATATTGACTTTTGATTTCTAATCTTCCATTGTTGTAATTTTTTTCATGCACCTCGTATATCCATATCAATCCTATGTAATGAGATACTTCCTTTCAATCTAATTAATCTCTTCCATAAATCTTTAGGTAAACCCAATACACCACCAAAATTATCCTATGATTTCCCATGGAAAAAATTTATGTTGTGTATACCCATCCGCATTTCCACTCTAGTGTATTCAACTAGACGTACATATCCACTAGTAATTAAGTAAATATATTTATGTTACCAACACACCAAAATCTTGTGATTAAATTTTATGAAACATGTTCTTATGTTATATGATCTATGTGGTATGGAAAGGCATGTACAAGAAATAGAAGTGATTTGTGGTCCTTAGATTATATATCCTTACAATGAATTGGGTAATGTTTTAATCTCATGAGATAACATATATCGTACATGTGAGGTTACCCAAATAAAAAAATGTTATTTTTTCATGGTGTTTATCTTTTACTTATGTTTATGACATCATGTTTTATGTTGTTTCCAAATTCCAATATTACCTGAACATTATCATCTTATATATTTCTTAGATGTTAATATTTATCACTCTCATGCCTTTCATATAACCCTAATATTATTCTTGACCAACATTTATTACTTTCATAAGGTTATTATTTAATTATATCCTCAATGTTATTTATACATCACCCTTTTCTTATGTACATCCTCGGGTTATCTCTCGTAGTATTTTAAGATCAATGGATTTTAAGGGAATGATATGGATTTTCTAAATAATATCTTTGTATATCTATTTTTATTTATTATGAAATGTATTTTGATAATAAAGAAACTAGTAATATTGACCTTTTGTGTTTTCAATAAATGTTTCTTTATGTAATAAATCATGAAATACATTGTTTAAACGATATTGGATTTTATAGTTTTAGTGGTTCCTTTAAAGGAATGTGGAACCTGAATAGCATCCTAGTGGAAATGGTGATGGTGTCTCTCAATGATATACACCCTATAGGAAATTTTTAGTTTATTTAAATGTCCCATTTAGTTGTTTAAAATGAGGCAAGGTTGTACACTCGATGAATTATTACATGTAATCACCAAATATTTATATATTATTTGGATATTAAGGCGACATACAAAAGTTTGTTCATGTTTTTACTACACCATGTAGTGGTAAAAATTCATATTTATCTAGGGTTTCTATGTATAATATATATTCGTAATGAAAAATTTTCTTATATCCACAAGATTCAAGAAAAATCTATTTCAAACAGTATATGTGTCTGTAATGGGAACTGATGTAGGTCCTACGACTGTGAGATGTACCAATTCTATTACATCATCTTTAATAGAAAATCTATTTGGCTCTAGTTCATTTTATTTTTTCAAATAAACATGATATGTGTATCTATTTAATCTCTCAAAGGATCTCATGCCTTATGTGATGCGAATTTCAACACCTCTTTGGATAAAGAGAGATAATGGTCTCTGATGTAACTTCTTGTACTTTATCATTATTTGAGAATAATCCATTATATAAATATTTGGTTATTTATATGAGTCCTCATTTTTATAATGTATTGGTTGGTTTATCACAAATAATATATTGACTATTATGATCATCAAGTTTCCTTTACTGCCCCCAATGTGGAGTTCTACTTTATAGGATAATAGTACCTAAGGACTAGCTGAGACTGACCTCCTACTCTGGAAGTGAACAAGAAAATAGCTTTTTTATTCTATTAAACTATATTAGGAATCCTCTTATAGATAAATACTATATTTAGCTATTGTATATATGGTTATTTCACTAACATACTTTTATGGCCTACCACTTGTGGGGGAAGTAGAGTTCTTGATAAAATTTATCCCAGGTACTCAGCCCATATCTATTCCCTCATACTGCATGGTAAAAGTTGAACAGAAAAAGTTAATGAATCAATTGGATGTATTTATATCAATAGGTATCATTTGAATAACTGTGATACCTTGATAAGAACCTGGTATTTTCTCTAAGTAGGATGATGAAACCTTTTTCTAATGTGTGCATTATCGAAAGCTCAATAATGTTATGATCAAGAACAAGTAATAGTTTCCAAAAATTAATGATTTTTAATTACATAAAATAGATGAATTGGTAATATAATATTTATCTTCAATTTGGTTACCACAATATCTGGTCCAGTATGTCAAATATTTCAAACAATACATTCATAAGTATGTAAGGTTACTATGCATATCTTATTATGGATTTTTTCCGGATCAATGCTCTTCCTATGTATATATCATGCAATTTCATGAATTTACACCAGTATATCTACTCAATAATAATGGTTTTCATGAATGAAATATTATATTATTATAAATCAAATAGAATCAAGTTCTCTATTTGATAGTAGTTTTGGATATTTTCAAGAATCACTATAATTATACAAATATGTCAAAGTACGAGTTCTGGATTTGTGAGGATATGTTCTTCAGAAACATAGAATAAAAATTTGGTATATTGGTTGGTCTTGAAAATTTGAAATACACTATATCATGGGAATAATCAAACATTTTATTTGAGATTATACGATTCATAGGATTAGTAATGCATTATCTCCAACTTGTGAAAATTTGTCCAGGTTTTATTCTCCTTTAATATTTCCCAAATTGAAGTGAGTGAAGTTAATTTTAGATTCAAAATACCTAAAATTATATTATTAGTGGATATTACATTTGACTTTAGCTCAAATGTTGACTCTCTCGAAGGTTGGGTAGGGCTAGGTGGAATTTTTTGATGCTTCATGTTTGGGTTTGGGATGCATTCTCTTATAGTGTGATTATGTGATGACTTGTGGTTCTCATCATATCTATCTTCATAAAATAACTATCCCAAATAATATTTATAACTCACTTATGTGATAAAAACCATTTAGTGTTCAAGACAAAACCTATTGGGGATAGTCTTATTGTTTACTCTAATTACAATTTTTTAGGTTATGTGATTTCATAGAATGATCTAATTCTCCATCAGAAAAAATAGGTGGAATACCTAAAATTTGATAACATTGAAATTTCTTACACCCTTGTGAATAATAACATTATTGTTTATTCTCTTAATAAGAATTTTATATCCCATATATAAAGTAATTTTTATCTGAGTGGAATATTATAGTCTTATTTAAATATTTTCATTTGAGAGTAAAATAGGATGAGATGAGGTTTGTTCTGCAAAGGTTTTAGTTTAAATCCTCTCTTGTTGTGATAATAATCAAGGATTAGAAACTTGATGATTATCTATGTGGTATTAGAAATTCATTATATGGTAGGGGGACCATAGGTTAATGGTCACAATATCAAATAGCATTATTTTATTTAGGTTCCATTATTTCTTTTTTTTATCCTATGATAAAGGAATTAGTGGGGGATTATAGTCATTCCCAGTGGGAGAAAAACCTTATTATGACTAAGATGTTTTATGAAATTTTGGTTCTTATTATGGTATCCATGTATGAAACATGAAATCATTGATTTTGTTTCCCAATTTTAAATGAAAAATACAATTATTTTTGAGAATTAGGATCCCTATAGTTTACATTAAACCCATCATGTGACAAATTTTATGTTTGATGAGACATAAATGGATGTATTCATTAGGATGAAACATACTACTCATGTATGGAATGATATTTGGGTGTTTATTGATTTATTGACCATATATGTACACTTTATTATTATTTGGGATAATACTAAAGTCAAGAATTTGGGAAATTTTATGTAAATGATATTTTTAGGTCTTACAGAGTTCATTATTCCATTTTTTTGATAGGGATCCCTGGACCATATCTCTATTTTTAATAGGTCTCTAGGAGTAAAAGGGATCATATGTACAACTTGGCACAACAAACCATCCTTAGACAGATGGTTAGGCAGAATGAGATATATGGATTCTTGAATACATTCTTTATTCTTACAAACATTTTTTTGGGGAGCATAGGATTTTTATTTGGGGTTGGTTATGTTTTCCTATAATTAAAACTCTTAGTATTATATAAATATGGATACATTTTATTCCATGTGTGGATGATCTTTTAAATCAACACTATTTTGGTTAGAGGGTGGTGAAACATCCCATGTGGTACATACCTTGTTCCAATATATGAAAATAATTATCCAAATAATTAATTAGAGGTTGGTAATAGTTTACAGTCACTATAAATCTTATTTAGATCATTGTAAATGTCCTTTTTTTACTCAGTTGGTGTCTAATTTTTCTTTATTGTGTAACCACAAATGGGTCATTGATTTTTTGGAAAACAAGGGAAGTCGTAACTATGTTATGTGGTACCTTTTGAGGTTATGGAGCAGATTAAAAAGGTGGAATACTGTTTATCCTTTCCACCTAATATAACTTTAATTTATGATCTTTTTTACATGTCAGAACATAATAAATATCAATTAGCCCCCTATCATATTTTTAATATGGTGGAACTTTATATAAAACAAGACATAAATGTCAATGATAAGCTAGATTATATTTTTTATTCTCAAATGAAGTTTGTATGTTTGATATTTATAACAATTATTTATGTTTTTTTGAAGCACATACCATATTCTCATCAAACGTGCAAGCTTGAGGTGATGGTGTGAGATTAGTTGCATCATCCCATTGTTAAACAGACTATGTGATGAGGTCTTTAGGGGAAAAATTGTTATGGTGGGGAGAATTTTAACATCCAAATACATGACATTATATATGAACCTTAATTTAAACTAATTTCTTAAATTTTATATATATTTTTAGTTTCTCTTGGTTGTTTAAACCTATCGATGGGTCAGTGCTATGTTTTTGTTTCTTGTTTAAAAGGGATGCTATTATTAGGGAGTTTAGATCATGATTAGACATGATATGTAGTGAGAATAGCTACTTGTAGTCCACAAACATATTAGTTCACACCATTGGCTAGCTGATGGTATGGTGACTATCGAGAATTCCAATAGGAAGTCCTGTGGCAATCTGATGGTAGGATGAGAGAATGCATTTCATAGAATTACTCCCTCATCCAATCATTGGAATATATATAGACACTAGGTGTAGTTTCTATAAAACATTTAATCTTCTTTTTACCATCAAATTTCCAATGTGAAGTTGCAGCTAGTTGATTCTTCTAGTTGATGCAAGATAATGATGGGATGTTTTATAATTTTACAACATGAAACCACTATTTTATAGATTAAATCTACTCCCATGAACCATATTTTACCATTTCATCTTTGTGGGATCACATGAGATGAAAATTTTCCTTCAAACCACACATCATAGATCGATGTGTGGAGGAATAGTTGAAGTTATTTCAGAAAGTGTTTTATTTTTATACTCATGAATTCTCCTTTTATAATATCTATACTTCATCATATTCTATAGAACCTTATTTTATTTTTTGAGTGAGGTCTTTTTTTTATTTTGTTCCAATGATTATCTCTATATTGAATCTAGCACTTATCCTATTCTATTGTGGATCCCATGTTGAGTGGTTTTTTGTAAGATCATGACCATTATTCTGAAATATTATGCTAATTTAAATTATTATTTTATCATTTTTTGATCATTCATTGGTTAGGTCATGCATCGAGGTCATTAAGGGTGAACTGGTGGGATTTTGGAAGCCCACAAGGCTGTGCATGGTTGGTACAAGGTTACGGAAAATCATGGGGTTTCCTTAGAAAATTGTGGGCCGAAGCTCACTAAGAAATAAGGGTGATGCGTTTTTTGTGTGTGGTTAGAGTTACCATGTTACCAAACTATACACCCAATATATAATTGTTTTATATTGTTCATGGTAAAGGTGAAGAATTACTTCTAACAGTGTGACCGATCTAGGAAACAATGATTTCTGTTAATAAAATATCAAATAAATTAATTAAAATCTCACAAAAATTATGTTTATATCCCTAATCGCTATTTTTTAGAATAATATGATTTCCCTTTCTCTTGGAGGCCCTCTAAAGGATTTATTGCCCTCTAGAAACCCTTCTCTTGTGAATCAAAGATCTAGTAGAAGAATATTTGCTCCTTTTCATTATGTGATCTCTTATTTTTTAGGTACCTATTTCCTTACTCCCATTCTATCCCTTTTGAGAGGGTTTAAATCATCCAATTTTTGGTGGTTAGATCTTTGTTTTATTGAATATTATTTTTTTGGGTATATGTCCAATGTTTTTATCCTATACCTCCTTCAATATTTTGAATCCATCTATTTTATCATGAAATAAGGGATAACGTTGGGTGGACATTTTTCAGTAATCGTAATATTAGTGGTCTTATTGTTAATTCCCATAGTTGCGATCATGATCTCGTGTTTATAGTGGTATCATTTCATTAACACATCATAAAATTGAATTTTAATTTATAAATGGAATTAAATACCTTGAATTTGAGAGAGCCCTCATAGATCCTTTCAGACCCATTATATATTATGAGACTGTGATTGATATAAACCCCTGGGGTGTTCCAATATCCTTGATATAAATACTTATGGAATGTATAAAAGTGAAATTGTGGGATTATGGAATTGGTCTAAATCAATGTTGTGTGGTTTGATAATAGGATATAATGATTTGATTAAATTAACATTAATGGGTTAATGAGTTGTTTAAAAATTGATGATAAATGGGTTAATGGGAGAATGGGTCATATTGTTCCCTATGTAGAATTTAACATACCATGGTTATGTTAGAGAAATAAAATTGTGAACCAGGTTTTGAGTGATTTATAATAAGTTTAGTGATTATGAAAGATGAAATATATCTATATACAAATTTTATAATTGAGTTGTTGGTAATAGACCCTTTCTCATGTTACCATGCGGTGTCATACTAACACTCTAGTCCCTCAATGAATTAATGTAAATTATTATTGGAATAATTATCCAAGTACCAAATATTTTGGTTCTATACTAAATCATTATGTAGATATGATATTGGAGCTGAACTAATGCTCCATGTTAATGTGATAATGATTCTAGATTGATTATCCAATTATCTATAATAATGGTACCTATATTGATTCTCTAGGATAAAAAAATAAAAATGGAATTAACCTAAATAATAAAATCACAAGAAAGTATAAATTGTGAAATCCATATGGTAGAAATTTGAGACTATGACATGAGCCAAAGATGGTATGATTGTCTAAGTTGTCACCTTTAACCTGAGGTCCAATGAGGTTAACTAAAGATTAATAAATGTGACACTTGTTTATTTTCATCCATTTGATTATTATTATTTATACAAATTCATTCACTATTAAAATATATATATTAAATTTTATTTCATTGGTGGTGGCCTACTGAATTTTTCTCACACCCAACTCAAGCTTCTATTTTGCACCAGAATAAACTTAATGTTTGCAGAACATGATAAGGGATAGAGCCCTATATTTGATGGATGAGTTGGGATTGCGGATGGATCATGTATGAGGTAACTAGACCTAATGACGAGACCCAATCTTGTGTTTCTAGACAGTATTATTTTCTATTTTAATTTTACATTTAACTGATTATGGGATGGCATGAATACTTATTTGTTTATGGTAATTTTACTCTATTTTGGGACTCTTCATGTAATGATTGGTATTTATTTGTTATTTTTTATTATTTTGTTGCATACTTATTATTTTTTTTCTAGTATATTTATAAGATAAAGAGGTTATAGTCTCCCCACATGTCATTTTAGACCCTTGATTCTAGATGGAAACCTTTGGTTTACGATGAGGTATGCCTGAGGGCATTTACTAACCTACCTTGGGGCACTATTATGTGGCACCGTGTTTGAGATTCTAAAATGTGCTATTATAGTGGATTATTTTTTTCAGTTGTCATACTATTTCATAATGGTATACATGATACTCGGATTTGTGGGGCCCTGTTCTTGAAGTTGTGTATTGGAAAGGATAACCAATGTTTAGGGGAAACCCTATGTTCCTACAAAGAGATTGTAGTTCATGATGTTTGTTGTTACAGTTTGATTTTATTTGACATTTTGGGACACACTTATCATATGATGTTATCTTTATTATCATATTTAATTCAGGGAGGTTTTTGGAATAATAGATGAGTATTAATGAATCATTATTGACACTTAATAATGTATATGACGTGTATCATATTATGAGAAAATGGGAATAAAGTTATAAGTCGGTTGTAGGAACTGAAAATGATCTTCTTTATTGAAATAATTTAAATGAAACGATGTTGAATTATATATGTTTAATAGGTAGAATTTGTTTAATACGGTAATTTTAATTCTTTAAAAGTGGTTTCTAATGGGAAAAAACATTTTTAAAAAAATTACCTTGTTTTATCCATGAATTAGTTTAAGGATGGTTGAGGGTAGTAAAATCGCCTCAGTTTTGATTTTTTTGTAGTGTTTTCGGGATTTTTTGTTATGGAGTTATGTGAATATCTATTTTTTATATGTGTTAATGATGTTTTATGTTTCAATATACATGTGTCTGTAATTTTGGAGACATTCTTCATTATGATGACTTTTTGGTGGACA
The DNA here is from genome assembly GCA_963277665.1 of Viscum album. NCBI lineage: Eukaryota > Viridiplantae > Streptophyta > Magnoliopsida > Santalales > Viscaceae > Viscum > Viscum album. The sequence goes on from OY728151.1 coordinate 302,829,291, forward strand.
ACATGAGGAAATTATTGGGAATGCTCCTGCAATAGCATGAAAATTGGTTTCAATAGTTCTGGGAATGGGAGAAAAAGAAATGTTTTGTGATAAATTTTATTACATTATGATGATCGTGGAATGAGACTCATGATGGGATGTATTTAATATATATGATCTATCAAAATAATTTCAATTGAATCACCCTGTGAAATTCATAGGATAGGGTGGACCTTAGGTATATGTGTTCTATATTGAATCTATCATGAAAATCCATGACCATTAGGAGACTCGTATAAGGGAAAGATTAAATTTTTATGATTATATGTTATGAGGTCAAGATAAGAGTTGGTAGGATATTCAGGCTTGGGATGAGTAGTTATAGGGAATGGAATAGATAAACTTCCAAAATAAGTTACCTGAATCATTTTACCAAAAGATTCACATCAATGAGAGGGAAGTAGAGATGGTGTGTTTTAATTAGGGAAGAATGTTAATGACGTACTATGCTGGTCGCATCAATGACCTCTGTAACTTTTTCCCAACATTGGTAGGTGATGAGTCAACTTTTGAGAGAAAATATTATGGTAGAATAAAATGTTATATTAAGTACCATGTTAAAATTTATTGATCGATGATGTTTACTAAGGTAGTAAATTTGGATCTTCTTATTTAGGGGATATTTCATAATGCATATATTGGAGGATAGGTTGTTTCATCTAGATGAACATGAGCTATTGCTTCTAAGGTGAGGATGTTTTTTTATGAGAATGTTGACTATAGTAGTGAAAAAAGTATCCATTGAGAAGGAATACTAAACAAGGGTAGTAATAGAGTGTTCTACCATTAGTGTGGTAAAATTAGTCACATTTAATGCTAGAGTCCTCAACCACTATTGTTGTGTCTAGATTTCAGTAAGATGGGAAACATAAATAGGTACTTCAGAAACCCTCGATAGATGGGTAATGATTGATGATCTAGGGTGTACTAGAGTATTAGATGGGGTTTCTCTACTCAATACTCTTCAAGAATATTAAGTTCTATTGGTCACCCAAATAAGGGTGGAAGATGTGGTATGTTAGGGAAATAACAACCGCATCAGAAAAGAGGTTTAGTGAAATGAAATAAAACTGGGGAACATTAAAGAGGGGAAGGCATGTTATACGTAGTTTATACTGCACTTGTGGACATAGATAATGGTTTACTGATTGATAAAGTTAATATTATTATAGATTATATATATTATAGTGGTATATTTAATACAAAATCTTTATATTGATTTAAATGTGATTAACTTTTTAAAGGATTGAGCTTGAAGAAGGAGTTTATAAGTGGAGTTTTTACAATAGACACCCCAATGGGTTTACAGTCTAAGTATGAGGTGGCTGACTATTATTTTCGTTCGGATTTGAACATGATTTAACTATTCTGTTTTGAATTGATTTTTGGTATGGATTGGTTGGTATTATACTGAGACCACATAGATTGTTAATAGAGGATATTAACCATTAAATATCCTAGGTGTACTAGTTATTTTCATTATGGAGATGTGATATATAGGAAGACTGAACAGGTCTCGTTCATCAAAAAATTGGGAAGATCACCACCCATGTTGTGATTCTTTTTTTAGACAATGGTGGTGTGAAACATAGTTCTTTTCCATTAGTATTGGATAATTTTCATGATATTTTTCATGAAGACTTCTTAGGGGTTTTAGTTGATACAGATTTAGAGTTCAAAATTTACTGAATACCTAGAGATGAACCTAATTCTATTCCACCATATCTAATTGCACTAGTGGAACATCAAAAGAAAAAGACTCAACTATAGGAATTGATGGATAAGGAGTCATCTGTCCATGTACTTCACCATGGGTTTTTCTTCTGTTGTTTGATAACAGGGATGACAATTCATTTAGTTTATGAGATGATTTTTGGAAGTTTAAATGGCTGCTACTTATGAAAATTTATCCTCTTCTGTGTATTGAATATCTCCTTTAATAGATAAGTGGTTCTTATGTTTTATCTACAATTTATTTGAGGATGGTGTATCAATAGAAGAGAGTGATAACTTTTGATATACCAAAAATTATTTTTGGAGATGGTATTGTCTCCCTGAGTTTATTTTTATGTTTTTTATTTTGAAAAATTATCCTATAGTGTTTATGTATGTCATGAATGGAATAATAAAAAAATCTTGGACTTGTTTTTGGTTGTCTTTTTTGATGACATCATGGAATACTCCTAGAATCATGAAGCTCATTCAAAAATCAATGAAATCGCTTTGATTACACAAAGGTATCATATGATATATTCCATGTTATATATGTACCAATTCTAGAATGATATGGTATATTTCTTATGTATAATTATCTATATGGAAATTTTATTAGTGCAACAAGATATTTTTTAGGTAGTTATTTGTTGGGATAATCCCATGATTATTTTTTATATTCGATGTTTTTTAGGATTAGAGTGATATTATCAGATATTCATCCATGAAATTTATCAATTTGCAGTACCAATTTCTGGCATGAACAATAAATGTATAAAATTTTAATTTTTTTGGAGATTTTGAAAATGATTTTTAGGTGTAGAAGAAGATACTGATGAAGATGCTGATTTTGATCATACCCAATCTGAGGGAGGAGTTTTCCATGTTTTTTGATGCATCTATAATTGGGCTCAGTTCGGTGATGCTATAGAGTGATTGAGTCAAGGAATATAGATCCTGATAGTTGATGTCACATGAATGGAATTATCATACCAAGGATCTAGAGTTAGTCACATTGGTTTATTCATTAATGTGTTTGAGGCATTACCTATTTGGTGATATGTTCATTTTGTATACCAACTACCAAATTTTGAATAACATATTTTTTTAATGAAATATGAATATTTTATAGTGTTGGTTGGTTGAACATATTTAGTCAGTTGACTTTTATCTAGGATATACTCCTGGAAAATGAAGCATTTTTTACATTTTTAGAAATAGTCGTAGACTCAAGAAGTCCATGAGTCTAGAATCAAGTGCAAGATGATGAATTTATTGGATGAGATGAAAAATTCAGTTCATGAGGACTAGAAGTTGATGCGGCACAAGTCCTTCTCAGTTCAGTCCACACTTCTATGATGGATCAAGGAGAGTTTGTATGAGTAGATAGAGTGGTTGGACTTGTGATAAATACTTGATGGTGGATAGTTACCTACAAATTGGACTATAGATGCGGATATGATCATCTCTATATGGGGGAAGTGTTTTTATACCAACATGTATGTGAGAGGAGTTGATATGTGAGTTTCATGAATCAAAGTAGTCATTGAACCCTGGTTTTTCAAATATGTACTATGATCGTATGTGATAATATTGTTGGATGAGAATAAAAAGGGAAATATGGGTTTCATGATATGATATTATACCTATCAGAAGGTGAAGACTAAGAATTAATTACCTTTTACATTTTTATATTTATTTCCCATTCCATAATGGAAGTGGGATGATGTTTCTATGAGATTTGTTGTAGGTCGTCTTAGTATATCTCAGAGGAATGATTCTATATAGATGATTATAGATATTATTATTTAATTCATCCATTTTTTAATAAAATTAAATAGACTTTCATGGTTGTAAATTTGTGTTATTTGTATGTTAATGAGATATTTTATTTTCATGGAGTGTCCAAAATCATAGTATGAGGTCATGACTATCATTTTACATCATTCTTAATGAATGTTTTACATAAAAAATTTGGTACTCTAGTGTTTTTGAGAACTTATTATCATCAATAGGTATATATTAAATCAAATCACACTATTAATGAGTTGGAGGAAATTCTATAGGATTGTGTCCTAGAATTTGTGGAAGCATGGGGGAAGAACACAACACACAATGAGTTTTCCAATAAAAACATTTATTAGGAAACTATTAAGATTGAACTATATGAGCTTATTTGCGGTATGACATGATGAAAACAATTATGGTGGATGGATGTAGGTGAGTATGAGTTGTTTGTTACATGACTTATATAGGATACATCAGACCGGTTTTGGTTGATTCAGAAATTTATATATATGTCTAAGAGTAGGTAGAAGTTTTAGGATTATCATTATCTTTGATATCTTGAGTTTATAGTGGTTGATCATGTGTTCTTTCAGGTGTCACCGTGATTTCATAATCATTCGATTTGGAAGCTAGGAAGGATAAAACACTTATTGGATGGGAATTTTGAAATTATGTCAAGGATTAGGAATGTAGAATATCGATTGGATTGTCAAAAGTGGTTTAAATATATGAATGTGGTTTTTCATGTGTCTCAATTTTGGCATCATCACCCTGAACTGTTTCATTTTATGGATATGGATGATATTGATCTAGAGGCTGATGAATACTCTAAGGAGCATCCAATTCATATTTTGGATCATAATGAGAATGCTCTGTAGGGTAATACGATAATGATAGTCAGAGTACAATGCAATAATGACCATTTTTAGTGGGGAAACATGGGAGAGGGAAGTATATATGTGTTCCAAGTGGACCGAACAATTAAGCATCAAATCATAGAAATTCTTGGCAGTGAATCTCGAGGATGATATTCTATAAGAAATGGTAATTATAGGATCCTAAAATTTATTGAGAAGTATCATACTCATTCCTATGTATTTTTTTTCCATTTTTATCATTCCTTATATTATTCTTTCATCAATCTATTCTGGGTGAACTTGGAGAATTTTGGAATCCCATAAGGTTGTGAACGATAGGCAAATTATTAGGGAAAGATGTGTGGATTTCAAAAAAAATGGTGCGCCCCATCAGCCTTTTATAAATGGGTGTTTCTAGTTGGAACATGGTTAGAGTTAGCATGTATCCAATAAATTCACCCAAAATAGAAGCTATATATAGGGTGTATGATTAAGGTGTAAATTTACTTATAGCCATGTGACCCATCTCGGAAACTATGGGCAGAGATATTAAAAGCTCAAAAAAAATTATTTAAAAATTCATTAAGCCGCAGTTTATATCCCTAAACCCCCCTCATAGACTAATATAGTTTTACATTCTCAGGAGGATATCTAGAGTATTCCTCAGACTCTCGAACCACTTATCTTGATAATAAAATATTAGGTGTAAAAATATTTTTACCTATTCGATATATGATATATTCTGTATTTAGGATTCACTTTCCCTCTAGAATTTATCTCTCATTATAGAGATTTGAATTCCAAGCATTTTTTATGGTGAGATATATGTTATAATGAATTTTTTATGGATATTTATCCTTGTTTATGATCCCCGAACTCATTTGACATTATGAATATATCATTTCATCATTTAATAAAGTTATAATATAGAAAGAGTGTTCATCAACGATCCTATGGTAGGTGGTATAATTTATAATTCAAATAATCATGATCATGATGTTATATTTTTAATTGTGTAATTATATTTCTACATCGTGAAAATTTATTCTAATTTAAAAAGTGAATTAAATCAAATCAAATTGAGAGACCCATAAAATATTCTATTATACCCATTTGAGATTATGAGACTAGGATTGATACAAACCCATAGGGTGTGACAATATCCTTAAGATGATTACTCAAGGAATTTCAAAATGGAAATAGTGGGTTTTTTGTAATTGAACAAAATCCATGTTTCGTAGTTTGATAATGAGATATAAAGGGTTTAATGGAGTAAACATGAATGTTTAATGAGTTTTGTAATAAATTATGATAAATGGATTTATGGGTGGATTGATCAGGATTTTCATTAGGATATATGTAAAGAACCATGGATGTGTTCGAATAATGAAATGGTGCATTATTTTGTGAATGGTTAAAAGGAAGTTCATTGATGATGATCCATGATATATATCATAATGAAAACATGAATAATGAGTTGTGGGTGAACGATTGAGTCCCCAAGTACCCATGGGGTGCCAAAATACTTGTCAAGACCCTTGATTCTTTCATGTGAATTGGTGATGGAATAATGGTTTGTGTGCCTAAAATCAAGGTTCTATGCTGATGCTCTATGTGGGAGTAACATTGGTTCTAGACTAATGATCCATGTACCTGAGATAATGTTGTTGTACTAATGCTCCATATATTGATGATAATGGTACCCAAACTAACACTCCATAGAACCAAAATTAAAATTTAATTAATCTTAATAATAGAATCTCTTGAAGGAATAAATTGCGAAATACCAATGGTGTATTATTCAGACTCTGGTATGGGATAAAGAATGTATGATTTTCATGGGTATCACCTTGAACTTGAAGGCTAATGTGATGGACTAAAGTGTTTTAAATGAAAAACATATTTACTTTAATCATTATTATTTATTATTAATACAACTTTATAAATATTTATAGACTTCATATTATTTTTTCCATCATTGGTGGTTTCCTATAGTGTATAACTCACATCATACATAAGCCTCTGTTTGGTACCCAACTAGACTACATGTATTCGGGTTAGGATAAAGGAAACAAACCAATGTTACATGGTTGAGTTGGGATTCAAGATCGAGAAAGGATTAGGGAACCAGACATGATGCAGGTAATCTCTTTTGAATAATTCATGTGTATTGTTTTTTCATCATACAGTTGATACATATATATCATGACATGTTTATTACATTGGTTTATATTAATTTGCCCTATTAATTATTTTTCACTTTATTCTCAGTTTTTATTTATTTTTTATGATTATTATTGTTTTTGAAATTTATAATTTATTTGTGATGTTTTATATATAGGATAAAGAATGTATAGTCACCACATATGACATATTAGACCATTTCTTCTAGTAACTACCTCCAGAATAAGGGGAGGTGCACCTATGGTTTTGTAATTAACTATCTCAAGGCATCGATATGTGGATCCTAGGTCGGGACACTACATTTTCAATCCTAGGATTAATTTTTTTGTTTTCATAATTGAAAGCCTATTTATTAATACCATTGTTTATTTTTCAATTTTAAATGGATTTCCCATTGATTTCACAAACCTGATTTTAAGTTATTTTTAATTTTTTAAAATGGCATGGTTTGTGTGATACAATCTCTTTAGTGATGGTTTTTTAAATAATGTTTTAATTTTTTGAAATTGATTTTCACTTGAATGGATTATTTAGTAAATAATTTTTATAATTATTCATGAGAATGGAAGACATAAAATGTTTAATAAACATTTAATGAAATGATTTTTTTTAAAGGCTTGAATTTTTTTGAAAACTATTTGATTTTGGTTTTTGAAATGAAATTTAATGTTGGAACCTTGGATTGGGGTATCATGAATGATGAATGATGAAAATAAATTCAGTTTAATTATTTGAAACTTGTTTTATTTCATTGAATCACATGAGATCCTTGAAATATAGGTAGGAAGTCTATGAAAATCATTATAGGAATTAATTATCTATATGTAGTAATTAACTGACGATGAAAACACTAACTAAACACATATAAGGGTAGGTGGTTCATTCATTTGGAAAAAAATCTTATTCCAGCTAGGCTCTATATATTGCGATGTGTTGCCACATGGATCCATATTTTGTTGAGATGTGTTAGGATCTTGATCTATTATCTAACTATACTTTATATTTGCAACCATGGGTCTGTGATCTTAACTTATTTATATATTAAATTATTGATGAAACCATTAATTAATTATTGTTTGATATTAATTCTTATTTTGGCCTATTTTATTCATTCCATTTAAATGATTTCGAAACCATGCTTTATTTCAAGTTGGGAAGTTGATTATCATGCCTTGTTTTATTTAAAAATTGATCATATATGATTTATTTGAAATGGATTCTTTATGAAATATATGGATGGGACCCTATTGTAATAGTGTTTCTCGTGTACTAACTATCCCTTTGGGAACATGTATAGATTCTATTTCTAGGTATCATAACTGACAATGTTCCATAAGGAAACAGTGGGTTTTCATGATAATGGGTCATGGGAGTCAGTCGTGATAAGTGGATTTTGGGGTTGACTGTTTATGTGTCGATCATGTGATGATTTCAACACTGGTTTGTGGTGACTTGGTTTAACATACCATTTTAGGCCATGTATTTATCTAACTATGTTACTTTTCCCTTATGGAATATTTTGAACTACCTAGTGTTTATGGTTTATTATCTATTAATATCATATTTTATAGTTATTCCTATAGAAAACTATTTCACTTTATAATTTTCATGATACCCAAGTGATAGTTTCTAGCATATAGGGTTCAATAATTACCTTTTACCTAGGTCTTGGTGGGATCTGTTTCTAGTTTATCATGTTATCTGGGATGATTCAGGACATACTGAAATGGTTATTGAATCTAGTTCAATAAGGGACATTATCCACTACGATAATCTTTGAAGTGAACCCTGACAAAAGAAATGATGGAAAGGGGAGTGAATCCAATGCATTATGATATTCTTAACGATGATCCTTGACTATGTAAATGCATTTCTATGTTTAGTAATATACTAAAAAATTATGTCTTATCCTCAAAATATGTTATCATGGATCATGATTGATTATTGATGAATCTACAAACTAATGAATTATGGGTTTTGTTATGAAATAAATTTATTTAAAGAATTTTAATTAATGATATTTGATTGATTTAGTATGATTTTTAAAATATATGATAATTATCTAAAACACTTTTTTTTATCTAATTCTCAATTATGATCATCGATTGACATCTATTATATTTACCCTTATTGAGCATCCAATCTAACACCTTCATATGTTTAATTTCCCCAAGAGAGAAAAAAAATAAGTTAGTGAATATCTATGAAGTGTACTATATTGGAAAACTTTTATGGGAGATGTTGTACATATTTCATGAAATAATATCATAATGTGTCTCATCTCCAAATATACTAAATAATTATGTTCCTCATATGGTTATTTGGTAAAATGTAATTAATACTCATCTCTAATGAGTTAATATTTATATATATGAAGTTATCAAGTCACCTCAATAACTATGTATAATAATGTTTAAACATGCTTCTATGTCAATAATAATGTAATTTAAAACAAAATTAGTCAACATACTATAGTTAGTGAGAAAACATTATTCATTGGAGGAGTGGATAATAAATATATTAAAATAATAGACTGGGATTCATGATAGTGGGTTTTCATCACACATATTTAGTGATACAATGATGAAAAAATATAAAATAACTTATTAGTAGTGTTTTCACCTTTTTAAATGATATATATTTAAATGTAATTGCATTTTAATTGGTAAAAAAATTCTCAATATATTGAATTTAGAAGGTGTTCTATTTCTTAATGGGATCAAACGTAATTTATTGAGTGTCATTCAAATTTTGGGTTAAGATAATAATATGATAATAAATAAAAAATACTATTCTTCAAAAGACTTTTTCATGGAAAATTCATCATAATAGGAGAAATAGTTAGTGAGTATTTATTTCAGGTTTGTGATACTAACAATTGTTGTTACTGTCCTAAAATAATAGAAAATAATCATTGGGATAAAATAATCCACGACATTAAAAAAAGTAATATAATTAATATATCTACGGAAAATTTCAGGAGAGATCTTCCTCAATTAATATGAGATAGATATATTTTTTATAAAATATGTTAAGACGAGTAAAATGGTAAAAGAAAAAAAATGTGTGGAGCCACTATTATACTTTTAAATCAATTATTACATATGTTAATGATTGTAATATTCCAATAAAATCAATTATTTGTTATTAAGAAATCAATTATTACATATTTTAACGATTGTAATATATTAATGTTATTTAATATTTTATAATTACTTTTAATTTATAATGATTTCTATTTTTTATTTAATATGACAAATTGTTTTAATTAAATTTATAATATTATAATTTTAAAATATATGTATGCAGACTCTAAGGTTTATTCCTCACAATTTCATTTCAATAATTCTTTTATTTTGAATGGATTTACAATTTAATGTATACACCTTTAAATAGTTTTTTATAATTTCATTAAATACATCATTATTTTGTTAGCTTTTATATTTCATAAAAAATTATAATAATTTTATTATGATGATATTTGAAACTAGTGAATATAAAAATTATTTTCAAAACAATTTTTTTAAAAATATTAATTTTATTATCTATTTCAAAATTTATGAAATAAAATCCATTTTATAAGTTTTATTTTTAATATTTTAATTATTTGAATAATTTATATTTAATTAATATATTATAATTATTCTAATTAGTTTACTGTGAGAATAAAATCTAGTCAATATTATCAGTGAATACCTATGAGGTATTAATTAGTAATGATATTTATTTATATTTTGATTATTTCTAATCATTGTGTCCTGGTTATGTGTTTAAGAAACTATGGTCTAAAGATAATGAATCTAGCCATTATTGATTAGTCAATAAGTAGAGAACAAGGTATGTAGTGTAAATAACAATTAGTGGATTTTTGGAATACTGGATAAAATTTTGAATAATCGATAGTATGAATGATTTTATTAATACCCAATGATGTTCTAATGTGATTAATTTTCCCTTGATGAAATCATGAAGGAACTTAAAATCTCAACTATTGACTACTAAAATGATCAAAGATCATTGATCCATATCAAATTCCACACCATCTTATATCTAATAGTTTTAATCATTTTTTTGTTTTTTATTATATTATTTTACATGATTGTGTTTATAATTGTTAGTGTGGGTTTAATATTTTTTCAATTTATAGTTGGTCTATATTTGGTTATTCTACAATATAAAAGGAAGCACTTATATTGTGATTCCTGAATAAGACTCATTATAACACTATGTTGTGACTCCTATAAAATGTCTCAGTTGTGACTCTAGGAATTATAAAACGAAGTCTCTTTAAACAGATTGGAACATCTTTAAAAGGGAGTTCTTATTTCTGGGTACTAATTTTCATACATAGTATATAATATTGAAGATGAGACAAGAATCATGGTGATCTGAATCACTGTAAAAATATAATGTTTATATTTTAATTTATAATACACTGAATCTTGAATACTGTATTGCACAGTTGATTATTGAATTCTAAAACTGTGGTTTTTTATTTGTTTTATATATTTTAAATTGATTATTCACCTACTTATAATATGTTTTAAAATCAATGATGATCCATAAATTGGTATTTCAGGGTCGGTTCATTAAAAGATATTTAACTTCTCTAATTTTTTTAATTTGATACTAATAAACATTATCAGAGGATATGATGTTATTAAGGATATTATAGTTATCTTTTTGATATTTAATGATTTTTTTATCCTAAATATCCCTGAAAAAATATTTAAGTATTAAACATATGTTCATGATGTTGGAAGGTATTAATTTGAAAAAAATATGTATACCTAAAAGCCAATTTTGTTTTATTAATGTTTTTATGGGTATTAGAAATACAAAATGAAAGACTACCTGAAACACATATGTGTGAATAATTGGATGATAATAGATAAATAGTATAAATTAACATACGTTTATCCATAGACACTTGTTGAAAAAATATAGGAAATAATGCTTTGAATTATAATGTAAAATATATTTTAGTGTGTTCTATAATTATATGTGTTTATATCCATGGTTTTGTTTTTATAGAAGCCCAAAAAATATAGAGAATATTTCAAGATAGTCACCATGTGATATAAAATAAAAAAAATGTTGGAAATTATTCTAGAAGAATATCAAGATTTCATTTTGGGGTAATATGATTTAGTTATCAGGATTCTTCACCATCTTACCTACATCAAAAATGGTATGACTGGATTTGTAGTAGTCCTAGACAACCAAAATATTGTTTTATTTGTATTGATAAAACTATAAAATGGATTTAATGCAATGAATGTGGAGATCAAAGAATGTAATAATTATATATAGTAAATCATAGATGAACTAATAGGTTTTTTTAGTATGAGTTCTAGTTTATAAAAATATATGATGAGGAGTCAAAAAATATGAAATATTTCTTTTAAACATAATGTTGATGAATCCTCTAACTTATTCAAATTCTAGTTCAATGAAAATGAAAAATATATGGCTAATTTTAGTAATATTGTTTTCAACTTTATGAGGAAAAAAATCTAAGACGTATTTTAAAATAATGTTAAAAAAGGAATATATGAAAGGTATTTTATATAATAATAATTATATTTCAGAATTAACTTGTTCTGAATAAATGAATATAGGGAACATAATTATTTAATTTCACAGACTAAAATATCCAAAAAATTAAAAACACAAAATTATAAATGATTATAAATCTTTTTTTAAGGATCATACTATTCAGACATTCAATAATCAAGCAAAAATCTGGAAGTGAAAATAAGATATGTATCCTTGCATTTATGGATTCACATTTTAAGTAAACTTATTCATTTTTCACCCAATTAATTACACCTTCTATTGGTGATCATAATGAAATATTTATATATGAAAATGAAATAAAAAATGATTATTTTTATAATTATTTTAATTAATTCTAATGTCAAAAATCAACATAATGAAATTGATGAATTATGTAATTATGGTCTATTGACAATTGAAAAATATATTGATTTATAAATATATTAATTTTGTTAAATAAATTTAGAAATTGAAAATCTCATCTGAAAATTTTAATATATATGCTTCCTAGAATTAATAATCTTAAAAGACGTTTTATTATCTCTCATTAATACTAAAATAAGAAAATGAATGAATTAAATACTTTATAGAAGTAAATAACATAGATTAGTAAATAAGATTTCATTATATATTGAATGAGTTGAATAATATTGATAATTAATATATCATACTAAATAGTGAAAATGAGAAACTTATAAATATATCTTCTGGCTCTAAATGATAATTTTATTCTTATTTAGAATATATTAAAAAGAAAAAATGGATTTGAAAATGGATATTTATAATCTTAAAAAAACCATATCTAATTTTTATCAACGTAAAGTACAATATGATAATATGATATTTATAATGAAACTCAACTATAAGAATAATTTTTTTGGTTATAATAGATATCATGGAGGATACATAAGACAACTTTTGTTAGGATCTGAAAATGAATTATTTCATTTGTAACATGTTTTAAATATATAATAAAAATAAATTATTATAAAAAACGATCAATTAGATTTGAAAAATAGTTTTAGAAAATAAGTAATATAATTTTTAGGATTTTATATTATAAAACCCATCAAATATATTTTTTAAATCTATTTGGATTCCAATTTTTTTCTACAAATCATATTAGACCCATGATTTAATGTGTACAAAAAAGTTTAAATGATTTTATAATTTTATGAAATCTAATGTATAAGTCTCAAATATATATTGTTTTTTAACAAAAGCTACTCATTTCATGTTTCATGTGATATTTCAATATTTATATCCACTAATTGTTGTGATTGAGGTGTAGTCACATTTTTAGAAAACTCTAAAAGATATATTAAATGTATTTGAGTATTTTTTATTTCTAAAACTGTTATTATTTAAAAATTATTATTTATAGATGGGATAAAACTAAATTTCATGTGTATATAATTTTTTTTGATGATTCATTGAATGTAATATTTGAATGTGATAAATTAAAAATTTTAAAATATAAATATATTTTTGTTTCTGAAAATTATTGATAAAATATTTATACTATTTATTTTTATGATTTAAACAAAAAAAAGTTTATGTGTTTAAATGATTTACCCATATATTTTTTTATATATAATCAGATACTTTTAAATTTTAACATTAATGCACTTCTTAAATTATCTAAGATTAAATACGTTCTACAACAACCAATGTTACATAAAACAATGTAATTTTTTTATTTGTATTAAAGGGTATATAAAGACCTTAACGACCAGGGCCTTATTTACTGGTGATGAGTTGAGTTTAACAACCCATTCCCACCTCCAATTGACTATGGGATCCAGACAAGCACTGATTAGTCATATCACAGACATGGGAGGACTTGGTCTAATGTTCCTACATTCACACACACAAAACCAAAATCTCATACAGTATTGATTGATAAAAAAATGGATACCAGTTCATGTATGCATATAGATCCCACAATTAATGTGAACCAATAATACTAGAAATAATAAAATACCAAATAAATACCCACCAAAAATAACAAATTGTTCAAACCTGCTAGAAGGAGGGGACTGTAGTAAAATTGGACACCTAGCATGAAACTTGGGTTTTCTATCCTAGCTATGTCTCATATTCTCTTAGTCCCCCACAGAACCCATTAAATGTAATATTATATAAATAATAAATGACATGTGTTGGTATATCACATGCATGGATGGTTATAACAGTACCAAATAGGAAAACTCAAAATCCACCAACATAGAGTATTGAGAGAGTAGTTATCTCATTAAAGGGTAATAACTATCAAAATATGAGACATAAAAAACAATGTCTATATATAATTATGATAGAGACAATGTCTTAGTTTTATTACATAAACAAATACCCTTTTTAGGATTCGGATTTTGATTTAAAGATAATAATCATCATGGAAAACTCACTCCATATGTCGGATAACACTTATGGTGCTCATTTAAGAGGATTTTTTCCATGTATCACTAGAGATAAGTACACATGAGAATTTAGAAGAGATTTATACAAATACGGGATCCAAACCAATATTGTATGGGATTCTACCATCCCTAACTATAATAACATTCTGGGTAGGGGTAATATTACCACGTCTTTTTCTCTCGATGATACCTCAACACGCACCTAGGGAAAAAGATATGACAGAGCATCCCACTTTGGTCCTCATAAGGTGTTCATATAATTCCATTTTATACTAATCTCATAGAAGGGATCATGTACTTTTATCCGGACATGATTCTCTATTACACCCTCATATTGGATTAACTGAGGGAACGTACCCAAAGGAAACTGATTCATACTGAAGGGATAAACAAAAACAAGCAATCTGGAAAAAATTAATAAAATTTGTGATTTAAGTACAAGATAATTTCTTCCTTCTTAGGGTCCTCCCAATTTATCCAACATGTTTTTGTCTATACAAGTCCGTACCTGTTTACTTTGGTCAAGCATGTTTACTAAGACATGTCTGAGTACCTAGACCTCTTGGAGTATCGAGACATGTATTTGTAATAAGTCCATGTCCATAAGCACGTTCCATGATGATATATTCTGAGTCACTAGGTTGTTTTGCATGGTTCATGAGTCATGCCACATGATAGACGAAACCTTATCTCTTGTGAATACCATAGTCACCACAACAGGGTGCACACGACATTTTTTCTTCTGTTACGCTTCATGTTATGTGGAATTTTTGAGAACCCATGGGTATTCATGATTCATTTGATCTTGATTCTTCTACACTTATTTCCACTGTTTAATCCATCAATAACCATAGATTTGGGTCAATCAAGCCCTACCATCAATGAATTTTTGGTTTCTGACCACTCATATAAATTCCCAAACAAATAGTCATTACATGGTACCATTTTAAAAAATCAAACCAATAACATGTACAGTAATACAATCATTATCTTATATCATTTCCAATGTATCTCAAACACATAATTGATACCAAACCAAAACCCATGATATCTATCCAGTATGAAAAATAATATTTTTTTCATCGATTGGTTACTAGATATTTTTTTAAAATAATGAAAAAACAAAGAAATAATGATGAATGAATGATGAACAAGGGAAAAATAATTAAAATAAGATGGGGAACAAAAATCAAAAACATTTTTTTGGTTGGACTAGAATTTTTTATGTTAAAATGAAAAAGGATGATCCAATAATCACATAGTTATTTGATTCCTATTTTTAAGAATAAAAAGCAATATATGTGTCCAAAGATCAATCCATTAATTAATTTTTAAGGGAATCATTTCATGTTTGATGTGGGTAAAAGAAGAATGGAAAAAATACACCTAACGAAAACATCACAACTAATGTTTGGATCAATAATTGTGGGATAATGTTTTGGTGTCTTCATCATTGTTGACATCAATAAACTCCATTGGTGCTTTGATAACCATAGTAAAATTTGATATTGATAGTCCACAAAGGATCCTCCAATTGATCCTCCTTCAATATATATTGGCATGCAGGTGACCTTATGGATTTTTTTAACTGTTATTATAAATATGAGTCTTGGTAATGGTGATATAATAAATAATAAATAAATCACTAAATTTATTAAATTAATAATCCTTCCATGACTGTAATTTTAAGAAAAAACATAATGTTATCAATGGTTACATCACACCTAGGGTAAAACCTGCATTCCAAAGTCAATACCACTATTAGATCATACATATGAGTCTCCATTCATTTGTTAATCCCCAATTTCATGTTAATATTCACACAATATATTAATATATTTAATATTTTCATTATATTATCAATAGGCTCACCATGCCTTGGAATTTTGTGTCATCTTAGTTCTTAACACCTAAAATATTATTAGAAAAATATTCCAAATCATTACATGGGAAAATAGAGATGTCACAATCTCTGCATCATAGTAAGTTTATTCTTGAAAATACTACTGAATTATATATGGGTAATAATCTCACATATGGGTCTCCCACTCCCTTGTTCCATCTTAAAAATTCTTGTTCTTCTACTAGAAAAAAAAAACAATGGAATTACTCACCCATAGAGGTTCATCTTCTACTGATTAGCAATATCTACTTGGTACTCTAAAAAAGTAGATCCATAAATGATGAATAGTTTTCCCCATTCGATAACATGTGATGATTCATATAGGCACCTCTTCAGTTCTGACATGTGAAGGATGTCATGTACCCAGTCAAACTGTGGTGATAGATCAGTGAGGAACTCCACCTCAACAAATATTCATTGTATCTGGATGTGGATGATGAATCTCAGAGAGTTCTTGATCTATTCCAAATCTCCAAAATCCTCATTGAGGTGAGAACTTAAGAAAACAATTTTATAAATAATAAAATACTAAATGACAAATTAAGTAATCCACATGAGACTTATGATGGATCTATTTAGCCTTCATCAACTCATGGATGATCTTCACCATTTCTTTCATTGCTCACACAGGCTTTAGACCCATGAGTAATGACTCACATAGATTTTTCTAAAATAGTGGTGTCAAGTAGGGTATCTCATACAATGATTTAAATAGTTCCATACTAATGGTGTATAGGTATCTCTTTAGGTATGAAAACACTGCCATGGTTAGGTGTTCCTTCCAACTATGAAAAATTTCTAACATGAATGCTCGCATCATGTCATCCTGAACATGAATAGTTTTCATAGTACAAACATCAATCTCATGGTGAAATGCAATACCCAATTGTAAATTATTCTCAATGTCCTCCTAAAATCATCTACATAATCGTGATGTTAATAGAGGGTGACATTAATAACTGATCATTGAGGGAACTCTGTGAATCTAGAATATTTCATTCTTGTAATGGTGTCCAAAGATCACTATTTAACACTACTCTCAAATATCTAGGAAGTTGGAAAACTAGAAATTTTCTTATATGATCACGCAAATGTAATTTTTTCATTTATATGTTTATATTATCCCTGAAACAAATTATTTAGATATACCATGCCACATCCACTCTGGAAGTGCATTATGTTCAGCTAATCCTACTAGAACCTAGTGCGTAGCCATTGAATACTAACAAGTGATGCATCAAGAGGCAAACACCACTAAAGGATTATTTATTCCTGGCCAACACAATTTATAAAAAATGGATTGTTATATCTTTTCCAAACATATATGTACCTTAATGGTGGATGGATGAAACTCCTACAGAACCTCCTCATAAGGCAACACTGGCCCAATAATTTTTCCTCTAATAAGGATAACATTATCCGCTCCTTTAGAAGATCAACCAGGAGCATGTCTAGTGGATATTTGAATAAGTAAGGTCTAATAGTAATTATATATATATTGAGACTCCGTAACACATAATAAAATATGTTGGGGTAAAAAATATCCAATGTAGATAATATTCACTATCCTTGTTCACTATTAACAATTGTAACGAGGCCAACTACTCTGATTCCTTTCTCAGAAACCGTGAAAAAGATCTCCCACGGAGAGAATATACCTGCATTTTTCTATTTCTAAGAGTGTAGAATATCAAAATGTTATAATCTTGTTGGAACTATAATGATCACCTCTAAGTCAAATTAATATTATTTTTGAGAAGATATACATGAGGCTCTTGTGAACAAAATAGATGATAAACCTTACACCAAAAAGGTAGTGTCGCCACACCTTTAGGGTGAAGCCTACCACTTCCATCTCAAGATCTGGGTTCATGTAGTTCATATCATAAGGTATCAACTATAAAGATCAATATTTAATCAACTCTAACCTCTATATCAGAACAAACCAAATTCCTGTCCTGGAGGCATCATAAAACAATACCTACATGACACCCTCCTCTCGTAATATCAAGATTGGAGTGTTTGTCAACATTTACAAAAAATATTGAAAAGTCAGATATAAAATTTATATTTAAATTAAATTATACCCATTAAAAATTAAATTAGTAAAATTTGATGATATCCTAGATAAATCAGGTATAAATCACCTATATTAGTCTACCAACCTAAGGAAGCTTCGCACCTCCATCATAATTTTTTTATGAATCCCAAGATTACACCACATAAACCATCACCAAGACCACTAATAAACCTTGTTTTGTGATAAAATTTCCTAGAAATTAGACCTAAAAAATCTTGAACAATCCCTTAGATATTCTAAAGTAAAGATGGTTCTTTGGAGAATGTCCAGGACAATCCTCGTGCTTCTCACTTAGTCCTCCTCAAGCATCAAGTTCACTAAGATGTTGTTAATCAAAAACAACACAATAGAGTCTAAGAAAGGATGAAATATCTAATTCATTATTCCCATGAGTACTATTAGGGTTTTATCACCCTTAATGGAATCACAAATTACTAATAATGATCTTAAAGGCATCAGAATGTTGTCTTCGATGTATCCATGTCTTGTACTAGGAGTTGCTAATAACCTTATATGTGGTCTACCATCATGAGCCACCTCACTCCTTTCAAATAATCAAATATGTCATAGGTCCTCGTTTTTTGTACTTATTCTTCACATCCACCATATTTAGGTGACTATAATCCAAAAAAACCCCAAGATCATGTTTTCCTATTTGGTTAATAACATTGGGGCTTCCCAGGGTGACACAATAGGTCTAACAAGGGGATTAATATAAAAGTACAATAATTTACACTTCTACTCATGATTATTTATGGGATATATATGATATTATTGTATAGAAATTGTGGTAGTTCCTAGATAAAAATGAATATATAAATATATTACTCGGTGGGGAGGTAAACCCAACACGTCTTTAGGAATGAGATACTCAATTTCCACTACTAATGCTAGGAGTAGAAATCCCATAACACCAACTTATCTAAGGGTAATATTATAAAAATTGTGAGTAATTGGATATACCCCAACCTATTCCCCAATATTTTCCCCTTTTTTCCTTATCACTGTATAAGGAAAACCACACCCAATCCCCATAGACACACCACATCCTCCACCAAAAATAGTCAATATATGATTGAACTATGGATATTCAGACTATACAAAAGATGAATGTGTAATTCCTCATTATTGATACAAATTTATACAATAAGAATGAATTTTTTCAATGATTTAGTTAACATCAATGATAATAGTGTGAGATTGTTGAATCCACTCGGGCAGTAGTTAGTAAGCACAATTATTGATCCAAGGGCTCAACCAAAATCTTTATGTCTTGAATAAGGGATGTGGCAAGAAAACCTTGGACTACACCTATTTGTAACAATACTATCGATAAGGTATAAAAGTCATATATCATACCTCTAATCATCTATGGAGCCTCTCCGTTGTAGGCCTCCACCACCTGCAACTATCCCCACCCCATCCACCATATCCCTATTCCATGTGGGGATGACGTGTGGGAGGTGATGGTAATATTGAAAACCATATTCCACATACAGATACATTCCCTCCCCATGAAACACACCCTCCACCCTATAATCCACACATTTATTGCCAACAAATCTACATATGATGTAAATAAACCATCTCTCTCTCAACTACACAATGGGTCAGACAATCCTACATGAAATGTACCTGACCATGACAAGAGTAGTTCCACCAATACGTAAGCTATCTAGAACAACCGTGAGAGATATGAACCTTAAATTTTATCTCAATATATTTTTTCCATGAACATTTATTATGTCTATATCCTTGTAACTATCATTCTCTACCCGCAACCAGAGTCTCATCTCTTGTCTACACACCATGGTCATCCATGGCATGTGTTTGGTCATTTAGAAATCTCTCCAATTCCAAATCACAGTACAAAACCATGTAATAGGTAGGAAATAAAATAGACCTCACACTATATTGAATACAACTATGTGTACCACACTTGATGTTCTTTTCCATAAATAACTATTCTAGAACTATATCCACCAAGTATTGAGGGGGGTTAGTGAATCTCAATGAATACATAGTCGCAATCCTGATTCCCTACAGAGGAAATAATAGCTCATGGATTTACACTTCCTATAACAAAACTAAATAGAAATACCCTATAAAAGGGAACCCAATATCCATCCATGAAATTGTTTCTTTATCATATGAATGAGTCATTAGTCATCACCTTCACCCTAAATATCAATGTATAGTGATTGCCTCTATGAGATCTATCTAGGGTTTAGGATTCCTAACAAGGGGAAAACTCATGTAAATACCTTGATCCAGACATCATAATCCAAGTGGTCTGGATAACTAGAATAATTAGGGTCCCTATCACTAAAACTCATAAAGTGTTATTATCTTAAATGTTTGACAATATTATTCTCAAAGGGTGGAGGTATAGCAGTTAAACCACCCAGAGGAATCACATCTTGAACATGTCACTATATTAAAGCCACGTCACTTCGTGGATCATTACTATGATCCTATTATGGAATAATTTCTAGAAACCATCCTGGAGGCATAATAAAATTGAGAAGATGTACCACAATCATGAGTATATCTAGAGAGATGACATGAGAAGGACATGTATACCATAACCCATTCTTATATAATGAATATATGAATGATTTCCCTAGAACCAATTCTTTAATGTAATAAGTTAACAAGAATTTTATCATATTCCAATTTAGTGGATATGATGGCCACTGTACCAAAACTATATTTCATTAACCTAGAGCTAAACTGGAAATAAATTAACACAACTTCCATAAATATGAATCCAGACCTCATAAAAATATAAGTAATAAAAATTTATTCATAATTTGAACCACACTAATACAACTCTATCATGACCCAACCAACCAGGACCCTCATGTATGGTGATGAGCTATATTTGACACCAGAATCCCATTACTAATAGGCTTGGTTCTAGTGAAAAGCGTTAGGTAAGTATATCACACACATTAGAGGACTTATCCTAAGGTACTTGTACATAAAAATCTCCAAAACATATAAATTAATGAAAGATAAATGCAAATGATAGAAATTCATGTGTACCTCTATATCCCACAATCAATGTCTGGATATAATACTGGAAATCATAAAATGGAAAATAAACTCCCATCAAAACAAGAAAAGAAGATCCAGCTTCTAGAAGGAGGGGACTGTAGTTAATTATGACACCTAGTATAAGCCCTGTTTTATTTATCCTATATATGTCCCATGAACTCATGGTCAACTAAGTTCTCCATCGAATGTCCTGTCATCTACACAAAACATGTCATGTAACATTATATCCCATCTAGTTTTGAGTATAAGAATACCATGTTGGACACAAATAAATCACCAAACATAATGTATCAACTGAGTGGTAATCACATCATAAGTGGATATGGATTGGAATGCGATACATATTATAATACTATCCAGATATAAGAATAATATAAACTATGTCATAGGTTAAGGTCACAATCTTAAAGATATCCTAGTATTCTACTAAAGAATACAAGATAACATTAATTAGGAATAATTTACTCCACAATCTATATAGCAGTGATAGTGCTCAACTGAGAGGTCTTGCTCATTGGTTATCTCAGGGATGAAGTATGAGATGGAGGATAGAACAGATATATACATAGTTATGAGATTACACAGTAGGTTATGGTGAATCATATAAACAATAACTAGATTTACCCTCTAAGTAGGGGATGAATTCCCTTGTACGTTGTCCATGTTGATACCATGATCCCCACCTAGAGAGGAATATACAATAGGGGATCCCACTTTTGTCCTCATGGGGGATTCCTACAACTATATCCATGAATAATCCCTTTAAGGGAATCACAACCTATGAAGACAACAAGATTACTCACTCTGGCCTCATGGGGGATGAATTGAGATAACGTACCAAAAGAAAACATGTCCATACTAATGGGAAAAAGAGCATAAAGCCATCATAGTTAACGTAAAAATTCTATATTGATAGTAAATGGTGTATATTTCTTACCCATAGTTTATTTTTATGATCCAATACATATCTTTGTACTCTAGTCTATTCTTTTATACTTTGGATGTGTTTGGGTACTGAGCTATTTTCAGGTACTAGGTCGTGTCCATATACCTATCCATGTCCATATACTCATGTCATACCCCTTCATGTGTACCCTGATTGTACACTCTAAGTCACTGTGTCCAGTTACACTACCTATGATACACGTCACATATTGTTTGATATAGTATTTCATTTGTAGACCCAAATTTTTATTTCTTTGTCCACATGTCTGTTGTTCTTCCATTACATTTAGTGTAATGTAGGATTTTATAGAACCCACCAGTGTTTATGTTTTTTATTATTTCACAAGTTCCACCATGATTTTTATTTCCTAATACATTAATAAACATTATTATATGGGTGTTGAGCCCTTCCATCTCCGATTTATTGGATTCTAGCCACCAAAATCTATTCCCAAACTAATAGAAGCCAAATAATAAAATTTTTGTATATTAAACTAGTTACAGGAACAATGATATGATCCAAATACATCATCATATCCATTTAAATTGGACAATATCATGGATCTAAAACCATACCCCATGGTATATATTTTTTTGTGAAAATGAATTGTTGCACAATGATTTAATACTTGGTATTAGTCAAACCACCGACTAAACCCAAAACTGATGATGACCACATAAAGAATGGGGAGTGAAAAGAATAAAATAAGGGATGTGGAATGTAGATTGGAAGTTGTTTTGGTCAGAGTAAATTTTTTTTATAAGAATAATGTTTGAAGATGTAATAATCACACAATAATAAGATTTATATTTCTATGAAGACGGTGTAATACCCATATCAAAATATTTCTCTACAAATTAATTATTTAAAAGATTAATTCTAATTTGATTATGTTAAAACAATAAGGAGATAAATTCACAGATATAAAATATACTACCTCATGTTTTGATTAATCGTTAGAGAGTAATGGTTATGTTCTATAATTGTTGGTGAGATCCACAAACTCCTTTTTGCACTATAATGGATAAATCATGATGTAATGTTGGTTTTCAACAAGTGTTACCCCAATGTCTCCTATATCATTCCCTAGGGTTATTTGGCAAGCCATTGGGATTTTCTATAATCCATTTTATATATTAGAGTCTATTTCATGGAAATATAATAAGTAATAACAAATAAACTATTTAATTAAATTACCATCCCATCCATGACTATACATTTAAGGAAAATCCAAAAAATAAATAATCATAGGTAGTGCCTATGGATAAACTCACATTACTAAGACAACACACATGAAATTAAAATATTTTATATTTTTATAATATCAACACCGAGCTCACTGGGACATGGAGTATCATTTAATCTTAGTAACTGGATCCAAAATATTATTTGAAATATTTCAAAGTTGTACATAAAAAAATGACATTACAATATATGAAAGATAATAAAATATTTAAATCGATGAATTATGATTATAATGCTCAATGTGTTCAATTATTACACCTTGATTTATTTGGTTTTATAAAAAAAAATGTTATGGTGGATAGAAATATAAGACTTTATTAATAGTTAATTATAATATATTCATTTTGGTTTATTTTATTTCCCATAAAAATAAAACTTTAACTAAATTTTTTCCATTATTTAAATTTATTAAAAATTAATAAATAGGTTAATCATCTATACAATAAGTGAAAATTTGGTGATTTTTTTATTCATTTATATTAAAAATTCAATGAAAATAAGTGATATGGAAATTATTTTCCCCTTGGTTTACACAATGAAATGGCGTGGTTGATAGAAGGTATAAACCTATTTATGAAATGGTTAGATTAATAATTATGGAATTTAATTTGGATAAATATTTTCAGTCCAAAGAGAATATACAACTTTTTATGTTTTAAATCAATTTTTTATTAACATTTTTTCTATAAAAAAGTTAATAATTTCATAAAGGGTTTAACACAAAAATTATATAGTTTAGGGTATTTGGTTATGAATTATTATATTTAAATAGAAATATAATTTTCCAAAATTAAATTATTAAAGAGATACAGGATTGTTATCTAGTTATTCTTATACAAATTAGGATATCGAGTTTTTAATAAAATAAATTTAATTGTTGAAGAGACTGTACATGTTAAATTTAAATTATAATAACAATGAAAACTTGAATTCTGATTCAAATAGTGATCATGTTGAATTTAAGGAATTTAATTTTGGTGAAAATAATGATCAGGAAAATGATAGTGCATCAATTTAGTGGGTGAATATATTTTTTCAACATAATCATAAAGTATGGAAAAAACAAAAATATCATCCCATTAAAAACTAATTAGAAATATCGAGTCTTGTTACCAAAAATGAAAAATAGTTATGCATTACATCTATAGTTCTAATTTGTTTATTATTTTTCACTATTTAATATTTATAATGTTTTAATTGATTCAAACTAGATTAATTCTACATATAATGAATAAGATCAGTTTGAATGAAATAAATTTTTGAGTCTATTTGACTTTTGAAAATATAAACATGTAGTAGAAACTAAGTATATTTTTCATAACATGCTTGGTGAAGATAAAAACATAGTAAAAAATAAAGAATTAATAGTGTCTTAAGGTTATTCTCAAGAAGAGGGAATGACATTGAATATTAATTTTCACATGTTTCTATTATAGTAGATACTATAATTTTATTTTTATTTTATTATTTTCATAATATAAAAAAAAATTAAGGGATATAACTATTAAAACATCAAATGGAATAATTTATAGTGGAATATATGTTACATAACCCCTGAATTTGAATATGAAAAATTTCCAATCACGTTTTAAACATAATTAATCATTATATGGCCTTATAAATAATCATAGAGATTGATATGAATGTCCAAATCAATTTTTGTTTCAAAATGATTTTTTTATAGAATATATTGTTCCTACGATGTTTTTAAAGAACCTTTCAAAATATTTTTCGATTGTACAACTTTATATTTATAATGCTATATTTAATTTTAAAATTTATTTACAACATAATGGTTTTTAAAAACTAATGTATAGAGTGTTTGATATATGATTAATGGGAGAGCTAAAAAAATTAATTTAAAAATTAATCAATGAAATATGGGTATTTTTTTAAATCAATCAATTTATGGTAATGGTGATAGTAATAAGTAAACCCTTGATTCATGTATGTTCTTAGAAAAAACTATTAGAAAAAATACATAGTTGGATTTGGATGAATCTGAAATATATGTTGATATAAAACTATAGAGAATAGTGATTTGAATCTTACTATATTTAATTGTATTTTGACCAAATATACTGTTTTTAGTTTTTATATGTCATGGATTTTAGTTGAATCCATTGAACATTCATATTAATGATATTAAGAGAGTTATTGGATATATTAAAGAAACTTTTAGTACATGATTATTTTATTCAATTCAAAATTTATGTTACTTATTATCATAATCTAACTATATCATTGGATTTTTTAGTGTTCACTATAAAATAACAACTTTTATGTGTCATTATATGGGTTAAAATTTAATTTAATTGATTAATAAAAAATAAAAAGAAGTTCTATTATCTAATGGAGAATAGTGTGTTTCTACTTTCTATTTTTTTATAAAAGGATTTGGATTAAACCATATTTATTTTAATTCAATATTAATTTTGTAAAAAAACAATTTTTGTTGATAATTATTATGCAATTTTAATTTCAAAAAAATATTTGAAACATTATAGAACAAAAAAATTTACATCAGGAAAATTTTTATAAGGTATCATTTTAAAAAATGAGATACAAGTTTATAATTTCTTCCAATGAAAATAAAAAACAAATGGTATTAAATAAACAATTAAATTCTTCCAAATTTGGGAAAATAATGTTTTTTCTAGGTATGTTAGTAGCATGATAATTATTTATTATAATTACTAATTCTAAAAATTGTATACATTTTCAAATATTTGATTACATGACTTATGTTATAAAATGTTGTTGTTTTTTAATATTCTACATTTTTAAAACTAGGTTCTTGATTTTATAATTTTTAATGGGTAGAATGTTTTAAAAATCAATTTTTTTCTTTCTAATATATTTAAAATATAGTAAAATTTTTCTAAATTTTTTTCTAAAGATATGTTTTTTAATTTATAAGAATGGAGGGATGGTTATTATTTGGGGTTATCTGTTAATGTAATAATATTGGTTTTTTAATTATTACTACCAAACATTTTGTTAATTTTAAAATGGCTAAACATTTATATTTTCATAATTTTAATTATTAAATTATAATTATATAAAAATTTTATTTCACAACACATGTATTTAATCTTTAATTTTTTGATCCTTTTTATCTAATTGTTTATTACAATATGTTAACTAATTAAAAATGTTTTTCCAAAAAATTAATTTTTTATGTTTCATTGTTCAATTTCATTTAATCAATCTTTCAGGTGTTTTATTGATTATAATATTATTTTTTTAATATTTTATTTTTTGTATGATATATCATATTGTATATTTTTTATGTAATATTTTCAATTTGAATTAATTAAGCTTTTTAATCATATAATTTTAAAATATATTTCTTATCAGAATTGATTATTTAAATAAATTTATTTGGTTATATATATTTAAAACTATGGGTATATACCAATACATGAATTCATATATTGATATACATTCTATATCATGTACATTGTTCTTCTTCTATGAAACACTATCATCAATGACAGCATGAACATCTCTACAATAGTATCATCCTACGACATCTATATCTGACCATCAA
This sequence comes from Viscum album, assembly GCA_963277665.1. Taxonomy (NCBI): domain Eukaryota; kingdom Viridiplantae; phylum Streptophyta; class Magnoliopsida; order Santalales; family Viscaceae; genus Viscum; species Viscum album. The sequence goes on from OY728151.1 coordinate 302,856,638, forward strand.
TGTGATCTTTCATGCTTAGAAGATCAAAAATTAACTATTAAAAGCAATTAATTTCTTGCATATATGTACATTTCCACATTCACATGTGTTCAGCCACATTGATGGTGACAGGACCTCCAATACTTCAATTTTCATTCAATGAAAGTTCCTCTATATCCCAATGTACATCATTCCACCTATGATGGATGAGATAAATTTATATATTTAGATAGATAAGGGTATTTTGGATTGCCTCTTCAATGGAGGAAATCCGTAGTTACACCAGGTATATAACAACAATGATTTCGCTCCATACGAGCACTTGGTTTCCTATTTCATGTTACAATGGATCTCAATGCAACCATGAATGTATTTTTGAAGTTACCATAATGGTAAATAATTTTAAACCTATTATAAGTTTTTTATATATTTACCATGAATTTACAATGTTATCACAGAGGTATTTACCATGAATACACTCTTCAAGTTACCAAAGGAATTATTCAAAGAGACCGTGAATCTAATTTTAATGTGATTGTGGTTTTGAGTACCTACAATAAGTTAATATGTACCTACCATGAACATAAGAAAGCCAACCTACCATGATGTATGTATTTTAGTTTATTGTGAATGTAATTTATATTCCTACTAAGGGATAATTTTTATACCCACCATGTGTTTATTTTTATACCCATTGTGAATTCATATTTATCTGGATCTTTTTCACTAGGTTAGTATACCTAATACCAATATATTATTTCTAGGTATTCATACTAACCACATGAAATGAAACTATAAATATACTGACCAAAAGTCATATTCCTCAGATAATCAGTAATTTACTCTATTATTTTTAAATTTTTAAGTTTTATTTTACATTATACATTTTATCAATATTTTTATAAATTTATTAACAACTTTATTATTTCATTTATTGTAACTAATATATTTTTTTTAAATTTTAAATAATATTGTTATGATAATTTTGAAAACTAGTGAATATAAAGAATAATGATGAAATAACTTTTTATATAATATTTATTTTATACTCTATTTTTTATTATTTCTGAATTATCAAATTAGTGCATGTTTATAAGTGTATTTTTTATCATTTTAAAAAATTAAATAATTAATTTTTATATAAAATATTAGACATTTTATAATGAGTTTAATATAGTTCTTAATGATATTCAATATTATATTTCAATAAACATTATATATTAATATGAAATAATATGTTTAAATATGTTTAACCATTGTATGGTTGTGATTAGTTTAAGAAACTCATGTATGGAGAGAATGAAGATGGATATTAATGATCGGTCAGTAAATAGAGACCAAGGAAAGTAATGGGAATAATGATTATTGAATAATTTCATACGAGATGATTTTTTAATACTAAATGATAAGAATGTTTTTATTGATACGCAATGCAGTTATTATATGACTACTATTCTATTTTTATGATTTGGAAGAAAATTCTATGTTCATTTTTTTACTCATATGATGAAATATCATCTAGATACATAATATCTAACATATTTTTAAATCCTATGGTATTTTTTTTATTTTGATCATATTTTTTCATTAATATGGTTTTAATTGTTAGTGGTAGTTTAAGATTTTACCATTCAAAATAAGGTTTGTATTTGGTTATTCTCCTACACAAAAGGATGTGCTTATTCTGTGAATCCTAAATAAAATTTATGGTAAGTCTATATTGTATCACCAATAAAAAGTAATGGATGTTCATTTATGCATTATAAAAAGAGTATTATGTAAATGGGTTATCACAAATTTATAATAGAATTCTTCTTATTTGGTATCGATCATCTAATATAGCAAAGAATATTGAAGAGTGGACAAGGATCTTAGTGATCCAAACCACTATAAAAATACAATTTACATATTTTAATTTTTTATGTATGGAATATTGAACACCACATTTTACTATTGATTAATCTATAATATACTCTTATTGTTTTATTATTATAATTTCTCTAAAACGTATATTCACCCCCTTAGTTGACTATTTTGTAACATCATATTACCTTATTTCATGTATTACATTACCCTTTTTTATCACACATGGATAAAATCTTTCTTTGAGTTTTTTTTGTGATGTTTGAATATTTATAAGAAGACCATGGGACTATTCACATTTGGGGCATGGTTAAGAAAAAACATGCAGGTTGGCCCAATAAACCAAACTCCCATTGATGAACCATTTGAAGGGGGTGTGCATGGACAATGTGGGCTTTCATGGTTAGGTAATCATTTGTTTTTACGTGTGTTCAAATTTTGAACACCATCCAAAAGTCTATTGGTTGAATATATTTTAGGTGTGATGTTACTCCTAACCATATAGACTCTCTAGAAATACATGGATGTCATTTTTAATTACCCACAAAAATTAATTAAATATCCTCTAACCCATTTTAAGATGTTATACACCCCTGCCCAACCCTACATCAATATCATTAGTATTATAGAATCTCATGATGTATTTTGGCTCCTCTAAACCCCAATTCAATGTGGATCAAAGCTCCAATGTTTACCTTTTATCTCTTCTATGTAAGTAGGTCTCCTCTCTTTTGATTTCTCCTAATATCTCATTCTATAATTATTAGAGAGTGATATTTCATCATGTTATTGATGGATATAACATTTAGTTTGAGGGACCCTAATTCTATACTGGATTATTTAATTTCCATCAACTTTTTTCTTCACTAATGAACTATTTTCCAATGTAGTTTTGATCTAGTTATTAAAGGTATGTGGTTCTATAAATATTTTCTTACAATTAAATCCTTAGATTTATAAATTTTTATGGAATGAGTTTTTATATGATACAATAAAAGTATTTTAATGATTTATTTATATTTAATTATGGGAATTAAAATTAATAAAAACCCCAAAATATCAATGGAATTTAAATTGTTTGGTAGATTTGAAAAAAAAATATTCTTTGATTTGATAAAATTGATTGGATGTTGATACTAGATGAAAATAAATTTAAATAAAATATTATTTCAAAGGGAATGAAATTGACGAAATCTATGATTTGTTTTTTAAATTTAAAGGTTGTGTTGGAAAATAAAATTTGGAAATTTTATTTTTAGCTATTTTAAAATGATTGATTTTCCCAAGATTTATTGATTGATTGATTGAATCACATATGAGATGTAACACACTATAAAATCAATACAAAAATAGAAAAAATGTTACTACCCATGTAAATTGGATGGCCCTATCTTTTTGTGATCCTAACAGATTAGAACTCCATAGTTAATCATCCTTTATTTGGAGCATTGATCATTATGGGTGACCATTAGGGAAATTTTTCAAGGGGTGTGTGTGTGAGTAAAAAACACACTGAATGAACACATGTTGTCCTGTAGGGATAGTAAACAGTCTGAGAAGTGACCCTAGTGATTAATATCTTTTTTAGTGATAGGAAGGTAAACAAGGTATTATGGTGGACCCATGGGGGTAAAATGACTTAGTTACTAGCCTAGAGAAGGTTGGGTCATGAAAAATGGTATTAGATCCAATACCAAGCTAGAAGTGTAGAGGTACTACCTCGGTTTGAGGCTTGGGGACCACAATAAGGGAGGTTATAACATGATTTTTCTTTTTTTAGTCACTCTATTAAATTAATTTTGATCATTCTTTAGTTGGATCTCGTTAGGGGCTACTTCGAGTAAAAATTTGGAATTCTGTGGATGATTCTTGGATATTCACAACAGGCACACGATTTACCCAAACTGTGTGCCCACCAAAGAGAATCCATGCAATCCCAAATGTTCAGGGCCTGTTAAATTTTTGAATAGTTGGAATAATGAATTTCCAAAAAATTATAAACAATTAATTCCTTAAAAGCGATGCATGGTTATAGTGCATAGTTTGTAAAAACATGCAGCTCCCTCTAGGTAACCCCGCGTAATATCATTTTTAGTTTTGACAAATGTTAAAAAAAATTGAACCCCAATTTATTCACTCAATAATCCCTAACATGATATTCGACATCCTCCTAGGTCTTTGGAGCTCTCAGTGACTCATGTTTTCTCCTCCAATCCCTTTCCATGGTGGATCTAATATTGGCAAATATTGGCTGATTCCTCTCTAATAATTATATTATACTATCCCTTCTCTTCTACACTCTTCCTCTCTCCTCATTGTGGTTTTTAGATATTATTATTGTTGATAGTTCTAAACTCTTTTATTTATAAACATTAAAATAATTTTTATTCGTGGATCAACATTGATGACGTTTTTTATTAGATTTTCTCATTGTGGGTGTTCGGACACATGATATCCATTTTATGATAGGTGGATCTATTTAAGATCGACAAATGTATCATCCTTGAATATATTCATTGATGGATTTTATTTAAATTAATTTTTTATTGCATAATTTGATAAAAATTGGTTTTGATTTCACTAGGAATATAAATTTATGAAAACCCCACAATTATAATGGAATTATTAGTTGGGGAGTGATTAGAATTTGATGGAATTTCAAGAAATTTATTTATCGATTTATTTTGAAAATATTGGCATAAATATTTTTGATAAGAAACTATTATTAGTTTTATGTTAAAAAATGAATTATTTCTTTTAAAACCAATGTTTTTGTTATGAAAGAGAAATTAACACATTGAAATGGGTAATGGGGAAATTGTATTTTAAATATTTTTTTAAAAAAATCATTAATGATTTTTTTTTGGAATATGCCACCTAGGTCGTTATTTAGTTATTTGGGACAAAAAATATTTATTGGTAATTACCTAGAAATAGATTGATTCTTTACTACCTTAATAAAAACATACCTTGATATATTTTATTTCCAGTGGGATGTTGATGAGTCCTCTTGAGCCAATGTCTAAGAGATGTGTGTTCAAATCAACATTATCCCTATATGATTGTATTAAGATCCCATAACATTGAAATTTTGCATCTATGGGAATATTTCTATATTTCTTATTTATATATATATATTCCATTGTTTGTAAAATGGTTTTTGCAAGCCAGTAGAGAATTATAAACTATTATATACTAAATTATTACTTAATCATTATTTGAAATGTACCCATAACATAAAATTAAAAGAAGGTTTTTTAAAATAAGAACTCTTATTTCAATTACCATTTTTATTAAATTGAATGAATGATTTGGTTTATTTATTACAGGAATATTATATGGAATACATTGCAAGACCATGCTTTTCATTTATCTCCCACCATAAATATTCCATTGGTTTTGTGTATGTTTCATTTTTTTCAAGTTTGGGTGTGGGTAATAAACCAATCAGAGGTGGTGGTGGTTGATCATTTGAGCTTGGAGTGTTGTGTGTGTTTTTACTTTGGTTGTTTATCATATAATTTTACTAATTTTTTTATGTTTTGTTTGTGTTATTAAACCTATTTATTTTTTATCATAGTCTCATGGGATGTTTTCATCGATCATACTAATATGTATCTCTTTATTTTTATGTTCATGTGGAAAATTTTCCCCTATTTTATCTTTTATAATGTCATGTTATAGTCAGAAACTCATGGTGATTAGGAAAACTCTTTAGTATATCTTAGTTTTATATTGGTTATTAGAGTACAAGGGTGTGCGAATTAGATTGGGATGAATTTGTATCATAGGTACAAGGTAAGTATGTTTCCATTATCTTAATATGTATTTTGATCTCTTATTGGGAAATAAGAGGTAGTTTCAACTGATTTCCTAGTCATCTGTCATTGTAATGAGCCCAATGTCACTAGGGGTGGTTTGATAAATCTATATTATGTATTTGCCCTTGTATTTTACTTATTTTTTATTTGGATATATTGAAAACCAAATGTTGTTTATATATCTGATGGGATTAATTCCACTCTTTCTCTTTTTTGAGTGTTTATATGTGTAACATTAAGAGATCTTTATTGATTTATTCAAATGTTTTGTATAATCATACCAACCAGAATACATGTTAATCATATCCAATAGGAAGCTACTAATGAACCATACTATGAAAATACTCTAGTGGACCTGAATCTTCTTGAGGGTATTAAGTGTCATGTCCATGATTTGGGACAAGAACCTACACCCATTCTCATTATGGATCCTACTGTGGAAAATTATTTGGATGAGTATGAGAATGATGTTATAGGAAACATTCTAATATTTTTTTTGGAATTATAATTATAAAAAAATTCTCAATTGACTGAGGAATGGTTGAGGAGAATCAAACATTAATTTGAGTTCATAGAGATTCTTGATTCAATCATGGGGAAACGTTCCACCTTCAATATGGAAGGACCTAAAAAGAGATGTTAGGACAATACAGTGAAGGAGAAAAATTAAAATGGATTAGAGACAAAGGAACTAAATATTATTGTCTCTAACTAGTTATATGAAATGTATATAGTGATGGATAAGGATATAGAGTTCCTCAAACTCATTCAGACTGACAGGACTATGAATGATTATTCAAATCACTTTACTGAGCATGTATAGTATTCACCTAATATTGTATCAAATCACATAATGAAAGTTCAATGTATTGATATAGGACTCTAGTCTAAAATTACTTCTCATGTTATCTTTAAAATGATCACTTCTTATGTTGAGGTTCTATATAGAGTGTTAATGTAAGTGTATGATCAAATTGGTAAGGAATGTTTGACAAGAGTTCCTTTTTCTCCTAGTGGTATTTCTATGAGTTCCTTCAATGGGAAGAGGATATTTGATTATCCCTATAGTGTATCTCAATTGCAGGGTTCTTTTAGACCTCATGGAGTGCCTATCTATGGTCCTTATATTTTTTACTAGTGTGTCATGTCGTAACCCTTAAAATGGGTTTTCATTGAGGCACCAATGATATGTGGTTCCAGTAGATGCTCATGTAACATGATGAAGCTATCTCGCGTTTATTCATCTAAATGTAGTGTAATGGGGTCGTCAACACCTCAAAGTATTGTGATGTAATTAGATTCTTCAAGAAGAGAGGGTTTCTAGCTATACGAATCTTGAATGATGATTATCCAAATAATGAAATAGTCTCTAGAGGAATTAGATATGGGTCTTGGGGCTATGGGAAGAAGCATGACTATAGATTCATCTTTAGTGACTATTTTATTTAACACTGGTACATCTTATTAATTCATTTTGACTCATATTGGGAATATTATAAATCTTTCTATGAATCATTTCTCTTTTTTGATGGATATTACCAAAACCTTTAAAATGAAGAGATATAATGTTATTCACTTTCATGAATTTTTGTTATCTTTATCATAGATTGACCTTGCTTGAAATTTTCTGGTACTCAACATGAATACTCTAGATGGAATATTCATGATGGATTGGATCATAGCTAATAATGAATTAATTGAGTTATATCTTTGATGATTCTTCGTTACTGCACCCGATGGGATGTTCCATGTATTTTAGGGAAAATGGGACCCATGGTCGTCTAGGGATTTAACTTCTTATATAGATTTGGTCATAGGAATATCAGTGCTATATTTTGATATAAAGAAAGAATATTTGAGTGGTTATCCCCCTTCAATTTTCATTGAGTATCCATACATACTTCCTTCTAACCTATACAGTTCTCTATCGGTAATTGATTTATATTTTTTTTGTTGATATAGTACCTGGTACTCAACCTATTTTTATTCCCTCTTAACACATGGAACTAGCTGAAATGAAAGAGTTGAAGAATCAACTGGATGTTCTATTATAGAAAGGATTTATATGATATTGTGTGTCCCCATGGGTGACACATATTATCTTTTCTATGAAATCTGATAGAAAACGTTTCCTTTGTATTGATTACCAAAAACTCAATAGAGTTATAGTAGAGAAAAAGTATCCATTTCCACTTATTGATGAGTGATGCAGTTATCAAAGATTGATATTTTATCTCATTATTATCAGTTGAGAAAAAAGAATCTAGCATTCATAAAAAAATATTTTGTGAATTTACGGCCATTACGAGTACCTTTTCATGCCATTTTGTATAACCAATACTCTCACAGTATTAAGAAAACAAGATCTTCTATGACTATATAGATAAATTCAGGGTTTTATTTTTGGATGAAATCCTTTTTTACTCTATATTCCAGTTGGATCATGTGTGTCATATGAGATCAGTTCTAGAATTATTGAGAAATAACCAACATTATGCCAATATATCGAAATTTAATTTTTGGATTTGAGATATGGATTTCATGGGACAATTAACATTAAAATATTGTATCTTATTTAATTAGAAGAAGGTTAAATATGTTTTATAATATCAGAAAATTCATAATATTTTCATGATTTAGAGCTTCTTAGGGTTAGCTAGTTACCATATCCACTTTGTACATGATTTTCCAATGTTGTGTTCTTCAATGAAATCTATAACTCAGAACGTATAAATTTTTTTGGTATGAGAAATGTAAGAGTTATTTTTTTGTTATGAAGCATCTTTTGATTATTTCACTGGTATTGACTCCTCTAGATGCTGGTTATGGTTATGTGGTATTTTTTAATGCATCATGTTCTAGATTGGGTTTCATTATTATATAGAGTGATCATGTAATTTATTATGGGTATCAACAGTGTATGTCATATGATAAGAATTATCTTACCCATTACCATGAACTGGAAACTGTGATTCATGTACTTAAGAGTTGGCAGCATCACCTTTTCAGATAATTTTTACCATGTACTTCGACTATAAGTTCCTGAGTTACTTATTTTCTAAAAATGAATTTAATATCCACCAAAATCATTGTTTAGAGTACCAACAATATTTTTATTTCTACATTTCAAATACCCTAGGGAAGGGGAATGTTATTGTAGATTCCTTTTATAGGAAACAACTGACCCAGTCCATAAAAGAATCATCAGAAGAGTGGAATTTGTTGTCTCTCATTTCATACATGCATTTAAGAGTTTTAAAATTAGGGCATGAGGATGTATATTCTAGTGTTTAGTTGATCTATTCTCTTCTCAGGTTCATTTCAAAGAAAAAAATATTGATGAAGAATTTAATATCATTAAATACTATCTTTTTAGTGAAGAGGTGGTTTCTAAGAGGTAAAATTTCCCAGAGGGTATTCTATATTTCCAAAATCCTTTTGATGTTCTTTTAGTGGTGAAAAAATCTATGATGAGTTTTTTCCGTAGTTCTCAGTGGTATGTGGAAACATGTACCACTAATACATTCTATGATATGCAATAATGCTTTTGGTGGCTATTTATGATACAATTAATTGCTAATTTTTTCACATTATTATACAAGACACCTAGTCACGGATGATCCCCATAAACATTTTGGAATTCATTAGCCACACCTAGTGTCACCTTGAAAGTGGGATGAGTATGAATGGACATTGTGTTTGTCTTTCCATGTTACCGTAGAGATAATAATTTGATATAGTTTAAGATTGATCAACTTAATAAATTAGTTCACTTATTACCCATTCATTATACAACAAATGTTTAAGAGTTGGGAAATATATATGTGAATTATATTTTCAATTTTCCTGGAGTTCAAGTATCTATATTTTCCTCTATATATCCCCATTTTACTTCATTCCCATGTATATTCGTTCTAGAGTCACTGAGATATCATGTACATTTTGAGTATGGAATTCCACCCGCAGTTAGATAAACATGTAGATAAATATACACTTATTGTTTATGGTATTCTTCAGGACTTTCTTGTTCTCTTTGATGGAGCATGGGTTGACCAATTGGTTCTAGTTGATTTTTCATATAACAACTATTACAATTCTGTGATCAGAATTTATTATTTTGAGGCCTTGTATGGTCATCCATGTAAATATTCATTGGGTTGGATGGAGATCAGAAAATTATCCATGGTTTAACCAAGACTTGGTAAATACACAACAACAAGGTTTCAGTTAATTTCTTAGAGAATTTTTATGATATATATATATATATATAATATAATCCTAATTCAGATAGCCAAGATAAAAAGTTTTAATTTTCAAGTGGTGATCATGAGTTCTTTAATGTCTAACATAGTTTGGGTCAATGATGACATGGGATGTGACGAAAAATGTATTCATATTTTATGAGACCTTTTGAAGTTATTGATAATGTGTGGAATGTGGCTTAACATTTATCACATCTTCCATAGTTGGAATTGATACATAACATGTTTCATGTATCATAGCAAGAAATATATTATTCTGATCCATTTCTTGTTCTGAGATTGAGTGATCTTGATGTTGACACTGATTTATCTATGATAAGGAATCAAATCAAGATAGTTGATTTTGATTCCAAGGAACATCATTGCAGGATGGCACCCTCAGTTAATGAGTTATGGAATCATAGTTTTGATACTCATGAGACTTTTTAGATATAGTAATTCATGAGAGAGCAGTGTCCTCATTATTTTGACATGGTTACTTCTCGACAGACTATCTTGGGATATAAGGTTCTTATGATGGGGATAATTTAATATCCTTTAATAGTTTTTAGTTACTCATAACCCCTATATTTTATCATACTTTGGTTGTGAATCATTTAAGGGTTCTTTGGGTGCTAATTTTGATATATTTGGATGTTTTTAGGATATTTATGGTTGGCACACTGTTTTCCCAAACCGTGTGCCCAACCAGGGGAAACCGTGAAAATAAAAACTTTTGGATTCTATACAACATTCCAATGGTTTGAATACCATGCATCCACCTCTTAGAAACTATGCACCCCATAGAAGGGGTGTATGGTTTGGGAACAGAGTTTGGGACACAGTTTGACCCACTTCAGAAAACCATGCATGTGCAAATTTTTTAATTCAGAAAAATTTTAATTTTTTTTAAATGTTATTTCATCCCTCGAATGACACTAATTCCAAATTCAAATTCTTCTAAGGTATTTTGATCAATCAAGGTCCCATTTTGTCTCCTCTAAACCCTTTCCATGGAAGATCTAAGCTTGGTTAACATCATTTGATTCCTATCCGGTAAGAGATATTATCATGTAATATCTCTCATGTAGTCTTATTCAATCCTCATTAGAGTTTTTTGATATTCTTTTTGATGATATATATTAGCTAATTTCATTCATATCGTCAATCTATCTTTTATTCTTGGATCTCTATTGTTGACTTTCTTCATTGGAGATTCTCATTGTGGAAATTGTGATATATGATCACCATGTTATGGTAGGTGGTTCCATTCAATATTTGTGAATAAAAAATGCATTAATTTAATGATTGATGAAATTTATTTCAATTAAATTTTATGAAAATTCGATCTTTATTTTTCTTTTTATTGAAATTTTGTGAAAACCTCTAATTCATATGGGATTGGGAATTGGGAAGTGTTTTGAATTTGATAGAAATTCTGAAAACTAATTTATAAATTCATTTTTAGAATAATGGGTTAAATTGTGTTGATAATATCCTATTATTGGTTTTATCCTAAAAAAATTGAATTTATTAATAAATATTGTTCTGGTTTTTAAATAGGAATCATAATATCGATATAGGGAGTGGGGAAACTGTATTGTAAACAGTTCTGAAATAATTATCCCATTATTTATTATTGTTTGAGAACATTCATGCATATGTAGCTAGTGAATTATTTGGGAAAAACATGAATGGTTTAGAATTACCCAGATATAGACTAATATTTTAAAAATCTAAATAATTAATTACTCAATAACTCTTATCCCCAGTGGTATGTTAATGAGTCATCTCTAGCCAGTGTATGAGGGACGTGTCTGAAAATTTCCCATAAAACTATATGAGTGTATGAGTATCCCATTACATGGATCAATAATTCTTATTGGTATATCACCATGTTTCTCATTTAGGACTATTTTTAAATATATTCCATTTTTTGTAAAAAATGATTCAAAATGCCTATGGATTTATATAAAAAAAATTAAATAATGTAATAACTTAAGGCACTGATTGAAATGTTTATATCTATTAAATTAAAAAGTATGCTTTTTAAAATATCATGTGTAATTACATGCCTATTTTATATGAAATTTAAAGCATGAATTGAAATATTTATTATTGTAATATTATACGGAACACTTGGTGATACCCAACTAAGAATTTAGATCCCACACTAGATTTATTATTTCAGGTGTTTTTATATTTCTTATATTAGGTTCATGTAAGGGAAAAAAACTGGGAGGTTGTTGTTTTTTATTGTTTCATTGTTGAGTGATATTTATGTTTGGAATTGGTTTGGTCATCTATTAGTTTTGGTACATTGGTTAAATTATGCTTGGGTTTTGTTGTAGAGCATCTTGGTTTCTAATATAGTCATCTTGAGAGTTTTTTTTGAGATTAATGATATGTATATATTTCTTCCTCTATTAATGTGGAACTTATTTTACCTATATTTCCTTTTATAATGCCTGTTTATAGTCACCAATTGGTGGGGATTAATAATGAAATTATCACTATATCTATACTAGCCCAGTTATTAGGGTAATAGGATATCTAGGCAGGTTCATGACTTGATTTTTTTATTTAGTAGGTAACTAGGAAATAAATATATGACTATGAATCCTTATCAATGTATGGACAATGAAAAAACCAACAAAATTTTTTTTGGAATGATATCCCTTAACATTCTCCCTTAATGGGGGGTTGATTCATGTATATTCATGTATTCTATTGAATATTAATGAATAGTATGTGTGTGGTTCATATTAATTGAAACAAACATATAAAATATCTTATTTCATGGTTTTATGATATGTTCTGATATGATGATTACATTCAATTGATTATAAATTAATTTTGTTCATGCCAATTTATTTATATAAATTTATTATATAAAATTTTCAGTTAAGAATCTTTTGATATATCATCCACCTCTTTGAAATTTTTTAATGAAAATCTTCTAATATATTTTAGTTCCATGTTTTAATTAAATTCAAAATGTTAGGGATTTATTGTTATGGTGTTTTTTATGAAACACTTGTGGATACCCAACTGGTATATTTATCTCAAACTCGAACATTACCTTCTTGCACGTATTTGTTATATTATTATATGTTCATGAAAAGGGGATGATTCACTTAGATGTGGGGGATATAAAGGATTCGTGGGACTGGGATAGAGGGAGGTTTCCAATGGATATTTTATCCTCTGGTTTTATTGGTTTCTCTTTGAGCTTTGTGTAGAATGTTTTTGAGAACATTGATGATGAAATATTTTCTATTTTTATATTTTTCTTTATGATAAATTCTACTCATGGAGTGTTCATAATACTAACATGTATCTTTATCTTCCATTTTTTATAGAAAAAATCATTCCCTCTTGATCTTGATATGTTGGAAGTCTTTATTCTGCAACCTATGGGGATTGAGGATTCTGTTTGGGCCATCTCAAGGATTCTGTGTCTATTAGGGCACTATGGTATCAGAAATGGTTCCTCAAAAAGTGGTATAAATGGGAGGTTATGCATCATACCATGATTTTGTTATGGAAGAGGAAGGATTTTTGGTACATTAGAGGTAGTTACTAACAATTTCCCAGATGAATATCAACATAATTATCTTTAATTTACCAAGGGTGGTTTGGATTAATTCCTTGGAGGATTTTTCTAATCATTTTTTTGTCTTTTATAATTTTATTGGTGGGAATTGATATTCTTGTGACTCTTGATAGAGTTACTAATCTTTGTAATCCTTATAAATACTTCAGTACTAAATATTGTTGTTATGTAACATCATTCCTCCAAAAAGGTTATTATTTAGGATCCCTAAGAAAGATACTATTGAACCATAGATAGAAAATACTCATGTGGACCAAATTATCTTTGAGATAGTGGTTCATGGTATCGAATATATTAGAATCATTCTCAAGAGTTTAACCCACCTACTTTCAAATTCTCTAATGATATTAAAGATATCAAGTATTGGTTAAAAAATATAGATATTCCTTCTGATGAATCGGAAACACCTAATTAATTTTAAGTTCAATGTGATACATTTAATCATTATGAACCAAGAAGAAGATTTTGGGATTAGTTGGTGATCGTGAAGAAGCATGAGGGTTTGGAGTGGGAAGAAATTAAATATATTTTGACATTGTTCCATCTAGATTAGATAGTCATAGAAAAATCCATTGAGTTTCTTAACCTCTTTTACGACATGAAGATCATGACACAGTTTTTGAATCTTTTTTCTACTGTTGTTCAGTTTTCTCCTGATGTTTTTGAAGAATGTGGAACTCATGTATTTAATGTTTGAAATTGTTGTTTTATTTAATATTAAATCCTATGATTAAATGATGAATCTCACTTATTATGTTGATGTGATTAAATGATTTTTGAAGATGATATTGACCTAGAATGTATGATAGGGTTACTGGGCATTTCCTTTTCACCTAGTGGTAGTTATGTGAGTTGTGATGGCCCAGACTCACTTGGTTCTTCCCTTTGCCAAAATACGGGTTCTATGGGAGTGGCGTCTCGGTGAGACCGATCGGTGAGACCGATCGGCGAGACCGATCGGTGAGACCGATCGACGCGACCGATCGGAGAGACCGATCGGCGTCACCCGGCCTTGTCATGTTGTTTCCAGTAGCACTCCTTTGCGTAAATAGGGTTTTAAAATCTATTTGGACTCGTTTAACTGTGTTTTAAGACCTGTAACGCCCATAAGAGTTTTAATTAAATGATTCATCAATTCATGAGTTGGCTTAAACCACCCGACCCCCTTTTTTGACGAGTGGAGCCGCATGATCATCCCACGACCCCCGCGCCTTACACGGTTTTGCGTTTTCACCTCAACCATCCCCGGCTCTTATAAACTAAGGGTTAGCCGTGGTTTCTCCTTTCCTCGATCGTGACATTTCACAAATGGCTTCTGGTGCATCGGGCCCGCCGCATCGTTATCCGTAAAGTTCCGCACCCCCGGCCTAAACGTCGATCATATATCAACAAGTAGAGAATTTCTCCTTTGCCTCTCTTTTTTGTGTATCATGTGGGGTGTTCGTGCTTTCGATTTCGTAGAATTGGATAAACCGGACCTAATTAAAGATAACAATGAATTCTATAAAGAAAGGAGGGGGGCTGTGATCGTTGATGTTGTCATATGTTTTGATGCTATTTCTTTTATGGCCATCCTGTTGAGTTGTGCTGACTTATGCCTTCTGAAAATGGAGGCCGTTGGTGGTCGTTGTTTGTGGACTAATGAACCTTGCTGATGTTTTAAAAAAGGCCTGTTGTGGTTGTAAGCTTCTACTATGAAAAGTGAATTGGTTAATCACGTATATTCGGATGAATAAATTGGAAGCACCAGGATCAACCCTTCTGTGATAACACCCAGTTAGAACACATGGAAATTTGAATTATGGAGTGTGATAAGTTGTTTAAATCTGAAAATACTTGCAAGGCCCTGATTGTGTTGATGGTAGTTGGTTGTTTTCCCTTCGGGCCGATTGCCGGAGATGTGGGAGGGGATGGGATCCCCTGTTCTTTTATACCCTCGGTGGTTGTGTGATTTTGGGGGATGGGATCTCCTACTGGTGTGGATTCGGTGGTTGTGAGTTTTGATTCCGGGTGGTTACTTGTTTATATAACAAATTGGGGTGGGATCCTCTGTTGTTGAGAACCAGGTGTGGGCATTGTGGTTTTTGTTTGATTGTTTACTTTTCTGGACTTGTACCTATGATTTCTAGTTTCCCAGTAGTGCTTAAACTTAAAAATTATTACTAGGCGTGAAATAAGAAAGGGGACACATGGGTTGTTAGCGTGAGTCGTGACTCGGACTTGAGTGTTGTTGTGATCTATAGGTTGTCTGAAGAAAAACCTAGCTTTGGGTGAGTGCTTGTTACCTATATATATATATATATATATGTATCTGTAGCTTTGTGTTTCTTATTCACGCCCCACCCATGTTTAGAACTTAGTGCCGAACTCCCCCATTTCATGGGGAGGGTTTTTTTCTCAACAATATTCTTAGTGGCTGGTTATTAGCTCCTTTTCTGCTCCCTTTCTCGGATAGACCAAGTATCTTCGGGCATGCTGTGGTGGCCTGAAGTCCATTATTATCCCAAGAACCTTCGGGCTGGGTGGTGTGGTGGTTGGCCAGGTGTGTGCGGCAGGTGGTTCCCAAGTGTCTTCCGGATGAGGCCTAGGTGTTTTCAGGCGTGGTGGTGGTCGTTCTGGCCTAGGTGTTTGCAGGAATGGTTACATGTGACAGTTGTGGCCCAGGTGTTTACGGGCGGGATTCAGTAGTGGGACTGCGTGCGGTTGAGGCCCAGGTGTGTGCGGGCGAGATTTCGGCAGTGGGACTGCGTGTGGTTGTGGCCCAGGTGTGTGCGGGTGGGTGTGGTAGTGGGACTGTAGTGAGAATGGAAGGATTGGTCCGATGTGTAGGATGTCTCAATAACCAGTGGGAAAGTGGCGCAGGGTACCCAAACATCATTGTGCTCTTATATAAATTACATGACTTGCGTTATTTGGGGAGTGTGCCTTGGTGTGACCAGGGGTGGATAGTTTACCTTGATAGGTGTTTAGTTTACTCTTTTCTCACGGGACTTTAGCACGTTCCCCCACTTGTGCACGAGATTCTTTGGTTTTCCCTACTGAGTGTACTTGTATGCTCACCCTACGTATATAAAACTGCTTTCAGGTTTCCAGGAGGACTTCGGGGATCACGCGGGACCATACTAGCTCGGACCTCTCGGACCTTTGAAGCAGTTGCAGTTGTTGTTTATTTTCCTTTTTGGTACTTACCTTGTAGTCACCTCTGGCTCCTTGTGGCTTTTACTTTTGAAACATGCATGTGGCAATGGTTTACTTTTGGATTTACTTTTCTTTCTACCTTGTTGTTGTTGGGTTTTCTTCTCCTTATCTCTCGATCCAATAAAATAAAAAGGGTAATGCCTTCCATTGGTGAGAATTTTTTATACCCTTGGTGCTAGTCGCCACTCTAGGATCTGTTGAAGGCGGGTTTCGGGGGTCATTATCTCTCCTTCAACTTAAAGAAGGAAGGGCCTGGCAATCTGCTGACCCTTCCCTCCTTTTGGTGAAGGCGGGTCATGACAGAATGGTATCAAAGGAGATGGATGAGAGATAGGATGGAGTCTAGAGTTAGTCACAGTGAGGATTTCATGGAATGGTAAGGCAACGGTGTTGGGTGACCTTGGAGCATGAATTAGGCCAGGGAAGACCATCTAGGACACAGGATTTTAGGGCCCCCCGTGATCTGATGCAAGGACTCTGGACCTACCGAACGACCAAGTGAGGCCACACTAATTGCAGGGTAGAGACCCTAGGAGAGGTACATGCATCATAATGACTTGTGTTCTTGTGTTTCTGGGATGCCTTGGGAATTAATAATAAATTTAAATCTTAAGAAGTTTTGAGAAAGATATTCTGCACTACTCGGGCTTATGCATTCCTTGTTTACCTTGCAGCTATGGCACCTGGAAGGCGACCACATGTGGTACAGGCGATCGATTACCCTGAGACTACTTTGGCCAATCGGCAGAGAACTGATTGAGAGGAAGAGGACGACCAGTGGAAGAAGACTCTTCGAGCCTTCCAGCGAAAGGCCCTTGAGAAGTATGAGGGTAGCACCTCCAATATGAAGACGGATGGCTGGTTAGAGGAGCTAGTTATAGCCTTCGGCCTGATTCGGGCCCCGACCGAGTAACGGGTTCCCCTGGCCGTTAGCCAGATGCGGGGAGCGGCACGTCAGTGGTGGATTCTTTACCTGGGGAAGAGGAGAGAGTCTGAGGTAGCTTGGGTGGATTTCGAGAATGAGTTCGGGGCGTAATTCCTCTTATCGACGATGAAGGAAGAAAAGAGGCAGTAACTACTCTCCCTCCAGCAGGGGAGTATGTCTGCGAGGGAGCTAGGGATCATGTTCAAGGACCTCCTACGTTTTGCTCCGGACCTCTTTCCCGATGAGGAGTCTCCGTCAAGACGTTTAGAGGGGGAACTTTGACCCTCCCTGCAGTATGTCATTACCCCCTTTACCCTGCCGACGTACTTGGAGGTCCAGAAGAAGGCCGAAGTGGTGGAGCGGATGCATGCTCTAGGGGGAGTGTCACGAGAGGGGATCCATATGGGACCATCAAAGGGGAAAGCCGTCAGCACCATGCCTCCAGCGTTAGGACCCTCTAGGTTCCGACCCACAGGGAGCAGGCCGTAGCAGTTTCAGTTTCGATCCCTTGGTCCTTGCCCTTTTCCTACAGGCGCGGGACCATGGTGCTTCATCTGTGGGAGCCCTGGGCATCTCCAGAGTCAGTGCCCATACCGGGTGCAGTACAGTAGTGGCAGTCAGCCCCAGCACCCGCCCCAGAAGCAGCTTCCAGCTAGACCTTCCCAGCAGCAGTAGCAGGGACAGCGAGCTCCCGCTCCTCCGAGGACAGATGTAGGAGGAGGCCGACCTCAGGGCGCTCCACAGGGACCTCGGCCAGGGCATGGTTGGGGGGTGGCCGATAGCCGAGGGTCAGGGGAGTTGGGTGTGGACAGTTGCACGCTGTAGAGGCAGCAGTCCCAGCAGGGCCAGAGGTTGTTCGAGGTATGATCTGTCTGTTTAGCACTCTTGCTTATGCTTTGTTCGATACCGGAGCTTCGCAATCCTTCGTTGCACCCAGTCTAGCCTGTTCCTTGGGTCTAGATGTCGAGAGACTTCCAGTGCCCCTGGTGTTGAGAACACCAGTTGGAGGTCATACCAACTTGTTGTTCGTTTTTCGGGGATGTAGACTGATGATAGGGCCACATCAGTCAGTTCGGGATCTTCTTCTGCTACAGATTCAGCCATACGATGTCATCCTAGGCATCGACTGGCTATTTTCTGTGTGCGCCGTCATCGACTGTTTTCGAAGAAGGGTGGTGTTCTCAGACTTGGATTGCTGGCTTGTTACCTTCACCAGTGAGCGGAGCAGTCTGAAGGGAAACAGGAGAGAGGAACCTCTCCTCTCCTTGTTGACCGAGTTGACGGTAGAATCAGTAGATGAGGAAATGGTGGAAGTGCCATAGATTGTCCGTGAGTTTATGGAAATCTTTCTTGAGGAGGTGACGACTCTACCCCCTCGACGTGATACCGAGTTCGGGATAGACCTGTAGCCCAGCGCTCGTCCAATCTCGATGGCTCCTTACCGGATGGCACCTTCGGAACTACAGGTGTTGCGGATATAGTTTGACGATCTGATGAAGTGGGGTTATGTTTTTCTGAGTGCGTCATCATGGGGTGCTCCGATCATGTTTGCAAAGAAGGCAGATGTAGGTCTTAGGCTGTGCATAGACAACAAGAGGTTGAATCAGGTGACAATCAAGAATCGCTACCCTCTCCCAAGGATAGATGATCTTTTTGACAAGAAGAAAGGGGAATGATGGTTCTCGAAGATCGACATGTGGTCTGGGTACCACCAGCTGAGGGTGAAAGAGAGAAACATCTCGAAGACAGCGTTCAGGTGCAGGTATGGACACTTCGAGTTCCTAGTCATGCCCTTCGGTGTTACGAACGCCCCGGCTGTGTTCATGGGGCTTATGAACTCCATCTTCCGGGAGTACCTGGATCAGTTCGTGGTTGTGTTCATCAATGATATCCTGGTCTACTCTAGATCAGGGGAGGACCATGAAGACCACCTGAGGATAGTTTTGGAGGTCCTCCGACGGCACCATCTATATGGGAAGTTGTCAAAATGCAAGTTCTGGACACAAGAAGTGCACTTCCTCGGGCACGTAGTGTCGGAGCAGGGGATAGCGGTCAACCCATCAAAGGTTGAGGCAGTTGTTTCTTGGGAAGCACCCAAGAATGTGGCAGAAGTCCGAAGTTTCCTCAGGCTGGCAGGTTACTACCGGAGATTCATACCCAACTTCTCACGAGTAGCAGCCCCTTTGAAGGCTCTGACCAAGAAGGACCGGGCTTTCGTATGGAGTGAGCAGTTCCAGTCAGCCATCATCTATCTGAAGGAAAAGTTGGTCAGTTCCCCAGTACTGAGATTACCAGATGAAGGGGAGGCCTATGAGGTATTCTACGATGCTTTGGGACAGGGCTTGGGATGCGTGTTGATGCAGCGATGAGGGGTGATCTCTTACGGGTCCAGGAAGTTGTGTTCCCATGAGCGTAATTACGCCACCCACGACCTAGAGCTTGCAGCGGTCATTTTTTCGCTATAGTTATGGCGACACTACCTCATTGGGGAACACTTTGTGGTCTTTACAGATCACAAAAGCTTGAGGTATATCTTCTCCAAGCGGGACATAAACATGCATCATCGGAGATGGGTGGAGTTCCTCTAGGATTACGACTATGAGATTTCTTATACTGAGGGAAAGGGAAATGTGGTGGATGATGCTTTGAGCAGGAGGACGCAGAAGGATGCGGTCCGAGAGTCGGCGGACGCCTGGAAGGTGATGGAAGAGTTGGATGACTTACACCTGGATGCGACAATAAATAGCGGCAGAGGCTGCCTATATCAGATGACAGTGCAGTCATCCCTGTTTCATCAGGTGGAAGAGTCTCAGTGGGCAGACCTAGAGTGTGAAGTGATGTGTGACCAAGTTGACCAGGGCAATGCTTCAGAAGGATGGACCGAGGATGGACAGAACCAGATGCTTTTCCCAGGAAAGTTGTTTGTACCAGAGGTGATGTGCGGCAGGGTTCTCAGTGAGTTCCAAAACTCACCCCAGGCGGTACACCCTGGAGTTTCCAAGATGTACCAGGGTTTGAAGAAGCAGTTTTGGTGGCCTGGAGTTAAGCGTGCGGTGGCAGAGTTTGTGGCCATGTTCCTAGTGTGTCAGCAAGTGAAGGCTGAACATAGAGTTCCAAGCGGCCTACTACAGCCCCTAGGTGTCCCCGAGTGGAAGTGGGATGAAATCTAAATGGATATCTTCATGGGACTACCCAAGGCCCAAGGAGGGTACGACGCCATCTGGGTGGTAGGGGACAGGTTGACGAAATCGGCTCACTTTCTGGCAATCAGGGAGTCGAGTGTTGTGGATGCTTCAGCACGAATGTACGTGGAGGAGGTGGTGCGGTTGCATGGAGTTACAAGGTCTATAGTCTCGGATAGGGATGCACGGTTTACCTCGCGGGTCTGGAGAGGATTGTAGCATGCGTTTGGCACCCATTTATGCCTTAGCACTGTTTTCCATCCCCAGACAGATAGACAAACGGAGCGCACCATCCAGACCTTGGAGGATATGATGCGAGCATGTGTTCTGGACTCAGGAGGTTCATGGGGGAAATACTTGCCTCTGGTAGAATTTTCTTACAATAATAGCTACCACTCTAACATTGGCATGGCCCCGTTTGAGGCCTTGTACGGGAGGCCATGTCGTTTTCCTGTCTGTTGGACCGAAGTAGGAGAGGTGGGCATC
Organism: Viscum album; assembly: GCA_963277665.1. NCBI lineage: Eukaryota > Viridiplantae > Streptophyta > Magnoliopsida > Santalales > Viscaceae > Viscum > Viscum album. The sequence continues at coordinate 302,877,949 of OY728151.1, forward strand.
CTTGGTTCGGAGGTGGTGCATAACACGACTAAGAAGGTTCAGCTCATATGGGAAAGGATGAAGGCAGCCCAGGACTGACAGAAGTTGTATGCTGATACCAAGAGGAGGCCCTTGGAGTTTGAGGTTGGGGACCACGTGTTCTTGAAGGTATCCCCTCGGCATGGGCAGCGGAGGTTCGGCAAGGGGAGTAAGCTTTCCCATAGGTTCATCAGACCCTTCCAAGTGTTGCGGCGGGTCGGCGAAGTGGCTTACTAGCTAGCGTTGGCACCACCGCTACTAAGGATACATGATGTCATTCATGTGTCCCAGCTCCGTCAGTATCTGCACGATGATTTTCACGTCATTGATTGGGGCAAGCTGAACATCAAGGGCGACGTGACCATTGTGGAGAGACCAGTGATGATCGAGGATCACAAGGAGAAGGTTCTTCGTGGGCGAACCATTCCCTTGGTTCGCGTGTTGTGGAGACATGGTGGGCTTGAGGATAGTACATGGGAAAGGGAAGCATAGATGCATACCTAGTTCCCAGAGTTGTTTTGAGTTTTGTTCCTTGTTGTACCTGTTGTGGTAGAACGTTTTGTCTTTTGGCTATGAAATGTACTGGTTTCTTTCCTCTACTTGTGTGTGAAAACCCCCGGCTATAGGGAAGGAGAGAACCTGACCCCTAATCAAGACGCATTAAGGTGGATGCAATTAAACCCGTGAGGGCGAGGCAGTGCCGCCCAAAGAGGATAATATCTTGACATGTGGGAAGAGACTCCCCAACCCACGTGCCCAGGCAGTCTGGCATGGTATGTTACTTGGTTCGTGACAGGAAGATGTTCTTAGTTAACGATGAGTTTCAATCTTGAGAGGTATCTTCTGGGGTGGTTGTTCGGACCCGCTCTTTCCTTCTGGGTTGTTTAAATTCTCGAGGACGAGTATAGTTTGAGAGGTATCTGATGTGATGGCCCAGACTCTCTTGGTTCTTCCCTTTTCCAAAATCTGGGTTCTAAGGGAGTGGCGTCTCGGTGAGACCGATCGGCGAGACCGATCGGGGAGACCGATCGGCGAGACCGATCGGTGAGACCAATCCGTGAGACCGACCGGTGAGACCGATCGGAAAGATCGATCAGTGAGACAGATCGGTGAGACCGATCGCCGAGACCGATCGGTGAGACCGATCTGCGAGACCGATCGGCGAGACCGATCGACGCGACCGATCGGTGAGACCGATCGACGCGACCGATCGGAGAGACCGATCAGCATCACCCGGCCTTGTCAAGTTGTTTCCAGTAGCACTCCTTTGCATAAATAGGGTTTTAAACCCTATTCTGACTCGTTTACCCGTGTTTTAAGACCCGTAACACCCATAAGAGTTTTAATTAGATGCTTCATCAATTCATGAGTCTGCTTAAACCACCCGACCCCCTTTTGTGACGAGTGCAGTCGCGTGATCAACCCACGACCCCCACGCCTTACACGGTTTCGCGTTTTCACCTAAACTGTCCCTGGCTCTTATAAACTATGGTTTAGCCGTGGTTTCTCCTTTCCTCGATCGTGACTTTTCACAAACAGCTTCTGATGCATCGGGCCCGCCCCATCGTTATCCATAAAGTTCCGCGCCCCCGGCCTAAACGTTGATCATCTATCAACAAGTAGGGAATTTCTCCTTTGCCTCTCTATTTTGTGTATCAAGCGGGGTGGGCGTGCTTTCGATTCTGTAGAATTGGATAAACCAGACCTAATTAAAGATAACGAACGTATTCTATAAAGAAAGGAGGGGGGATGTGATCGTTGATGCTATCTTATGTTTTGATAATATTTGTTTTATGGACATCCTGTTGAGTTGTGCTGACTTATGCCTTTTGAAAATCGAGGCTGTTGGTGGTCATTGTCTGTGCACTAATGAACCTTGCTGATGTTTAAAAAAAAGGCATGTTGTGGTTGTAAGATTCTGCTGTGAAAAGTGAATTGGTTAATCACGTATATTCGGCTGAATAAATTGGAAGCACTAGGATCAACCCTTCTGTGATAACTCCCGGTTAGAACACACGGAAATTTGAATCATGGAGTGTGTTATGTCATTTAAATCTGAAAATACAAGCAAGGCCCTGCTTGTGTTGATGGTAGTTGGTTGTTTTCCCTTCAGGCTGATTGTTGGAGATTTGGGAGGGGATGGGATCCCCTGTTCTTATATACCCACGGTGGTTGTGTGATTTTGGGGGATGGGATCTCCTGCTGGTGTGGATTCGGTGGTTGTGAGTTTTGAATCCGGGTGGTTACTTGTTTATATCACAAATTGGGGTGGAATCCTCTGTTGTTGAGAACCAGGTGTGGGCATTATGGTTGTTGTTTTATTGTTTACTTTTATGGACTTGTGTCGATGATTTCTAGTTGCCCAGTAGTGCTTAAACTTAAATACTATTACTGTACGTGAAATAAGAAAGGGGACACATTGGTTGTTAGCGTGAGTCGTGACTCGGACTTGAGTGTTGTTGTGATCTATAGGTTGTCTGAAGAAAAACCTAGCTTTGGGTGAGTGCTTGTTACCTGTATATATATATGTATATGTAGCTTTGTGTTTCTTATTCACGCCCCACCCAAGTTGAGCACTTAGTGCCGAACACCCCCATTTCATGGGGGAGGGTGTTTTTCCCAACACTATTCTTAGTGGCTGGTTATTAGCTCCTTTTCTGCTCCCTTTCCCAGATAGGCCAAGTATCTTCGGGCAGGCTGTGGTGACCTGAAGTCCATTATTAGCCCAAGAACCTTCGGGCTGGGTGGTGTGGTGGTTGGCCATGTGTGTGCGGCAGGTGGTTTCCAATTGTCTTCGAGATGAGGCCCAGGTGTTTTCGGGCGTGGTGGTGGTTGTTCTGGCCTAGGTGTTTGCAGGCATGGTTACGTGAGACAGTTGTGGCCCAGGTGTGTGTGGGCGGGATTCAGCAGTGGGACTGCGTGCGGTTGAGGCCCAGGTGTGTGCGGGCAGGATTTCGGCAGTGCGACTGCATGTGGTTGTGGCCCAGGTGTGTGCGTGCGCGTGTGACAGTGAGACTGCGGAGAGAATGGTGGGATTGGTCCGATGTGTAGGATGTCTCAATAACTAGTGGGAAAGTGGCATGGGGTACACAAACATCGATGTGCTCTTATATAAATTACATGACTTGCGTTATTTGGGGAGTGTGCCTTGGTGAGACCTGGGGTGGATAGTTTACCTTGATAGGTGTTTAGTTTACTCTTTTCTCATGGGACTTTAGCACGTTCCCCCACTTGTGCATGAGAGTCTTTGGTTTTCCCTACTGAGTGTACTTGTATGCTCACCCTACGTATATAAAACTGCTTTCAGGTTTCCAAGAGGACTTTGGGGAACACGAGGGACCTTACTAGCTCAGACCACTCGGACCTTTGGAGTAGTTTCAGTTGTTGTTTATTTTCCTTTTTGGTACTTACCTTGTAGTCAGATCTTGCACCTTGTGGCTTTTACTTTTGAAACATTCATGTGGTAATGGTTTACTTTTGGCTTTACTTTTCTTTCTACCTTGGTGTTGTTGGGTTTTCTTCTTCTTATCTCTCAATCCTATAAAATAAAAAGGGTAATGCCTTCCATTTGAGAGAATTTTCTATACCCTTGGTTCTAGTCGCCACTCTGGGACCAATTGAAGGTGGGTTTCAGGGGTCATTATCTCTCCTTCAACTTAAAGAAGGAAGGGTCTGGCAATCTGCTGACCCTTCCCTCCTTTTGGTGAAGGCGGGTCGTGACATGAGTTCTATTAAATCAAAGATGATGTGTGATCGGTATAATACTGTTCCTTGACAAAAGGCATCATCTTGACCTATTTCAGTACCTAGTAGTGTCCCTTAGGCTTTTTTACTCATGTGTAAAGGTTGTTAATTTGAAATAGGTTTCAATTGATGAACCCACAAACCATATTTCTTGTAGACTCTAAGGTCACATAAAGGGATTTTTTTATATATATTCTTTTTAGCATATTGGAATGAGATCATGATTACCAAAAGTTACTATATAGAATTAAAATTCTTCAATAACTAAGGGGTTCAATCCATTGGCATCTTGAATGAAGATTCTTCATGCAATGGAAGAGTTACTAGAGAAATATGATATGGTTCAAATGAATATGAGTAGTACCATCACTATAACATTATATTTTTGGTGATTGATTTGATTGATTCTTTTTTAAGTCACTCATTTTTATAAAATCATATTTTGAGCCTTTTAAATTTTCCTATGGGGTTTTAATCTTATTTGATTCATATTACCACACCCCTCACAATGGAGAGAGAAAATGGATCTCCTAGGTATTGATTATGTTTTATCTCCGTTGGAAATTTATATTTCATATATTTTTTCGGTTCATGAAATGAAACAATTTTACATAATATTTATTATAGATTATAGTATTGACAAAAATTACTAAATTGAATGTTATTTTTTGTGGTTCTCCTTTACAGTACATGATAGGGTGTGCTATGTATTCTAGGGAGAATTTGGCCTATGGATGAGTAGAGATGGACCTTATTTCACAGTTTTGGATAGTGTAATATTTGTGTGTAATTTCATATTTTATTGTGAATATTTTAGTGGTAAAATCCCTCCAGTTTTCATCATGTTTCATGATGGGTCTCCTTCTGGTTTCTATGGTTCACCATTGGTAATGGAGGTAGAGTTCCTTGTTGATTTAGCACATGGTACACAGCCAATGTCTATTCAATTTTACTATATGAAACCAATAGAGTTGAGATATTTGAAAAATCTATTGGATGATATTATATAAAAAAATTGCATACACTGGAGAGTCTCACCTTGGGCGGAATCTATTTTCTTTTCAAATACAGATGATTGGTGACGTTGGCTATATTTTTATTATCAAAAAACTCAACCGAGTTATGGTGAATATATAGTATTCATTACCAAAAACTGATGATCCATTTCATTATTTGAATTGGGATAAGTTTTTTTGAATATTGATCTTTGATATGGTTATCTCAAATGGAAAGTAAAAGATTATAATATTCTAAATAACTTGTTAAAATTAATTTATGCCTATTTTTAGTGTCTTCTTTTGTCGTTTGGTCGAACAAATTATCCTGCAGTCTTTATGTAGTTGATGTGAAAATTATATCAAGAATACTTTGACACATTAATTGTGGTATTGGTGGATAACCTTATAGTTTACTCTATGTTCAAGGAGAAACAAGTGTGTCAACCTAGATTTGTTCAAGAAATGATGAGAAACCACCAACTTTATGATTAGTTATCAAAATGTGACTTATGGATTTGGGAAGTGAACAATGTAGGTCACGTGGACTCATAACATGTAATTTATGTTGGAATTGAGAATGTGAAAGAAATTATGACATGGTAGAAGCCATGTTATGTTTTAAATATTTATATATTCTTGGAAATAGTTGGGTATTTTCATAGTTTCATTAGATATTTATAGAAGTAGGATTCTCTGATGACTACTCTGACTCAAAAAAGAGTAAATATTGTTTGGGATGTAAATTGTTAGAGTTATTTCATTAACATGGAATTTATTTTGACATTGGTTCTGGTTTTGACAATTCTATATTATTTTAAGCGACATATAGTAATTTTTTAAGAATGATGATTGACTTTTGGCTATGTTCTTATGCAGGGTGATCACATGGAAGCCATTTTCTCTTGATATCGTGGGACACTTGGGAAGAATTATCTAACCCATGATCATTATCATGTTGATTTTATTCATGTACTTAAGATTTGGATACATTAACTTAATGGACAATGGTTTATAATTTTTTCGGGACAAAAAATATTGAGTTATATATTCTCTTAAATGGATTTGAATCTCTAACAAAGGCATTTTGTGGTGTACTTAAAGGATTTTATTTCAACATTTCCTATGCCTCAAGAAAGTGGAATGTCATTGTTGATTCATGGAGAAGGATACTTACTAACAAATAAATGTAGTAATCATAAAAAGTATAGAATCTAATGGATGCCTTTACCCATTTGAGTTTGGGAGTCTATTAGGATGTGTTTTTGGTTGTCTTGTCTAGTGATAAGTTGGCTTATTCAGTTAATGATAAGATTATTCTAGAGATGAATCATGATGATTAATTCCAATGAATTAGATAATCCATTTATGGATGGGAGACCATTAGTGAGTGGTTGTTCACTCAAGTTTTATCCTATGTCTCCAGAACCGGCATGTTTATCCTTTTTCTATGATAATGGTTGTGATTGGGGATTTCAATTATTCTCATTGGACAGTGAACCTAGGTACCGCGAATTTTTACTATAATATGAAGTGATGATTCAAGTGGTTATTCATGATATAATTCATCAATGGATTCATTTCACATTATTATACCTACCTATATATCTATGAAATGCATGAACGACTTTTGGGTTTACTTCACCCTCTTCCAGTATCGACTTGAATGTGAGATAAGATTTCTTTGGACATTTTGGTTGGTATTTTATGAACCACATTATGGAAAAATGAAATATGGCTTATGATTAATATGTTTAAAAATATAATCAATTTATACCTATTATCATGAAATCAATTTTTTGAATTTGAATGTTACTATGTGTATGAAATTTTAATTTTTCAGGGAGTTCCGTCTGTTATAATCTTTAATAGGGATCACCATTTACATTAACTCTTCTTAATAGGACTCCAAGATTACATGGGATATTAGTATGTTTGATCAGGAAAAATATTATAATAGACTGATGTAATGATAGAGTGAGATATATTGATTCTAGAGGAAATGATTCATGATAGCATTATTGACTGTGGTTGTGCTTAGGATGACCAATTGTAAATGGTTGAGTTTTCAAAAAACAACCATTACTAGTATACTAAACAAAATATGCCATTTTAGGATTTATAGGGATAATGTTGAAAATATTCATTATGCTGATCAGGGAATGATGAATTTTCCTTAGTGAGACAGATCTTGGTCAAATAGACAATGGTGAGAATTTATTTGATTTAACATACGATTTTGATGACATTGAGATATTATAAATCATATAATAATCTTTGTGGATGACCATTTTTGATTTCTACTGGTGAATAGATTTTATTAAGAGTTTCATCATTATTGGGTCATTAATGTCTTAGAAAACAAGGAATATTTTCTCTGAAGTTTGTGATATCTTTTGAGATTGATGAGTGAGTGGAGAAATTGGCATACAATTTAGAACATACACTAAATACGAATTTCATCCACAAAATTTTTAATATATTATATTTTCTAATGAATGTTTCTGACACTTCATATGAATAAAACAACACCATTAAACCCCAAACTAGTCACCCAATTCAGCCATCTAAATGGTTCGAGGGGCACATCTGATCCTATCACGATTGAAATTTGTTTCTAACATCAAAGAAAATACAAATATGAATAATTTAGACAATAAAGAAATAATATAAATATATAATTCAGAGTTTGAATTATAAATATAAAAAACTAAATATTTAATATATATATATATATATATATAGAAATATTCAAATACAACAACTGTAGATGAAATATAAAACTCAAAAAAAAAACAAAAAAAAAACTAAAACGATCATCCTATAAACTCTTGGTCACCACTATCCATATGTGTAGTCTACTCCATAAGAAAAACTAAATAAAATGATAACATATAAATATCTCACGACTACTAATTCTGAGTGACACATATATGGTAGATCAAAATATAGATTAGTAGGTAAGCACAAAATAATCTATATAATTAATTTAACAAAAATACTAAAAACTCCAGTTTGAAAGTACATAATCAAAATATATTTTTTATTTAAATATCTAAGAACAAATATTCTTTTATAAACCAATATTGAAAAGAAAATTTAAAATAAAAACATATTCTATGAAATGAATATAGGAAATGAAAATATAAACAAAGAACAATTAATATGGTATATCAAAAAAAATCCATAGAAAAAATGAAATAAGATTTTTATTAGTAGAAAAACGGTAATAAAACAAGAAACGAAGTGATTCATAATTATACAGGAATATACAATTTTATAATCTTTTTTATTCATAAAAAATAACCAGATTCATTATTTCTATGTACTCAATTAAGACAGACCTATCGGTATATGGTTCTCCATTATAGTAAATAACAAACCTCGGTACTCTAAAATAGCCTCACCAGTGGAAAATTCCAAGAGTTTTATCCACATTCATGTGGGTTATAATAAATATAATCAAGACTATAAAATAATTGTAACTTGGCCCTCTAGATGTGGTCCATAAATCAAATTATAATTTTAAAAAATGAAAATGAGGGGGTCATCACACATTTATAATTACACATTACTCGGAGATGCCAACATGTGTGACTTTACCAATTCTTAACACCAAATACATGAAGGCCTTATTTTCAGTAGGATTCCCATAAGGGTGACCATTTGGAATGGATCTGATCAATTGTGTCAATTAGGCCTACAAGGCATATGAATTTAAAAACCATTTTCTAAATATCAAAATGTACCAACCAAGGTATAAAATTTCCTATATAATCCATCTAGAATGAGGATAACAATATTTCAAAACCAAGGTGGAAAAAAATTATTCTAGGAAGATTCCAAACCAACATTTTATTCCATTTAGTTATATAACTATATCTCAAGGTTCCAAACTAACCATGATTTGGAAAACACATTATAAAAATAAATTTATTTTTGTTTCAAAATGAAAAATTCAATTAAGAAACCATTAGGGTTATAGAAAAACCATTAATAGAAAGTGAAAATAGAGAGAAGAGAGGGAAGATGTGATTTTTTTTAAAACTATGGACATAACATAGGCATTGTTATGGTGTTTCTATTTTTATTCATGTACATATCAATATGTTAACCCAATGAAAATATATATATTCCCATATTAATTTTAATATTTTTGGATAACCATAAGAATTCAAAAGGCATCAATAAAAGGTTAACTATTCGAATAATGAAAAAACACATGGATTCACATACAATCATAAAGCCATAAAGAGGCACCAAAACCCACAGACAAAGATAGTTTTAGATTTGACATACTTTCCACAACTCATAAAATGACAAAAAATTTGGAAAACACCAATTTACTTTAAATAGGAAAATTTTCATTTAATGAAACACATTTTATACATATTTATATGTATAACCTAGATAATACTTTAAAAACATTATTTTTATCAAATTTATGACATGAAAAATTCCACCTAAAATCCTAAAAACACACCAAAATCATGAATAGTAACTTTTAGAATTATTTAAAAAATATGAAGTATCCAATTTAATGTTTTCAAAAGGAAATGGACTGAAACACCAACTTCCACAATGTTCCGATGTGATAAAATTCTGCGAGAAGGAATAAAAAATCTGATTAGGTACACCACACACCATAATATCAAGATATAAAAAATCCAACATCATCCCTCTATGAGTAAAAATAATCTATTAGGGAGCCAAGAAAATAAATACAATAAAACCAAGAGTGGGAGAATTAGAGAGGAAAAAAACACCCATAAATCCAAATAACAATTCCTAGGTTCCATTGGTGAGAATTAATGGAGGAAATAGAGCCATTAAAGGAAGTCTTTTAGAGCCCCGTCATGCATAAAAATTGATAAAAGGAAGATGGGTTCAATTGGATTTAAAATATAAGAGGGTAAAAAAATAAATTTCACAGTTTTAATAATCTGGGTATGTTCTACAGTTTGGACATATGGTTTTTGAAACATAATGCCAATAGTGCACACCCTTCTATAAGGATGAGGAACCTACATGGTCTATTAATAAGGTATGATAAACTATGCATCAACTTCTAAAATTGGCTCTGTAAAAATTTTAGGTCCCCCATGCACGGTTTTCACATGGTTTTCAATTACAATGAACAAGTGTTGTTTGGTACTACAGACCACCAACAGACCATAAAGTTACTTGTTTTGCAAACATAGTTTTGTCCAAACATTAAAAAGACTAAGAAATACAAAATACGAAAGAATCAAATAAATCAAAAACACACCATGCATCCACCATACATATGGTTTCTCCAAAATCCATGCACACAAACCATTCATTGAGAAAAAATAGGTTAAAACCACCAAAACTAAAAAAAATTAACTTGTAACTCAACATGAACCTATAAAAAATTTCAATCATCAAGTACTAGATAAAAATAAATGAAAAAAATTAATCTAGGTTTGTGGTGTTATAATTATATCCTCTAAAAAAATTATTCCAAACCTAATGAGTCGCCCAATAAACAGAGGAAAAAAGCTAAAACCAAAAATTATGTGATTCTAAAATAAAACATGAACATTCAAGGGGCCTTTCAACTCCATTAGTCACACCTGGCCAAATCTAGAGGAATCCAGAAGCGAATTCCTTGATGGTCTCCCCATTATTTAGAAACCAACTAAAATTACAACACCAACGACATAACAATGAATTTAAGGGGAACCCAATGAAAAAATCTCCAACCAAACATCAATCCAATCCATGATTCATAATTTCAAAAAACACATGAGCATCTCAAAAAGAATCGGAAATCAAGCCCAAAATGATCCAAAAAAATAATAACCACCCATGTTTCACATCTATAAATCACACTATAGAAATTTTTATGAATATAATGATATATATACTTATTTAAAAAACAAATAAAAATAAAACTAGAAGAAATTAAAACAATCCAACTCAAACATTGTTGACAAAAGCATGGCCAGCTACCCCCGCCACACCAAGAAATTATTGACTACTTGGGGATCATCACTCTAGGGCCTATGTGGAAAGATTTGGTGGAATAAAGAATCTTAATCCCAAATATTAGGAGTTTTTATCTTCCAATTGATACATATCCTTCCCACAAAGCTGCTTGTATAACCTCTCCACGATACACAAATGAATACATCATTGGAAAACCATTAGAGGAATATGGAATGAAAAATTATAATTCCCAAACCGACCTCACTAGAATCATATAAGTGTGTGTATTGTTGTATGAGAGGTATGAACTAGAAAATGAGACCCATAATCAATAGACTCCACTAGAAAAAAATCTTCACCATATGGGGAAACATTAGAAGAACCAATAAAAACTAGATTTATGACTACTATAGATTGTGCTCTGGGAATCAGATCCATTGAAAATGCCTCATTAATTGGCTTCTCAAATAGAAAATACTTGGATGAGAGGACTCAGTCCTTAATCTCTGGATGAATACCTCAGACAAAGATATTATCTTTCATAAAATCTTTTGATGTTTTCTCCATAAAAAAAGAAACCAACTCTTTGAAGGGATCAACATTTACCATCAATATCCATTGACATTGTTGGACACCCAATAGCTATTCCACATTCCTCTATCTCACCACCTTAGGAATGAACCATTTTTTAAAATTTTTGATAATTATATCATAAAAAAGAACTAATTGACACAATTATTTTACGATCATATTATACCAATCCATACCTGGACCCTCAAATGAACCATAAGAAGTTATCACCCTCAACGCTATGTGAGTTCTCAGGTATATAAAGACACCTATTACATCTTTAATCCATTACAAAGATTCTAATGGGCCTTGATCCCCATGGAAATTTGAAAAAAATTGAGGATAAATAGAATCATGAACCACAAAATGAGTCTCGTTAGGGAAAATGACTAGTAGAGACTCACAAGAATCCTTTGGGATCTTTCAAGGAGGAATATTCTACATGACACAAAAACAAAAAAAATCATCAATATCCAACCAAAATTCTACCAAGAAAGAACAATTCAAGCCAAAATACCAATTTCATCAATCAAAAATTGTAAAAAATCAAAAATCCCCTATAAAAATGTCCATTTCTATTTCAAATTAAAAATTACATTTTTTCAGCGCTATTTTTCAAATACCAAAACACTCTTAAAATTCTAATTTAACAACGCAATACCACTTTAAAATTAAAACCATTTCCAAAAATCGTATTCTATTTTAAAACACTATCAGAAAAAAAAAATTATCATTTACAATATAGTCCCAGAGTCCAAAATCATCACCTGGCATAACTCACAATTAAACATCTTGAATAGGGTACATGTTTTCATAAAATACCCAACCACATAGGTTAACATATTGTGTTCAAAGAATGATCTATCAAATTGAAGTATCATAAACCATAAACTGGGATCCACATAGGTTATCATAATGTCCATTTGAATGCATGTGCATAAAAATATGTAAACATAGTGCACGTATGGATATGACTATATTCACAATTATATAAACGGATAACCATATGAATGTCCATGGGTCCAATCAAAGTGGCACAATAAGTATCACACCAAAACATATAGATTCATATAAATTCATCAAGAAATAAAGAGGCACTAAAATAGACACACTCATACAAAGATCATTTAAAATTATACCCACATACCAAAACTAAAAAAGGTCAAAACAAAATCCCAAATTACTAGATTTAAATTAAAAAGGATAATTAGAATTTTATCAAACAACATGTATATATATAGGTGTAACCAATAAAAAGCTTTAAAACCCCAATTTTATCAAATTTTCAACATAGAATTTCCATATCAAATCACACTAATAGTAAAGAAGAATGAATAAATCCTTTATGAATTATTCATGAAATATCAAGAATTAAATGGAATGCTTAAGAAAGGAAATATATGGAAATACCTACATTAATATTGTCTTAATGCGTTTAAAATATAATAGAAGGAATAAGAAATCCCTAGAGATAGACTGAACTCCCTAACATCAAAATAAACACATTATAAAATTTTCCATCCACCCTAATGGTTTTCCCAATAAGGATCCAAGCCATTAGAATCAATGAAACTAATAGAGGGGGAATAATAGTCGAGTAAAATACTAAAAATTAAAAGAAACTTATCAATGATTCTTGGAGGAGAATCATTGAAGTAAAGAGATCCAAAGGAGGTGGTTTTTGAAGCCCCTTTATGTTAAAAAATTTATTAAGAGGAAGAGAGGTAAAATTGGGGTTAAAAATTTATAAGGGAAAATATTGAATTTCAAGATTTTAAGAATATGGTTAAGTCACATGGTTTGGATGAATTCTTTAAAAACCATGATCCATCCATGAACACCCTTTCAGAATAAAGGGGAACACACATGGGTTTACCCCACAGTTTGAATAACCATCATACAACCTTGAAAAATATCTTTATAAAATTGGATGATCCTCTCATAGGATTGTTTCATTGTTTCCACTAGCCTGGAATATGCCATACTCCATATCCCATCCACCACCAATAGTCCGTTATAGTTAATCATTTCTCACATATATTTTAGGCCAAAAAAATCATAGAACATATAATAAAAACCATTCATGATCTATCTAAACTAATACCACCCTCTTCATCCCCTAGATTCATGATTTTTTTCAGAACACGCATATTACCCATGATTAGGTCTGAAAATTGACCCAAAACCTCCAACACTCAAAAATTATCCCTAAGAAATCAACCCGAACCACTACCAAAATATAAAAAATTAATAAATAGTTCAAAATAGGAGAAATAAAATAAAACTAAGGTCAGGTTGTGGCATTTCTTTTTTTGAGTTGGGAATATATTGGTCTTTAGCCAAATTTTTCCATGACTAAACATCCAGTTAGGATTCTTGATTCAGAGGAAAAGGATTATTAAGGGAATACACCATATTTTTTACGGTGATATCGTAGCATGGTTCTTATTTATATGATACTTTGGAATCTGATGAACTTATGAGAGATTCATGTTGTCATCTATTTGAAATGATGCTTTTTGGATATGCATTATGTAGATAGAATATTTTTAGGATTGGGATGTTGTAACATCCCATTACCTTATTTTGGGTATCCCTAAACTCTTTTTGTCGATAAGCCATATCAATGGATTTTTTGGAATTATTATATAGAAGATTTTTTTTAATCACATAGTGTTGGGATGGTTGGGGAATTCTAAACAAATCTGTAGTTTAGACCATCACAGCAGGCACCATTTTATATGCCACTGGAAGGGGTGCATGATTTTTCCAAACCATGTTTCCAACCCTCCAAAACATGCAGCATTGGTATAACGACCCATACTTTACATACATTGTTAATAATTCAAAATTGAAGCACACTTATTACAAAATATGACAAAACCACAAAGGACCGTATAGGTATAGTGTCTTTAGAAACTGGGAAACAAAAACAACTGGTTCATAAATCTTCTACAGTGTCTCCCATTTATTTCATCATATCTAGGGTCCCTTTTAACATATTCTACTTAATATCCATCTTCCTGACCTGGGGAAAAGAAAACATAAAAGGGTGAGCTCAAATGCTCAGCAAGGGCAAATAAAAGAAATAAAAAACATATCATATCTTTTTGAAAATCATAACCTGCAAAAGAGATCATAATATCATAACATGGAATAAATCATAGAAGTGAAAATTAGATCCCCATAATCATAACATAAAACTTGAATCTTTGTGGCATGAACACATAATCAAGGAAAATCATTTCTTGTTAGTCATGACTCTTTTCCAGGACTATCTTAGTGGACAAAGTCCATTTCTGAACCGAGTTCACTCCTCGTTTCAGTCCTGTATCACTGAACCGAAATTACCTTCCGTTGCAGCCATGTATATCTCATGAGATATAAATATTTACCAAATGAATTGGAGGGAGATATAGGTCCCACCCATCTTATAATGAATCCTTTCTTATGTGTGCCACATAATCATAAATCATACATCATCGCATAACACATGTAACAAAAATGGGATTCTTGAAACATCATGACATCATAAAACAAATCATATAAGGTAAATGACTTCATAAAAATAATTCCCCCACAACATAATCAAATCAATATAATAATAGGGATAAAACAGAACCCTTTATTATCTTAGATGGAAAATAATTTTGATAAAACACTTGAACTCCATTCTTGGGGAAAATATCCTTTCTTTTTCAAAAACACTTTTCTTTTCATAACATGTCATACAATTATAAACTAAAAGAAGTTGATTAAAAATAAACTTTAAAACATGTAAATGAAACTTCTTGGAAATAATTTTTTAAAAATCCATTCATGCCGTATAAGTTGAAAAAAAAATTCTTCATACTTTTGTCGGAAAAGTCAAAAAGTACCTCGTATGAAAAAACGACAAAAGATTCCTTTCATATTCGTTACTAAAAACTCACCGAAGGGTTAAATTGGATTTAAACTATTTTAAGTGGATGGAAACAATATTACATATTGAGGGAACATGGATGTGGATGATAAAATACACCCAAGTAAATACCAAAGTATAACAATCTCGGATAAAAATGAGATTGTGATATTTCCACTTAACTTAGGTCCGACTTGCTTTGTAAGTGTCCTAACCTCCTGTATAATTATTTAAATAATGTTATGGACTTATTCCATAATCATACATATTTTTATGATATCATATATGGTCATATTCTTAGCTTCTTATTAGTAATATTTCATTGCTACTTGTTATTCGGGTGTTTATAACTTTTTGTTCTTATACATGTTTTGTCGAATAAGTTCTTATTCTTATCTTTAGGTTATAGATACCACCTTTCCATAATGTTATTAGTGTAGTATATATCATATTCATTCATTAAATTCATTTATATAATCATTATGAAATGAAGATCATGTAGAACGAGTCGCATCACATCGTGGAGACGGTATTCCGTACGTACGCACGAGTGATGATATTGTTCCTATGATCGTGAAATTGTACTAAAGTATATATATATTATTTCAGTATCAATATTAAATTATAATAATCATAAATATTTACTCATTACACCATTATACCCATCCTTTTAAGGTGATGGTGGAAAATAGATTACACCACGGCGTGGAGACGGTATTCCGTACGTACGCACGCGCGGTGATTTCATTTTTCCGTAGGATGGGTAGAAGGTGAATTAGGGTTGTTTCATATTTATAATAACATATCAGTATGTAATTAATACTGATGTTATTAATTTATAATGAAACAACTAAAGAAGAAGATGTTGAAGAAGAAAGAAATTGAAAAGATCGGAAATAGATATTACCTCTTCTTTGGAACGCCTCTTTGTATCCTCCACTTAGGGAACTAAGATTGGTCTTTGAAGAAGACCAGGACCACTAGGATTATTCTATGGAGTGGAGAAGGGATTTTGGCAGGGTTTGGCCGATCTTGAGTGCTCAAATTGGTGTGAGGAGGAGGGGGAGGAGTTTCCCCTTTATAAGGGAGGAGAGGGGCACCTTAGGAATATCTCAAAATATTATTTTATATTAAAGTCAAAATCGGTTTATAATGGTTCCAAAGGGTCTTATTTAGAAGATAAAGTGGGGATGGGTCGAAATCCTATCATCCAATAGGATTTAGACAAGTTTAGGTTATTATTTTAACCTTATCAATTAGATTTAACTATGAGTTAAATAATTTAACTTTTACCGTGGTTTGTTTTACACTATATGGTTAATACACTTACTATAACATGCCAAACGAACCCCAAATTGTTTATTATTAATATATATATCCTTATCTATGTCATTTGGCCGAACCTTAGATTTTTAGGAATAAAATAACAATTAATAATATAATATTTGATTTAAAAACTATTTTGTGTCAATTTTGACACTATTTGATATATGATTTTTGTGAAAGTCATAACAGAATTATATGTTCAAACCAAGTTGATTAAATCAACACTAATATTTCATAGTAACCTAAAAAATTATTGGGATTCATAAAAAGTCTCAAATTACTTTTTTTTTTATTTTTATAACATCAATTATGTCAATATTTCATTAATAAGATAATTACTGCATCATCATTGTGTCATAAATAAATGAAATTATTTAATGTCTAAAAATTATAAATAAAATACCATTATGTAGGAAATCATTTTATATTTCTAATGAATATTTATTGTCGAATTTATCTTAGGTATAACCCAATATTAAAAATGATTTACTTATTAAACTTTGATTTTAACTATTTTAACCCTTCTTTAAATAAATTAATAATAAATGTCCTAATCTAATCCAAGTGGGCCTAAATGGTCATATTATATTCCTAAGTTTGTTTTTGGTCGAATTAAACTTATCCAATATAATTAGGACATGTGTTAGGGTAATATTAATATCATATTTACCCTTAGTTACCCTATTTACTATTAACCGCGGTAAAAAAAGTAAAAAGTTACTATTCACCAAAAAATTATTTTTATCTCATTGAACCACATTTTACTTACTGATATCAACCGTGTCTGTCAGATTTTCGAAATTCCATTCACAGAAGCAGTAAAATTAAGTTTTATGCAAAATTCAGTTTTTAACCTACCACTTAGTTGTTTCACTATTAATCAAAAATTGAAAGTTTTCAGAAAAATACCAAAATTTCACCCTAGGCTAATTTCGGTATTCCAAATCCAAAAATGAGGTCCATTTTGAAAGATAAAATTTCAAAAAGTGGTTATTACTATTCATAATGGCTAGTTTTAATAATATTTTAATAGCATATCGTTGTTTAGTGAAACTCAGTATTGCGTACGACGCAAGCTATCGAGGAAGGTCGCGATTGCGTGTAAAGTAAGCCAAGCTAGTATGTAGTGAAAGATTCCTTTGATGATAAAAACAAAATATTACTCATAAAAATCTCAGGTTTTAAAATTGCGAATATAAAGTTTTCACCATTGGAACCTATTTATTCAAACCATAAAACCATTCCATATACCCATCTATAATTCTAGTGACAGTACATAGTTTAGGTGTATAATAACTCCTTAATTCACTTCCAGTCATACAAACTGTGTGTGCAGTTTTCCATTACCCTAAAAAATTATTTTTAATTAACAAGTACCAATTTTAAGTTTCTGATCATTTCGGATCAACCCTAAACCAATTCTTTTGTTCCTGGAGTCTCATAAGAATCATTTTATCTCCTCTATTCCATTTTATTTATAGATAAAATATTTAGTGTTCATGTTTTCATTTCTTTTAGTTAAGTGGATCCCCCTCTTTCATTTTTTCTATATCTCTCTTTCAATACAATTTAAAGAGTGAGATATTATCATGTTATTGATTCACATAATCTTTGTATTAAAGTATTTTAATTATAGGCTATTCATTGATCTCTATTTAATTCATTTCTCATTGGTGTTCCCGTTGTGGGTGCGGTTTAGATATTATGATCAATGGTAGTTTTTCTCATATATAATTTCCTTGAAATTGAATATATGTATTAAAAAATTAATTTCAATTGTTTTTTTACATGATTTAAAAAATGGATTTGATATGATTGATGTTTTTTTACAATGGGAATGAACATTGAGAAATACCGCCAATTTGAATGGAATTTCAATTTTTGGAAGGATTTTAGAAAATTGATGGGTTGATTTGATAGCATTATTTGATGAAATTTAATATATTTTTATCTTAAAGTCATATATCTTAAATTGAAAGATGATTTTATTGGTTATAAAGTTGATCAAAACCATGATTTTCTTTTAAAGAAAAATAGGTATGTTGAATAAAAATGTAAAAATGTATTTTTAACTAATTTGAACTGATCGATTTTCCTATAATTGATTGATTGGTTGGCTGAAGAAGATGTCATCCTTGGTATTTAATAGGTTACTGGTTATATCATGCTTGGAATATGAACCACCAAAAATGGTTTGATTATGAAAACATTTACTAAACTATGTTCATCATGTTGTTCCATAAAGATATCCTCTAATGGGGTGATGATTCAAGTTCATACAAAAATTCTGAATTGTGTTAATGAGTAATAAGTGATAGGATTATATTACATGAAACTAAATTACCCCAAATCTTATTAAATGGATCTATGATAGGTTTTTCTTTAATGATTACATTCCATTGATTATTTTCGTTTGTTCATGAAAAGTGATTTATATAATTGTCTTATATAAAATGTTCAATAAAACCTATTTTGATATATCTCCAATATCTTTGAAATTAAATGAATGATTTTTTGTAAATTTTTAAATTCGTTATAAATCATTTATTTATTTAAAAATATATCATAATTTTTTTATTGTGATGGTATTTTTTATAGAAAACTTGTCCATACCCTACTGGGGTGTTTCACTCACATCCAGCATTTACATTTGAGATCTTATATAGTATATTCATTCATATAAAATAAAATGAAATGAAACAATTAGAGGTGGTGAATATACTTTTTTGTGTAAACTAGAGTGATCGAGGTGTCCTTTGGGGATTTTATCAAATTAGTTTGTGGCTTAATTTTTTATATCTATATTGACGGCTTTTGAGAACATTAACAATATATTGTTTTGTGTTTTGTTGGAATATTTATTTATATTACCTTATACATGGGGAGTTTTGATCATACCAACTTTTATGTTTTTATAATACAATTTTGGAAAAAAAATATTTCCTTATTGATCTTGATGTGATTCTAGGTGTGAGTTGACAACCCATGGGGATCGAGGACGCCCTTCGACCCATGTTATATTTTTCATAGTTTTCAGAGTACCAAGTTATCTAGGCTAGATCGCTACAATTTTTACCATAATTATTTATACAAAAAAAACAATCAAGAAGTATCATTGAATTCATTCACTTATAGTTTTATGTGGACAAGTTTTCCATAAACAAATAAGGGGTTTTATTTTTTTCAACACATTCATTGATGATTATGCAATAGAGGACATGATTTTTATTTATGTTGGGACAATTTTTTTGTACGAAGTTGTATTTGTGGAAAACATTTGTCAATATCAGTCAATATTAAGTAGTTACTCATGATTTGACTCCAATTTTAATGGAGGTTTTATGATATAATAGTTCAAAAAAATTATTATGGAACTATAGTATTGGATTATATGATTGGTAAATTCTTAGTATTGTTTAAATCTGACGATTTTTGAACTGATCCTATATTCCAAATACATGTATCAAAGGTGATAAATTCTTTACAATAGTGAAGATGTTAGATTTATAATCTACTTCAGGAAGATTGGATTTATTTTGAATTTATATACAAAAAACAATAAAAAAGGAAGAATATTTTTGAATGATGGTTGAAGTTGAATTGGGAAAGAGATTGTGGAAGGGATTGGAATTCATAGGTGGCCATGCGTGAGTTATGAGGTGTTCACCCATTTTATATTAACTTTTTATGAGAATTATATAAAAAATGGCCCATCCCACTAAGCCAGCTGACCAACCTATACTAGAGGAACATGCATGATACTAGTTCAACTGTACTTAAAGAAAGCTATCCACGCCAGCCCGTGAGTTACAAGGTCTTGTATAGGCCCATTGGATCACTTGAGGGTGAGACTAGTCATAGCATGGGACAAAGTTCTGTATATAATTTGGGAATAGAGTAAACCCCTAGAATCTGGTATGGGGTGATACTAGGGGTGGGGAAGGTTTAATATGAGTGTATAGCTGCATGAATTGATTTATATATCACAAATCCCTCATATCCTTGATTTGATGTGGGATACATTTATTAAAGAAAGAAGTGATCCCCACTATCCATCTGATATCACATGTAATCCTTGCTAGTCATCAAATCCCCTAATCTACCATCTAATTAGGGTTGTAAATCTTATCGCATGCCTTGTGCGGTTTAACCGAGGATTTTCGATGTTCTCATGGCTTATGAAGCAGCTATGTCGTTGTCTTCCTCCCGCCGCTGCTCAATGCCACTGCTTCCTTGCTGGAGATGAAGACTAAGCCTCCATGATCAATCTTCTATCCACCATTTATGTACCACTCGACTGTATTGTGTCCATATGAATATCATGATATCAGGAATACAATTCCATTTTCATGCATGCACCACACAAATGATGTTTGAACATAGACAAAGTAAACGATGTTTGGATGCCATGTCATGGATCTCACGAGTTCGTAAGAAATTAGTTTCATGATATTACCATAACATGCACATTATAAGAGAATACTCATTCCAAGTAGAAAAATATAATGATTCTCATAATATCATTTACACATGTTTAAAGACTTTTATGGCTGAAGATCTCAGCTATTCAAGGATTATTTTAACGACGTATCTCGCAAGATACGAAGACGGAAAAATATTTCCTCTATGAGTCTAAATGGAGAATCCCTAAGTCCAACCATGCATATGTTCCCTATTTCCAAAGATCGCTTGTTTCAAAAATAGGCACTCTCTTATATTCTAGTACACAAAGTGAATGAAGGGTTCTACTATCCTCTAAGTCTTCACGGAAGATGAAGTCTTGCAGGCTTTCGATAAGTGCAATTCACTCTCAAACATTTTCTGGAAAGAAACCTATTCAGAAAATCCACGGGATAGTAAAACGTGACTCCCTAACATTTCTGATGAACTATTTTCTAGGAAACCACCATGGATTGTGTGTTATCCTCTGTGTATAATGAGCCACTGAAAGAGTCTTTCACTCCCACTGTGCTTCATGAATAACTGAGCATATTGTGCATATAAGTAATGTGAACCTTTTGAATGAGGAAGAACCATGAACCATTCAATTTTATGTAGATAGTGAGACCATCCTTAGGTTTTCATAATAACGTTATACAGTTTGCAGGGGGTTTTTTGAAGAAGAAGGAGTTTTCACCAAGATGGACAGTACAAACATGCCTCCATATATGTGCATTATTTGATGAAATCAAAGGGTAGTGTGTGTTTGTGTGTGTCTATGCAAGGAATAGTGGAGAATTCATGAATGGTGTAGTTGAACTTATGTATATAATTTGAGAAACATGAGTGTGTTTGAACATGATATACAACACCCATTTGGGTTTTCATGGATAAAAGCTCATCAGAATGATTTAGGGTGCATGGTTTCACCAAATGTGAAGAAGAGTGAGTATAAAAGGAAAAGGGAAGTTCATACGTACATGAAATTATATATGAGAATAAAATAAGGAAGTGTGTTTGGAGGAATTAACCCATTCTGGTTTGTGTTCATGCAATGAATAAATGGAGAAGAGGCAAGTTTTGTGTGTAAATATCACAATGAATAATGTGGTTGCATATGTGAAATGGCAATATCTGGTAGCTCTCTTGAATATTGAAAATAACTACATAAATTAGGTACATCGATGCAAGAGGAGTATCACAAAAAATAGATACAAATATTTTAATGATAATATGTTGAAGTGATATTCCTGTCAATAATCTTATTTGGACTTATCATAATGTGTTGAGCTAAGGGGAGTCATTGAAAGTGATCAAATGGGATTTGGAAGCTATCCTTGGACTATTTTAAATCCAGTGTGCCTAGTATAAAGTGATTATGTCCAAACATTTATAATCCACAACTAAAAATGATTTGTGGACTTTGGTATGGGCAACAACCTATCTGTGCATGCTCTTTGGATGCAGCCCTTAGTGGTGAACCAAGTAAAATTTTTCGATTTTCATTATCTGCATAAATGTATTAATTACTAGAAATATCCTACATACTGGTTTAACATTTTTCTACTAACATGGAAACAAGATCCTTCATTTTGTGAGAAATTTTTTTCACCCTGATCCACCCCCTCTTAAGGTGTTCTGGGGTCCTACATGTGTTAACATTGAAATGGGTCAGATATGTTGAATACTTTTTAGTTAATCTATTCCATGTTAAATATTTGAGTTTCTATCCTATATAAAAAATGATGTGCAGTTTCGATGAAGATTCATTTGTTTCTAAGAAAGTCTATATCCATAGAGACCTAGATGAATATGAAAAAGAAAGAGAAGAGGCAGTTTAAGAGGTCCCTCATGTCTAAAGAAGATATTGTATCTAGTTATTGAAGTCTTTCTAATAATGAAGAAAGATCAGGCGTGGAATGTAAAGAGCACATGGCTTAAGTTTCCATGAAAGATAAGGAAAACCTTTATAACTCAATAAAATCATGTGATCAGGAGGTATATGTTATTAATTTTAATATTTTTCCCCAGAATAAGGATTCCAGCATAAGTGGTGATGTTGATCAATCATTAACCTCATGTGAACATGAAATTGAGAAATTAAGTAATCATCAGTATGATAATTCTCAATAAATCCACTACTACAATATTGGGCTTTGAATCCCCCTAACACGGGCAACCGCCTCTAGCGGGCGCTGAGCGTTTCCAAAAAAGGGGGGCTTCGGTGCCCCCCCCCCCCCGCCCCTAATGAGCCCTCCTCCCTCGCCCTCAACCTTGCCGCGCGCCCTCCCCCATCGCCGCCCTCCTCTCTCCCTCGTTCACCCCCGCTTCCCTCCATCGCTCACTGCCCCCACTGACCTTCGCCCACCCTCCACCCTCTGCCCTCCATCTCCACCCACCCTCTGGCCACCGTCCACCCTCTTTCCATCCTCAACCCTGACCTCCGTCCCCTCTGGAGTCCCTCTACCCTTTTGCCTCTTCCCTCCAGCCTCCTCCCCCTCCGGTCTCTGACCCCACTTCCCTCTGGCCTCCTCCCTCGTCCCTCCGTGCCATCAGCCCTCCCCCCCACCCCCCCACCCTGGACAACCCCCCCTAACCTCGGACAACCCCCACCCCCATGTCGGATAGCCCCTGCCCCCAGATAGCCCCCCCTAACCTCGGACACCCCCCCCCCCCCACGCCGGACAGCCCCCCCCCCACCCAGAATATCCCCACCTACCCGTCCCCCGTCCCCTCACCGCCCTACACACCAGCTCTCTGCCAGCCCTCTTCCCCTCCATTTATGTCCCCCTCCCTCGTCGCACCACCGCCGCCCGTCCCCTCCCTCATTGTCCCCTCCCTTGCTTCACTGCCACCGCCTGGTCCCCTCCCTCACTACACGGTCGCTACTCGTCCCCTCTCCACTACAGCCCATCCACTATGGCTCCCTACTGTCCTTAGTCCCCTCTCTCGCCGTCCCACCCTCGTTTCACCGTCACCACCTCACTGCCTCCTCTCCTCCGGCTCCCCATCTCCACCGGCTCCCGTACCCTCTCTTGTTGCACCGCCTCTGGCTACGGCTCCCCTTCGCTGCCTCTCCTCTCCCTCGCAGTACCAGCTTCGGCTCCCCTCCCTTATAGGTTTGTACCGTAATCAGGTATGACATGGTCTTTCACTTACATTATTATTTTATCAATTGTTTACAAAAAAATGATTATTATTTATTTTAAATATAGTTTATTTGAAAAATTCAAAAGTAATAAGTGTTGTGTAAATGTTTGTTATACATATATTATTATGCATAATAGTTGTATTAATCTTCCAAATCGAAGATCTATAGAATATTTCATTGGAATTATTTAGTTTATTGACTTCACCATAGGATTTGAAAGTGACTATATTAGTTTTCCATGTAGAAAATTTTCTAACATATATCAATTCACCCGAAATACTGTGAGGGAGCACCTATTCATTAATGTATTTATAAAAAATTATAAGAGTTAGAGTCATCATGGAGAAGAATATGTTCGTTGTCAAAATACGGATACAGTTCAGATGGATGTTGATGCAAGGATGAATGATCCAATGCATGAAATTCTTACTGAAATGGTACGTGGGTTGGATCCTGAAGGCATTGACATCCAGAATCTTGAGACCGGTGAGATAAATATTCGCTCTAGTGAAGATCGTGATTCGTGGAGGTTTTATGAACAACCGGATGATGAAAAAATAGAATTATCTCATGGATGTACTTCTTACAATAAAATGTGGTTTATCGTGGAGTTGTTACATTTGAATACATTGAATCATTGGTTAGAAACATCATTCGACATGAATTTGGTGTTATTGAAAAAGGTTATTTCTATCGATGTTAGGATTCCCGAGTTGTATAACCATGCTCGTAAGTAGACAGAGAACTTAGGTTTTACAAATGAGGACATAGATGCATGTTCAAACAACTGTACGTTGTTTAGAAAGGAAACTGCCCGTTTGGATATTTTTATGGTTTGTTGTGCTTCCAGGTTGAAAGAGAGCATGGGTTATTAGACTCATCAACGTCAGATTGCGATACAGGGGAAACCAATTTCCATAAATCAAATGTGTTACTTTCCCCTTAAACCAAGGTTGAAAATATTTTTTATTTCATCTGATGTTTTTAATTTAATGAGATGTCATGCAGAAAGAGTTCATGAAAGTGATATGTTAACCCACCTGACAGACACTCATGCATGGAAAGATTTCAATAAGAGACATCTCGACTTTTCTAAAGATGTTCGTAATGTACGATTTGGATTGGTAGTAGATGGTTTCAATCCGTTCAAATATATGGTTGGTGCAACTCATAGCACATGGCCAGTGGTTTTGGTTTTGTATAATCATTCTATGTGCCTTTTTATGAAGCCAAAATTTATATTACATTCCACTCTTATTGATGGACCTAAAAGTCTGGGGGATAAGATTAATGTTTACCTTCAGCCATTGATTGATGAGTTGAATGAATTTTGGGGCGATGCTGTGATGACTTGTGACTGTGAAACAAATGAAATGTTCAAACTGTAGGCTTCTTTATAGTGGAAAATCAATGACCTCCCAGCTTATGCAAATTTATCAGGATGGAGTACGAAAGGGGAATTTTCCTGCCCTTGTTTCAACAAAAGTAAAAAATCTGTATGGCTTAATTATTCCAAAAAATGGGCATACATGGGTCACAGATGTTTTCTCCCCCCTCGTCACAAGTTTAGAAAGAACTGATTGGAAATTGATGGTTCAAGATAGTTCATACCATCACCAAAGATCATGATAGGAGTCGAGATGTTATAACAGATTGACGGTGAAAACATCTGAACGGTATATGAAATTCATGATTTGGTGGCTCATCCAGTACGTAATATTCATGCTGTGGGTAGGCAGCACAATCACAATTGGAAAAATAAATCTATTTTTTATAGTCTTCCATATTGGAAAACTAACATGCTAAGTCATAATTTGGATGTCATGCAAATTGAAAAAAATGTTTGTGATAACATATTGTGGACCATTTTACGTGTCAGTGGAAAATCATAGGACCATGTTAATGCACACCGTTATTTGGATGAAACGGGTTTCAGGAAACATTTTAATTTACAGCTTTCTAAGGGAAATAAGGCATATATGACTGCTGCATAGTATATGATCACTACAAAGGAGAAAAAGACATTTCTTTCCATTTTTATGATGCTCAAGGTGCCTGATGGTTACTCTTCTAAAATTTCAAAGTGTGTAAATCTGACGAGAAAGATAATGCAATGGTTTAAATTTCATGACAATCACATACTACTTTAGCAGTTGATTCCAATCGCAATTTGTGATTGATTATCCCCCAATTTTGTTCATTTTTTGATTGAGATGAGTCATTTTTTAGATATCTTTGTTTATGAAATCATCAAATGGGTTATTTAAAAAATTTTCTAGACCAGATTTTACATACACATTTTCAAATTGAGAAACTATTTCCCCCCTCATTTTTTGATGTTATGGTTCCCTTGATAGTGAACCTAACTAATAAAGTAATGGCTACTGGTCCAGTGCAATTTAGGTAGAGGTATCCTATTGAGCGGTATTTGAGTACAGTGAAACGATTTGTATGCAACAGACCTCATTCGTAGGCATCAATATCCAATTATTATCTGATTTATGAGTGTACTAATTTTTTAAAAAAATATGTTATGAACGTTGAAACAAAATTCGATAAGCCCTCTCTGATTCATGATGGTCCAATTAGAGGAGGAACCACATTTGTTATGGACAACATCGAGTGGATACAAGAACATCGATATATCTTTTTAAATACTCCACCAGTTACACCATTAATACAGTAAGTATCTTATAACATTTATTGTTTAACTTTTTAATGTTTTTTTTCATAAGTTGATCATTTAAACATTGCGTTATCATTTGCTAGAAACACATTATTGAGATAAAAGAAGAGATGTATCGTGCGACTGGGATGAAAATTTGACAATCTCATAATGAGTCATTTCATGATTGGTTCAAATATTCTTTACGTATAAATTGATTTTCATTATGAGTGAAGTATTATACTAATTTCGTTCCGCATGTATCCATATAGAATTTTTTGAATTATGTAGGTTCATAAGATGAGGGAGTTAGGGGACCCCATGCTATCTAACGAATTTATCCAACTGGTTGAGGGTCCATCTATAACGTCTCGTTGTTATAAATCTATAGATGCTAATGGTTTTCGATTTTGCATTAAAGGCATTGATGACAAATGAGCAACACAAAATACAAGAATTGGTTGTCCATTTGTCGATTCTAGTTATTACTATTCTCAATTGATAAGCATTATTGAAGTTGTATACACACACAGGTTGAAGTACCTATTGTTAACGTGTAATTGGGTTGATCCAATGCATGGATGTAAAGTCGGTCAATATCAGTTTTCATTGGTGAGTTTTAACTATATGTTATACAGAAATGAATGAGTTGATAATGAACCTTTCATTTTGACATCAGAAGCAGAACAAGTATTCTTCATTACTATTCCTTCGAATCCAAGATGGCAAGTTATTGTCAAAATGTCTCTGCAAGGAGTATTTTTATTTGAAGAAGATGAACATGGGAATGTTTCGTTTGTTTCCCAACACCTTTATCAACATACCATAATTCAACATTAAGAAGATATTTATTGGTTCAGTGTGGATGTTGAAGGAGAAATGGTCGATTTGCATGCTTAATGAAAGGTATAATTGTTTTCCCGCTATTCAGTATTGAATGTCCTAGGATATCATAAATTATCTAACCATTTTATAAATACTTTTATATTTTAATCCACACTTTTTGATGTTAATTCAGTTATAAATATTTAGGGGGATTTAAATCTTGGTATATTGATGTTACTAACGGTGTATCTTCCCATTGAGGTATTATTCATTTGGTTCATGTGCTGCTTGAATTTTTATAATTCAATATAAAATTTTTCTATGTGTTGATTGGTTTTGTACATAATTTTTATATCTGTTTTGTTAACATTCTGATTTTTTTAAAATTAATTCAAAACTAATTATTTATTCCCTTTTTTATTGATTAAAAAATGTAAAAGTTTGTTTTTTTAAGATCAATCCAATTTATCTTTTGGAGACTTTGGATAGTCCCCTAAGTAATGTTTTCTATGACTGTAGGCATATCAGGGGAAGAGGAAGTAGATCCACATCATCCATCTGAGGCATCTACATCTCAGGTTCAAGGTATGTTTGAATGTCATTGTCTCTATTTTTATTTAATTGAGAAATATATATATATATATTTATTTATAACATCTTTCAAATTATACATAATTTTTTTTTCAACACGATCATACTAGATTTCTTCGTCCTCTCGCAAGAGAGGCCCTGGTCATGGAATTTTATCATGGAATTCTGACATGGCGTTTTATGTTTCCTTTGATGAGGTATTTCATCCTATGGGACTAAATACCCCTACATTTATTCGTCAGCTGGGTCATATCATACGTGACCCACATCGATTTCCATTGACCACGTGTGACTGATCTTTAATCCCTCAAGACACATTAGATCGTCTTTGGAGGGAGGTTCAAGTAAAAAGACAATTTTACTTTATTCTCTATGTATAAACAATACTAATATGTCTTATTTTTTCTTTAATAGAAAAATTTTAATGTATTCCCCGATGAGTTTCGGCCCGTGTCTATTATAAAATGTAGTAAGTTTTGGAAGTACTATAAGGGAAAAATGATGATTGTCCACTGGGTACCAAATGTGGGTGCCCCATACATTCTGGAAAAAGTCTCAAGAGGTGTCCTCCCGGATCAGTGGCGTAACATCGTTGCATATTGGTCTACTGAGGGTGTTGCAGTTTGTATATTTATGTTGGTATATATATTTTCATTAATGTGTGATTTTTTTTGAAATTTGAATGAATTGAATGTAGGAGGTGTCAGTATGCCATTCTGAGAATCGAGGGTTGCAGGGACAACCTCATAGGCTCGGGACTCGTCACGTGTCTCAGATACAAAATGAGTTATTTGTTATTAATTTATTTATTTATTAATTTATCAGTTAATATAGTTTTGTGTTTATATTCTATTCATATATCGTTGCGGTAGCTATGTGCATCGACTGATAAAATGTCGTTGTGGATGAGGACTCATGATCGCAATGATCCAGAGGCTGTAGCATTGATAGTAAGTGATTGTACTTACTAATAAAAACATAAATCTGTATATTAACATATATATGTATATATATTTAAATATTTCACCTGATCAATTTGAAGATGAGTTATAATATCTTCCAGAGGACCAGCGACAACTTCCTATGCGAATGGATGACATCTTTCATCGCATTATTGGTCGGGACGGACATGGATATAGTATGACCTATGGAATAGAGATTCCTCGTTCTTTAGTGTAACGCTATCTGGTTTTCAGTCTTGTTGTTTCTCATATGACAGAGCAGTTGTCAGATTTTGAGGCATGGTTGCGCGCTTCCGAGGAGTTAAATGCGCAATTGATCGCTGAGGTTAAAGAACTGTAAGAATATGTGCATCTAGGTGATGGTGTAGGGGATCATATGACCTAGGTTTATACTGTATTTATTTAAATAGTTTATATTTTTTTATGAAAATATTCATAATTTTTATTTGTTGTAGGCCCCTGGCCCACCGGATGGAGGTAGCAGTCATGACCACGCATGACACATCATATTCACGAGGTGTGTTTATGTTTTTACTAGTGGGGTTTTTAATGAGTTTTAGGTTGGGTTTCTAGTGAGATTTTTTCTTGATTTGGGGGTACCATGTGTGTTTTGGCCAGATACAATGATTGTGTGCACGAATTGAGAAGTATCCATGAAACTGATTAATGATTTGGATATTTTTTGTTCATTTAATTCTTTATTGATTTAAATTTCATGTTCTGTAATAGTTTTGAAAAAACCATGTGATTCCGAATATAAACCATGAAACTTGTTTTTGATGACTGAGATCAGTTTCACTATTTGTAGTGCCTGAACAGCCCCCCCCCAGGATAGCCCCCCCACCCTCGGACATCCCCCCTACCCCAGACAGCCCCCCCCTGCACCCCCGGACAGCTCCCCCTCCCCCCATACAGCCCCCCACACCCCTGAGAGCCTGCCCCACCCCTAGACAGTGCCCCCCCTCCTCCGCACCCCCGGACTCCCCCCCCCCTCCACACCCCCGGACACCCACCCCCCCCCCCCCCCACAATTGTGAAACTATAATGTAGACCAATTGCCTGTTAGGCTATTAGGACATTAGGTAAACCAATTGTTCAATTGTATGTTAAAACAAATGTCTATTAGGGAATTATGCCATCATTCCAATTGTACATCTATACAACAGGTCAATTTTCCGTTAGGCAAATTAGTTGTTACGCCATCATCCCCTTCTGAGAAAATGTGCTCCGAATGACCTGAAACCACAAAATAACTATAGAAATATTATTCGTGACATGTAATACAAGATGACATGTCCATCGATCTTGAGTTGTGCACGGTACAACCGAATGTGTTGTTTTCAGCAGTTCGGTGTGCTCTGAAAGGGAGTGTTGGGTGGTCAAAACCACTCGAATGACCTCGTAATGCCATAAAATCATACAATAATAATCATGGTGTGAATTATGAAATGGTTGGGTAGACAGAACCTCAATTGGAGGTGTTTTTTGACTGTGGTGACCGGAAACACATTTCTGGAGTGACAAAATACCCAAACGGCGTGTGACAGTCGAATTTAGAAAAAACATGCTCTAAATGACCTGAAACCACATGAAAACAATAGGAATATTATTAGAGACATGTAGGAGGAGACGACACATACATTGAACGTGCGGTGTGCACGACCAAATGTGTCGTTTTCAGCAGTTCAACACGCTCTAAAAGGGTGCGTTGGGTAGTAAAAACCACTCGAACAACCTCATAATCTCATGAAATCATACGAAAACATCTTTGGTATTAATTTTAAAATGGTCAGGCAGACTGCATATCAATCAGAGGTGTCGTTTGATTGCGGTGACCCGAAACGCATTTCTAGAGTCATAAAAGACCCAAACAGCATGTGACTATCATATTCATTGAAAAAATGCTCCAAATGATGTGAAACTACACTAAAACTATATTAATATTATTCGTGAAATGTAGGTGGAGACAAAACATCCATCAGACATGCGGTGGGCACGGTACGACCGAATGTGTCGTTTTCAGCAGTTCGGAGCGCTCTAAAAGGGCGCGTTGGGTGGTCAAAACCACCTGAACAACCTCAGAATGCCATGAAATCATACAAAAAAATCATGGTGTGAATTTTGAAATGGTCGAGCAGACAGCATGTCAATCAGATGTGTCGTTTGACCGCAGTGATGGGAAATGCATGTTCGGAGTCATAAAAGACCAAAACGGCGTGTAACGGTCGAATCCATAGAAAACATGCTCCGAATGTCCCGAAACCACAAAAAAAATAGGAATATTATTCTTGACATGTAGGAGGATACGACACGTCCATTGGATATATGGTGCATGCGGTATGACCGAATGTGTCGTTTTCAGTTGTTCAGTGCTCTAAAAGGGCGCATTGGGTGGTCAGAACCACACAAACGACCTTTTAATGCCATGAAATCATACTACAACAAACATGGTATGAATTGTTAAATGATAGGGAAGATGTCACATTAATCGAAGGTTTCGTTTGACCATGGTGACCGTAAACGCATTTGCAGAGTCATAAAAAACCCAAACGGCGTGTCATAGTCAAATTCAGAGAAATCATGCTCCGAATGACACAAAACCACACAAAAACAGTATAAATATTATTCATGAGTTGTATGAATAGATGGCACGTCCATCGGATGTGTGGTGGGCGTGGTATGACTGAATTTTTCATTTTTAGCAGTTTGGCGCGCTCTATAAGGGAACGTTGGGTGGTCAAAACCACCCGAAAAACCTTGAAATTCCATGAAATCAAATGAAAACAAGTATAGTGTGAATTGTGAAATTATTGGGAAGATGACACGTCAATCAAAGGTGTCATTTGACCGCAATTACCAGAAACACGTTGGTGGAGTCATAAAAGACCAAAACGGTTTGTGACAATCGAATTTAAAGAAAATGTGCTCTCAATGACCTGAAACCTCATGAAAACAATAATAATATTATTCTTGACATGTAGGTGGAGACAGAACGTCCATCGGATGTGCGGTGCTTATTGTAGGACTGAATGTGTCATTTTTAGCAGTTCGGCGTGCTCTAAAAGGGCACATTGGGTTGTCAAATCCACCCAAATGAACTCAAAATGAAATTAAATCATACAAAAACAACTGTGGTGTAAATTTTGAAATGGTCAGGCAGACATCACATCAATCGGAGGTTTGTTTGACCGCGGTGACCGGAAACGCATTTTCGGTGTCACAAAAGACCAAAACGGTGTGTCACGATTGAAATTAGTGAAAACGTTCTATGATTGACCTGAAGCCACATGAAAACAATGGGAATAGTATTCATGACATTTAAGAGGAGAAGACCCTTCAGTCGGTCGTGTGGTGTGCGTGGTACGACCAAATGTGTTGTTTTCAGCAGTTCGGTGCGCTTTAAAAGGGCGCGTTGGGTGGTCAAAA
Source organism: Viscum album (assembly GCA_963277665.1). Lineage (NCBI taxonomy): Eukaryota > Viridiplantae > Streptophyta > Magnoliopsida > Santalales > Viscaceae > Viscum > Viscum album. Next base: position 302,910,515 of record OY728151.1, read on the forward strand.
CCACCTGAACAACCTCGAAATGCCTTGAAATAATAAGACAACAATTGTGGTGTTAATTATGAAATGGTCGGGAAGATGGAACATCAATAGAAGGTGACTTTTGACCGTGGTGACCCGAAACGTGTTTCCAGAGTCATAAAAGACCAAAACAGCGTGTGATAGTCAAATTCAGAGAAAACTTGCTCTGAATGACATGAATCCACAAGAAAACAATAGGAGTTTTATTCGTGACATGTAGGAGGAGATGGAACGTCCATCGGATGTGCGTTCCGTGCAGTACGACCAAATGTGTCGTTTTCAGCGGTTCGACACGCTCTAAAAGGGCGCATGGGGTGGTCAAAACCACCCGAACAACCTCGGAATGCAATGAAATCATACGACAACAACCGTGGTGTGAATTGTAAAAATTTCGGGTAGAATGAACATCAATCAGAGGTGTGGTTTGACCGTCGTGACTGAAAACACACTTCTGGAGTCATTAAATAACAAAACAGCGTGTCACTGTCGAATTCAGAGAAAACGTGGTCCAAATGACCCGAAACCACATTAAAACAATAGGAATATTATCTGTGACATGTAGTAGGAGATGACACATCCATCGGGCGTGCGGTGTGCACGGTATGACCGAATGTGTCATTTTTAGCTGTTCAACGCACTCTAAAAGGGCGTGTTGGGTGGTCCAAACCCCCCCGAACGATCTCAGAATGCCATGAAATCATACGACAACAACCGTGGTGTGAATTGTAAAATGTTATGGTAGACGGAAAATAAATTTGAGGTTTCTTTTGAACGAGGTGACTGGAAATGCTTTTTCGGATTCATAAAAAACCAAAACGTCATATGAAGGTCGAATTCAGAGAAAACATGCTCCGAATGACCTGAAACCACGCAAAAACAATAGGAATATTATTCATGACATGTATGAGGAGACGTCACATCCATTAGATGTGAGGTGTGCACGGTAAGACCGAATTTGTCATTTTCAGCAGTTCAGCACGCTCTAAAAGGGCATGTTGGGTGGTCAAAACAACATGAACAACCTTAGAATTCCATGAAATCATATGAAAACAACTGTGGGGTTAATTTCCAAATTTTAGGGTGGACGTCACGTCAATTGGAGGTTTTTTTTGACCACGGTGATTCGAAATGGATTTCCGGAGTCAAAAAGTCCCAAACAGCGTGTGGTAGTCGAATTCAGAGAAAAAATACTTCGAATGACCCGAAACCACACGAAAACAATAGGAATATTATTCGTGACATGTAGGAGGAGACATAACATCCATCAGATGTGTGGTGCGTGCTATACAACCGAATGTGTTGTTTGCAGCAGTTCGATGCGATCTAAAAGGGCACAATGGGTGGTCAAAACCACCTGAATGACCTCAAAATGCCATGAAATCATACAAAAACAACTGCGGTGTGAATTTTGAAATGGTCAGGCAGACAGAATGTCAATCGAAGGCGTCGTTTTAGAATGGTGACCAGAAATGTGTTTCTAGGGTCATAAAACACCAAAACAACATGTGACGGTCTAATTCAGAGAAAACATGCTCTGGATGACTAGAAACCACATGAATAAAATAGGAATATTATTTGTGACATGTAGGAGGAGACAAAATGTCCATCATACATGCGGTGTGCCTAGAAAACATTCCTTTTTAGACAACAAAACACTTTCAGAAACTAAAGCAAAGACTTCAAAATAAGAAACAAAGTCTTAAAATGATAACATTTCTTAAATTGGGGGGTTTTAAATTATTATATCACCCATGAGATGTCAAATTTCATTTTATTATATTATATTATAACTTAATAAATATGTCAAATTTATGTTTGTTTTTTTGTTGATTTCATTGTATGTTATTGTAGGTTTCTAAAGAAAATGGTTGTAGATTGTTGAAGAATTTATCTCATTTGTTGTTTATGATGATCTTGATGTTTATGGTGTTTGGATTTTTTGTCCATTTCATATGATTTATATGCTGTTTTTTTATTTTGTACCATGAATTTTTTTTTGAAAAATTATTTTCAGTTTAACGACCACCGTAGGAGGTCGCTCTAGGTTGCCTGCTAACCTCAACAGTGACTGCCAATAGTGGCCGCTTTAGGAAAATAGCAACAGTCAATAGCGGTCACTATAGGCCAGCATTTCATCCATCTAGAGAGAACGCAAATGGCGGTCGCTGTAGGCCAGCATTTCAGCCAACTTCAGTGACCGCCAATGGCAGTCATTGTAGGCCTATAGCGTCGGGCCTAAAGTGACCGCCAGTGGCGGTCGCTGGGTGGTCTCTAGAGTCCTATAGCGGCCGCCAGTGGCGGTTTCTATATGCCGAATTTTTAATAGTCATAGTTCCATTATTTTTATAATCTTTAAATATATGACGGTATAGATCACCTAGTTGGAAAAGGGTAGTTGATAATATGGAAAAGGGCTTGGAAGATAAAGTTATTTAATGTTTAAAGCTCTCTAGAAAGATTCAATCCTTTGATTAAACAATGATTGGACATGGAAAAAGATCCATAAAATATATCCATGAAGATAAAGAAATTGAGGTATTCAAACTGTCTCTTGAAGAAAATATCAATTTTCCTGAAGAGAAATTTGAAAATAGAACAGAATTCAATGTTGTACATTCGGAATAAAATTCCAATAATATAAAGTAAGTTGACTCTTTATTAAAAGTAAATTTTCTAATGAATGAAGTGGATGTTCAATGATTGAAGAAGGTTTTTGAATAGAATATTATTATGATTAAAGATAAGAAAAACACAATCAATATGGAATTTCTGGATTCAGAAGCTAATTTGGCCAATATTGAGATGACAAATATTGGGACTTCACAAAATAATAAAGTAGTTTCTTTTGTTACTCAATGATATTTTTTGGATTCTAATGTAGAAATTCCTCTAACACATGATAAAAAGATCATGGAATATTTAAATGGCATATCAGAAGTAGCTAAGATGAATTAGGTACCATCCAGACTATATTGTACTCATCTTTCTAAATATTTTTAAACATGTAGTTTAGGTTGGAAGGGAGAATCAAGAAATTTATGGATGATAAAAGTTTTTATGAAACCTATCACTATCTCTAGGCTGGATGTTAAGAAGAATGTGGAAGGTGTATCTCTAAAAAGATCACTATAGATCAAGAAGAAGGATTAACAATATCATACAAAAAATATCAATAAATCACAATTTGTGGATCAATTTTGAGGCTAAAATTTATTTGAGAATTTTTCATTTAATTATTTGTAAAATCTTACAACTGAAAAGCACAAAGGAAGCCCATTTCAAGAGGGAGAAAGACAGAGAGGATAAAACAACATCAATTGATCTAGAAGAATATTTATAATATAAATATATTTGGAATCATTTATAATATATGTGATGTACACAATATTAGTGGTCATAAGGTTAGTGAATTCCCATATCAATATACATCTATATATGATAAGAAGGGAAGTCCACAAAAATTGTCCTAGAATGAAGAGTTTCCCATGGGATGCATTCAAAAGAATATTGAATAAACTAAATCATCTAGGGAGATTCCATGATAGAAAGGTGAGAATAAATTGTATTATAAATCCAATAATTTGAAGGGTCATGAATCTAAAACATATATCAACAAGGATGACACTCAGAATAAGCCTTGTGGATAATAAAGAATATCCTTCCATAGTCCTTAATGAAATATTGGTAATCTTTCTAGAATATATTGAAATAATTAGGAAAATTGAAAATGTATTATAAAAGGATTGTGAAAAAAAGCAAATAAATTAACATGAAGATAAAGAATATATTTTTATGATCTATAAGATGGTTCGTCATTTTGTTAGAAATTGCATTGAATTTATTCCATCCAAAGAATAATTACAGAAGAATATGAAAGTTTCACCATTATATACTACTAAATTAAATGTTCTTCATTAAATATGTTTCACAAACCAATATGTGGAAGAAGTAATATGATCAACACAACAAAAATCAGAATATAAGATAAAATGTGCAAGTGTTGTGATTGTTGTTTACACATGATAGAATATAGTTAATTGAAGGTGAAGAATCCTCTCAAAGGGATAACCTGATAACTTGTGAGTGTTGTTTACACATGATAGAATAGCCGAATAAGTTTCTATCCTTGGAAAATTCTTCACGTGGAATTGAAAATATTAATATGATGAAGGAAAATATTTTATGAAGATGATTTAGAGTGTTTCTCAAGAGGGGAGACATATGAAGTAGTTTCTAGAGTCATTATTTCAATTTGATATCAAATTCAATTACCCTATAAACTATTTGATGATTGTGTCATTGGAAAAGGAAGGCAATTTCATAATCTCTCATCCTTGTTTACGTAAAATAAAGATATTTTTACAGGGGGTTATTGAATCAATTACTAACATATGAACAATAGAAGTCACCCAAGTTCACTTATTCAACCTATTTCACTTGAATGTTTTTGATTTATCTATTTAATTGAGTGCATGAGTTTCATGTTGATGGTTCCTAGAAAAATTCATATCACATTTATTATCTTGATCCTGGAATAAAAGTGGAAAGAACCTTGAAGATAAGTACATTAGTTCTCATACCATGTGGTATCATAGTTAGTGAGTATTTGACAAATATCTTGTCCCAATCAAATACCCTTTTTTCCTACACTAAAATATTAAGTATAGTTAGTTTCAAATGATGGATGAAATGATACCTAGGTATGTAATGATACCCTATATTCCATAAACATTTTATTTCTTGTGAATAAGGGGAATAAAAAGTGAAATGAATGTTTTAAAAGTTGAAGGCTGATAGAAAGAATAGAAGACTCACATTTTGATATTGTGACATTCATTTGAGATAACATTGATATATTTCCAAAAAATTCAAATGGGAGAGACAGTTTGGACCAATTTTTTGTATGAAGTTGTATTTGTTATCAAAAGTTGTTAATACTAGTCAAAATAAATAAGGAGGTATATGGTTAAAACCAATTTTAATTGATGTTATATGAATAAATGGTGCATGGATAATTATTATGTAATTATAAATGGGATTCCACACATCGGAAATTCTTCATGTTATTAAAATGAGATGATTGTTAAGCTGATCCTATAATCTAGATACATATATCAATGGTGATACATTGTCTACAATAGTGAATAGGTTTGAAGTACCATAGACTTGTGGAATATTGGATTTAAATGGAATTTATATTACAAAAATAATAAAAAAAGGAAGAAGATATGTGAATAATGGGTGATGATGAATAGAAAAAGAAAGTGTGGAGGGGCTTAGAGTTATTAGGTGGCCACGCATGAGTTTTGTGGTTTACAAGTATTTTATGATTACATTTTATGAGGCTTACCTAAAAAATGGGACAACCCACTTAGCCAGCAGACCAGCCTCAATGCTACGAACATACGGCACACTAGGTCAACAATGCCTAAGGAAGGCAAGCCCGCTAGCCGTAGGGCCATTTGTAGGCATGCATCATCACATGCGGGTGAGCTCGTGAATAGCTTGGGACAATGTTATGGAGAAAAGGTCATAATATAGTTTGTTTTCCAAATACATTATTGGGAAGTAATGAGGAGGTGGATGGAGTAATCTGAGCGTATTGCGACACGTTTTGACTAATATACCATGACTACACAATGTCCTTGATTTGATGTGGGTGTGTTTTTTAAAGAAGTATGCTATCCCATCTATCCATTAGATATCACATGTAATCATTTCCAGTATTAGAATTCCAAGTTCCACCTCATAATCGGGGCCATTCATGTCATCCCATGCCTCATGCGGTTTAACAGAAATCATCAGATAATCCTGTGACTTCTAAACTAGTCGCATCATCATCTACCTCATTCCACATCACAACGTTTACTCCTCCTAACTGGGGATGAAGATTGAACCTCCATGATCAAGCTTACGACCATCATTGACAACCCACTACACTACATTATGTCCCTATAAAATTCATGAGATTATGCATGCAATGTCATAATGAATATAGTATGTAGTTGAAGCAAAAAAACTTTCTAGGCCACATCATGGAGGTTGAGTGTTCGTAATAAATAAGTTGCAAGCTATTACCATCGCATGCATGTGATATGAGAAGACTCGTTCAAAAAGGAAACATCACACAATTCATGGAATTTATTTTATGTCAGTTTGAATATTTTAATGGTAGAATATCATTGATTCTAAAGGATGATTTGAGTGATGTATCACATGGGATTTCAACCCCAAAAAATATTTTATCCATTACTAAAAAATGTTAATCCATGAGACCGAGAACGTGGATGCTAACTTTTTCTTGAGAGCACTTATTTAAAAAACAGATAATCTCTTATCTTCTGGTTCATAATGGAAAAGTTGTGTTCTGTAAGACTTCAAGGATTCATGATGATAAGATTTCTTGCAAGCCATCGACATGTTAAACACACTCTCAAACATGATTTTTAAAGAACAACGTTCTGAAAATACAAAAGATAGCACAACGTGCCTCCCTACCATTTGGGATAAACTGAGTTCCACAAAACCCTCATGGTCCATGAGTTATACATAGTGCACCATGTTCCAGTGCAAGAGACGTGAATTCCCACTCTACTTCATGAGGAAACACACATCATAAGCATAGAAGATATATGCACCTCTTGCACGAGGATGAACAATGAATCGTTCAATTCCACTAAAAGAGGGAGACCATCCTTAAATTTTGAATATAACTTTTTAATGTGTGTAGGGGTCAGATTTTGAAGAAGAATGGGTTTTTACAAGATGGGTAGTATGTACATGAATGCACTTATGTTAATTATTTGTAGAAACCTGATGGCAGCGTGTGTGTGAAAAGGAAGTGGATAATACATGAATGTTTCATAGCCACTTGTGTGTATAATATTAGGCACCTGACAATATATGAACATGTTATACAATACCAATTTGTGATTTAATGAATAATAGATCATCCAAATGATTTATTATGCATGGTTGAACCAAAATTAATGTAGAGTGAGTATATAAGGAAAAGGTAAGTGCATGCATACATCCACTTATATTTGAGAATAAAATAACTCAGTGTTTATGAAGGAATACACCCATACAAGAATTGGGTGCATGCAATGAATAAATAGAGAAGAGGTATGTTTTTGAGTAATGAAACACAATAAAGAAAGTGCATGCATATGTGATAAGATGATATCTGGTAACTATCTTGAAGAAGGAATTTAAGTGCTTAAATTTGTATATTTGATGAATAAAAAATCTTCTAGTGAATTGTGATAAATATTTTCATTCCAAAATATTGAACTGACCATAATGTCAATAAACTGAGTTGGAATTATCTCAATGTAGTTATCTAGGGGAGTCAATGGAAGTTATATGAGGGATGCAGTGAGATATCCATGAAAAATTGTAAAGGAAGTGTGCCTGGAAAAGATTTATTGTGTTTGTACTTCTGTAATCCACAACTAGTAAAGATTAGTGCACTTTTGTATGACCAAAAACCTATGGGCGTATGCTCCTAGGATTTATCACTTAGTGGTGAACCAAGTAAAAGTATTTTTTTCATATTCACATGAATTTTTTAAATACTACAGTTATCCATGAAATAGTTTTAATATTTTTTTATTAATGTGGGAACAAGATTCATACTTTTTTTAGAATTATTGACACTCTGATTCACCCCCCACTCAGGGTATCCCAGGGTCCTATAATTTATAAACCATAATTTATACGTAGGTAACATGGTTGATATTTATAAATGAGAGTTAGAAAGATATTCATTTACATTATGAAATGGGGAGATTATAATGTTATGGATTATAGAATAATGGATTTTTAATCATGGGATTAAATATCAGTATATAATTCCATATACATCACAACATTGATGGGTTTCATTGAGATTGAAGAGGAACATTGAGGAAATGGGAAGAGAAATGTTTGCTTAATTTCAATAATAACTTTTCTTTTAGAGAGAAGAAATGTGAATTGATCTTCAAATTTAAAATATATTATTTTTTAGGACACATTTATATATGACCTCGTAAGAAATGTTTAATACAAGGAATCATATAATTATTAATTTTATTGTTTTTGTGTATCAATTTCCTCCTAAATATCAAAGACCTAAATTTGGGATATTTTTTTGAAAGGGACAAGGAAGGTATGTTTCATAAATACATATCTTGTAATCTCCTCAACCCTAAAACAACTAAACAGGTGCATCAAGATGGGTGGTTACATGAACTTATGTTTTCCTCCCCATATACAAAATGTTTCCAACTAGTATAGGGGGGTTGAATAGTCATTTGGGGAGACTATATCCCATTTTATTAGAGTAATCCACAATAGAAGTTAAAAAATAGCGATATAATTATCAATAATACAAGATAATTCATAAAAAAACATTCCACAAAATGGGTTAAAATAATTTCCAATAGTAAATATTCAATGTCATAATACAATTTCTGAAGTAAAAAAACCAAAAATGAAAAAAAAAACTGCAAAATCCTCAAAATGGTCTCGACGCCAAGTCTGGGTCCTCCTCCATGCACACCCATGACAAACAAAATTCCTAGAAATGTCCTTTTCCCTTCTCTGGACCAACAAACATGAAGTCCGGTCTAGTACACACTTGTGGCCTGAGAAAGGTGTGAACACAACCTAGTAGGCCACCACTAACGGTGTCTACAAAATATCTAGTATAAACAATTGTTCATGATAAATGGAAATTAATAATAGAAAACAAGGAATACATTATGTATCCTTATCCATTTTCGGCCAATTACAAACATTTATCATTATTTCCATATCTCAACATTTCATCCCATTTCCCATTACTTAGCATTTACAACACATTTATCAGGGGTTCATCAAACATAATACGTTACATGGGAACAGAGTACACAATCATATGTACGAGAAAAAACACATGGTTATACTATATCACTAGGAATAACAAACTCATGAAAACCATATACTCACCTTGAACCCTCAGTTAGGGAGGATGAAACCTTTAGAGGGAATAGATCCTCAGTCCTTTTTCCTAACCCGTGCATTAGGGGTAGAGTTTATAGCCTTAGTCCAACTCGACCTGTGGGTGTAGAACCTCAATTCAATAATCCAATCTACCAAGACATGTTCACATGCAATACAAATATGTATCAATTTAGTATCCACACAAAATCACAACCATTTCCCAAGGAAAACATAAATCATAATGATTGCATACGTGTTAATACCATTCTATAACCCATTAACACATTTAACAAATTTCACATCATTTAGCAACTTAGCCTGATTCCCATTTTATTATTCCTATCTCACTAAGCATTCATTCATTGTGCCTATGTCAATAGGCGCCGTTCATTATGCCTAACTTACAAGGCTTCTTTACTTGTCTCATAATCCATTTTTATGGCCTTTATTCATTTCCATATTAACCCAATATCCCTTAGGTTATGACTAAGAATAAGTTCTCACCAATCTTATAGTTCAATACAATTAAACACATCGACATGTTTATGAAGTCTCTACATAACTACACAATAATCTCAATTGTTCTATATAAATCCATAGGTCCAGGAGAGTATCCACACCCCATGGGTAGCCCTAGATTAGTCTCATCACCCTAAACGTATCCCATGGGTATTGTGAAAGTTTCCATTTACGTTCTTAAGAACCATTTTACAAAAACATGACAAGGGTGATCAAAATATACCAAGAGACACCCATGAACAAAACCACACAAGCACAAATCCACAAATAAACCATGGGATTTAACTTATAGACCACCTAACACAGTAATGTGGGTGAACACACTCATAATAGAGACATTATATCCCACTTCATCCAACCCAGGAAGCTTCAACCTAGATCTCACCTAATGATTAGGTTTTTAGAGCTTCAGACATAGAGGAGAAGAAGATACAAACCCTAAACTCAAAAGAGAAAAAAATTATGGGATTATCATTACTCAGAGCTTTGTTCCAAAACCAAAGGCACCGACCGTACCTTATAAATGTGGGAGATCGAACTGTTGTATCTCTTGGGAGATTTGGTTCTTTCCTAGGGTGAAGACGGGAGAAATTGGTGGAAATAGCGAGTTGGTTATTAAAATACCAGAGTGAAAAAAAATTAATTTCTTAAATGTATATGGGCTGCATAGTTTACCCACACTATTTTCCAAACTATTCACAAAATGTGAAAGGGCCCATATCCAAAGACTCACCTAATGCATGGTTTCCTAATATGTCTACATGATTATCACATACCGTGCACAGACCGTGCGACCTACCTAGAAACCTAATTTTTCTATTTTGTGTCATGAACCCTCAGAACACCCCCAACCCTTGTTGAAGCTTTCGTAAGAACTTAATTAATAAAAACAAGGGATTAAAACCAAAACATAAATGGAATCATACCTTTATAACATCTGAGACCATACAACCTCCCCACCATATAATGTCTCATCCTCAGGATGAGGTCCAAAGTTTCACTGCACTTCTAAGGAAAAGAGATCAGGTCAATGAGCCTGCACATCTGATTTATGATCCCACAATTATTCCTAAACTTTCCCATACAACCATAGTACTCGCACTAATGGCTCAACCGTTCCCCACAAGACCTTTTCACTATGATCCACGACAAGAACCAGATGCTCCTCAAAGGATGCATCAACTTCAAGCTCAACATCAGCAACATCTAAAACATGAGATGGGTCAGGGTGATATTTCCAAACCTGTAAATTTGGAAACACATAATTCAACCCACCATACCATTTTGGAAGATCCAATTGGTATGACACCGGCTTGATACTCTTAAAAATAACAAACAACACCACATACCTAGGTGCCAACATTCCCTACTTCTGAATCCATCGGTGACCCAACCTTGACAACAACTGAAGGAACACACTATCACCCACCTCGAACTCGAGAGGTCTATGCCTCTGATCTGCATACGACTTATGCATACTCTGATCCATTTCCATCCTTTTTCAAATCAACACAACTTTTGTAAAATTATAATATAAATGACTTGGTCCCTACAATTCTGATTCACCAGCCTCCAACCATCATAGTAGAGTCCTACACGGCCTCCCATAGGGAGCCTCATATGGTGTCATCTGATCAATAGCCAATAAATAGTAGCTATAGTATACATCAACAAGCGACAAGTGCTTATACCAGGAACCACCAAAATCCAACCCAATATCCCTCATCATATCTTCCAACACTTGGAATATACACTTTGACTGCCCGTCCATATGTGGGTGGAAATACTTACTCAAAATTACATGTGTACCAAGAAACATCCGTAACCCTTACCAAAAGTGCGATGTAAAACAAGGATCATGATCCAAAACTATAGTCTGAGGTAAACTATGAAACCATAATATTTTACAAACATACAACTCACCCAACTCATAAACTGTGTGAGTCTCCTAAATCGGTATGAAATGAGCAACTTTGGTTAGATGATCCACAACCACCCTGATTGCATCATTTTTCCGAGGCATCCCCAGAAGACCCACCACAAAATCCATCGTCACATCATCCGTCATCCATTTCGGAATGGGAAATGGATGTAACAAACCACCTAGGTGTAGATTCTTAGCTCTCATATGCTAATAGGTAAGGCACCATGCCACGAAGCCCACAAATTCCTTTTTCATCCATGGCCACCAAAACTGGATTTTGAGATCATGATACATCTCGTTCAGACTAGGATTCATTTTCCATTTCGATGCATGTAACTCAAACATCAACTCATCCCGGATACCTACCATAACAACCACATGACAATGAACACAAACAACCCCATATACACTGACGACTCAACCAGATGGTGGCTCCCCACCTTTATGTCATTCCTTCATGGACAAAAATTCATAATTTTCGAGCTAACTTTTCTTAACTTGACTCAAAATCTTTGAATCAACTGCCATGAATGAAAGAGTTTCCTAAATTTTTTTATTCCGCACACCCATGTGCATCTATGTGAACAAAGCCATCACCTTCCACTCGGTGCTGGATTCCCAAACCACCTTGTTCTAAGCCTTACTTCTCAAAGAATTAATGAAACTATTCCTATTCCATAGCGTATATACAATCTCAATGTTGAATGACTAGGGATACTAAACTCATCTTCACTGCTAAAGATTCAAATGACACTACAATTAGATATACTTTGCACTCTTGTGGTCGGTAAAAATAGTGAACCATTCTCCTACCAAGTAGTTCCTCCAGAACATTAAGGAATACACTACTGTATCCAACTCAAGATCATGAGTGGGATAATTATGCACATGGGGTCTCAATTGTTTCAACCCATAAGCCACAACCCACTATTCTTGTATCAACAAAGCCCTAAGCATGTTATCGGACACATAAAAAAATATGACATCTACTTAACTGGATCAGGTAAGATCATGATCTATGTGGTATTCAATTTATTATTAAACTCTTGAAAGTCATTTTTACAATACTCAGACCACTCAAACATGTTTCCCTTCTTGGTGAAGCCTAACAGTTGTGCTACCATGGGAGATAAATCTTGGACGAACCTCTGGTAATACACAGCCAAATTCAGAAAATTCCAAACATCTGAAACACTACTTTGAAGCTTGCAAGACACAAAAGCCTATACATTCTATGGATCCACCGAAACACCTTCATTAGAGATGATGTGACCCAGAAAATGAACTTCACTAATCCAGAACTGACACATTGATAGCATGGAATATAGAATATTCTCTCTTTGTGTACTCAGAATGATGTCAAGATGTTGGGAATGATCATTATGAGTTTTTGAGTACATCAAGATGTCTTCAACAAAGACAATTACAATCCAATCAAGATAAGAATGAATGATTCTGTTCATCAAATTAATGAACACTACTAGTGCCTTGGTTATGCTGAATGACATCACTATAACCTAAAACAACCAATACTGAATCATGAATGCTTTCAGAGGTATGTCAGAAAGCCTCACCCTCAACTAGTGATAACCCGATTTCAGATCAATATTGGAAAACACCGATGCACACCTAAAATGGTCAAATAAGTCATAAATTCTAGGAATAGGGTAATGATTTCTCACCGTCATATGATTTAACGTATGAAAATCATCACAAATCCTTAATGACTTATCAGCATTCTTGGCCAATAGAATATGAGATCCCTAAGAAGACGTACTATGACATATGATCCCTTTATGATCCAAATCCTCATTCTGAAACATTAACTACTAGATTTCTTCCCGTTCCATTCGGTACAACATAATTGAAACTAGATCTGATCCCAGTAGAAACTAAATCATGAACTCGACATCCCTCTCGAGTGGAAACCCCAAGAATTGCTTAGAAAACACATCCTAAAACTAATCCACTTTTTGAGGGGAGAAAGACTATTCCACTTCTTCATCTTCACGTACAAGAAAAGATACATGAGCCATAAAATTACCCAACTATTGGAAGAATGGTCCCACATGACCTGCTAAAATATCCCACTCTCCATGATGGACATAAGTGTTACCATCATGTAACCTGAATGATACCCTACTACGATAGCGGTCTATGTGCATGTAATAAAACAAAAACCACTCCATACCCAAAATCAGCTCAAATCCCAAAATCTCAAGGATGAACAAGTCCCATAGGAAATGATACCCACCGACTTCTAGATTACACCCAGTACACTTCCTAATATCTTCATTTCGAACCCCCAACAGAGTGTCAATAGAAATCAACTTGGAAACACTCTCAATAAGAAAACCCAACACTTCCACAAGATGAGCAGAAATAAAAGAGGGTATTCTACATTTTCAAACATATCACTAGTAAGAGTAAAATTTATAAGGATAACGCGTAGAAAAGCCTATGGCCTGACCTCAACATAACTAGGTGCAGAATGAACCACATTAAGCTGACCTACCCCTCTATATTGGGTTCCAACCTATGTGCCTGGTACTGCACTACCCTACAGACATGGGTGATCTAGCCCCAGAGTTCCATGTCCACCGTCCCTACCAGTACTGCATGTGGAGCTCTAACTGCCTACCTGATATGGAGCAACTGATCCCTACCCTTTTCATGGTGTCTTCCTGACACCAGCATCCATTCTCACCTACTAAAGGTTCTTGCATAACCTCTACATGTGTCCCAATCTGCCATATGACCAATACTCAACTAGAGTTTGAGGACACCGGTGACACATGTTCCCTAGCCTACCACACTAATATCAGAACACCTGATCACCACCATGAGAGGTTGACCCTCTCTTATGACCATCTTCCACACCTCCGTCCTGTTGAAAACATCCAAAACAACACATTCAGACCTCCGAAGTTGCATCACTTGTCAGCCCAACTAGTACGACAAGCCCACTACCCGATGGTCCATTCAGGTTACCTTTTGAGATCAAAACTTGATACACTACCCTTGTAAACCTCTTCATGTGAATGATTTTCACCTAATACCTAATATTGTGTCTCAAACCATCCTTGAAATGCCTCATAACTGCTACCTCATCCCCCGAAAATGATAGAAAAAATAATTTTAGGTCAGTGAGGCAGCCAACAAACTCCATCACTGACATTGATCCCTGATTTAGGCCCATGAACATTGTTTCTTATTATTACCTCAATGTATTTAAGTAAAAATGCTACAGAAAAATTCTTTGGAAATCATTCCAAAAAATCCCCTCTGCCTGCTCAGTCTGAGCCAGGATGTCCCACAAATGCTCTGCATGGACTCATAACATATAAGCTTCTAACTTGAATGGATCCCCAACAGGAGTCTCCAAATGATCATTTATCATCTAGAAGCACTCAATCCAGAACTCTGATGCATGTAGTCCACCCTCTACATTAGAAGGTTGGAGGGTGTTGTATCTGAAACTCTCTAGTTAGATAAAACATACATGGTGCAACCTTCCCTGGGTCATGATCCATCATTTTCATAAAAAATTCCAAATTCTCTCAGATTTTTCCATCTCTACATTCATGTGTAACAATGTTCTCTTACTTCTCTATTAGAGTAGTGTTCTCAGCATAATCCTCTTGTTTCCCAATAACCACTTGATTTTGTGGTTGAATTTATCTACATTACCAACCACAAATTTTAGAACACATACCATAAAACTTTCACAAATTTATAAAAAGAAGCCTCTTCCCTAGTCACAAAAACCCACCATACATACACAATCCCAACAAACCTTATCATTTTGAAAACTTCACACTGACCATCCCTACCTTGAGCCATGGTCCACATGGGGTAAACAACTATACACCCCTACATGTATAACACAACATGTTACAGACAACATTTTAAATTCATTACAAACCCTTAATTACATATATTTCATTAATTATCACTTATCATTCTTTTATCTTCCAACTCATGCATTGTTTCATTTACGATATTTTTTCATTTTTTAATTACCAAGATGAACATTTCGTTCTATATTTCATGCCTCACACACCCAACCCATGTTTTCCTACCATTATGCATGTCACCTATCAATCTAGGTGCCTACAATGATGCATGAATGCACAACCTCGTGCCATTGAATCCACAAACCAAATATCATTAAACCATAAAATTACACAGCCTATGCATCATCCTATGGTGAATTATCATCAACATTAACTTCAAATAATCCCAAACAACCATTCCCACCCTCGGTGACTTGGGTTTCCACTCGTATATGGGTGAACTACTCCTTGAAATGATCTCATTACCAAGGCCCGACACATCCTAACTCTCGTCTACCATCCCAAATAACAAGATTCCAGACATGGAGAAGAAAGAAACCCTTTGATTCCACATTATAATGTCCTCAACCCAGAATCCACTAAACTATTGCTCTGATCTGGGTGGTTACATAAACATAAGAACACCTCACTGTACGCCATAGGTTTCCAACTAGCAGTGGGGGACTGAATAGTCAATTGGGGAGACAATACCCCCTATTATCAGAGTAAGTAACATTAAAAGATAAAAATAGATGAATAATAATCAATAATACAAGAGTATAAAAAACAAACATTAATAAAAATGGGGTACAACCACATCCAACATTAAATATACCATGTCCGGCTACAACTGAAAAAGTGAACCATACCCAAAATGAAGACAAAATGAAAAATCCAAAAAATGGCCCTAACACCAAGTCAGGGTCATCCTCTAGGAACACACCTTCCAAACCATATACATAGAAAGAGCCTTTACCATTTTTCTGACCTACAAACATGAAGTCTTCTCAGGTACCCAATGGCTGCCTGGGCAGGGTGTGTGTATAACTCAGTAGGCCACCACCAACGGTGTCTACAAAATATGTGTGAAAAACAATTGTGCATGACATGGGAAAAGAATTTTAAAATAAAAATAAGATATTAAGTTCCCATAGACAGTTTAGGTCCATTTAAAACATTTATCACCATTTCTATATCTTTCCATTTCATCCCATTTCCCATTACATACCATTTACAAAACATTTAACATGGGTTCATCAAATACAATATGTTACATGGGATCAAAGTACACAATCACATGCATGAGGAAAACCACAAGGTTATCATATGTCACTTGGACTAACTTCCTCATCAAAACCACATCCTCGCCTCGAAGCCTCAATATGGTTGGATGCAACCATTAGGGGAACAAAGCCTGAGTCCTTTTCCATAACCCATGCATTTGGGCTGGAGTATTGAGCCTCAATCCATCTCATCCCTTGGAAATAGAACCTCAATTCAGTTCCACACTCTACCAAGCCATGTTCACATTCTATAAATATATGTATCCATTAACCATTCACAAAACTCCATTTCCATTTATCAAGGAATTCATAAATAAGAATGATTACATTAGATTCCATACCATTCCATAACCCATTTACCACATTTCACATCATTTAGCCACATATCCCGATTCACATTTTATTATGCTTAACTCACTAATAATTCATTCATTGTGCCTATCTCACTAGGATTCTTTCATTACGCCTAACTCACTACGCCTCATTAACGAGATCATAATCCATTTCATTGTGGTATTTAATCATTTACATTTTAACACAGTATCCCTTAGGTTGTTACTAAGACTAGGTGATTTACCTAGATTCTACTTTAATAAAATTAAACACATCAACATGTTTATCAAGGCTCTACATAACTACAAAACAATCTAACTAGTTCTTTAAAAATCCCTAGGTCCGGGAGAGTCGACACACCAAATGGGTGGACCCAAATTATTCTCATCACCATTGATGCATCCCAGGGGGATCATGTGGGTATAGATTTACCTTCTTAAAAACCATTTTACATAATCAGGTCAAGGGTGATAAAAACATACCAAGCGATACCCATGAACAAAAACCCACATGCACAAATCCACTAATAAACCATGGGATATAAATTTAGACCACCTACATTGATTCTGTGGGGGTACAGACTCTTAATCGATCCCTTAGATCCCACTTCAACTAACCCTTGATGATTCAACCTAGTTATCACACAAAGATTAGGGTTCTAGAGCTTCATAAAGATATGAGAAGAAAATAAAAACCCTAAAATCAAATGAGAAATAAGGATGTGATTACCCTGACCTAGAGCTTCAATCCACAACGAACAGAAAAAATGTCTTATATATGAGGGAGATCAATCTCTTTGAGCTGTTGGGAGATTTTGTTCTTTCCTTGGGTGAGGAGGGGATAAATGGAATGAAATCCTGAGTTGGGTATTAAAATCCTAGAGTGGAAAAATTATAAATTTTAAATGTTTTTGGGCCATATGGTTTACCTGCACGGTTTACCAAGCATTGTGAAAACCATACGAAGGCCACTGTCCCAAAACCAACCTCATGAAATGTTCCTTGGCATGTACACACATTTAGAATTAACTGTGCACAGACCGTGTGGCCACATGGTTTACCTGCACGGTTTACTCATGCAATGTTCCTTGGTACGGAACCCTCTAAACACCCCTAAGCCTCCATAAGGCCTTGGTAAGAACATAATTAACCAAAATAATGGATTCAATCAAAAAAAATATATGAGAACACACCTTTATAGGGTCTAGTATCTTACATATCTAATGGAAAAATAAATATATTTGGTAATAAAATATATCATTAGGTCGTCAACATTTACAATGTGAAAATCCATGAAAATAAACCAAAAAAATAATGATCCATTTGTAGTATTTTTTGAAAAAAGCTCAATGTTGCGAACAGAAAATAGGTTATAATAGAGAAAAAGAAGCTATTATTGAACCCACCCCAATATATTTGAATTTTGTGTTGAATAATGATTAAAGAGAGGTTATTGAGATTGAAAAATATATATTCTCAATGTAGAAAAATCATATAGACATAGAGACTTTCATTGGATATTTTTTATATATCGTAAAGACCACAAGAATTCGATAGTTTTAAACCCACCCAAATTTAAAATATAAAGATAAGCTACATTATGTGGTTAAGGAAATTAAATATAAATAACATATTGAAGTTAAAATTATTATCTATATAATATTCCAAAAAAATTGACATATGACCTTATACCAGTACCAAATAACAAAAATATCATTTGAAAAATATGGATGTTGACTAAAGATGAATGAAAATTGCATGACTTTTAGAAATAACAACATAATTTTTGTTAAAGGTTATTCTCATGTTAAAACACTATTTTAAGAAATATCTTAATTATTTTCAGGATTATAGTCCATAAGAATGATTCCTTCCTATGGAAATATATATTAAATACCAAAATTATCTTATGAATGTAAAATATACCTTTCTAAATAAGGGGCTTGAAGAAGATGATTATATACAAAAACATGAGGGTTTTTTTTATTTCTAATTATATTCAATTAGTATGAAAATTAATGAATGTAACATGTAACTTGAAGTGTGCTATGAGGGTCATATATTCAAGGATTTATAACCACATAAAATATTTTTTATTTTTCAAGGGAGAGGTGTGAAAAACAATTTTATCCAATAAATGGAATCAAGAACATTCTTACTATCTCTTATATTTATGATATCTTCATTTAAGAAGATTACGAAAAAAAATTCATGTAAATTTAAAAATAAAATAAAAAACGAATAAAATTTCCATTTTTTATGTGTTAAGAAACTACATAGGATTATATTTAATTTTACTGGAAAATTTTATCTTATTATCACAAGAAAATTATTCTTGAGTACTATTGAAAATTTTTGAAATTGAGGAGTTAAAGTAGAATCCAGTTTCTATCCATGTGGGGATTAAATTATATAAATATGCGGAATGTGATAGTGTAAATTAATGAAAATTTAGATACCTAATTTCCATAATGATTAATATCACATCTTTTATACTAGAAATTGTATATGATGTTTTGGATTTTAGTACATATCCATGTGACCCCATGGAATCACATCTTGTGGATTCTAAAAGGAAACTGATATATGTTAAAGTTATTATTGATTTTGGTTTTCTATATATAAGATTAAGAAAAATAAATTGATCTAGATTTTCTAAAATAGATTGTGAAATATATTTTGATGATATATGATCCACATAAAGTGGAATTTTTATCTTTAGAGGTTGATATATTATTTAAAACTTTAAGAAATATAACCTAGTCACAAAAAGTAATAAAGGGTCCAAATATGTTTACACTACTGTTTCATTCACTAAAATAAATTAACTAAAATATAAAAAAATGATGTGTGGGTGAAAGTTTATTGGTCTCAAAATTTATTTTGAAAATCTATGTTATATATACAATTCCTAAAATTATGAGAAATACTCAAGGACTATGTAAAAGAAATCAACATTCAATTCATTAATTAGAGGTTGGATAATGGAGAAAAAAATATGTAATTTATTCTTAATCAATACCTTTTAATAGATAGCTTCACTGAATTCATACCAAAATAAATGTCCAATTCTTTTAGAAAAAAAATGAATTTTCTTCCCCTCCCACTCCATTAGTGTTTTTTAGGACCACCACTATTCCATTGATTTATTTTTTCAAATAGGGATATATGGAAGAAAATATATTTACATGGATAAGAGACATTGACTTAGTTTTTATTTTATTGGATGTTATTTTTGGGGTAAATGGGTTCTATTTGAAGAGATGAGTGTGTGGTTTGAGGGAGATAACATATTATCACATGGCTAGAAGGTTACATTTAACCAAGAGATAATGTTCTAAAAAAAGTTTAGAATAACATACGATGTAGATTCAAGATGTATTTTATGTTGATAGATATGCCTTGGTAACTCTTGAATGATAAATTGATTTTTAAGATATGTTTTTTATGTGTTTCAGGGGTTGATAATAAATTACCAAGGGGCAGATTGATATACACTTAAAATTTTGGAAGAATATATCATTAATTCCAACCATATATGGAAGGTTTCATAAGTTTTGTGAGAGGTGTTTTTGAGTTATTAATAAGGCGGTAATATGAGGGAAATATGTTTTGGAAGAATTTATGGGTTTTTAAGAATAATAATATGGAAAAGGATTTGAATATATAAGAATCATATTTCCAACATAATCATTACTTCAAAGCATCAATTTAGTTGTACAATCATAATGTTAACTGTCTATAAGAATCATATGAAATTTTTGATCTTCATGAAAACATTACATAAAAATAAGTCTAACAATATATAAAAATCATTTGAACTTTTCATAAGAACTATTCTAACATCGTGTAAGCATCAAAGTATGAGTAAAAATCATTTTCAAAGGCAATATAAGCTTAATTTATTTTCCTATGGTTTCATCTATGAACTATGTATACATAATTATTCATTATTTGTAATCATGATTCATAAATCTATTTATTTTTTATCTTTATTATAGTATGGTTCATTTATCTGATTAAATTATAAAAGAATTTTAAATCAAATATGACAATGTTTCTGTTATTTTTTTAAAAGTATCAAATAGCATGATCAATAAAAATGTATTATGATTCTAGAAAAGATTAAAGGAAGAATAACCCATTGGAAATATAGTACACAATGATTATTTCCATGACACCATCCAATACTTAGATGTTATTTTAATTTGTCTATTCACACATAGATGGAATTTATTAATGGTTTAATAATATATGTATTTTTTTGGATTTTGTCTTATTAGGATATTTAAATTTCATCTAAAAAGAAAACTAGTAGATTCTTGTGGATATTTAAAATATAATTAATCACTGATATTTTTTTTGTGAATTATTTGGAGAATTAAATCTTTTAATGGCTTAAATATTTTAATGATAATTGATTCTATAGTCCTTTTTTGAATTTTAAATAATAATTTTATAAATATTTTCCTTGTATTATTCTATGAATATATAAAAGATAAATTATGAAAATTACTATTTGAAAGAATTTAGGATTTCCACTCTCATAAAATGATAATTAATCTATGTTAAATTGATATTTAGAATAAGAATATGAACATCACTATGTATGTTTTATCCTGGGGATGTTGAGGTAATCCATTACTGTTGTTTCCCAATCCGGTTATTGTTATTAACGGGTAAATATTTATTTTTATGAAGGCATTATATAATTCATTACATGATAATCTTTATTAATTTGTGAGATCAAGGTGAATCTACTGATACTCCTCTATAGTTATTCTGTTAATTGATAAACTTCTAGGATATGATCATAATTTTAATGAAAAATAATATTAAATATTAATAAATATATAATTCATTCTATAGAAAATGTTTATGATTTAACGAAAATGTCGTTCCTATTTATGTTACATAAAATATTTAGTAGGGGTAAGTAGATGATACCAACCCACATAGAAATGTTGAGAATTATTTCTCAAATTTTATATTCCAATTGATAGGAATTATCAATATATATACATTTTTAAGATCATAAAATCCGGGACTCAAAAAAATGATCATATTGATATGGAGAAAGCTCTCACAGGAAGGTTGAATAATTTAAAAATATCTTCAATGATATTCTTCATTTTTAATATTGAATACTATTGAGGATAATATTTTCTTTGAGATAATATATACATTAAATTGTTATAATGGGTAAATTAAAAAGGTAATTTTTATAATAAATTGGCACTACCAACTCACCCCCCCTCTCTATGGTACCCCAAAAGAATTTCATCTCATTATTTTGAGTCCAACTATAACACAATGAAATAAATATAAACATAAATACACACACAAATATATCTTTCTCTAATAAAAATATCAAAAAAATAAAAGAAATAAATTATTTGGGCCATGGAAATTAAATTATTACATAAAATATTAATGATATATTACATAATAAGTAATAAAAAATTTGATGCAATGATTCCAAACATGAATCACAAAAAAAACCAAATAATATATAAATATAGAGGGTGACACATAAATGAACATAGTATTCTAATATTGTCTATAATATAATTAAATAAACTAAAAAATAGAAATTTTTTGAATATTTTTACTTACATTTTGGTAATTATGTTGCAAAATAAGACATATATGTGACATTAAAAATCATTTTCAAAAGGTATTTAAAGGAATTTTAAATATATTTGTTATTATTAAAAGATAAATATAAATTACCATTCAGATATTAATAAATCCAAATCTTATGAAATATTGACATTTGGACAAGAATTATTTTTATAGATGAATTAAATACATTTTCTTAGTATCTTCAAATATTTTGATGTAATTCACATTGATAAAGAGTATATAAATTATGATTTAAAATAATGTAAATGGAAATTATGAGATCAACATAATAAAATATATATTTAAATTTTATAATCATAAAATAATAATTTCTATAATATATAATAATCATATACAAATAAAACACCCAAAAGAGAGTGTAAAGATTAACTGTAATAATGAAATATTTTATCAGATAAAAATCATCTATAAAGAAATAATGAGAAGAAAATTTAAATTACATAGTAAAATAAATAAATACAATATAATATTTTCATAGTATATAATATACCAAAAAATTAAAATAATGATAAATAACAAAGATTATTACTCAATGAATGTATAAAAAATTATGAAAACCTCTTACCTAAGATTCTATATTTCTCAAATAGGCTCCAACTACATGTATAATCAATTTTGTCTTATTATTATTTAATTTGTGAACTCAATTTGTATTCATGTAAAATAATACCATTTATCAATATTTTCATAAATTACCAATTCATTAGTAATCCAATTTCAATTGTGGTCATCAAATGTTATTTTTTCCAATGATTCTATGATTTCCTGGGTATAACAATCTTAGTCCTTATGTAGTGTTATGCATATTATGGAATAATAATTTTAGTGATTTTGTGTGATGGGGGTATACAATGATTTTTTGAGAGGAATTATGTGGAGTTAGATTTGAAATAATAGATAGAGCATGATCATACAACATGGAGATATAGACTTTAGTGTAGTATATACCTTTATAATATAATATAATACGTGCAATGTAGAGAATTGAGATGATCTGTTTTGATGGATTTTATAATTATTACATGGAAATGGTTTGAGGTTAAGATACCACATGGTGTGGGTTCAGATATTAGACTTATTATGTGATGATTTTAATTTAGTGTGGAAGCTATATAGATCTAGAGTATGTTGTCTCTACATCTAAATATGTAGCTATGGTGTGGAGGATAACTATGTTTTAGAGACTTGGAGAGGCCAATTTTTGTTAGGCATTTCATCTTAAGTTCATTTTATTTTTCCCAAGAACATGGAATGTTGACTCGTGTCAATATAATGTGGGTTTCTATTCAATCAGGACTTCTTTTCCTCCACTTTTCTTAATCAATGATTATATCTATTCCTTTCCTTATACCTATATTCTCATATGAGCATCATGTTATTCTGAGCAAGAATTATGATGCCTTTATGCACATGATTGACTGAACACAAATTTCATAAATTTTGAAACAATTAAATATGGATAACAAACTAGTTTTTTGTGAATCCATAAAGCATGTAAATAAATACATTCAAGAGGAGATGAAATGTTATGAATCCCTATTTAAATTGAATTTTTTAATTACAAAGATGGATTTTCTAATATGTGTTTTTTTGTGCTGATTGTGTTTTCTGTTATGGTTGTCAAAATCATGTTGGGTTTTTACGGTGATATTGGTGACATTTTGGGGGTAGAAAATGTTATGCTAGTGGGGATTTGGTTTATTTTTCGTGGGATATATTGAGGGATAATTTTATGTGGTTGGTTAGTGGTTGCCAATATGATATAGTTGAGCTACTCAGATGAACATGGGGTGAGATGTGGTATTTTTTTGGAGATATATGTGATATGTTATTGTGGAATATTTTTTTTGTTTCTTGATAGATATGGTATAAGATAAGTAATAATGAAATAGAAAAAAAAATATTCTAGTAATAAATGAGTGTGGGATAAAATTTAACTTTCTATAATTGTTTAATGAATTTAATTATCTCAATAGGCTTGATTTTATGGGTTAGTGTCTGAAATTAATTATGGGGAATTCTTTAGAGTTTGTTTTCATTAAAAATGTGATTAGGTTGTTGAATAAATGGAACACTATTTTTAAATAATTGATATGTTAATGATTTCATCTATTAAAAATATGGGATCACTATGGGATGTTGTGTGGTTGTTTTTGGCTGTGAGTTTCAGGTTTTATTTACAATAGTTGGTGGTGGATTTCGTGGGGTTGAGGTAGTATTATTTTTGTTTCCTGTAATATTTTATGAGGTCCCTTAGGGATGGTGTTTTCTGGGAGTATAAATATTATATATTTATTTTAGATCTATAAATTTTCCCCAACTAAGTAGGGAATTTTTATCAAATTATCCTCAAGGTTTGTTAGTTCTGTGTGTTTTTACCTCTCTCAATTTGGTTCTAGGTATGATGGATCCGTCAGTGGAAATACCTATAGATTGTAACATAATTGGTGGTGATGAAAAGTGATAAAATATCAATTGTTGGATATTTCTAGTGATGTCAACTATTTGGTAGAGATTTATAATGACGATTTCTGAATATATGTTGATGCCTTGTGATATTAGCTCAGTTGGTTGTGGTAAAAAGTTAGGATGGATTAGTTTGTGAAAATTAACATACCTTAGATTACTAAGTGGTTATTTATAGTGCTGATGGATTATGGGTCGGAAGAAACGGTTGATGTGATTATTAATGGGGATCATTCATGGTTGGAGGAGGGAATGAGTTTGATGTACTTTATGTTTATGATACTATACTACCTTTTATTGGATTCATAGATTAATATAAGGTTTTGGACGTATAGGATCCATGGGTTTGTGGTTATGGGTCTAATTTAATTATAATTATTTTATATTATCCTACTAATTGCGATCCTTTTTTTAGTGATTCATAGTGAGGTTGGGGTGGATTAATTTACAAGTTTAGTTGGGGGCAAGTTCTTCTACTCATTTGCTATATCATTGTAATACCCTTATCATAAATAAAAAAGAGACAATGGTAATGATACAACTAAATATAAATTTTATTCTCACAATATGTATGTATAAACTATTTTTAGGATTCTAGGAGGGTTTTAGAGACTAAGTAAAACACTACTATATTTTCCATCTAAGTTACTATAAAGTTACTACCTTATAAATTACCAAGATACTTTTTTATTTTGAACATTAATTTTTGAAACATGAAATGAATTGTTTGATGAGGTTTATATTTTATAAATGTATCATAGTTTTGACTGATTATTTTCATCATTCCTCACATCCTTACGTTATTTTAGTAGGAAAGTTCCTTAAATTTTATATTTAATACAATCTTTTCTTGGTTCTATCCCGAGGAGTAATGGTGAAAGGATTCTTGGGTTACTACTTTTATTCCCATACCATTGGGTATAAATATTTATAGGGTCATATAATATTTTTATTACATCATTTGGATTAATGATAATATGGATATTTGGGATACAAAAATAATAATTTATCTTGGGTTGGTATAGATAGAGTTTTAGGTGGGATTATATCATAACATATCAAAGGGAGATGATTATGGAAAAGAGATTTTATGGACCCCTATGATCAAATAAAATGAAATTAAAATTTTTGTATTAGGTAAGTGAAGTGGCACTACATTCATGGTAAATTTATTTGGGGGGTACTTAAATCAGGTTTTTTGCACTTGTGATTGAATAGGGTGGTGTTTGGAAATTGAAATTAATTTTAATAAATTTCTTACAATCAATATTATGAGATATCTTATTTAATTTTTCTAAATGGATCATAGATATTTTAAACATATAGTTTACTAAGGATGGGTTATGTAAGACGATCTAGTTGATTTTTAGAGGATCGGTTCATATGAAATTGATGAAATGTAGTTGAAGGAATTTTTTAATTTATAATATTAGTTTCTAGAATCTTTTGAGTGGAGAATCACAAATTTTTTATTAGAGTATTAGAATGAGGAGAATTATAAAACTTTCCGTTTAATTTATATCCACGACTATTATTGGGTTTATTTAGTGATCAATCAGATGAGAGATATTGATGGTTAGTGGTGGATGATTAATCTTAGAGTGTGGAGAGAAGGAGTTGTTTCATTGATTTGTAGATAGATGGATTTTTTAGAGTCAAATCATTGATGATTAGTCCAGCAATGTGTCAAAAGATTCCCTCCCTTTGGTAAGGGTCCTAATCGTATGTGAGCTCGATGTTATGGTCAAGGTCCTTCTAAGATTTGATCATAACCTTTATTAGACAAGGAGTCTCAAGAATAAAATTATGAAGTGGATGTGAATCTAGATATGGTATATGTAGTCACCTAATTTACACATCAAATACAATTGGTTATGAATAATAATAGGGAATTTATTTAGTGAATGAAATCATTTAGAGGTATTCCTTAAGAGAGTGTTTTATAATGCTAATTGATGAGTATAAATTCAGGTGGAAGATTATGGATGTCTGGGAATTTAATGTTATGACCATTAGGGATATGACATCATTAGTCAGTGTGGATTTACTATTGGGCCAGTGGTTCCCAAGAATCTAATAGGGGATTTCTATTATATACTATGTTTATGTAAATCAAAGTCTTGATCATTCTCAATTCCAAACCACTTAATATGTTTACTATAATACGTGCTGTCACACCCATTTTGTGCCCCAATGGATGTATAAAACTATCCCACTTCATCAATATTAGTTGCAAGGACCGCCAATACAGTTTCATCAAATGGGTTAGTAGGTTTATTATCATCTGGGAAGGATTGGATCTGTCAGAGGTTAGTCCCATTATCATCCTCACTTTTAAGGACATGGACAAGATTACATCCATGGATCCCTTAGTAGTGAGAGAAATAAGGTTTTCATTTCTTGATACAAGATATAATGATGTTATCAATAATTGTACTAGAGGTCATTTGAGGTATAATCAGTTTATCATCACACATATTTTATTTTTGGAATGATTACAAATCTTCACACTATTTTTTCACTTTCTTTTGTCTAAAATTTGGATTAGAGGTGTGTGGAATTCCATTACCATTGGTGTTATCTAGTTTAGCTAAAGGATGAGCTATGATCTTTTCTATGTGATGGTGTTTAGATTGAAGGGGAGAAAATATAGTTTCATGGATAATCTCTCCTTGTCTCAGAAATAACTATATGATTTCATCCTTGGTATGGATAATATATATTCTATGCATATATTTATTGATTTCTTCTTGTAGAGAGTAACGTTTACCAATGTATTTAGATAATGAGTAGTGTTCATCGGTATGTGGAATTATCAGATTTTTAATAGGTGTGTAGGGACTCTTATATCTCAGAATGTGGAGTTATTTTAAGAACATAGGGTGTTAGAGGATCCTATAATTATTTAGTCAATTCTATATGTCTTCATTGATATGAATTTGACATTATTAGATTGACATGATCTCGATTTGGGAAGAATTTATAGTTGGGTGCATCTCTAAATTTGATTTCACCTTATCATTTGGAACCCATAGTCATTCTGGAGTTATTGATAAAGATAAATGATATATTATAGAAGAGATTCAATAATCCTAGCATATATCCTTATGGTGATTTAGTTTTAGTCACCAAAAAGACGGATGGTAATATGAGGCTATTTGTAGGTTAGAGAAGGGTGAAATATGTGGATATAAAGAAATTGTACACTATTAAAATGATTGAAATTGTATTTGACTATCTGAAGGGATATAATTTTTTTCATGATAGACAAACAGGCTAGATATAATTTGATGAATGCAAGGAAAGAGGTTATCTAGAAGGCGACCTTTTTACGATGTAATTGAAACATCGAATTCATAGAAATGTTGATTGAGTTAATGAAATATCCAGTTGTGATCATTTGACTCATAAAGACCATTTCACATGATTTTCTACACTATATCTTAGTCTTTTTCTTTGAAAAATTTATCATATAACTAATTTTAGAAGATAATAATGTTGATAACATTAAATATATCATACATGTTCTTCAATATCATCGTCTCAACATGAAACTTCCTTTGTGTATGATTTGTAAAATTTGGGGGAACATCATTGTACACGTGTTGTCTTAGTACGGAGTGGATATGGACTTTTTTAAATATTTTGGTAGTCACTTCCTAGGAAACAATTAAGAACATGTCCATATATTGTGACTTCCTTGGTCCTTCATGTAATGATCTGGCAGTCGAGTGTTTTTTATCCCTATTGGATGAAATTTTATCGAATTTGACCAACAAAGACTAGAACATAATTTAGATGGATCATTGTCTTGTGGAATTCAACAACAGGAATGAGGGTAGGATTAGTTCCCCAATTCATTAGTTTTTTACATCGGGAATGGGGTCTCAGGTCTTTGCTGATGCATCCAATATGAGTTTAGGATGTTAATTAATACTATAAGGGAAATTGATCTCTTATAGTTTCTTTCATTTAATTATATATATATATATATATAAATGTACAACCCATGACATGGAGTTGGTGAAAGTAGTGATTTCCTAAAGATATAGAAACATTAACTCATCAGTGAGAACTTTTTGGTCTTATCGAACCGCATCAGTATATGGTATGTTTTCACAAATCAAGATCTAACTCTTAATTAGTGTAAGTGGTAAGATTATAATTTGGGTTAGGGTTTTGAGATCTTCTACACTCCCATAAAGGGTAATTTTTCAGAAGATGTATTGAACAAGAATTCATGATGAGATTCCTATTGAGAGTATGATAATTCTCGGACGGTGATAGAGGAGGTTAAAAAAACTATCTTAGAGAATAATAGACTAGTAGTATAAGTTACTTTTGAAAAATGATGGTGTAGTCATCTGTTATGTTTAATGTAGATAGTTCCCAGTGGGAAGACTCCTTGGTAGAGTAGATACAAGGCAGTTTTGGTTTTAGTGATGCTTTGTGGGGGTGGTAAGAGGATGGTTAAAATATAATTCTTTTCTATGGAAGGCTATATGATATACTCTATTTGATAGGGAGATTTCTATGTTTCATAGTAAACCCTTGGAGGTTCATGTAATGTCCCAGACCTCTCCGGTCCATTATATTTTTGAATTATGGTTTTGGATGTGTTCTTGGCGGTTAGGGTGTCTTCTTCCCAACACTTTGTGATTTTTTTCAGTTCTGTGAATAGTGTTTCCAGATCGGTGAGGTTCTAATAGTGAACTTCTAATGGTGGACTTGAACAGTGTTTCCAGAATGCTGAGATTCTGACAGTGACCTTCTAACGGTGGACTTGAATAGTGTTTCCAGAATGGGGAGGTCTAATGGTGACCTTTTCTTTCCTTTGCCAAATTTTGAGTATGTGAACAGTGTTTCCAGCTTCCTACAGTTTCTCCCCTTTGACGCTTCCTTTGATGAAAAATACATTTCAAGCCTTATTTTAAGGACTCGTGAGGCCTATTAAAATGCCAAAAATCATATATTAATTATTCTTATGGATCAGTATTTTTTTACTTGGTCAAACCACGTGGGTTAATGTGATCCTCTTTTAATGTGAAATTAAGCGTATCTTAAACAGTCGCCCCATTAAATCTTCAAAAAGGGATGATATATAATTATCACTTGTTCTCCCTCATTTTTATTAGCAATTAGATGCTAGAACCTTTCAATCCATCCTGTAGGAGTTTCACAATCAAACTTTACTCCTAGGATTGGTTCTGCTCTGTTTTGATGCAACCAAACTATATCGATCAATCTTTGACATAAGGTATGTTTTATCATCATTATTTTGGTGTTCATCTTATCTTTTTCTTCTTTCCATATTATAGCATGTAATCTCCATGCTTCTAATAGGGTTTTCTTGGGGTTTTCTTGGTGTTGTTGTATCGTGGCATCCTTTGGTGGATGCAGTTGTTGCGAGAGGAGGATCGTGACCCGTTGTTTGGATAAAGAATGTCAAGAACTGTTGAGGTAGGGGATTTGTTTCTTCTCTTTCCTTTTACGTGCAACTATATTGTTATCATGCTTCATCCCAGTGGAGCACAATGGAATTGAAATAATAAATATTTCAACTGGATAAATAAATTGATATCTATCGTATGTTATTGCCTCTTGTTTTTCTAGTTAGTGTGATATATATTCTTGTTTAGTTTAGTTATATGTTCTTGATGGAAATCAGTAAAGAACATAAACCAAGATTATTTAATAATTGTTGGCTAAAGATAAGAGGCAGTAAAACGAATCTGTTTCTTATTGTAATTAGATTTTAATCAAATTAGTTTAGTAAGCATGATTATTTATTTGTGATAACTTATTGATTCAGTTTCACGAATTTGGAACCTACGTTTAATAAATCAGTTAATTCAAGATGGATTAAATAACTGATTGATCGGTAATTTCTAAAAGGGTTCTGAGTTATCCTCCTGATTGTTAACGGGATAAGAGCCCATTGATGTGATGTTTGTTTTCCTGCTGTTTATGCTTTGATGTGAGTCTAGATGGATGTTGTGATATGTGGAGGCATGGATACTTTTGGTTGTTGCAGCAGATGACGCCTAGAGTGGTGAGATGGATTGGTTTAAGCATGTGGGTGTCGGGGAGGACACCAGGGATGATGGAATGGGATGGATGTGATTATTGGATTCTTACTGATTCTCATTATTTATCTTCTTTACTTTTTCCCACTACTCAGGGTAGCTGGTCTTACTTACCCTTCATCCGAAAGAGGTGAAGACACGCGGGGTATGCCACGTGCTTTCCATGTTAGATTCTCAAGGAAGGATGGGTATATGATCTTTCTATAAGTGGCTAAGACTCGACAGGTTGTACATCTACTCACCGTGTTGATCCCCTTTGTGTTAGTAGAATTGGATGTTTTTTTATAGAACACCTGGTAATATAGGAATGTAATTCTGTAATGAATATTTGAATAAATGGTGTTAACTCATGGGGTTGGAGTTCGCTGGAACATAAGGACGAAGTTTTAATTTTAAAGGGACAGTTGACTTTGGGTGTGAGGCTAATGGGACTTAATGTGGAATTGTTCATGGTTAATTAATTTTAAATAATCAATTTACGTACAGTGGAACTAATAAAAAGGTATTGATGTAATATAATAAATATCTTTAGATGGTTGTGTGATAATAGAACACCTAGTGTTAGAAGTAGTTGCTTGGAGTCTTAGAGACGTTAGTTTCAGTTGTGTCTAAGACTAGGTAATTCCCATTGTGTGGTTGTGAGATATAATATATCCTATATTTTTTGTGTGTCTATAGGCCTCTCCACCCTGTCAGTAAGGGAAACTGACACCCTAGGGATTTTGATCCCTGGGGGGTGGTTTCCTCAACATTCTTGTGGTAGGATGAATGGTTGACTACCCCATTTGGACCTACCCTCTTCTCATGGTAGATACTAGTGCCAGTAGGCACAATAGTTAGTTTTAACCATATATGTGTGTAGAGGGATGTAATGACTTTTGGTTATTCACACAAATATATTCTGGATATAGTATCCTATGGACTACTATAAGTGTAATGTGTAATGTCTGTGATGGCTTGAGGATCCTTACTCGGTGTATAGGGTGTGATGGCTTGAGGTATAATACCCGACGTATGATACACATTATGAAGGTTGTGGTGGCTCCTGGAAACTACCTGGTTACTTTTGGTTGTGAGGATGGTGTGGTGTTTTTCCCAGGTGTCTGTGGGCAAGCCTTTATGGTGCATGAGGTGCAGATTGTGGGGCTTCGCCTAGGTGTTTGTGGGAAAGCCTTTTGGAGAGAGATGCTTAGGGCGTGCAATGTTGGACCAAAGCGGCATACCAGTGGTGAAGTAGTAGTGGGGTAACCTTAATATTATTTACTATATTCTATATTCTTGTATGTGTTACTTGGTGAGAGTTTCCATGGTGATGTTGGGAACTTAGTATACATATTTAGGTGAAAAGTTAGTTTCACTTGTTGTTCACTATGCTTTAGCATGCTTTGTTTACTTTTTCACGAGAGGCTTCATAAAGGAACCTACGGAGTATACTGTTATACTCTCCCTATGTATATATAAACTGTTTTTCAGTTCACATGGAGTAGGTTGGAGATCAAGCTGGTTTCTACTAGCTTGGGGTTGTAGGAGCTGTTCGGGCTTGTGGTTGTTGTTGTTTTACTTTATTTTGGGTACTTGCGGTTTTTTCCCTTCCAGTTGTATTACTTTTTCATGACATTTCATATATGCACTTGGGTGTCTTTTATATTCCAATTCTATGTTGGAGTTGATTGGTGTCTATCACATCTCTCTCTTCCACATGTGTTCTCTTAAAGGGCAATGCCTCCCATTTGCGTGTTTATCATACCCATGATGCTAGTCACCAAACTGGGGTATACTGGAGGCAGGACTCAAGGGTCATTATCTCCCTTCTCACATTGTCGGCCCAGGAGTGGTACACTTTGGGGGGAGGGGGTCATGACAGAGTGGTATCAGAGGTCTGGTTGAAGGATATGATGGAGTTTGGATTTAGGCACATGTGAGGTTGCATGGTTGGTAGGGAAACGATGTCATTCATGTTTAGCAAGTGAGGTAAACACTAGATATTGGCTGAGACATAGGCGTTTAGGGCCCCCTATGATCTGATGTACGAACCTTTAAGTTTACAATGTCTACAAAACAAGGTGATACTACTTGTAGGGTAGAGACCTTTGAAAGGATCATTCATCATTTTTGTTGTGCCTGTGTTTGAATGGGTAGACCTTCAGATAGGTTAACCTGAAATGAAATAACGAAAACAATAAATTAATTAATCTTGATTATTCCTTAATCCAGGCTTATGATCTATAACGGTTTTTTATTTTACAGGTATGGCTCAGGTCAACGTCCTCGTCAGGTTTGCACAAAAAATGTCCAGTAGGCAGTTCCAGCAGAATGTCGCAGGGTAGAGTTTGACGACAATAACACTTGGAGGAAGCCACTCCATGATTTTCAGCGCCAGAGTCTGCAGAAGTATGAGGGCTCTGTTTTAGATGCAGTCATATAAGACTGGTTATTGGAGATCGAGATCAGCTTCAATTTGATTTGTTCTCGTAGAGAGAACTAAGTGTCCTTGGTTGTGACAATTCTGCATGGAGCTACAAGGCAGTGGTGGTTCTTATCCCTTGGAGATCATGAGGAGTTAGAAATCTCCTGGGAGGAGTTCTGAGACAGGTTTATAGTCGAGTTTCTTTCTTCGACTACGAAGGCGTCCTGTCGCAAAAAACGTCTTACCCTTCTATAGAGCAGCTCAAGTGTTTGAGAGTTTGGAATCCATTTTAGGAACCTTTTATGATATGCTTCAGACCATCTTCTAGATGAGGAGACCAGAGCATGGAATTTTGAGAAGGCTTTGCGTCCAAAGATCCATCACCAGGTCACCCCTTTTATGCTGAAAACATATCTTGAGGTGTTGGCAAGTGTATAGTTTTTAGAAAGGAATTTGGCCAGGACCAATTCATCATGAGAGGGGAATCAGAATGATTCCCCACGAAGCAGATCTGTGGTTTGGGGTTCATAGTTTTCAGGGTAGTAAAGTTTCCGTTCACCCGGGGGTAAGAGTCAGCCCTTCACATCTCGTTTCTCCAGAGGCAGCTACTCTCAGGCCTATTCTAAGGGATCATGCATCTATTTTTCTTGTGGTGGTCATGGTCATTAGTAGTAGGAGTGCCTGACCTTTCAGAGTGTCCATCGTGTGCCAGGCACTACGCTCCAGGTTCCTCCGCTGAGGCAGTTCCAACCGAGGCAGCAGCAGCGAGTTGCACCAGCTTTTGATTAGCAGAGGGTACATGGGGCGGGAAGATGACATCCACATGACGCTCCCTATCCTCAGAGAGTAGAGCACGACCATTGAGGTGGTTGTCATCAGGGTCAGAGATGTCGTGGAGGATGTCGTGGTCAGCTTCATGTTCTATCATTACCACCTCAAGGAGAACTAGACATCGTTCATGGTACCCTTTTGTTTTTTTCTACCTTGGTGTTTTCCGTGTTTAAATTAGGAGAGACACACTCCTTCATATCACCTATCCTTGTCCATGCTTTGTGATTTGAGTTAGAGAGGCTTCCAGTTACCTTGTTGTTGACTACGCCAGTTGGAGGTCGAGCTGACTTGTTTTAAGTACGAAGAGACTGTGAGCTAGTGTTGGGGAAACACCGCTCTTGGGGAGATTTCCTATGTTTACAAATACAACCATATGATTTCATCCTTGGCATGGATTGGTTGTATTCTGTGCAGACTCTCATGGATTACTTTAGGATGAAGGACATCTTCATCGGTGCGGATGGAGAGCAGGTGGTATTTTTTGGTGAGTGAGATCCTCAAATGGGTCATAGGTGCGTTCCTTCCTTATCATCCATGATGACTGAGATGATGTTGAGCTCATCAGAGGTTCATTATCTAGTGTTTCCTAGTTTCGTTGAGGAGTACCCTGATGTCTTTCCAGAAGAGGCTGTAACATTTCCCCCTCGACTAGAGATTGAGTTTGGGATCGATCTACAACCATGAGCATCTCTTATCTCTGTGTCTCCATATAGGATCGCCCCTTCTATGTTACAAGAGCTACGTATATATCTTGATGGTCTATTACGTTGTTGTTTTTTTCTGCCAAGTGTGTCACCATGTGGTGCACTCTTTTTGTTTGTGAAGAAGGCTGATGGAAGTTTTCGGTTGTGTGTTGATTATCGTCGCTTAAACAATGTGACAATAAATAATCTATGTACTCTTCCATGGATTGATGATTTGTTTGATAAACTGAAGGGTGAAAGTTGGTTCTCAAAGATCGACTTGTGGTTAGGATATCATCAGATGCATGTAAGGGATGAGTATATCCCGAAGACTGCTTTCCATTTTCGTCATGGGCATTATGAGTTCGTTGTAATGTCGTTCGACATTATGAATGCTCCAGCTCTGTTCATGGGATTGATGAATGATGTGTTCTGAGATTTCCCAGAAACTTTTGTGGTAGTCTTGATCGATAACATCCTTGTGTACTCTACATCTGAAGAGGATCATGCCTAGCATCTACAAGCCATTTTGGGAGTTCTTCATCAACATTAGTTGTTTTGGACGTTGTCGAAGTGTGAGTTTTGGGCTCGAGAAGTATGTTTCTTGGGGAATTTTGTGTCCCAACAGAGAGTAGATATGGATCTATCAATGATAGAAGTAGTTGGGTCTTGGGCATCCCCCAAGACAGTTTCAGAGGTTCGAAGTTTCCTTGGTCTCGTAGGATAATACAGGAGGTTCGTATCCAAATTCTTCATGAGTTGTGACTCCTCTAATAGCTTTGACTAGAAAGGGTCAGACATTCATATGGACTGATCCGTGTCATACATATTTTGAGTATCTAAAAGAGAAGTTAGTAAGTGATCTAGTCCTTTGTCTTCCAGCTAAAGTAGTTTAGTTTGATGTTTTCTGCGATGCTTCGCATCTGTGGTTAGGCTATGTTCTCATGTAGGAGAGGTCAGTTTTTTCTTATGGGTCTCGGCATTTATGTCACCATGAACGTAACTATGCCACCCATGATCTTGAGCTGGCAGTCTTGGTGTTTGCGTTTATCTTTTGGAGACAATACCTCATTGGCGAGCACTTTGTGGTTTTCACTGATCATAAGAGTTTGAGGTATATTTTATCCCAGCGTGACATGAACTTACGACAGTGTCGGTTCATGGAGATCTTGCAGGAATATGACTTCGAAATATTGTATAAATTAGGAAAATAGAATTTTGTAGCTGATGCACTGAGCTTAAAGTTGCGTAGTGATGAGGTGCGTGAATCCAGTGATTCGTGGAGAGTAATGGAAGAACGGTCAGCATTTCATCTTGATATGGTATAGTTTAGGGGTATAGGTTGTCTTTTTCAGATGATGGTATAGTCATCCCTTATGTAGAATGTGGAAGAGTCCTAGGTGGGGAATCTTGAGGTAGAGGTCTGGAGAGACCGAGTTGTTTGTGGTGAGGCCCTTAATGGTTTGTCTGAGGATGAACAACACTGAGTGATGTACCAAGGAAGGCTTTTCATTCCCTTGACGATGAGTGAGACGGTTCTCAGAGAGTTCCAGAGTTTTCCTTTAGCAGTACATCCTGGTGTGAAAAAGATGTACCGATCCATGAAGAGTCAGTTTGCGTTGCCTGGGCTGAAGCATGCGGTTGCAGAGTTTGTGTCATGATGTTTAGTTTGCCATAAGGTGAAGGCCGAACATCCTATTATTGGTGGTCTTATCCAACCATTATAGATTCCTCAGTGGAAGTGGGAGGACATCTCGACGGACTTTGTTATAGGTTTACCTCGATCTTTGGGAGGACATGATGCTATTTGGGTAGTAGTGGATCGTTTAACAAAATCGTCCCACTTCATAGCAATCAAGGAGTCGAGATCGGTGGAAGTTTTGTTGAGGAAATATCTATATGAGGTGGTGAGACTTCATGGAGTCCCTAGGATGATCTTTTATGATTAAGATCCTCATTTTACCTCCATGGTGTGGAGAGGTCTCCAACATGCTTTCGGTTCTCAACTATGCCTTAGCACTAATTTTCATCCTCAAACGAATGGTAAGACAGAGTGAACCACCCAGACTCTTGAAGACATGTTACGCTCTTGTGTTATTGATTTTGGAGGCTCATGGATGAGGCACTTACCCCTAGTGTAGTTATCTTACAATAATAGTTTTCACTCCATCATTAGTAAGGCACCGTTTGAAGCCTTGTATGGCCAGCCTTGCCATTCTCCGTTGTGCTAGACTAGGGTTGGAGAGTCAGAAATTCTCAAACATGAACTAGTGAAGAATACAACAGAGATGGTTCATGTAATTCGTGAGAGGATGCATACTGTTCAAGATCATCAGAAATCATATGTCGATCAAAGGAGGAGACCCTTGGTGTTTAATGATGGGGAACATGTGTTTCTGAAGGTAACTCCCCATCGTGGATAGTGATGGTTTGGTCGTGGAAGTAAGGTTTCTCCCTGGTTTTCGGGCCTTTAGAGGTGTTATCTCATGTTAGAGCTGTGGCATATCGAGTAGCACTTCCCCCACAGATGATTCGAATACATGATGTTTTCCACATGTCACAACTCCATTGTTATCTTCATTATGACACTCACATCATCGATTGGGGAGAGATCAATGTTGATGATGATGAAACCTTTGAGGAACGACCTGTGGAGATCCAATATCGCAAGGAGAAGTTGTTGCGTGGATGTTCTATTTTATGCAGTTGTGTTGAGTTTTATTTGATCCTTTATTTTATGTAACTTTGATGTGATGTAATTCTTGAATTGTTTGGATATGTAATGTTTCTTTTCATTCTCTCGGATGTCATAGTTTTGTTCCATCTTTCAAATAACTCGCAGTGGTTTACCCCTGAGAGGTATCTTACGGGGTTGTTGTTTGGAACCCTCTTTTCTTCTGGGTTGGGATTTAATTCTCGAGGAAAAGAATGTTTTGAGTGTTATATAATGTAATGGACCATACCTTTCCAGTAAATTCCTTTGTTGAATTATGGTTTTTGAGGTTTTCTGGGAGGTTAGGGTGTCTTCTTCCAAACCCTTTTCCATTTTTTTTAGTTTTGTGAACAATGTATCCAAATCCGTGAGGTTCTAACAGTGACCTTCTAACGGTGGACATGAAAAGTGACTCTAGAATGGTAAGGTTATAATAGTGACCTTCTAAAGGTGGACTTTAACAGTGTTTCTAGAACTGTGAGGTCTAACGGTGACCTTTTCTTTCCATTTCCAAATTCTGAGTATGTGAACTGTGTTTTCAGCTTCCTACAGTTTCTCCCCTTTGACATTTCCATTAATTTAAAATAAAATTAAAGCCTTATTTTAAGGACACTTAAGGCCGATTAAAATTCCATAAATCCTATATTAATTATTCCTATGGATCGGGATGTGTATACTTGGTCAAACCGCATGGGTTAATGCAATCTGCTTTTAATAGGGAATTAAGCGTATCTTACATCGTCACCCCCTTAAATCTTCAAAAAGGGACGAGATATCATTATCCCTTATTCTCCCTATTTGTTATCAGCAATGAGAGTCTATAACCTTTTAATCCTTCCTTTAGTATTTTCAAAATCAAACATTACTCTTAGGATTGGTTCTGCCCTGTTTTGATGCAACCAAGCTGTATCTATCAATCTTCGATATAAGGTATGTTGTATCGTCATTATTTTGGGGTTCATCTACTCTTTTTATCCTTTCCATATTATAGCATGTAATCTCCATGCTTCTAATGGGGTTTTCTGGGGGTTTGGTTGGTGTTGTCATACCGTGGCATCCTTAGGTGGATGTAGTTGTCACGAGAGGAGGATTGTGACCCATTGTGTAGATAAATAACATCAATAACTGTTGAGGTAGGGGATTCGTTGCTTCTGTTTTCTATTAAGTGCGACTGTATCATTATCATGCTTCACCCCAGGGGATCATAATGGAATTGAAATAATAAATATTTGAACTATATAAATAAATTGATATCTATCGTATGTTATTGCCTCTTATTTTTCTAGATAGTGTGATATCTAGGATTGCATTGTTGAGCTGTCTGTTCTCGATGGAAATCGGTAAAGAATGTAAACCAAGATTATTTAATAATTGTTGGCTAAAGATAAGAGGCATGAAAATGAATCTGGTTCTTGTTGTAATTTGATGTTAATAAAATTAGTGCAGTAATAATGATTATTTATTTGTGATAACTTACTAATTAGGTATCACGAATTTAGAACCTACGTTTAATAAATATGTTAATTCAAGATGTATTAAAGAACTGCTTTTCGATAATTTCTAAAAAATTTTGAGTAACCCTCCTGATTGTTTAAGGGCCAATATCCCCTTGATGTCATTTTTTTTCTTACATATTGTGTTGTGATGTGAGCCTAGATGGCTGTTGTGATATGTGGAGTTGTGGAGACTTTTGGTTGTGGCAGCAGATGATGACTAGAGTGGCTAGATGTATTGGTTTATGCATGTGGGTGTCGGGGAGGACACGAGGGATAATGGAATGGGATGGATGTGATTATTGGATTCTTCTTGATTCTCTTTGGTTTTTTGTCTTCTTTACTTTTCACCACTACTCAGGGTAGCTATTCTTACTTACCCTTTTTTTCGAAAGAGGCGATGACACATGGGGTATGCCACATGCTTTCCTTATTTAGCTTCTCAAGGAAGGATGGGTATATTCTCTTGCTATAAGTGGAAAAGACTCGACAGGTAGTACAACTAATCATCGTGTTGAGCCCCTTTGTGTTAGTAGCATTGGATGTTTTTTCGAGAACGCCTAGGAATATGGGAAAGTAATTCTGTAATGAATATTTGAATAAATGGTGTTAACTCAT
Organism: Viscum album; assembly: GCA_963277665.1. Classification (NCBI taxonomy): domain Eukaryota; kingdom Viridiplantae; phylum Streptophyta; class Magnoliopsida; order Santalales; family Viscaceae; genus Viscum; species Viscum album. The sequence continues at coordinate 302,950,337 of OY728151.1, forward strand.
GGGGTTGGAGTTCATTGGAACATAATGATGAAGTTGTAATTTTAATGGGAAGGTTGACTTTGGTTGTGATGCTAATGGAACTTAATGTGGAATTTTTCATGGTTAATTAATGTTAAAGAATTAATTAACGTATAGTGGAACTGATAAAAAGGGAATGATGTAATCTAAAAAATCTCTTTAAATGTTTTTTTGATTATAGAATACCTAGTCTTCGAATTAGAATCCCATAGTATGAGAGACGTTACCTGTAGTTGTGTCTAAGACTAGGTAATTCTCATAGTTTGGTTGTGAGATATAATATATCCTATAATTTTTTTGTTCCTATACGATACTCCACCCTTCCAGTAAGGTCAACTGACACCCTAGGGATTCTGAACCCTGTAGGGTGTTTTCCCCAACATTCTAGTGGGAGGATGAATGGATGACTACCCCATTTGGACCTGATCTCTTCTCTTGGTAGATACAATTGCTAGTAGGCACAGTAGTTATTTTTCCCCTTATATGTATGAGAGGGCTGTAATGGCTTGTGGTTATCCACACACATATATTCTGGATGTAGTATCCTATGGACTACTATATGTGTAACGTGTATAGGTTGTGATGGCTTGAGGATCCATACTAGGTGTATGGGCATTGATGGATTGAGGTATAATACCCAACGTATGATACACGTTATGCAGGATGTAGTGGCTCCCAGAACTTCCTCGTTACTTTTGGTTGTGTGTATGGTTGGGTGTTTTTCCCTGGTGTTTGTGGGCAAGCCATTGTGGTGCACGAGGTGCAGATTGTGGTGCTTCGCCTAGGTGTCAGCGGGAAAGCCTCTTTAGAGAGAGATTCTTAGGATGTGCGATGTTGTGGCAAATAGGAAAACCTGTGGGGAAGTAGTAGCACGGTAACCTTGATATTCTTTACTATATGCTACATTCTTGTATGCATTACTTGGTGAGAGTTTCCATGGTGAGGTTGGGAACATAGTATACCTGTTTAGGTGACGAGTTAGTTTCACTTGTTGTTCACTGTTATTTAGCATGCTTTCATTTCTTTTCCACGAGAGTCTTTGGAGAGGATCCTACGGAGTATACTGTTATAATCTCCTTATGTATATATAAACTGTTTTCAGGTCACATGGAGTTGGTTGGAGATCAAGATGGTTTATACGAGCTTGGGGTTGCAGGAGCTGTTCGGGAATGTGGTTGCTACTGTTTTTCTTTCTTTTGGGTACTTACAGATTTTTCTCTTCCAGTTGTAGTACTTTTGCATGACATTTCATATATGAACTTTTGTGTCTTTTATATTCCAGTTCTGAGTTGGAGTTGATTAGTGTCTATATCATCTTTCTCCTCCTCATATGTTCTCTTAGAGGGTAATTCCTCCCATTTGTGTGTTTATCATACCCTTGGTTCTATTCACCAACCTGGGGTCTACTGGAGGTGGGACTCGGGGGTCATTATCTCTCTTCTAACATTGTCGGCCCAGGAGGGGTAAACTTTGTGGGGAGGGGGTCATGACAGTGCATCCAATTTTATCTAATATGTATCATTCCTTGATTTGGTAGTTGTGGTGGATTAGGATAAATGGGTTAATAGCTAGGTTCATGGTATGTTGTTTCATCTATTACCATGTTATAGAAATGAAACGTGTTCAGGGAGGGTTTTTTATAACTTTATATCTCTGTCACGACCCGTCCTCGTGGCCCATGCCGTGACTACCCCAATCCCACATTCCATAGGCCAGGGGCTGGCGACTAGCACCAAAGGCGTAAATCCTGATAACTGGGAAGGCATTTCCTTTATAAAAGTAAACAATACACCACGGAGTACAAGCGGAAGTAAAACACTAAGTACAAAGAGAAGTTCTGAAAGGTAAATGGGCCAGAATACAAACCCAAATGAATGTACAACTACAACTGAACAAAGTACAACAGAAAAAGACAACAGCTGGAAAAATGGAAGCGGCTCATGGGTCGTCCACCACAGATCCTACCTGAAGGGTAGGTATAGATAGCCTCCACAATTCTCTCACCCATCAAACTCCTCCGTGTGTCATCTCGTCGCGAAGTCCACCTCCGGATACTGACTCGTCGTGTAGTCCACCTCCGGGTACCGTCCAATCCTCAAACACTCGGTCTCCGTCAGCACTGCTCCTCGTCTGCAACCAACACAACGAGGTACGGGCAAAGCCCGTGCAGGGGTGAGTATAAAGTTACTCAGTAGGGACCCCGAGACCCTCACGGTCTCACTAAAAACCAACAAGGATAACCACAAAGAAGATCTCAACAGATAACCTCTACTTAGGTATATTCCCATGCATATACCTATGTTATCAAGTAACCCATCTCAATCACGAGTAAAACACCAAGATCATGAATTCAACGGATAACCACTACCCAGGTATATGCCCATACATATACCTAAGTTATCAAGTGACCCATCTCAATCATGAGGTAAACACAAAGGTCAAAAGTCTGAGCTCAAACCAGGATTTTAATTATCGAAACTGTAACTACTAAAGAGCCCCGTCTCTGGAGTGTACAGTGGTCCTGTCACGACTCCAAGGTACTGCTCACTAACCTAAGACTGCTGAGGTACTCCTCCTGTCGAGTACTGTGGGACAGCCACCCAAACACAGTAGTGCTTCCCGCCGGGGTATGCCACCCAAACAAAGTAGTGCACACCCCCTAGTAGCCTGTAGAGGTACTCTCCGGACGAGTACCACGGGTCTGCACTGTCACACAGGTAGTGCTCTGTAGTGACCCAAAGCCTGACGTACATGGAAATTACATTAAATTTGTGGAATACTTAGTACATAACAAAAAACACACACACAAGGATCGTAATAGTTTAGTGTCTTTGGAAACTCAGAACGTAATCTTCTAATCGTGGTGAAAGATCTTCAATATCTCCCATAAAGATCTTCCCCTTTTTTTACCTAAAACATTTCTTTATATCTTGGGGAAAAGAAAACATAAAAGGGTGAGCTCAAATGCTCAGTAAGGGTAAAAAAAGAAATATCAATCACATCATATACATAAGAACATAGCTTTTGGAAATCTTAACCTGCAAAAGAGCTCATAATATTATAACATGGGATAAATCAAAGAAGTGAAATGTAATCCCAATAATCACAACATAAAACATGAAACTTTTTGGCATACACACATAATCATCATTTCTTGATAGTCAAGACTCATTGCCAAGACTATCTTAGTGGACAAAGTCCCTTTCTGAACAGAGTCACCCTCGTTTCAGTCCTCTTTCACTGAACCGGTATAACCTACCATTCCAGCCATGTCTATCTCATTAGATATAAAATCTTTACCCAATGAATTGGAGGGAGATATAGGTCCCACCCATCTTATAATGAATCCTTTCTTATGTGTGCCACATAATCATAAATCATACATCATCGCATAACAGATGTAACAAAAATGGGATTCTTGAAACATCATGACATCATAAAACAAATCATATAAGGTAAATGACTTCATAAAAATAATTCCCTCACAACATAATCAAATCAATGTAATAATAGGGATAAAAACCGAACCCTTTTTTATCTTAGATGGAAAATAATTTTGATAAAACACTTGAACTCCATTCTTGAGGAAAATATCCTTTATTCTTCAAAAACACTTTTCTTTTCTTAAAATGTCATACAATTATAAAATAAAAGAAGTTGATTAAAAATAAACTTGAAAACTTGTAAAATATGCTTCTTGGAAATAATGTTTTAAAATCCATTCATGCCGTATAAGTTAAAAAAACATTCTTCGTACTTTTGTCAGAAAAGTCAAAAAGTACCTCGTATGAAAAAAAACAAAAGATTCCTTTCATATTCTTTACTAAAAACTCACCGAAGGGTAAAATTGGATTTAAACTATTGTAAGTGGATGGAAACAATATTACATATTGAGGGAACATGGATGTGGATGATAAAATACACCCTAGTAAATACCAAAGTATAAACAATCTCGGATAAAAATGAGATTGTGATATTTCCCCTTACCTTAGGTCCGACTTGCTTTGTAAGAGTCTGAACCTCCTGTATAATGATTTAAATAATGTTATTGACTTATTCCAGAATCATAATTATTTTTATGATATCATATATGGTCATATTATTAGCTTCTTAGTAGTAATATTTCATTGCTACTTGTTATTCGGGTGTTTATAACTTTTTGTTCATATACGTGTTTTGTTGAAGAAGTTATTATTCTTATCTTTATGTTATAGATACCTCATTTAAAAAATGGTATTAGTGTAGTATATATCATATTCATTCATTCAATTCATTTATATAATCATTATGAAATTACGATCATGTAGAACGAGTCGCATCACATCGTGGAGACGGTATTCCGTACGTACGCACGAGTGATGATATCGTTCCTATGATCGTGGAATTGTATTAGAGTATATATATATAATTTCAGTATCAATATTACTTTATAATAATCATAAATATTTACTCATTACACCATTATACCCATCCTTGTAAGGTGATGGTGGAAAATAGATTACACCACGGCGTGGAGACGGTATTCCGTACGTACGCACGCGCGGTGATTTCATTTTTCCGTATGATGGATAGATGGTTAAATAGGGTTTTTTCATACTTATAATAACATATCAGTATATTAGTGATACTGATGTTATTACTTAATAATGAAACAACTAATTAAGAAGAATTTGAAGAAGAATGAAATTAGAAAGGATCGGTAATGGATATTACCTCTTCTTTGAAGTGCTTCTTTGAGACCTCCTTTTAGGGCACTAAAATTGGTCTTTTAAGAAGACCAGGACCTCTAGGATGATACTAGGGAAGTGGAGAGAAGATTTTGGTAGGGGTTGGCCGAGCTTGAATTCTCAAATTGGTGTGACGAGGAGAGGGAGGAGGTGCCCTTTTATAAGGGAGGAGAGGGGCACCTTTGGAATAACTAAAAATATTAATTTATTATAATGCCAAATTCGGTTTTAAATAGATCCAAATTGATTTATTTCGAAGCTAAGGTGGGGATGGGTAGAAATAATTTCATCCAATAGTATTTAGACAAGTTTATGTTATTATTTTAACCTTATCAATTAGATTTAACTCTAAGTTAAATAATTTAACTTTTACCGTGTATTTTTGTTTTCTTACACTATATGGTTAATAAACTTATTATATCATGCCAATAGAACCCCAATTTGTTTATTGTCCATATATATAACCTTATATAAGTCATTTGGCAGAACCTTAGATTTTTAATAATAATATAACAATTAATAATATAATATTTGTTTTAAAAACAATTTTATGTCAATTTTGACACTATTTAGTAATTGATTTTTGAGAAAATCATAACAGAATGATAATTTAGAAAAAAGTTACTTAAATTAATATTAACATGTAATATTAACCTATAAAATTAGTGGAATTTATAAAATGTCTCAAATTATACTTATTTAGACATTTATAATATCAATTATTGTAATTTTTCACTATTATGGTAATTACTGCATCATCATTGTGTCATAAATAAATTGCATTATTTAAAGTCTAAAAATTACAAATAAAATACCATTATGTAGAAAAACTTTTTATCTTTCTAATTAATATTTATAGTAGAATTTATCTTATGTATAACCCCATATTAAAAATGTTTTACTTATTAAACATTGATTTTAACTATTTTAACCCTTCTTTAAATAAATTAATAATAAATGTCCTAATCTAATCCAAGTTGGCCTAAGTGGTCATATATTATTCCTAAGACTGTTTTTGGTCGAATTACACTTGTCCAATAGAGTTAGGACATGTGTTAGGGTAATAATAATATCATTTTTACCCTTAATTATAATATTTACTTTTAACCGTGGTAAATAAAAGTAAAAAGTTACTATTCACCAAAAATTATTTTCATCTCATTGAACCACATTTTACCTACTGACATCAACCGTGTCTCTCGGATTTTTGAAATTCCATTCACAGAAGCGGAAAAATTAAGATTTATGAAAAAATAATTTTTTTAACTACCACTTAGTAGTTTCACTATTCATTAAAAATTGATGTTTTTCAGAAAAATGCCAAAATTTCACCCTAAGATATAATTGATATTCCGAATTCAAAAAAGATTTCTATTTTAAAAAATTCCCAACATATAAGTTGCATTAATTAATTTTATAATTAATTTCCGCTGTCACAACAAGTAGCGTGTTTTTAAGAGATAATAATTATCAAAAGATTAACACTTGTTTATGTCTGGTGTAAATGTGAAATTACATCCAATGAACAACATTGTATTGAATTGTAAAAATATATTCAAAATATACTTTAAAACCACTCAAATTAATAATTTATCACTATTAATTATTTCGATTAAAAAAGTTGTTTTTAATTATAATTTAGTAATTTTCACTATTCATCAAAATATGAAAGTTATCTAAAAGTACCAAAATTTCACTTAGGCTAAATTTGATACTCCGAATCCAAAAATGAAGTCCATTTTGAGAGATAAAATTTCTAAAATTTTATGTGGTGGTTATTACTATTCTTAACGGCTAGTTTTAATAATATTTTAATAGCATATCGTTGTTTAGTGAAACTCAGTATTACGTACTACACACGCTATCGAGGAAGGTCACGATTGCGTGTAATGCAAGGAAAGTAAAGGATGTGTGTTGTGCAAGCTACTTTTGGTGTAGCGTACAACACAAGACATTAATAAAATTAAAAAGAATATTTTTCATAAAATCTCAGGCTGTTACATTCTACCCCCCTTAAAATGAATTTCGTCCTCAAAAATCGTCGGGGTTATAAATGGTTTACTACTCGAAAGTTTCTTTAATAGAAACCCATATCGTAAAAAGGAATACCAAAACATGGATTTAAAAACTAAAGTATTAAATGTAACAATTACCCAAATAAACTAATCATTGGGTTTCGACATAGGTGAAAATATGGATATGGAAGAGAAATCTAACCATCATGTTTTGATGGAAAGTGGTAGAGAACATGGCTATGGAAAAGCCAGTAAACACAAATCCATATATTTGTGATGATATAAGGTACCATCTGATTCATCAGGTATAAGATCACTAGGACAACATTTTTGGTTTTCAAGATCATTTCCCTAAAGTTGAAAATTTGAATTAGAATAAATACTTACTTTATTTTGGTACAATCTCACTGTTGTTCGTTCCTTGAACAATTTCCACTTCATCTCTTAAATAAATGAAGTTGAATTTTTTATTCGTGAAGTGTTAGTAGATCAAGTGATAGAATGACGGGTCATTCCATCTGTCTCAAACAAAAGGTTAGCAAAAATTATATACATAAGTCGATCTATAGTGAGATTAATCATATATGGTTCCGAAAATGGACTTATACTTCATATATCATACTGCTTAATATAATAAAACTAGTTTCTACTACACAAGGACTTCCTGTAGGCCAGTGTTAGGCAATAAAGGCCAGTCGCACTTCGATTGTGGGTTCGATTTCCACAGCCTTGTCCAACGCGATGGGCTGTCGCCCGTCCTGCAGGTTATCCTTTTTCTAAAACTATATTACTATAACATCCCATCAATAATATCGAAAAACTTTTATCCTTAAACAATACTAACTTATGTCCAACATAATCCATTTCAATATTTAGTCTTATCCATAATACTGCAGTCCACTCTCATAACATAGTGAAAACGATTACCAGAGATTTAACACCATCATCGATCCCCATATATCAGAAGATATGTTTTGTTGGTCACATTCCAAACATTAAAAGTCCTTAATCATGTATTCTCTTGAATACCTTAGTGAAAACATGAATTTAGTTAAAATTTAACAATTTCCACATAACAAAATCCTCAAAATTCTATATACTCAAACCATGATATCACTTAGTCCTTATATCAATCATGAGCTCATGAATACTGTTAAACTTTTCATTTTCTCGTTTTCCCTTCATTATGCGCATATGATCTTATTTCCAAAAATATCTCAATAACTTTGAATACCACATTAGACCAATACATAAATATTCCAATAGTCCATGATACAATATTATTTTGGAATCCCATTACATAAACACTTAATCATTCCACCACATCATTGTCATATTCAACATCGCCAATAGTGATCGCATGTGACTTCCCATTGTCCTTTGCCATCAGTGGATGCTCATGTTGATCATCACTAACCCTTGGATTAGGGCATTTATTAGCATAATGCCCCATTTCCTTGCACTTGAAGCATTGAAGTGTTGGTGGTGTGTTCTCTGCAGTGTTTGCTTTACTCACATCATTAGAAACCCTTTTTCCATTACTTCGACATTCAGCTGCTCGATGACCTTCTTTTCCACACTTAAAACATTTTCTAGTCCCTTTAAGACAATCTCCACCATGCTTCTTTCCACACTTTGTGTATAAGGAAACATTCATCTTCTTTCCACCATTATTCTGAGATTTCTCCTTGAACTCCATCTTTCGTTTCTTGTCAAAACCATGATATGGATATGTAACACCAACTTCCATTTCTACCATGATAGCACAATGCACAATTTCTTCATAGTTACTGAAGTCTCTTATAGCTAATGCCCTTCGAAAACTTGGTTTTAAGCCACTGAAAAATCGATCAACTTTACTTTCAGGTTGGATGATAATGCCATATGCATACCTTGCAAGTCTTGTAAAATTTTCTTCGTATATACCAACAGATTCATCATCCTTCTGCTTTAGCTCAAGAAACTCCTTTTCCATCTTTGTTCGAAGAAAACGAGGGAAGTTATTAATGAAAAACAAGTTCTTGAACTCGTCCCATTCCATGGACACAATTTCATCTCTTGGCCTCGTATTCTTGATAAGATTCCACCATTGATCAGCTTCACCTTCCAAACGATATACTGCTAAGATGACTTTATCATGTTCAGAACATTGAAGAACTGAAAATATCTTTTCAGTAGTACTGATCCATTGTTCAGCAAAAAGTGGATCAGAAGACCCACTGAAAGAAGGTGGATGTTGCCTTATGAAGGACTCAATAGAATATTGTTCCCTTCTCTGCTCATTTGGAAGTCCAGAATGATTCATAACTTGTGTAAGTATAGCAATAAGATTTTTCACTCCATGTCCCATAACATTTGTTTGTTCAAGAGGACAATCATTGCATTGTCCATTGCATTGATCAACACGGTTCTTTCGGGTTCCAGCCATCGTCTAAAACCCAAAAAGAATAGTGTAAGAGGCAAAAATCATGCTAGGGAAAACAACATAATAAAGGGGGAATACCCTTAATATCTAACATCTTATGTTATATTCTATGATCGTTACCGTAGTTCTAGGACTATATCATATACGTATACTTATCCTTAGAGACATCCCGAGACATAGATTAGAAATATCTCTAGGGGTCTCACTAACGTTCTCACATCCTAGTTTCCAAAGGATGACTAAACATTTCCTCTGATACCAACTGTAGAGACCCAAAGCCTGACGTACATGGACATTACATTACATTTTCAGAATACTTAGTAAATAAAAAAACACACACACACAAGGATCGTAATAGTTTAGTGTCTTTGGAAACTCGGAACGTAATCTTCTAATCATGGTGAAAGATCTTCAATATCTCCCATAAAGATCTTCCCCTTTTTTACCTAAAACCTTTCTTTATATCCTGGGGAAAAGAAAACATAAAAGGGTGAGCTCAAATGCTCAGTAAGGGTAAAAAAAAGAAATTTCAATCACATCATATACATAAGAACATAGCTTTTGGAAATATTAACCTGAAAAAGAGCTCATAATATCATAACATGTGATAAATCATAGAAGTGAAATGTAATCCCAATAATAACAACTTAAAACATGAAACTTTGTGGCATACACACATAATCATCATTTCTTGTTAGTCAAGACTCATTGCCAAGACTATCTTAGTGGACAAAGTCCCTTTCTGAACCGAGTCACCCTCGTTTCAGTCCTGTTTAACTGAACCGGTATAACCTACCATTCCAGCCATGTCTATCTCATGAGATATAAAATCTTTACCCAATGCATTGGAGGGAGATATAGGTCCCACCAATCTTATAATTAATCCTTTCTTATGTGTTCCACATAATCATAAATCATACATCATCTCATAACACATGTAACAAAAATGGGATTCTTGAAACATCATGACATCATAAAAAAAATCATATAAGGTAAATGACTTCATAAAAATAATTCCCTCTCAACATAACCAAATCAATGTAATAATAGGGATAAAAATAGAACCCTTTATTATCTTACATGGAAAATAATTTTGATAAAACACTTGAACTCCATTCATGAGGAAAATATCCTTTCTTCTTCAAAAACACTTTTCTTTTCATAACATGTCATACAATTATAAACTAAAATAACTTGATTAAAAATAAACTTGAAAACTTGTAAATGAAGCTTCTTGGAAATAATGTTTTAAAAATCCATTCATGCCGTATAAGTTAAAAAATCATTCTTCGTACTTTTGTCGGAAATGTCAAAGAGTACCTCGTATGAAAAAAAACGACAAAAGATTCCTTTTATATTATTTACTAAAAACTCACAGAAGGGTAAAATTGGATTTAAACTATTGTATGTGGATGGAAACAATATTATATATTGAGGGAACATGGATGTGGATGATAAAATACAACCCAGTAAATACCAAAGTATAAACAATCTCGGATAAAAATGAAATTGTGATATTTCCCCTTACCTTAGGTCCGACTTGCTTTGTAAGTGTCCGAACCTCCTGTATAATGATTTAAATAATGTTATGGACTTATTCCAGAATCATACTTATTTTTATGATATAATATATGGTCATATTCTTAGCTTCTTAGTAGTAATATTTCATTGCTACTTGTTATTCGGGTGTTTATAACTTTTTGTTCTTATAGGTGTTTTGTCGAATAAGTTATTATTCTTATCTTTAGGTTATAGATACCTCATTTCCAGAATGGTATTAGTGTAGTATATATCATATTCATTCATTCAATTCATTTATATAATCATTATGAAATGAAGATCATGTAGAACGAGTCGCATCACATCGTGGAGACGGTATTCCGTACGTACGCACGAGTGATGATATCGTTCCTATGATCGTGGAATTGTGTTGGAGTATATATATATTATTTCAGTATCAATATTACATTATAATAATCATAAATATTTACTCATTACACAATTATACCCATCCTTGTAAGGTGATGGTGGAAAATAGATTACACCACGGCGTGGAGACGGTATTCCGTGCGTACGCACGCGCGGTGATTTCATTTTTCCATAGGGTGGATAGATGGTTAAATAGGGTTTTTTCATACATAAAATAACATATCAGTATATTAGTTATACTGATGTTATTACTTCATAATGAAACAACTAATTAAGAAGAAGTTGAAGAAGAAATAAATTGGAAAGGATCGGTAATGGATATTACCTCTTCTTTGAAGTGCTTCTTTGAGACCTCCTTTTAAGGCACTAAAATTGGTCTTTTAAGAAGACCATGACCTCTAGGATGATACTAGGGAAGTGGAGAAATGATTTTGGCAGGGGTTGGCCAAGCTTGAATGCTCAAATTGGTGTGACGAGGAGAGGGAGGAGGTGCCCTTTTATAAGGGAGGAGAGGGGCACCTTTGGAATAACTAAAACTATTATTTTATTATAAAGCCAAATTCGGTTTTAAATAGACCCAAATTGATTTATTTCGAAGCTAAGGTGGGGATGGGTAGCAATCCTCTCATACAATAGGATTTAGACAAGTTTAGGTTGTTATTTTAACCATATCAATTAGATTTAACTCAATGTTAAATAATTTAACTTTTACCGTGTCTTTTTGTTTTCATACACTATATGGTTAATAAACTTACTATATCAAGCCAATAGAACCCAAATTTGTTTATTTTACATATATATAACCTTATAAAAGTCATTTTTAAGAACATTAGATTTTTAAGAATAAAATAACAATTAATAATATAATATTTGTTTTAAAAACTATTTTATTTCAATTTTGACACTATTTAGTAATTGATTTTTGAAAAAATCATAACAGAAAGATAAGTTCGAATAAAGTTAATTAAATCCATACTAACATGTCATATTAACCTATAAAATTAGTGTAATTCCTAAAATGTCTCAACTTATACTTATTTAGGAATTTATAATATCAATTATTGTAATTTTTCACTATTATTGTAATTACTGCATCATCATTGTGTCATAAATAAATTGCATTATTTAAAGTCTAAAAATTACAAATAAAATAGAATTATGTATAAAATCGGTTTAGCTTTCTAATGAATATTTATAGTCGAATTTATCTTATTTATATACCCATATTAAAAATGTTTTACTTATTAAACTTTGATTTTAACTATTTTAACCCTTCTTTAAATAAATTAATAATAATTGTCCTAATCTAATCCAAGTGGGCCTAAGTGGTCATATTTTATTCCTAAGATTGTTTTTGGTCGAATTACACTTGTCCAATAGAGTTAGGACATGTGTTAGGGTAATAATAATATCATTTTTACCCTTAATTACCCTATTTACTTTTAACCGTGGTAAATAAAAGTAAAATGTTACTATTCACCAAAAATTATTTTCATCTCATTAAACCACATTTTATCTACTGACATCAACCGTGTCTCTCGGATTTTTTAAATTCTATTCATAGAAGCGGTAAAATTAATATTTATGAAAAAATAATTTTTTTAACTACCACTTAGTACTTTCACTATTCATCAAAAATTGAAGTTTTTCAGAAAAATGCCAAAATTTCACCCTAAGGTATAATTGATATTCCGAATTCAAAAATGATTTCTATTTTACAAAAATTCCCGAAATATAAGTTACATTAATTTATTTTATAATTAATCTCCACTGTCACAACATGTAGCGTGTTTTTAAGAGATAATAACTATCAAAAGATTAACACTTGTTTATGTCTGGTGTAAATGTGAAATTACATCCAATGACCAACATTGAATTGAATTGTAAAAATATATTATAAATATACTTTAAAACCACTCAAATTAATAATATATCTCTATTAATTATTTCGATTAAAAAAGTTGTTTTTAATTATAATTTATTAATTTTCACTATTTCATCAAAATATGAAAGTTATCCGAAATGTACCAAAATTTCACCTTAGGCTAAATTCGATACTACGAATCCAAAAATGAAGTCCATTTTGAGAGCTAAAATTTCTAAAATTTTAAAAGGTGGTTATTACTATTCTTAACGGCTAGTTTTAATAATATTTTAATAGCATATCGTTGTTTAGTGAAACTCAGTATTACGTACTACACACGCTATCGAGGAAGGTCGTGATTGCGTGTAATGCAAGGAAAGTCAAGGATGTGTGTTGTGCAAGCTCCTTTTGGTGTAGCGTACAAAACAAGACATTAATAAAATTAAAAAGAATATTTTTCATAATATCTCGGGTTGTTACATGCTTCGTCTTCCATGGGTCTGCACCTCACAAAGTAGTGCTCCATCCACTGGGCTAGTCAACTCACTCCAAGTCGAGTCGGTCAGGCAGTCGTCAGGTCTCCTTCGGCTACACGGTCTCCGTACTCTGCACGCTCGTCTCTGGGAGGGTCCGCTCCACGAGCTACAGGTCGATACTCAATGTATCTCAAAGTCCCACGAATAAGTATCTCAAAGGACCGCCTCGTCATAGGGGTCTCAATGTAATAGACGGCGCGTCAATCAGACACCTAGTCTATGAGTTATTATCCTTATCATCCCAGGGGCCTGGTTGGTTTCGTGTGCAAACCTACACGGCCATATCTCAAATGTACCCCAAAATACCATAGGGTAAACTCATAGGGACCGTTTCTCCACGTGATCACCATCACCTCTAACGGTTCGTCAAACGGACGTCCAGTATGAAAGTTTTCAGCTTTTCCGTTCCAGGGGCCCGGTTGGATTTCGGGTAAAATCCAACCTGGCCACTATCCAACAGAAACCAAAACTTGGGAAAAGTATGTCAAATGTTCCGTCTCATCAACAGGAATTCAACGAGATAGATGACGCGTCAATCGGACGCCCAGTCTGTGAGTTATTGGCTTTTTCATTCCAGGGGCCCGGTTGGTTTCATGAGCGAACCAACCTGACCTCACTCTGACGGCATCCAAATCAAGATATGAGTAAGCCAAAATATCCATCTCACCTAGAGGAATCCATCAAAGTCGACGAAACGTCAATCGGATGTCCGGAGCTCAAGATATGAGTGCTTCTGCTCCAAGGGCCCGGTTGGTTTCGTATCCGAACCAACCCGACCGAACCCAAAGTATTCCTAAACATTTAGTATAATATACCGAAATGACCTTCTCATTCCATAGATTTCTACGCAACAAATGGTGCATCGATCGGAGGTCCGTAGCCCAAGATATGGGCAAAAGACCAAAGAGGGTCTGAAAACGGGGGGGTCTGGGCCCAGACCCACCCGGCCCGACCCCCCTGGGTCGTCTGGAACTGGTTCGACCTGACCTGGGACCGACCCGGCTAGGCCCGTCCTAGATCAGCCAGTGCGGCCGAGTGGAAGCCGTGGGTGGGGTGAGTGGTCCCCCCCCCCCCCCTCGCCGCTAATTGAAGCTGGCGGCAACTGCCGCTGCCAACCTTCCTGCGGCGCGCCGTCACCACCTTCCGCAGACCACCGGACGCGCTCCGGTGGTCTGTTTCTCCTGCCGTCTTCACCAACGGTCCTCCCAGGACCCGACCATCACTGTGAAGGGATTCAAACTCCATATCGGTTTGCTTCATCATCGTCTGTTGATCCGCATATCGATAAACAAGCTTCGGAGGGTTGTTGGGCCGTGTTTGTTCGGCCCGCGTCCTCTGCGTTAGGTGTTATCAATTGGATAATAGTAAACACTTGATTTTAATCATTGATGAGGGTATAATTTATCCAAAATAAATTATATGAATGCCTTGGAATAAAAAACACATGCACAAGAGTTTAAAATTTGAATACGCGTCATGACGACGTCGTGCATTCTTGCCACTCGATCCCGTGCGGCATGACGATGTCGCGCATCCTTGCCGCTCGATCCCGCGTAGTGCGACGACACCGCGTCAATTTCATTCGATCTGCAACAACAAGAAAAACAAAAAGGGAGGCGGATGGTCGTGTTTGTGTGGTCTGTCCTCCTCCCGTTAACTGATATGATGTGGTCCAAATGTCGCGGATAAAAGACCGAAGAGAATCACGTAAGGAAAATCACGTAAACCCCCAACCTCGAGTGCGGCTTGAACGAGGTTTTCGTCGCGGAGAATTTCGTCACCGAGAAACCGTCGCGGGAAGAGATGTCGCGGAAAGTGGATTTGAAGACGTTGACATAGATTGTCCGATTTGGAACATCGTCTCCCTTCCTTTGATGTGGGAAGAAGAACGAAGGGTGGCGCGTCGCGGGTATGGCGTCGCGGTAAACGGTCTCCGAGGGCTCAGCGTTCTTCATTGCGAATCTTCCGTTCTTTGCGTTCTTTGTTGAAGATGAACAAGATGATCTCTAAGCTCCTTGCCTTCTTTTTCCCCCATGTCCTCTCAAGCAACAAAGGAACTAACCCAAAATAAATTAAGCCACACTTAATTTATTAACTCGACATGGCTTTTGAAATTCAAGTGTTTGAATTCCAAAAACATACATTAAACTCACTACATTAATGTCATAAGTTATTAACTTAATTTAACAATGTTAATGGTGAATTGAGGGGGTAAGAGGATATGAAGGGGTGGGGTTCGTGGGGGCCCCACCACCCTCATAACCTCCGAAGGGAGGTTGGGTAGTTACCCAACTTCCTTCCAATGGATTAAACACTTAGAGTAAAATAAAAATTGTTGTTAAATTTTTATTTTTAATTTCCACAATTTTTATCAACTTCTCTCAAGGAAACACTACTCCGGAATAGGCATTCATAAGCAAATACCGGCGCTTCGGTTCCATCGGTGCCCTCAGAATTTGATTCCGAGCACCGGTTCAAAAGTTAGAAATTCCCACTCGTTTGTTCACTGAACGTACCCGAGCTAAACTTCGGAAAATGATTTCGGGCACACCGGGCCTCAGAATCAAGCGCCGTCAGAAACTGAGTTCTTGTAAAATCCCAAAGAAAATTTAGAAAAAATTTCCCTTGAAATTTCTGGTTCATTACAATCTCCTTTATTGGAATTGGTTGGGCATATCAATGGATTTATAAATTAGGTTACCATTATACCAAGGATGATATGATGCTACATGGGTCATCATGGACTGTCCAGTAAATTCATCCCATTTTCTCTTAGTTCAATATTAGAGTCCCCTATAAATCCTATAGAGATAAAACATTTGAAATTTGGTGAGAATCCATGGGGTACCAAGGACCATAATCTTTGATCTAGATCCTCAATCACCCTATGAGTTTGGAGAGGATTAATAAATGATTTTGGCTCTCAGATACTCCCTAGCACTAATTATTCATCCCTAGATGGATGAGTAGTTGTATAATATAATCCTAACATTTTAGGATGTGTTTCGGTGTTGCGTATATAATTTTATGGGGTCGTGGGTAATAAATATTGCAGTGTTTGAGTTTTCCTACAACTATAACTGTCACCCATCCATCAGTATGGATTCATTTGAGGAATTTAATAGATAAATGTATCAATCATAATGGTTTTCAACAACATTTTGGGAGATATTAGTCTTTGGTCACAATGTTGTGAAGATTGTGATAGAGATTATCAAGATGTTTTGGGAGTAGATGATGGTCTAACACAACCTCCATAAATTTATACTTATCGTAGTTAAAGACCAATTGAGTTTGAGGGTGGAGGAAATTTTTTCTTGGGTGTTTCCTTTCACTGAGGGTAGTTGAGTTTTGGTTGGGGGTGTAATTTGCCTCCAAATTTTTTCAATGCTTTTGAGGTGCTGAAGGGGATTAGTGAGGTGGGATATTGGTATACACAACCATTAAGACTTGACATGATCCAAAATACATTCCTTGATTCAAATATTTTTTTATAACCATTATGATTACTCTTGTTCCATCAACTGAGAGAGTATTATATTTAGAACGATGCATAGTTCATGGAGAAACAGTTCATTTATAGGATCATTAAGTGAAGGTGTTGTGTGGATGTCTTATTCTCCTAGATTTTATGTTATAAGGGAAAATTGTTTAGAGATTATTAATTTTGGGTGTGTTACATGTTTGGTCTTCTAGTTTTTTTTATTTTGGTCGGTGATCATGATTTGGTAATAATAATATCACTTACAGGTATCCATTTAGTAGTTTTTTGGACCATTATCGTATCCTAGATTTTAGGGTATATAATTGATTCTATAATATGAGAACTATTAAAGGGGTATCTAATATAATATCCTCGATATTAGCGCTGGATACATTGGGTGGATTTGGGTAATTGTTGCATCAGGAAAATAAACAAGTTGAATATGGCTGAGGTGGAGATAAAATATCATCTAGAGGAGGATCATGTATTTTTTAATTAGGGTACATTGGGTAGTAGAGTCCATTACAACAATAAAGAGGTCCTACAACATTGATGCTTTGGATGAGGGGTTTGGGTGGATCAGTTGATTCTCTATGACTATGGTGTGTGTGTGATATATTCAATGGTACAACATTATATATGAGTTTTCTAGTGTAAAGTATTTAATGATTCATGGAAAATGAAGGGGGTAGATTTAAATTGTCTCTTCCTCCAGAGAGGTGGATACGACAAGTAATAAATCTATTTTGTAGGGTCTTGGAGTAGCTGGTTTTTTATATTTATAAAATTTATAGGTGATTTTGGAATGGTTCATTGGTTTAAACATATTCATACCCTAATAAAATATAATCTAGTAACAGAATACACCATGGATTTTGTATGTGGTTAGAGTTGGGTGTGACTCTATAATATCCCTTGGTGTTGTATTATAGTGTATGCAAATAACCATTTTCATTGTAGAATTGTTTGTGGTGATACACCATGGTTCTCTAAAAATATATAGGCACATATTACTAAAATCTTTTGAAACATATAACTATCCCAAAATCTCCTGAAACTATTGATAGAACTAGGATCATATTTTCAAGGTATTGAACTTATTTTCTACACCTTATACTGATAGACTATGGTGTGTAATTCTCAGAAATCTAAGGATAGATCAGGTTACATTCTCTCTTATTTTTATTCTATTTTCTTATCTGAAGTAGGATATGTTATTAAATAAGTAATTTTTTGGATGTGGTTATTTATTGGGGATGATTTGTAACATTATGTTCTTGGTTGTTACAACCTTCAGGGTGTGGTTTTATTCTTGTGGTTATTTTTTTTCCAAACCTTATCATTGCATAGTGATTTAGAAATCCTAGAATGAGGTGTTAGATCTTTTTCTCACTTCATTTAGAATATCTATGATATTATCATTTCTTTTCCCTTTGTTTTTATAGTGAGGAATAACTATATAAAAAGAATTAACCTGAAATAATTAAATAAATTGGGAAGGATATATTCACTTGTGTTTACTAGTTTCTTATTATTCCCTTTAATGTTCCTATCATTGAACGTGAATTTTACTATGATGAACATGTTTTTGTATTCATTTAATTATAAAACCATACTATTATTTATTGTTTTAACTGATCTTTTTAAAATGATAATAACTTATATGTGACTAACGAACCAATTGTGTGTGAATTAGGAAATTCTATAATGACACCCATGCAATAGATGATGAAATTTTATTAGATAACCCTTTAAAATAATTTTAGTAATTTTGGAAGTTGGATTTTATAATATGAGTATTTCTGTTATTAATGTGGTTTTAACATATGAATTTTTAAATCTAATGAGGTTTTTATGGTGATTGTGATGCATGGTTCATGAGCGGATAATGTTAAGGTAACAAGGTTTCAGTTAGTTTTTTCATGAGATATTATGAGGTATGATTTGTGTTTATTAGTTGATAGATGTTGATATGTGATTTTTTGATATACTAAGGTAACCTTGGGGTTTCATGTTTCCTTTTTCATTGAGTGGTGGATGGGATCTTATGTTGTGGAATGTGTTGAAGTTTCCTAGAAGTTATATTATATGGTTAGTAGTGATAAAACTATAAATGAATGGGATATAATTAAATGAGAGTGTATTAGAGTTCATTATGTTTTGATTTTTTAATGAATAAAATGCTGATAATGTGTTAGGTTAAAAAGCTTTAGTGGATGAAATTAATTTAAGGTTGTTCTTGAGAGTGGGTTTTCATTAAATATGAGATATTTTGGTTGAATAAATAGAAAATTATTGTTAACTAATGAATATATAAATTATTGATTCTATTAACAAATAATAGAATTTTGGTGTGTATGTGGTTGTTCTATGTGATGAGATGCATTTATTGATGGTTGTATTTCATGGAATGCATCATGGGATAAAGGTTTTATTTTGGGATATTCCAATACAATTTTATATAGATCCATCACCTAGGAAGTATGAGAGGATATTTGTTCATTTATTTTCATGATATTTCTACATGAACCTCATATGAGTCATCCAATTTATATTGATTTCCACTATGCGTCTTGGTTTCTATGTGTTTACCTACTCTCCCTTATATATTAGAGATGGTTGACTAGTTTTTGGTGAGGCCATGATATGATGACTCAGTTATTGGAAATTCCTAGTGATGATTAATTAGTTAATGGATATCCATGGTATGTTTAATCAATTGGTGGAGATGATTAGAGATGAAAACTTAGTCGGTGGTGATTCCTAGTGAATGTGGGTTAATTTTTGGTATTTCCAAGTGATGAGGGATTAGTTGATGGTTATTATTTGAGATAGAAATTTAGTTAGTGGGAAAACATAGTGGTTATTCGTTGTGACTATGAGGAAATGTTTTATGTGATTAATGTTGTGGTCCATTCATGGTTGGAGGAATGCATAGGGGTGATGACCTTTTTTTTATGATACTCTAATTCAATGGATATGGGATTCATGGATATCGATGATGTCATGGATCTATATGATTTATGTGTAAGTGGTTTCAAGTTACCTTGAATTATTTTATATTTATATGCTCTTTTTACATTGGATGATTTATATGGTGAGTGATCCTTGGTGTGGTTCATGTGGATTAGTTGACAATTGTAGGTACTTGTTACTTCATCTTTTCATTCAGTAGTACATTAGTATCCAGCTTCCACATTTTCACATAACAAATAGGGTATGATCATATTTATTATTTGTGTTATAATCCACTATGTATATACAACCATTTTTTTTGGATTCTGGAAGTGTTTTTGTGATTAATATAGACACTAATGGCATGGTGGTTGGATTTTCAATGTAGTCTTTTCATTTAGATATCCCTTGGTACTATTTTATTTAGTGTTTTTTTGTAGCATTAAATTCATTGAGGGATGATAATTATTTTTTATTTATGTTACATATGGTTGATTAGTGGTTTGAATCATATCTATTTCCCTTGGATTCTCTTTTGTTGCTAATTCCACCCATTTTATGTTTTGTGACCTTTGGTTCTAGTCACCAACCAGAGGCATATTGATGGCTGGTTTAGGAGATCACTCATTATATTTTTATTGTCTAAATAGGGGTACTACTATAGGTGGGGTTACAGTACATCATTCAATGTTCATGAGTTCACCATCTCGTAAATAATCAAGGTTCTCTAATCATAAATCTATAATTTATTTTTTGTTCCTTTTTACATACCATGATATGTATGAGTATGATTTATAAAAACTAATTTTTTATTTGTTAGTTAGTGATTACATAATCATTGAATGGGATTTATCTTAATAATGATTTTTTATAAAATTCATCTACATAATTATAAATATAGTATAAATTTATCATAAATACCGTATATATATATATATGTCTATTTGGGTGTATTTTTATAACTATAAATCATAAAAATAACATTTCATCATTCATGTTAGTTGATACATTGACCCTGAACAGAAAAATCCTATAATAAAAGAATGAGTTAGATTATATCATTATATTATATAAATATCAATTATATTAAAGAAAAAATGAATTAACTTCATCATATTGGTGCATGAAATCAATTTTTGAGGTAAATGGATAAAATAATGGAAATTATAATGTTAAAGATAGTAATTATGTTGAGGTTTATAATCATCCCTTGATGGAATTATTTGAATTATGTGATTTTTAAAGTATTCATGCAACTAGAGGCCCTTATACGAGATAAATGATTATCACATCTAGAAATTTTTAGGTACTTTGGAGGAAACCTAACAAGTGGTGTTGTATTTAAGGGGTGAAGGAGGGTTCCATTTATAGATGATTTTGAGTCACATATTTTTAAATTTATTTTCCTTAATGTAGTATGAATGGTATTTTCCATAGAAAGTGAATCAATATGGGAAAATAATGAATTTTCGTTAGGAATTCCATGATCAAAGAATTTATCTAATAATTTTTATAGTAATAGTATAACCTTGATAAATTATTATACCATTTACCTTATTTTACTATTTACCATCATATCTTAATTTTCACCCCAGTTACATTAATGTTTCCCCAAAAAATGGCATTATTCCTCTTAACTAATTTTGATTTGTTAATTCTCAATATGGTATCTTATTAAATTAAAAATACAAATATTATATACAATAAATTAAAATTAAAATATTTAATTCTTATAAGATACAATAAAAATTTACATATCTAACAAATGATGAATTATTTTCTTATTTTTAGTTCCCAATTATTTAATATATATTAATTAATTAATATTAAAAAATTATTAATTAATGAATATTAAACTATTTTATTTTTGAAATTATGTTCATAATATTAATTATAAATAAATATATTTTTTATTAAAAATATAATTATCATATTCCTAATTACATATTGGTAGCATCATATCTCTTACATAAAAAACCACATGAAGACTATATAAGCTCTAACGGAAAGATACGAATATGTTTTAGTCATAGGTTTTGACATAGATAACATGTATCTTTTGTTTATATCCATATTCTAGAACTTATACTATAAAATAATTCATTAAGGCCACAGTTATTGAAGATCATATTGGGATTTGTTCTAGGAAAAACATATGCATTCTACATTATTTTCATGATTAGAAAAAGGATATTCATTTGTACTTTTTCTAATAAAATATTCCATGTATTTTCCCTTTATATGTGAATTTAATTATTAATTATTTATACCTACAATATCAACTGTTATATAATAATCCTCACATAAATAGATTGCTCCATTTTATTACCCTATACAATTTTTATAAACACAATAATATATCCCATAGATCAATTTCAAAAAAATATTATTTTTATATATATGGAATATATATTTATAGTTTATTTATATGACCAATGACACTATATTTTCAATGAATGTATACTATAATGTACTACAAAATATTCCCATTACCATTTTACATTCCTATATATTTCACTACATACTTTTCTAAAATAATTCATTCTAATTTCTTCTTATAAATTACTAAACTATTTCTAATGGTGTATATTTGATTGGTATTTATACATAAAATTAATTTTGTCACTTGTTATTTTCAATAGGATCATTTAATTAAAATAGTTTTTTATTTAATTGGGTTGTTATTCATCATGAATTATTTATACATATTTTGTTAATAAATTGAATTTTATGTTTTTTTATGTTATGTTGTAATATTCATTTGTAATGAAATAAAGTAATTTTTATATAAAATTTACATTTCATGCATGAAAATATATTGAATAAAATGATTTTATTGAATGAAATTTGAAAATAATAGTATGTGGTGTTATACCAATCACATAAAAAATAAATGAAACCATAAAGAACATAAACACTTCCTTGATACCACTTTTAATAACCTACTCTAGACCATCACGTGATACAATCCAAACTACAACATACCATGAGGGTGTTCCATGATCGAAAATGGATAGATATTAACCTTAGTTTTAGGAGTTTTATATTGTGGACAAATATACTATTATAAAATTATAAAATGTATTAATGGTAGATTCTATTAAAAATTCTGAATGAATCACTCGGAAGACATATGTTTCCAAAATATACACTTTTATGACAAGTTTTTAAACAATATAAATATCACAATAGAAAATTATATTTATATGTATCCTTCCAAAAACAACATACTAATAGTTCAAAAAAAGAAAACAAAGAAGAAAAAACATAAAATAATTTTATCTGATATATTTAAAAAAAAATTATGAAAAATTAGTGAGCAGCCAGAAAAATACACCTAGATTTACTCGACATCCATGTTTTGAGAATTTATTTTATAAATAATATATTTTGAATGAATTTTTTAAAATATAAAAATATATTCAATTCCATTCATAATTTTTTTAGTAGAAAATCATTTTATTTAAAAAATACTATATAAAGAAACATAAAAATAAAATTTTTCACACTATGAATTAGATTTCATAACCATCATCATAATATAGAATATTTCTATTACTTAAGAAAGATTAAATACTACTAATATATAATATCATTATAAATATTATATATAAATTCTTAAATCTACAACAATTAATCATTAAAATATTAGAGATATGATAAAATCTAGCTAGCAATTGATTTTTATGGATACAAAGGTATGGAAAATAAAATCTATCATTCCATAAAAATATGTATTGACGTTCTATATTATATTTTTCTTATAAATTTGTTCAAAAAATCTATGATTCAATGATAGAGGGTTGTTATATTAATTTCTAGCTTTTTTCTTTGTTCCTTTGTTGTGTTTGGATGCACTGTAAAAGAGCTTGTAATTTATTTTTGTAGTATTTTTTATTTTTAGTTTTTTTACTAAATAATTCCATGATTATTGAATTTGGTGTCATCGATATTAAATATCAAATAATTTATATGAATTAAATCATGTGCTTCTTATCAGAAACAAATGTGGTTTTTACAAAGAATTTGCTGTATTTGGGTTTGAGAATTAATCATCCCGTTAGTGTGTATTGTAGGTAAAAAGGTTATATTAATTAAAGATTATATATCAATACATAATTAAATTTTGGCATTATACATTTTGGTTATTCATAATCCCCTTGATTTTTTTTATTTTTCCTTTTATGTGTAACAACATATAATGAGTTCTATTTTTGTTGTAAGAACCTGTTTTTTGCTGCGAAAGACTTTGGAAAATTCATGATGATGTTCCAGAGCTGCGCCTTCGGACGACGTGCGATTCCGAGCCTCGGAGTGGCTATAATTAAATTTTCAGTGCGTTCACACTGAAAATGCTAAATAAATGGGATAACTCCTGAACGGTAATCCAGATCAGAGATCTGACTGTACGTATGGGTTCGGAATGGGGTGTTTACACTAGGAACGATATAAAACTTATCGGCGCGAGATGTTTGGACCCCTCGCTCGCTTTCGGAACGTTAAACGGATAAATAAATTAATTAATTTATCCCTTTAATGTTTAAACTCGAGTATCTCTTAAAACGTGGCTCGGATTTGAAAACTGAGGGCACCGTTGAGTTCGGAGCATGCCGTTTACCCTAGGAGTGGTGTATGTTTCGCGGGCGAGGGCTGTTTGTGAAAAAATGGCCCCAGGGGCGTTTTCGTAATTTAGAGGCTTCGGACATTAAATTTTATAAGTTTTGAACGGGGCCTCCGATTAAAATTTTGAGACCGCCGTTGTGCTCGGGAGGTGGTGTTTACCCTAGGGGAGGCTTAACCTCGACCCCGTCAGGAGTTTCGGATGCGGGTCTTTTCGGGGGTTATAAATAAATTAAATCGTTAATTAATTTATATAAACCCTACCCCTTCCCTTCTCCCTTAAACCCCCTGTGGATACCCTCTCCCCATTCCTCCTCCATTTCGGGTGAGGCATCTCCAGCGAGGCAGCTCCGGCAAGGCGGCGGATCGCGGTGAAACTCCAGGCAACGCCCACGAGGTAGGGTCTTGTTTTGGTTTTCTTTCCCGCACCTCCTTTGAACATAAATCTTATGCTCAAATTGTTCTTGGATTTTTGAAAGAACCACATGAATGCGTAGTAGAGTTTTTCCTCTTTCCATCGCTTGTAACAGTTTGTAAATCCGAGCTCTGAGGAGGCCGGGGTTGATCGTCGAAGGTTGCGGGTTTTGGAATTGTTTCCGGCCGGTTTGGGTGCTCCGGCGGTCCGAGGCGCGGCGGCTTCTCCTCGGCAGGTGGCGGCGGCTTCTCGGCATGAGGCGGCTTGGTCGGGCGAGCGGCCAGCGGAGGCGTTCGGCTTCAGGGCGACGGCGATGCGGTGTATCGGGTGGCGCAGGCGTAGCGCAAAGAGGGAGGGGGGCCGCGAGGCGCGCGGCCCCGTGCGGCGTGACCGGGACCCGCGTAAAGCGGGTCGCTGCGGGAGAAGTGGAGACCGGCCTTGACGGCTGCTCGGTGGCAACAGGCCGCGGCCAGCTGGCCGCGGCGAAGTGAACCGGACCCGCATCCAGGCCGCGGGCCGGCTGTGGGCGGACCGGCCGGACCAGCCCGGTCCGGCCCAAGGGAGTTTCCCCCTTTGTAATTTCTGACGCCCGTAGATTTCGCTACGGGCATCCGTTTTGCGCGCCGTCAACGGAAGAGCGGACCTTGCTTCAGGGGGAACGTTTTGAGATGATTTCAAGAATTTTTAATTCATGAAACGAGGGGCCTCAGAGGCTCGATGCGTCTTTAAGTGGACGAGCGGTTTTTCTGAGATTCTTGTTTTGGACGGCGCAGACGCGTCCGATGTCCGTTTTGAGTGTCGTCAGTGGCGTTGCGACCCTGGCACTGAGGCGGAGGTTTCCAGGGCAGTTTCAGGCATTGAGACTGGATTTGAGGTGTGGGCCCCACAGCCCGTCCTTTCGAGCTGCGTGCAGCGTTTCACGGCTTTTTCATCGGACGTCCATTCGGGGGGTGCGAGCAGTCGTTTCTGAATGTTTTTCTGAGGGGATTGCAATGGTGAAATCTGCCCACTCTAATTTGGCACGATGGTGCGGGGCCCACGAGGGTCGTTTCGGCGTCGACGGTGATCTTATCCATCTTTATCACCGGGTGACCGTTTTGGACAAGTGAATAGTACATCTTGTGTGCTTTTTCGAGAGGATTGCAATGGTACAAACCGTTCGTTGAGTTTCAGGACTGGGTTGCGGGTCCCATGAAGCCCCGCTCGTGTGCGGTGCGTTGGAACGTATCTTTTTCTCTGGATATCTGTTTCACTCAAGTGATTAGTGCTTTTGACGTGCTTTTCTGAGAGCACTGCGATGACGCAGTTCGCCTGACCTTTTTCGGGGACGTGGTGTGGGTCCCATAGACCCGAATACAGTGAATAGTACCTTTCTCATTGGGTATCCATTTTGGGTGGTTGAGTATTCAATCACGTGTGTTTTTCTGAGGGGATCTCAGTGGCGTGATCTGTTTGTTCAGTTGCGGGATTTTGGGATGGGCCCCACATGGGTTGGTGACGGTGAATAGTACATTTTTCACTGGTTGACCATTTAAGGCGAGTAAGTAGTCTATCTCGCGTGTTTTTTTGCGAGGATTACAATGGTGTGATCCGTTTGGTTGTGCAGAGCCTCTTGCGTGATATTATTAAATGTGCAGAATGAAAGGTGCCCTGGTGGTGGTCCGTCCTACCTTGTTTGTAGCGGACCCTTGGCATGTGATCGCATGCACTCTTGGAAGAGAGATGTTTCATAAGATCTGGTCGGTCGTGCCTGGGCCTTTGAGTTAGAGATGTTACATCACGCCTTCGCATTGACGTTGGGTGTCGTGTGCATGATAACCCTTGGGCTGAAAATGAGGTATACGCTGGGAGTATACGAGAGCTTTTGGAGGTACGTGTGGCTTGTACCTGAGACCGTTCGTGCGCTGGGTTGGGGTTAACTTGGGGCCACACGTCGTGTGTGCCCCAGGTGCGTGCCGAGATCTACTTTGCATTCTTGACCTCTCGCTACGTAGAGGGTCCCTTGGTGTTCGTTGGTTTGACTGGTAGGGTTGAGTGGTCTCCCCCTGGTTTCATTCTCGATGGATTGGCTTGTAGTGGTGATAGTGACACCCATTGATGGAACAGGCACAAAACCTCCTTTGGGTGAGTTGTGCTGGAGTTGGGTGGTTGCGCTATACCCACTACATGTTCAATTGGCCAGTGGTGTACCCTCCAGTAGATATGGCTAGAGCAGTTCTGAGTTTTACCCTCCAGCGGGGCTGGGAAGTGGGTTACTCATCGACTTCTTCGGATTTACCCTCCAGTACTGACTAGGCAGTGGGTCACCCGACGCTCCTAGGGTCTACCCTCTAGCAAAGACTGGGCAGTGGGTCACCCGATGCACTTAGGGTCTACCCTCCAGCAGAGACTGGGCAGTGGGTCACCCGACGACCTCTTGGGGTATACCCTCCAGCAGGGCTGGGCAGTGGGTCACCCGTGATCTAGTTCCAGTTCTACCCTCCAGCAAGGCTGGGAAGTGGGTCGCCTATCAACTTATTCCAGGTTTACCCACCAGCACAGCTGGGCAGTGGGTCGCCTGATGATGTATAATGGTTTACCCTCTATCGGGGCTGGGCAGTGGGTCGCCTGATGATGTATTATGGTTTACCCTCCAGCGGGGCTGAGCAGTGGGTCTCCTGATGATGTATTATGGTTTACCCTCCAGCGGGGCTGGGGAGTGGGTCGCCTGATGATATATTATGGTTTACCCTCTAGAGGGGCTGGGCAGTGGGTCGCCTGATGTTGTATTATGGTTTACCCTCCAGTAGGGCTGGGAAGTGGGTCACCCGATATCATATTATGAATTACCCTCCAGCGGGGCTAGGCATGGGGTCACTCATTGACATTCCAAGCTCATTACTTTCTACTAGGCTAGGCTGTGGATTTCCTTTGTGATTACCGGAGTGGGACCCTTGGTTGTACGGGTCGGTGATGGAACGACTTTGACTTTGAGAAGATCTCTCTACTGCGGGTAGTGATGAGTTGTGGTTGATGTTCCCCCAGAACTCTCAAGTACGAGGAGCGCTTTCCCCCACCGAGATGTGTCCTTGTGATGCGACCTAAAACTGTGTGGGTGAGTTAGTGCCGCCCAAAGAGGATAGTGTCGAGGTTTGGTGATTGAGCCCCTTTGCTTGCGGTTCGGGGCAGACGTGCGGGATGCTGGGCATCGAGGGTGTTACTTCTGGGACTGTTGGCTACTCTTTTCTTGGGCTGAGCTATGGGACGGAGATCCCCTTACGACGTTGGTCGGGTTTCTTGTTGAGAATACCGATATGTATATAACTTGTTTCTGGTACCCACTTCTTGGGTTTAGTTACTCTCCTTCCAGGAGAGGTGAAGACGCGCGGGGTATGCCATGTGCTTTCCATGTCTATCTTCTCATGGTTGGATGAGTCTACTCTCCTTATATAGGTAGAGAAAGCTCGACAAGAAGTGCATCTTCTCACTATTCCTAGCTCCTTGTGTTAGGACGAGTCTTCTACCTTTCTCTTATTGGGTTGAGCTGTTACTCTTTGCTGCACTCTCTGTTGTACTTATATTTTACTCTCTATTCGATCTACTGCCCACCCTTCAGTACCTCCTTTGTTGCTCCCTCGAGCCTTTAGTGTATCCTACTGAGTGTTTTTGTACTCACCCCAATTTGGGCTTTGCCCGCACTTGGTGTGCCCTTGCAGAGGGCGGACAGGTGGAGCGTGGATTCAGTGGAGCATAGGAGCTTGGGAACTTAGACCGTGTGCGGTGGTCGAGGTCGGGTTCTAGGTGGGAGACCCGTTAGCTGTTTCTTTTTTTACCTTTTGCCGTGTAGTGGCACTTTTTGTATGGGTGCATGTTTTTTCCTTTTCTTTTCAGATTGTACTTTGTACTGTTTAGAGGTCGATGCACATATGTGGTTATATATAGCCGTTTCCATTTTCTTTACATGACTTTACTTTACTATGCACATTTTCATTGAGTTTGTTGTGTGTGTGTGTGTACAGGTACTTAGGCAAAGGCCTCCCCGAGTTGTTGTTCCTTCAGTACTAGTCACTAGCCCCTGGACTATGGAGCCGGGCTTGGGGTAGTTGCAGCTCGAGCCCGGGTCGGGTCGGGTCGTGACAAAGTGGTATCAGAGGTGGTTCATTCCATGGTGCATTTTGCGGACGTCCCTAAAAAGGAATTGGATGGGATTTAGGGAAATGGTGTTAACGTGTCTCGAGAGCGGCTCTCAGGCCAGGGAGTCTAGTGACGGTGCGGTGGCCGACATATCCATTCACCAGGACCTTGATAACCCGCTTGTCGTCTCGGAATGATGAGACACTTTTTGCAGGGAAATTTGTTTGTGCATCACATAGGATTGAGTCTTTGATTGTCCTTATTGAGTCAGATCCCCATCGTTGCTATAGGTATATACATGTATGCTCATTTGACCGTGACACTCCTTGATAATATTCAAGATGTCTCCGCGAAGACAGCCAACTAGGATACTAGCTTGGTTCGTGATGACGACCCTATGAGCTACGAGGCCACAGTCCGGGACCCATCATGCGATCCCTTTCTCTGGGTGGGCCAGTAGCAGCACCCCCACCTGTTGAACAGTAGATAGTTTCAGTAGAGTACACTGAACTTGAGCTCAGGTTAAGCTCACTCTGTGAGTTCCTGCGGCAGGGACTACTGAGATTCACTGGTGAGCCAGACCCTCAGGCAGTAGAGGGTTGTCTAGAGACAGTGGTTCTTTTTTTTTCAGGATCATGCAGACGCCAGCAGATCAAAGAGTGGCCTTGGCAGCCAACCCTTTTTTGTGGCGCAGTTTGGCGTTGGTGGAGTCTGGTGAATCAGTTTCTTGACGAGTCGTCGCTTGCGTGGGGCGACTTTCATGTGTTGTTTCGTGGAGATTTTTTTCCCTCCTGCTTGCACTCCGTTCGGATTCAGGAACTCCTGCAGTATCAGCAGGGAGGGATGATGGTGGCCGAGTACGTGGCTAGTTTTGCAGATCGTGTGAGCTTTACCAAGACTTGGTCCATGACGACAACATCCGAGTGCGGAAGTTTGACCAGGGTCTCTGCCGAGAGATTCGTGCTGTCATAGTACCCTTGGGCATTTTTTCATATGCCGGGGTGCTAGAACAGGCGATGGTGATAGAGGGCTTCCTGTCACGTTCTAGTGTTGGTGGTTGCAGCAGGCACGTTGGAGCCGAGACGTCTGCCGCGGCTAGTGGGCGTCGGCAATAAGAAACTCGACACAGGTTGCTTTCTAACAACCAGACTCAGGGGCGTGGTCGTACACCACTGTGGCACCAGAGGGCACCAGTGAATCCCAGAGAGATTCGGTTCTATGCTTCCGACGGGCGAGGTCACTTGGCATGAGACTGCCGACCCGAGTTGTTGAGAGCTTTGGGAAGGCATCAGACGCACCACCATGGCAGAGGCAGCGCCGTGATCAGAGTAGTGCCCAGTTAGGTGGTGCTAGCAGAGGAGCAGGAGGAGCTGGAGGTGGGGGACGACATTACGAGGTCTTCCCATAACCACTAGGTGGTCCACGTCAGGATCTGGGAGATGACAGTTGGGACCGCGGACAATCGCGAGCTTTAGATGTCTACAATCCTACAGAGCATGATATGTTAAGAGGTATGATCTACAGCTCTTCTACCTTTTTGTAGTAGAATTGTTAGACTCGGTGTGTGAACAGTTTTCCTCCCCGCTTCTTGCTTTAGGTGTTACCGAGGTGACGCGGGGCATCGGTGTAACCCTGTGGTGGTAAGGTAAAAGGCGTGGGACCTTTTTCTTTAGTAGATGGTGTCAACTCCTTTGCCTTTTGAGTGTGTAAGAGAGAATCGACTATGGAACCTTGCGTGACTAGATATCCCTAGGTGTTTCACCATATAGATATTCTAATGGAGGGAATCACTGGGCCTTGTTCCAGTTGCGGGTGGTGATTCCCGTCGCGGCGTCCGACATAGAGGTTCGTTCGGGGAGGCGAGCTACCCCCGAGATCCTTCGGGCCGTTTGAGACCGTGGAAAGGGATGGCGAGATTTCCTACCGCCTTTCCCTAACCCCAAAGACTAGAGTGGGTGCACGACGTCGGCAAGGGCCGACCTCGCGTGAACGGATCAATCCTTTGGTCTGTGTGCGGTGACGCAGAGCTGTGTGTGGGTTCTTCTGGGTATGGAAAGCCATGTGTGGGCTTAGTACCCTATGTTTCTCCCATTTTCTTCTTTTCGAGGATGAAAATCTTGAAGGAGGGAATGATGTAAGAACCCGGTTTTTTATGTGAAAGAATTTGGAATATTCTTGATGATATTCTAGATCTGCGCCTTCGGACGGCGTGCGATTCCAAGCACCAGGGTGGCCAGAAGAATATTTTCAGTGCGTTCACACTGGAAACTCAAAATAAATGGGATAACACCTGAATGGTGATCCGGATCAGAGATCTGATTGTACGAATGGGTCTTTAATGGGGTTTTTACTCTAGTAACGATATAAAACTTGTCAACGCGGGATGTTTGGACCCTCGCTCGATTTCGAAACGTTAAACGGATAAATTAATTAATTAATTTGTCAGTTTAATGGTTAAACTCGAGTATCTCTTAAACGGTGTCTCAGATTGGAAAACCGAGGGAACTGTTGAGTTTGGAGCGTGTTGTTTACCCTAGGAGGGGTTTAAGATTCGCGGGCACGGGCCGTTTATGAAAAAAATGGCCCCAGGGGCGTTTTCATAATTTAGCGGCTACAGACGTTAAATTTTATAACTTTTGAACAGGGACTTGGATTAAAATTCTGAGAACGACGTTGTGCTCGGGAGGTGGTGTTTACCCTAGTGGAGGCTTAACCTCGACCCCGTCGGGAGTTTCGGATGCGGGTCTTTTCTGGGGTTTTAAATTTATTAAATCATTAATTAATTTATTTAAACCCTCCCCCTTCGCTTCTCCCTTAAACCCCCTGGCGAAAACCTCTCCCCTCTACTCCTCCATTTCTGGCGAGGCGTCTCTTGCGAGGCAGCTACGGAAAGGCGGCGGATCGTGGCGAAGCTCCGGGCAACGCCCACGAGGTAGGGTCTTGTGTCGTTTTTTCCTCCCCGCACCTCCTTTGAACCTAAATCTTATGCTCGAATTGTTGTTGGATTTTTGAACAAACCACATGAATGCATAGTAGAGTTTTTCCTCTTTCCATCATTTGTTTCTGTTCATAAATCCAAGCTTGGAGGAGACTGGGGTTGATCGTCGAAGGTTGCAGTTTTTGGAATTGTTTCCGGCCTGTTTGGGTGCTCCGGCGGTCCGAGGCACGGTGACTTCTCCTCGGCAGGCGGCGGCGGCTTCTCCTTGGCAGGCGGTGGTGACTTCTCGGTGTGAGGTGGCTCGGTCGGGCGAGCGGCTAGCGGAGGCAATCGGCTTCAGGGTGATGGCAAGGCGGGGTCTCGGGCAACGCCGGTGTAGCGCGAAGAGGGAGGGGGGCCGCGAGGCGCGCGACCATGTGCGGCGCGACCGCGACCCGCGTAACGTGCGTCGCGATGGGAGAAGCGGAGACCGGCCTTGACGGCCAGTCGGTGGCCACATGCTGCGGCCAGCTGGCTGTGGTTGAGCGAACCGGACCCGCGGCCAGGCCGCGGGACGGCTGTGGGCGGACCGGCCGGACCGGGCCGGTCCGCCCCAAGGAAGTCTCCCCCTTTGGAATTTCCAACGCCCCTAAATTTCTCTACGGGCATCCGTTTTGCTCACCGTCAGTGGCAGCGCAGACCGTGCGTCGGGGGGAACGTTTTGAGATGGTTTTCAAAATTTTTAATTCCCGAAACAAGGGGCCTCGGAGGCGAGACGCGTCTTTAAGTGGACAAGCGTTTTTCCCGAGATTCTTGTTTCGGACAGTGCGGATGCATCCGACGTCCTTTTTGATCGTCGTTAGTGGCATTGCGACCCTGGCACTGAGGCGGAGGTTTCCAGGGCAGTTTCGGGCGTTGAGACTGGATTTGAGGTGTAGGCCCCACTGCCTATCCTCTCGAGTTGCGTGCAGTGTTTCACGGATTTTTAATCAGACGTCCGTTCGGGGCGTGCGAGCAGTCGTTTCTGGATGTTTTTCCGAGGGGATTACAATGGTGCAATCTGCTTGCTCTAATTTGGCATGATGGTGAGGGGCCCACGAGGGCCGGTTCGACGTCGACGGTGATTTTTTCCATCTTTATCACCGGGTGACCGTTTTGGAAAAGTGAATAGTCCATCTTGTGTTATTTTTCGAGAGGATCGCAACGGTGTGATCCGTTCGTGGATTTTCGGGACCGGGTTGTGGGTCCCACGAAGCCCTGCTCGTGTGCGGTGCGCTGGAACGTATCTTTTTCTCCGGATATCCGTTGCACTCAAGTGAGTAGTGCTTTTGTTGTGCTTTTCTGAGAGCACTGCGATGGCACAGTTCGCCCGACCTTTTTCGGCAACGGGGTGTGGGTCCCACCGACCCAGATATGGTGAATAGTACCTTTTTCACTGGGTATCCATTTTGGGTGGTTGAGTATTCAATCCCGTGTGTTTTTCCGAGGGGATCGTAGTGGCGTGATCCATTTGTTCAGTTTCAGGATTTTGGGGCGGCCCCACAAGGGTAGGTGGCGTTGAATAGTACCTTTTTCACCGATTAACCTTTTTAGGCTTGTAAGTAGTCTATCTCGCGTGTTTTTCTGTGAGGATTACAACGGTGCGATCCATTTGGTTGTGTGGAGCCTCTTGCGTGATCTTATTAAATGTGGAGAATGAAAGGTGCTCTGGTGGTGGTTCGTCCTACCTTGTTTGTAGCAGACCCTTGGAATGTGATCACGTGCACTCTTGGGAGAGAGATGTTTCATAAGATGTGGTCATTCGTGCCTGAGCCTTTTATTTGGAGATGCTACGTCATTCCTTCACGTTGACGTTGGGTGCCATGTGCACGATAGCCCTTGGGCTGAAAATGAGGTATACGCTGGGAGTATATCGGAGCGCTTGGAGGTACGTGTGGCTTGTACCTGAGATCGTTCGTGCGCTTGGTTGGGGTTAACTTGGGCCCACACATCGTGTGGGCCCAAGGTGCATGCCGAGCTCTACTTTGTGTACTTTGACCTCTCGCTACCTATAGGGTCCCTTGGTGTTCATTGGTTTGACCAGCAGGGTTGAGTGGTCTCCCCCTGGTTTCATTCTCGATGGATTGGCCGGTAGCGGTGCTAGTGACACCCAATGATGGAACAGTCGCAGAACCTCCTTTGGGTGAGTTGTGATGGAGTTGGGTGGTTGTGCGATACCCACTACATGTTCAGTTGGCCAGTGGTGTACCCTCCAGTAGATATGGCCAGAGCAGTTCTGAGTTTTACCCTCCAGCGGGGCGGGGTAGTGGGTTACTCATCGACTTCTTCGAGTTTACACTTCAGCAGAGACTGGGCAGTGGGTCACCCGATGCTCTTAGTGTCTACCCTCCAGCAAAGACAGGGCAGGGGGTCTCCCTATGCACTTAGGGTCTACCCTCCAGCAGAGACTGGGTAGTGGTTCACCTGATGACCTCTTGGGGTCTCCCCTCCGGTAGGGTTGGTCAGTGGGTCGCCCGTCGTCTAGTTCCAGGTCTACCCTCCAGCACGGCTGGGCAGTGGGTCACCTGTCGACTTATTCCATGTTTACCCTCCAGCGGGGCTGGGCAGTGGGTCGCCTGATGATGTATTATGGTTTACCCTCCAGCGGGGCTGGGTAGTGGGTCGCCTGATCATGTATTATGGTTTACCCTCCAGCGGGGCTGGGCAGTGGGTCGCCTGATGATGTATTATGGTTTACCCTCCAGCGGGGCTGGGCAGTGGGTCGCATGATGATGTATTATGGTTTACCCTCCAGGAGGGCTAGGCAGTGGGTTGCCTGATGTTGTATTATGGTTTACCCTCCAGTAGGGCTGGGAAGTGGGTCACCCGATATCATATTATGAATTACCCTCCAGCGGGGCTGGGCAGTGGGTCACTCGTTGACATTCCAGGATCATTCCTTTCTACTAGTCTAGTCTGTGGCTTTCCTCCGTTATTACTGGAGTGGGACCCTTGGTTGTACTGGTCGGTGATGGAACAACTTTCACTTTTAGAAGATCTCTCGACTACGGGGCAGTGACGGGTTGTGGTTGATGTTACCCCAGAACTCTCAAGTACGTGGAGCGCTTTCCCTCACCGAGATGCGTCCTTGTGAAACGACCTAACACCGTGTAGGCGAGTCAGTGCCGCCCAATGCGGATAGTGTCGAGGTGTGGTGATTGAGCCCCTTGGCTTGTGGTTCGGGGAAAACGTGCGAGATGCTGGGCATCGATGGTGTTACTTCTAGGACTGTTGGCTACTCTTTTCTTGGGTTGAGATACGAGACGAAGATCTCCTTACGACATTGTTCAGGTTTCTTGTTGAGCATACCGATATGTATATACTTTTTTTCTGGTACCCACTTCTTGGGTTTGGTTACTCTCCTTCCAGGAGAGGCGAAGATGCGCGGGGTATGCCACGTGCTTTACATGTTTAGCTTCTCATGGTTGGATGAGTCTACTCTCCTGGTATAGGCAGCGAAAGCTTGACGAGAAGTGCATCTTCTCACCGTTCCTAGCTCCTTGTGTTAGGACGAGTCTTCTACCTTTCTCTTGTTGGGTTGAGCTGTTACTATTTGTTGCACTCTCTATTGTACTTCTATTTTACTCCCTGTTCGATCTACTACTAACCCGTCGGTACCTCCTTTGTTGCTCCCTCGAGCCTTCGGGGTATCCTACTGAGTATTTTTGTACTCACCCCTCCTTGGGCTTTGCCCGCAATTGGTGTACCCTTGCCGACGGCGGACAGGTGGAGCGTGGCTTCAGTAGAGCGTAGGAGCTTGGGAGCTTGGACTGTGTGCGGTGGTCGAGGCCGGGTTCCAGGTGGGAGACAAGTCAGCTGTTTCTTTTTTTGACCTGTTGCCGGGATGTGGCACTTTTTGGCTGGTCACGTGTTTTGCCCTTTTCTTTTCAACTTGTACATTGTACTATTTAGAGTTCGATGCACATCTATGGTTATATATAGAAATTTACATTTTCTTTACATTCATTTACTCTTCACTTTTGCATTGAGTTTGCTGTGTGTGTGTGTGTGTACAAGTACTTAGGAAAAGGCCTCCCCGAGTTGTTGTGCCTTCGGTGCTAGTCTCCAGCCCCTGGCCTCTGGAGGTGTGCTTGGGGTAGTTGCGGCTCGAGCCTGGGTAGGGTCAGGTCGTGACAATGTGGTATCATAGGTGGTTCGTTCTTTTGGGGCGTTGTGCGGATGTCCCTAAAAAGGAATTGGTTGGGATTTAGGGCAACAGTGTTAACGTGTCTTGAGAGCAGCTCTCAGGCCAGGGAGTCCAGTGATGGTGCAGCGGCCGAAGAATCCATTCACCAGGACCTTGATAACCCACTTCTCGACTTGGCATGCTGAGACACTTGTTTTAGGGAAATTTGTTTGTGCATCACATAGGATTGAGTCTTTGATTGTCCTTCTTGAGTCAGCTCCCCATCATTGCTATTGGTATATACATGTATGCTCATTTGACCGCGGCACTCCTTGATAATATTCAGGATGTCTCTCCGAAGATAGTCAGCCAGGATACCTGCTTGGTTCGTGACGACAACCCTATGAGCTATGAGTCCACTGTCAGGGGCCCATCATGCGAGCACTTTCTCCGGGTGGGTCGGTAGCAGCACCCCCACCTGTTGAACAACAGATAGTTTCAGCAGAGCAGGCTCAGCCTGAGCGCAGGTTGAGCGCGCTCTGTGAGTCCCAGCGGTAGGGACCGCTGAGGTTCAGTGGTGAGCCAGAACCTCAAGCAGCAGAGGGTTGGCTAGAGACAGTGGTTCACCTTTTCAGGCTCGTGCAGATGCCGACCAATCAAAGAGTGGCTTTGGTAGCCATTCCTTTTTCATGGATCATTTTGGCATTGGTGGAGTCTGGTGACTCATTTT
Organism: Viscum album; assembly: GCA_963277665.1. Lineage (NCBI taxonomy): Eukaryota > Viridiplantae > Streptophyta > Magnoliopsida > Santalales > Viscaceae > Viscum > Viscum album. The sequence goes on from OY728151.1 coordinate 302,987,250, forward strand.
CCTGATGAGTCATCGCTTTCGTGGGGTGACTTTCAGGTTTTTTCTCATGAGGAGTTTTTCCCCTCCTGCTTGCGCTCCGTTCGGATTGAGGATCTCATGCAGTTTCAGCAGGGAGGGATGACGGTGGCCGAGTACGCGGCTAGTCTTGCAGATCGTGCGCGCTTTTACCCAAACTTGGTCCATGACGACAACATCTGAGCGCGGAAGATTGAGCAGGGTCTCCGCCAAGAGATTCGTGCTGTCATAGTACCCTTGGGAATTTTCACATATTCTGGGGTGCTAGAATAGACTCTGGTGAAAGAGGGCTTCCTGTCACGTTCTAGTGTTGGTGTTGGCAGCAGGCACGTTGAAGCCGAGACGTCTGTCGCGGGTAGTGGGCGTCGACAAGCAGAACCTCGACGCTAGTGGCTTTCTAACAACCGGACTCAGGGGCGTTTTCGTACACCACAGTGGCGCTGGAGGCCACCAGTGCAGCCTAGAGAGAGTTGGTGCTATGCTTGCGAAGGGCGAGGTCACTTGGCATGAGACTGCCGACCTGAGTTGCTGAGAGATTCGGGCAGGCAGCAGGCACACCACCATGGAAGAGGCAGCACCGTGATAGGAGTAGTGCCCAGATTGGTGGTGATAGAAGAGGAGAGGGAGGAGATGGAGGTGGGGGATGACGTTACGAGGTTTTCCCATAACCACTAGGTGGTCCACGTCAGGCTCCGGGAGCTGAAAGTTGGGACCACGGACAACCGCAAACTTTGGATGTCTACGATCCTGCAGAGCGTGAGGTGATAAGAGGTATGCTCTAGAGCTCTTCTAATGTTTTGCAGTAGAATTGTTAGACTCGGTGTGTGAACTGTTTTCCTCCATGTTCTTTGCTTGAGGTGTTACCGGGGTGACGCGGGGCGTCGGTGTAACCCTGTGTTGGTAAGGAAAAAGGTGTGTGACCTTTTTCGTTAGTCGATGGTGTCGACTCCTTCGCCTTTTGAGCGTGTACGAGAGTATCGACTGTGGAAACTTTCATGGCCAGATATCCTTGGGTGTTTCAACATATGGATATTCTAAAGGAGGGAATCACCAGGCCGTGTTCCTGGTGCGGGCAGTGATTCCAGTCATGGCATGCGATGTAGAGGTTCGGTCGGGGAGGCGAGCTACCCCCGAGAGACTTCGGGCCATTTGAGACCGTACAAAGGGATGGTGAGGTTTCTTACCACCTTCCCCTAACCCCAAAATCTGGAGTGGGTGAACGACATCGGCAAGGGCCGACCTCGCATGAACGGATCAAGCCTTTGGTCTGTGTGCGGTGACGTAGAGCTGTGCGTGGGTACTTCTGGGTATGGAAATCCATGTGTGGGCTCAGTACCCTGTGTAGCTCCCTAGTTCTGCTTTTCGGGGACGAAAATCATGAAGTAGGGAATGAGCTAAGAACCCGGTTTTTGCAGTGAAATAATTTATTATATTCTTGATGATATTCCAGAGCTTTTCCCTCAGACGGCGTGAGATTCTGAGCCCCGGAGTGGCCGGAATTAAATTTTCAGTATGTTCACACTAGAAACACTAAATAAATGGTATAAATCCTGAACGATGATCCGGATCAGATATCCGAGTGTACGGATGGGTCCGAAATGGGGTGTTTACCCTCGGAACGATATAAATCTTGTCGGCACTGGATGTTTGGACCCATCGCTCGTTTTCGGAACGTTAAACGGATAAATAAATAAATTAATTAATCTGTTTAATGGTTAAACTCAAGTATCTATTAAACGGTGTCTTGGATTTGAAAACCAAGGGCACTGTTGAGTTCGGAGCGTGTCGTTTACACTATGAGGGGTTTAAGTTTCCCGGGCACGGGCCGTTTGTGAAAAAATGGCCCCGGGGGTGTTTTCGTAATTTAGCGGCTTCATACGTTAAATTTTATAACTTTTGAACGGGGCCTTGGATTAAAATTCTTAGACTGTCATTGTACCCGGGAGGTGGTTTTTATCCTAGGGGAGGCTTAACCTCGACCCCGTCAGGAGTTTCAGATGCGGGTCTTTTCGGGGGTTTTAAATTAATTAAATCGTTAATTAATTTATTTAAACCCTCCCCCTACCCTTCTCCCTTAATCCCCCTGGCGAAACCCTCTCCCCTCTCCTCCTCCATTTCTGGCGAGGTGTCTTCGGCGAGGCAGCTCTAGCAAGGCGGCGGATCGCGGTGAAGCTCCGGGCAACGCCCACGATGTATGGTCTTGTTGCGTTTTTCCTTCCCGCACCTCCTTTGAACCTAAATCTTATGCTTGAATTGTTGATGGATTTTTGAACGAACCACATGAATGCGTAGTAGAGTTTTTCCACTTTCCATTGCTTGTTTCGGTTTATAAACCCAAGCTCGGAGGAGGCCGGGGTTGATCGTCTAAGGTTGCGGGTTTTGGAATTGTTTCCGGCCGGTTTGGGTGCTCTGGCGGTCCGAGGCGCGGCGGCTTCTCCTCGGCAGGCGGCGGCGGCTTCTCAGCGTGAGGCGGCTCGGTCGGGTGAGCGGCCAGCGGAGGCAGTCAGCTTCAGGGCGACAGCAAGGCGGGGTCTCGGGCGACGCCGGCGTAGCGCGAAGAGGGAGGGGGGCCGCGAGGCACGCGGCCACGTGCGGCGCGACCGCGACCCGCATAACGCACGTCGCTGTGGGAGAAGCTGAGACCGGCCTTGACGGTCGGTCGATGGCGACAGGCCACGGCCAGCGGGCCGCGACGGAGTGAACCGGACCCGCGGCCAGGCCGCGGGCCGGCTGTGGGCGGAGAGGCCGGACCGGGTCGGTCCAGCCCAAGGGAGTTTCCCCCATTGGAATTTTCGACACCCGTAGATTTCGCTACGGGCGTCCGTTTTGCACGCCGTCAGTGGTAGCATGGACCATGCGTCAGGGGGAACATTTTGAGATGGTTTTGGGAATTTTTAATTCCCAAAACAAGGGGCCTCGGAGGCGCGACACGTCTTTAAGTGGACGAGCGTTTTTCCCGAGATTCTTATTTTGGACGGCGCTGACGCGTCCGACGTCCGTTTTGAGAGTCACCAGTGGTGTTGCGACCCTGGCACTGAGGCGGAGGTTTCCAGGGCGGTTTCGGGCGTTGAGACTGGATTTGAGGTGTGGGCCCCACTACCTGTCCTTTCGAGCTGCGTGCAGCATTTCACGGCTTTTTCATCGGACGTCCGTTCGGGGCGTGCAAGCAGTTATTTCTGGATGTTTTTCCAAGGGGATTGCAATGGTGCAATCCACCCACTCTAATTCGGCATTATGGTGCGGGGCCCACGAGGGCCGTTTCAGCGTCGACAGTGATTTTTTCCATCTTTATCAACAGGCGACCGTTTTGGACAAGTGAATAGTCCATCTTGTGTTCTTTTTCGAAAGGATCGCAATGGCGCGATCCGTTCGTTGAGTTTTGGGACCGGGTTACGGGTCCCACGAAGCCTCGCTCGTGTACGGTGCACAGGAACGTATCTTTTTCTCCGGATATCCGTTGCACTCATGTGGGTAGTGATTTTGATGTGCTTTTTCGAGAGCACTGTGATGGCGCAGTTCGCCCGACTTTTTTCGGGGATGTAGTGTGGGTCCCATCGACCCGGATACTGTGAATAGTAACTTTTTCACTCATTATCCATTTTGGGCGGTTGACTATTCAATCCCGTGTGTTTTTCCAAGGGGATCACAGTGGCGTGATCCATTTGTTATGTTTCAGGATTTTGGGGCGGGCCCCACACAGGTTGGTGACGATGAATAGTACTTGTTTCACCGGTTGGCCGTTTCAGGCTTGTAAGTAGTGTATCACGCGTGTTTCTCTGCGAGGATTACAACGGTGTGATCCGTTTTGTTGTTCGGAGCCTCTTGCGTGATCTTATTAAATGTGGAGAATGAAAGGTGATCTGGTGGTGGTTCGTCCTACCATGTTTGTAGAGGACCCTTGGAATGTGATCGCTTGCACTCTTGGGAGAAACATGTTTCATAAGATGTGGACGGTCGTGCCTGGGCCTTTGAGTTGGAGATGTTATGTCACGCCTTCGTGTTGACGTTGGGTGCCGTGTGCACGATAGCCCTTGGGCTGAAAATGAGGTATACGCTGGGAGTATACGGGAGCGCTTGGAGGTACCTGGGGCTTGTACCTGAGACCGTTCATGCGCTTGGTTGGGGTTAACTTGGGTCCATACAATGTGTGGGCCCCAGGTGCGTGTCGAGATCTACTGTGTGGTCTTTGACCTCTTGCTACGTAGAGGGTCCCTTGGTGTTCGCTGGTTTGACCAGCAGGGTTGAGTGGTCTCCCCTGGTTTCATTCTCGATGGATTGGCCGGTAGCGGTGCTAGGGACACCCAGTGATGGAACAGGCGCAGAACCTCCTTTAGGTGAGTTGTGCTAGAGTTGGGTGGTTGTGAGATACCCACTACGTGTTCGGTTGGCCAGTGGTGTACCCTCTAGTAGAGATGGCCAGAGCAGTTCTGAGTTTCACCCTCCAGCGGGGCTGGGTAGTGGGTTACTCATCGACTTCTTCGGGTTTACCCTCCAGAAGAGACTGGGAAGTGGGTCACCCGACGCTATTAGGGTCTACCCTCCAGCAAAGACAGGGCAGTGGGTCACCCGATACACTTAGGGTCTACCCTTCAGTAGAGACTGGGCAGTGGGTCACCCGACGACCTCTTGGGGTCTACCCTCCAGTAGGGCTTGGCCGTGGGTCGCCCGTCGTCTAGTTCCATGTCTACCCTCCAGCAAGGCTGAGCTGTGGGTCGCCTGTCGACTTATTCCAGGTTTACCCTCCAGCGGGGCTGGGCAGTGGGTCGCCTGATAATGTATTATGGTTCAACCTCCAGCGGGGCAGGGCAGTGGGTCATCTGATCATGTATTATGGTTTACCCACGAGCGGGGCTGGGCAGTGGGTCGCCTGATGATGTATTATGGTTTACCCTCCAGCAGGGCTGGGCAGTGGGTCGCATGATGATGTATTATTGTTTACCCTCTAGTGGGGATGGGCAGTGGGTCGCCTGATGTTGTATTATGGTTTACCCTCTAGCAGGGCTGGGCAGTGGGTCACCCGATATCATATTATGAATTACCCTTCTGCGGGGATGGGTAGTGGGTCACTCGTTGACATTCCAGGCTCATTCCTTTCTACTAGGCTAGTCTGTGTCTTTCCTCTGTGATTACTGGAGTGGGACCCTTGGTTGTACTGGTCGGTGGTGGAACGACTTTGACTTTGATAAGATCTCTCGACTGCGGGGCAGTGAAGAGTTGTGGTTGACGTTCCCCCAGAACTCTCAAGTAAGAAGAGCACTCGCCCTCACCGAGACGCGTCCTTGTGACGCGACCTAAAACCATGCAGGTGAGTCAGTTCTACCCAAATCGGATAGTGTCGAGGTGTGGTGATTGGGCCCCTTGGCTTGTGGTTCGGGGTAGACGGGCGAGATGTTGGGCATCAATGGTGTTACTTCTGGGACTGTTGGCTACTCTTTTCATTGGCTGAGCTATGGGACGACAATCCCCTTACGACATTGTTTGGGTTTCTTATTGAGCATACCGATATGTATATACCTTGTTTCCGGTACCCACATCTTGGGTTTGGTTACTCTCCTTCCAGGAGAGGCGAAGATGCGCGTGGTATGCCACATGCTTTCTGTGTTTAGCTTCTCATGGTTGGACGAGTCTACTCTCCTGCTATAGGCAGCGAAAGCTTGAAGAGAAGTGAATCTTCTCACTGTTCCAAGCTCCTTGTGTTAGGAAAAGTCTTCTACCTTTCTCTTATTGGGTTGAGCTTTTACTCTTTGCTGCAATCTCTATTGTACTTCTATTCTACTCCCTATTCGATCTACTGCTAACACTTCAGTACCTCTTTTGTTGCTCCCTCGAGCCGTCAGGGTATCCTACTGAGTATTTTTGTACTCACCCCTGCTTGGGATTTGCCCGCACTTTGTGTGCCCTTGCAGACGGCGGACAGGTTGAGCGTGGCTTCAGTGGATCATAGGAGCTTGGGAGATTGGACCGTGTGCGGTGGTCGAGGCAGGGTTCCAGGTGGGAGACCTGTTAGCTGTTTCTTTTTTTACCTGTTGCCGGGTTGTGCCACTTTTTAGGTGGGCGCGTGTTTTTACCTTTTCTTTTTAACATGTACTTTGTACTGTTTAGAGGTCGATGAAAATCTGTGGTTATATATAGCATTTTCCCTTTTCTTTACTTGCCTTTAATTTACTCTGCACTTTTGAGTTGAGTTTGATGTGTGTGTGTGTACAGGTACTTAGGCAATGGCCTCCCCGAGTTGTTGTTCCTTCGGTGCTAGTCGCCATCCCCTGGCCTATGGAGGTGGGCTTGTGGTAGTTGCGGCTCAAGCCTGGGTAGGGTCGGGTTCTGAAAAAGTGCTATCATAGGTGGTTCGTTCCTTGGGGTGTTGTGCGGATGTCCCTAAAAAGGAATTGGTTGGGATTTAGGGAAACAGTGTTAACGTGTCTCGAGAGCGGCTCTCAGGCCAGGGAGTCTAGTGATGGTGCAATGGCCGAAATATCCATTCACCAGGACCTTGATAACCCTCTTGTCGATTCGGCATGTTGAGACACTTGTTGCAGGGAAATTTGTTTGTGCATCACATAGTATTGAGTCTTTGACTGTCCTTCTTGAGTCAGCTCCCCATCGTTGCTATTGGTATATACACGTATGCTCATTTGACCACGACACTCCTTGATAATATTCAATATTTCTCTGCGAAGAAAGCCAGCCAGGATTCCAGCTTGGTTCGTGATGACAACCCTATGAGCTATGAGGCCATAGTCCGGGACCCATCATGCGAGCCCTTTATCCGGTTGGGCCGGTAGCAGCACCCCCACCTATTGAACGACAGATTGTTTCAGCAGAGCAGGCTGAGCTTGAGCGCAGGTTGAGCGTGCTCTGTGAGTTTCAGTGGCAGGGACCGCTGAGGTTCAGTGGTGAGCCAGACCCTTAGGTAGCAGAGGGTTGGCTAGAGACAATGGTTCTCCTTTGCAGGCTCATGCAGACGCCGACAGATCAAAGAGTGGATTTGGCAGCCGGACCTTTTTCATGGAGCAGTTTGGCGTTGGTGGAGTCTGGTGACTCAGTTTCTTGACGAGTCGTTGCTTTCGTGGGGTGACATTCAGGTGTTGTTTTGTGAAGAGTTTTGACCCTCCTGCTTGCGCTCTGTTCAGATTCCGGAGCTCCTGCATTTTCAGCAGGGAGGGATGATGGTGGCCGAGTACGCGGCTAGTTTTGCAGATCATGCACGCTTTTACCTGGACATGGTCCATGACGACAACATCTGAGCGCGGAAGATTGAGTAGGGTCTCCGCCGAGAGATTCGTGCTGTCATAGTACCCTTGGAAATTTTGGAATATGCCGGGGTGCTAGAACAAGCACTGGTGACAGAGGGCTTCCTGTCATGTTCTAGTGTTGGTGGTGGCAGCAGGCACGTTGGAGCCGAGACTTCTGCCGCAGCTAGTGGGAATCGGCAAGAAGAACCTCGACGTAGATAGCTTTCTAAAAACCAGACTCAGGGGCGTGGTCTTACACCACAGTGGCGCTAGAGGGCACCAGTGCAGCCCAGAGAGAGTCGGTGTTATGCTTGCGATGGGCGAGGTCACTTGGCACGAGACTGCCGACCCGAGTTACTGAGAGATTCGGCCAGGCAGCAGGCGCACCACCATGGTAGAGGCAGCGCTGTGATCAGAGTAGTGCCTAGAGAGGTGGTTATAGTAGAGGATAGGGAGGAGCTGGAGGTGGGGGAAAACGTTACGAGGTTTTCCCATCACTACTAGGTGGTCCACATCAGGCTCTGGGAGATGACAGTTGGGACCACAGACAGCCGCATGTTTTGGATGTCTACGATCCTGCAAAGCGTGAGGTGATAAAGGGTATGCTCTACAGCTCTTCTATATTTTTGTAGTAGAATTTTTAGACTCGGTGTGTGAAGTGTTTTCCTCCATGCTCCTTGCTTGAGGTGTTACCGGGGTGATGCGGGGCATCGGTGTAACCCTGTGTTGGTAAGGTAAAAGGCGTGGGACAGTTTTCTTTAGTCGATGGTGTCGACTCATTCACCTTTTGAGCGTGTAAGATAGCATAGAATGTGGAACCTTGCTTGACCGGATATCCTTGGGTGTTTCACCATATGGATATTCTGAAGGAGGGAATCACCAGACCTTATTCCAGGTGCGGGCGGTGATTCCAGTCGCGGCGTGCGACGTAAAGGTTTGGTCGGGGAGGCGAGCTACCCCCGAAAGCCTTCGGGCCTTTTGAGACCGTGCAAAGGGTTAGAGAGGTTTCCTACCGCCTTTCACTAACCCCAAAGTCTAGAGTGGGTGCATGACATCGGAAAGGGCTGACCTCGTGTGAACGGATCAATCCTTTGTTCTGTGTGCGGTGACACAGAGCTGTGCGTGGGTACTTCTGAGTATGGAAAGCCATGTGTGGGCTCAGTACCCTGTGTTTCTCCCTAGTTCTGCTTTTCGGGGATGAAAAGCATGAAGTAGGGAATGATGTAAGAACCCAGTTTTTGCTGCGAAAGACTTTTGAATATTCTTGACAATATTCCAGAGCTGTCCATTCAGACGGGGTGCCATTCCAACCCCGGAGTGGCCAGAATTAAATTTTCAATGCGTTCACACTGGAAACGCTAAATAAATGGGATAAATCCTGAACGGTGATCCGTATCAGAGATCTGAGTGTATGGATGGGTTCGGAATGAGGTGTTTACCCTAGGAATGATATAAAACATGTCAGCGCGGGATGTTTGGACCCCTCGCTCGCTTTTGGAATATTATATGGATAAAGTAATTAATTAATTTATCCGTTTAATTATTAAACTCGAGTATCTCTTAAACGTTGTCTCCGAATGAAAAAACGAGGGCACCGTTGAGCTCAGAGCGTGCTGTTTACCATAGGAGGGATGTAAGTTTCACGGGCATGGGTTGTTTGTGAAAAAAATGGCCCCAGGGGAGTTTTTGTAATTTAGCGGCTTTAGACGTTAAATTTTATAACTTTTGAACGGGGCCTCGGATTAAATTTATGAGACCTCCGTTGTGCTCAGGAGGTGGTTTTTACCCTAGGGGGGGCTTAACCTCGACCCCGTCAGGAGTTTCGGATGCAGGTCTTTTCGGGGGTTTTAAATTAATTAAATAGTTAATTAATTTATTTAAACCCTCCCCCTTCCCTTCTCCCTTAAACCCCCTGGAGAAACACTCTTCCCTCTCCTCCTCCATTTCTGGCGAGGCGTCTCCGGCGAGGCAGCTCCGGCAAGGCGGCAGATCGCGGTGAAGCTCCGGCCAACGCCCACGAGGTAGGGTCTTGTTGCGTTTTTCCTTCCCGCACCTCCTTTGAACCTAAATGTTTTGCTTGAATTGTAGTTTGATTTTTGAACGAACCACATGAATGCGTAGTAGAGTTTTTCATCTTTCCATCGCTTGTTTCAGTTCGTAAATCTGAGCTCGGAGGAGGCCGGGGATGATCGTCGAAGTTTGCGGGTTTTGGAATTGTTTCCGGCCGGTTTGGGTGCTCCGGCAGTCCGAGGCGCGACGGCTTCTCCTCGGCAGGCGGCGGCAGCTTCTCTTCGGCAGGCGGCAGCGGCTTCTCGGCGTGAGGCAGCTCGGTCGGGTGGGCGGCTAGCAGAGGCAGTCGGCTTCAGGGCGACGGCGAGGCGGGGTCTCGGGGGCCGCCGACGTAGCGCGAAGAGGGAGGGGGGCCGCGAGGCGCGCGGCCCAGTGCGGCACGACCACGACCCGCGTAACACGGGTCCCTACGGGAGAAGCGGAGACCAGTCTTGATGGCCGATCGGTGGCGACAGGCCGCGGCCAGCTGGCCACGGCGGAGCGAACCGGAACCGCGGCCAGGCCACTGGCCGGCCGGACCGGGCCGGTCCAGCCCAAGGGAGTTTCCCCCTTTGGAATTTCCGACATCCGTAGATTTTGCTACGGGCGTCCATTTTGCGCTCCGTCAGTGGCAGCACGGACCTTGCGTCGGGGGAAACGTTTTGAGATGGTTTCGGGAATTTTTAATAACCGAAACAAGGGGCCTCGGAGGTGCGGCACGTCTTTAAGTGGAGGAGTGTTTTTCCCGAGATTTTTTTTGGACGGTTCAGACGAGTCCGACGTCCGTTTTGAGTTCCGTCAGTGGCGTTGCGACCCTGACACTGAGGCGGAGGATTCCAGGGCGGTTTCGGGCATTGAGACTGGATTTGAGGGGTGGGACCCACGACCCGTCCTTTCGAGTTGCGTGCAGTGTTCCACGACCATTTCATCGGGCGTCCGTTCGGGGCGTGCAAGCAGTCGTTTCTGGATGTTTTTCCGAGGAGATTGTAATGGTGCAATCCACCCACTCTAATTCCGCATGATAGTGCGGGACCCACGAGGGCCGTTTCGGCGTCGACAGTGATTTTTTTCATCTTTATCACCAGGTGACAGTTTTGGACATGTGAATAGTCCATCTTGTGTTCTTTTTCGAGAGTATCGCAATGGTGCGATCCGTTCGTTGCGTTTCGGGACCGGGTTGCGGGTCCCACGAAGCCCCTTTTTGTGTGCGGTGCGCTGGAACGTATCTTTTTCTCCGGATATCCATTTCACTCAGGTGAGTAGTGCTTTTGACGTGCTTTTCTGAGAGCACTATGATGGCGCAGTTTGTCCGACCTTTTTCAGGGACGTGGTGTGGGTCACACCGAGCCGGATACAGTGAATAGTACCTTTTTCACCGGGTATCCATATTGGGAGGTTGAGTATTCAATCTCGTGTGTTTTTCCAAGGGGATTGCAGTAGCGTGATCCGTTTGTTCAATTTCAGGATTTTGGGGTGGGCCCCACACAGGTTGGTGATGGTGAATAATACCTTTTTCACCGGTTGACCGTTTCAGGCGAGTAAGTAGTCTATCTCGCGTGTTTTTCTGCGAGGATTACAATGGTGTGATCCGTTTGGTTGTGCGAAGCCTCTTGCGTGATCTTATTAAATGTGGAGCATGAAATGTGCCCTGGTGGTGGTTCGTCCTACCTTGTTTATAGCGGACCCTTGGCATGTGATCGTGTGCACTCTTAGGAGAGAGATGTTTCATAAGATGTGGTCGGTCGTTCCTGGGCCTTTGAGTTGGAGATGTTATGTGACACCTTCGCATTGACGTTAGGTGCCGTGTGCATGATAGCCCTTGGGCTGAAAATGAGGTATACGCTGGGAGTATACGGGAGCGCTTGGAGGTACGTGGGGCTTGTATTTGAGACCGTTCATGCGCTTGGTTGGGGTTAACTTGGGGCGAAACGTCGTGTGGGACCCAGGTGCATGCTGAGCTGTGCTTTGCGTACTTTGACCTCTCGCTACGTAGAGGGTCCCTTGGTGTTCGTTGGTTTGACCATCAGGGTTGAGTGGTATCCCCCTGGTTTCATTCTCGATGGATTGGCCGGTAGCAGTGCTAGTGACACCCCGTGATGGAACAGGTGCAGAACCTCCTTTGGGTGAGTTGTGCTGGAGTTGGGTGGTTGCGCGGTACCTACTACATGTTTGGTTGGCTAGTGGTGTACCCTCCAGTAGAGATGGCAAGATCAGTTCTGGGTTTTACCCTCCAGCGGGGCTGGGCAGTGGGTTACTCATCGACTTCTTCGGGTTTACCCTCTAGAAGAGACTGGGCAGTGGGTCACCAGGCGCTCTTATGGTCTACCCTCCAGCAAAGACTGGCCAGTGGGTCACCTGATGCACTTAGGTTCTACCCCCCAGTAGAGACTGGGCAGTGGGTCACCCGACGACCTCTTGGGGTCTACCCTCCAGCAGGGCTGGGCAGTGGGTCGCCCGTCGTCTAGTTCCAGGTCTACCCTCTAGCAAGGCTGGGCAGTGGGTCGCCTGTCGACTTATTCTAGGTTTACCCTCCAGCGGGGCTGGTCAGGGGGTTTCCTGATGATGTATTATGGTTTACCCTCCAGCAGGGCTGGGTAGGGGGTCGCCTGATGATGTATTATGGTTTACCCTCCAGCGGGGCTGGGTAGTGGGTCGCCTAATTATGTATTATGGTTTACCCTCTAGCGGGGCTCGGCATTGGGTTACCTGATGATGTATTATGGTTTACCCTCCAGCGGGGCTGGGTAGTGGGTCACCTGATGATGTATTATGGTTTACCCTCCCGCGGGGCTGGGAAGTGGGTTGCCTGATGTTGTATTATGGTTTACACTTCAGCAGGGCTGGGTAGTGGGTCACCCGATATCATATTATGAATTACCCTCCAGTGGGGCTGGGCAGTGGGTCACTCATTGACATTCCAGGATCATTCCTTTCTACTAGGCTAGTCAGTGGCTTTCCTCCATGATTACCAGAGTGGGACCCTTGGTTGTACGGTTCGGTGATGGAACGACATTGACTTTAAGAAGATCTCTCGACTGCGGGGCAGTGACGTGTTTTGGTTGACGTTCCCCCAGAACTCTCAAGTTCGAGGAGCGCTTTCCCCCACCGAGACGCGTCCTTGTGACGCGACCTAAAACCGTGCGGGCGAGTCAGTTCCTCCCAAAGCGGATAGTTTCGAGGTGTGGTGATTGAGACCCTTGGCTTGTGGTTCGGGGCAGATGTGCGGGATGCTGGGCATTGATGGTGTTACTTCTGGGACTGGTGGCTACTCTTTTCTTGGGCTGAGCTACGGGACGGAGATCCCCTTACGACGTTGTTCGGGTTTCTTATTGAGCATACCGATATGTATATACCTTTTTTATTGTACCCACTTCTTGGGTTTGGTTACTCTCCTTCTTGGAGAGGCAAAGACACGCGGGGTATGCCACGTGCTTTCCGTGTCTAGCTTCTCATGGTTGGACGAGTCTACTCTCCTGCTATAGGCAGCGAATGCTCGACGAGAAGTGCATATTCTCACCGTTCCTAGCTCCTTGTGTTATGACGATTCTTCTACCTTTCTCTTTTTGGGTTGAGCTGTTACTCTTTGCTGCACTCTCTGTTGTACTTCTGTTCTACTCCCTGTTCGATCTACTACTCACCCTTCGGTACCTCCTTTGTTTCTCCCTCAAGCCTTCGGGGTATCCTAATGAGTATTTTTGTACTCACCCCTGCTTGGGATTTTCCCACACTTGGTGTGCCCTTGCTTACGGCGGACTGGTGGATCTTGGCTTCAATGGAGCGTAGGAGCTTGGGAGCTTGGACTGTGTGTGGTGTTCGAGGTCGGGTTCCAGGTGGGAGACCCGTCAGCTGTTTCTTTTTTTTTACCTGTTTCCAGGTTGTGGCACTTTTTGGCTGGGTGCGTGTTTTGCCCTTTTCTTTTGAGCTTGTACTTTGTACTATTTAGAGGTCGATGCACATATGTGGTTATGTATAGTAGTTTCCCTTTTCATTACTTGCCTTTACGTTGCTCTGCACTTTTTCTTTAAGTTTGCTGTGTTTGTGTGTGTACAGGTACTTAGGCAAAGGCCTCCCCGAGTTGTTGTGCCTTCGGCGCTAGTCGCCAGCCCCTGGCCTATGGAGGCAGGCCTGGGGTAGTTGCGGCTCGAGCCTGAGTAGGGTCGGGTCGTGACATTTGTAGTTTCATTTTATTGTGCCTATATATTTCTAATAAAATTTATTATCCCACTATGTTAATATTTTTTCATAAAATTACAATTTCAATAATCCAATATGTAGTTATTTAAAACTACTTTTATATAAGCGAGTTTATTATTTTATAATTTTAAATCCACTAATTCACACCCCTCTAGAAGGTTCCCTTATCGGATAACATATAACGAGCTGATAATTTAACATAGTTTGTCCTATAATTAAGGGAATAATGTTAGATATATTTCTTGGAATGCAACACAAAACCAAAATGAATCCATGATATTTTTACACGATTAAAAACTAACAGTTTAATTTTTAGTCATTAATTATTCTAACTGAATCATGAAATATACTTATTTATAAATTCATAAATTTAATTTCATAAATAATTACTTAATTTATTATTATTATTAGGAATCTATATTTTTATGTGTTTTATAATTTTTCAAATTAAAAAAGTGTATTTTTTAAATGATTAATTTTGTAATGTATAATAATTATCTTGTAATGATGGATTTGTTTGTATTCATAAAAACTGTGAATAAGAAAAAGTAGTATTTAAAAAAAAAGATCATATAAAATAGTATCTTATATTATCTTATGATTTTAATTATATATTAATATATTAAATTATAGAAAATGAATTTTAAAATATACAAATAATTTTTTATTTATAATTTCAATATTAATTTATGATGTATTTTTAAAATAATTTATTATCATATTAATAGTGGTAAATACTGATGTTAAGAATACAATTGATTTTATCAAATTATTATTCATGAATTTCTAGAATTTTTTTGAAGAATTGTAACTATAAAAATATAAATTATTATTTTATATAATGTATTTTATAATATTATGATGATATAAAAAACATATGCTTTAAATCTTATAAAACATGTGTAATATTTTAAAGAAATTATTTGTCATCTATTTCTTTTAATACAATTTTCACATGGATGAATTAGATTTTAATTTTTTAATATTAAATAAATATTTATTGAGAAACTATAAAAATTTTAAAATAAATATAATAAATTAAATTAGTAATTTTAAGCTAAACAGTAATAAAATGTTTTAAAAAGAAATTTTTCTAAAAAAGGGTTTTATGCCTTAAGTTTGATAACACTAAATGTATCTCAGATAACACCTTTATATTTTACTTAATGAAAAGATTTATATATTTTAAAAAAAGGATTATTAAATAGTTCAATTTTAAATTTTTTATCATTAAAATAAGATTTCAAGAGTGAAAGTGGAGTTATTGTGGTACGGGTAAATTTGGGTGAAAATGGTTTAAACCTCATGCAAGTGGCTAGAACATATGTAAAATATCTATAATATGGATTAATTTTGAGAATATTGGTTTTATCTGTATCTCTATATCATTATTTTCAATTTTTTAGCCTTTATCATTATATCATGGAGTGATTTAATTGAAAAATAATTAGTTTTTTTAATAAAGTGACCTTTTATTCACTTATAAAAGGAGATTACCTCCTTCCTATTTCTCCACTCCCTCCCAGGCCTTGGATCTCCCAAAACACTACAATATTATATTCTAAACAACATAACCATGACTTTAAATAATGTTTCTCACTAATAGTCCATTCTAATGAGTCTCAAGTAGTTATCTAAGGGAGACCATCTGAGGGAAACAATGTGATGTGCAAGTGCAGAGTGCTTTTAGAAACATGTAATGGTATTCATCTCATTTTCACTTCTATGATCTCTATTTTAATGATATTAAATGATTTATTATTTATATTTTTAATATACTATCCAATAATGTATTTTGTAAATTACCATGATGTAATTAATTATATATAAAACATATTATTTTCAAGCTTCCTAAGACTTATTATTCAGAAATTACTAAATATAGAATTGATTATTCCAAAATTATAATTTTTTGAAACAAATTTTCATTGATAGACTAAATTTCATTTAAATGGAGTTTATAATACTAATTGAATGTATAATATCATGAATTAAATTAATTCCTAGTATTAAATAACCTATTCCTATAATTCTCATTTTTGAGGGTTTTATTATTATTTAACATAAGACATAAGGATTTTTGTTTCAATTTCCATTGATTGAGAAATGATTTAAGATTTTGAACCTATTTATTTTCTCAATGGTGTACATAATTACCACCAATAGATATTATAATACTCTATGATGAAATGTATTTCATTTTTTGAAGTATATTATTTTTATGATTCAAATGAATATGTATTACAAAATTACAAACGTCATAATTTTTTTTACAAATCAATCTAATTTCATGAAATATAATGTTCTTACTTTAATTTAGGATTTAAATTCATAAGTTATAGCCTATTTATATCTTTACAGGTCAATTTTTTTCATGTATTCCTTACTACAGAGTTCAAAACCTTTTTGAATGTAAATATATGTTATGAACAATTATCATATATTTAAACGATGGTTCCTCCCTCTATGACCATAATTTATCTTCCAAAAAATATTATTTTATTTAATTAGAACCCTAATAAATTATTATGTATTGTGGAAATAATATTTGAATTATACACTTTTCAAAATAATGTTTTGTTATTTTCTTTTATCACATTCGGTTTCAACAATGGTGTTTTATATCAAAAATGTGATATTTAATACCACTTTAAGGACATACCAATTAATAATTAAAATTATTATTCTCTCTTTTTATGGAATATTATTCAAATTTAACTCTTTTTTTTATTTCTCGCTTATATATACACCTATTTGAATATCATTTTCATTATTAGGGTTATAAATGTTTTTACGTCCCTATTAAATTCAAAACTATAAGTAAACTCAATTTTTGGTAAGATTTAAATATCTCATCTCATAGAAAGAATAAATCCAATAAAATATTTTTTAACCATGAATATTTTCAAAAATACATCATTATTTAATGAAAAAAACTCTTCGTTCATTTATGGTTTTATGGAAAATGATATTCTATTTCCTTCTATAAAACGATACTTTACTTATTTCTTGATGTTTCACCGAAATGGATCAATTTCAATATTTATTAAGTGGATCATTAGTAATAAAATTAATCATTAGAATATAATGTTCAAGGCCTATATCCATTTTTTAGTTATGATGTATTAAAATTATTTATTTCCTTATATAATTTATAAAATTTATGATATAGCCTTTAGTTATATCCTATGAAATATTTTTGAAACCCACATCATTTTCAGGGGGTTTATCATGTTTATGATTTATTTATAGTTTCTTTTTCCATTTATATAATTGATAATATTTTAAATATTATTTTTGAGGCTATCCTATGTTGTGATTCGTGGGTCTATTATATCCCTATAATGTATTGGTTAATGTTAATATGTCAATATATTCCTTGTATGGTTTACGTGTTATTAACCTAAGAACTTAATGAATAGTAAACATGTGGTTAGTCTAAGAACACGTTGTATGGTTCACAAGAGGTAATCCAAAGAATAGTAATTTATGATGAGTGTTTTCCAATATTGTGATGGTTGGGTCTATTATATCATTATAAAGCATTGGGTAATGTAAGTGTCTCATGACATTCCTTGTGTATTTCACCGACAGTTATCCTAAGACCACTATTTATGGTGCGTGTGAAGTTATCCTAAGAAATCTAGGTTATGATGGAAGTTATTATGTGATTACCATGATTATGATGTAGGTTAACCAATAATATTTTTTATTGGTAGTTATCTATGACATAAGCTTATGGTGTAATGATTTATAATGATATAACATTCTTATGATTCCATGATATTATGATTTCATTTCATTATTAAATGTTTTATTACATATAATCATTCTATTAATGATATAATTTTATTACTTTGACACCTGTGTTTTGATTTTTTTCCCTATTTTTCCTTAACAGTCTATTAGCTCTATTTTCCTTTGTTTATTTTTCCTATGATAAACCATGTAGTTTTTAGGGCTTATGGGAGTAGAATCACATTTTGGAGTTTTAAATTTATTCTTTTCATTTTATGTGTAAGATGTTTTATTTATATAAAGAATATTCAAAACAAAATACAGCACTTGATGATATATGTATATTTATTGGAAAATAATGTTTAGAGTGATGATGTTAGAGGTGGTAATGGGTTTCTATAGTTGGTGTCAAAGGAAGGTCAAGTTATTTTTGATGATTTTTATTGAATAGCATCATTAAATATCTAATTATAATCTTCATCATATTATAAGATGCCAATGGTTTTTGTAAATTAGAGATTATGTGATTTTATTATAAATACATCCCTCTATAGATACTACAAAAGGATGTAGTTTTGGAACATATGAATATATTTTTAACAACCCCGAAAGAGTTCACAAAGTATATATATACTATCATTATAATAGACTTTGAATGGGACCTTTTCATACACTTTCGGAAACTCCAGGTGGATATGCTTTTCTTAATCATATTCTATTTATGAACCACATTGAAGGATTTCTTACATAGTTATTCTGAGAGGCAAGGTGATGAAGTATAAGAGAACATAACTTTATGTAATATATTATGAATCAAAAATGATATAATTTGAAATAAGGATGACATATGTTGATCTATGAATTATATATGTCAAATAATGAATGATATATCTTAAAAAATTAGTGATATATCTTGAACTAAAATAATTATATTCTGAAATGATGATATTATAATTTTATAAATCATTGGGTTAAAATTTCGTTTGGTTATCTGGGATAATTTGTTTATAATGATAATTATTCACCACTCATAATCATTTATTCAATGAAGATGACGAATAACGGAATATTGAAACAGTTATATTCAAAAAATTTGGGATGAAACACTAAGGATATTTCATAAAAGTTTTAATTAAATGTTTTAAAACTGGTAGAGCTTTAAATCAAACTCACCAATTATAAATTGATATCGAAATGAAAATATAAGTGAAGTAGGTCATAGTAAATACTACACCCAATCTTCATGTTTCAAATGAACGGATTTTGGAAAATAAAAAAATATATTCCCCAACTGTATGCTGTTGATGTAATATACGTCAATGAAATCCTTAATCAATGAACAACTCCCTTATTAATAGTAAGTAATAAAAGAAGTGGGTAATATTTAGAGTCCCAATATAATTAAAATATATTGTTATTATATTCTATTATAGATCTGATAATAATACTAGGAAGTTTTATATGAATATTAAAACATCACAGAAATTATTTTAGAATCATACAATACTTCTAGTTGTATTAGTATTTTATCCAACTTCAATGTATCAGAAAATATGATTTATAAAAATATTATTATTCTTTATTTAAATAAGTTTAATGGGATTTTGAAAATTGATTAGTTTTCCCTACATAATGAAAGACTTACTCATAATAACAATATCACATTACATATCAACCTATGATAATCTATGAAGTGATCTTAATAAACTCAACTAGAAAGTAATTATGTAATAAGGGTCTTAATATTGAATAATGATAGTCTCTTGGCTATAATAGTTATAAAAAATTCAATATTAGTGTTAATATTATATCAAAAAGAATGAAATTTTTCTATGATTTTATGGTTGGTATCTACGTAGAAATTATACCATATTACTTATTTATCTTAGAGATACCCATCTCTAAAATCATCAGTAAATAATAATTTACATTACAAGGATTTAATTTTTCTTGGGGGGTGTAATGACAAAGATTTTAGTATTTGGTTTTCAGTAAATATTTCAACTATGATTGATAGATTTATCCAAAAAAACTAATGACCAACCAAACTATGACATGTTTATACTATTATAAACTATCCATTGTATTTTTAGGTATAAATATTTGGATCTTAATTATGAAATATATTAATATATGTATTTCTTAATGGTTATTTGATACAAGTGTACTAAATATGTCCTATTTAGAATTGTATATTTTTATGTGATATAATTTTATTATTAAAAATAATGTATATTACTGTTAACTAATGTTTTTAAAAAAATATAATTTGGATATATTAAGGATAGCTTTACTAGTGTTTATATAAAATTTTAATAACAATAACTACTTTTTAAATTCATTATTTACCAAAAAATAGTTTCTCACTGTATTTTATGATCTTAATTAATATTTAATACAAAAAACTCTATAAATTGAATTTAAAAATATAATTCATTTTATGATTCATAATTTCAAAATTATGTCAATATGTTTTTTGTTTTATTTCTAAAATATATGATTTTTATGAGAATAGTGAAAGATAAATATTTTACAAATACGGTCAGTTTTATGAAATTATTGTACTAGAATTCCATGAATGATTAAAAATGAATTTTTAAAATAAGAAATATATTTTAAAAGTTATGTTCGTATTTTAAATACCAAATATTAATATATAAATCCCACATTTAACATCATAGAAAATATAGATAATGTTTTAAAAAAGATACTTTTTTGTCTATTTTGTTTAATAAAATGTTCACAATGTTTCTTTTTTTCAACTTCTCTTAATGTTAATTAAATATTTACTGAATAATAATAAAAAACATATGTTCAATAAAATGAATATAATTTTTAATATTATCCTAATTGTAAATCTTATGCATAAAATTAGATTTTTTAAAAAAAAATAATGTTTTTACTCGTTATGTGTGAAAGTACTAAAATGAATTTTCTAAATCATGGAAATTTTTTTTATGTAATAACTTGTATATTTAAAATCACAATATTAAAATTAATAATAATTTTTAATTTAAATTTTCACTATTAAATCTAGTTTCCAAGGATGAATGTAGATTTTCCACAGGATGTTTAAATTTTAGGAAAATTGGTTTAATCATTGTACAAGTGTCTAGATCAAGTGGAAAATTTGTTTAATGTTAAATGGTGGTGGGAGGATAAACATTATATTTACACCAAGAATTTATTTCCCAATTTTCGAGAATTCACCGTATAATAATTGAGTGATATCACATATAAATAATGTGTTTTTGCTAAAGATAATTTATCATCACTTATAAATGGAGACCACATTCTACACATTTATTTACCCAATCAAAATCCATTGTTGACACAAAACACATTCTAAGTATCTCCTAAACACCCACCAGATGAATTTGTTTCTTTTGTCTCACCATTACTATATGATAATGATTCTTGAGGAGTTACCCAAGGAATAAATTCCAAGGGAAAGGATGTTGTGTGAAATTGTATAATGATTTCAGACATATATATGGGGTTTCAACTAAATTTCACTTAATTGAGTCACGATTAAATGATATTTAAAAATATCATTTATATTTGGTTTATATATATCATAATAATTTATTTTTAAATACTCCATGATATAATTTATGGGATTTAATAACCATATTATTTTCAAGAATCTAATGACTTTTAATTCAAAAAATTCTAAAGGGGAAAGGGTTGCATCTAAATACATCATTATTTAATACATATATTCTTTTATTCACCTAGATTAATTTAAAGTGTGTTTATAATAATAATATATATAGAATTATATTTATTAATTTTATTTGAAACCAATATAATTATTTCTCTCTTTCAAGGGATTTTATTAAAATATATCTTAACTTGAATGGGTTTTCATCTAAAAATCATTTCATTGATATATTTTTTCATATTATTCCTAAATTTCCAATTTCTATGGTGTTTATATATCACAAAAAATTATTTTATAATACTTTAGGATTTAATTATAGGGATTTACCGAGCCATATTTTTTAAATGCTTATAATTACATTTTATTGAAAATATACTAAAATCATAATGTTATTTCATATCTCAATCAGATATTCTGAGATATAATTTTATTGCATGAATATTTAATTCTGTTTCATTTGGTATACCATATTTATATCCTGTAAGATATGTTTTTTATTCATGAATTCTTTTTTTGTATGTTCTAATAATTTTTTTGAATCAACATTGTTAATAATAATTAACATCCATGTAAATAGTGGATTCTCCTCCATGTCCATAATTTAACTACC